>CM019718.1:5652577-6935077 GCA_009760885.1 Achatina immaculata
ACATACTGGAATAAAACGCCTAAACCGGCCCAACCCAGGGGGAAACTTACTAGTGTCGAGGATTCGTCCTCCTGGACAAAAGCTCCGTCCTGGTCACAACTAGGAAGGGTAGAGGCCACGATGACAAAATGCTGAAGTCCAGACCAGCGCAGTCTAGATAGACAACCACCTCTCACCCGGCGGGGATGTATGCGTATGCTAATCACGCTGAGGTTTTCCGGTGAGAAAGCCCAACTCTAGGCTGGATGAGCAACCACCTCTCACCCGGCGGGGATACGCTGATATCCAAAACACGCCGAAGTTTTCCGGTGAGAAAGTCCAACTCTAGATTAAACTGATGCAACAAAAACCACGGTGTCATGCAATCCCGCTCCTGAGACCCACCGAGAATACAGGCCCAAGTCCTGCGATACCCTGAACCTCGTGTGGTCCCAGTGATCTCGTGTAGTCCTTTCGGGGACTACGGGACCTATCGAGGACCACAGGAGTAAATTCAGTAGGATCACAGGGCGGTCTTGGTGGTACAAGAGAACGAAGAAGAAGAAGAGTGCCGTTAAACGCCACATAGGGCTCGCATAGTAGTTTGCGAAGATCCCCTGTTTTCATGAGCTTTTCAGTCTCATCAAGGGATTTTATGGCCGTTAAATTGGCCTCTCTTAACAATGTCCTCTTTAGAGTTTCACGTGGTCGACCTCTTTTTTCTTTGGCGTGTTTGTGTTACACTTGATAGCTTGTTTTGGGATTCTCTGACTGTTTCTTCATATGACCGACATATGTCCATCTCCTTTTTCTATCACCCATGAGACAGGTTGTTGTTTGCTCATCTGCCTTATCTCTGCATTGTTCTTGAATTCGTTCCATTTGATGCCGAGTATTTTCCTTAGACATTTGTTTTCAAAAGAGTCTAATTTATTGTCTATTTATTTAGTTGTTTTCCAGCTTTCACATGCATAAATGATGGTGGATATTACATTTGAATTGAATAGTCTTAAATTGGTTTTTGTGCTTATAACTTTTGAATGCCATATGTTCTCAAGATTCTTGAAGATCGATGCTGAATTATAATTCTAACTTCCTTATTTATATATATATATATATATATATATATATATATCGGGAGTGAGACAAGGATGTGTTTTGTCTCCTTACCTCTTCTCCTTGTGCAGCGAAAACATAATGAGAATATAAAGAACATGCCAGGAATATCAGTAGAGGAGTACGACCTTAGCAGCTTAGGATATGCAGACGACTCAGTCCTGATAGCTAAAAGTTAAGGGAAGCCACCGTCGTTTCTGGATGTCGTGGTTCGTGAGAGTAAAAATAAAGGTCTCAGCCTGAACAAAAAGAGGACTGAAGTGATGGTCATCTCAAAGAAAATAATACCACCAAAATGTAACATTACCATCGATGGCACAAATATGAAACAAGTTGATAGATTCAAGTACTTAGGAACAGTTATAACAGTTGATGGGAAATGTCACAAAAAAAAGCAGATGTCCCCAGGCCAAGTCAGATTTCCAGACAATGAGACACATCTTGTGCAACAGATCCATATCAATGGAAACGAGATTTCGAGGACTTAAATGTTACATCGAGCCAATTTTGTTTTATGGATGTGAAGCATTGTCCATGAATAAGAGAGTACAGCGAGAAATTGAGGCCACGGAGATGTGGTTTATAAGAAGGATGTTGAAGGTACCATGGACAGCCAAGAAAACAGATGAAGAAGTGTTAAGAGAGGCTGGAGTCGAAGAGCAAATTACAGCAAAGATCAGAGACAGACAAGCGAGATTTATAGGACATTTCCTGAGAAGAGGAAAATTAGAACACACTGTGGCAACTGGAAAAATTGAAGGAAGAAGAGACAGAGGAAGACAGAGAGAAAAGTTGCTGGATGGGCTGTCAGTGTGGCTAGGAAGAAAGTCACCGGCGGATCTCATAATCAAGTCTTAAGATAGTGAACTGTGGAGAGAAATGTTCGCCTACGTCAGGCGGCATGGCACTTGAACTGAATTGAACAAACAGAAAAGTACACACACAAACACACACACATATATAAGTAGGTTATATATATACACATAGAAAAGACAGGGTATTACAGTATATTGTTTATATGTCTAGCTTACTTTCTACTATCAGTCAACAGAGTTTAGCTTCCTTTCTACCATCAGTCAATAGAGTCTAGCCTACTTTTTACCATCAGTCAATAAAGCTTAACTTTCTTTCTACAATCAGCCAGTATAGTCTAGCTTACGTTTTACTTATCAGTCAACAGTCTAGCTTACTTTTTATTTATCAGTCAACATAATCTAGCTTACTTTTTACTTATCAGTCAATATACTCTAGCTTACTTTCTACTGTCATTCAACAGATTGTAGCTTACTTTCTACCTAAAAATCAATCAAGTGCCGTGCCGCGTGGAGCAGGCAATTTTTTTCTCTCCACAATTCACTGTCTTAAGACTTGATTATGAGATTCACCGGTGACTTTCTTCCTAACCACATTGACAGCCCATCCAGTAACTTCTCTCTCTGTCTTCCTCTGTCTCTTCTTCCTTCAATTTTTCCACTTGCCACAATGTGTTCTGATTTTCCTCTTTCAGAAAATGTCCTACAAATCTCCCTTGTCTGCCTCTGATCCTTGCTGTAATTTGCCTTTTAACTCCAGCCTCTCTTAAGGTTTCTTCATTTGTTTTTCTTAGCTGTCCACGGTACCTTCGGCATCCTTCTTATGAATCACATTTCCATGGCCTCCATTTCCCGCTGTACTCTCTTATTCATAGACCATGCTTCACATCCATAAAACATCAGTCAACAGAATCTAGCTTACTTTCCAGCACCAATCAGCAGAGTCTGGCTTACTTTCCACCATCAGTAAAAAGAGTCTAGCTTTATACCATCAGTCAACAGAGTCTAGCTAGCTTACTTTCTACTATCAGTCAACAGAGTCTAGCTTCAGTCAACAGATTCTAGCTTACTTTCTACCAATAGTCAACAGTCTAGCTTACTTTCTACCATAAGTCAACAGAGTCTAGCTTACTTTCTATCATCAGTCAACAGTCTAGCTTACTTTCTACCATCATTTAAAAAATGTTCTTTAAAAAACTAAAAGAAATCGAAAACTTTGAGAGAGCATTTAGAAAAGGAAATGTAATCTACTACTTACTATATCACATAACACGAAATGAGAAAAAAATACTGTTCATGCAATAATCCTGCAAGGCATGACGAGGGTTGGATTGTGTAAATCATGAACATTGAGCAATGGCATCAGTTTAAGTGATTGAAAACTTACATTTTAAGGTTCCTGTTTACTGATTACTTTTACAGAGTATGAAGCAAAAATTAGAGCCAGCATTAAATTTTGCAATGAACATTTTTGGGCTTATTTTAAGTTTTCTTCTATAAATTGTCTTTCATTCACGGTCGCAAGGTCTGTAAGTAGCTAGAATATTGTCTGGAACTACTTCTCTCTGTATAATATCTACTCTGCTGCCAGTTGTTACATAATATCTACTTTCTTCGATTTTGATACCTACAGTGCAGCCTCTTGTTATACCACATAACATCTATTCTGTTGCCTCGTGTTATACCATATATAACAACTACTCTCAGATCAGAGAGTGCAATGCCGATAGGCGTAGGCGATCATCTCTCTCCCTCTCGCTCGATCTTCCGTATCTCGAATCAATTCAACGGTTATTTTCAAACCAAACTATGCACTCAGGCCATCTAGGCATGTCTGTCTTCTTCTTTCACCAAACCATGCAGCCAGGTCATCTAGGCATGTCTGTCTTCTTCTTTCACCAAACCATGCAGCCAGGTCATCTAGGCATGTCTGTCTTCTTCTTTCACCAAACCATGCAGCCAGGTCATCTAGGCATGTCTGTCTTCTTCTCACATTAAATCATGCATTCAGGCCATCTAGGCATGTCTGTCTTCTTCTCACACTAAATCATGCACTCAGGCCATCTAGATATGTCTGTCTTCTTCTCACACTAAATCATGCACTCAGGCCATCTAGATATGTCTGTCTTCTTCTCACACTAAATCATGCACTCAGGCCATCTAGGCATGTCTGTCTTCTTCTCACATTAAATCATGCACTCAGGCCATCTAGATATGTCTGTCTTCTTCTCACACCACATCATGCACTCAGGCCATCTAGATATGTCTGTCTTCTTCTCACACCACATCATGCACTCAGGTAATCTAGATATGTCTGTCTTCTTCTCACACCACATCATGCACTCAGGTCATCTAGATATGTCTGTCTTCTTCTCACACCACATCATGCACTCAGGCCATCTAGATATGTCTGTCTTCTTCTCACACCACATCATGCACTCAGGTCATCTAGATATGTCTGTCTTCTTCTCACACTAAATCATGCACTCAGGCCATCTAGATATGTCTGTCTTCTTCTGACACCACATCATGCACTCAGGCCATCTAGATATGTCTGTCTTCTTCTCACACCACATCATGCACTCAGGTCATCTAGATATGTCTGTCTTCTTCTCACACTAAATCATGCACTCAGGCCATCTAGATATGTCTGTCTTCTTCTGACACCACATCATGCACTCAGGCCATCTAGATATGTCTGTCTTCTTCTGACACCACATCATGCACTCAGGCCGTCTAGATATGTCTGTCTTCTTCGCTATCTCTGTCTTTTGCAATTTACATTTCCAGCCATGACCAATTTTTCGCGACCATCATGTCTGCTGACGTGTCCGAGAACATTGGCTGTGTTTTTCTTATTTACGACATCAGTTTGGGGTATTCTTTAGCCTACAGTAAAACTTTTTCATTTGCTTTTATGGATGTGAAGCATTGTCCATGAATAAGAGAGTACAGCGAGAAATTGAGGCCACGGAGATGTGGTTTATAAGAAGGATGTTGAAGGTACCATGGACAGCCAAGAAAACAGATGAAGAAGTGTTAAGAGAGGCTGGAGTCGAAGAGCAAATTACAGCAAAGATCAGAGACAGACAAGCGAGATTTATAGGACATTTCCTGAGAAGAGGAAAATTAGAACACACTGTGGCAACTGGAAAAATTGAAGGAAGAAGAGACAGAGGAAGACAGAGAGAAAAGTTGCTGGATGGGCTGTCAGTGTGGCTAGGAAGAAAGTCACCGGCGGATCTCATAATCAAGTCTTAAGATAGTGAACTGTGGAGAGAAATGTTCGCCTACGTCAGGCGGCATGGCACTTGAACTGAATTGAACAAACAGAAAAGTACACACACAAACACACACACATATATAAGTAGGTTATATATATACACATAGAAAAGACAGGGTATTACAGTATATTGTTTATATGTCTAGCTTACTTTCTACTATCAGTCAACAGAGTTTAGCTTCCTTTCTACCATCAGTCAATAGAGTCTAGCCTACTTTTTACCATCAGTCAACAGAGTCTAGCTAGCTTACTTTCTACTATCAGTCAACAGAGTCTAGCTTACTTTTTACTTATCAGTCAACAGTCTAGCTTACTTTTTATTTATCAGTCAACATAATCTAGCTTACTTTTTACTTATCAGTCAATATACTCTAGCTTACTTTCTACTGTCATTCAACAGATTGTAGCTTACTTTCTACCTAAAAATCAATCAAGTGCCGTGCCGCGTGGAGCAGGCAATTTTTTTCTCTCCACAATTCACTGTCTTAAGACTTGATTATGAGATTCACCGGTGACTTTCTTCCTAACCACATTGACAGCCCATCCAGTAACTTCTCTCTCTGTCTTCCTCTGTCTCTTCTTCCTTCAATTTTTCCACTTGCCACAATGTGTTCTGATTTTCCTCTTTCAGAAAATGTCCTACAAATCTCCCTTGTCTGCCTCTGATCCTTGCTGTAATTTGCCTTTTAACTCCAGCCTCTCTTAAGGTTTCTTCATTTGTTTTTCTTAGCTGTCCACGGTACCTTCGGCATCCTTCTTATGAATCACATTTCCATGGCCTCCATTTCCCGCTGTACTCTCTTATTCATAGACCATGCTTCACATCCATAAAACATCAGTCAACAGAATCTAGCTTACTTTCCAGCACCAATCAGCAGAGTCTGGCTTACTTTCCACCATCAGTAAAAAGAGTCTAGCTTTATACCATCAGTCAACAGAGTCTAGCTAGCTTACTTTCTACTATCAGTCAACAGAGTCTAGCTTCAGTCAACAGATTCTAGCTTACTTTCTACCAATAGTCAACAGTCTAGCTTACTTTCTACCATAAGTCAACAGAGTCTAGCTTACTTTCTATCATCAGTCAACAGTCTAGCTTACTTTCTACCATCATTTAAAAAATGTTCTTTAAAAAACTAAAAGAAATCGAAAACTTTGAGAGAGCATTTAGAAAAGGAAATGTAATCTACTACTTACTATATCACATAACACGAAATGAGAAAAAAATACTGTTCATGCAATAATCCTGCAAGGCATGACGAGGGTTGGATTGTGTAAATCATGAACATTGAGCAATGGCATCAGTTTAAGTGATTGAAAACTTACATTTTAAGGTTCCTGTTTACTGATTACTTTTACAGAGTATGAAGCAAAAATTAGAGCCAGCATTAAATTTTGCAATGAACATTTTTGGGCTTATTTTAAGTTTTCTTCTATAAATTGTCTTTCATTCACGGTCGCAAGGTCTGTAAGTAGCTAGAATATTGTCTGGAACTACTTCTCTCTGTATAATATCTACTCTGCTGCCAGTTGTTACATAATATCTACTTTCTTCGATTTTGATACCTACAGTGCAGCCTCTTGTTATACCACATAACATCTATTCTGTTGCCTCGTGTTATACCATATATAACAACTACTCTCAGATCAGAGAGTGCAATGCCGATAGGCGTAGGCGATCATCTCTCTCCCTCTCGCTCGATCTTCCGTATCTCGAATCAATTCAACGGTTATTTTCAAACCAAACTATGCACTCAGGCCATCTAGGCATGTCTGTCTTCTCCTTGTGCAGCGAAAACATAATGAGAATATAAAGAACATGCCAGGAATATCAGTAGAGGAGTACGACCTTAGCAGCTTAGGATATGCAGACGACTCAGTCCTGATAGCTAAAAGTTAAGGGAAGCCACCGTCGTTTCTGGATGTCGTGGTTCGTGAGAGTAAAAATAAAGGTCTCAGCCTGAACAAAAAGAGGACTGAAGTGATGGTCATCTCAAAGAAAATAATACCACCAAAATGTAACATTACCATCGATGGCACAAATATGAAACAAGTTGATAGATTCAAGTACTTAGGAACAGTTATAACAGTTGATGGGAAATGTCACAAAAAAAAGCAGATGTCCCCAGGCCAAGTCAGATTTCCAGACAATGAGACACATCTTGTGCAACAGATCCATATCAATGGAAACGAGATTTCGAGGACTTAAATGTTACATCGAGCCAATTTTGTTTTATGGATGTGAAGCATTGTCCATGAATAAGAGAGTACAGCGAGAAATTGAGGCCACGGAGATGTGGTTTATAAGAAGGATGTTGAAGGTACCATGGACAGCCAAGAAAACAGATGAAGAAGTGTTAAGAGAGGCTGGAGTCGAAGAGCAAATTACAGCAAAGATCAGAGACAGACAAGCGAGATTTATAGGACATTTCCTGAGAAGAGGAAAATTAGAACACACTGTGGCAACTGGAAAAATTGAAGGAAGAAGAGACAGAGGAAGACAGAGAGAAAAGTTGCTGGATGGGCTGTCAGTGTGGCTAGGAAGAAAGTCACCGGCGGATCTCATAATCAAGTCTTAAGATAGTGAACTGTGGAGAGAAATGTTCGCCTACGTCAGGCGGCATGGCACTTGAACTGAATTGAACAAACAGAAAAGTACACACACAAACACACACACATATAAGTAGGTTATATATATACACATAGAAAAGACAGGGTATTACAGTATATTGTTTATATGTCTAGCTTACTTTCTACTATCAGTCAACAGAGTCTAGCTTACTTTCTACTATCAGTCAACAGAGTCTAGCTTACTTTCTACTATCAGTCAACAGAGTCTAGCTTACTTTCTACTATCAGTCAACAGTCTAGCTTACTTTCTACTATCAGTCAACAGTCTAGCTTACTTTTTACTTATCAGTCAACAGAGTCTAGCTTACTTTCTACTATCAGTCAACAGAGTCTAGCTTACTTTCTACTATCAGTCAACAGAGTCTAGCTTACTTTCTACCTAAAAATCAATCAAGTGCCGTGCCGCGTGGAGCAGGCAATTTTTTTCTCTCCACAATTCACTGTCTTAAGACTTGATTATGAGATTCACCGGTGACTTTCTTCCTAACCACATTGACAGCCCATCCAGTAACTTCTCTCTCTGTCTTCCTCTGTCTCTTCTTCCTTCAATTTTTCCACTTGCCACAATGTGTTCTGATTTTCCTCTTTCAGAAAATGTCCTACAAATCTCCCTTGTCTGCCTCTGATCCTTGCTGTAATTTGCCTTTTAACTCCAGCCTCTCTTAAGGTTTCTTCATTTGTTTTTCTTAGCTGTCCACGGTACCTTCGGCATCCTTCTTATGAATCACATTTCCATGGCCTCCATTTCCCGCTGTACTCTCTTATTCATAGACCATGCTTCACATCCATAAAACATCAGTCAACAGAGTCTAGCTTACTTTCTACTATCAGTCAACAGAGTCTAGCTTACTTTCTACTATCAGTCAACAGAGTCTAGCTTACTTTCTACTAGGTGCAGGACTAGGTGTAAGACTAGGTGCAGGA
Source organism: Achatina immaculata (assembly GCA_009760885.1). Classification (NCBI taxonomy): domain Eukaryota; kingdom Metazoa; phylum Mollusca; class Gastropoda; order Stylommatophora; family Achatinidae; genus Lissachatina; species Lissachatina immaculata. The sequence continues at coordinate 5,661,320 of CM019718.1, forward strand.
CTAGGTGTAAGACTAGGTGCAAGACCAGGTGCAAGACCAGGTGTAGGACCAGGTGTAGGACTAGGTGTAAGACTAGGTGCAGGACTAGATGTAAGACTAGGTGTAAGACCAGGTGTAGGACTAGATGTAAGACTAGGTGCAGGACTAGGTGTAAGACTAGGTGTAGGACTAGATGTAAGACCAGGTGTAAGACTAGGTGCAAGACTAGGTGTAGGACTAGGTGTAAGACTAGGTGTAGGACTAGGTGTAAGACTAGGTGTAAGACTAGGTGTAGGACTAGGTGTAAGACTAGGTGTAAGACTAGGTGCAGGACCAGGTGCAGGACCAGGTGCAGGACCAGGTGCAGGACCAGGTGTAGGACTAGGTGTAGGACTAGGTGTAAGACTAGGTGCAGGACCAGGTGTAGGACTAGGTGTAAGACTAGGTGTAAGACCAGGTGTAAGACCAGGTGTAAGACCAGGTGTAGGACTAGGTGTAGGACTAGGTGTAAGACTAGGTGCAGGACTAGGTGTAAGACCAGGTGTAAGACCAGGTGTAAGACCAGGTGTAGGACCAGGTGTAGGACTAGGTGTAAGACTAGGTGCAGGACTAGGTGTAAGACTAGGTGCAGGACTAGGTGTAAGACTAGGTGCAGGACTAGGTGTAAGACTAGGTGCAGGACTAGGTGTAAGACTAGGTGCAAGACCAGGTGCAAGACCAGGTGCAGGACTAGGTGCAGGACTAGGTGCAGGACTAGGTGCAGGACTAGGTGTAAGACTAGGTGTAAGACTAGGTGCAGGACTAGGTGTAAGACTAGGTGCAGGACTAGGTGTAAGACTAGGTGCAGGACTAGGTGTAAGACCAGGTGCAGGACTAGGTGCAGGACCAGGTGCAGGACTAGGTGTAGGACTAGGTGTAAGATTAGGTGTAAGACTAGGTGTAAGACTAGGTGTAAAACTTGGTGTAAGACTAGGCGCAGGACTAGGCGCAAGACCAGGTGCAGGACCAGGTGTAGGACTAGGTGTAAGACTAGGTGTAAGACTAGGTGTAGGACTAGGTGTAGGACTAGGTGTAAGACTAGGTGTAAGACTAGGCGCAGGACTAGGCGCAAGACCAGGTGCAGGACCAGGTGTAGGACTAGGTGTAAGATTAGGAGGACTAGGTGTAAGACTTGGTGTAAGACTAGGTGTAAGACTAGGTGTAAGACTTGGTGTAAGACTAGGTGCAGGACTAGGTGTAAGACTTGGTGTAAGACTAGGTGTAAGACTAGGTGTAGGACTAGGTGTAAGATTAGGTGCAGGACTAGGTGTAAGACTAGGTGTAAGACTAGGTGTAAGACTTGATGTAAAACTAGGTGCAGGACTAGGCGCAAGACCAGGTGCAGGACCAGGTGTAGGACTAGGTGTAAGATTAGGAGGACTAGGTGTAAGATTAGGTGCAGGACTAGGTGTAAGACTAGTGTAAGATTAGGTGCAGGACTAGTGTAAGATTAGGTGCAGGACTAGGTGTAGACTAGGTGCAGACTAGGTGTAAGATTAGGTGCAGGACTAGGTGTAAGATTAGGTGCAGGACTAGTGTAAGATTAGGTGTAAGATTAGGTGCAGGACTAGTGTAAGACTAGGTGCAGACTAGGTGTAAGATTAGGTGCAGGACTAGGTGTAAGATTAGGTGTAAGACTAGGTGCAGGACTAGGTGTAAGACTAGGTGTAAGACTAGGTGTAAGACTAGGTGTAACACTAGGTGCAGGACTAGGTGTAAGACTAGGTGTAAGACTAGGTGCAGGACTAGGTGTAAGACTAGGTGCAGGACTAGGTGTAAGACTAGGTATAAGACTAGGTGCAGGACTAGGTGTAAGACTAGGTGTAAGACTAGGTGTAAGACTAGGTGTAAGACTAAGTGCAGGACTAGGTGTAAGACTAGGTGTATGACTTGGTGTAAGACTAGGTGTAAGACTTGGTGTAAGACTATGTGCAGGACTAGGTGTAAGACTACGTGTAAGATTAGGTGCAGGACTAGGTGTAGGACTTAGTGTGGGACTAAGTGTAGGACTAGGTGTAAGACTAGGTGCAAGACCAGGTGCAAGACCAGGTGTAGACTAGGTGTAGGACTAGGTGTAAGACTAGGTGCAGGACTAGGTGTAAGACTAGGTGCAAGACCAGGTGCACGACCAGGTGTAGGACCAGGTGTAGGACTAGGTGTAAGACTAGGTGTAAGACTTGATGTAAAACTAGGTGTAAGACCAGGTGTAAGACCAGTGTAGGACTAGGTGTAAGACTAGGTGTAGGACTAGGTGTAAGACTAGGTGTAGGACTAGGTGTAAGACCAGGTGTAGGACTAGTGTAAGACTAGTGTAAGACTAGGCGCAGGACTAGGCGCAAGACCAGGTGCAGGACCAGGTGTAGGACTAGGTGTAAGACTAGGTGTAAGACTAGGTGTAGGACTAGGTGTAGGACTAGGTGTAAGACTAGGTGTAAGACTAGGCGCAGGACTAGGCGCAAGACCAGGTGCAGGACCAGGTGTAGGACTAGGTGTAAGATTAGGAGGACTAGGTGTAAGACTTGGTGTAAGACTAGGTGTAAGACTAGGTGTAAGACTTGGTGTAAGACTAGGTGCAGGACTAGGTGTAAGACTTGGTGTAAGACTAGGTGTAAGACTAGGTGTAGGACTAGGTGTAAGATTAGGTGCAGGACTAGGTGTAAGACTAGGTGTAAGACTAGGTGTAAGACTTGGTGTAAAACTAGGTGCAGGACTAGGCGCAAGACCAGGTGCAGGACCAGGTGTAGGACTAGGTGTAAGATTAGGAGGACTAGGTGTAAGATTAGGTGCAGGACTAGGTGTAAGATTAGGTGTAAGATTAGGTGCAGGACTAGGTGTAAGATTAGGTGCAGGACTAGGTGTAAGATTAGGTGCAGGACTAGGTGTAAGATTAGGTGCAGGACTAGGTGTAAGATTAGGTGCAGGACTAGGTGTAAGATTAGGTGTAAGATTAGGTGCAGGACTAGGTGTAAGATTAGGTGCAGGACTAGGTGTAAGATTAGGTGCAGGACTAGGTGTAAGATTAGGTGTAAGACTAGGTGCAGGACTAGGTGTAAGACTAGGTGTAAGACTAGGTGTAAGACTAGGTGTAACACTAGGTGCAGGACTAGGTGTAAGACTAGGTGTAACACTAGGTGCAGGACTAGGTGTAAGACTAGGTGCAGGACTAGGTGTAAGACTAGGTATAAGACTAGGTGCAGGACTAGGTGTAAGACTAGGTGTAAGACTAGGTGTAAGACTAGGTGTAAGACTAAGTGCAGGACTAGGTGTAAGACTAGGTGTATGACTTGGTGTAAGACTAGGTGTAAGACTTGGTGTAAGACTATGTGCAGGACTAGGTGTAAGACTACGTGTAAGATTAGGTGCAGGACTAGGTGTAGGACTTAGTGTGGGACTAAGTGTAGGACTAGGTGTAAGACTAGGTGCAAGACCAGGTGCAAGACCAGGTGTAGGACTTAGTGTAGGACTAGGTGTAAGACTAGGTGCAGGACTAGGTGTAAGACTAGGTGCAAGACCAGGTGCACGACCAGGTGTAAGACTAGGTGCAGGACTAGGTGTAAGACTAGGTGCAGGACTAGATGTAAGACTAGGTGTAAGACCAGGTGTAAGACCAGGTGTAGGACTAGGTGTAGGACTAGGTGTAGGACTAGGTGTAAGACTAGGTGTAGGACTAGGTGTAAGACCAGGTGTAGGACTAGGTGTAAGACTAGGTGCAGGACTAGGTGTAAGACTAGGTGCAAGACAAGGTGCAAGACCAGTGTAGGACCAGGTGTAGGACTATGTGTAAGACTAGGTGCAGGATTAGATGTAAGACTAGGTGTAAGACCAGGTGTAAGACCAGGTGTAGGACTAGGTGTAGACTAGGTGTAAGACTAGGTGTAAGACTAGGTGTAAGACTAAGTGCAGGACTAGGTGTAAGACTAGGTGTATGACTTGGTGTAAGACTAGGTGTAAGACTTGGTGTAAGACTATGTGCAGGACTAGGTGTAAGACTACGTGTAAGATTAGGTGCAGGACTAGGTGTAGGACTTAGTGTGGGACTAAGTGTAGGACTAGGTGTAAGACTAGGTGCAAGACCAGGTGCAAGACCAGGTGTAGGACTAGGTGTAGGACTAGGTGTAAGACTAGGTGCAGGACTAGGTGTAAGACTAGGTGCAAGACCAGGTGCACGACCAGGTGTAGGACCAGGTGTAGGACTAGGTGTAAGACTAGGTGCAGGACTAGATGTAAGACTAGGTGTAAGACCAGGTGTAAGACCAGGTGTAGGACTAGGTGTAAGACTAGGTGTAGGACTAGGTGTAAGACTAGGTGTAGGACTAGGTGTAAGACCAGGTGTAGGACTAGGTGTAAGACTAGGTGCAGGACTAGGTGTAAGACTAGGTGCAAGACCAGGTGCAAGACCAGGTGTAGGACTAGGTGTAGGACTAGGTGTAAGACTAGGTGCAGGACTAGGTGTAAGACTAGGTGCAGGACTAGGTGTAGGACTAGGTGTAGGACTAGGTGTAAGACTAGGTGTAGGACTAGGTGCAGGACTAGGTGTAAGACTAGGTGCAGGACTAGGTGTAGGACTAGGTGCAGGACTAGGTGTAAGACTAGGTGTAGGACTAGGTGCAGGACTAGGTGTAAGACCAGGTGTAGGACTAGGTGCAGGACTAGGTGTAAGACCTGGTGTAGGACTAGGTGCAGGACTAGGTGTAAGACCAGGTGTAGGACTAGGTGCAGAACTAGGTGTAAGACCAGGTGTAAGACTAGGTGCAGGACTAGGTGTAAGACCAGGTGTAGGACTAGGTGTAAGACCAATTGTAAGACTAGGTGCAGGACTAGGTGTAAGACCAGGTGTAGGACTAGGTGTAAGACCAGGTGTAAGACTAGGTGCAGGACTAGGTGTAAGACCTTGTGTAGAACTAGGTGCAGGACTAGGTTTAAGACTAGGTGTAAGACTAGGTGTAAGACTAGGTGTAAGACTAAGTGCAGGACTAGGTGTAAGACTAGGTGTATGACTTGGTGTAAGACTAGGTGTAAGACTTGGTGTAAGACTATGTGCAGGACTAGGTGTAAGACTACGTGTAAGATTAGGTGCAGGACTAGGTGTAGGACTTAGTGTGGGACTAAGTGTAGGACTAGGTGTAAGACTAGGTGCAAGACCAGGTGCAAGACCAGGTGTAGGACTAGGTGTAGGACTAGGTGTAAGACTAGGTGCAGGACTAGGTGTAAGACTAGGTGCAAGACCAGGTGCACGACCAGGTGTAGGACCAGGTGTAGGACTAGGTGTAAGACTAGGTGCAGGACTAGATGTAAGACTAGATGTAAGACCAGGTGTAAGACCAGGTGTAGGACTAGGTGTAAGACTAGGTGTAGGACTAGGTGTAAGACTAGGTGTAGGACTAGGTGTAAGACCAGGTGTAGGACTAGGTGTAAGACTAGGTGCAGGACTAGGTGTAAGACTAGGTGCAAGACCAGGTGCAAGACCAGGTGTAGGACCAGGTGTAGGACTATGTGTAAGACTAGGTGCAGGACTAGATGTAAGACTAGGTGTAAGACCAGGTGTAAGACCAGGTGTAGGACTAGGTGTAAGACTAGGTGTAGGACTAGGTGTAGGACTAGATGTAAGACCAGGTGCAAGACCAGGTGCAAGACCAGGTGTAGGACTAGGTGTAAAACTAGGTGTAAGACTAGGTGCAGGACCAGGTGCAGGACCAGGTGCAGGACCAGGTGCAGGACCAGGTGTAGGACTAGGTGTAGGACTAGGTGTAAGACTAGGTGCAGGACCAGGTGTAGGACTAGGTGTAAGACTAGGTGTAAAACCATGTGTAAGACCAGGTGTAGGACCAGGTGTAGGACTAGGTGTAGGACTAGGTGTAAGACTAGGTGCAGGACTAGGTGTAAGACCAGGTGTAAGACCAGGTGTAAGACCAAGTGTAGGACCAGGTGTAGGACTAGGTGTAAGACTAGGTGCAGGACTAGGTGTAAGACTAGGTGCAGGACTAGGTGTAAGACTAGGTGCAGGACTTATTTTCTAAATATTTAAGCTTAATTGCCAACAAGCTGGTCTAGACCACGTTTTAGTGACCGGGTCTGTATAATAACGCGTACTTTTAAACCGTCTTCAGTCTTCTTGAGTTCTGCGACACGCATCAGATATTTAACTCAGGAAAACATGGCCGCACCTCCATCCACTTCTCCCTCCCGACATATACAGCATAACCAAAAAAAAAAAAAAGAAAGAAATAATTCGTTCTTACGTTTCTCAACATCCAGTTTATTGTACAACTAATAACAACCACTTCGTCGACAACGTGACTGCCGTAAACGAAAACAAAACATGCACATTGCCAGGACCGTAAACTCTGCTACCCCTCGGCAGTCACGTGACAGCAGGAAAACTTCGACGGGGACTCGACGCTGGTCGACACTTGCTGCAGCCAACCAGTTGTTCAGTTTGGCTGCGCACATTCGTACGCAGCAGTTCGCAATAAGAAACATCTAACATAATAATTCAACATTCAGCGTAGAATAAGCACAGCATAAAACATCGTAAATCAATATTCCAATTACGAGACTACTGTCTCCTCGGACTTGATAAAACGTTATCGTCTACATATATCTAGCCGGACCACCTCTCCGTAGAGGCAACAGTGAGCATAAATTTAGATGTAATCAAAATGGCGCCATCTCTGCGCCCTACGCGCAGAGGAAAACGTTACACTCCTGAACTGACGACCGTTCATCCCTTGCAAAACATCAAAAGGCCCATCATCATTTATACATCATATTCAAAAAACAAATTCATGCGCATCGTTATCAATCCACAAAACACACAGCGAAAGAAGTATGTCCAAAGAATAGGGAAAAAAAACGTATCCCTCGACAGTTCTGAGGCAAAATTGACCAGAAAATAATGTACAAACCTGGGAGTTTCCCCACCCTCAAGGCGTACAAATAGGTCCTCATTGAATCACCAGATGTTCCTACCTTAGGAGCAAACACCAACGGCCACAAAATCCACTCCCCATCCATCTTGAGCACTAGTCCTCTACCGAAGAAAACCAGCGATCGGCACACAGCCATACTTACAACTTTTTACCGGGATCGTCCCATCCTTGGGGCTGAGCCGGGAGTCGGTGACATGACTTCTAGCACGGCTCCACCAGGTGTCTCACAGATGGACAAACCATCGACCTCCATCTCGGAGAACCGGGGAGTGCCAGAAACCCAGGCTTATGCCATGGGCTCCTTTCAAACTTGCCCGTGCACCAATTCCACATGCATGATTCGAATGTCCAGTTGACTGACCATGTTGTGCCCAAATATCCAAACTAAATTTGTCCACAGCTTTTCCTGCTGTTTTTTTTATATACGCCTTCAAATTTGACGTATTTTGTTTTACTGCGAAGTTACCTTTTGGACGTATTTAAGAATAGGAATTGCAAAACATACATTCAGCACCATGAAGACAATGCTGTTAACCAGGAATCTGTTCATTAAAAAAAATGAGATTTTGTAAAATGCTGAATCTACTCTGTATTACTGGACAGAGCAGAACCCTGGGCTCTAAGCAAAAACTCAGAGAGAAGGATAAATGCAGCAGAAATGTGGATCTACAGGAATCATGTACAAAGAAAAGAACAAATGCACAAGTATTAGAACAAGTGCAATGTGAACTTCTCAAAGAAATAAGGATCAAGAAAACTAAATACTTTGGCCATATCAAAAGACATAATATACTGAAGACCATACTAGAAGGAAAGGTGAAAGGAAAAAAAAGAGCGAAAGTTAGACAGAGATGTAGATGAGAAGATAACATATAAGAGTGGACAGGATACGGCCTGGTTAAGTCCACAATCAAGACGGGGGGGGGGGGGGGGGGGGGGGAGGAAACGATTCATTACCGTGAACCTTCATCATGAAGACAATGTGATGATTTAAGAGCAGCGTTCATTGTTCTCCAACAGGTTAAGCTACATCTTTCGTCTTATATTTGGTGTCAGTCCAGTAAATATTATAATGACAATGTCTAGTACGCTTTCTACAACATGATAAATTCATTTTTGACGCTTTTAATTAATTTTATTACAGAAAAGTAGGCGTAATTCTACTTCTGTACCCGGAAAGTCAATCAGTCATTTGCATGTCCCTTGTGGAACTTTGCCTCCCTAACAGCTCTCCTGTAGGCCTCTAGGTTGTAAGCAAGATGCCCTGCTGCTGATGCATCCATCTGCAGATTATCAACGATGCCTTGTAGCCATCTTCGCCTTGGTCTTTCTCTCTTACTTGGAAAGTGCTTAACGTAATCCACTTACAGATACTGGGAAAGTTCTGTCAGAACGTTTTTGTTTGTAGAGCAGAACTGTCACTGCGACGTAGATCATAGCATAGAATAGAGCTTGTCGATTTGAACTAGATTTATTGATTTATTTCCAGATCCCTGCTGACAAGCGTAGGATGTCATGTCCCTCCATAACCCTCGATCACTTGTGCATCTCAGCAGGCTTGTCACTCAGCATTCCCCATGCTAGGATGCTAAACCATAAAATATTCTCTCTCTGATTACCTCTGTCTCTCCTATCTTCGATCTTCCTTGTTGCCATTTAAATGCTCTAGCCCGCCTCTCCTGCAATATGCCCCCCACCCCTCCTACAAATTTCGATTGTCATTTTCTGATCGTTGTTATAATTTTCCTTGCTTCTTGTGCCTCTTTCAGAACTTCCTCGTTCGAATTTCTATCTATCCATTGTACCTTCATCATTCATCTTAATTGCCACATTTCAGCTCATTTCAACCTTCTTCGTATCCCTCGACATTTCTGAGGCAAAATTGACCAGAAAATAATGTACAAACCTGGGAGTTTCCCCACCCTCAAGGCGTACAAATAGGTCCTCATTGAATCACCAGATGTTCCTACCTTAGGAGCAAACACCAACGGCCACAAAATCCACTCCCCATCCATCTTGAGCACTAGTCCTCTACCGAAGAAAACCAGCGATCGGCACACAGCCATACTTACAACTTTTTACCGGGATCGTCCCATCCTTGGGGCTGAGCCGGGAGTCGGTGACATGACTTCTAGCACGGCTCCACCAGGTGTCTCACAGATGGACAAACCATCGACCTCCATCTCGGAGAACCGGGGAGTGCCAGAAACCCAGGCTTATGCCATGGGCTCCTTTCAAACTTGCCCGTGCACCAATTCCACATGCATGATTCGAATGTCCAGTTGACTGACCATGTTGTGCCCAAATATCCAAACTAAATTTGTCCACAGCTTTTCCTGCTGTTTTTTTTTTATATACGCCTTCAAATTTGACGTATTTTGTTTTACTGCGAAGTTACCTTTTTGGACGTTTTTAAGAATAGGAATTGCAAAACATACATTCAGCACCATGAAGACAATGCTGTTAACCAGGAATCTGTTCATTAAAAAAAAATGAGATTTTGTAAAATGCTGAATCTACTCTGTATTACTGGACAGAGCAGAACCCTGGGCTCTAAGCAAAAACTCAGAGAGAAGGATAAATGCAGCAGAAATGTGGATCTACAGGAATCATGTACAAAGAAAAGAACAAATGCACAAGTATTAGAACAAGTGCAATGTGAACTTCTCAAAGAAATAAGGATCAAGAAAACTAAATACTTTGGCCATATCAAAAGACATAATATACTGAAGACCATACTAGAAGGAAAGGTGAAAGGAAAAAAAAGAGCGAAAGTTAGACAGAGATGTAGATGAGAAGATAACATATAAGAGTGGACAGGATACGGCCTGGTTAAGTCCACAATCAAGACGGGGGGGGGGAGGAAACGATTCATTACCGTGAACCTTCATCATGAAGACAATGTGATGATTTAAGAGCAGCGTTCATTGTTCTCCAACAGGTTAAGCTACATCTTTCGTTTATTTGGTGTCAGTCCAGTAAATATTATAATGACAATGTCTAGTACGCTTTCTACAACATGATAAATTCATTTTTGACGCTTTTAATTAATTTTATTACAGAAAAGTAGGCGTAATTCTACTTCTGTACCCGGAAAGTCAATCAGTCATTTGCATGTCCCTTGTGGAACTTTGCCTCCCTAACAGCTCTCCTGTAGGCCTCTAGGTTGTAAGCAAGATGCCCTGCTGCTGATGCATCCATCTGCAGATTATCAACGATGCCTTGTAGCCATCTTCGCCTTGGTCTTTCTCTCTTACTTGGAAAGTGCTTAACGTAATCCACTTACAGATACTGGGAAAGTTCTGTCAGAACGTTTTTGTTTGTAGAGCAGAACTGTCACTGCGACGTAGATCATAGCATAGAATAGAGCTTGTCGATTTGAACTAGATTTATTGATTTATTTCCAGATCCCTGCTGACAAGCGTAGGATGTCATGTCCCTCCATAACCCTCGATCACTTGTGCATCTCAGCAGGCTTGTCACTCAGCATTCCCCATGCTAGGATGCTAAACCATAAAATATATTCTCTCTCTGATTACCTCTGTCTCTCCTATCTTCGATCTTCCTTGTTGCCATTTAAATGCTCTAGCCCGCCTCTCCTGCGAATATGCCCCCCACCCCTCCTACAAATTTCGATTGTCATTTTCTGATCGTTGTTATAATTTTCCTTGCTTCTTGTGCCTCTTTCAGAACTTCCTCGTTCGAATTTCTATCTATCCATTGTACCTTCATCATTCATCTTAATTGCCACATTTCAGCTCATTTCAACCTTCTTCGGATTTACTGATACGAGAGGGGAAAAAAAGGTATTTTGAAAAAAAAAAGAAGTTATCTGGAATTGATGAAACAATATGCAGTCAAAATCAAGTAAATCTCTGATCATATGCAGTCAGAATCAAGTAAATCTCTGGTCATATGCAGTCAAAACGAAGTACATCTCTGGTCATATGCAGTCAAAACGAAGTACATCTCTGGTCATATCCAGTCAAAATCAAGTAAATCTCTGGTCATATGCAGTCAAAATCAAGTAAATCTCTGATCATATGCAGTCAGAATCAAGTAAATCTCTGGTCATATGCAGTCAAAATCAAGTAAATCTCTGATCATATGCAGTCAAAACGAAGTACATCTCTGGTCATATACAGTCAAAATCAAGTAAATCTCTGGTCATATGCAGTCAAAACGAAGTACATCTCTGGTCATATACAGTCAAAATCAAGTAAATCTCCAGTCATATGCAGTCAGAATCAAGTAAATCTCTGATCATATGCAGTCAGAATCAAGTAAATCTCCAGTCATATGCAGTCAAAACGAAGTACATCTCTGGTCATATGCAGTCAGAATCAAGTAAATCTCTGATCATATGCAGTCAAAATCAAGTAAATCTCTGGTCATATCCAGTCAAAATCAAGTAAATCTCCAGTCATATGCAGTCAGAATCAAGTAAATCTCTGGTCATATACAGTCAAAATCAAGTAAATCTCTGGTCATATGCAGTCAGAATCAAGTAAATCTCCAGTCATATGCAGTCAAAATCAAGTAAATCTCTGGTCATATACAGTCAAAATCAAGTAAATCTCTGGTCATATCCAGTCAAAATCAAGTAAATCTCTGGTCATATGCAGTCAAAATCAAGTAAATCTCCAGTCATATGCAGTCAAAACGAAGTACATCTCTGGTCATATCCAGTCAAAATCAAGTAAATCTCTGGTCATATCCAGTCAAAATCAAGTAAATCTCTGGTCATATGCAGTCAAAATCAAGTAAATCTCCAGTCATATGCAGTCAGAATCAAGTAAATCTCTGGTCATATGCAGTCAGAATCAAGTAAATCTCTGATCATATGCAGTCAGAATCAAGTAAATCTCTGGTCATATGCAGTCAGAATCAAGTAAATCTCTGATCATATGCAGTCAGAATCAAGTAAATCTCTGATCATATGCAGTCAGAATCAAGTAAATCTCTGATCATATGCAGTCAGAATCAAGTAAATCTCTGATCATATGCAGTCAGAATCAAGTAAATCTCTGGTCATATCCAGTCAAAATCAAGTAAATCTCTGATCATATGCAGTCAGAATCAAGTAAATCTCTGGTCATATGCAGTCAGAATCAAGTAAATCTCCAGTCATATGCAGTCAAAATCAAGTAAATCTCCAGTCATATGCAGTCAGAATCAAGTAAATCTCTGATCATATGCAGTCAAAACGAAGTACATCTCTGGTCATATCCAGTCAAAATCAAGTAAATCTCTGGTCATATGCAGTCAGAATCAAGTAAATCTCTGGTCATATGCAGTCAAAACGAAGTACATCTCTGGTCATATGCAGTCAAAATCAAGTAAATCTCCAGTCATATGCAGTCAAAATCAAGTAAATCTCTGATCATATGCAGTCAGAATCAAGTAAATCTCTGGTCATATGCAGTCAGAATCAAGTAAATCTCCAGTCATATGCAGTCAGAATCAAGTAAATCTCTGATCATATGCAGTCAAAACGAAGTACATCTCTGGTCATATACAGTCAAAATCAAGTAAATCTCCAGTCATATGCAGTCAGAATCAAGTAAATCTCTGATCATATGCAGTCAGAATCAAGTAAATCTCTGATCATATGCAGTCAAAATCAAGTAAATCTCTGATCATATGCAGTCAAAACGAAGTACATCTCTGGTCATATGCAGTCAGAATCAAGTAAATCTCTGATCATATGCAGTCAAAATCAAGTAAATCTCTGATCATATGCAGTCAAAATCAAGTAAATCTCTGGTCATATGCAGTCAGAATCAAGTAAATCTCTGATCATATGCAGTCAAAACGAAGTACATCTCTGGTCATATGCAGTCAAAACGAAGTACATCTCTGGTCATATACAGTCAAAATCAAGTAAATCTCTGATCATATGCAGTCAGAATCAAGTAAATCTCCAGTCATATGCAGTCAAAATCAAGTAAATCTCTGATCATATGCAGTCAAAACGAAGTACATCTCTGGTCATATGCAGTCAGAATCAAGTAAATCTCCAGTCATATGCAGTCAAAATCAAGTAAATCTCTGATCATATGCAGTCAAAACGAAGTACATCTCTGGTCATATGCAGTCAAAACGAAGTACATCTCTGGTCATATGCAGTCAAAATCAAGTAAATCTCCAGTCATATGCAGTCAAAATCAAGTAAATCTCTGGTCATATCCAGTCAAAATCAAGTAAATCTCCAGTCATATGCAGTCAAAACGAAGTACATCTCTGGTCATATACAGTCAAAATCAAGTAAATCTCTGATCATATGCAGTCAAAACGAAGTACATCTCTGGTCATATACAGTCAAAATCAAGTAAATCTCTGATCATATGCAGTCAAAACGAAGTACATCTCTGGTCATATACAGTCAAAATCAAGTAAATCTCTGGTCATATACAGTCAAAATCAAGTAAATCTCTGGTCATATACAGTCAAAATCAAGTAAATCTCCAGTCATATGCAGTCAAAATCAAGTAAATCTCTGGTCATATGCAGTCAAAACGAAGTACATCTCTGGTCATATACAGTCAAAATCAAGTAAATCTCCAGTCATATGCAGTCAAAATCAAGTAAATCTCTGGTCATATGCAGTCAAAATCAAGTAAATCTCCAGTCATATGCAGTCAGAATCAAGTAAATCTCCAGTCATATGCAGTCAGAATCAAGTAAATCTCCAGTCATATGCAGTCAGAATCAAGTAAATCTCTGATCATATGCAGTCAAAATCAAGTAAATCTCTGATCATATGCAGTCAAAATCAAGTAAATCTCTGATCATATGCAGTCAGAATCAAGTAAATCTCTGGTCATATACAGTCAAAATCAAGTAAATCTCTGGTGTATGACTTGGTGTAAGACTAGGTGTAGGACTTAGTGTGGGACTAAGTGTAAGACTAGGTGTAAGACTAGGTGTATGACTTGGTGTAAGACTAGGTGTAAGACTTGGTGTAAGACTATGTGCAGGACTAGGTGTAAGACTAGGTGTAAGATTAGGTGCAGGACTAGGTGCATTACTAGGTGCAGGACTAGGTTTAAGTCTAGGTGTAGGACTAAGTGCAGAACTAGGTGCAGGACTAGGTGTAAGACTAGGTGTAGGACTAAGTGCAGAACTAGGTGCAGGACTAGGCGTAAAAGTAGGTGCAAGACTAGGTGTAAGACTAGGTGTAAGACTAGGTGTAGGACTATGTGCAGGACTAGGTGTAAGACTAGGTGTAGGACTAAGTGCAGAACTAGGTGCAGGACTAGGCGTAAGAGTAGGTGCAAGACTAGGTGTAAGACTAGGTGCAGGACTAGGTGTAGGACTAGGTGTAAGAGTAGGTATAAGACTAGGTGCAAGACTAGGTGTAAGACTAGGTGTAAGACTAGGTGTAAGAGTAGGTATAAGACTAGGTGCAAGACTAGGTGTAAGACTAAGTGTAAGACTAGGTGTAGGACTATGTGCAGGACTAGGTGTAAGACTAGGTGTAAGACTAGGTGTAGGACTAAGTGCAGAACTAGGTGCAGGACTAGGCGTAAGAGTAGGTGCAAGACTAGGTGTAAGACTAGGTGTAAGACTAGGTGTAGGACTAGGTGCACGGCTAGGTGTAGAACTAGGTTAAAGACTAGGTGTAAGACTAGATGTAAGACGAGATGTAAGACTAGGTGTAAGACTGTAAGACTAGGTGTAAGACTAGATGTAAGACTAGGTGTAAGACTAGGTGTAAGACTAGATGTAAGACTAGGTGTAAGACTAGGTGTAAGACTAGGTGTAAGATTAGATGTAAGACTAGATGTAAGTCGAGGTGTAAGACTAGGTGTATGGCTAGGTGTAAGACTGTAAGACTAGATGTAAGACGAGGTGTAAAACTAGGTGTGAGACTAGATGTAAGACTAGGTGTAAGACTAGGTGTAAGACTATGTGTAAGATTAGATGTAAGACTAGATGCAAGTCGAGGTGTAAGACTAGGTGTAAGGCTAGGTGTAAGACTGTAAGACTAGATGTAAGACTAGGTGTAAGACTAGGTGTAAGACGAGGTGTAAGACTAGGTGTAAGACTAGATGTAAGACTAGGTGTAAGACTAGGTGTAAGACGAGGTGTAAGACGAGGTGTAAGACTAGATGTAAGACTAGGTGTAGGACTATGCTCCGGCCAAACTGAATCCGGTCCATCTCATTATCTTGCCCAGGCTTCCATGTCGTCGTCTTGCTCTTTTTTCCCCTCCTTTATTTGTTCCGAGATGCGAACGACGAAGAAGAAGAAGAAAATCTGTTCCGAGAAATATATATGGCTTCCATCTATTATGCCCGTGATGTGGTTCAAATATTTTAATGTCTGATTCTCACGATTTTTCGTTTTTTCTTGTATTCAATTTCAGTTCGTTCAGCACTTACTAGTGTTCTCCTCTGTCAATGGACTTCTCCGTACTCTTCTGTACATCTGAACATTTCAAGCGCCTGGAATTTCTTCTCCATTTTCTTAGTTAATGTTCATGTTTATACGTTATGAAGTAATGTAGAATATACATAACATGAAATGGTTCTCAGCTTCAGCTATTATGTTATTGTTGCATGCTTGGAAGTAAGAATATTATTCCTTCTCTTGAAACGCGCGACTGGGAGTTCCTATCCTTCTGTGAGTTTATATTTTACCTATTATAACGGACCCAAACACGTAAATACGTCACTTGTTTATCTGTGTTCCCACCTACATTTATGTTCACAGTTGCTTTTTTATTCTTCCCTGCGATTTGCTATGTCCTTTATATAATTTAAGTCCATATTCTTAGCTTTTATTGTTTATGTCTTGAGATTTTATAGGTCATCCAAGTGGCACTTGCACGCATGAGGTTGCTAAGTGTTGTTCCATCAACGACCTCTCTCTCACTCTCTCTCTCTCTCACACGCACGCACGCACAGATATAGGGTTGTGCGCATTTAAGTTTGACTTTCATTATCTTCCTGTAGATTATTTTCGAAATATTTAAGCTTAGCTTTCATTGTCTTCTTGTAGATTATTTTCTAAATATTTAAGCTTAGCTTTCATTGTCTTCTTGTAGATTATTTTCTAAATATTTAAGCTTAGCTTTCATTGTCTTCTTGTAGATTATTTTCTAAATATTTAAGCTTAGCTTTCATTGTCTTCCTGTAGATTATTTTCTAAATATTTAAGCTTAGCTTTCATTGTCTTCCTGTAGATTATTTTCTAAATATTTAAGCTTAGCTTTCATTGTCTTCTTGTAGATTATTTTCTAAATATTACGCTTAGCTTTCATTGTCTTCCTGCAGATTATTTTCTAAATATTTAAGCTTAGCTTTCATTGTCTTCTTGTAGGTTATTTTCTAAATATTTAAGCTTAGCTTTCATTGTCTTCTTGTAGATTATTTTCTAAATATTTACGCTTAGCTTTCATTGTCTTCCTGCAGATTATTTTCTAAATATTTAAGCTTAGCTTTCATTGTCTTCCTGTAGGTTATTTTCTAAATATTTAAGCTTAATTGCCAACAAGCTGGGTCTAGACCACGTTTTAGTGACCGGGTCTGTATAATAACGCGTACTTTTAAACCGTCTTCAGTCTTCTTGAGTTCTGCGACACGCATCAGATATTTAACTCAGGAAAACATGGCCGCACCTCCATCCACTTCTCCCTCCCGACATATACAGCATAACCAAAAAAAAAAAAAAGAAAGAAATAATTCGTTCTTACGTTTCTCAACATCCAGTTTTATTGTACAACTAATAACAACCACTTCGTCGACAACGTGACTGCCGTAAACGAAAACAAAACATGCACATTGCCAGGACCGTAAACTCTGCTACCCCTCGGCAGTCACGTGACAGCAGGAAAACTTCGACGGGGACTCGACGCTGGTCGACACTTGCTGCAGCCAACCAGTTGTTCAGTTTTGGCTGCGCACATTCGTACGCAGCAGTTCGCAATAAGAAACATCTAACATAATAATTCAACATTCAGCGTAGAATAAGCACAGCATAAAACATCGTAAATCAATATTCCAATTACGAGACTACTGTCTCCTCGGACTTGATAAAACGTTATCGTCTACATATATCTAGCCGGACCACCTCTCCGTAGAGGCAACAGTGAGCATAAATTTAGATGTAATCAAAATGGCGCCATCTCTGCGCCCTACGCGCAGAGGAAAACGTTACACTCCTGAACTGACGACCGTTCATCCCTTGCAAAACATCAAAAGGCCCATCATCATTTATACATCATATTCAATTTCAGTTCGTTCAGCACTTACTAGTGTTCTCCTCTGTCAATGGACTTCTCCGTACTCTTCTGTACATCTGAACATTTCAAGCGCCTGGAATTTCTTCTCCATTTTCTTAGTTAATGTTCATGTTTATACGTTATGAAGTAATGTAGAATATACATAACATGAAATGGTTCTCAGCTTCAGCTATTATGTTATTGTTGCATGCTTGGAAGTAAGAATATTATTCCTTCTCTTGAAACGCGCGACTGGGAGTTCCTATCCTTCTGTGAGTTTATATTTTACCTATTATAACGGACCCAAACACGTAAATACGTCACTTGTTTATCTGTGTTCCCACCTACATTTATGTTCACAGTTGCTTTTTTATTCTTCCCTGCGATTTGCTATGTCCTTTATATAATTTAAGTCCATATTCTTAGCTTTTATTGTTTATGTCTTGAGATTTTATAGGTCATCCAAGTGGCACTTGCACGCATGAGGTTGCTAAGTGTTGTTCCATCAACGACCTCTCTCTCACTCTCTCTCTCTCTCACACGCACGCACGCACAGATATAGGGTTGTGCGCATTTAAGTTTGACTTTCATTATCTTCCTGTAGATTATTTTCGAAATATTTAAGCTTAGCTTTCATTGTCTTCTTGTAGATTATTTTCTAAATATTTAAGCTTAGCTTTCATTGTCTTCTTGTAGATTATTTTCTAAATATTTAAGCTTAGCTTTCATTGTCTTCTTGTAGATTATTTTCTAAATATTTAAGCTTAGCTTTCATTGTCTTCCTGTAGATTATTTTCTAAATATTTAAGCTTAGCTTTCATTGTCTTCCTGTAGATTATTTTCTAAATATTTAAGCTTAGCTTTCATTGTCTTCTTGTAGATTATTTTCTAAATATTTACGCTTAGCTTTCATTGTCTTCCTGCAGATTATTTTCTAAATATTTAAGCTTAGCTTTCATTGTCTTCTTGTAGGTTATTTTCTAAATATTTAAGCTTAGCTTTCATTGTCTTCTTGTAGATTATTTTCTAAATATTTACGCTTAGCTTTCATTGTCTTCCTGCAGATTATTTTCTAAATATTTAAGCTTAGCTTTCATTGTCTTCCTGTAGGTTATTTTCTAAATATTTAAGCTTAATTGCCAACAAGCTGGGTCTAGACCACGTTTTAGTGACCGGGTCTGTATAATAACGCGTACTTTTAAACCGTCTTCAGTCTTCTTGAGTTCTGCGACACGCATCAGATATTTAACTCAGGAAAACATGGCCGCACCTCCATCCACTTCTCCCTCCCGACATATACAGCATAACCAAAAAAAAAAAAAAGAAAGAAATAATTCGTTCTTACGTTTCTCAACATCCAGTTTTATTGTACAACTAATAACAACCACTTCGTCGACAACGTGACTGCCGTAAACGAAAACAAAACATGCACATTGCCAGGACCGTAAACTCTGCTACCCCTCGGCAGTCACGTGACAGCAGGAAAACTTCGACGGGGACTCGACGCTGGTCGACACTTGCTGCAGCCAACCAGTTGTTCAGTTTTGGCTGCGCACATTCGTACGCAGCAGTTCGCAATAAGAAACATCTAACATAATAATTCAACATTCAGCGTAGAATAAGCACAGCATAAAACATCGTAAATCAATATTCCAATTACGAGACTACTGTCTCCTCGGACTTGATAAAACGTTATCGTCTACATATATCTAGCCGGACCACCTCTCCGTAGAGGCAACAGTGAGCATAAATTTAGATGTAATCAAAATGGCGCCATCTCTGCGCCCTACGCGCAGAGGAAAACGTTACACTCCTGAACTGACGACCGTTCATCCCTTGCAAAACATCAAAAGGCCCATCATCATTTATACATCATATTCAAAAAACAAATTCATGCGCATCGTTATCAATCCACAAAACACACAGCGAAAGAAGTATGTCCAAAGAATAGGGAAAAAAAACGTATCCCTCGACATTTCTGAGGCAAAATTGACCAGAAAATAATGTACAAACCTGGGAGTTTCCCCACCCTCAAGGCGTACAAATAGGTCCTCATTGAATCACCAGATGTTCCTACCTTAGGAGCAAACACCAACGGCCACAAAATCCACTCCCCATCCATCTTGAGCACTAGTCCTCTACCGAAGAAAACCAGCGATCGGCACACAGCCATACTTACAACTTTTTACCGGGATCGTCCCATCCTTGGGGCTGAGCCGGGAGTCGGTGACATGACTTCTAGCACGGCTCCACCAGGTGTCTCACAGATGGACAAACCATCGACCTCCATCTCGGAGAACCGGGGAGTGCCAGAAACCCAGGCTTATGCCATGGGCTCCTTTCAAACTTGCCCGTGCACCAATTCCACATGCATGATTCGAATGTCCAGTTGACTGACCATGTTGTGCCCAAATATCCAAACTAAATTTGTCCACAGCTTTTCCTGCTGTTTTTTTTTATATACGCCTTCAAATTTGACGTATTTTGTTTTACTGCGAAGTTACCTTTTTGGACGTATTTTAAGAATAGGAATTGCAAAACATACATTCAGCACCATGAAGACAATGCTGTTAACCAGGAATCTGTTCATTAAAAAAAAATGAGATTTTGTAAAATGCTGAATCTACTCTGTATTACTGGACAGAGCAGAACCCTGGGCTCTAAGCAAAAACTCAGAGAGAAGGATAAATGCAGCAGAAATGTGGATCTACAGGAATCATGTACAAAGAAAAGAACAAATGCACAAGTATTAGAACAAGTGCAATGTGAACTTCTCAAAGAAATAAGGATCAAGAAAACTAAATACTTTGGCCATATCAAAAGACATAATATACTGAAGACCATACTAGAAGGAAAGGTGAAAGGAAAAAAAAGAGCGAAAGTTAGACAGAGATGTAGATGAGAAGATAACATATAAGAGTGGACAGGATACGGCCTGGTTAAGTCCACAATCAAGACGGGGGGGGGGAGGAAACGATTCATTACCGTGAACCTTCATCATGAAGACAATGTGATGATTTAAGAGCAGCGTTCATTGTTCTCCAACAGGTTAAGCTACATCTTTCGTCTTATATTTGGTGTCAGTCCAGTAAATATTATAATGACAATGTCTAGTACGCTTTCTACAACATGATAAATTCATTTTTGACGCTTTTAATTAATTTTATTACAGAAAAGTAGGCGTAATTCTACTTCTGTACCCGGAAAGTCAATCAGTCATTTGCATGTCCCTTGTGGAACTTTGCCTCCCTAACAGCTCTCCTGTAGGCCTCTAGGTTGTAAGCAAGATGCCCTGCTGCTGATGCATCCATCTGCAGATTATCAACGATGCCTTGTAGCCATCTTCGCCTTGGTCTTTCTCTCTTACTTGGAAAGTGCTTAACGTAATCCACTTACAGATACTGGGAAAGTTCTGTCAGAACGTTTTTGTTTGTAGAGCAGAACTGTCACTGCGACGTAGATCATAGCATAGAATAGAGCTTGTCGATTTGAACTAGATTTATTGATTTATTTCCAGATCCCTGCTGACAAGCGTAGGATGTCATGTCCCTCCATAACCCTCGATCACTTGTGCATCTCAGCAGGCTTGTCACTCAGCATTCCCCATGCTAGGATGCTAAACCATAAAATATATTCTCTCTCTGATTACCTCTGTCTCTCCTATCTTCGATCTTCCCTGTTGCCATTTAAATGCTCTAGCCCGCCTCTCCTGCAAATATGCCCCCCACCCCTCCTACAAATTTCGATTGTCATTTTCTGATCGTTGTTATAATTTTCCTTGCTTCTTGTGCCTCTTTCAGAACTTCCTCGTTCGAATTTCTATCTATCCATTGTACCTTCATCATTCATCTTAATTGCCACATTTCAGCTCATTTCAACCTTCTTCGGATTTACTGATACGAGAGGGGAAAAAAAAGGTATTTTGAAAAAAAAAAAGAAGTTATCTGGAATTGATGAAACAATATGAATAAGACCACAAACTTGTAAGTCTTTAATCATGGAAATAAGGTGGGGGGGGGGGGGGGGAAATGAGTATGTTTAAATGAGAAATAGAAGGAGGAGTTTTCATACAAACAGAGCAGAAACATGTTTGACATAACCCGATTGCCGTGTGTTTAAGATTTCCGTCTTTATCTTACTTTTGATTCATCGATGTGGGCATGACATGCAGTAGAAGAAGCTGAATCACAAGACAATGCTTATGATGCTAGCCTGACGTGCTGTGTAAACGAAGTTCAGATAAAGACTGCAGAACATGTAGGGGGAGTAATTAGAAAATAGATGCGGCAAGGAAAAAAAAATGTTGGCGTGTTATAAAACCAGAAAGTAGACATTACAGAAACGTAACGTAAACATAACTCAAACAAAAAGTAAGAAATGCACACACACGCACACACAAAAGAAAGTAGACAATGCAGAAAACAGAAAGTAGACATTATAGAAACATAAGGTAAACATGACATAAAACCAAAAAAAAAAATAGGATAAACTAAAAATAAGAGAGTAGACAATGCAGAAAACAAAAAGTAAGCACTAAAGAAACTGAGGGTAAACAGAACATAAAGCGAAAAGTATGGGAAAAAAATCAGAGGGTAGGCAAAGCAGAAAATAGAAATTAGACGCTACAGAGACATAAGGCAAATATAACAAGAAACGAAAGTTAGACAGAGATGTAGATGAGAAGATAACATATAAGAGTGGACAGGATACGGCCTGGTTAAGTCCACAATCAAGACGGGGGGGGGGAGGAAACGATTCATTACCGTGAACCTTCATCATGAAGACAATGTGATGATTTAAGAGCAGCGTTCATTGTTCTCCAACAGGTTAAGCTACATCTTTCGTCTTATATTTGGTGTCAGTCCAGTAAATATTATAATGACAATGTCTAGTACGCTTTCTACAACATGATAAATTCATTTTTGACGCTTTTAATTAATTTTATTACAGAAAAGTAGGCGTAATTCTACTTCTGTACCCGGAAAGTCAATCAGTCATTTGCATGTCCCTTGTGGAACTTTGCCTCCCTAACAGCTCTCCTGTAGGCCTCTAGGTTGTAAGCAAGATGCCCTGCTGCTGATGCATCCATCTGCAGATTATCAACGATGCCTTGTAGCCATCTTCGCCTTGGTCTTTCTCTCTTACTTGGAAAGTGCTTAACGTAATCCACTTACAGATACTGGGAAAGTTCTGTCAGAACGTTTTTGTTTGTAGAGCAGAACTGTCACTGCGACGTAGATCATAGCATAGAATAGAGCTTGTCGATTTGAACTAGATTTATTGATTTATTTCCAGATCCCTGCTGACAAGCGTAGGATGTCATGTCCCTCCATAACCCTCGATCACTTGTGCATCTCAGCAGGCTTGTCACTCAGCATTCCCCATGCTAGGATGCTAAACCATAAAATATATTCTCTCTCTGATTACCTCTGTCTCTCCTATCTTCGATCTTCCCTGTTGCCATTTAAATGCTCTAGCCCGCCTCTCCTGCGAATATGCCCCCCACCCCTCCTACAAATTTCGATTGTCATTTTCTGATCGTTGTTATAATTTTCCTTGCTTCTTGTGCCTCTTTCAGAACTTCCTCGTTCGAATTTCTATCTATCCATTGTACCTTCATCATTCATCTTAATTGCCACATTTCAGCTCATTTCAACCTTCTTCGGATTTACTGATACGAGAGGGGAAAAAAAGGTATTTTGAAAAAAAAAAAGAAGTTATCTGGAATTGATGAAACAATATGAATAAGACCACAAACTTGTAAGTCTTTAATCATGGAAATAAGTTGGGGGGGGGGAATGAGTATGTTTAAATGAGAAATAGAAGGAGGAGTTTTCGTACCAACAGAGCAGAAACATGTTTGACATAACCCCATTGCCGTGTGTTTAAGATTTCTGTCTTTATCTTACTTTTGATTCATCGATGTGGGCATGACATACAGTAGAAGAAGCTGAATCACAAGACAATGCTTATGATGCTAGCCTGACGTGCTGTGTAAACGAAGTTCAGATAAAGACTGCAGAACACATAGGGGAAGTAATTAGAAAATAGATGCGGCAAGGAAAAAAAAATGTTGGCGTGTTATAAAACCAGAAAGTAGACATTACAGAAACGTAACGTAAACATAACTCGAAACAAAAAGTAAGAAACGCACACACACGCACACACAAAAGAAAGTAGACAATGCAGAAAACAGAAAGTAGACATTATAGAAACATAAGATAAACATGACATAAAACCAAAAAAAAATAGGATAAACTAAAAAATAAGAGAGTAGACAATGCAGAAAACAAAAAGTAAGCACTAAAGAAACTGAGGGTAAACAGAACATAAAGCAAAAAGAATGGGAAAAAAATCAGAGGGTAGGCAAAGCAGAAAATAGAAATTAGACGTTACAGAGACATAAGGCAAATATAACAAGAAACAAAAATTAGGAAATCAGAAAGTAGTGCTGAAAGAAATAAAAAGGCAGACAAAATAGAAAACAAAGGCTCAGAAAAATTCATAACACGAAAAATGCGAAAATATTTTCAGCAATTACAGTCAAAATCATGTAAATTTCTGGTCACATACAGTCAAAATCAAATAAATCACTGGTCATATACAGTCACAATTAAGTAAATCTCTGGTCATATACCGTCAGAATCAAGTAAATCTCTGGTCATGTACAGTCAAAGTCACGTCAAGTACATCTCTGGTCATATACAGTCAAAATCAAGTAAATCTCTGGTCATATGCAGTCAAAATCAAGTAAATCTCCAGTCATATGCAGTCAAAATCAAGTAAATCTCTGGTCATATGCAGTCAAAATCAAGTAAATCTCTGGTTATATACAATCAAAATCATGTAAATCTCCAGTCATATGCAGTCAAAACGAAGTACATCTCTGGTCATATCCAGTCAAAATCAAGTAAATCTCTGGTCATATGCAGTCAAAATCAAGTAAATCTCCAGTCATATGCAGTCAAAATCAAGTAAATCTCCAGTCATATGCAGTCAAAATCAAGTAAATCTCCAGTCATATGCAGTCAAAATCAAGTAAATCTCTGGTCATATGCAGTCAAAATCAAGTAAATCTCTGGTCATATGCAGTCAAAATCAAGTAAATCTCTGGTCATATGCAGTCAAAATCAAGTAAATCTCCAGTCATATGCAGTCAAAATCAAGTAAATCTCTGGTCATATCCAGTCAAAATCAAGTAAATCTCTGGTCATATGCAGTAAAAATGAAGTAAATCTCTGGTCATATGCAGTCAAAATCAAGTAAATCTCCAGTCATATGCAGTCAAAATCAAGTAAATCTCCAGTCATATGCAGTCAGAATAAGGAAATCTCCAGTCATATGCAGTCAAAATCAAGTAAATCTCCAGTCATATGCAGTCAAAATCAAGTAAATCTCTGGTCATATGCAGTCAAAATCAAGAAAATCTCCAGTCATATGCAGTCAAAATCAAGTAAATCTCTGGTCATATGCAGTCAGAATCAAGTAAATCTCTGATCATATGCAGTCAAAATCAAGTACATCTCTGGTCATATACAGTCAAAATCAAGTAAATTTCTGGTCATATGCAGTCAAAATCAAGTAAATCTCCAGTCATATGCAGTCAAAATTAAGTAAATCTCCAGTCATATGCAGTCAAAATCAAGTAAATCTCTGGTCATATGCAGTCAGAATCAAGTAAATCTCTGATCATATGCAGTCAAAATCAAGTAAATCTCTGGTCATATGCAGTCAAAATCAAGTAAATCTCCAGTCATATGCAGTCAAAATCAAGTAAATCTCTGGTCATATACAATCAAAATCATGTAAATCTCCAGTCATATGCAGTCAAAACGAAGTACATCTCTGGTCATATCCAGTCAAAATCAAGTAAATCTCTGGTTATTCATTCATTCATTCATTTGCATGTCCTTTGCGGAACTTTGCCTCCCAAACAGCACTCCTGTAGGCCTCTCAGTTGTGAGCAAGATGACCTGCTGCTGATGCATCCATTTGCAGGTCATCAGCTATGTCTTGCAGCCATCTTCGCTTTGGTCTTCCTCTCTTTCTTTTTCCCATTATGTACCATTCCAAGACGGTCTTCTCTAGATTATCATGACGTTTAATGTGTCCAAAATATTTTAGTTTTCTCTCTGTAATCCTCTTTACTAGCCAACCTTCTTCAATATTAAGTTCTTGTAGTATGGATATTTATTTTTTTTGTGTGTCCATGATATTTGAAGAACTCTTCTGTAGCATTTACATTCAAAGGCATTTATGTGTTTCTCAGCTGTTTTGTTAAGTGTCCAAGTCTCACAGGCATATGTTGCGATGAGAAAGATGCATGTCCTTAAAAATCTTATTTTTGCAGTTCTGTCTGTTCCTCGCAACAGATTCTTTAGTTGTTTTACTTTCTGAAGAGCGATAGGTGTACTCCTTTTAATTTCCCTCAATATATCTCCATTATTAGTTAGTAGTGATCCAAGATATTCAAAACTCTCCACTTCTTCCAGTTTTTCCTCATTGATACATATATCAGTTGCTTGTTTGTGTTGTCAGTTGTCATCAGTTTAGTTCCTTCGCATTAAGATTCTCTGGTCATATACAGTCAAAATCAAGTAAATCTCTGGTCTTATCGTATATATTACATCCTTCCCATGCCGTTAAACGTCACATAGGGGTCGCAAGATAGTTCGCAATTTGTCCTGTTTTCGGCGAGCTTTTCAACCTCATCAAGGGATTTTATGCCTATTTGGCCTTTCTTAACAATGTCCTCTTTAGAATTTAACGCTATCTGCCTCTTTTTCTTCGGCCTGTTGTGTTCCACTTGATAGCTTGTTTTGGGTTTCTCTGATCGTTTCTTCTCATCACATGACCAAGATATGTCCATCTGCGTTTCCTGATCACCCATGAGACAGGTTGTTGTTCAGTCATCTGTCTTATCTCTGCATTGTTCTTGAATTCGTTCCACTTGATGCCGAGTATTTTCCTTGAACATTTGTTTTCACAAGAGTCTAATTTCTTGTCTATTTCTTTAGTTGTTTTCCAGCTTTCGCATGCATAAATGAGGGTGGATATTACATTTGAATTGAATAGTCTTAACTTGGTTTTTGTGTGTATAACTTTTGAATTTGAATGTCATATGTTCTCAAGATTTTTGAAGGACAATACTGCTTTTGCAATTCTAATTCTAACTTCCTTTCTGGTGTCACTATCCTGGTCTATGTAGCTGCCAAGGTATGTAAATTGATTGACTTCTTCAGCAGCTGTCCTTTTTATGCATATTTTTCCATTTTGATTAATGGGAAGTTTCATTATTTTTGTTTTGTCCTTATTAATTCCACGTCCTATTTTGCTAGTCAGTGAAGACAGGATATCTGGTTTTTTTTCTTGCACGGAATTCACATTGTTATGGATAAGAGTTATGTCATCCGCAAAATCAAGATCTTCTAGTTGGGTCCCATGTACCCAATCAATACCTGTGTTAACTGTGCAGCATTTTAAAAATTATGAAGTCTATTGCAATTTCAAAAAGCAAAGGAGATAATATATATCCTTGTTTCATACCTGTTTCAATCTGGAACCATTCGCACATCGCTTCTTCTGTTTTGACTGAACAAACATATCCGTTGTAGAGGTCCTTAATGATGCTGACAATTTTAGATAGTATTCAATATAGACTTAAATACTCCACAATGAATCTCTGTGTATGCTATAAAATGTTTTTTTTAAAAGACTGTAAAGTTCAGGATTAATGGTTTTTCTTTTCAATATGTTCTTCAAGTATTATTCTTAGAGTAAAGATCTGGTCGAGACAGCTTCTACCTTTTCGAAATCCTGCTTGTTCTTCTCTCATTGCAGCATCCACTATAAAGTCCATTCAAAATGACCTTGCAAAATACTTTTGACACAACTGATATTAAGGTTACTCCTCTCCAGTTAATGCAATCGCTAAAATTGCTTTTTTGTATTATAACAATGATTCCTTTTTCCATTTAGAAGGGGCATTTTCTTCTTTCCAAATCTTGTTAAACATTCTCTGTGGTTGTCTCATGTTGTCACTATTGATAGCTTTTAACATTTCGAGTGTTATTTCATCTTCACATGCAGCTTTATTGATGGCCATTAAATTCACTGCTGTTTCAATTCCATGCAATGTAATTTCATCTAGGCTGACATTTAGTTGTGGGGCTGGTAAGTCGGTTTAAAGATTTATCAATTCTTTTGGGCGTGGTCGATTAAATATTTCTTGGAAGTGTTCAGCCCGTCTTTGCTTTTGGTTTTTACTTGATGTTAATAGGGTTCAATTTTGGTAAGGGTTGGCCTTTCTTTAGACGTAATAGTACCTGTTAGCCTCTTTTGTATATTATATAAAGTTTTGCTATAACCTGTTTTTGCTGGTTTCTCTGCCTCTTTTGCAATACTATGTATTCTCTTTTATCCCTTCTAGCTGAACTTTTTACTTTCTTGTCTATTTCTTTATATGTTGTTTTCGCCAGATCTTTTCCAAGATCTGTCTTTACATTCAACATGTCTAATTTGGCTGCTCATCTTTCATGCATGTGTTTTCTGATATCCATGCTTTTCTACTTGTTTTTTTTTTCAGTCAAGCGGGTGCTTTTGCTGCTGTGATTATAGCTGTGCTGTAAGAATTCCATAATTCATCTATACCTATCTCCTCTACTTCACTGAGTGTTCTGGAATGATTGACAAGTTCCTGATTGAAAATCCTGTTAGTATTTTCTTCTTGTCGGCTGTGGCTGTTTATCTTTCTGGGTAATGATTACTTGTGTTGGCTTTTCAATTTTAGTTTAATTTTCCCTATACACAGATTGTGATGACTGTTGACATTTGCACACCTATGTTCCCTTACATCTATCAGAGATGTTCTGTATTGCTTTCTAATACAAAAATGATCTATCTGGTATCTAGTTCTATCATCTGGAGATATCCACGTTGTTTTATGTATCTCTTTGTGTGGAAATATTGTGCCTCTAATGACCATGCCCTTTGTTAGACATATTTCAGTTAATCTTTCTCCGCTCTGATTTATCCCCATTACTTTTTCGACGTCGGTGTTATCTTTCCCTACCTTAGCGTTGAAATCCCCCATAGCAATTAGAATGTCTTTTTTAGGGACTTTGTTGATGATTTGTTGTAATTGGTGATAGAAATCGTCTTTGACCTCATTATCTGCATCGTTCTTGGATGCATAACACTGTATTATTGTCATTCTTCCGTGCCTTAGGTAGTATCTTGCTCTTATTATACGGCTGTTCACTGGTTCCCATTCTATAAGGCTCTTTGCTGCTACATTTTACATAATTATACCTACCCCCTCTCGGTGTTTCCCGTCGTCTCTGCCTGAATGTATTATTAACTTACAGTTTTCCGCTGATCTTTTCCCTGCTTCTGGCCATCGCATTACACTGACACCCAGTACATCTAGGTGATATATCTCTATTTCTCTGATGGCCTGAGTAGCTTTTGTTGGTGCTGCCATTGTTCTTACCTTCCAGTATCTAATCTTTGTCATATGTTCGGGGCCAATGAATGTACTCTTTCGATCTTTGTCTGAGCTCTTCGGAGTTGGCATCCCTGATGCTCGGTTGATTTCGTTGCGAGTTTCCATAACCAGTTCTTTTCCCCCATCTAGAGTCGCCTCTAGATCGGTCCCAAGATAAGGGATAATCCCTGGTCACATGCACTCAAAAACACGAACAACGAATCGCGCAGGTTTAGAATGCACTCGCAAGCGGAAGTTATCGACACAAATTTGTGTTAAATGAAAAATTAGAGAAAAAAAAAGCAGACAAGCCTGGGCTTTCCTTCCTAATCGATTACATGTTCCAGAGGTGTACACTCTTTCTCCTGAATCCATTTCTGGTCTGCCATTCACTTTCACTGTAAAACATGGCTGGATGACTCAAATTATGAAGAGCAATTTTGAGTTGTACAATTAATGCTGCGTGTATTTAATTCCTTCTCTGAGCATGTGACTGTAAGGGTGGGCATACAAGCAGTGTTATCAATTAAATTTTTAAAATGTTAATCTCTCTCTCTCTCTCTCTCTCTCTCTGAACCTTAAATGCCCATATCACATGGGGCTTCTGCAAGGGTTTTCCGCAACCGCCTGTTCTTTGCCTTTTTCTTCGCTCTTGCCCAGGCGAGCCGTCTATTGCTCCGCATCCTCTCTGTTGTTGTTCTCCATGTTTCCTTTGTTCTACCTTTACTCCTGTTCCCCTGTGGTGTCCATCTTAGTGCTATGTTCGGTAGTGAGTCGTCAGTCATCAGAAGCACATGCCAAACCATCTCCAGCGTTTTTCCTAAATAATCACTGCCAACGGCTTCATCTGCATTTCTGCAAACAAGGTGTTATTTCTTACGGTGTTTGGCTAAAAATATTCTTCTAATCATTCGTAAACACTTAGTCTAGGAAGAATTCAGTTTGTTTGGTATAGTTTTGGTGATTTTGTAGCATTCACTTCCGTTATTTTATGTTAATTGCCTACGTATTAAGAGCTTTATTGTTCTTTACGCTTGCCAGCCTTTACCAACCCCTCCCCCTCCCCTTTTTTGGTAGGAACTCAATACTGAAACGTTTTAAGAAATGCAGTTGAAAATGCAACGAAGAAGGATACGAATGAAGTCTCTTCTTAGACTAAGGCACGTGAATGCTTTTGTAAAATATAGAGTTCAAACAAGTCTGTATTGTTCTATTATAGCTTTTGTAGGTATTGTTTTGTAAGTACGATGTTAGCCAGATTTAGTCGCTGTTTCCTTCTGCGTGAAAAAACGTAGAGGGAGTTTTTGTTATGAAGTTGTTTGTGTTATCTTGTGGTATTTTTATTTTTGGTCTGGTAGTATAACAGTTAAATAGCTAACATATTAGCCAGCCAGCGTAATGTGGAAGGGAACTTTTTGAAAAGTGTGTTCAAAGGCAGATGATGAGGCCATGATAAGAGGAATATAATCTGTGTTATGAAAAAAAAATTGTTCTTCAACTGCATCAAGAACTGAGAGTTGGTATGGAGGCTGTCAGACTGATATTCCTCTCTTGTTAGACTGAGAATCCTCTCTCGTCAGACTGAGAATCCTCTCTTGTCCTCTGATACGACTTAAAAGGTCGACCAGCTCCGACAGCTCGCATAATTCAGCGTTACCACTCAGCGCCATTTGTGCATACACACGGGCGGTTTTGTGTACGATCTGGAGCGGGTATGCGGGCATTATGCCCATGATGGCTGTCCATCGATCTGTAGCTATTTAATACAGTCTCATATCTCCATTCCATTCCCTCCACCCTCACCCCACAACCTGTTTTTGGCTGGGATTATTATGAAGACTACACCAACCCATACA
The DNA here is from genome assembly GCA_009760885.1 of Achatina immaculata. NCBI lineage: Eukaryota > Metazoa > Mollusca > Gastropoda > Stylommatophora > Achatinidae > Lissachatina > Lissachatina immaculata. The sequence continues at coordinate 5,691,836 of CM019718.1, forward strand.
AAGCTCCCCTACCCCTCCTCCCCATCCCGGCTGCTCTCCGTCTAAAATTATTGAAAATCTTTTCTTACAAGAGTATTCAACTGACGGAGGCATCTCCACTGATATCATAACGGAGATGGCTAACACTTTTTATGTCTGTATAGCGAAAGCTTTGATGAACTTTGCCCCACAAATATAATTGCATGATCTATGCGCCGTTGTTTATATTAGAACCAGAATCTACGTTATCAGATAGAATTGATGAAATAGCAAGAAGCACGTTCAACGAAATGTTATCGAAAGGAAGATAAATAAAATATAATGAAAAATACTGAGACCAAAGGGGGCAAAACGTTTCCTAACAACATAGTCTACGTACAGCAGAAAAATATTTGAAGAAGTACATCGCTTTTATGGTGGATTAGGTTCTAGTCTTTTCGCTTAAAAAAAGGGAGCAAAGCCTTTATTCACATGCAAATGCTTAAAACAAGACCACTAATATGTTTGCTCTGTCTTATATTAATGCCCATTCAAGTCACTTCTTAAAGAAAAACAAAGCACGAAACGAATGTGAAAGAGCGCCTTTTCTCTAACGTTGATCGGTCCACGTCGAAAGAACGAACCTCACGCCGAATACAAGGAATTGGAACACGGATATAAATGCAATTATTATAAATGCGTGCTATGTCGGATAACGCTGGCTGTGATGCTTCTCCATCCTGTACTGTCCTTGGTATTTCCGATTAATTCAGATGCTTTTCTTTTTCTTGGTCAGTTCACTGAGATACTGTTCTCTTGATCTTTCTTCCCCCCCCTCCAATGAATTTTCCAGTCATTACTAGGTTCTCCAACATGACATGTCCAAGATATTTTTATTGTCTTTTTTTCTTATCATTGTAACTAGTTTTCATTGTTCTCATGCTTCTTTGAGGATATCTTCGTTTGTTCTGAAAGTTCTTTCTTCATTTGTTCTGAAAGTTCTTTCAGGACCTCTTCGTTTGTTCTGAAAGTTCTTTGAGGATCTACCTCTTCATTTGTTCTGAAAGTTCTTTCAGGACCTCTTCGTTTGTTCTGAAAGTTCTTTCTTCATTTTTTCTGAAAGTTCTTTCAGGACCTCTTCATTTGTTCTGAAAGTTCTTTCAGGACCTCTTCGTTTGTTCTGAAAGTTCTTTCTTCATTTGTTCTGAAAGTTCTTTGGGGACCTCTTCGTTCAAATTATGCCTCACAAATGTATAATTTTGAACCTATGTAAAAAAAAATAACGTAGCACTGAAAAAGCACTTTTATTTATAAAAGAAGTGATGATTCTAAAAACTTTAAAAGTCAGTTAAACCAGTAAGTAATAGAGATTGATTGGTTTAGCAAATAACATTGGATACAAGTACTTCCAAGACGTATACATGTGAACGAGGGGCAAAGATTATTGCGTTTGACGACACAATTTATAGTTTTGGCAGTTTCCTGCATTCATTTCATGTTTTCAGAATATATTGCCTCAGACTGACCAATGGGATATGGGGCAGACGGGTTGCAGTGGCTGATGGAGTGTGCTGAAAAAATCTTCCCATACTTTGCCGTGGCTAATGGAGTGTTCTCCCGTTTTTTCGGTCTCCTTTGGGAAATGATTAAAAACTGCCGTAACCACTCATCATGAGACCACTTGCTCTTTGAGACATTCTCGCCTCTTTAACTGAGAAAAACTCAAGTTTTCAGTTGCATGGCCCTCAGTAGCCAAGTCCCTCGCTCACTGGAGGCGAAGACGGCGTACTCAAGCTGAATAAGATGACGGTCAGTAACTCTAACTTGCTTCAGGGTTGAGCCACCACAGCCGACCAAGACCGTATTCTACCTCCCAGTGGTGCCCTTAGGTAAGAGACAGTAGTCTTACTAGGTCAATAGCAATCGAAACAAGAAGATATATCTAGTCATAAAACAGTCACTGCACTGGAGGCTTGCGTTGGGCCGAAATGTGCAGATATAGCAGCCTAAATGGAAGTTGTGACACACAGCAACAAACGGCCGCAAACCCAGAAGAACACTCACTCACTCACTCATTCACTCACTCACTCACTCACTCACTCGTGTACAGTAAAGATTTCTGACAGCGTCTTGTGTTTTATATCGGTGTCAACAACACTAACGAAACGAGCCTACAGTCTTGTGAACCTCACAATGTATATTTCTCGTTTCCACGGCTCTATTACATTTATGAGGCTTCATTGTTATACCTTTTAATCTTAGGTTTATTTATTTATTTTTGCTGTTTTTCATTTCTTATAAGTTCACTAGACATTCCTTCGATGTGAACCGATACTGGCGAAGTGCTTAGTGGCCTAACTTTTTATGTTGGGGGTCGGAGATTCGAATCCTGCCGGAGTGCCCCAGCCCACCCCCACCCCCAGCTGTAGAAATGGACATCTTCCGGAGCCCCAGACGAAAAGGTGGCCAGGCCGTTATGCTGACCATGTCACCCTCTAGTGTGAAGACATATCAAAGAAAGCAAGGACACTAACACCATATCCACTTAAGTGCCTCCATGGCAGCTTTACTTTTACCTTTTACTGAAACTGCAGTAAGAACTAAAAACAAAAAAACAAAAAACAGAAACGTAGAATATCATATGGAGAACGTAGCATAAGCGACGTGGTGTCAATGCTTAGAGGGAATAGAAAGAGGAAATATTTTCCACATATTGGTCCCTTGTGTCTTAGAAAACTCGTTTGAAATAGTCAGGATTTAGATGTCTAATGCAAATTCCATCCTCATGCAATAATGCAAAATAAATAAATGTTAAGTTTGCAAATGGCGGTATTATCTAACGGACGATGGAAGAAGTTGACAAGAAGAGCAGAATATTCCAGGCACATTTCTAAAATAAAATAATTAGAATAGCGGAGATGGCTAACACTTTTCTCGCTGGAATATCGAAAGCGTTTATGATCTTTCGTTCCACAAATGCAACTGTGTGATTTGTGCGCATCGCTGTTTGATATTAGAACCAGAAATCAACTTTCCAGATAGAACTAATGAAATAACAACAAGCACGTGCAGCGAAATGTTATCGTAAGGGAGATAAATAAAATATACTGGGAAACCTTGAGACTAAACAACAAAATTCTGTAATGTTACAACAAGACGGTTCTGAACTATATTAACAACGATAAACAGAAGGATATGTGGAGAATACTGGGAGCCATAGAAATGTTTTCTAAGATATTTATTGCAACTCTTATATGGAGTTGAAGAGTTCATGAATGAGCTTTGCTGCTTTTTTGTCCCGTCCATGTCCAAGACGTGAAAACCCGCTTTGAAATCTAATTTATCTGTAACTGGATATGGCTGTTATATTTCATTATATTTTCTTTTTTTTTCTCTGAATCTTTATAGCATTTTGGATGCGGTAAAGTATGTACACAACTAATTTCGAAAATGAACTTATATTCAACTTTGTAGTTGATAACCTTATACCCAGCCTAAATGATTTATCCGTATTATGTATTTAATATAGGTAAGCCAAAGTAGGTAGATAAAATCCCCGTTTCCATGCCATTAGGCATATTGGAGATAGGGTGTTATGCCCTATTTCCAAGACCATCGGCGCATGTTAGACCCTATTTCCAAGACCATCGGCGCATGTTAGACCCTATTTCCAAGACCATCGGCGCATGTTAGACCCTATTTCCAAGACCATCGGCGCATGTTAGACCCTATTTCCAAGACCATTGGCGCATGTTAGGCCCTATTTCCAAGACCATCGGCGCATGTTAGACCCTATTTCCAAGACCATTGGCGCATGTTAGGCCCTATTTCCAAGACCATCGTCGCATGTTAGGCCCTATTTCCAAGACCATCGCCGCATGAAAACAAGTGATGTACTCAGTATCACGCCTGGCCTCATTTACCTTCGTAGATTTCTCTGGTACCCATTTTTAGAGGCTGAGTGGATCCCGGGGGCCTTTTTGGTGTGGTGGTACTGGGGGAAAAAAAACCTCACCTCTAGGATTTGAGCCTGGTACTTGTAAACCTGGATTAGTAAACCAAGTTGCTAAGCATTCATCTAACCAGGTTGCCTAATTAATGTAGAAGTTTTTTGTGTGCAACTGTCATGAGGGATAAGAGGAAAAAAAACGTCAGAACTAAGACTTCCTTGGTACAGTGTAAGGAAGAGTTAGATGTTCATTATGGAAAGATACACATATTGTTGTTGTTGTTGTTCTATCTCACTGGAGCTGCGAGCATGATGTTCTTTGCAACTGATGCCGTAAAGGCGCTTAACACAAGCATCATGTTGGAGGAGAAGTGGGTTACGGTGGCTATTTTTGCAGACCAGATGTGAAGTTGAAAGTGCGGGGAAAGGTACAAGGTTTCTTTAGCAGACTCCCATCGCCATGGTGACCACAGCCATACCCGCACTGTTAGCCATGATGGGCCTGTTAATGAGACACGCATCAAAGGAGAGATGGGATGGGGTCTTGTCCGCCTATGGTTCACTAGCCTTGACCCAAGTCGGCTGTGGGTCACCCGTCTTGAGTGTATCTTCGCCCCCTAAAAGATACATACTTATATAAAAAAGAGAATAATCAGGAACGTCTCAACCCGTCCTCTGTTGGACATGTTTTAAGACTACTACAAGGCATAACCTTTCATGGCAACCAGAGGAATCTACGGAGAGAGAACAAGACATTCAGAAAGGAAAAATGTTGACGATCTAACAATACGCCACATACAGGAATCAAGAACACAGCTAGAGCCAACTTAAGCCGGAAGCTTTCCTGAGCTATGACCTGCCGGATAAGTCAAGATAACATAGCCTGATACATGTACACCTTCAGAGGTACTGATATTTGATGCGTTCTCCTTGAGCTATGTTTCCGCTTCCGCTTAAAAACTGATTCACACTTTTACTATCCTGAGGTAATTACCTTGTCGGATCAACTTAGGGAGCTTCACGTTTTTCCATTTTTATGTGCTATAAAAGTCGTTTCACGTTTTATTTTTCTTTTCAGAATAAACACAAGAGCTAAAATGATTCAGCTTCTCGTGGAGACTCGTACACTTCATGTTCACACAAACTGTTATCCTTCAAAAAAGACGAGATGGACAAAATAAGAAAAAAAATATCATTTTATTAAAATTATAATGCGTAATGGATCGCCAGAGAGGTTTGATTTTTTTTTTAGAAGATGAAACTCCAGAATGTCGATATAATAATTCTGGTTGTCGGATGAAATTCTGCAGAAATGATAGCTTTATCACCAAATGGAGGCTCGGTATTCATGATTTTTAAAAAATAAATATAATCTTTTGCTTGGGCTGAAAACCAAAGCAAGTCCATCTTTCGCTCAAGTGATGGTCAAAAGAGGAAGTCGCAGCGCAGATGACAGGGATCTATGCATGACGAAAGCCTTTATGCTAGCGTGTAATCGTGCGTAACAGGCAAAAAAGATCTATGATGCCGCCTCATAGAATCTAAGATCGAGCGCAGGAAATTCTGAAGTGATATGTTTACGCTAGTCTGGAAGAAGCATAGTAGAGAACTGGGCTTTCATGCGAAAGGAGAAGATTGTAAACATTTTCCAACGAACTCGAATCGATCCAGGTGAAAAAACAAGAGAGCCTGACACGTTTGTGTATAGAAATGGGATATAAAAATAAAGCAGGCGCACATCAGTAGAAAGAAACTAAGCATGGGAAAGTTGAACGTCTTCACACTTTGTTACCATGTAGTACTTATTATGCTTCAGTTTCAAAAATAAACTGTCTTCCAATTTACCTGTATAAATGTTATATAACGGGAGACGCAGGAGACGAACGTGACTAGCATTTAGAAAAAAAAACAACCAAGAACACAAACATTTGTTGGTATCATTCATCGTGATCGTCATGTTTCCGCTGGAAATGAAACGATGCCTATTATTGGCATTTACGACAGTTCAAAACTATGAATTTTCAACTATGAAACAAAAATCACGACTATGGGTATTTATATATATATATTTATTTATATCTATTACGATATTTAGATATTCCGTGGCCGTCTAAGAATTGGATTATGAAGAAAAGAAAACAACATTTATTTGTTAAAAATTTTAGAGTTAAAAGGTTTACATGAAACCCCCTTTTCATTTTCTTTCACTTTTTTCTTATTTCAGTGCTCAGTCTTCGATTTTCCTCATTACTTTCTTTGCCTTTCATTTCATCTTTCATCTAACTCTGCCTGTCATTTAATTCTCTCACACATTCATTAACCCTGTTAACTCTTTTTGCTCCGGAATTACTTTTCATCCTACCTCACAATAAATTTTGTTAGGAATGTTTGTACACACAAAAAAAAGAGAAAAAATTAAATAAAAAAAAATGATTACAAATACGTCGTTTTTCATTTAATTTTATTTGGACTGTGCCAAAAACTGGAAAAAAAGTTATCCCGTAATTTAAAAACGTGATTAGAAATACGTTGTTTTTTTTTATCTTTATCTAGACTATGTCTAAAAATCGCTCTGATCGTTGACTGGCATAGAAGTGCAAGATGTACACCCAACTCCGACACCGTTATTTTGGAACGAAATAGTTAAACTAATTATTAAACGTAACGCGCACTTGGTATAAATATTGTAAATAAGAGTTAAATAGCAGCGGGGGTTTTTTTTTTTGGTTCTTTTTTAAATTCGAAATGATGAAGAAAAAAAAATCCAGCCTTTTTTTTTATAATTATAAGTTTTACGTATCTGTCTCTTTAATTACACCGTGCGACTATGTTTAATCTGAGCAAGTAAATACGGCAATAATTTCAATATTCATTTTCCTGTACATGGACTGCGTCATAAAAGGTCACTAACATGTACGTTTCTTGTTAGTATAATGGGTATAATTTTCAGTTCTAAGGAATTATGAGCATTTGCATCAATTATTTGTGAAGGATGTTTTCTTTATAGGAACCACGTAGGCTAAACAAGAAGCCTGTTTAACATCTTCATTTATGGATATCCTAAAACGAAAGAAAGAAAGAAAGAAAGAAAAAGAAAGAAAGAAAGAAAGAAAGAAAAATCACAACGTCTCCACCGTCAGTAATATGTGGGATTGTGTTATTAACATGTATTCATATTCACCTCTCTCTCTGAACCTTAAGTGCCCAGAGAACATGGGGCTTCCGCAAGGGTTTTCCACAAAAACCTGTCCTTTTCCTTTTTTTCTGCTCTTGCCCAGGTGTGGCCTCTATTGCTCAACATCCTTTCTGTTGTTCTTCTCCATGTCTCTTTTGGTCTACCCTTACTTCTGTTCCCCTGTGGTGTCCATCTTAGTGATATTTTTGGTAGTGAGTTGTCAGTCATTCGGAGCACATGTCCTAACCATCGCCAGCGTCTTTCCTCAATAATTGTTGTCAGTGGCTTCATCTGCATTTCTGCCAACAAGATGTTATTTCTTATGGTGTTTGGACAAAATGTTTTTCTAATTCTTCGTAAACACTTAGCCTGGAAAGAATTCAACTTGTTTTCTATAGTTTTGGTTTTTTCCAGCGTTCACTTCCATAGAGTAGTACACTTAGAACATTACTCTTATTCATATTCATATCCCCGTGGAAGTTGCATGCCATAGTGGTGTGGTGTGCTAGTTCCTTTACATTTCTAGGCCATTACAGCATTCGAGATAAGGATAAAAGTATCTGACCTCGGAAACCCCAGATACACAATTTTTTTTAATGCTGAGCTCACCCTGGTGCCGTTCAGGCGGAACCCCCCCCCCCTCCTCCAAGTGCGAAATCGAACCAGAGATCTTCAAACCATCAGGCAAGTGAACTAACTACAGCACCGCCGAGCCATCTATTTATATTATATTAGTTTTGTTAATGTTATTACTCTTAATATTTTTACACGTGGACCACGGTACAGATTCTAGAGAAATAAAATTGCAACAGTATTTCCGTTGTCAGGATAATGTCATATTGTATCTTTAGCATTTATTATTGTTATGTTTGTACAGTTATTGTTTATCATTACTGTTATTATGTTTGCAGATGGAGACGTTTAAGGAAAGACAGCACAGACGGGCAACGTTCTCGTTAATTCTTTTCAGCTTAGATTAATCAACTTCGGCCTTCCATTCTAATTACAGAATTTTAGACGAATTTCTAGATGATGGAGAACTACGGGCACACGTTAATGGCTGTTAATGTTTCATAACATCTCGGAACTCTACGGAACATGATAAATGCATGCATCGTGAGAGAGCTTATAATGAAGTACACGCAATCATCGTACTAGAAAACGATCTTTAGAAAATGAACTTTGCTCCGTTTATGAGAGTCGATGAGAGTAAGCTACAAACTGCTTTGTTGTAGCCGAAGTCAAAGATTTTTTAAAAATAAAGTACAAAATGAATATGTTTTACCTTTTGTTCCTCTTTCATGTGTGGAACTTGTGGACCTCGCCTCTGTCCCGACTGGTCTTAGCCTCCAACTATAGCAATTCCAAAGATTTGGATACCCATGGCGTCAATTTTCATGAACGCAAAATAAACAGGAACACTGAAAGTGAAACAGCTGATTCTATAGAAGAGGCCGAGCTTGTCAACAGCGATGGTCAGAACATTAAGACTGACGACTGGCGTGACTTGGTCGATGACTTGAAAGATTTTGACTTCGGTAAAGATAAAGATGACCTTTTGGAATCTTACGACCCAATTACTGACACTATTAGACTTGATGGCGGTTATTACCTTCACAAAACAGGAACCGGAAACGGGAGGAAAGAAAGTGGCTACGATGATGATCAAATAGAGGCTGATCAGTTTATGAATAGGAACAGCACTGAACATAACAATAGTGATATCACTCTAAGTTCGTTCTTCATATCGAACTTCGAAGACGGCCTGGGCAATAACAACTACAATAATATTTATGGTATAGTGTGTCCAGAGAAATGCGCATGCGAGGGCACGAAGATGGACTGTGCCGGGCAGAATTTGACTTCCGTTCCAGAAGGAATCAGTCCCCTGACCACGTGGCTGTAAGTACTAAGAAAATCATCATCATCATCATCGTCATCGTCATCGTCATCGTCATCATCATCATCATCATCATCATCATCATTCTTTCTTTCTTTCTTTCTTTCTTCCTCTTATTCTTTCTTTCTTTTCTTCTTTCTTTCTTTTATTCTTTCTTTCTTTCTTTCTTTTTTCCTTCTTATTCTTTCTTTCTTTCATTCTTTCTTTCTTTTTTTCTTCCGGAAGTTTTTCGTATACAAACCAGGAATTGCTTTTAGATTCCCTTTTCTATCGTCATCATCATCATGAAACGTATTAATCACATTTCTCAGATTTATGTAATCTTTATTTCATTTCAATTTTTTTGCGTTTCTTTGCACCTGCCACTTAGAAATTCTAATCATATTATTTTTTCTTCTTCTTTTTTTCCCTTTTATTTCGCAATGAATTCGCCATTAGCTATCATTTTCTTTTTTTTTTTTAACAGTCATGACAAATGCGGAGCCTTTATAGTCAAATCTATTTATAATTTAGAAAGACATCTGAAAAGACAAAGAAAACTGAATGAATAAATTAATTAATGAAAAAATTTATGAACCTGACTTTGACTTTTCCGATCCTCGGGTTTGCGAGTTTTCTCCCCTTTCCCTTGTGCCAGATAATGAAAGGTACGGGTCCTCTTCAGCTGTTATACATCTCCATACAGAATGTCGGTGATTGAGGAGTTTGGTGGTATCAGGTTCTTCCGAAGGTCCTTCAATGCACTGCAGTCCAGCAGGTGGTGCTTAACAGTTTCTTCTTCTTGTCTGTTGCAGTGCATGCAGTACGGTGTGTGGTCAGTGGTCACTCTGTGTAAGTGTTTATTGAGGGTAATATATCCTGTTCTCAACCTGAAAATTGTCTCTACGACATAAGCTATTAATGTGGTCTCCGGGGTTAGACTTTGGCAGGTGTGTATACAGGGATCTTCCAGTTGGATTACTGGCCCAGCTGTCCATCCACTGCTGCTTGCAGTTGATGTGTATAATGTATTTAGATGTTCTCATGTTGGTGGAGATGTGGGGCTATGACATGATGGCTCCACTCTTTGCCAATCTGTCAGCACGTTCATTTCCTCTGATATCTACGTGCCCTGGTATCCACTGTAGGGCGATCTTGATGTCACAGTAGGCGAGTTGGTTTATTGCACTCAGTATGTCAGTTGTAATGTGATCAGCTGTTGTTATCCAATTTTCAACGGCCTGTAGAGCAGACTGGGAGTCTGAGAAAATGACGAGGTTTTTTGGGGGGAGGATTAATGAAATAAAGAACAAAACGACTGAAAAAAAGAAAGGAATCCAAAAAGAACTGAAGAAAAAATCTGTTCTCCTTACCCAAACTAGAAAAAAAAACCGTTGTACTTCTTCCTTCACTCTTACATCTGCTCTCTCCACTATCATCTTCTGACATTGTTTTTCAGGGGCATCACCAGTCAGTCTTCCCTGATTTCACTATTTCATCCCTTCGTCCCATGTTATCCACTCGTAAATCCCAGTGTCCGATTAATTAAAAACCTTCGAACTATCTCAATAGCTTTTGTTCCATAAGCTTCAGCCATTATTCTAGGTCTGGTAAGGGCGTATTTCACGTCCCTTTAATTCTGGTTCCAAGAACTAATCGATAAACATTAGGCAGAAACACTGACATCTGAATCCTTGAAACTGTTTCCTAGAACTGGGAACAGATGGTGAACACGAAAATGGCGGCTTTTAACTGTCGTAGTTATTCTATTCCTGGCTCAAGTTAATCAGTGGATAATTTCATTGTTTCTTTAATATCCACGTGAAATTTGATAGTTGCTTATAAACTCTGTAGCGTTTTTAGCCAACTCGTTCGTGCTTTCCATTGTTTTGCGCTTCTTATACAGCAATTGGATGTAAAATGTTTGGCGGAGTTAACTTTTAAGCTCCAAAACAACATTGGCAGGTTTGATTGATTTTGCACGCCTATGCAAAAATAAGATTTTTAAGGGCATGCATCTTTCCCATCGCAACGTATGCCTGTGAGACCTGGACACTTAACAAAACAGCTGAGAAACACATAAATGCCTTTGAATGTAAATGCTACAACAGAGTTCTTCAAATATCATGGACACAAAAAAGAACAATATATCCATACTACAAGAACTTAATATTGAAGAAGGCTGGCTAGTAAAGAGAATTAAACAAAGAAAACTTAAATATTTTGGACACATTAAACGTCATGATAATCTGGAGAAAACTATTTGGAATGGTACATAATGGGAAAAAGAAAGAGAGGAAGACCAAGGTGAAGATGACTGCAAGACATTGTTGATGATCTGCAAATGGATGCATCAGCAGCAGGCCATCTTTCTCACAACCGAGAGGCCTACAGGAGTGCTGTTATGGAGGAAAAGTTCCACAAGGGACATGCAAATGAATGAATGAATGCAAAACAATGCTCAGATGATTTTTAAACAAAGTTTACATAACAAGAAAGAAGCACATTTCTTACTCAACCTATCTTTTTATATTACAGAAGAACTTCCTTTAGTTTCTTTCTACTAAAATCAATCAAAATTTATACTGCCACAGCACAGAAAATAAATCATGAGCGAAAGAGTTAATTAAAAATCTTAATAAATTTTCTTGTCTTCATTCACAGCAGTTTGTCTCTTTGTCTTCTTTTGGTTTGCTCTTCTTTTGTATTTCTGATTTTAAAAAAATGAACGTGATCACTTTCGAACATTTAAGCCACTTTCACACTTTTACCTATTTTTATTGTCATATGCCAACATTTAATATAAGTCATAGTTTTGAATTTGGGCGGACTGAATCTTGTAAATTTGACATTCAACTTTTAAACGTCCTGTGTCATATACATGCTAAAGCCATACACACGTGTCCCCATTCTGCCTCTTCATTCTCCGGTGAATATCTGCAGGTTTCTCGCCTTCACCATCCAAGAAACGAATAAGTGCGATCTGTTCTTCTCTCGTGCATGCTTCCAGGACAGCGGCCATCTTTTATTTAGTCTGCTGGCGTTCTGTAGCTGAGTCGTTAGGCGCTCTGTTCACTAATCCGGTGGTACCGGGTTCAGTCCCAATAGTAGGACTTTTTTCTGCTGCACACCAAAAAATAAAAAAGGCCGCGGAGTTCACCCAGCCTCTAAAAATGGGCACCAGAGAAATCTGGGGACGTAAAACGGCCAGGTGTGATACTGACCACATCAGACTTTCATGTGCCGAAGGTCATGGAAAATACAGGCCTAACACCGTATCCTCTATGTGCCTTAATGACATGGAAACGGGAATCTTTCCTATATTTACAGTCTTGATTATGAAACTCGTTTTGTTTATTTGTTTGTTTTTAAAGAAGAAACAACTTGCATAAAACTGTGTTAACTCTGCACACCGATCATGTTAACAGTGCGTTTCTGGAAGTGAACTATCGTATAGTTAACTATTTCATTTGATCTTTAAATTTCAGACATCTCAAGCTTTGACATGGAGAGTTTTCAAATGTATTTTTATCATAATAATAAAAATAGATTGAGCAAAATTTAAAAAAAAAGAAAAAGAAAAATAGCACATGATATAAAAAATTATATTAAAGTTTATGATCCACATAGTTTTCACTTTGATTGCTATGTTAATATCCAACAGTTCTTAGTTTCTTTATGGTGCCATATAGCAGTCTTTGGATATTAAAGGCAGTTAAAATAGGCCTATGGCGATGAGGCAAAAGATAATGGTTACTGCTGTTGTTATAGTCACTTAGCAACAATAATTTATGTTTGCTACAGAATATTGGATCCCTAGTAATGAGAAGAGGTCATTGTTAAGAGAGGCCAAATTAACAGACATAAAATCCCTTGATGAGGTTGAAAGACTCGCCGAAGACAGGAAAAATTGGCGAACTACTTTGCGAGCCCTATGTGACGTTTAACGGCACGGGAAGGATATAAGATAAGATATAAGTAATGAGAGCGTTTCCAGAAATATTTCAACAAGTTGATGTTAGTTTTTCTGAGACTGGAAATGAGTCTTCATATGATCATAAATCCAAGTTGATCTCATCGCCGGTAAGACAGTGATTTTGACTGAAATAGTGATTTTGAGGACATTTCTTCAGCTCACCTCAAACACGATGCCATTATTCTGGGCCTGATGCACCTTTACGTGAAAAGCTGGGAAATGATTAGAAGAAGAAAAACAGATAATATAAGAAAGTATACGTGCTGTGATATCTATTTCTAACACCGTTCGGAATAGTGTGAGGGAAAAAAAGAATTCTATTTCTGTAATTAAATTCAAACAAGGGGGGTTACTCTTTTTTTTCTTTTAGTTTCTTCTTCACGTTATACTGTATTATCTGTTCTTGTGCAAAGTAAGTGATTCCCTTATTTAATGTACTGTAGTACTGAAGAGAATCAATTTTTTCACGTTTCCATTTCCTTTTTAAAAATTATTCTGCCGCTTCCCCTCCCCCTTTCAAGACTTTTTTAAAATTATATATTTCAGCAGCCGTCTGCCCCAAAAGACTTTTTTAATCGTATAAAATAACATCATTCATCTCCCCCAGGACTTTCTATTATCATATATTTTATCATTCATCTCCCCCCAGGACTTTCTATTATCATATATTTTATCATTCATCTCCCCCCAGGACTTTCTATTATCATATATTTTATCATTCATCTCCCCCAGGACTTTCTATTATCATATATTTTATCATTCATCTCCTCCCAGGACTTTCTATTATCATAAATTTTATCATTCATCTCCCCCCAGGACTTTCTATTATCATATATTTCATCATTCATCTCCCCCCAGGACTTTCTATTATCATATATTTCATCATTCTTCTGCTCCCATGACTTTCTATTATCATATATTACATCATTCATCTCCCCCCCCCAGGACTTTCGTGGTTCATCATGGTTTTTACTTAATGTAAATCTTCGCTTGATCTGAACAACAGTTCTAAATTTTGCAAAAAAAGTCAATAATTCAAGATTATAACCTCAAGACATTTATATCAATTTAATTCCACCAACGAACACAAACAATCGTAAACAGACAAAACATCAAGGGGCATAACTTGTTTGATGGCAATTGGTGTTAATGGAGCATAATGACGATCGTGAAGCATAAACTTACATTTCTGAGTGAACACATGATATCGAACATAAATAATAAATGGCATGGAAATGTATACGGAGACATGGGTTATGACCAAGAAAATATACAACAGATGATACAAACTTTCATGAACTACTGCCTGAGGAGGATTTCAAACATTAAATGGCAAGGACACGATCAGGAACAAGGAGGTCTGGGAAAGGGCAGGACAAGAACAAATGAACCTACAAATCATGACTAAGAAGTGGAGGTGGAATGGCCACACTCTGTGTAAACCCGACACCAGCATAGCAAGACAGGCACTGACATGGAATCCTCAAGGAAATCGAAAACGAGGAAGACCTAGACTTACTTGGAGAAGAGAAATTATGACAGTGCTCAGAGACAAGGGATGCACATGGAAGGAATCAGAGAATAATTTCAAGAAAAGGGATGACTGCAGAGTCTTTATCTGTGGCCTATGCTCTCAAGGGAGTGAAAGGCGATGATGATGATGATGACGATGATGATGATGATGATGACGACGACGATGATGATGATGATGACGATGATGATGATGATGATGATGATGATGACGATGATGATGATGATGCAAATGTATGTGAAATCAAATGCATCAAAATGTCATGGGAAATTAACAATTGATGATGATTCAATGTAACTGAAAATGTCCATGTATTCCAGGACTAACACATATTACATTGAAGAAGTCCCAGTATTCCAGGACAAACACATATTGCATTGAAAATGTCCATGTTTTCCAGGACAAACACATATTACATTGAAAATCTCCATATATTCCAGGATTAACACATATTACATTGAAAATGTCCATGTATTCCAGGACAAACACATATTACATTGAAAATGTCCATGTATTCCAGGACAAACACATATTACATTGAAAATGTCCATGTATTCCAGGACAAACACATATTACATTGAAATGCCCATGTATTCCAGGACTAACACATATTACATTGAAATGCCCATGTATTCCAGGACAAACACATATTACATTGAAATGCCCATGTATTCCAGGACAAACACATATTACATTGAAAATGTCCATGTATTCCAGGACAAACACATATTACATTGAAATGCCCATGTATTCCAGGACAAACACATATTATATTGAAATGCCCATGTATTCCAGGACTAACACATATTACACATGACTGGCCAGGAATATATATATATATACACATCACTTATATATATATATATATATAAACACATCACTTATATATATATATATATATATATATATATATAAACACATCGCTTATATATATATAAACACATCACTTATATATATATATATATATATATATATATAAACACATCACTTATTATATATATATATTATATATATATAAACACATCACTTATATATAATATATATATATATATATATATATATATATATAAACACATCACTATATATATATATATATATAAACACATCACTTATATATATATATATATAAACACATCACTTATATATATATATATATATATATATATATATATATATATATATATAATATATATATATAAACACATCACTATATATATATATATATATAAACACATCACTATATATATATGTAAAACACATCACTTATATATATATATAAACACATCACTTATATATATATGTATAAACACATCACTTATATATATATGTATAAACACATCACTTATATATATATGTATAAACACATCACTTATATATATATATGTATAAACACATCACTTATATATATATATGTATAAACACATCACTTTTTGGATTTTCACATTTTCTTGAATCAGTCCACAACCCATCCTTAGGCCTGTAACATAAATATTTCATTTTTAAGTCCAGTCTATCATTCTAATTACACATTTAAAAAACGACTTAATCTTATGACAACTTATAACAAAAACTTTTATAATTTGAGAGGCACAGGTGGAGATCACTGACTAACAATCTTTCTTACCCCAATTCAGAATTACTTAAACACGAGACGAACCGCAAAATGACATGTTCCTTATAGCACCTGTATCATGTTCCCGAATGAAAATGAATCTATTTCGCAGACTAAAAATATCTCAGAACTTTTTTTCCCAGAACTATGTTTAGTTTCGCTTCGTGTCTGCACCCACGCGAAAGGAAACGAAACATATTCGCAAACTTCCAGATTCTTTAAGAAATATGTTCGTTATTTCAGAAACTTCTCTAAAAGGAGACACGATACAAATGAACGTCACTGAAACAAACAAATAGTGGTGCTCTGTAAAGTAAATCCTCCAAAACAGACCTCTCAGCGATGCATCGTGAATGATGTGTTGCGTGGAGCCATTTTCAATGACCAATCTTCAGTTTTCCAACCACATCAACGATATTATACGCCGGTTTTCCTGTATCATTCGTTCCATTTCAGCGTTAGCGTCAGGCCTACTCTCAGTGTGAGCTGGAGAGAGCTGCATCCTCCATATATGACATCCAGCTTTTAAACTTTTTGTGTCATTCATATACCTGTTGAAGCCATACACACGTGTCCCCATTCTGCCTCTTCATTCTATGATGAAAACCTTCAGGCTTCTCACCTTCACCACCCAAGAAACGAATAAGTGCGATCTGTTCTTCTCTCGTGCATGCTTCCAAAACTGCGGCCATCTTTTATTTAGTTTGCTGGCGTTATATTAAAAAAAATGGTTGATGTGCCTCAGCACGAACACACACATATCCAAAGGTGAACAATATAACATATCTGTAATACAACAGAAAGTATTCGATTTAATTAATTTATAGCAACAAAATTAAGATTACTTTGTGACTGACACACACACACACACACACACTCACACACACACACACACACACACACACACATATATATACATTCTTATTCCTCGCTTTCTTTGATTTTTTATATTTGATTAAGAAAGTTTATGCTCCATTTTTGTCATAACTGCACCTTCATTATATATTTTCAGAAAATATTTATTGTACATCCTCTTACTGAAATAAGCATGCGTCTTAGAAAAAAAGGAAACAAAGACAAGAATGAATAATGTGTTTAAGACCAAACCTAGCAATCTGTTTAGTAACTACAAGTCCAAAAAATGAAAAAAAAAGAGACACAAAATAACTCGAAAAAAAAGCTGCATTTATGTGAATTATGTGACAGTCTGGCAATAACTGCGCCTCCTCTGTTTACAGAAAATTAAGTTCTCTGTCTGGTAACAGCAGCTAAAATTATAGTATTTTGCTGACTTTTGTCACAGCTAACAGCGTGATGTACAGCGTGCGTCCTAGACGACTGGATTTCGTTTTATTTTGTTTTGTTTAAAATAAGAGAGTCAGCTAAAAAATAGTTCTTATTTATAACGTTATTAGATTTCTGTAATTTTTTTTTTACAAGCTGGGGAAACTAATATGGATGACATTAACCAAAAACAGGGAATTCGGTACTTATAGTTAATTTAAAAAAAATTATTTTCAAAGTTATGTAGCAGGTGTGAGTTAGCTGATGTGCAAAATATGAAGATCCATGGGAGTGACAAAAGGTAAAAGGAGGATGACTGAAGAAAATAATCAGTAAAACTCAGAATATTTAAGCAAACTATTTCTGTATCAGTTTGCCTAATGCAGTGGTCCTCAGTCTGGAGCAACTGAACCCCAAGAGTGTTGACAGAAGCATTTTTGGAGGCTCATAAACCCCAAAGTGAACTGGTTCAACTGAAAAGAAAAAACATGTAAGCATTTACTGATCATGCTAGGATTTTCTGAAACCGGTGCAGGTGTACCCGTCTATCTATCACTTTGCGTGATGTACTCTCTGAAATAACGGGGTTTTTTTCCAATACAATATTCAGTACTTTATGCTAATTTTTTTTTAAATGTAAAATTAAGCACATTTTGCAAGCATCAGCGGGAGGTAAATGTTCGTGTAAAACTTTTGTTCCTGCATTATATACGCCAAGATTTAATCTTTACCTAATGATCACATGATAAACCAAATTCAAAACTCACCGATTCTCCTCCATGCAGAATTGAGCACCATCATCTTAATATCCTGATTATCCTCCATCCGATTTTGTTGATTGTTGTTGTTGTTGTTTTTTTACTAGGTTACGGTAATGTAACTGGTTACAGTAATGAACGACCTCCAAAAGTTTCGGTTTTTCTCTTTCTTCTTAATCAGTAATTTACCGGTAATTGCCCATTAACAGGATCACTGTAAGCAACATTTAGGAGGGCTTTTGCCTTATTTTTAAATTTGGATCCAAAGCTGTTCTGAGGATAGGAATGGGGTCCATGCCCTTTAAAAGGTTAAGAACC
The DNA here is from genome assembly GCA_009760885.1 of Achatina immaculata. Lineage (NCBI taxonomy): Eukaryota > Metazoa > Mollusca > Gastropoda > Stylommatophora > Achatinidae > Lissachatina > Lissachatina immaculata. Next base: position 5,710,276 of record CM019718.1, read on the forward strand.
GCTGCTTTATTTGATACTCAAGGAGCATTTTCTTTCAACCGTCAGGCACATTTGAAGCCGGACAGTTTTTTGCGTTTCTGGGCGGCCGACCCAAAAGGTCAAACTGCAGGTTTTCCGCTGTGTTAGAGCGTGTGTGTAGCACAGTCAGTCGGGTCCTGAGCTCAGTAGGGGAAGCTGTCGTCGTTCGTCTAGGTTTTTGTTCGTTGATATTTCTGTGTTGGGCGGTGTTTTCTGAATACGAGAAGAAGGTTAACCAAACAGTTTTGTGCTGTGAGTTTGTGGCGTAAATGTTTGGCCACGATCCTCATGCCTCAGTCGATTCGTTAAGTGTTATTTTTGTGTTATTTTGTTTAGATGTTTGTCGTAAGTTTGAGACAATGAAAATTTATGTTTTATATTTTGTTGTGTTATCAGAGTTTAAGTTGTTTTGTTTTTTTTTGTTTTATTGAAAGGGAATTTTGTGTGTGATCTCTTTCCTTACTTGTGTGTGTGTGTGTGTGATATGTTTCCTTACTTGTGTGTGTGATCTGTTTCGTTACTTGTGTGTGTGTGATCTGTTTCTTTACTTGTGTGTGTGTGTGATCTGTTTCTTTATATGCGTGTGTGATCTGTTTCCTTACTTGTGTGTATGATCTGTTTCCTTACTTGTGTATGTGTGTGATCTGTTTCCTTACTTGCGTGTGTGATCTGTCTCCTTATTTGTGTGTATGTGTGATCTGTTTCATTACTTGTGTGTATGTGTGATCTGTTTTCATACTTGTGTGTGTGATCTGTTTTCCTTACTTGTGTGTGTGTGATCTGTTTCCTTACTTCCGTGTGTATAATGCATGGATCATATATGCCTTGTTTTGTGACCAGGGACATGTGCTTTGTAGGTTGTTTTCTGAGTCAAACTGTGTTGAAATACTTGGAGCTCGCGCTGATTTTGTTGATAGATGGATAAAGTTGTGAACAAAGCCAGGCTGATTGTTGTTGTACTGGTACAAGGACTCCAGTGTTTCCCCAGGCTGTCTAACTGTGTGTAGACATGTTTGATGTTTTTGGATTTATGTCACGCGCTTATGGTCCCTGGTTGTAACATTTTGTTTCGGAATGTCATTTTTTTGTCATGTGACCTTAAATATGTTTTTCTTTCATGCTTCATTACATCTTCACATAATGTAAATTGTTTTTTTTTGTGTTTGTTGCATTATAATATGGTAATCACTTGCGCATATTTTGAATCATTAAAATTCATTACATTCTTTGCACCATGTGAAAATTCACGGCTAGCTTTGCTGTCCCATATGGGTATTTTTTTGTCCGTGGTTTTGGTTTTGTGTTGAAGAGGGCTGTCATATGTACCACCACAGTGAAACAGAAAGAAGTCTAACCCTTCCCCCCCCCCCCCCCCATTACGTTTTACTGTCCCTTTATTTTCGTTACTGCGCTCCAGTATTAAAGTACACGTGAGAGCTGCTTATTCCCACTGGTAAGGTTAAAAGTTCCTTAACTTAACCTAAATGACCACTTGGCATCCAGATTTTACACACAGATAAGAAGTAACATTTCTGTATACAAAGTGCGGAGTATACCCCCTTTTTTTTGAGGAATCCGTAGTGTCCTCTATCGGTTTTTATGTTAAAGAAGTAGCAGATGTCATATTGTTCAGGCACATTTCAAGCTTTGGAGCAGGATATATTCAGTTCTTGGTGGCTTCCTGATCTTTGGATTCTTCTAAATGGACATTAGATATGATGTTTGACGGATGGTTTAGCTTCTGTATCGTGTAACAATTTATTAGCCTGACTTTTGCTTTTCTTGATATTTGATATGCAAAGTTTATGTTGCACTTTTACAAAACATAATCTTAATTTCTTGGTCTAAAATAATAACATCGAATAGCTGACTGTTGTAATACAGATATGTTATACTATTCATCTGTGGATGTGTATGTGCCTGTGTGTGCGGAGGCACGCCAACCATTTTTGCAAATATAACGCTAGCAGACTAAATAAAAGATGGCCGCTTTTTTGGAAGCATGCACGAGAGAAGAAAGGATCGCACTTATTCGTTTCTTGGGTGGTGAAGGTAACAAACCTGCAGATATTCACCGTAGAATGAAGAGGCAGAATGGGGACACGTGTGTATGGCTTCAGCAGGTACATGAATGGCACAGGTAGTTTAAAAGTTGGATATCAAATTTAGCAGATGCAGCTCTCTCCAGCCGGCCACATATTATGAATATGCCTGACGCTAACGGCGAAGTGGAACGAATGATACGGGAAGACCGGCGTATAACAATCGTTGATGTTGCTGGAGGACTGAAGAATGGCCATGGGGATGGCTTCGCGCAACACATCATTCATGAAGTGCTGCAGTGCTGAAAAGTTTCCGGTTATTGGGTACCAAAACAATTCACCCTCAGTTTGAAAAAAAAAAACGTCTTGAGGATGTTTGTGAAGCTCGTTTATGACTTTCTGAAGCTGAAGGAGATAACACTCTAAGACTATATTCACTGCAGAAGAATATTGGTTACATTACTTCCAACTAGAGACAAATCGAGCCGGCAAGGAGTGAGACATTCTTTTTCTGCGAAACCAAAAAAAAAAAAAAAAGTCCCATACAGCTTTGTTGGTCGGAAAACTGATTCTCACGATTTTCTGGAAGTGTAAAGACCCTATCCTTCTACCCTGGAATATTACATGCACAGATATGCCGCTATCAAAAGCGAGGCATTTTGTGATCTGCTTGAGAGCCACATGAAACCTGTAGTCAGATCAAAACGTCGCGAGGTGCTCAGTTCTGGGGTTTCGTTAAAAACAAGATAACCCAGGGTCTCAAGCAGAATGTCCAACAATTAAACACATTACGATTCTGCGTTTGGAGTGTTCCCCATCCTACACATTCTTCTGATCTCGCACCATATGATTATCTTGTGCTTGGACCCCTCCAGGAAGAATTTAGTTAAGACGAAGAGATTAAAGAAGCCGTGCATAGTTGGCTACACGGTCAGTCAGAAGATGACTGTTTTTTTTTTCCTAGAGGTATCCAGACCTTAGTAAGGCGGTGCAGACCTATACTGAATGTGGCAGCGACTATGTTGAGAAGTGATCAGGAGTTTTAAATAACATTTGCACATTTTATATATTCTTCTTGTTCTTCCAACTCCCTGGAACTGCCAACTGGTGTCCTTTGCAGCTGATGCTATGAAGATGTTGAGGCACAGCGTGGCGTCGGATTGGGAGCGGGTTACGGTGGCTACTTTTTTTCATTCCGTGAGTGGGGCTAAACAGCAAGGGGATGTGCGATTCTTTTTTAGCCGACTCCACCACCATGGGGACTGTAGCGACCTCTGTCCAGTTAGGGAGGCCTGGACTATTACTGGTGACAGTTATAGAGAGCTGGGGACAAGGACGTGGTCGGCTATAGTTCACCAGTCCTGACGTTACTATGTCAGCTACGTGTCACTGCCTGCTAAGTCAGACAGGGCCTTCTCCCCCGGGTAATCACACTATCAGATCTATAGCGTTAGACGTCAACAACAACAACAACAAAAACCAGGGGTAACTTCGTGCTAGCAAAGAACGAAACTAGAAATAAGAAGAAAAGAAAACAAGGAAGAAAACCCAGAAACAAGAAGAAAAGAAAACAAGGAAGAAAACCCAGAAACAAGACGAAAAGAAAACAAGGAAGAAAACACAGAAACAAAAAGAAAAGAAAACAAGGAAGAAAACCCAGAAACAAAAAGAAAAGAAAACAAGGAAGAAAACCCAGAAACAAAAAGAAAAGAAAACAAGGAAGAAAACCCAGAAACAAGAAGAAAAGAAAACAAGGAAGAAAACCCAGAAACAAGACGAAAAGAAAACAAGGAAGAAAACACAGAAACAAAAAGAAAAGAAAACAAGGAAGAAAACCCAGAAACAAAAAGAAAAGAAAACAAGGAAGAAAACCCAGAAACAAAAAGAAAAGAAAACACGGAAGAAAACCCAGAAACAAAAAGAAAAGAAAACAAGGAAGAAAACCCAGAAACAAAAAGAAAAGAAAACAAGGAAGAAAACCCAGAAACAAAAAGAAAAGAAAACAAGGAAGAAAACCCAGAAACAAAAAGAAAAGAAAACAAGGAAGAAAACCCAGAAACAAAAAGAAAAGAAAACAAGAAGAAAACCCAGAGAACCGTAAATTATCCGAAGCTAAAATCTTGGGAACTTGAGCAGCGTAACCTTTACTGAGAGTCAGGTTACAGTTTATTTTCCCTACTTTTATGTTCCTCAACAAAATTACACGTTTTTTATGATGTTGTTTTCACAGACCTGTCTGACATGACATTTTCTGTATTTATTAAGTTAAAAAAAACAAGCATTGTTTTTAATTGTTGTTACTGAAACAAATATGAGTAATATAAAACATTGGAGAATTGATGGAGAAAAAAAAAAGAAACAATAATAATAATAACAATAATAATAATTCATTCACTCAGCTTTCATAGTCATTGTGGCTCAGTGCTGCAGACAAGACTTCTCTCCAATCCTCTCTGTTCTTAGTCTTCTCCTGTCAGTTGTCTACTCCAAGGGATCCTAAGTCTTCTTCCAGGTTATCACATCACCCTTGACTCGTGCTTCCTCTTGGTCTGTCTCTTTTTATCACTTCTGTAGAAGCCCTTTTTTTTGTCTGTCTGTTCTCATCCATCCTCTCTAAGTGTCTGAGCCATCTCAATGTGTTATTTTTCACAATGGTTGTTATGTAAGAATTTTAAAAAAAGATTATAATGTATATTTTCTGCTATTCTTATTTCTTTTATTATTTGTCATTTTGATGGTACATGAGTTTGCTGATTACACGGATTATACATTAATATTTTACTAGAGAGAAAGGAGCACGAATAATATTCTGGCCTGTGGTCTCTCTTCGCTCTATCCTGTCTCTCGTTTATTCCTATATATCAAAACAATGCACATTATGAAGGAAAACACGGATAAGATTCTTCATCAGTGGATCATTGGTTTATATTATCATCAACATAATCAAATCAATTTATTTCAATAGTTTGATTTCTACAAAAGTATTATCAACAGAGGAATTATTAAAATCAATTTAACACCTTCTATATATAACTAGGCTAGTATTATTTTCAACATAATCGTTCCATATAGAAATCTCAAATATTCACCATTAAAATGATTAAATGTTCTGATTGTGACAAATTGAACTATTGGCAGCATAAGGATATGATAAAAAAGTCGATATACATAAAATTCAGTGACATAAATTTTATGCACATAACACACCATTATTGCATGGTAACAAAATATCTAAAGTCTCACATAGAACCTAAATTTATAACGGGACTGTGATTATTCGTGTACTATTTCTATTATCCCAATCGTACATGAGTAGTTTGGGATGGATCAGAGGAGTCGACGGCACAGCCTGCACGCGTCCACTTCACAGATATATAAATACATACTAACCCAACACATATATGTTTATTCTTCGACGAAATACACACTCATTCGTGCTAGAACGAAAACATGACCTCCTCCGATCCACTGTTACCTCCTACGTGCTCAGCGTACAAATCTCGACCTATTAAAATTCTCTCACGTTTTCTTTATATACTGGGTCAGTGACCGATTTTCTCTCTGAGTTGCGCATCTCTGAAAACAGATCGGTAACTAATCTATAATTTCCTACGCTAGGGTTGCCAACCCACCTAGGTAACTAGTTCTTATCTCTGTCAGTCTTACAGTTATAAGTGAAGGCTGGAACATCGTGTGTATTTCTTTGTTAATTCTAATTTTTTCTTTCTTGTGATAAAGGATTTCTAACAGGTGAAAAATTCTACTCAAGATCCTCAAGATTCTGTTTTGTTTTTTTTTTACATATTATGAGAACTGGAACACACAATAATAATAATAACAATAGGAATAATAACAATATAAGAGGAGATCAACAAAGAAGCATAAATTCAGTTAAAACACATAAAAAGAAAGGTGGGTTTTAGCAGAAGATGCCGAGCTTGACATATGTGTTTAGGTGGTACAGGCTTTCGTACAAAAAAGGGGAATAAAGCTGGGAAAACAAGGAACAGAGAAACAACTCTGGAAAACGAAGAAAAGAAAGACTAAGTATTTCTTTCGAGTGGAAATTATGAAGAGTTGCGAATGCAAAAGATCTGTACACTGATGCCTGCTTTAAAAAAAAACAAAACATTTTTAGTACTTTTGAGCAGGGGTTCTTTACCGGGGCTACTTGTGGTCATTGGGAATTAGTTTGGGAACCTTATGACTGGGGTATAAGAACTTGTGCTCATTGGAAAGTAGTTTGGGAGCCTTATAACTAGGGTATAAGAACTTGTGGATTTGTTGTTGTTGTTGTTGTTTCACAATGTTCTGCGACTTCTCTGAGAACTTCTTCACTTAAAAAAATTATTTTCTGTTTTTCTTTCTTTGTTTTTACCTTTAGATTTTTTTTTTTTTGGGGGGGGGGGTTCTCAGCGATTTTTCCGATCCCATACTCGCTATGGATTGACCAATAAATTCCCACATCCCCTATAGATTACCCAATAATTCCCATATCCCATATATACTACCCAATAAATTCCTATATCCCTCATAGATTGCTCAATAAGTTATTACATCCCCTAATCAGACTTACACCATCAGACTTACGCTATCAAACTTACACTATCAGACTTACACAATCAGACATACATTATAAAACTAACACTATCACACTCACACTATCAGACTGACACTATCAGACACATTATCAGACTTATACCATCAAACTTACAGTATCAAACTCGCACTATCAGATTTAAACTACCAGACTTAAACTATAAGACGTACACAATCAGACTTACACCGTCAAACTTGCACTATCAGATTTAAACTACCAGACTTACACTATCAGACTTGCACTATCAGATGTCTCGAAATCTGTTGTCGTCGCACTGTCAGAGTAAGCTGAAAGTACATAATCTACTTACCACTGCCCGCATGCTCAAACTGATGACCGGATAGAAAAAAAAAATGAAGTTCTCAAGAAAGCTGAGTGACACCCGAGAGCTGTTTTAAACCACCAGGAACAGAAAATCGAAATCATTCAAGTACGTCACGAGAAGGCAGATTCAAGAGAAACTAAACATCACAGATGGAAAGGAAAAAAAAAAACAGAAAAAAGAAAAACGTAGAGAAAATATCTGAAGGTGCCGATGAAAGTGCCACGCGGGGGAAGAAAATTATCTGTCTGATTATAAATATTACAGACCGCAAAATATGGAGGAGCATCGAATTAATAAAAAGAGTTCTCTGCTTTTATTTCGGCTCATTCATGCATTTCTAAAGTCTTCATACTGCATAGAATCTATCTATCTATCTATCTATCTATCTATCTATCTATCTATCTATCTATCTATCTATCTATCTATCTATCTATCTATCTATCTATCTATCTATCTATCTATCTATCTATCTATCTGTCTGTCTGTCTGTCTGTCTGTCTGTCTGTCTGTCTGTCTATCTATCTATCTATCTATCTATCTATCTGTCTGTCTGTCTGTCTGTCTGTCTGTCTGTCTGTCTGTCTGTCTGTCTGTCTGTCTGTCTATCTATCTATCTATCTATCTGTCTGTCTGTCTGTCTGTCTGTCTGTCTGTCTGTGTCTTTCTGTCTGTCTGTGTCCATACGTTTCCCGCCTCTCCCCCCTCCCCCACCGGCCCCGGAAGTACTGAAAAAAAAATTTTAATACAGTTCGTATATGACAGACATTTTAATTTCGGCTGTCCTTCTGTTTTTTCGAAATAAAGAAAAATAACTTACGAGAAATCTAATTTTTTTTTTAACCGTGCTTCAAATAGAGACAATGTATTCTCAAGGTTACAGATGACTTTAGTACTTTCATTTTTTTTTCAGTACTGTTGTTCTTTGAACAATTCGAAAATCAGGACAAAAATGGAAATTTCATTCAGTTCTTCTCTTTTCATTTGGGCCCCTCTATTGCGCAAGTTCAAGAATTACGGAAACAGGCTCCCGTAATGCACCATTACAATGAATACAATTACTCGATTCTGCCACAATATCTCGGACAGTGCAGATACTGGAGTTAAGGAATTCGGAGATTTGTCCTGTACAAGAGCTTGGGATATTCATTCATTCTTTCTATTATTATATTATAAAGTGTTAAACCTTGAAGTAGATTTCATTTTAAATTGCAAAAGATTCTTAAAACGCGTGTCAAGTTTAGGGCAACAGATGATGGCGAAATAAAGAAATATCCGAGAGGGGAAAAAAAACTATTATTAAATGAAACGAAACAAACCTAAATTAATGACTTTATGGCATGTATTAAAGAAAACTATTGGTGGAATGAAAGTAGGACACTAGGCTTTCCTTTCCTTTCGTTCAGTTTTATGTAAATGTCTTTATATGATTTCACAAAAACGCATGCGTACGCGAGAAATTATATGAGCGCTATAAATAAAACATAAATATATAATTGGGCGGGAAAAACTGCTCCCATATTTTCACTCTCCAATCAGGATCACATGTCGAGATTACAACAGGAACGGGCATGAAAAAAAAAAACAAACAAACAAAATCATAAACCAAATTAACACGGAAGTTATAAGTAATAATTTACCTAGACAGCCATACCGTGTAAGAATGGAAAGACAAATCATCACAGCTTCATACTCAAGACAAACAAGTATAGTAAATAGATTAGGATGGCGGCCATGGATGGTATGTTACAAGAGCAGTCTTTATCCTTTAATTTACAACGAAAGTAATTACAAGCTGCAGAATGTAGCTATTTACAATGTCACTTGCCACGTTTTGTTTCACAGATCTATCATTTAAAATATTTCCACATTTTCTGTCTTCGTATGCGAATCTAAAGAGTATGAATTAAAAATAAACAAATATTTGGATATGACATTATTTTTTTTTTTTCCGTTCATAATTTGAAATAGAATAGGATTGACCGAACCAGTAGGGTCACAATCTTCAGTCAGTGTCGGGACTTACGGTGTGGGATAATATCTTCCAGTTCATCTGCTCTCATGAGGCATCCTATGAACTTGAATTGTCTCTTTTTTGGTGAATTTTGTTATTGCTTTGTCTCTCATCTTCTGCCTCTTTCTGGGCCTCTTCGTTTGGTCTCTTCGATGCCCATGGTATCTTTAGCATTCTTCTAAAGAAAAATCATGGCGCGATCACTGAGTTTAACCTCGGCCACAATAATTTGTTTCAATAAATATCAATCAAGCCACCGGATGTAACCTTTTTATTCTCCCGAAGCCCTGCTCAATTTTCTGGTGCTAAATGGCCAGCGGTGGCAAAACTTGTTTCAGGTCAGAGCCACATGCGACAAAACTTGCTTCAGGTCAGAGCCACATAAGACAAAACTTGCTTCAGGTCAGAGCCACACGCGACAAAATCCACATGCCTGAGACATGAACAAATATTAAACAATCTTTTTTAATAATATTTATTCACTGTTAACTTCGGCTTGCAACTATTGCCGATTCTTTACAATGTCTCTGTAATTCTTGCTGACCTGTAGTTCCTTTACTAACTGACTGAAATTAGGCATTAATGTTGGTTTTTAAATTCCTTAATTCTTAAATATATTTACTCTCCATGAACAGCAATCTCAAGTTCACTAGACTTTCACTTTAGACACAATAAATAACTATAAATCTTAAATTCTCTTTTGCTTTCCTTTTATATTAATTTTTATATATATATATATATATATATATATATATATATATATATATACACATACATATACATAAGGCAAGACAATTCAACAATGAGACTAATTACATGAAAAATAAAATAAACAACAGTTGAAGATATAACCTGTATTTTATTTAAAGTAAGCCCCTTGTGCATTGATACAGCGAGTGGCACGATCTAACAAACACTGGAACGACCTCTGCTGTTCTTCTGTTGTTATGGCCCTCAAAATCGATGTTAAGGCCCTTTGGATGTCATTAGTATCGTCAAAGAAGCGTCCTTTCAATAGCAACTTTAATTGTGGGAATAGAAAATAATCACAGGGAGACAAATCTGTGTAATAAGGTGGATGGTTGAGAACACACACTTGTTTTTGGGCCAAAACTTCCTGTACAGCTACCGCCCGGTGATCCGGTGCATTATCATCAAGAAGGAAAAAACTGCCAGGTGTTGAAAACTTGGGTAGGACTCGGAGAATTCTTTTCTATAGGCATTTAAAAGTACTTAAAATAAACTTTGGCAGTGACAGTCTGTCCCTCTGGAATAAATTATTTGTGAATAACTCATTTGCTGTCGTAGAAGTACACCAACATTGTCTTCACTTTCAACTTTAGAAGACGAATATTTTTTTGCCTTTTGGTGATGATGATGACTTCCACTGAGCATTTTGGCGTTTAGATGTGGGATCATAGCGGAAAATCCATGTTTCATCCTCTGCAACAATCAAATTTTATTTCTGCGACACATTTTGATGACATATTTTGCGTACTCAACACATTGATGCTTTTGGTCATCAGACAGCGAGTGTGGTAGAAACCGGGAAGTAACTTTTTTCTTCCCTAAAACTTCCACTAAAATTTTACGAATGGTCTCTCGGTTAACATCAAATTCACCTGCCATTATTCTCACAGTCAAACAATGCTCTTTTTGTATCCGTTCTCTGACTTTTGCATTGAATTCTCATTACGAACAGAAATTGAGCGTTCATGTCTAGTTGCATTTGTAATCGTTTCCACACCACTTTTGAATCGTGAATACCACCTGAATATCTGTGCACGCGGTAAACAGTTATATAAACTTGTCGCATCAATTCAACTGTCTCAATGGCACTTTTTCTGAGTTTTAAACACAATTATATTAAATATTATGTGTATATTAAATTCTATGTATATTAAATTCTATGTATATTAAATATATATATATACATATTTCCGCCAGCTGCACATTATACCAAACAGCCGCATGTGGTTCGCGGGCCGGGATTTGGCCATTACTGCTGTGTGGTCCAGGACCAAGTTTCATTTCGTTTCCTTTCAAGTATGAAATACTTCTTGTTTTGTGGTATCTGTACTTACCAAAAAATAAAAAGGTCTATCGATTCTAGTTTTATTTTTCCCAGACTGATGATATACCGGTAAATGCGTAGGGCAGAGTTATTGATTTACTAAACTCGAATCCTTAAAAGTGATTTGGTTCTAGAGGTTTTCGTAATTATTTGTTTGTTTGAAGATAGTCTCGAATTCCTATCGTTTGAGGAGTGCCATATTGTGCTCTGGAAAAGCCGGGGTTCGCTGACAATCTTCGTAACAAGACTAGTTTCAGGAGATTGAAGGGAAACAACTCTAACAAAACAAGATCGATAATCGTAGAAAAAAAGTTCAGTGAGAGAGAAAGTGGTTATGAGAGAGAGAGAGGAGAGAGAGAGAGAGAGAGAGATGAAGAGAATTTTATCACTAGAGGGAAAGAAAAAAAAAGAGACATAGATACAAAGGAGATTGTATTATAGAAGCCAGGAGGTTTAGAATATTTAAGAAAGAGCTGCAGAAGCAATGTATGATAGGATCGTTTTTTTTTAAAATAGCGTAGTTCAAGTCGGGACATAATCCCGATGGGATGTTTCAAAGGACGGGAATAATTTATGCACAACACATAATATTTCGAACACATTTTTACTTATTTATTTATTTTGGGGGCGGGGAGAGAACGAGAGAGAAAGAGAAGCGACAAGGACCAGGAGATCTGATCTCCTCTAAATTATTATATTTTTATCGCTCAAAAAAAAATTAATTAGAGAAGCATCGTGTTTTATGTTTCAGGAAGAGGATGACGCTCTCTGGAGCATTCGGGAAGGTCATTAGAGGTCAGGACATAATAGCCATAAAGATCAGAGTCAGCCAGAGTCACGGGAAAGGAATAGAGAGATGAAAAAGAGGGTTGGGACAGCAGAGTCAGCTAGAGTCACGGGAAAGGAATAGAGAGATGAAAAAGAGGGTTGGGACAGCAGAGTCAGCCAAAGTCACGGGAAAGGAATAGAGAGATGAAACAGAGAGTTGGGACAGCAGAGTCAGCCAGAGTCACGGGAAAGGAATAGAGAGATGAAACAGAGAGTTGGGACAGCAGAGTCAGCCAGAGTCACGGGAAAGGAATAGAGAGATGAAACAGAGGGTTGGGACAGCAAAGGTTGGAGAAAGGAGTGATGGGGGGGGGGGGAGGAACAAAAAAAAAAAGATTGAAAGATGTGGGTAGGGAAGAACTGGCCCCTTCATTACAAAAAGAGTAACTGAAAGCAGGGCCCACGAAAGCAATTTTGGAAAATTCTTTTGCACACTCCACGGACCCTCCCCTCACTCATTCATAATATTGATGAGTTATTCTGTTTTCACCCCCTACAGGCCCCTGAAAGTACTCACCCCTCCGTTAAAACAAGAGAAGCATTAAGGGCCCCAAGACAATAACCGACTGGGACCCTTCCTCTCGGTCGGTCTGACTGACTTGACAAAGTTCTCCCCCTTTGACAGGAAGGAAGGAAGGAAAGAGTAAACGGTTACAGAAAGAACTTTTAAATGGCGGGGGATCCCAAGACTTCCAAGGGCTCATTGGATAAACTCTAGGGAGGGAGTGCCAGAAATCGGATGCGAAAATAAGACAGGCTTAGTTTTTAGAACTTAATTTAAGTACATCATTTTACGTAGCGGGTATCTTTAGACTTGCATTGCCTAGGAGTGGGATTTTTTAGTGTTTCGTGATAGATGGGGTGGAGGAGGAGAATAGAGTATAGAAATGGTCCTTGACGAAAATAAACTTTAAAACATTGTAAAGAAAAATGGAAAAAAAAAGAGTGCCCGTTTTGAGAGACATAGACCAAAGAAAGATGTGACATGACAGTCAAAAGAAAATAAAATTATCGGATTAAAAAAAAAAAGAAACAAGAAGCAGAAGCTGTACCAGGACAGCAAATGTTAGTTCAATAAAGTAAACCCAATTAAAAAAAAAAACACCGCTTATCTGGGTTGCATCACACTCTGTAACTACAGCCGCACAGCTAAACCGACGGCCACGTGCTCGGAGAGTGGTCTCCCCTCCTCGATGAAAGGAAGCCAAGTAAACCGGAAGGGGAGACCATGAATGTATAAGATGGGTGTCAGAAAATGTTTGATGGCGGCGTTCGATCTTTTCGGAGTATTATACGTCGCTCGTGGGATCGAATGAAGCTACGGCTTAATTCAGACGCGGCCTAATGCGCCGTGAAGAATCTGCTAGATTAAGCAGGAATGCCCGGAAAGGCTGCTATGTCTGGTCTCAAAATGTGTGTGTGGAAAACAATCTTTGCAAGTAAAATGGACGTAATTACGTATCCCCAAACAACCGCGTTACAAAGAACGCCAAGAAAAGACGTAGAATGGAAGATAGAAGTAAAGTAAGATTCAAGGAGATATCAGAGAGAATCTCGAAAAAGAAAAAAAGAAAAGAATTCTAATCAACCATGAGAGCTGTAAATAAGTGGTAAAAACGTTCCCTAAATATTCAGCCACTCAGTCGAAACGAACAAACAAATAAGGAAAGAAATGAACAAAAAACAACAACAACAACAGCAACAAAACCCGGGGCTGAGTAACTCGAGCATGAAATGATCAGGCTGGGAGACAACAAACGCCAAGACACGCCTGATCTTGTAATCCGGGCACCGTGGCGTTTGTGGTCTCCGTCAGTCAAATGTAATAGTCATGACAGATGACAGATGAAGTCGGAAAGCGCTATCATTACCTTCTGTCATCTATTGTTTTAATCCTGTAAACAAACGGTCAAGGCTTTTCAGTTATCATTTTCCTCTACCCTTTCTCTTCTGAAATCTTAGTTATCGCAACATGATTTTTTAAAAATATAATATTTTAAAGTCTGTGCCTTTTCTGCTGTTGATACTGTTGAAGTAGTAGCCTTGTTGTCTTGTAAACTGTTGATGTTGTTCGACATTCTTCAATAGTCTAAAACTTTATCACTCAAAAAGAAATTCACTGTCTATAAACGAAGAGTACACGTGGTCATGAAAGCTACACTTTACACTGAAATAATGATACGCTGAAGTCCCTTCTTCCAAATAGGCATGATAAACAGTTTATTTACATTTCTATATCGATATCACTGGTTGCGTGTAGTATAAATTTCGTCAAACATTTCATAAGGAATTTAAACAAATAATAGCATTTCATCCCCTAGCAAGCATGTGAACCACAGCCTCCAAATCTTAACTTCTACCTCAAGTTCTCCTAGTTCACAAGCTCAACGCTTTGAGTCCAGCTCTCTCGGTCTCTGGTTATCTATGTCTCAGTCTGAGGGTCCACAATCGTAATATTGACTGTCTTCGTCCTACCATATCTGTTGACTTGGAGTTCAGAGCAGTCTTAAATTGGGGTCCTCTTGTATCTCAGCTGAAGCTTCTCTTTGTCTCTCATCTGATGGCTTCTCAACTGTTCCGGTCGGACCTTCTTTCTACACTCTTGAATTTCCACGTTCACTGACCATCCTTTTTGCAGTTCTGGTCAGTCACTACTTTCCGGACAGACGGTGTTCTGACGATCTCCCACCTTTGTCTCCTCTCTCCAACTGCCCCGTGACTTATATGTCGTACGTCAATTGTCTAATAGTCCTTGCCTCTAAATATTTAATTGGTCAGCTGGCCGAGTTGGTAACTCCTTTATTTAAAAACCATGTGCAATAGCGTCCTAAGATTAGCAGGCTAATACGTGTCAGTCTACGTCAACCCCGTTTATACAATTGTTATTGACCTAAGTCATTATCTTGCTCTTTCATGCCGGAGGTCTTATTGTGTCCTCGCTTTTCATTGTGTCTGCCTTTTCTATTCGTCTTTTCTATTCTGTTTACTTGTATCAGCGTCCAGTCATACTAGTGTCGTGGAAGTTTGTTTTTCTACCTTGCTCTAATTTTCATATTTACGTTTTATGTTGCTATTAGATGTTACTATTATGGCTGCAATATATTCGTGCTCATATCCATAAGCACAATCATAATCATATTCGTATTCACAGTCATATTAATAAAGAATAATATTACTATAATCATTACTTACAAGGCCATGCTACATAAAGACAAATAATGAAGAGCCTCTTACACCACTATATTGTTCATTTGTGATTGTTAAATGATTTGAAAGTTTCATTTAATCTTTTTAAAAAGATAACTGATACTAGCACCAGTAAATCATAATAAATATTTGTAAAATAATTATTTAAAAATACAATATGTTGATACTTTTGAAAAAAAAATCATGTTTCACAAACGGGGTCAACCCAGCGTGTAAAAACGGTTATCAGAGGAATCTGGGAAGGTAAATGCGGCTTGGTGTGATACTGACCACATCAGACTTTCATGTGCCGAAGGTCGTGAAAATACGGGCCAAACACAGTAACCCCAGTAGGCTTTAGTGACATGGAAACTGGGATTTTACCTTACAGACTTCTTTAATATTGTAGGAATCGATAAGTACATAGTTACCTGGGTTGACTGGCAACCCAAGCGTAAGAAATAATGGGTCAAAGACAGGCTAGTACCGGAAGTGCGCAAATCTGAGAAAGGTCCGTCTCTGGCCAGATATATAAAGAAAACATTATAGAATTTTAATAGGTTCGGGCTTTTGTACGCTGAGCACGAAGGGGCCAGCGGGTCGGAGGGAGGTCATTTGTCGTAGAAGCGTGAATGAGATAGTTATAGTTGGTGGATAACCATGTATATGTAAGTTAATAATCGGTTTATACTTTTGTGATGTGGATGCATGGAAGCTGTGTTCATTCTGTGCTTTCCCACTCCGACCAGGTCCGACCTCACTTAAGTATGATTTAGATAATGGAAATAGACATTGAATACTCAGAATTCCACATGAACACAATTATTTTATGTAAGATGTTCATGTTTAGAAACGTGCAAAATGTAGGTTTTGTATGTGCACATGGTTATGTATTACTGTGTTCTATGTAAGAGCATGTTTGCATACAATATATGCCAATTAGTTTTTTATGACTATAGTCAAAATCTTAATCTTTTAAGTATGATTATTTTTTAGATTTTATGCAGAGAACGATTTTTGTTGTAAATAAGACTAACATACACGTGTGAGATTGTTTTACTGATCTCTGTTAATTTTCGTTGATCTACATTTTGTAGGATTCCAAATATTGAAAGACACTGTTTTAATGATTTTGTTGATAGATATATAAGCTGATGAACAACAACATATAAGATGATGAGTCTTTGTTTGATTTTGCTAACTATGTTAACAGATGATTTAACAACAGTTTAAGTTTTATGATTATTTGAAGAAGTAGCATTGATCGTCGTTGTTTTTTTTTTTCATTGGTGTAGTGAGTGAATGTGTTAGTCTGTGCAGTCTTCATTCCTATAAAGATAAGATACAACAACAAATAAAGAGATACAATATAACATCATATAAATAACAGACAATTATTAATAGTCCATTTAAAATGATTATTCCTACTGTTTTCAACAAAGAGGCTAAACTTAGCAGAAAGTCTCAGACAGTAACCGTAAAAATTTCACGGAAAAAAAAGAAAAAACAGTTAATGGTAGAATATTCCTTTAAACACACACGAGGAATGTATCAGTAGTATGTTCTGTATAGTAACTAAAGTGTCACGATGTATCAGTAGTATGTTCTATATAGTAACTAAGGCGTCACGTTCTTTACTGTAGGAGATACATATAGATAAACTATCACGGATCTGAAAAATGTACACAGGATTTAGGATTTGCCACTGCTACGAGTTCCACAAGGCGGAGAAGTTCTGTCCTTCTGTCTTGTGATGGTGTTAGAAGCGACTTTCTTTATGGTTTCTTTAATATACAAGACCACACGAAGAAAACCGTGCTACATCATTAGCTTTCTCTGTTAGCTCCACTACGACCGACCAGGGAATCGCCGATGTCCCCATTCGGTCTGTCGCTAGCGTGCTATGACCTTATTTCATGAAACGTTGTATGAAAATGGGGCAGGGTCTTGACTACTTATGGTTATCTTAGCCCCGTCGGCATAGGCGCACACCATGCTTCCAGGAAATGAGTGATCAAAAGCGGTTAGATATGGAGTAATTTCTGAGGAAGCGGTAATGAAAAGTGTAAGCTAGAGTACCAGTTCATCAGCATTCTAATGCTGAACTTGATGTTAGGAAAAGCATTATGCTTCAGGGGAGCTAATGGGTTAATAGAGAGCACACTCAAGCAGAGCAGACAGAGAGACAGGCAGGCAAATAGACTGGTAGGCAGACAGAGAGACAAACAGACAGAGCAAAGAAACAGACAAACAGTCATGCAGACATGCATGCAGCAGGGCAGGCAAAGAGGCAGAAGGACATACAGCTATGTAGATAGATGAAAAGTTAAACCACCATTAAAAAAAAACTACGAAACAAAGTATTTGTTTCGAAACTCTCTGGTCTCCCCTTCTGTAAAAATAAAACAAATTCCATTTGGTTTGCAGAATTTTGTTTAAAATTATATGTCACGTTATAAATACACTAATTCTTGGAGTTTCCCCGACCTGTGATAAGAGGTATCTATTGAACATGGAGGGGGGGGGGTGTTATCATTGGGTATCGCGCGTTGAGTAAAATTACTGTAAAAGACATTCAGCCGAGTTGAATGACTGTATAGTTAGCAGTATGTCATTAAAACATTGCGCCTAGTCATATGAGAGATATAGGGAACTTCCGGGCAGCAATGGCGTTAGGTGGCATTGGACCGTTCCACGTGCTCACAACCGAAACTGCAATTGTTCTGACATTCCATGTGGAGTTGGATTAATGCGGTGCCGGCTGAAAGCGCCCGTGTTCGTTGATGGCTCTAAGCTGGTTTGACTGTGGTGCAGAAAGTTAGTTTGACTGTGGTGCAGAAAGAAATGCACGAACATGTCAAATGAGCACCAATCTCGACATTACTTTCAAGATGGAGGTCGGTTCTGTGCGTCGAGATAGTGAGTTGGTGCTATGGCACACTATGAGCTGTGAACTTCGCACAAAAAAAGGCTTCATTTCTACGTGCTCATCTTACTTTGTTTCATGCCCCCTTTTCTCATTCCTGGGTGTCTGAGTGGCGAAGTGGTTAGTGCACTGGTCTCTCATGGCGAAGGTCGGGGGTTCGAATCCGGCCGGCGGCACCCCAGTCACCCAGCTGTAGAAATGGGTACCCGACTTCTTCTGGAGTTGGGGAAGGAAAAGGCAGCTAGGCGTGATACTGACCACATCACCCTCTAGTGTGCTGACAGGTCAAGGAAAATATGAGCACTAACACCATATCCCTATGTGCCTCTAAGGCATGACAGGGTTACCCCCCCCCCCCTCTCTCTCTTTCTCATTCCTATCTTTTTGTAAAACTGATCCATAGAACTCTGCCTAGTAATATGATGTATTTTCACGTATAAGTAATAAGTTCTGATTAATTGTTTGTTTTATTTGCATGATCGCTGCCGTACTGAAACTACGGGATTAAATAATAAAAATTTCCAGGAAACAATGGCGGATTAACCAACCACAAAGCTGAACAGGGTTAAGTCTAAGATTAACCACCCACTAAGCTGAATAGGCTTACGTCTAAGCCTAGGAGTCTGGAAGGGCAAAGAGGTTGGGGGGGGGGGGTGTTGGGAGACGTAAAGAACAAGATAATTCTTAAAATGTAGCTTAGTGTTTCACGTGACAACTATTTATAGCTACTGTTCTTGCATTAGCATGTAATGATGCCTAAAAGACAGCGACGTATCAGTTTTGTGTTTGGTGCGCGTGTAAATACAAGTTATGATGAAATAGTAGAGATCACAGCCAGAGGGGAATCAGAAGAAAGACTGTGTAAGTGGAAGGGCTGGGGGCCCTTACTAAGTTTAGTTTCTGGTGGCCCGGGTGATGGTTAGTCCATCATTAGCGGTAAGGTAAAGGGAATGGGATTGATTGGTTACATTACTGACAGAATAATATGGAGAATCAATGGGAGTCATTGTCTGTCGGCACGGCCCCACTGACTCCCGTGAGGTCGAATTATTCATAAATGGCGCGGTAAGCGTTCTGAAAATCATACAGGTACATAGACATAGTGATGATGATGATGACGATGATGATGATGACGATGATGATGATGACGATGTTGAAAGTGATAGCAGTGGTGGTGATGTTGATGATAACGGTGATGATGATGATGCCAATGATGACTCACACACAGGTCCATTACAGTTACTTTCCCGTCCTCTGACATAACATATCTCCATCATCTCAAGCGTCCCAAGAGGCTCCTCCTTCTCATACGTTGGTCATTGTACGTCTGCAGTGGACACTGATCCAGCAGTTCGATCCCTCTCTTCAGCCTTTGGATTAGACTATTAAGTAGTCTTTGTTCTGTATCTCTCTCTCTCTCTCTCTCTCTCTCATTTATATTCATGATTTCATCGTCCCAGGTTTTAGAAGTAAGATACATCTGCGGACGTCTTTTGTTTCTTGTAAGGAGCTATCTACATATGGTATGGTTTTCCCACGCTGAATATGTATGTTGTATTTGTGTCTATATGTAGACAGACAGACAAACATATAGACAGACAGACAGACAGACAGATAGATAGACAGACAGACAGATAGATAGATAGATAGATAGATAGATAGATAGATAGATAGATAGATAGATAGATAGATAGATAGATAGATAGATAGATAGATAGATAGATAGATAGATAGATAGATAGATAGATAGATAGATAGATAGATTCTTCCCGACAAACATGCTGTTCTCTGTGGAACTTAATTATATCTTGAACGTGTACATACAAGCTGTCATTCTTCAAAAGGAAACCAAAACTCAAAAACGAAGGAATACATTTGTCTGTCTTATGACATATAGACATTTAGATCAGAAATATTGCCAATAGTTTTATCTAATTGTAGAGCGCCACGTCACATCCGTTCAATATTATCATCCAATGGGCATATATGTCCGTTATATATAACAATGATGGATTTCCCTCCTTGACACTTTCCCTAACAAAAATCTTCTTTATATTAATAAACTGACGGGATTTCCCCTGATGAAACTCTCCCTTGCTGTCGTTTCTGAACTACTGAGCCGAAAATTAGAATCAGTTTTCTGTGGGAAACGAAACTCATTTATATTCTATTAATACGATAGAGACCACCTGTAAAGCTGCTTCAAAATGTAAACACAGTTAATGAAAATATATGAGGCTCTGGTCGATGATTATAAGGAGCAAATAAACACAAAATAGTGAGTTTACTGATCTGAGTGAAATGGTTTAGGATGTGGTTACAGAATAACTTCAAAAGTTGAAAGTAGAGGAGAGTGTTACAGAGAAATAAGGCGAAACAAAGAACACTTGGAAAATCCGCAGGTAGATAGAGGTGTATGGCTCAATTTTACAAGAGGATAGAAAGAGCGAGGAAAGTGGGGAGGAGCAAGAGTGACAGAAAATAAGACTAGCACGTGTAGATGAAGAACGTACAGCAATCCAATATTTCGGCGAAATGCCTTTATCAACGACCACATACAAAACCCCACACCAGATAATGCGAAATGTAGGACAGAAAGTAAAGAGTACATTTCAAATGTGCTCTTTCCGGTTTAATATGTGAAGCGAAAGGGTCACGCGCCGGTAATTACCCTCCTAGTCTAGGGATTATACTCAATGGGTTTGGTGCAAGTTGAAAAGTTCCCGGATCGACATTTAATGACTTTTTACTCCCTGGTTCATAACTCCGTCTCTGTCATCTGTTCTGTGTCTTCTAATGCTCAGCTGGAGACCATTTCCCTGTGGACGTCTTTGTTCTGGTTTATGTTATTTTCTTATCTCTCTTCTGACATATTCTTCTTATAGTTTTCTCCTCAAACTCTGGTGAATGTCTGCATTCTTTGACGTTTTTTTTCTTATAATATGGTTAATAAAGGTGAACCGTTTTTTTTAACCAGTGTTTTTAATAGATAAAAGTAGTAAGTAACTAAGGGTTAAATGTAATACTTTCATGACATGAAGACATCCTGTGGATATGGCGCCAGTGGCTATAATTTCCTTGAGCTGAAGGCACAGAAGATGGTGATGTGGTCAGCAGTACGGCTGACAGCCTTTACTTCCCCAGTCTTAAGAGAAGGTAGATATCAATTTCTACAGCTGAGAAACTGGACAGTGAAGACGCTGTCCAGCTTGGCAGTGACCATTAGCTGGCATGCTAGCGTCAGGGTTCGCCAACCATAGCTGACCAAGACCCTGTCCCACCTCTCCATTAGCATCCACAGTACCAGGTTCTAATTAGCCTGACTAAGTGAGCAAGGATCGTCGTGGTCCCATGGTGGTGGAGTCTGCTAAAGAAGTACTGCACACACCTTGCTCTATAGCGCCACTCAGAGACAGAACAAAAAATTAGCCACCGTAACTCGCTTCCACTCTGACATAGTAGCCAGCCTTAACATCTTCACTACATCGGCTGCAAAGAATATCAGCTCTTCGTCCCAAGGAAATTGCAGAAGAAGAAGAAGAAAAAGAAGAAGAAGAAGCAGGACAGCTGGACAGCTCGGGCTCCTTCTGACCGAACTTGAACCACTCACCTCGTAGAGAGAGACTAGTGAACTAACTTTTCACCCGGAACGTTAGCTTCAGTGGCTCCCCCACCTAGCTCTCTCCCTTCTTTGGTGAGTTTAAAAATGGGTTAAGAGCTGATGATCATTAAACATGATGGCCTGAAAAGTAATCAGTGATGAATGGATGGTCTTGAAGACATTATTCAAAGATTGAAAATGTACCATCTGGCGTACAATAAATGCCATTCGTTATATCTTGCGACAATTAATGTATCTTCTACATAAATACTTTTCTGGTGTACTTTGAACATGGTATGCATGAATTTATTTGCGATTATTGTCAAAGGGTCCAAGAAATCACTGTGCTGGTATCTGATACCATTTTTTAAACTCTAAGCTGTATACAAGCAGTACATTTTGAGAACAACTGCCAAGTACATGTTATAACCGGAGCTTGTGCTAGGCTTTTGTATGTGTCTCAGGCAAGCTAATATATAGAAGATTAATATTAAGCTATACTGAGTCTGCAACTTACGCCACTGCATAGATGGAATAACGGTAGCTCTGACAATGGCTACAAAACACATCGTATATCATAACATTCTACGTTCGATTACTCTGCTCTGGAGAAAGAGGAGCTAACTGCAGAATAAATGAAGAGCAAATGTTACTTCGTAGAAAAACAGCAATGTGATATTTCGTCTTTAACCTGCGATAGAAATTAACGTGCGAGAGAGAGAGAGAGAAAGAGAGAGAGAGGTTGGTTGATTGAATGATTGATTGATTGACTGACTGATCTCTATTTAAAAAGGGTTAAGAATTGGGCACGCAGGCCCATCTGACATTCTGCCCTTTTTCATACAACTTTCACTCTATTCCAGACATTCTACAAATATGCTGCTCATATAACAAACATAATTAGCATTAAACTAACTACATACATATATAAATGGTTATCATTTAGAATCAGTAGATAGAAGGAGGAAGAGAGAAAGAGATTCAGATAGAGCAAGAAAGGAAGAGAATAGATGATATGAACGAAGGCGTAACCAAATTAGAGACGTCATTAAACAAAAAATATCATCCACTGCAAGAAAACTAAACAAACATTTTTTTTTAGATATTAAAAAAACGCAGGAGAGTTCCTCAAGTTCCTATTCTGTTAAAAACACTATCTTGAGACAGTCCTTTTCTGGAGTTTTCTCAAGAGAGCGCCATCTTGAAGTCGAGAGAGATTTGATGCTGAAGTCCAGACAGAATTAATGATGGGCGGAAAATTCTCCACAAACAACAATATGTCTCAGTTAACAATTATGGCTGAATGTACAGGAATATGTTGGGAGCTGGCAACAAATAGCAGATTTAACCAAAAAAAATCAGTTTGTTATTTTCTGTCTTTGAAGATATCTTCAATAAGAAAGTCAACAAGGAATTAACTGTAGTTTACTGTTGGGAGCCCGAACAGCTGAGAGTTAATTATAGAATCCTTGCCAATTTTAATGAGAGAGAGAGAGAGAGAGAGAGAGAGAGAGAGAGATGGAAATAAAGAAATAAATTGGATATATTACTCTTGTGTAATGCTGAAACGTAGTTTTAAAAAATTATTTATGCTTTTTTAATAACAAAATTTCCTGTTTCAGACTTCAGTTTGTTCTGTGAGTAGCTCTGTTTGAGATGAGCACTGTTTGTTTCTATCACAGTGTTTTAAGTGTTTGTATTCAGCAGTGTTTGTTTCTATCACAGTGTTTTAAGTGTTTGTATTCAGCACTGTTTGTTTCTATCACAGTGTTTTAAGTGTTTGTATTCAGCAGTGTTTGTTTCTATCACAGTGTTTTAAGTGTTTGTATTCAGCACTGTTTGTTTCTATCACAGTGTTTTAAGTGTTTGTATTCAGCATTGTTTGTCAAACTTAAATAACTATAGACGACCACCTCTGCAATGTGACTCTCTCTCTCTCTCTCTCTCTCTCTGAACCTTAAGTGCCCAGGGCACATGGGGCTGTATAAAGCTTTTATATATATTTTAAAAAATACTCAAGTGTTGCTTCCACTAAACACAGAATGCTATCTAGAGATCTGCAAGCAAACTGTGTGTTGCAATTTTATTCAGATTAAAAGAGATATCGACCCAGCAGTTTCTGGAAAATCGGTGGTCAGTGTGAAGTAATAATTAACTGAAAATACTGGATCTATAGAGAAAACGTTTTGTTACAAAACATGAAGATTCATTAAGGATAAAGTGCGGAAACAAACACGATAGAGCAACCTCTTAAATATTTTCAGACAGTGCACGTAGACGTGGGAGATGGTAAACTCGTAGAAAGATTTCCGGAGAACTGAACGTAAACTCGTAGAAAGATTTACAGAGAACTGAACGTAAACTCGTAGAAAGATTTACAGAGAACTGAACGTAAACTCGTAGAAAGATTTACCGAGAACTGAACGTAAACTCGTAGAAAGATTTACAGAGAACTGAACGTAAACTCGTAGAAAGATTTACAGAGAACTGTACGTGGTCTTCCGCCCTGTTGTCTACGGGACTGCTTTAACTCCTCCCACATGCTTTGTCTGCAAGACAATAGAACTGCGTTCGGTCCGGCACTTAGCCGTCCTAGGGCAAGATCAGGTTCGAATCTCTTGAATTGTCTTCCGAATGTTTAATCGCATGTCTGTCTGTAAATTTTCTGATTGTTTTCGAGGCTCCCCCTGCCATTTTGTTCTCACACTGCACATTCTAAATAGAAAAGGATTGCTTGAAGCATGTAGTACCGTTTATTTGTTCCTATGGGATAAAACAAGCCTTTAGGCGCTATAGAATTAGACAACTAGAGTTTGGCGCTGTAGAATGAGATTAATAAGGATTTGGCGCTAGTGATTGAAACAGTAAGAGTTTGGCGCTATAGAATGAGATTATGAGAGTTTGACATCATGGAATGGACAATGAGAATTTGAAACTACAAAGTGAGACATTAAGAATTTGGCACTATGGAATGAAACAATGAGAGTTTGACGCTACAGAATGAAATGAGCATTTGGCGCTATAGAATGAGATAATGAGAGTTTGACACTATGAAATGGACAATGAGAATCTGGCACTATAGAGTGAGACAATGATAGTTTGGCACTATAGAATGAAATAATGAGAGTCTGGCGCCTTAGAATGAGACAAAGAGAATTTGATACTATGGAATGAGAGTGTGAGAGTTTGGCGCAGACTTGTAGTGTTGTTAAGAATTAGACAGATGAGAGTTTATCGCTACAGAATGAGACAAGTAGAATTTGGCACTATAGAGTGAGTTCTGAATATCTTGGATCATTACTAACTAATAATGGTGATACAATGAGGGATATTATAAGGGCATCTATCGCTCTTCAGAAAGTAAAACAACTAAAAAGGCTGTGGAGAGGAACAGACAGAACTACAAAAATAAGATCTTTAAGGGCATGCATCTTTCCCATCGCAACATATGGTGTGAGATCTGGACACTTAACAAAACAGCTCAGAAACACATAAATGTCAGTGAATGTAAATGCTACAGAAGAGTCCTTCAAATATCAAGGACATAAAAAAAGAACAAATATCTGGAAATATTACAAGAACTTAATATTGAAGAAGGCTGGCTAGTAAGGAAGATTAAACAGAGAAAACTTAAATATTTTGGACATATTAAACGTCATGATGATTTAGAGAAGACAGTCTTGGAAGGGTATATAATGGAAAAAAGAAAGAGATTAAGACCAAGGCGAAGATGGCTGCAAGACATCGTTGATAATCTGCGAATAGATGCATCAGCGGCAGGGCATCTTGCTCACAACCGAGAGGCCTACAGGAGAGCTGTTAGGGAGGCAAAGTTCCCCAAGGGACATAACTGACTGACGGACTGAATATGTTTGTTATTTTTTCCCTTGCCATTCATCTTTCTTCGTGTGTTGCTCTGTCTCTATGGAAGTGCGAGTGCGATGTTCTTCGCAGCCGATGCTGTGAAGATGTGGAGGCACGTGTGTCGTTCGTGTTCATTGGGAATTGGGTTAATGTCGGTGGTTTGGTATCTGTGCGGAACTAAAAATCACGGGTATGTGCGTGTGTGCGTTCACGTGCGTGCATGCGTACCTGTGTGATATGCCGGAAAAATGTTAGTAGACAACCACCATATGGACTATAGTGATCCCTGCCCTGTTAGTCAAGATGGACTTGTTACTGGAGGTAGTAATGGAGGATAGGGTCTTGGGTGGCTGTGATTCACCAACCCTGACACTAGCATGTCACCTACGGGTCGATGACCGCCATATCGGTCAGCGTCTTCACCCTCTGCCCCTTGTGTTGTTCTGGCACTTAGTTTTTTGCTTCAATGAAAAAGACGAAAAATTTGAGCAAATGAGGCATCACTAGCGTGTATAGTAACGAAATTGGTAAATTAACAAGGAAAGGTAGCTGTCAACAAATGAATACAAGGAAGAGGGCACCTATTAACTTGGCTTAAATGCAAGTATTAAGATACTAACTTGGCTTTGGTGTAAATATTAAGATATTAACTCGGTTTAAATCCAAATATTAAGATACTAATTTGGCTTGAATGCAAGTATTAAGATATTAACTTGGCTTTAGTGTGAATATTAAGATATTAACTTGGCTTAAATGCACATATTAAGATAATAACGTGTCTTGAATAGAAGTATTAAGATACTAACTTGGCTTTAGTGCAAATATTAAGATATTAACTTGGCTTAAATGTACATATTAAGATACTAACTTGGCTTTAGTGCAAATATTAAGATATTAACTTGGCTTAAATGTACATATTAAGATACTAACTTGGCTTTAGTGCAAATATTAAGATATTAACTCGGCTTAAATGTACATATTAAGATACTAACTTGGCTTTAGTGCAAATATTAAGATATTAACTCGGCTTAAATGTACATATTAAGATACTAACTTGGCTTTAGTGCAAATATTAAGATATTAACTTGGCTTAAATGTACATATTAAGATACTAACTTGGCTTTAGTGCAAATATTAAGATATTAACTTGGCTTAAATGTACATATTAAGATACTAACTTGGCTTTAGTGCAAATATTAAGATATTAACTCGGCTTAAATCCAAATATCAAGGACATAAAAAAAGAACAAATATCTGGAAATATTACAAGAACTTAATATTGAAGAAGGCTGGCTAGTAAGGAAGATTAAACAGAGAAAACTTAAATATTTTGGACATATTAAGCGTCATGATGATTTAGAGAAGACAGTCTTGGAAGGGTATATAATGGAAAAAAGAAAGAGATTAAGACCAAGGCGAAGATGGCTGCAAGACATCGTTGATAATCTGCGAATAGATGCATCAGCGGCAGGGCATCTTGCTCACAACCGAGAGGCCTACAGGAGAGCTGTTAGGGAGGCAAAGTTCCCCAAGGGACATAACTGACTGACGGACTGAATATGTTTGTTATTTTTTCCCTTGCCATTCATCTTTCTTCGTGTGTTGCTCTGTCTCGATGGAAGTGCCAGTGCGATGTTCTTCGCAGCCGATGCGGTGAAGATGTGGAAGCACGTGTGTCGTTCGTGTTCATTGGGAATTGGGTTAATGTCGGTGGTTTGGTATCTGTGCGGAACTAAAAATCACGGGTATGTGCGTGCGTGCGTACCTGTGTGATATGCCGGAAAAATGTTAGTAGACAACCACCATATGGACTATAGTGATCCCTGCCCTGTTAGCCAAGATGGACTTGTTACTGGAGGTAGTAATGGAGGATAGGGTCTTGGCTGGCTGTGATTCACCAACCCTGACACTAGCATGTCACCTACGGGTCGATGACCGCCATATCGGTCAGCGTCTTCACCCTCTGCCCCTTGTGTTGTTCTGGCACTTAGTTTTTTTTGCTTCAATGAAAAAGACGAAAAATTTGAGCAAATGAGGCATCAATAGCGTGTATAGTAACGAAATTGGTAAATTAACAAGGAAAGGTAGCTGTCAACAAATGAATACAAGGAAGAGGGCACCTATTAACTTGGCTTAAATGCAAGTATTAAGATACTAACTTGGCTTTAGTGCAAATATTAAGATATTAACTCGGCTTAAATCCAAATATTAAGATACTAATTTGGCTTGAATGCACATATTAAGATACTAACTTGGCTTTAGTGCAAATATTAAGATATTAACTTGGCTTTAGTGCAAATATTAAGATATTAACTTGGCTTAAATGCAAATATTAAGATATTAACTTGGCTTTAGTGCAAATATTAAGATACTAACGAGTCTTGAATGCAAATATTAAGATATTAACTTGGCTTTAGTGCAAATATTAAGATACTAACTTGGCTTAAATGCAAATATTAAGATACTAACTTGGCTTGAATGCACAGATTCAAATCCAAACATATTCAAAACTTAAGAAATACAG
This sequence comes from Achatina immaculata, assembly GCA_009760885.1. Taxonomy (NCBI): domain Eukaryota; kingdom Metazoa; phylum Mollusca; class Gastropoda; order Stylommatophora; family Achatinidae; genus Lissachatina; species Lissachatina immaculata. Next base: position 5,738,275 of record CM019718.1, read on the forward strand.
AAGTACTTGTCTTAGAGTTTATAAAGGACAGTACAGCAAAACTTTAGCTATCAGTGTTTCGTTTTGTAAAAAAGGACATCCAAACTTAGAGACAACTTTTGCGTCCTTAAAGGAAAAAAATAGAAGAGAAAGAAACTAGAAATCCTTGACGTGCGGACAACGTCAAAATCCAATAGAAAATTAAAGAAAGCAAATCTGAAACCTTCTAAAATTAGGTCGTCTGGGAGAACATCTAATACGCCAGAAAAAATAGAAATCCAAGACAGAAATCCGGTAACTTGCGAACTGGGTGAAGGCCACCGTTAAAAAAAAAGATGTATGGTTTACGATCTACAGAGGTGTTCTGAGAAATTCTGAAGTATCATCATCTTGACAGTTGAGAGGATTTAAATATTACGTTTCAGATTAAAACGCTAAAGTAGGACCGGCTTGCAATTTATCTCAACATGAACCTCATGGGACATGGCATCATATCTCTCCGCCGCAGAGTGGAGCCTGATTATAAACCTAGCATTGTGTTTGTATGCAAGAGCCTTGACTGGTCTGCTTGTCCCCCCTTCCCCCCCCCCTCTCCCCCCTCGACTGAATGAGTTTTTAACGAAAGTTTGAAAGATGAAAGGTAGCATGTCAGACCGACCCGCCGTGCCTGGTTCTTCAGACTGCAAGTGAAGTTTGTTCATTCATTCCTTCCACACTCCCCCCCCCCCCCCGCCCACTTCACTGAGCACATTTATTTTCCAGTGAGAAATGAGAAAACTGAAGCAAATAACTATATTCTTATACTTCATTCAGTAAGAATGAGAAGGGGAACTGGATGAAGATATGAAGATCAACAGAGTTAAAAACAAATATACAGATGTTTATATAGTACGAAGCTCCGAAGGAGTTGTGTAGAACATGCTTTTGACACAGAGGTTTTAATGTTGTTTTTTTTTGTTGTTGTTGCTGTTGATGTTGCAAGAGCCAAAATGTTTTTCCAAGTAACTAATGACCTTGGTGGCTGATGCTCTATGGACAAAGACACCAAAATTGACGGGAAGTTCGACTGAAGTTGCATTTCCATGCTGCCTTGAGTCTGATCCAGGAGGCGAGCTCCTACCGGAAATAAAACATTTTTTCCTGCCTTTTAGCCATGTTATGTCATTGCAGGGAAATAGTCCCTTTAAAAAAAAAGATTAAATTTATGAACAGGATTATTTTTTTTTGTTCCACTGGATCAGATGGCAGTATTATCTTGGACAGAGTTGTCTCAACATACTCTGATGTGAGGTATCTATAATAAAATAGAGTTATATTGTTTTATGTAAACCCACCAGATGGGTTACGCAGTGCGCCCTCATACCAGCCTTCGCCAGTATGTCAGCGTCATTTGTATTAGGTGACGTCATGACTTCAGCAGATGTGAATAGCTTTGTTTCACTTTGCTTGTAGATAGCTAGGAAGCAGTGAAACAAACTTCTAATCTGACAGTCAGTCAGTCATTTGCATGTCTCTTGCGGAACTTTGCCTCCCTAACAGCTCTCCTGTAGGCCTCTCGGTTGTAAGCAAGATGACCTGCTGCTGATGACAATAGTCTGACACCAGTTTACGGAAGAAAAAGAAAGCTGTTCAGAAATCGAGTTCCTATACCCCCATTATTTTGTCCTCATACCCATAAGGGGTACGGATATACCCGTTTTAGAACATCTGGGCTAATGTATCTTTAATAAATGAGATGTATCTTTAACAGTCTTTATAACATAATGCATCGTTGATATGTTAGAGCTGATGGTGAAATGTTTACTTAATAGAGCAGAACTTACAGTAAGCGTATTTCTTTATAGATCATTGTCGCTAATGAGGGTATATGCAAATAAAAAAGACTTAAAATCGATAAAGTAGAAAATAATCTTTCAGCATCTAAAGTTTCGTCTCCATTTATCAGAACGTCTTAGTGGTAATTCAGAATATGGCCTTGACGCATGAACTTGTAGTCTGTAAAGAGTTTTTATTCATCCATAACTGGGCAGAGTTTCTGCTGTGATAGTGTCAGATCTGTAGGATATGAGCGACCGATTAAGTGTTTTGTTTTCAATGTCATTAAGTCTGTTGTTAGTGATAAATAAAACTTGAGGGTTTTTTTCCCTCAACATAGCCACCTGTGGTTAAATATTAGCCTAATTTTAGTGTAAACTAGTCTTCTGTAGAAGAATTAATTTTTGCAATTAATTAATTTTTATTTTCAGTCAGTTATTAACGGCTTCAATCATTAATTAATTAGTAAAGAACGAGGCTTGTATCTAACAATGTAAAAAGAAGGGAGGGGGAAGCATAATAGTTATGATTAGTTACCCTTGCACTCAAGGCCAATGTTTTGTCTTCCCGTAGTGTTGTTCATCTCACTGTAGTCAAGGGTTCTGTTCTCAGTTGTTTTCTTGTAGTCAGGGGTTCTGTTCTCAGCTGTTTTCTTGTAGTCAGGGGTTCTGTTCTCAGCTGTTTTCTTGTAGTCAATGATTCTGTTCTCAGTTGTTTTCTTGTAGTCAGGGGTTCTGTTCTCAGTTGTTTTCTTGTAGTCAGGGGTTCTGTTCTCAGCTGTTTTCTTGTAGTCAAGGATTCTGTTCTCAGTTGTTTTCTTGTAGTCAGGGGTTCTGTTCTCAGTTGTTTTCTTGTAGTCAGGGGTTCTGCTCTCAGTTGTTTCCTTGTATTCAGGGGTTCTGTTCTCAGTTGTTTTCTTGTAGTCAGGGGTTCTGTTCTCAGTTGTTTTCTTGTAGTCAGGGATTCTGTTCTCAGCTGTTTTCTTGTAGTCAGGGGTTCTGTTCTCAGCTGTTTTCTTGTAGTCAGGGGTTCTGTTCTCAGCTGCTTTCTTGTAGTCAGGGGTTCTGTTCTCATTTGTTTTCTTGTAGTCAGGGGTTCTGTTCTCAGTTGTTTTCTTGTTATTCTTCTTTCTCTCACGTCTAAACATCTTTTTTTTTTAGCTTTTCCACGTTCGTCACCTATTCTTAAGTAACAGAACGTGGAACAATTTTAGTCATGGGCGGTGAGTTCTCCAGTGACTAAAGCCCTAATTCAGCATTCACTTCCATATTTTAATCTCTGAAATGTATTTTTTTCCAGAATCTTAAATCTGAGTAGCCATATTTGTCATCTTCTGAGCCAGTCACCAGGCGGCTAAAACGTTATAAAAACCTGCAAGAAATGTGCGCCAGTTTGACCTCAACTGGACAGAATTCGCATCAAGAAATGTTGCTACAGAGCACCATGAATTCAATTATTTTTTCCTACTTGGACCTTTATACATATACATTTTTTTTTTAATCCAGGAAGAAAAATTCTGAACAGATTGTTAAATATTCATTTTATTTAAAAAAAACGAAGTAAAAAACCTGCTTAATGCAAAAACTGCGACATCAGAAAACAAACACGGGGGGAAATACGTGTAAATCTTAAAAGCATTCAAATCCTGCTTGCCGAAAAACCGTTGATTTAAGATTTCAAGCTTCTTAGCGATTGTTTGTTTCGTGTTATTTATCGACAGATTACTTCCAAAAGATTGTTGGCATTAAAACGCCCTATATGGTAAAATACACATAAAAAATTCATTTAGTTATCTCCAGCATGGAATGAAGATAGTGGGTTTTTTTTTATTTTCAAGAATCTGGAGGCGGTACCGCCCAAAAGGCAAGTCTTTGCTTTTCTCTATCACTGCCCTCTATTATACGAGTATGTCTATATCGACTGTAATTTAGAGACATCCGAACCATGAAAATTATGTTGAGGGATCAACAATGATAGCAGTGCCTGAGGAGGTACGTAGTTGTAGCCCCAGCTATAATGGTAATAGACGTAGTTAGCTGCAGCGGTGGTGATGGGGATGGTAGATGTAATAGCAGTAGTAGCAGTAGTAGTAGTAATAGTAGTAGTAATAGTAGTAGTAGTAGTAGTAATAGTTGTTATTGTTGTTGTTGTAGTCGTAGTCGATATTGTTGTATTTGATATTGATATTGCTACAGTAGCAGTGGTAGTAGTAAGAAATACTGTCTCATTGGTAAAGATTTTGTGGTTCTGTCTCACTGGAACTGCTAACAAGGTGCTCTTCGCAGTCGATGCGGTACAGATGGCGGGAAAGGTGGGGGCAGAGCTTTGGTCGGCTATGCTTCGCCAGCCCTGAAGGAAGAATGTTAGTTATTGGTCTCTGACAGCCAGATCGGACAGCGCTTTCACCACCACATTGAAGCAACAGCAGTAACACCAGTAGTAGTAGTAGTAATAGTAGTAATAGTAGTAGTAGTAATAGTAGTAGTAGTAATAGTATACTTGTAGTAGTAATAGTAGTAGTAGTACTTAGTAGTAATAGTAGTAGTAGTAGTAGTAATAGTAGCAGTAGTAGTAGTAGTGGTAGTAGTAGTAGTAGTAGTAGTAGTAGTATAGTAGTGGTAGTAGTAATAGTAATAGTAGTAGTAGTAATAGTAGTAGTAATAGTAGTAGTAGTAATAGTAATACTAGTAGTAGTAATAGTAGTAGTAGTACTTAGTAGTAATAGTAGTAGTAGTAGTAGTAATAGTAGTAGTAGTAGTAGTATAGTAGTAGTAATAGTAGTAGTAGTAGTAGTAGTAGTATAACAATGTACTGGAAAATGTACTGTTACAGTGCTTGGATTGTCATAAAATAGATATATTCCGGGGTACTTTTAATATTTTGACCATTTGATGTAAAGCCCTCGGTATTTTTTGTTGTATAAGAGTGCAATTAAAAGGTCAGGGTTGAGACGTTAAACTCCACGATATTTTTTATGAACTTAGCCTTGACATATTAGCAACAGAAAAGTTATTTTCGGGATGATGATCGTAAATAGGTAGAATCACGGGCTGAGTGATTCTCGGGATAGAAACTTCGGGAAGATTTAGGAATAGGAATTGTGGTTGATATTTAAGGACCAAACTCTTACGTAGAAAAAGGTTTAGGATTAGGTTTTAGATTGATTGGTAGCTTGAGAGGCATTATGATTGTAAAATTCATTATGTAGAGGTTGACTGAGAAGGATGTTTCAGATATGATGCTAGGATGTGAACTGTTAGTTTCTTTTCTTCCTCGTGGATCCAATGTGTACATTTTTGATGCAGCTACGAGTTGTTAGAAATAGTTTGTAACAGAAGAAATGTGAAATATTGAGATTTTTGAGGGCTTTAAGTCTGATATTTTTGGTGATGTTAAGTTGTATATAAGGATCCATGTAATTTTCAGTGAGTTAGTAAGTTGGCTTTCATTCCATCATGTTGAATGCCTGGTTTTCCTAGCTGAGAGTAGTGACTGTTGCCACTCCCTCCCTACATGGCTTCACACAATTGCGAAGTACTTAAATTATTGCCGTGTCTGTACTAGCAGACAGATGCATGGTACATCTAAATGTTTGGTGCAGTACGGCTAAAGTAGCAGTAGTAGTAGTAGTATTAGTAGTAGTAATAGTAGTAGTAATAGCAGTAGTAGTATTAGTAGTAATAGGAGTAGTAGTAGTAGTAGTAACAGCAGTAGTAGTAGTAGCAGTAGTAGTAATAATAGCAGTAGTAGTAGTAGCAGTAGTAGTAGTAGTAGTAGCAGTAGTAGTAATAATAGCAGTGGTAGTATTAGTAGTAGTAGTAGGAGTAATAGCAGTAGTAGTAGTAGTAGTAGGAGTAATAGCAGTAGTAGTATTAGTAGTATTAGTAGTAATAGCAGTAGTAGTAGTAGGAGGAGTAGTAGTAGTAGTAGTAATAGCAGTAGTAGTAGTAGTAGGAGTAATAGCAGTAGTAGTATTAGTATTATTAGTAGTAGTAGTAATAGCAGTAGAGTAGTAGTAGTAGGAGTAGTAGTAGTAGTAATAGCAGTAGTAGTATTATTATTATTAGTAGTAATAGCAGTAGTAGTAGTAATAGCAGTATTATTATTATTAGTAGTAGTAGTAGTAGCAGTAGTAGTATTAGTAATAGTAGTAGTAGTAGTAATAGCAGTAGTAGTAGTAGTAATAGCAATAGTAGTAGTAGTAGTAGTAGTAATAGCAGTAGTAGTAGTAGTAGTAGTAGTAATAGCAGTAGTAATATTAGTATTAGTAGTAGTAGTAGTAATAGCAGTAGTAGTAGTAACAACAGTAGTAGTATTAGTAATAGTAGTAGTAATAGCAGCAGTAGTATTAGTAGTAATAGCAGTAGTAGTAGTAGTAGTAGTAGTAGTATTCGTCGTCGTAGTAATAGCCGTGGTAGCAGTAGTTAATTTCTTCATAACAGAAGAGTTGTCTACTCATTGCCCATCATTATCAAAAACTACGTCTTTTAATCACAGAAGTAAGGATAGACCAAAAAGAGACATGGAGAAGAACAACAGAGAGAATGTTGAGCAATAGAGGGCTCACCTGGGCAAGAGCGGAAAAAAAGGCAAAGGACAGGCGTTTGTGGAAAACCTTTACGGAAGCCCCATGTGCCTTGTGCACTTAAGGTTCAGAGAGAGAACGAGATGACATTCAGTCATACATTAATAGCCTGCATTTGGTACATTTAAATAATGAAATATAACTGAATATACACGAGGTCTATTTCTCGGGCCTCGTTTTCAACACAAGAGATATGAACTTGTCATGAAGATGTCTGTACATCTATTTTTTTTCCTAGGAGATTAATCCTTTCTCCGGGGAGATTAGCGGAGTTCGGAGCAAAAACCGTAATTTGTGTGTTTTGTCATAACTCTTCCTCTCCCTCTCTCTCTCTTCTCTCTCTCTCTCTCTCTCTGAACCTTAAGTGCCACGGGCACATAGGGCTTCCGCAAGGGTTTTCTACACATGCCTGTCCTTTGCCTTTTTTTTCCTGCTCTTTCCCATGTGAGCCCTCTATTGCTCAACATCCTTTCTGTTGTTCTTCTTCATGTCTCCTGTGGTCTACCCTTACTTCTGTTCCCATGTGGTGTCCCTCTTAGTGCTATTTTTGGTAGTGAGTTGTCATTCATTCTGAGCACATGTCCCAACCATCGCCGGCGTCTTGCCTCAATAATTGTTGTCAGTGGTTTCATCTGCATTTCTGCCAACAAGATGTTATTTCTTACGGTGTTTGGACAAAATATTTTTCTAATTCTTCGTAAACATTCAGTCTGGAAAGAATTCAACTTGTTTTCTATGGTTTTGGTGATTTTACAGCATTCACGTCCATTGAGTAGTACACTTAGAATATTACTCTTAAATATCCTGATTTTGTTTCGTCATAACTACCGATGTTAAATAAATGTCCAAGATTTTTCTTAAAACAACAATCATCTTTTTGTTAAGAAAATGTCAAGACAGTTTTAGACAGTGGTTGTGAGGCTTTGTTCAGTTGAAATACAACTTAAGAAATAAGAAGTAAATAAACGACAACCTGAACTCGCGCTGGTTTGCTAATAACTTGACCTTGTAGTTAACTAAAATATATGTCCGGAAACTGTGGCGGGGGAGAAAAGAGTTGGAAAAAAGTGCGAAGGCGGTTATAAATAAATAAATAAGAAAGACTTGCCCTATAAGCACCAAGCTATGCTTAGCTATAAAAATCTCTAGTAACAAAGACAACGGAAAACAACTATAGAACCATAAGATGAATGTATAGATCAGGGGTTAGAGGATAGAAGCAAATGAACTCCAACAATAAACATTTAAGAGCTAAAGTATTTGTGGAGAAAGTTAATTCAAATCTTGTTCTATATTCATCCAAGCAATCATCATCCAGGCATTGAGTAGCGAAGTGGTTAGTGCAGTTGTCTCTCATGGCGAAGGCCGGTGTTTCGGATGAGGCCGGATGCTTACCGGTCACGGGGCTGTAGAAATGGGCACTTGGTTTCTGGGGCTGGGGAAGGAAAAGTGGCCAGGCGTGATGCTGATCACATCATGCTCTAGTGCCCCCGACAGGTCAAGGAAAAATATGGGCACTAACATCATATCCGCTAGATGACTCTCCCATGCACAACACGACTACCTATGTCCCTACTTTTAATCACGATGCAGTGCGCCCAGTGATATCTTTGCAGTGGAGCAACACTCTGCCTCCCTACTTTTCGCGATCTTCATCTTATTATCACTCGGCCTCCCGGATATACCGCATGGCGGGCTTCATCATGTTCAGCACGTGTAGCGGAAGTAAAACTGCTAGAACCAATGAAAAATAAGGATGCCAGTACATCACGCCTGAAGAAAGGAAACAAACCGACGCAATGCAGAAAGAATTGATTGTAATACAAATCGATCGAAGCGGCAATATCTAAGCATCAGTTTAATTACGTTTTAAGTCGGACACTCAGTACGCGTTTGCATAGTCAGCCCAGACTATTTACAGTTTCCTGGAACATAAAATAATGACTGGTGGAAGGGTTCATAAAATTATGTATGTAATTCGAATCCAGATTGTAACTTCCAATCTTCCTCTTATTCTAATGAAAGATCTATTCCTCTCCCCGTCTCATTTGTCTATTCTTACATCAGAATTTTCTCGTCTTCTCTCTCTCTCTCTGTCTCTCTCTGTCTCTCTCTCTCTCTCTCGCTCTCATGGAAAACTCATTTCATTCTGCATGTATTACTGTTTATTCCTAAAACTGTATTATACTAGTGCTATATTGATATTGATATTGAATGACTGAAACAAGATGAAGCGTAGAATAAACAGTGGAACGTTAGACGTGCTTGCCTGCCAAATTCTTCACCCTCTGAAAATAAATCTCATTCTCTCTCTCTCTCTCTCTCTCTCTCTCTTCTCTCTCTCTCTCTCTCTGAACCTTAAGTGCCACGGGCACATAGGGCTTCCGCAAGGGTTTTCTACACATGCCTGTCCTTTGCCTTTTTTTTCCTGCTCTTTCCATGTGAGCCCTCTATTGCTCAACATCCTTTCTGTTGTTCTTCTTCATGTCTCCTGTGGTCTACCCTTACTTCTGTTCCCATGTGGTGTCCCTCTTAGTGCTATTTTTGGTAGTGAGTTGTCATTCATTCTGAGCACATGTCCCAACCATCGCCGGCGTCTTGCCTCAATAATTGTTGTCAGTGGTTTCATCTGCATTTCTGCCAACAAGATGTTATTTCTTACGGTGTTTGGACAAAATATTTTTCTAATTCTTCGTAAACATTCAGTCTGGAAAGAATTCAACTTGTTTTCTATGGTTTTGGTGATTTTACAGCATTCACGTCCATTGAGTAGTACACTTAGAATATTACTCTTAAATATCCTGATTTTGTTTCGTCATAACTACCGATGTTAAATAAATGTCCAAGATTTTTCTTAAAACAACAATCATCTTTTTGTTAAGAAAATGTCAAGACAGTTTTAGACAGTGGTTGTGAGGCTTTGTTCAGTTGAAATACAACTTAAGAAATAAGAAGTAAATAAACGACAACCTGAACTCGCGCTGGTTTGCTAATAACTTGACCTTGTAGTTAACTAAAATATATGTCCGGAAACTGTGGCGGGGGAGAAAAGAGTTGGAAAAAAGTGCGAAGGCGGTTATAAATAAATAAATAAGAAAGACTTGCCCTATAAGCACCAAGCTATGCTTAGCTATAAAAATCTCTAGTAACAAAGACAACGGAAAACAACTATAGAACCATAAGATGAATGTATAGATCAGGGGTTAGAGGATAGAAGCAAATGAACTCCAACAATAAACATTTAAGAGCTAAAGTATTTGTGGAGAAAGTTAATTCAAATCTTGTTCTATATTCATCCAAGCAATCATCATCCAGGCATTGAGTAGCGAAGTGGTTAGTGCAGTTGTCTCTCATGGCGAAGGCCGGTGTTTCGGATGAGGCCGGATGCTTACCGGTCACGGGGCTGTAGAAATGGGCACTTGGTTTCTGGGGCTGGGGAAGGAAAAGTGGCCAGGCGTGATGCTGATCACATCATGCTCTAGTGCCCCCGACAGGTCAAGGAAAAATATGGGCACTAACATCATATCCGCTAGATGACTCTCCCATGCACAACACGACTACCTATGTCCCTACTTTTAATCACGATGCAGTGCGCCCAGTGATATCTTTGCAGTGGAGCAACACTCTGCCTCCCTACTTTTCGCGATCTTCATCTTATTATCACTCGGCCTCCCGGATATACCGCATGGCGGGCTTCATCATGTTCAGCACGTGTAGCGGAAGTAAAACTGCTAGAACCAATGAAAAATAAGGATGCCAGTACATCACGCCTGAAGAAAGGAAACAAACCGACGCAATGCAGAAAGAATTGATTGTAATACAAATCGATCGAAGCGGCAATATCTAAGCATCAGTTTAATTACGTTTTAAGTCGGACACTCAGTACGCGTTTGCATAGTCAGCCCAGACTATTTACAGTTTCCTGGAACATAAAATAATGACTGGTGGAAGGGTTCATAAAATTATGTATGTAATTCGAATCCAGATTGTAACTTCCAATCTTCCTCTTATTCTAATGAAAGATCTATTCCTCTCCCCGTCTCATTTGTCTATTCTTACATCAGAATTTTCTCGTCTTCTCTCTCTCTCTCTGTCTCTCTCTGTCTCTCTCTCTCTCTCTCGCTCTCATGGAAAACTCATTTCATTCTGCATGTATTACTGTTTATTCCTAAAACTGTATTATACTAGTGCTATATTGATATTGATATTGAATGACTGAAACAAGATGAAGCGTAGAATAAACAGTGGAACGTTAGACGTGCTTGCCTGCCAAATTCTTCACCCTCTGAAAATAAATCTCATTCTCTCTCTCTCTCTCTTTCCCATCCTTTCTTTCTTTCTTTCTTTTTCTCTCTCTCTCTCTTTACATCCTTTCTTTCTTTCTTTTCCCTCTCTCTCTCTCTCTCTCTCTCTCTCTCACGCTCTTGGAAATAATCACACAAAGATACGTAGAAGACCCTCTGTTACGCCCCGAGCGATTCATTTCTTTCACAGGTCAACAAATGGCCTGAAATATGGGGAAGAAACGCTTCTTGCTATTTCATTTACCATGCCACGAAATGTTTACCCATGGCCCGAGAACTCCTCGAGTGGTGGATCTTCTATTCACGCCGAGTGGGTTCTCATCTTATATTCCCCAGGCTCTCATTTTCTCCATTTTAAGTTTGTCTCAGTTTTTAAAAAAAATATCCAAAGATTTCAGGTTATCTTGCTCCTGTCTAATTTCCAGAATCTGACTTGTTTTTGATGTTGATTATTTGTGTTTGCTTATTTGATGATGTCGTTTTTTCTTTTTGATGTTAGCTGCTTTGTATTTTTTCTTGGTGCATCGTGTTCGTTTTCACGTTAGCTGTTCTGTGCTCACTGTTATATATATATCTATATATCCCAATCCCATAAGAAACATCTTGTGCAACAGATCCATATCAATAGAAACAAGATTCCGAGTACTTAAATGTTACATCGAGCCAATTTTATTTTATGGATGTTAAGTATGGTCCATGAATAAAAGAGTACAGCGAGAAACTGAGGCTATGTAAATGTGGTTTAAAAGAAGGATGTTGAAGGTACCATGGACAGCTAAGAAAGCCAATGAAGAAGTTTTAAGAGAGGCCGGAGTTAAAAGGCAAATTACAGCAAAGATCAGAGGCAGACAAGACAGATTTGTAGGACATTTTCTGAGAAGAGGAAAATTCGAACACATTGTGGCAACTGGAAAAACTGAAGGAAGAAGAGACAGAGGAAGGTACAGAGAGAAGTTACTGGATGGGCTGTTATTGTGGCTAAATAAAGACAGGAAATTGTGGAGAGAAATGATCGCCTACGCCACATGATACGGCACTTGATTGGTATCCTCCGTGTGGTACCCGGGATCTGAAAAGAACAGGACCACTGTACCCTACCACGCATGATCGTAATAGGCGACTAAGGAGGGTTCGGCATAGGCCCAGCAAGCCTATCTGGTAAAAAAAAAACTATCAGACTGCTACAGAAACAGAAGCAAGGGGGGGGGGGATGCAGATGAAAGGAAAAATGCTTATCAGGAAACTGAGCCCATGAAGGTTGTGGATGAAACGCCAGCCACTGGAAGTTCCCAGCCCGACTGCAGACCTACTGGAAACTAAACACAAGATGCAAATGGGCAGCTGGAATGTAAGACCACTTAATCAGACTGGAAATCTAGCGCAAACCATCAAGGGAATGCACAGATACAAACTAGACATACTAGGAATACAAAGGCAAGGTGGACAGGACAAGGCAGAAGGAAATTAACAACACAGCACACAGAAGGTGCAATAATATGGTCAGGTAAAGAAGATCATCATGAAAGAGGAGTAACAGTGATTATAACAAAAGAAGCATCAAGAGCACTGCTGAAATCTCTCTCTCTCTCTCTCTCTCTCTCTCTCTCTGAACCTTAAGTGCCCAGGGCACATGGGGCTTCCACAAGGGTTTTCCACACATGCCTGTCCTTCGCCTTTTTTTCTGCTCTTGCCCAGGTGAGCCCTCTATTGCTCAACATCCTTTCTGTTGTTCTTCTCCATGTCTCTTTTGGTCTACCCTTACTTCTGTTCCCCTGTGGTGTCCATCTTAGTGCTATTTTTGGTAGTGAGTTGTCAGTCATTCGGAGCACATGTCCCAACCATCGCCAGCGTCTTTTCTCAGTAATTGTTGTCAGTGGCTTCATCTGCATCTCTGCCAACAAGAAGTTATTTCTTATGGTGTTTGGACAAAATATTTTTCTAATTCTTCGTAGACATTTAGTCTGGAAAGAATTCAACTTGTTTTCTATGGTTTTGGTGATTTTCCAGCATTCACTTCCATAGAGTAGTACACTTAGAACATTACTCTTAAATATCCTGATTTTCATATTTATACCCCCGTGTGGTACTGCTGAAATAGTCCCCTATAAATGAGAGATTATTATATGCACGCTTCAACTCAAGATTCACGAAGCTATCTATTATAGTTTATTATGCACCAACAGAAGCAGCTGAAAAGGAATTAAAAGATTTTTACAACAACCTCCAAGCCACAGTAGAAACAATACCCAAGCATGATATGCTACTCATCTTGGGCGACTTCAATGCAAAAATACGTAGGTGAGAGGAATGAAGATAGAAGAAGAATCATGGGAAGAGAAGGAATCGGAAAATTAAATAAAAATGGAGAAAGGATGTGCAGTTTCTCTGAAGAAAACGTTATGACAGTCGGAGGGACAATTAATTTTCCAACATAAAAACATCCATAAAGTGACTTGGATGTCCCCAGATAAAATCACAGAAAACCAAATCGACCACATGCTATTAAACAACAAGTGGAAACAGTCACTACAAGATGTGAGAGCAAGAAAGGAGCAGATGCAGGAAGTGATCACAACCTTCTGGTAGCAAAAATAAAACTAAAATTAAGGGAGGCCAAAATCGGAGAACACAGAAAGACACGTTTTGATACAACAAAACTGAAAGACCAGCAAACAAAGAATAAATTCTCAGTTGTACTTAAGAACCGCTTCAGTGTCCTACAAGACGAAGCAGACATGTTCATACTAGAGTTCAATAAAACACTACAGGAAACAACTAAAGAGGTGCTGTGATATCGGAAATGGAGAAAAGATGAATGGATAAGCAAGACCACATGGGAAAAGATAGAGCAAAGAAAGGAGCAGATGCAGGAAGTGATCACAACCTTCTGGTAGCAAAAATGAAACTAAAATTAAGGGAGGCCAAAATCGGAGAACACAGAAAGACACGTTTTGATACAACAAAACTGAAAGACCAGCAAACAAAGAATAAATTCTCAGTTGTACTTAAGAACTGCTTCAGTGTCCTACAAGACGAAGCAGACATGTTCATACTAGAGTTCAATAAAACACTACAGGAAACAACTAAAGAGGTGCTGTGATATCGGAAATGGAGAAAAGATGAATGGATAAGCAAGACCACATGGGAAAAGATAGAACAAAGAAAGGAAATCAAGAAAAAATTACTGAACACCAAATCACAAAGGCTAAAAGAACAAGTTGTAATTATGCACAAAAAGACAAAGAAGTGAAGGAATCGTGCCGTCGAGATAAACATCAATACTATGATAACTTAGCAGAAGCAGCACATCACATGCAAATGACATGAAAACCATATACAAAATCACAAAGCAGATGACAGGTAACTTCAGCACAAGATGTGAGGGTGCAATAAGGACACATAAGTGACAACCCTACTAAACAGAACACAAGCAGCACAAACAATAGACATATCTGAAGCAAAAAAATGAATTAAATATCAATACAGGACCAATAACAATAAGTGAAGTAAAGGAGGCAATAAAGAAGCTAAAATTAGACAGGGCACCAGGTGAAGATGAAGTGACTGCTGAGATGCTGAAAGCAGAAGAAACAGAAACACCAAAACAAATCTGCCTGATACTACTACAAATTTGGGATCTAGAAAAAGTTCCAGAGGAGTGGAAAACTGGCCTTATAGTAAAACTACCAAAGAAGAGTGACCTCAGAGATCGCGGGAACTGGAGAGGCATTACCTTCCTGCCACTCACCAGTAAAGTATTTTGCAGAATAATCATCAACAGAATTATACCAGCACTTGAGGGAAAACTTCGGAAAAAGCAGGCAGGATTTAGAAAAGAAAGATCATGCATAGACCACATATTTGTATTTAGACAGATACTAGAGCAGGCAAATGAGTGGCACAGCACAACATACGCACTGTTTATAGATTTTGAGAAAGCCTTCGACAGTGTCAACAGAGATGCACTGTGCAAAATCCTAAGATGGCATGGCCTCCCCAATAGATAGTGGGTTTTCAGAGCAAAGTGATCTGTGGAGAACATACCTCCAGCATCTTTAGGATACAAACAGGAGTGAAGCAGGGATGTGTACTATCATCAACATTATTTATCTTGGCAACAGACTGGTTAATAAAGGAGGCAACATCAGACACATGCAGAGATTTGCCTTGACACAGTGCTGCAGGACATTGACTTTGCTGACGACATTTGTCTACTATCAAGCAGCCACAAAAATATGCAAGATAAAATAAACAAGCTAACTCAGAATGCAAACAACAGAGGATAAAAGATCAGCGTAGGAAAGACAAAGTTAATGAAGCAAAATGTGAAGAACAGAAAGGTAAAGGTAATCCTCTCATGCCTTGGAGGCACATAGGGATATGGTGTTAGTGCTCATATTTTTCTTGACCTATCAACACACTAGAGGGTGATATGGTCAGTATCACGCCTGGCTGCCTTTCCTTCCCCAACTCCAGAACAAGTCGGGTACCCATTTCTACAGTTGATTGACCGGGGCGCCTCCAGCCGGATTCGAACCCCCGACCTTCGACATGAGAGACCAGTGCACTAACCACTTCGCCACTCAGACGCCAAGAAAAGAAAGGAGAGTAGTAGAAAATGGAGACAGCACAGAGGACATCAGCAGCAAATTTACAGGAACAAACCAGGCTTTTGCAATGCTGCAGACTATATGCAAATCTAAAAAACTAAGCATGAATACGACAATCAGGATATTTAAGAGTAATGTTCTAAGTGCACCACTCTATGGAAGTGAATGCTGGAAAATCACCAAAACCATAGAAAACGAATTGAATTCTTTCCATACTAAATGTTTTACGAAGAATTAGAAAAATATTTTGTCCAAACGCCGTAAGAAATAACATCTTGTTGGCAGAAATGCAGATGAAGCCACTGACAGCAATTATTGAGGAAAGACGCTGGCGATGGTTGGGACATGTACTCCGAATGACTGACAACTCACCACCAAAAATAGCACTAAGATGGACACCACAGGGGAACAGAAGTAAGGGTAGACCAAAAGAGACATGGAGAAGAACAACAGAAAGGATGTTGAGCAGTAGAGAGCTCACCTGGGCAAGAGCGGAAAAAAGGCAAAGGACCGGCATGTGTGGAAAACCCTTGCGGAAGCCCCGTGTGCCCTGGACACTTAAGGTTCAGATATATATATATATAATCGAAGAGTTCCTTGACTGGCCCTTAAAAAAATAGGAGGCCCCAGGCTTATTATTTAAATCTGATAGCCATCCATTTCAAAATAGACAGCACACAGAAATCTCAGAGCTTCTTCCACGCATATAAAAACACCGCGGAAGTACTTTTTGTGAAGGCTGTCCAGTGCTGCATGCGATTTCGTTTGGATTTCATCTACTGTGTTTTAATTTTCAGTTTCACTTGGAGGAACAAATAGAAGTCACAAGGGGGCTAGGTCAGGCGAGTAAGGGGAGCGTGGGACGACCACGATGATCTTAGGGTGAAGGTTTGGGTCGCTGTTGGCTATCACGCAAAACTCAAGTCCAGTATTCAGATGCCACTTCTTGTGATCGAGTGTTAAGTGCTGGCGGACACATTTCACAGCAAGGCGGTCCATGTTCAGACTTTCTGTGAGGATTTCCTGCAGACTCCATAGCTACTTCCAACCATATGAAAGGACTGATGGATTGTTCGGCGACTGTCTTAGCTTAAAGAATTCATGAATTCCCCAACCCTCCCCCTCCCCCCCCCCATTTTCTGACATTTAGTTGGTGACTGGTCACCCTGAAAGATCATCATCTTGAAAAAGATACTCAAAATCCTGTGTGTGAGCTAAAGAATGTTCACCAAAAGCCTCAAGAAGCATTTCGAGGCTTCTGGAGCAGATTTCCCAAGCCTTGGTGAAAAAATTCGATTAAAGCACGTTACTTGATTATGTCAGCCATCGTAAAGTTCTAGCACAAGGCCACAAAATGGCGTGTACAAACTGAACACGTGACAGACTGCCAGAGAAGACTTGGGAGTAATATCTTTGGGCGTCCCCGGGGTATTTGTCGAACGTTACAGTCACGATGTATATAAAGAGAGGGGAGGAAGAGGGAGAGAGAGACATACACACAAAGAGAGAGAGAGAGAGAGAATTTAGAAAAAAATTAATGTTGAGTGTAATTCAAGCTTCATTATTTTAAATTTCCATCATCATAAAGTGGACAGATGTTGCGACAGCGCATGCTCCGTAGACGAGTTGCGCTCTAGCTGCATTTCCACAACCTCGTGCAATTACTCAATTCTGAACCTGCTCAGACCGATCATTATCTCTTCCCGCCCGCTTGACTGCTGAGCAGACGAATAGATCTTGTATCAATATTTGCATATTGATATGCAGGGCAGATTCGCATTGTTTTGTTCCTTTATTGTGGGTTGTTTTTTCCCCACGGACACATTTGCCAAGCAGTTTTCAAAGGTTTGGACTTTGACAAATCAGTTAATGGGTTTTATGCTAGTTTACCTTCTTTACTGAGAGCATAGTCTAATTTTTTAAAATTTGTGCTGCACGAACAACAATTATCCTTATCGTGTTTTCGCCATTTGCTTTTTTTTTTTATGCTGGTGTCTTATACAATAAAAATTCTTTTGAATATCAAACTCATTGCGACTCAATGATTGATTGAAACTGACCGTAATTTCCCCCAGTTCTTATTAAAACATTTCATCATTTGAGATTGTTTTCATTATTTTATAATGTCATGTGTTGGTAAATGTTGGTGATTGATTATGCTTCTCTGCTGTATGTCGTCTTATCTTGTCTCCTTTCTTGTATGCTGTCCAGTGTAGAGGAGACAAGTAGACATCTTGATATAGCTCAACGATTTACTTCATATAATGAGATGTTTAAGATTTCTCTAATCTCCCACCCTCCATCTCTTACATGGGTGATCTCTCTCTCTCTCTCTCTCTTTCTCTTGGCATGAATATTGTATATGATATACTGCCCTGTGGTAATCGTATAACGTAGCCGAACCATTTGACTTATTATTTCTGGATGTAATGTTACTCCAACCCTTTCTCTGATGGCGTCATTTCCGATTTTGCCTTTTCTTATTAAATATTCTTAGATATCTCATTTTTGTCATAAAGATTTTCCTTGTATTTTTAGCTGTTCGTGTCTTTAAATAGAGAAAACTTAAATATTTTTGACATATTAAACATCATGAGAATTTAGAGAAGGCAGTCTTGGAAGGGTACATAATGGGAAAATAAAGAGAAGAAGACCAAGGCGAAGATGGCTGCAAGACATCGTTGATGATCTGCAAATGGATGCATCAGCAGCAGGGCATCTTGCTTATATAAACTAGAGGCCTACAGGAGAGCTGTTAAGGAGGCAGAGTTCCGCAAGGGACATGCAAATGACTGACTGACTGAGTGTCCTTGTTGATACTGACAGCATAGAGTGTGGAGGAAAATTATGCTGTATAGTGATGTTTTTTTGGTTTAAACTGTGGTGTGTTTGTTTTTCAGTAATTATGTTCCTTGTCAAATTACCTGATTTGCTTTACTACATTTGTTGTCGATTTCAGCATTTATTTTCACAGAGGATTATAGTGTACTCACTAGGTGTTTGAAATATTTCACTTGTTTCAAAGAGTGATTGTCCAGGCAGGTCTTCGATGGGATTCTATGGCTATGCTGTAATTAATCCATCTTACATGTTTCAAATTACTTCAGTTGCCTTTCCTTCCCTATGTCACTTTGTCAGCCCGTTATTATATGTTTTCTAGCAATCTCATTGTCTTTGTTTTCCTTTGAGTTTTTCAGTGTCTGTGGTCTCCTCAGCTGCTTTCTTCTCATAATATATCCGTTTTTCACCGTCTTTATACTTCTTTTAAGTTGTCATAATACATCCAACGTTTTTCACCGTCTTTATACTTCTTTTAGGTTGTCATAATACATCCAACGTTTTTCACCGTCTTTATACTTCTTTTAAGTTGTCATAATGGTTGAAGTGTCTCCTGGGTGGTGGGATTTAAATCTTTTTTTAATAAATAAAGTACATATAAGGCTGTCTCCTGACCAACTCCGCTGTAATATTGTCTTCTTCTGTCTCTTTTACCATCAAATTTTTCCTGCTATAATATTCTGACATGAATGTATACGTAAAGGTAATCATATGCCGCCAATGCAATAGTGCCCACATATATGAAGTTATGCTTTCGTGTGAATGGCACTAGTATGATAGAATATGTAATCAGTCGTCTCAAAATACGGTTACACTAAAAAGACATCTAGGGGACATAGTGCTTGTACCTGCATTTTCTTTTTACTTGTTGGCGCACTTACCTTTACTTCCACAGCTCCAAGAGTTGCCAGGTACCTTTTTTAAACAGCCCGAGAACTGGGGTGTCTCCAACCAGACTTCAGCTTTCGACTTCACTATGAGATCCTAGTACACGATCCACTCCGCTACTCAGCCGCCCTGGCTGTAATATAATGCATCAAAAATACTTTAAATGTCTAATTTTTATGTGTCTTTTCAACTACAGTTGTTTCAGTGCGTCTTAATTTGTCAATTTCTGAGATTTTTTTCACAGCGGATAAAGAAAGGAACCGTATTCCATTCTAATTTCATGCTCCTAGTCTGTGATCTCTGCCACAATATCTGCTACTGAAAGCTCGTAGATCGCAACTGCTTGAAGACAGCGACAATAAAATAACACGTTTTGTTCACTGTATAGTGACAGCATTTTGACTTATACTGATTTGACTTGTGACCATTCGGAGTTATGAGGTACATTCACAAAGTTTATTCATTTATATATCTATGTATATATTTAGAATGCTAACTGCATTTTATTTGAAGTATTACTCTATCTTCACTGTTTAGTATTAACGAAACAATGAAGTGAACAAGTGCTTGTGTATTATTGTATTTTATATTATTCTGAATACATCCAGACAAGACTAAGATCATGAGAATCAATGGAAAAAAATAAGGAGAGAGTCTTAGGATAAGAGAAATTGAAGAAGTACAGCACTTTAAGTATCTTGGAAGCCTCGTTTCACTTGACTGCAATGCTGAGAAGGAATTATCCACAAGGATTGGACAGGTATCTCAGGCCTTTAACAAAGTAGCAAACATGCGGAAATCTCCCATACTCCATACGAGCCTCAAGCTCAGAAGCTATAAATCCAAGGTACGCTCCATTTTATTATATGCAGCCGAAACATGGAGAACCAGTTGGAGAACTGAAAGAAGATTGAGAGGATTTGAAAGAAGATGCTCAGAAAAGTTTTAAGAATACAGTGGGAAGAACACGTGACACAGGAGGAAATAATCAAACGAACAGGCATTGAGAACATTACTAAAGAGGCCAAAAGACGAAGAAAATAGTTGTGCCACATGCTACGAATGGAAAGAACAGGACCACCACCTTGACTTGGACACCTCAAGGGGAAAGAAAGAGGGGCCGGCCATTGGGAGTATGGAGACGCACAATACAGGAAGGAACAAAAAAAAGCAGGGAGGACATGGTTTGAGGTATCCCGGGTTGCTTAGGACAGGTCTTGCAGGAGAACTTTTTGTTGATGTCTTGTGCTCCACTGGGTGTACAGAGGGCTGATGATGATGATATTATATTATTCTGAACACAGACATGCCTCAGTACTATAGAAATTCGATTTGGTGGCTAAAATAAACCTACGACTTGTTCATCGGAGTGCAGCTCTGTTGTAAGTAGCGAACCATCTATACACTACATAACATCAAGAACAATAAACACGGCATATTTTAAAATATTTAATACGCAACCGAACAAACGCACAATATTGATTACTTTTTAGAGTGAATTTTTTACAAAAGTAGATATCCAGACGCTTCTACAATCAAAATATAAAGAATAATATTCGATATTTCCAGTCTAGCTGCAGAATTTGTTTATTTATTTATCGCGTTATGTCTAAATGGTGTTATCTAAATAAAAAAAAAACGCGCTAAAGCGGAACTAATTGCTTTCCATAAAAGAGACTGGCATGTTTTCTAACATCCTGAGCCAAATAATGATAGCTGTTGTTTCAACAACAACACATAAATGCCGTTGAATGTAAATGTTAAAAAAGAGTCCTTCAAATATCATGGACACAACCAAAAAAAATATATATATATCCTTACTAGAAGAAATTAATATTGAAGAAGGTTGGCTAGTAAGGAAAATTAAGCAGAAAAAAAAAACGCAAATATTTTGGACATATTAAGAGTTATGAGAATTTAGAGAATACCGTCTTGGAAGGGTACATAATGGGAAAAAAGAAAGAGAGGAAGACCAAGGCGAAGATGGCTGCAAAATATCGTTGCTAATCTGCAAATGGATGCATCAGCAGCAGGGCATCTTGCTTATAACCGCAAGGCCTACAGGAGAGCTGTTAGGGAGGCAGAGTTCCGCAAGGGACATGCAAATGACTGACTGACTTCATTGACCTGACAAATGACTGACTGACTTCATTGACCTGACAAATGACTGACTGACTTCATTGACCTGACAAATGACTGACTGACTTCATTGACCTGACTGTCCAATCCCGTCAGACTGTCCAATATCATTTCACTTGGTCTTCCTCTTGATCTTCTTCCTTCTATTTTTCCTGTTGTTATAATATTTTCAATGCCCCCTCTTCTCATTGCATGTCCTATGAAAGTACATTGTCTCTCTCTTATCTTTTTGACAAGGTTTTTTGTCTCTCCAGCTCTTCTCATACATTCTTCATTAGTTATTTTTGCTGTCCAGGGGATTCGCAACATTCTTCTAATAAACCACATTTCTGCTGCTTCCAATGATTTTTGTGCAGACTTGCCTATTGTCCATGATTCACTTCCATATAACAAGATAGGTTCAATATAGCATTTTAGGACTTGTTTTCTAACATTCATTGATAAGGATGTGTTGGTTAATATGTTTCTCTGAAATGCAGTCTTTGCTTGTCTTACTTTATTCAATTAAAATATCCCGTGATGTCCATTTCCGTGTCCTACGTATTTTGAAGCGATGTTAGAAAGATTAAATAATCTTACTGTACATATTTATCCAAAGTAGACGTGGTTTTCTATCATCTTCGGTGAAAAAGGAAAAAACAGACAAACTCGGAAGTGCTTTGAACATTGAGTATGAGATTGCTTTCTTCAAGTCTTCTTCTTAAGTCTCCCATTTCACAATATTCTCCACCCAGAAAACCATCTGCGCCATTACACTCAAAGTCAAAGTTGAAAGCAGCAATCGGAAGCCGCTGTTCGCAACCAAATTCTTTCTGTTTTCTCTTTCTTTTTGGCTGTTTTTTTGCGCCCCCGATATCCATATTTTAGAATAATAATCTACACTTGTCAGATTTCATTTGACGCTTCGCCTTCTTCAAGAAGTTCTCCCGGGGGGGGGGGGGGGGGGAATGTTTTATCGGTTGGGATGGTTCATTTTATTGCCTTTCTTTAAAAACTCCTTCACGTTTCATACAGATCAAACACATTTCTCGTGTGTTTGAAATGGTTACCTACGCTCTGCGACAGTTTGGATGTCTTATTACTGGTTGTTCAGGTTAATGTGTTCACAAGCTCTTAGGCTTGTTCAGTCACACGAATACTCGCTCACCCGCAGCCATCGCTCATTAAAGTTCTCGAGTGGATCGTTTCACTGCCTTCACGGACTCAGGGGTCTACAGTTTTACTGACTCTTAAACGCATTTACTGGTTTACTGACTCAAACACATTTCATATCTCACTGACTCAAACAGATTTACTGGATTTCTGACTCAAATACATGAACTGCTTTACTGGGGCAAACACAATTACTAGTTTACTGATAAACACATTTTCTGCCTTACTGACTCAAACAGATTTACTGGTTTACTGACTCCCAGATGTACTACTTTATTGATTAATTACTACATTACTGACTCAAATACATTTCCTAGTTTACACACACAAAAACGTTTTCTGGTTTACTAACACGATCACATTTCCTAGTCTACACACACAAACACATTTTTGGTTTACTGACACGAACACATTTCGTAGTTTACACGCACAAACACATTTTCTAGTTTAAACACACGCAAAGATATTTCGTAATTTACACAAACAAACACATTTACTAATTTACACACACAAACATATTTCCTACTTTACACACACAAAGATATTTCGTAATTTACACACACACATTTCCTAATTTACACACACAAACACATTTCCTAGTTTACACACACAAACACATTTCCTAGTTTACACGCACAAATACATTTTATAGTTTAAACACACAAACGCATTTCCTAGTTTACATGCACAAACACATTTCCTAATTTACACACACAAACGCATTTCCTAGTTTACACACAAAAACACATTTCCTAATTTACACACACAAACACATTTCCTTGTTTACACACACAAACACATCACATTTTCTGCTTTACACACACATTTCCTAGTTTACACACAGAAACACTTTTTCTAGTTTACACACACAAACACATTTTCTAGTTTACACACACAAATACATTTTCTATTTTACACACACAAACACATTTCCTAGTTTACACACACACACAAATTTCCTATTTTACAAACGCAAACACATTTCCTAGTTTACATGTACACACACATTTCCTAGTGTACACAAACAAACACATTTCTTAGTTAACACACACAAACAGATTTCCTAGTTTACACACACAAACACATTTCCTACTTTACACACACAAACAGATTTCCTACTTTACACACACACACACACACAAACACATTTTCTGGCTTACTGAATCAAACACATTTGCCGGTCTATTTACTTACAAACATGTTTACTGTCTTACTGAATCAAACATATTCGCCAAGTTACTGAATCAAACACATTCACTCGGTTATTGATTCACTCCCTTACTGAATCAAACACAGTTACCCAGTTACTGAATCAAACATATTCACACCGTTACTGGATCAAACACATTCACCCAGTTACTGAGCATGAGCAGAGTTCTGAAACATGTTCTTATACATTCACTTGTTTGTTCCATCGGATTATGCAAACTGACTGATTTGCTGTGCTCACTAAGTCATTCACACACTGCTTCACGAACTCACTGAGTAATTCCTTCAGTTATTTAGCCTTTGCGTGTTATTCATTCAGTATATCAAATTCTCACTCACTCACTCACTCACCAACTCTTCCAGACGTCTTTTTCTTATTTCCCCCCCCCACCCCCCATCAACTCCAGCCTCTTAGCTCCGCGTATTTTTCTGTCTCACTTATCGGTCCCTGTGTGTCTCACAAGGATCCACTTCATGTCCTCTCTTGCGGCTGTTCAACATTCTGTCTTCCATAGACCAGCCCACTAATATCTCTTTTGCTCTTTCCCAACAACTTCTTCACTATAAGCTCCCAGATTCGAAGTTTCTGGCCCCCTCCCCCGGGCCACTCCCTCCGTAAAAACCCTGTGGTCGATATTAAGAAAAAAAAAAAACCTCTCCCCAGACATTGGAGCAGTCTTTCTCTTCTTAAAGTTCGGATATCCCAACTAGTCTCCCCCTCCGTTCATCTCTGTAGTGCCAGAACTCCTCCCTCCCTTCCTCCATACACAGTCCCAAGGTCCCTCGACCCTCCTCCTTCCTCTTTCCCCTCCTCCTCGCTGCGGCTGGCAAGAAATAAGAAAATAAATCTACGTCCGGCGCCGTTCCCAGGAACTCAATCAAATCCGAAAATTACCGATGGTTCCAGCAGATCTCCCATCAGAGTTGCTGGATAACTACGATTCAATACATCCGCTGACCACAGGACGCGAAGGCGAGCCACCTGACCCACTGTCAAGTACATCTGATATTGAGTAACAATTTAATCCGTTGGGCTAAATTTCCGGTAATTTTCGACTCCCGGACAAAAAGAAAGAAAGACAGGAAAAGAAAACACGCAGCCAGACCGTAACTGTTTTCATGGTTTCTAGAAATAAACTTAGAAGCTGAAACAGCTTTTGGTGGTGGTGGCAGTAGATGTGGTAATAATCTCAGAAATGTCAACTGTAAAAATGTAAAAAGAAAAAGTGGGAGCGGTTTTAAATGAAGAAACCATATACGTTGCTGGTATTCGTTCGGGGCAGTGAAGCCATTTGTAACGCACAAATAAGTTTTCGGTTATGAATTAGATTATTCTTTTATTTTCTTTTTTAAATAGTCTGTTTTACTTGAAGCCTTTTGATAGCACTGTTTAATGTCAACTTTTAGTTATCGCAGACTTAGTGTCTGTTTGTATCCTTATAAGATTCGTACATCGGTCTTGTAAACTAGTGCAGTAGGCAATTATCAGTTTATTCGCCTCTCTTAGCGGTTCTTCGAGATGCAGTCCTGCTACGAGAAACGGAATGTATGCTATAAGTGGTCTCTTTGACCACCGCAGAAAGTTTATGGTGGTGGAGTTTGTTAAAGAAGCATTGCAATTTTTTTAGCTGCAATCTGGGGCTGGAAACAAATCTTACTTACTTCTTACATCTTTCCTGTGCCGTTAAACGTCACATAGGGCTTGCATGGTAGTTAGCCAAGTTTTCCTGTTTTCGGCGCGAGCTTTTCAACCTCGTCAAGGGATGTTATGCCCAGTAAACTGGCCTCTCTTAACAATGTCCTCTTTAGAGTTTCACGGGGTCGGCCTCTTTTGAAAACAGTTTAACAAGAAAAAATAAAAAGGCCGCTCTCTAACACAATGCATGTTAGCAGTAAATGTGTGGAAAACAGTCAGAAAATGTGAATCATGACACATGAAATAAATCATGGTATTGTAATATATTTTTCAATAACACACACATAAAAACCCCACATTGTCATACATTCTGTACTCATTAAATGTATATGATGCAGCGCGCTTATTAATCTTCTTCTCACGTCTTGTCTTGTAAATTTGTAATGTATGTAGAACAGAAAATGTTTTGTAAAATAATCACAAAATGAATCCCTTTGGGACCTCAGCCGTAACTACGAACAGCCGTAGGTCGACAGGTCAGCGCATGAGTTTGTATGCTGGTCTGATCTAACCCAACGGCAGGAGCTAAAAGGTCAGTATTTTACAAGCCCTTTCTCTGACATTCTCTTTGCTGGCCCTTCCATGAAGCAGAAAACAGAGATATGAAGTTATTTTCGTTATGTCAGTGAATTTCTCTTCACCCGGGCTGATATAGAGAAGGCCTAACCGCGCATGAATGCGGGAGCAAAGACTCTCCAAAACGAAACATTCGCCATCAAGTTCCAGATATGAGCAAAATGAGTCGTACGTCTAGATTGGGCAGTTTTTATCCTGACATGTAATTTGCTTGCTGTTCTAAACGTGAGAAATGATCTGCATGTATATACCTTGCTTGGGGAAAAAGCTGTCTCTTTTTTTTTATAGCAGTCTGTGGCAGGGCGAGATAGAGGAGCCAGGATATATAGGGCCATGGGGTTTCCAGAAGTTTTGTAACTCCTTCTTTCTTTCCTTCTATTCTCTTTAGGCTCAGAAGCTAACGTGTTACAAATCACAGAGACTTTGGTATAAGCAAATCAGATTAAAAAAAAAAACAGTATTATGAAAAGATAATACTGTTTTTTTAAAATTTCAGTTTTGTTTTATACACGATGAAATGTTTGACTCTTTACGACACTAAGAGATGTTAAAAGACATGTGCAAAATGTTTTTTTTTAAATTTTCTCACTAAAGTTCAATTCAAAGAAGCAGAATTTATCTAAGAGTTAATCAAAGAGTGGATATTACATTTATGATAGTTTTATGGCGCTTTGTTGCATTACGTTTGATTTTATTGTGTCCCATGTGATACACAAATTTCCATTAACTTACAGAAGGTTACGATAGTAAATTTTCTCAGCGCTGAAGGTTGAATATGAACTGAGAGGATTCCATTACGTTCGCAAACAGGAGACCAGCTTTTCTATAAAATCACTTTCGTTTGGCTTCACAGCCATTTTTTCCTTTTATTTGGTGGGGGAGTGGGGGTGGGAGAGAGAGAGAGAGAGAGAGAGAGAGAGAGAGAGAGAGAGAGAGAGATTCTGCCGTGCCCTGCATTCTTCATCATCATTTTATGAAGACGGAGTAGATGAAATGTAGAATTCACCTAGGTTGAAAAAGAAATTGTATGAAAATAAAATTTAAGAAATGAATTTTATCGTGACCGAGGTATTAATATTATTAAACTCTATTAATATTTCTGTCAATATTCTATGAATATTCTTACAACATTCTCGTTATTTGGCACTTTGCAACAAATTGCAGTGATACATCCTTTACTTATTTTTATTTCCTCAACAAAGTCTTTGACCTGAATTGTACTGGTAAAACTAATCCTTGTTTTTTTTTCGTTTTTTTTTCTCGAAGGGGTCACTTCCTGTCGGGTTACGATCAATTCTTAATCATTTGTAGCAGGGATTGTCTGAGAATCGACACAGTGGCTTCCCCTCCTTCATCTGCATTTCGACCTCTGGGCGTAGATTTTTCTTTTTTTTCCTAGAGTCCTCACATTTCTTTATAAGGCGTCTTAGAAAATGAATTGAGAAAATGAATTGCCGTTCCGAAAACAATTCCAAGGAAGACATATTAGACTTATTTTTTTTAAAGCATGAATAGCTTCGTTCTGTCGTCAAGCAAAACAGTCCATGTTCTTTTTCATGTGTATCAGGTTTAACACAATTTTTGAAGAATACTTCTACTTTCTCTGTGTTCAGTTTCGTATAAGCATCTTTCTAAACAGGAAAATGGGTCTCACCAGCAGGAGGTCTTCGTGGGAACTCCAGAGCTTCTCCTCCCTGATTCTCTCCCTTCATGGCCATACCTGGGCTCTGAAGTCACTGTACGTAGCGCAGGTCTGTAGTATGTTTTCAGCAGTCTGGTGGGGGGGGGGGGGGCGTCGTTCTGGCACAAGTATTGGGGTGTTGGCGCAGCCTTTATCTTGTGGAGATGAACATTTAGTCTGCAGTGTCTCCGGTTTGTACCCTGACGATTGTGGTTTGGGTTTGTTTATTTAGTCTTAGTATGGGGTCCCGAGGGTACCTGCTGTTTGTTTAATCTTAGTATGGTGTCCTGTGGGTACCTGCTGTTTGTTTAGTCTTAATATAGGGTCCTATGGGTACCTGCTGTTTGTTTAGTCTTAGTATGGTGTCCTGTGGATACCTGATGTTTGTCCTCTGCCTCCAGGTGTTTTTGGTATTTCGAAGAATAATACATCTCTTTTTTCAAAACGTCGATCCATTATCCTGGTTTTTCGCCTCATTTCTCCGATCCAGTCGTTATCTGGATAAAAGACGAATTAAACGCGCGCTTTTAACCACTTAACGCATGACGCGTTGTCAACATGAAAAAAAAACCACTTTCAAAAAAGATTTGGAATGATCTATGCAGCTTATTTGTTTGAAACAACAAACACGCATTAGACATGCAAATACCCGGCTGATGATGCTTTAAACTAGATCTAGAGGGGGGGGGCGTTAAAATACTTTCCTCCTAAGACCTGGGACGTGAATATTTTTCATCACGTTTCAAAATTTTTATTGGGATTTGAAAATTCATGATGGCCACCCCATAACTTTCCAACACGCACAGCTATCGTGCGACCACACATACCGCTGCTGTCCCACCACACATACCGCTGCTATCCCACCACACATACCGATGCTATCCCACCACACAAGCCTCCATCGTTCTGCCACACACACAGCCTTACTATTCCATCGTAGAGGACGAGCTGCTCTCCAGCGCCTCACTTTCGATTTACGCTTTCTTCCTGTGAGCAGGCTCGTTTTGCGTCGTCTCTGCTAGTAGATGGTGGATTTTGGAACATCCAGTCTCATGAGTTTTGTTTTTTTTTTGACTCTACTTACATGGACCTCGACTTACGTCTAGTCAACTTCCAGCTATTATGGTTTACAAACGAATTGTCCATAAACTTATTTACTAATTTATCATTTTTTATGACTTGATATTAATTTTTTTTCGTATATTATCACATTTAGTATGACTTACACAGTAAATGAACTGAACAAGTGTTTCCACGTTACTGTACACCGTTCTATATTGCACATATATGTCCCACAGTATTAAATGATTTTCAGCTTGTGACCACATCGACTTATGGCGGGTTCATCGAAACGTACCTCGTCATAAATCCAGTATTTGTATAATCCGCACTATTAGCCAGGACATCAATAACACACTGACACATGTATCAAGTACTGCGGTATACGAAAATAATGAGGAGGTGGAAAACTTCCAAGTCCTGCACACAAACCAGCACAGAATCGATACACCTACAAGCAGACAACATTATCACAGAACGATTCTATGTATATCCAGTAGTAATTTAATGATTGAATTATAATATGACATTTTAAAAAGGCACGGTAAACTCTACAATTTTTCACACAATGTCTACTTTTTTTTCCTCATATTCCTTAACTAATCTGTTTGCCCCTATACAATGTCAACTCTTTTTTCTCATATTCCTTAACTAATATGTTTTCCCCCATACAATGTCTACTTTTTTTTCATATTCATTAACTAATATGTTTTCCCCCATACACTGTCTAGTTTTTTTCTCATATTCCTTAACCAATCTGTTTTCCCCCATACACTGTCTAGTTTTTTTTCTCATATTCTTTAACCAATCTGTTTTCTCCCATACACTGTCTAGTTTTTTTCTCATATTCCTTAACCAATCTGGTTTCCCCCATACACTGTCTAGTTTTTTTTCCTCATATTCCTTAACCAATCTGTTTTCCTCCATACACTGTCTAGTTTTTTTTCTCATATTCCTTAACCAATCTGTTTTCCCCCCATACACGGTCTAGTTTTTTTTTCTCATATTCCTTAACCGGTCTGTTTTCCCCCATACACTGTCTAGTTTTTTTTCCTCATATTCCTTAACCAATCTGTTTTCCCCCATACACTGTCTAGTTTTTTTTTTCTCATATTCCTTAACTAATCTGCTTTCCCCCGTCTTCGTGTTTGATGTTTTGTTTGATCCTAGTCTGGATTATCGCTTCCCCGAGCCTGTTTATTCCGACAAACCGTCCTGTCAATAAGCTGTTGATGGAGGATGTCACAGGAATTGATGAAGGAAGCGGGGTGTCACCGACATATAAGGAACAGCCAACGGTGAGAGCGCGAGAGGTGAATGCCATTTCAGTTCAGTTCAAGAATGATGTGAGTTTTTCTTTTCCTTTGGGGTGGGGAGATTTTATTTTCCCTAGAATATTGCACGGCAAGCAGCACAGTTCCCTGAACCGGATGAGATGTCGTAGTCGAGTATGCGCAATAGCCCTCGTCGAGTGTAATTAACAGTGGGTCTGATGTCTGGAGTTCGGCTCTGCGCAGGAAGTGAAGAAATTACCAGATGAATACAAATTGAGTATCTTCTTCTGTGTGTAGCTGTAATCAGTATCTAGGTTAGCTATCCTATCTGTAGGAGATGGACTGGGTGATAACAGGGCACAGATATTGATGGGAGAGGGGTTTGCAGGGGAGAGAGGGAGAGGAGAAGGAGAGGGGGAGAGAGAGAGGGAAGAGTGATAGAGGGGAAG
Source organism: Achatina immaculata (assembly GCA_009760885.1). Taxonomy (NCBI): domain Eukaryota; kingdom Metazoa; phylum Mollusca; class Gastropoda; order Stylommatophora; family Achatinidae; genus Lissachatina; species Lissachatina immaculata. Next base: position 5,768,529 of record CM019718.1, read on the forward strand.
AGAGGAGAGAGAGAGGAGGAGAGAGTGAGAGAGAAGGAGAGAGAAGAGAGAGAAGAAGAGAAAGGGATAGAGGGAGAGAGATGAAAGAGAGGGGAGAGAGAAAGGGCGATGGAGGGGAGAAACTAAACTCTCTCCATCTCTCTCCTGTCTTTCGCCCCTTTGGAGGGAGGAAGGGAGGGAGAAAGAGGAGAGAGAGTGAGAGAGGAGAGAGGGGAGGGGAAAGACGGAGAGAGAGAGAGAGTAGAGAGAAAAGTAAAATGTTGAATAATGTATTCCGAATAGCAGTGTTCGTGATTTGCGTTTTATTTTTCTTTCTTAAACTGTTTCTTTGAGCCCCGTGACCTGCTGTTATACGAAGTCGAGCCACGGCCATAGTGTAAAATCCGGCCGTTTATTTGATGAGGAAAATAGAAACCGTAGTCATATCATACCATAGAGACTACTACTACTACTACTACTACTACTATTACTACTCTCAAGAGATGACCAAGCCATATTCTTCCGACTGGGAACAAGACACAGCAGACTGAGGCACCATCTATACCAGAAGCTGAAAATGGGCGCAGTAGACTTAACATGTCTGCGGCAAAGAGCAACAGACGTCACGTCACATCCTACAGAGTTGCCAGCTACCCAGCCCACTCAGGCAAAGGACCTGACCTGACCAGACCCAAGCCACCCAAACCCCCTCCCCCACCTCTACGGTGATGCTGAAAATGAGGCGAGCTGCCACATATGTGAGAGAGATTTGCGGTGTCGATGTCTGAGCGGGCGACTACGAAGGAGAAGATACCATAGAGGTATATAGTCGTGTGGGGTGTTAGAGCCCATATTTTTCTTCACCTGACCGTTCTAGAGACTAAACTGATCAGCCCGTCTTTCCTCTCCCAGTTCCAGAAGAGCGAGGTACCCTTTTCTGCGGCCCGGGTGACTAGAGGGAGGTACCCTTTTCTGCAAGCCCGGGTGATTAGAGTGAGGAACCCTTTTCTGCAAGCCCGGGTGATTAGAGCGAGGTACCCTTTTCTGCAGCCCGGGTGATTAGAGCGAGGCACTCTTTTCTGCAAGCCCGGGTGATTAGAGCGAGGTGCCCTTTTCTGCGGCCCAGGTGACTAGAGCGAGGTACCCTTTTCTGCGGCTCAGGTGACTAAAGCGAGGTACCCTTTTCTGCAGCTCGGGTGACTAGAGCGAGGTATCCTTTTTTACAGCCCAGGTGAGTATGTAGCATATATTCACCCAGATACAATCTGCTCACAGGCAGTTCAAGGTCAGTGTCAGGACAGAAAACACAGAGGTCAGTGTCTCAGGTAACAGAGTGACCACGCTACGAGCGGATTGTTCAAGGCTAGATGGGTCAGCTGACCTGGAGCAGATGAGACAGAAGCATGAAGAGAATAGGGAGGAAGAAAAGGTTTCTGGAAACTTGCTCATGTGTTTAGTAAGAACTTCTCTCATTAAAATGGCCAACATAACATCGGCTTTCATGACACAATGTTTATTTTTGGTATGATTATACTGAATGTAACGAACATACTGAATAAATTCTTCGATTCGAAATATGACAGTATCCTCCTAACTGATGGGAGATAAGCAGTGTTGGTACTCAGGAAACAATTAGTAGAATGAATGCCTTTGGTTGAAAGGTATCTTAGTTAAGAGCGTAGGCAAGGGTTTTGGTATAAGCTAGCGGCATTAAAACTGAGTGGGTGAAGTCATAGTATAAATACCACTCAAGATTAGCTTAAGAGGAAACCTTACTGTGTTTTGGATGCAGAGAGAGCCTTACTATGTTTTGGATGCAGAGAGAGCCTTACTATGTTTTGGATGCAGAGAGAGCTTTACTATGTTTTGGATGCAGAGAGAGAACATTATTATGTTTTGGATGCAGAGAGAGAACCTTACTATGTTTTGGATGCAGAGAGAGAACCTTACTATGTTTTGGATGCAGAGAGAGAATCTTACTATGTTTGGGATGCAGAGAGAGAACCTTATTATGTTTTGGATACAGAGAGAGAACCTTACTATGTTTTGGATGCAGAGAGAGAACCTTACTATGTTTTGGATGCAGAGAGAGAGCCTTACTATGTTTTGGATGCAGAGAGAGAACCTTACTATGTTTTGGATGCAGAGAGAGCTTTACTATGTTTGGGATGCAGAGAGAGAGCCTTACTATGTTTTGGATGCAGAGAGAGCTTTACTATGTTTTGGATGCAGAGAGAGCTTTACTATGTTTGGGATGCAGAGAGAGAGCCTTACTATGTTTTGGATGCAGAGAGAGCTTTACTATGTTTGGGATGCAGAGAGAGAACCTTACTATGTTTTGGATGCAGAGAGAACCTTACTATGTTTGGGATGCAGAGAGAGAACCTTACTATGTTTGGGATGCAGAGAGAGAACCTTACTATGTTTTGGATGCAGAGAGAGAGCCTTACTATGTTTTGGATGCAGAGAGAGAGCCTTACTATGTTTTGGATGCAGAGAGAGAGAGCCTTACTATGTTTTGGATGCAGAGAGAGAGAGAGCCTTACTATGTTTTGGATGCAGAGAAAGAACTCTTCTGTAACATTTACATTCAAAGGCATTTATGTGTTTCTCAGCTGTTTTGTTAAGTGTTCATGTCTGACAGGCATATATATGTTGCAATGGTAAAGATGCATGCTCGTAAAAATCTTATTCTTGTAGTCCTGTCTGTTATATCTGACAGTCATATAAAAATGTACTTTTTCAGAAAGACGAGCACTAGCAGGAACATACTAGAAAACAATTTAGAAGCCTCTCCCTTAGTCTTGCACACCAGACAAGTCAAAGTACAGCTATAACTTTTTTTTTACTGCCTGACATGCTAGCGAGTAATACATGAACTTACTGACCGGTTAACCAAATATGACTGTATATATAAACTTAATGATTTGCCAACTGAATATGACTGTATATAAATTTAGTGATTGGCCAATTGAATGTGACTGTACGTAAACTTAGTGACTGGCCAACTGAATGTGACTGTACGTAAACTTAGTGATTGGCCAACTGAATGTGACTGTACATAAACTTAGTGATTGGCCAACCCAATGTGACTGTACATAAACTTAGTGATTGGCCAACCCAATGTGACTGTACATAAACTTAGTGATTGGCCAACTGAATGTGACTGTACATAAACTTAGTGATTGGCCAACTGAATGTGACTATACATAAACTTAGTGATTGGCCAGCTGAATATGGCTTTCTTACAATTTATTATATCTGATATGGAATGATCTGAGTGTGTGATGGTCCCAGTTAAATATTTCGCATGAAAAATCTATGTAAAACCTGGCGCCTCAGTTGAAGAAAAGCACTGGAGTTTACTGACTGTCAATGCTGATACAGCATGATGAAACATACTGCCTCGTACTCAAGCATCCTTTGCATTTTCTAAGTAAGAAGATGCCCTTAGCATGTCAGCTATAGTTATTCAACCCTGACCTTTGCATGTCAGCTATGGTTATCCAACACTGACCTTAGCATGTGAGCTATAGTTATCCAACCCTGACCTTAGCATGTCAGCTATGGTTATCCAACCCTGACCTTAGCATGTCAGCTATGGTTATCCAACCCTGACCTTTGCATGTCAGCTATGGTTATCCAACCCTGACGCTAGCATGTGCCAGACTGGACAATGAATGCGTCTTCGCCCCCCCCCACCCCCCAGAGTATCTTGTTGTTAGATATCAGGAACAAAAATCATCTACTACTTCTCATGTTCTAAGTATCTACTACTTCTCATGTTCTAAGTATCTACTACTTCTCATGTTCTAAGTATCTACTACTTCTCATGCACGTGGATACCATTGCCCCTTTGGTAGGTCACCTTAATCAAAATGCACTGGATGAGACTGACCGCCGTCATCTTGATCCCATCCGAAACCCGCTATGCAAGTCTCTACAAACCGATCTTAAACACATCGTTGGCCGAATACCCTTTCGCTTGTTAATTTAACGTTGAAGTACTCGCGTCGCTAACCATCTTGGATATTTAATAATAACGCCATATTTTCACTGAGTTAGACATCAGTTAGTCAAAAAGGCATAAAACTGCAATGGCCGTTTGCTTTCTCTCTCTCTTCTCTCTCTCTCTCTCTTCTCTCTCTCTCTCTTTTCTCTCTCTCTCACACACATACACACACTCTCTCTATCGCTTCTCCTCATTCTGTTAATGTATATATGCCGCTCATCTCTCCGCTGATTATTCCCCTTACAAGTGACCTAGTGGCACCGTTACATAATCAGTATTTATAACAAAGTCCAATTTGAACAAGGACGATAAGAAATAAAACTAAAATACGTGTAAATAAGAACTTATGAACAATGATTCCGCTTCGGTAGAACTATAGTTCCACTGGGGAAAAGTACTTCGCTGGGTCTTATAAACAATAAATTCTCTATAGGTACTGTTATAAGTGAGGCACCTTTCGCCAGGGCTGAAGTACCTTAGACTTGAAGGCGAGGAACTGACGCAGAAATAAGAGGTTGTCAGTAGAACCCATCATCAAGTGGAACTAGGACTTGCACTTCGGACCAGCCCGATGTATCAAATTCATCCTGTTTATGTAAGCAAGAAACCAACCGAGGATGCCAACTCCGAAGAGCTCATTCGTCGGCCCCAAACATGTGACAAGGATTGGATTCTGGAATGTGAGAACGATGGCAGCACCAACAAAAACTACTCAGGTCATCAAAGAAATGGAGAGATACTGGGCATCAGCGAAATGCGATGGCCAGAAGCAGGTAAAAGATCGGCGGAAAACTGTAAGTTAATAATACATTCAGGCAGAAATGACGGTAAAACCCGGGACGGAGTGGACATTATTATGTCAAATGTAGCTGCAAAGAGCCTTGTAGAATGGGAACCGGTGAACAGTCGTATAATAAGAGCACGATACAACCTACGACACGGAAGAATGACAATAATACAGTGTTATGCACCCACGAATGATGCAGATGATGATGTGAAAGACGACTTCTATCACCAACTACAACAAATCATCAACAAAGTCCCTAAACACGACATCTTAATTGCTATGGGGGACTTCAATGCTAAGGTAGGGAAGGATAATACCGACGTTGAAAAAGTGATTGGGAAAGAAGGAATTGACATGGTTAATCAGAATGGAGAAAGATTAATTGAAGTATGTCTAACAGAGGGCATGGCCATTGGAGGCACAATATTCCCACACAAAGAGATACATAAAACAACGTGGATATCTCCAGAAGATAGAACTAGAAACCAGATAGACCATTTTTGTATTAGAAAGCAATACAGAACATCTCTCATGGATGTAAGGGCTTATAGGGGTGCAGATGTCAACAGTGATCACAACCTGTGCATAGGGAAAATAAAACTAAAATTGAAAAGTCAACACAAGAAATCAGTACACAGAAAGATAAACAGCCACAGCCTAAAAGAAGAAAATACTAACATTAATTTCAATCAGGAACTTGCCAATCATTCCAAAACACCCAGTGAAGTTGAGGAGATAGGTATAGATAAGTTATGGTATTCTTACAGCACAGCAAAAGTAAGCACTGGACTGGAAAAACCAAATAGAAAAGCATGGATATCAGATAAAACATAGAAGTATATACATGAAAGACGAGCAGTCAAATTAGATATGTTGAATGCAAAAACAGATCATGAAAGAGATTTGGCAAAAGCAAAATACAAAGAAATAGGCAAGAAAGTAAAAAGTTCAGCTAGAAGGGATAAAAGAGAATACATAGACAATATGGCGAAAGAGGCAGAAAAAGCAGCAAAAACAGGAGACAGCAAAACTTTATATAACATACAAAAGAGGCTAACAGGTACTATTACATCTAAAGAAAGGCCAATCCTTAGCAAAACTGGAACACTACTAACATATAATAAAGACCAAAAGCAAAGATGGGCTGAACACTTCCAAGAAATATTTAATCGACCACACCCAAAAGAATTGTTAAACCTTGAAACTGACTTACCAGGCCTACAACTAAATGTCAATCTAGATGAAATTAAATCGCATGAAATTGAAACAGCAGTGAATCTAATGGCTAACAACAAAGCTGCAGGTGAAGATGAAATAACAGCCGAAATGCTAAAAGCTTTACTATGTTTGGGATGCAGAGAGAGAGCCTTACTATGTTTTGGATGCAGAGAGAGCTTTACTATGTTTGGGATGCAGAGAGAACCTTACTATGTTTTGGATGCAGAGAGAACCTTACTATGTTTGGGATGCAGAGAGAGAACCTTACTATGTTTGGGATGCAGAGAGAGAACCTTACTATGTTTTGGATGCAGAGAGAGAGCCTTACTATGTTTTGGATGCAGAGAGAGAGCCTTACTATGTTTTGGATGCAGAGAGAGAGAGCCTTACTATGTTTTGGATGCAGAGAGAGAGAGAGCCTTACTATGTTTTGGATGCAGAGAAAGAACCTTACTATGTTTTGGATGCAGAGAGAGAACCTTACTATGTTTTGGATGCAGAGAGAGAACCTTACTATGTTTTGGATGCAGAGAGAGAACCTTACTATGTTTTGGGATGCAGAGAGAGAACCTTACTATGTTTTGGATGCAGAGAGAGAACCTTTCTATGTTTTGGATGCAGAGAGAGAACATTACTATGTTTTGGATGCAGAGAGAGAACCTTACTATGTTTTGGATGCAGAGAGAGAACCTTACTATGTTTGGGATGCAGAGAGAGAACCTTACTATGTTTTGGATGCAGAGAGAGAACCTTACTATGTTTTGGATGCAGAGAGAGAACCTTACTATGTTTTGGATGCAGAGAGAGAACCTTACTATGTTTTGGATGCAGAGAGAGAACTTTACTATGTTTTGGATGCAGAGAGAGAGCCTTACTATGTTTTGGATGCAGAGAGAGAACCTTACTATGTTTTGGATGCAGAGAGAGAACCTTACTATGTTTTTGATGCAGAGAGAGAACCTTACTATGTTTTGGATGCAGAGAGAGAACCTTACTATGTTTTGGATGCAGAGAGAGAACTTTACTATGTTTTGGATGCAGAGAGAGAACCTTACTATGTTTTGGATGCAGAGAGAGAGCCTTACTATGTTTTGGATGCAGAGAGAGAACCTTACTTACTATGTTTTGGATGCAGAGAGAGAACCTTACTTACTATGTTTTGGATGCAGAGAGAGAGCCTTACTTACTATGTTTTGGATGCAGAGAGAGAGCCTTACTTACTATGTTTTGGATGCAGAGAGAGAGCCTTACTTACTATGTTTTGGATGCAGAGAGAGAGCCTTACTTACTATGTTTTGGATGCAGGGGGAGCCTTACTATGTTTTGAATGCAGGGAGAGCCTTACTTACTATGTTTTGGATGCAGAGAGAGAGAGAGCCTTACTTACTATGTTTTGGATGCGAGAGAGAGTGCCTTACTTACTATGTTTTGGATGCAGAGAGAGAGAGCCTTACTTACTATGTTTTGGATGCAGGGGGAGCCTTACTATGTTTTGGATGCAGAGAGAGAGAGCCTTACTTACTATGTTTTGGATGCAGAGAGAGAGCCTTACTTACTATGTTTTGAATGCAGGGGGAGCCGTACTATGTTTTGAAAAAGGCAGCCTTAATATGTTTGGAAAAGAGAGCCTTACTTGTTTTAGAGAGCATTACTGTGTTTTGGTTATGAGAATGTCTTGTTTTTGGATATTTTTCCGGTAGTAACAGTTTTTGATAGAGACAGTTTAGGTTAAAATGAAGTGGTTAATTTTGAGACAGTTTGAAGAGTTTGTTGTTAGAGTGGCTTCTTTGTTGAAATCTATGTAAGTATGTTTCTTTGTTGTAAGTAAATTGTAAGGTTTCTTCCCACATGGCGCTGAATATTTCACGCCAGGAATTGTCATTGTATTTGTCTTTCCAGCCTGATGGGCTACGTTTCCATCCTCAGAATATCATCTATCATTTTCCCCATTCATAAATGTGGCATTCAGTATTTCTAAAGCAGTAGCTTTGTTTAGTTTCTTGTGGAATGTTGTATGTTGTTGAAGTTGACTGACTGTAGGTTTCAATGTAATACAGTTATTACTTGGTGTTCTGCTGAAGTATTGTGGAGAGCCTGGGTGTTCTTGTTGTGTTGCGGTGCGAATAGTTCAATAACGGATTTTGCAAACTTGGCTCAACATCGGAGCATTTGTAAAATAGCAACAAGAGGAGAAAGTAACAAGAAAATAATAACTTAAACAGAGACACGCCCTGTAAAAGACTCAGTCTTCATTCTAGTCTTTTATTAAATTCTGACAGTTAGTCAGTCAGTCATTTGCATGCCCCTTGCAGAACATTGCCTCCCTAACAGCATTCCTGTAGGCTTCTCGGTTTTAAGCAAGATGGTCTGCTGCTGATGCATCCATTTCCAGATATCAACGATGTCTTGCAGCCATCTTCGCCTTGGTCTTCCTCTCCTTTTTTCCCCCCATTATGTACCCTTCAAATACGATCTTCTCTAGATTATCATGACGTTTAATGTGTCAAAAATATGTCAGTTTTCTTTGTTTAATCTTCTTTACTAGCCAGCCTTCTTGTATTAATTGATATATTTATTCTTTTTTATGCCCATGATATTTGAAGAACTCTTCTGTAACATTTACATTCAAAGGCATTTATGTGTTTCTCAGCTGTTTTGTTAAGTGTTCATGTCTGACAGGCATATATATGTTGCAATGGTAAAGATGCATGCTCGTAAAAATCTTATTCTTGTAGTCCTGTCTGTTATATCTGACAGTCATATAAAAATGTACTTTTTCAGAAAGACGAGCACTAGCAGGAACATACTAGAAAACAATTTAGAAGCCTCTCCCTTAGTCTTGCACACCAGACAAGTCAAAGTACAGCTATAACTTTTTTTTTACTGCCTGACATGCTAGCGAGTAATACATGAACTTACTGACCGGTTAACCAAATATGACTGTATATATAAACTTAATGATTTGCCAACTGAATATGACTGTATATAAATTTAGTGATTGGCCAATTGAATGTGACTGTACGTAAACTTAGTGACTGGCCAACTGAATGTGACTGTACGTAAACTTAGTGATTGGCCAACTGAATGTGACTGTACATAAACTTAGTGATTGGCCAACCCAATGTGACTGTACATAAACTTAGTGATTGGCCAACCCAATGTGACTGTACATAAACTTAGTGATTGGCCAACTGAATGTGACTGTACATAAACTTAGTGATTGGCCAACTGAATGTGACTATACATAAACTTAGTGATTGGCCAGCTGAATATGGCTTTCTTACAATTTATTATATCTGATATGGAATGATCTGAGTGTGTGATGGTCCCAGTTAAATATTTCGCATGAAAAATCTATGTAAAACCTGGCGCCTCAGTTGAAGAAAAGCACTGGAGTTTACTGACTGTCAATGCTGATACAGCATGATGAAACATACTGCCTCGTACTCAAGCATCCTTTGCATTTTCTAAGTAAGAAGATGCCCTTAGCATGTCAGCTATAGTTATTCAACCCTGACCTTTGCATGTCAGCTATGGTTATCCAACACTGACCTTAGCATGTGAGCTATAGTTATCCAACCCTGACCTTAGCATGTCAGCTATGGTTATCCAACCCTGACCTTAGCATGTCAGCTATGGTTATCCAACCCTGACCTTTGCATGTCAGCTATGGTTATCCAACCCTGACGCTAGCATGTGCCAGACTGGACAATGAATGCGTCTTCGCCCCCCCCCCACCCCCCAGAGTATCTTGCTGTTAGATATCAGGAACAAAAATCATCTACTACTTCTCATGTTCTAAGTATCTACTACTTCTCATGTTCTAAGTATCTACTACTTCTCATGTTCTAAGTATCTACTACTTCTCATGCACGTGGATACCATTGCCCCTTTGGTAGGTCACCTTAATCAAAATGCACTGGATGAGACTGACCGCCGTCATCTTGATCCCATCCGAAACCCGCTATGCAAGTCTCTACAAACCGATCTTAAACACATCGTTGGCCGAATACCCTTTCGCTTGTTAATTTAACGTTGAAGTACTCGCGTCGCTAACCATCTTGGATATTTAATAACAAAGTCCAATTTGAACAAGGACGATAAGAAATAAAACTAAAATACGTGTAAATAAGAACTTATGAACAATGATTCCGCTTCGGTAGAACTATAGTTCCACTGGGGAAAAGTACTTCGCTGGGTCTTATAAACAATAAATTCTCTATAGGTACTGTTATAAGTGAGGCACCTTTCGCCAGGGCTGAAGTACCTTAGACTTGAAGGCGAGGAACTGACGCAGAAATAAGAGGTTGTCAGTAGAACCCATCATCAAGTGGAACTAGGACTTGCACTTCGGACCAGCCCGATGTATCAAATTCATCCTGTTTATGTAAGCAAGAAACCAACCGAGGATGCCAACTCCGAAGAGCTCATTCGTCGGCCCCAAACATGTGACAAGGATTGGATTCTGGAATGTGAGAACGATGGCAGCACCAACAAAAACTACTCAGGTCATCAAAGAAATGGAGAGATACCATTTAGACATACTGGGCATCAGCGAAATGCGATGGCCAGAAGCAGGTAAAAGATCGGCGGAAAACTGTAAGTTAATAATACATTCAGGCAGAAATGACGGTAAAACCCGGGACGGAGTGGACATTATTATGTCAAATGTAGCTGCAAAGAGCCTTGTAGAATGGGAACCGGTGAACAGTCGTATAATAAGAGCACGATACAACCTACGACACGGAAGAATGACAATAATACAGTGTTATGCACCCACGAATGATGCAGATGATGATGTGAAAGACGACTTCTATCACCAACTACAACAAATCATCAACAAAGTCCCTAAACACGACATCTTAATTGCTATGGGGGACTTCAATGCTAAGGTAGGGAAGGATAATACCGACGTTGAAAAAGTGATTGGGAAAGAAGGAATTGACATGGTTAATCAGAATGGAGAAAGATTAATTGAAGTATGTCTAACAGAGGGCATGGCCATTGGAGGCACAATATTCCCACACAAAGAGATACATAAAACAACGTGGATATCTCCAGAAGATAGAACTAGAAACCAGATAGACCATTTTTGTATTAGAAAGCAATACAGAACATCTCTCATGGATGTAAGGGCTTATAGGGGTGCAGATGTCAACAGTGATCACAACCTGTGCATAGGGAAAATAAAACTAAAATTGAAAAGTCAACACAAGAAATCAGTACACAGAAAGATAAACAGCCACAGCCTAAAAGAAGAAAATACTAACATTAATTTCAATCAGGAACTTGCCAATCATTCCAAAACACCCAGTGAAGTTGAGGAGATAGGTATAGATAAGTTATGGTATTCTTACAGCACAGCAAAAGTAAGCACTGGACTGGAAAAACCAAATAGAAAAGCATGGATATCAGATAAAACATAGAAGTATATACATGAAAGACGAGCAGTCAAATTAGATATGTTGAATGCAAAAACAGATCATGAAAGAGATTTGGCAAAAGCAAAATACAAAGAAATAGGCAAGAAAGTAAAAAGTTCAGCTAGAAGGGATAAAAGAGAATACATAGACAATATGGCGAAAGAGGCAGAAAAAGCAGCAAAAACAGGAGACAGCAAAACTTTATATAACATACAAAAGAGGCTAACAGGTACTATTACATCTAAAGAAAGGCCAATCCTTAGCAAAACTGGAACACTACTAACATATAATAAAGACCAAAAGCAAAGATGGGCTGAACACTTCCAAGAAATATTTAATCGACCACACCCAAAAGAATTGTTAAACCTTGAAACTGACTTACCAGGCCTACAACTAAATGTCAATCTAGATGAAATTAAATCGCATGAAATTGAAACAGCAGTGAATCTAATGGCTAACAACAAAGCTGCAGGTGAAGATGAAATAACAGCCGAAATGCTAAAAGCTATCAATAGTGACAATATGAGACAACTACAGAGAATGTTTAACAAGATTTGGAAAGAAGAAAAGGTCCCTTCTAATTGGAAGAAAGGAATCATTGTTAAAATACCAAAAAAGGACAACCTTAGTGACTGTAACAACTGGAGAGGAGTAACATTAATATCAGTTGTGTCAAAAGTATTTTGAAAGGTCATTTTGAATAGACTCAAAGATATAGTGGATACTGCAATGAGAGAAGAACAAGCAGGATTTCGAAAAGGGAGAAGCTGTCTCGACCAGATCTTTACTCTCAGAATAATACTTGAAGAACATATCGAAAAGCAGAAACCATTAATACTGAACATCATAGATTTTAAAAAGGCATTTGATAGCATACACAGAGATTCATTATGGAGAATTTTAAGTATATATGGAATACCATCTAAAATTGTCAACAGCATTAAGGACTTATACAATGGATATGTTTGTGCAGTCAAGACAGAAGAAGGGATGAGTGAATGGTTCAAGATTGAAACAGGTGTGAAACAAGGATGTATACTGTCTCCTTTACTTTTTAGGATTACAATAGACTTCATAATGAAAAAATGCTGCACAGGTAACACAGGTATTGACTAGGTACATGGGACCCAACTAGAAGATCTTGATTTTGCTGATGACATAACTCTTATCAGTAATAATGTGAATTTCATGCAAGAAAAAACAGATAGCCTGTCTTCAATGGCTAGCAAAATAGGACTTGAAATTAACAAGGACAAAACAAAAATAATGAAAATTCCTCTCAATCAACATGGAAAAATACACATAGAAGGGACAGATATTGAAGAAGTCAATCAATTTGCATACCTTGGCAGCTACATAGACCAGGATGGTGACACTAGAAAGGAAGTTAGGATCAGAATTGCAAAAGCAGCATCAATCTTCAAGAATCTTGAGAACATATGGAATTCAAAAGTTATAAGCACAAAAACCAAGTTAAGACTATTCAATTCAAATGTAATATCCACCCTCATTTATGCATGCGAAAGCTGGAAAACAACTAAAGAAATAGAAAAGAAATTAGACTCTTTTGAAAACAAATGCCTAAGGAAAATACTCGGCATCAAGTGGAACGAATTCAAGAACAATGCAGAGATAAGACAGATGACTGAACAACAACCAGTCTCATGGGTGATCAGGAAAAGGAGATGGACATATGTTGGTCACTTGATGAGAAGAAATGATCAGAGAATCCCAAAACAAGCTATCAACTGGAACACAACAGGCCGAAGAAAAAGAGGCAGACCGCGTGAAACTCTGAAGAGGACATTATTAAGAGAGGCCAAATTAACAGGCATAAAATCCTTTGATGAGGTTGAAAGACTCGCCGAAGACAGGAAAAATTGGCGAACTACTTTGCGAGCCCTATGTGACGTTTAACGGCACAGGAAGGATATAAGATATATCTTTAAGATTATGTAAGCATCACAAAGATGTTGGGATGCAGTTTTCTGGCTGACAGTCTTCGCTAACCGCCACACAGCCGCATAAGTTCAACCTTTCTCCCACGTGGAATTCTCAGAGAAGGGAGAGAAATAGTGTGCTGTCTTATTCTATCTCAAAGAAACTACGAGCTAGTGTTTCTACGCAGCCGATGATGTGAAAATGTTGACGCACAGCATCGCATCGAGCGGGGAGCAGGGTAAGCCAACTATTTTTTTGTTCATTCCCTGGCTGGAGCTAAAGGCAAGGAGCGTACAGTACTTCTTTAGCACACTCCACCACCATTGCGACTATTTTACCTTGTTAGCCAGGCCAGGCCTGTTACTGGGAATACCAACGGAGAGATGAATCAGGGTTATCCAACCCTGACTCTAGCATGTCAGCTATGGTTATCCAACCCTGACCTTAGCATGTCAGCTATGGTTATCCAACCCTGACTCTAGCATGTCAGCTATGGTTATCCAACCCTGACCTTAGCATGTCAGCTATGGTTATCCAACCCTGACCTTAGCATGTCAGCTATGGTTATCCAACCCTGACCCTAACATGTCAGCTATGGTTATCCAACCGTGACCTTAGCATGTGAGCTATAGTTATCCAACCCTGACCTTAGCATGTCAGCTATGGTTATCCAACCCTGACCCTAGCATGCAGCTATGGTTATCCAACCCTGACCCTAGCATGTCAGCTATGGTTATCCAACCCTGACCTTAGCATGTGAGCTATGGTTATCCAACCCTGACCTTTACATGTCAGCTATGGTTATCCAACCCTGACCTTTACATGTCAGCTATGGTTATCCAACCCTGACCTTTACATGTCAGCTATGGTTATCCAACCCCGATATTCATCACCAGTACCTTCGCATATCATGTATGGTTATTCAACCCTGACGCTAGCATGTGCCAGACTGGACAATGAATGCGTCTTCGCCCCCCCCCCCCCAAGAGTATCTTGTTGTGAGATATCAGGAACAAAAAATGAGAAGGAGAAAAACTTAGAATAATAAAGGAATAAAGATATAACGTGAAAAAATGAGAATAAGATTGTTAAAAGTAAGCTGAAAAATACAAATCAAAATAAACGGAAAATTTGTTAAAATATCGGAAAAAAAAAATGAAAATAAAACAAACAAGCAAACAAAAAAAAACTGATCAATTTTGCTTTTTAGCAGTCTTTAACCGTTTGAATTGGAGTTTGAAATGAAAATCAAATGGGAATTCCTTTGGCGTGGCTCCAGGTTATGTTTTCCCGTTAAAATGACTTCCGTTCGTTCTGTGACGCCGTTAATATGTCACCCTATGGCCGACTCTTTGATTCTAAGGCTAATAATAAGACCACCCTGTCGCTTTACTACGTGCAAGTCTAGCTGCTTATTATTTGCTAAACCTGGTACTCAATTCCGATGTTTGGCTCATTTTTTTAAACACTTCGGAAGTCTGCCTTTTTTTTTTCTTTAATTTCTCTCGATAACGGGAGGAGTCGTCTTGCTAAGAATAAGAACAACATCATTTGGTGACATAGTTTTGCAGTCACATAAATAATAACACTAGAAAATATGCAATGTTAAGGCTATTTAAAACAAACTAGGAAGAGTTTGATTAACTAACGAACACGCAGTTGTAACCTGTCAGTTTCCCAACGTTTCCCGCAGAGGGTAGGTGGGGGTAGGGTAAATGGGGGCAATTAGAACACATTAATATTATACTTTTTTAGAACTTGGTTGCTTATTATGCTACGGAAACACTGCTGGTGGAGTGAAACTCCTCCCAGTCAATGAAGAAAATGCGAAAAAGCAATTAGGGTTGCCGTGCGGCGCCGATGTGAAAGGGTGGTGGAAAGGATAAAGTGAAGCTTAATCGGTATGCCCAGTAGTCTCGCGGCGAGAGCTACTCATACCACGGCACCTCTGCTCTAGAGGCCGACCACGTCCGATATACACCCATACTGGTGAAATATACCTAAACCGGCTTAAACCAGCCGTGAAACTTGATGTCTACTCATGTCTTCGTACCTCCACTCTAAAGGTAGGTCACGTCCTAAACACGCCCATACTGGGATAATACGCCTAAACCGACTCAACCTAGGGGTGAAACTTACTAATGGCGAGGATTCGTCCTCCTGGACAAAAGCTCCGTCCTGGTCACAACTAGGAAGGGTAGCGGTCACGACCACAAAATGCTGAAGTCGGAGACACTGGACAAGGGCAGTCTAGATAGGCAACCACCTCCCAGCCGGCGGGGATGTATGCGTATCCTAACCACGATGATGTTTTCGGGTGAGAAAGTCCAACGCTGGACTGGATGGGCAACCACCTCTCACCCGGCAGGGATACACGGGTATCCAAAAACATGTCGAGGTTTTTCGGTGAGGAAGTCCAACTCTAGGCTGGATGGGCAACCACCTCTCACCCAGCGGGGATATACTGATGTTTTCCGGTGAGAAAGTCCAACTTTAGATTAAACTGCTGCAACGAAAACCACGGTGTCACGCAATCCCGCTTCTGAGATCCACCAAGAACACAGACTCAAACCCTCCGATACTCTGAACCTCTTGTGGTCCTCTCGGGGATCTCGTGTGGTCCTTTCGGAGACCACAGGGGCACCACGGGACCTATCGAGGACCACAGGAGTAAATTCAGTAGGATAACTAGACGGTCTTGGTGGTAGAAGCGAACAAAGAAGAAGAAGAAGAAGAATGCTACGGAATGGGTGGGTTGGACAAATGGGACATTAAAATCTCTAAGACTTTAGGTGAGGGAGCATGATCCAAGACAGGTTGTGAAACACTGGTTTTAAACCTAAATCGTACAAGAACATAAATGACAAAGAGACAGAAGAAGAAGAGAAAATATAGATTCACATCAACGATATGTAACAAACAAGAGCGAAGAATTTTTTTTTTTTAAATATGACATCGCTGGTCGGTCCTCTTTCACGTACATACATCTGTCAGGTTTGCCTCTTAAGCCAAAAACAGAAAATGGCGGGGTAAATGTCAAGAATTTTTTTGTCCGTAATAAACACCTACATTTTTTGAAAAACTCAGCCCCCTTGAGGCCTGGCTTCGGCTGTTTTGACATCAGTAGGAGTAATCTCTAAAGCAATAGAATGATTATGATAGAAAATACCCTGGGAGCAAAATGTCACAGAGGGGGTGGGGGGAATGGGGCGGGAGTGGAATAATCTGTAAGCTAGTCCAGATATAAAAGAGAACAAAATACCCCAGTCAGGAACAAGGGATTCGAAGCTAAAAGATAGTCAGAGACTGGGGGTGGCCCGTGTCGAGCGGCGGGTGGGGGGTGGTGGGGGGTTTGAAAAATGTTGGCCCCCAATATGGGTATATGTCAGCCTGTGCTTCATAGTGATGGAGCTTGCTGAGAAGCATGCTTGACAAGCTCGATTAGAAAGTTACGAAATCTACTGCAGTACATTTGTCTCCCCCGTTTACCTTATTATTATTATTATTCATAGCCAGTGCCAGCTGCTAAACGTTTACGTGTAACAAAAATAATTTTTTTAATTATAAATTCTTCTTATAAAATAATTTACATTTGTATGTCCCTTGCGGAACTTTCGCCTCCCTAACAGCTCCCCTGTGAACAAGATGCGCTGCTGCTGATGTAGCAGAAATAATTTACATGTAACAAAAATAATTTACATGTAACAAACTAAATATATTACGCATAACAAAGCAAAAAAAAAAAAGAGCAAATTTTGCGTTGATATTATTTTTGTAATTTTAAAACCTTTTAATTTAATGTATACTTTTTAACTGTTTAAATACATGATTAAAAAAAAACAAACTTGTCAAAGCTTAATGCGATGTTATTTCAAAGTGAATTGCTCTTTCTGTCTCTCCCTACCTCTCTACCTATCTTTCGCTGTCTCTCTCTCTTTCTCCATTGTCTCTCTCTTTTTCTCCCCCACTCTGTCTCTCTGTCTCTCTCTCTCTCTCTCTCTCTCTCTCTCTCTCTCACTCTCTATTTCCATCGTACCTTGTTAGATCTTGTTAGAAATTATCTTAATGTAAGTGAGAGAATGCAATGTTAGAACAATTGCATTGAAAATGTATTTGTATGCGTATGTGTGTGCGTGCGTTCGCGGGCGCGCACGCGCTATCTTATTAGATTAGTTCCTCTCATAATGCCGTGTAGTTCATTATCTTATATCTGTGATTGTAATAGTTTCATTTTGCATTACTAGATATATTAATTTTCTTTCCATGCAATTTGTATACATGTACTAAAAAGAGTGTGTAGTAAGAATGAAAGATGGAGTGATGAAGGGCAGAATGTAAGACGGCCACCCGTTGGAAGTAAAGATCATTCATTCATTCATTCTCTCTGTCTCTTTTTCTTTTTAAAATTTATGTTAATTTAGTGCTACTGAACTTGTTAAGAAATTGTGCTTGTAAGGGGAAAGGGAAATTAGAAAGCCATCACAACAGATTCCTTCATCTGATGTAAGTTTTATGTGTAAACCAGTGTCATTGTAGTGTTGGCTGGAACAAAATTCCGCAAGATCATAGTTACAGGAAACGTATTGGTCACTCATTCCTTCACTCTGTCTGTGGTATTGGTCACTCATTCCTTCACTCTGTCGCTGATATTGGTCACTCATTCCTTCATTCTGTCGCTGATATTGATCACTCATTCCTTCATTCTGTCGCTGATATTAGTCACTCATTCCTTCACTCTGTCGCTGATATTGCTCACTCATTCCTTCACTCTGTCGCTGATACTGGTCACTCATTCCTTCATTCTGTCGCTGATATTGATCACTCATTCCTTCATTCTGTCGCTGATATTGATCACTCATTCCTTCATTTTGTCGCTGATATTGATCACTCATTCCTTCACTTTGTCGTTGATATTGGTCACTCATTCCTTCACTCTGTCGCTGATATTGATCACTCATTCCTTCACTCTGTCGCTGATACTGGTCACTCATTCCTTCATTCTGTCGCTGATATTAGTCACTCATTCCTTCATTCTGTCGCTGATATTGATCACTCATTCCTTCATTCTGTCGCTGATACTGGTCACTCATTCCTTCACTCTGTCGCTGATACTGGTCACTCATTCCTTCACTCTGTCGCTGATATTAGTCACTCATTCCTTCATTCCCTTGCTGACTCGGTCAGTCACTAAATCAGACGATAAGGCATTTATAATTCCTTTATTCAGTAATTCACCACTATTTCATTCATTCAGGCATTCACGCCCTCACTCGCTAACTCATTCACTCACTCATTAGCTCACACACTCATCCATTAAATTACTTCTTCATTCATCCACTTACTTATTCATTCACACATGCACGCACTAATTCACTTATTCACTCACTCACTCACTCACTCACTCACAATCCTCATTATCGTCCCATATCATAGCTCTCTACAGTGTTTCCATTTTCTCTTTCTTTTAATAAATCAATTTTGTCATGTTTAAATCCCCTAATTTTTATCAGTCTCTTCTTTGTCTCCTTCTTCCATCTAATTCCCTTATCTATTTACTTTTACCTGCCATTAGCATTAGTTTCATCTAATCTCTACAGGATTTCTGTCCCGCGAACTTCGAACATGTAAAGACATGGAGACAAACTTGCGAACAGACAGTATCAGACAACTTTTCTTCCAAAAGTCTTTCTCAAACGTCAGACAGTCATTTGCATGTCCCTTGCGGAACTTTGCCTCCCTAACAGCACTCCTGTAGCCGTCTCTGTTGTAAGCAAGATGCCCTGCTGCTGATCCATTCATCTGCAGATTATCAACGATGTCTTGCAGCCATCTTCGCCTTGGTCTTCCTCTCTTTCTTTTTTCCTATTATGTACACTTCCAAGACGGTCTTATCTAGATTATCATGATGTTTAATGCGTCAAAAATATTTAAGTTGTCTCTGTTTAATCCTCTTTACTAGCCAGCCTTCCTCAATATTAAGTTCTTGTAGTACGGTTATATTCTCAAACGCAACAACTGAAAATCAGACTCACTGAGAGGGGGACATGAATATAACCGGTCCATTACTCCGGGGCCCAGGGGGATTTCCATTGTTTAAAGGGAGGGCCCAGACAGCTTTTCGAGGGCCTATAGTGGATGAAAACAAAATGGCTAATCAATATGGTGGTAGTGGTGGATTGGGGTGAGAGGGGAGGGATAGTTTTGGATCGGCTTCCAAAATTCCTCTCGGGGACCCCTGAAAGAAAGATGGCAGAAGCTTCCACATCACTACGTCGTGAATTAGTAAGGTTTATATTTCTGTCGCCATCCACGCTCTAGGTCCGCTCATATTTTTCTCGTCGTTCACTCACTGTCAGCATTGAATTGGGTTTCACGTGAATAAAAATTTATTTTTTTTACTAGGACAATCTAGTGCTCACTGTGCTGAAATATGCGCCGCCCTGCATGCAGATTTTTTTTTTCTATAAGAGAAGTGTTTTGGGTACTTATTTGTACAATCTGGTTGGTCAGACGATATAATGATGCTCCAGCTCGTTGCCTTCGCATGAGATGCTAGTCCGCTAGGAGCTATATTGCAACTGGCCCCCATGCTCCAACCCTCAACCTGGAGGACCAGGGTGCAAGTTTCGTCTGACCTCTTACCCGCGCAAACCATCCCAGTCTGGCTGGACCTGCCAGGAGTAAAACTCCCGCTGGTATAGCTCTAGGGGTAGTCAGGGTAGGTAAAACTCCCGCTGGTATAGCTCTGGGGGTAGTCAGGGTAGGCAACCTGTCACTCTACGACAAGGCACACGCACCATGTGACGAACGACCCTACATCGATGAAAGATGTTCTTATTCTGCAAGAGAGCGGGAATAACTGGCGACAAACCGTGCCATATGGAGTAGGTGACCACACAAGAACACTGCGTCATTTGAGGAGCAAATGATGTTGAAGATAAAGGTAAAATCCCCTTCTCGTTGCCATATAAGGCATATTGGGATAACGCTGTTAGGCCCGCATTTCCAAGATGTTCGGCGTATGAAAGTGTGATGTGGTCATGTTTACGCCTGGTCTCATTTACCTTCCCCTGAATTCTCTGGTACCCATTTTTAGACGGCTGGTGGACCCAGGAGCCATTTTAATGTGGAAGTACCATGGAAAGAAAAAAAAAAAAAAGACCTCAGCTGCTGTTACTGGAACCTGGTATTACCAGATTAGTAGGCTGGCCGGATAACCATTCAGCCAATCAAACTTAACAAACAAAAAAAAAAAACGTGGACAAATTAACTATATTCTGACACTAGATATGGCTGTCATGCGCTGAAAACTAATCCGGCTGAATCGTAACAGTCTAGCGGTTATTTACGGCGCCCTGAGTAAGACTTTTCGAAAGAAGCGAATGGTTAAAATCAAAGCTGTTATGATCAGAACAGCAGTCTGGCCGTAATAAAACAAAAATCTAATTGTTAGAAATCCAACAATCATAAAATCAACAGTGTAATCCTAAAATCAAAGTACAAGGATTGGTTCATTTAACTCAATAATATCCTGCTACTGAGTAAAAAAGATAGAAAATATCTCCGTATTGAGGTTGAGAGAGGAAAGAGAAGGAATTGCCTGTTGAACGGGTAAATTATGATACTGCGTATTCACAGTAAAATGGGAAAAGGTAGAAGAGAGTTTTGTTACGAAAGATAATGAAAAATACTAAATACCATATTTCCATGGTTTTATAGAAAGTTTTTCTGTTGAAGATTGATGTTAAAAAAAGCCAGCAGTGTGTGGACGTCAGTCTCTGGTTACAGATAATTGATGTTTCAAAAAAAAAAAAAAGCGAAAAACTTTAAAGCAGTTCGCTCAAAATAATTGCGTTGCACTTTCCTTTCTTTAGTTTTATTTTCTTGCAAATCCACGCAATGAAAGTGAGTATCGACTTGAAACCTAAGACTGTTTTGTAAATTTGATCGTTTTTCAGTCACCTTTGACTAACAAATACATGTATTACCTATTATTACGAAGACGGCTGCAAGACATCGTTGACGATCTGCAAATGGATGCAGCAGCAGCAGGCCATCTTGCTCTCAACCGAGAGGCCTACAGGAGTGCTGTTAGGGAGGCAAAGTTCCGCAAGGGACATGCAAATGAATGAATGAATGAATTCCCTTTAGTCAAAATATGAAGGCAGGGCGATGTTTTCACCTGGAAAAAGAAAGGTAGTACAACATGTTATATATCTTCTGTTTATTTCCACAGAGATCTCAGCATGAACAGTCTGCAGCGACTTCCAGAAGACACATTCCTGCATATGGTCAGTTTAAAAGAACTGTAAGTTTTGTTTTCATCTCGCTTCAACCAGTCACGTTACTTTCTCTTAGTGTTTTGTGTGAACTGATGAATGTTCCTTCACTAAAGGGATAAACACTTTTCACAGAATCTTCTTCTCTCTGTTAAATGCACTATAAGGATCGTTATCTCTGCACTTCCGACAAGGCGTTGAGAGCTCTGACCTTCTTCTGCGAAGAAGTACCATGCATGGTGCACGTACTCTCTAGCACCGGCGAGAATCAGGACGAACAGAAGTGGCATCAGGTCGAAGCTGAAACTAGGACACACAGGGAAGAGGCCTCTGTATCGATTACATTCGCCCATTTCACGCTTATAATTCAGTGCAAGTTAATAGTTATTTTTGCTCATTTGCATGTTATTTTATTTTTCTTTTCGTGTAATTTGTTATTTTTGTTTCAGTGTTAAATGTTGAGTGAGTGAGTGAGTGAGTGAGTGAGTGAGTGAGTGAGTGAAAACTCAACAAAAAATGAGAAAGGGAGTGAGTTAGAGAGAGAAAGCAACCGAGAGACGGAGAGAGGGAATGAATGAATGAGAGTACAAACGAATGAACTTTACCTTTCACATTATCCTGACACTGCCCTTCCTAACTCAACATTCAAACAACCAAAGGCAATGCACATCACTTTCATAGCAGTGTAGTACGCACATAACCAGCATGGATAAAACTTTAGATACCAAGACACTTAACTTCAGCTCTTATCCACAAATCTTTCACATGTTGCTCTCTGGGGAGAGAGAGAGAGAGAGAGAGAGAGAAAGAGAGGAAGGAGGGGGTAATATAGAACAAGATTTTTTTTAAATTCTGTCTATTCTATTCTGATATCTCACTGCGGCAAGCATCCAAACAATGCTCAATTAAAACCAGAAATTGTACTTGCATACCCCGTCCTAGCATCCATTGATTACGCTGAGAAGCCGAATGTGTGTTGCCTGGCGTGAGATCTGGTGAACCGTAGCCGGGCGTACCTCGTGCGTCACTTCCTAGAGGTTCTAGCTGCTCAACAGAAGCGTGGCAAAGCAAGATGGAAGAACTGACGGCCTGTCATTGGCTGTAATCATGGGCTTGTTGTGGTAGTCACTGCGAAAAAAAAAAGTAAAACCATGGCAGACAGTTGTTATCCTCCTCCTCATCATCATCATCCTCATTGTATCTATTTAACATCGTCATCATTGAGCAAAATAAGAATAGTTTTGTACAGAAATCTTATTGATTTATACAGGATCAAAACATGAGCATTATGATGTTTCATGAATTAGAAGAGAAACAGTTTTTTGAGCAGATGCAATGATAAAATAGCTTGTGTTAAGTGAGCAGCGTTCAACGTTTTATGATATTCAAATATCACTCATTTTGTTCACAGAAACTCTTAGGATCGCTGGATCCTAAGACACTCACCTCTTCATCGACATATCCCCCCATCATTAATCACCTCCCTTACAATCGCACAACTAAAGCAGCACATCGACGTATCAGCTTGTAAAGTAAAACACACTTTCACTGTCTTTTTTTCTCACTGTTATCTCCCCTTTCAGGCGATGCGTTGGCAACAATCTGACCGACTTGCCGGATCGATTGTTCATTGGTAACAAATTTCTACAGCTCCTGTAAGTAATAATAGATGCCCTTTGCAAAACTCTGTTAAGGAGACAAATGTTATAA
This sequence comes from Achatina immaculata, assembly GCA_009760885.1. Taxonomy (NCBI): domain Eukaryota; kingdom Metazoa; phylum Mollusca; class Gastropoda; order Stylommatophora; family Achatinidae; genus Lissachatina; species Lissachatina immaculata. The sequence continues at coordinate 5,791,878 of CM019718.1, forward strand.
TTACGAGAAAGGAAGCTTTGCTCTGCCATTTTTTTTGTAAACTAAAAAAAAAACTAATAGTTACAACATAAGATAAGGTTGATATAAGAAATATGAAAAAGAGGAGCAACTCTGCATCACAGTAGAGCAAAATTACAAAAGACTAAACGAATTTTTTTTCAAAAATCCTTTTAGCGAATGAAGAAAAACTGTACACGCCAAAAAATGAGTAAAATACCCTTGTATAATGAAGGCAGATCGTGATAAATAGCACAAAAAGCGATAATGGGAGGTAATGTAGCAGAAAAGTAATAACAAAGCCGAAAGTAGCAAGGGAATGTGTTAGAGGTATTTCGTAACAAAGGAGAAAAAAAAGTATAACAAATGAAAAGCGAGAAAATAAAAAGCTCAAAATAGAAATTTAACGTTTTTTTTAAACCGTAGATAAATTGTAGGTAGAGCAGAATAACTGGCAGCATAAGAAAATGACAGAGTTAGACTACCCCACATTACCGCAAGAGTCATACTTTGACTTGTCAAGTAGGTAGACGCTACTTTCACTCGTCACAGAGGTAGACGCTACTTTCACTTGTCAAGGAGGTAGACGCTACTTTCACTCGTCACAGAGGTAGACGCTACTTTCACTTGTCAAGGAGGTAGGCGCTACTTTCACTTGTCACAGAGGTAGACGCTACTTTCACTTGTCAAGTAGGTAGACGCTACTTTCACTCGTCACAGAGGTAGAGGCTACTTTCACTCGTCACAGAGGTAGAGGCTACTTTCACTCGTCACAGAGGTAGGCGCTACTTTCACTCGTCACAGAGGTAGATACTACTTTGAATTGTCAAAGAGGTAGACGCTACTTTGACTTGTCAAGGAAGTAGACGCTACTTTTACTTGCCAAGGAGATAGACGCTACTTTCATTAGTCAAAGAAGTAGACGCTACTTTGATTTATCAAGGAAGTACACGCTACTTTGGCTTGTCAAAGAGGTAGACGCTACTTTCACTCGTCAAGGAGGTAGAAGCTACTCTGACTTGTCAAGAAGGTAAACGCTACTTTCACTAGTAGACGCTACTTTGACTCGTGAAGGGGGTAGCTGTTATTTTGATTCGTGAATGAGCTAAATGCTACTTTGACTCATCAAGAAGGTAGACGCTACTTTGACTCATCAAGAAGGTAGACGCTACTTTGATTCATCAAGAAGGTAGACGCTACTTTGATTCGTCAGGATGGTAGATGCGGTGCATAGATACTACAAACGTATGAGATACCTCTTGTAAGTTGAGACCTACAAAGAAGTAACTTTAGCTAGCGAAAAACTATGGACGACAGCACGATTACTGTCTCTATCTGTGAACTACAGCGCAGCTGCCATCCGAAACCGTGAACTACAACACAGTATTTTCTGAAAAAGTGAATTATAGTACAGTTACTGTCTGAAACTGTGAACTGCAGCACAGCTACTGTCTGAAACTATGAAATAATATGGATGAAGAACAAATATTACAGTAAAAACGGATTATCAGAATTAAAAAGTCAGAAGACATAGGAAAGTGTCCAAAGTTTGAGAATATTGGAATGACAGGGAAACAACCGAAAGGAACAGCCGAATGGATTCATCCATTTATTGTGTGCTGTGCCGAATGTCGTTAGAGATCATGCTTCCCCATTTTATGCAGTCCTTGATGTTTCAAATCAATTAAAATGTGGCCGAACTAGATTATAAACTGAAAGAAAAAAAGAAAAACATCAATGGAAATAATTCAAAGACTGAAATTTCAAATTTGTATGAAGCAATTCTATGACTAAAATTCTAAAATTGTATTAAATAATTCTAAAATTTTATGAAACAATTCTAAAACTAAAATTCTGAAATTGTGTGAAACAATTCTAAAATTTTATGAAACAGTTCTAAAACCAAAATTCTATAAACAATTCTAAACATTTTCTGAAACAGTTCTGAAACAAAATTGTAAGATTTTATAAAACAATTATAAAAAGCTAGAAACAAATATGGAGTCTCGGATATTAGTTAAATAACATCGATGTGTTTTTTTAAATAGATACCATAGAATAGTTTGTACAGAAATCTTATTGATTTGTACAGAATCAAAAGATGAGCATTATGATGTTCCACGAATTAGAAGAGAAACAGTTTTTTTTTAGCAGATGCAATGATAATTTAGCTTGTGTTAAGTGAGCAGCGTTCAACGTTTTGCGACATTCAAATATCACTCATTTTGTTCACAGAAACTTTCAGGGCAATTTCTTCACTGAAGTTCCAGGACGAGCTTTCCAAAACCTGAATCATCTTCTAGAACTGTGAGTACGTTTCTTCTAGAACTGTGAGTACGTTTCTTCTAGAACTTTGAGTACGTTTCTTCTAGAACTGTGAGTACGTTTCTTCTAGAACTGTGAGTACGTTTCTTCTAGAACTGTGAGTACGTTTCTTCTAGAACTGTGAGTACGTTTCTTCTAGAACTGTGAGTAGGTTTCATTGGCCAGGTATTCTTGGTTTTCATTGAATAAGGACTTTAAGATCTTATTATCGTTTTTTGTTTTGTTCTACCTCTCTGGAACCTTCTAGTAGGATGTTCTTTGCAAATGAGTGCAGTAAAGGTGATGACGCATAAGCATCAAATTGAAAGGGGCTTTGATGACGCGGCTTATGGACTGCGTAAGATCAAACACTGAAGCCAGCGGTTCTTAATCTGAGGTACATAAACCCCGAAAGATCCACAGAAGGATTTCTAGGGGGTCCACTGACTTTGCTTTAGTGATTTAAGTGCATGGGCTTGTTTTTTTTAATCTTAACATCATCCGGGTTCTATTTAGTGCTTTATTTTTTTTAATGATAGGTCCACAACGGTTCTCAGGAAGGAAAGGAGGATCCATGGCCAAAATAGATTAAGAACCACTGTTGTAAATAGAGAGTTTGATGTAACCTCATGCATCCCTCTAGCCCTGCTCGTTCTTCTGATCTTAATCCAAATGAACAAGCTTGGAACACGTTAGGAAGTGCCTTTCATAACATTCAGTAACAACCACTGGCACTTGTTGCCTTGGAAGAGCGTCCTACAGGTTCAGTAGATGGCAGTTCCACAAGGTGACCTCAGTAGGCTTATTGCAACAAATTTGACGCCATGTTGAAACGTGTACTGAGGCAGCTGGGGTTCATACTCACTGCTGATAACAGGTGATACCCGCTACTGATAACAACATATCATACCCACTACTGATAAAAACAGATCATACCAACTACTGATAACAACAGGTGATACCCGCTACTGATAACAACAGGTGATATCCACTACTGATAACAGGTGATACCCGCTACTGATAACAACAGGTCATACCCATTACTGATAACAGATCACACCTACTACTAATAACAACAGGTCACACCCACTAATGATAACAACAGGTCATACCCACTACTGATAAGAGATCATACCCAATACTGATAACTACATATCATACCAACTACTGATAACAAGACATACCCATTACTGGTAACAGATCATACCCACTGCCGATAACAACAGGTCATGCCCACTACTGATAACAACAGGTCATACCCACTACTGATAACAACAGGTCATACCCACTACTGATAACAGATCATACCCACTACTGATAACAACAGATCGTTCGGAAAATCGTCAAGTTTTATTTTTTGACAGACAATTTTTTTCAAGTAAATACCTATCTTCGTTTCCTTTTGAATTATTACAGGAAATCGTTAGTGGTTTTTTAAAATTAAATAATGTAGGATAAACTGAATATTGAAAAATAATTTTTTTATTGTCATTTTGGTATGATTTTCGTATAGACTGTTACTGAGCTTCGAGCATTTATTGGCTAACTTTTTTGTGAGAAATGTACAGTCTGTTACAGAAATTTGTATTAGAAAAAATGTGTAAAAAAGGATATCTGACACGTTGATAAACCACATGTAAGTGATTCTTTTTTTGTCTGTCTTTATGGCAGTCAACAGGGTCTGATATGTATGTTCTAAATGCGTGCATCTTTATGTTTAATTTTTCAGTCATTGTTCTATTTCTTCCAGACAACGATAAATCTATTTTATTTAAAAACTTTAAAGGGTTTCAACGGTCTGGCGTTGTACAATAGTCATATCTGAGCTATATGTAGATATATCTGTAATATAGGTTGCAAATCTGTGATGACACGGATCAGTGCAACTAGTGACATACAGCTAAGAAATGTGAATGCGAATCATCATCATCATCATCATCATTATCATGTGCCTTATTCAGAACGGAAGTTGGCGATAATGAATCTCCAGATTCCTCTCTCCCTCGCCTTGATGGTGAACTCAGCCAGGCTGTATCCTGTCCATTCTCGTATGTTATCTTCCCATCTACATCTCTATCTACCTCTATCTCTTTTTCCTTCTACCTTTTCTTCTAGTATGGTCATCAGTATATTCAATCTTCTGATATGGACAAAGTATTTTGTTTTCTTTACCTTTTTTTCTTTGAGAAGTTCATATTGCACTCGGAGCTGTTCTAAAACTTAAATATATAAACTAGGAAAAAAGTAGGAACAGCCTCATTACTTAACGACTAGTAGTAATAGATATTTAAGTAATATTTATTTAAGCAATAAAGCTGTTCCTACTTTTTTCCTAGTTTATACATTCTGGTATCACAGCTTTACTGCAGTGCCTCGTGTATAGGTGTATACTTATACACTAATAATTGTTTGTTCTAAAACTTGTGCATTGTTCTTTTTATTCTCCATGTTTTATGACCTAGTTTTTTATTTGTTTGTAGAACCACATTTCTGCTGCATTAATCTTTCTTTCTAGCTTTTTTGCAAAGAAAGTGAACAATATCTTTAGATAAGTTGAGGTTCAATGAGATTACTGATCTGTTTTGAGACAGGAATTTCTACGGACAGAAATCTGTTACCAGAGAAAAAACCGTTTCAGTGTGTGTTTAATGAATGTACTTTTTCTTTCCCATTTTCGGACAGCCACTTGGACGCAAACCTCATCTCGGCCATTCCAAAGGACGCCTTTGGTGGACTGACCAACCTCAAGCAGCTGTGGCTGGACGATAACCGACTTGATGAGATTCCAGTCTCGGCGTTTAAAGAGTTAACCGGATTGCAAGCGTTGTAAGTAGATCAGTGAACAAAGAACGGCCATCGATTGGTCCAACTGAATGTCCTAGACCGCGAAAAACTTATAGCAAATATGTCTGAAAAAAAAGTTAGCGGAGGCGTGAAATCACAGACTAGAATAAGAAGTTTCTTTATTTGTATCCATTATAACGAACCGGACTCAGTGAGAGTTTCACTGTTAATAACGAACTGTGAGGTTGGAATGAAGAGACCTTCATTGTTAATACCGAACTGTGAGGTTGGAATGAAGAGACCTTCATTGTTAATACCGAACTGTGAGGTTGGAATGAAGAGACCTTCATTGTTAATACCGAACTGTGAGGTTGGAATGAAGAGACCTTCATTGTTAATACCGAACTGTGAGGTTGGAATGAAGAGACCTTCATTGTTAATACCGAACTGTGAGGTTGGAATGAAGAGAACTTTATTGTTAATACCGAACTGTGAGGTTGGAATGAAGAGAACTTTATTGTTAATAGCGAAATGAAAGACTGAAATTAGATAGACATGCATTGTTAATATAGAGTTGAGAGACTGGAGTTGAGAGAACGCCACTGTTAATACTGAGTTATGAGACTGGAATGAAGGAAAACTTCACTTTTAATACTGAGCTGCGAGACTGGTATGAAGGAAAACGTCACTTTTAATACTGAGCTGTGAGACTGGAATGAAGGAAAACTTCACTTTTAATACTGAGCTGTGAGACTGGAATGAAGGAAAACTTCACTTTTAATACTGAGCTGTGAGACTGGAATGAAGGAAAACTTCACTTTTAATACTGAGCTGTGAGACTGGAATGAAGGAAAACTTCACTTTTAATACCGAGCTGTGAGACTGGAATGAAGGAAAACTTCACTTTTAATACTGAGCTGCGAGACTGGAATGAAGGAAAACGTCACTTTTAATACTGAGCTGTGAGACTGGAATGAAGGAAAACTTCACTTTTAATACTGAGCTGTGAGACTGGAATGAAGGAAAACTTCACTTTTAATACTGAGCTGCGAGACTGGAATGAAGGAAAACTTCACTTTTAATACTGAGCTGTGAGACTGGAATGAAGGAAATCTTCTTTATTAATACCGATCTAAGAAACTGAATTCAGGGAGAACTTCACTGTTAATACTGAGTTGAGGGACTGGAATCATTGTGACTTCGGCTGTTAGTACTGAACTGATAGATTGTACAACATTCACGAAACACCATTTTGCTGCACAGCACCAATTGGCAATCTTTAGTGCATACTATTTGTTTGATATCAAGAGAGGAAAGGCGCTAACAGCCACTGCCCAGCTTTGCTTACCCTGACAAGGAACTTGTCAGATCAGGTGAGTTTCTATGTAGACTATTCTAAGTTCATAAACTGTGTTACTTATATCGCACGTAGTTCATACCAGTGCACATAGTACTCTTATTTCATATATTGGACGTAATCGCAAGGCATTAGTTATCACACTAGAACTGTCAGCTACTCTCTAGATGGAAGAAATACTGCCAGCTTCTAGAGCGAATTTTAAATTTAGCAAAATTACTGACCAACTTGGCTTAAAAAGAAACACACCTGTGAAAAAAGCAGACCAGTAATCGGGATAGTTACATCTAAAGCAACAGCTGGCCGGGATAGTTACATCTACAGCAACAGCTGGTCGGGATAGTTACATCTACACCACTAGCTGGTCGGGATAGTTAAATCTACAGCAACAGCTGGTTGGGATAGTTACATCTACAGGAACAGCATGCCAGGCTAGTTACATCTACAGCACCAGCTGACAGGGATAGTTACATCAACACCACTAGCTGGCCATATACTGGGCAAGGCAGCCTTTTTATAGTAGTCACAGAGTGAGCCCCATGTAAAACAGAATAAGGTGCTTATCTCTACCTTTTACATCTATAATTATATTTTTCATTTATACTTTAAAGTTACATTTACACCATTATTTGTATTTTAAATGGGGAGAGTTGATTAGTGGTTATCCTTTTTAATTACTTTCTAACCTGGTGGTCAGTCATCAGTGCTAGTACTTCGCTTATGCTTAAATATACTCTATCTATCTATCTATCTATCTATCTATCTATCTATCTATCTATCTATCTATCTATCTATCTATCTATCTATCTATCTATCTATCTATCTATCTATCTGTCTGTCTGTCTGTCTGTCTGTCTGTCTGTCTGTCTGTCTGTCTATCTGTCTGTCTGTCTGTCTCCTTTTTGTTTGATAGATAGTCATTTATATATGTATGTAGTTACTTTCTGTACTGAGTACATGGATAAGAGCGAAACATAAATGTTATATTTTATTTTATTTTATGTCTCTCGGCTTTCCAATATCAGTTATGCTGGTTATATGAGCAGCATATTTCTAGATTGTCTGGAACAGAGTTAAAGTTGTATGATAAAGTGCAGAGTGTCGGACGGGCGGCCTGCGTGCCTAATTCTTAACCCTTTTGACATAAAGATCAATCAGTCTCTCTCTCTGTCTCTTCCTCTAATTGTCTATGCCCAACGAGTCTTTGTTTTATCTTCACGTACCATGGCACGATAAAGCCTATATAACTGATACCTATTCTCCTGAGGCTGTCTGTTATCTCATACACCTCATATAATTAATTCTTCTCCTCTCTTTACTCCAATTCCCCATCCCATATTTCCAGTCAGCCCAGGCTCTATTTGTGTCCTAAGCCACAACCTCTCTCTTTCTCTCCTTAGTAAATACAGACAACTCCATTAGGCAATTCACCCACAACTCAAATCATATTTAATATGTAAATAATCTCATTACACAGAATTAAATGATTATAGTGGTAATATTTATCGGGATTGCAGAATATAGTTTAAGAGTGTAACAGCGAAATAAGAATTCGATTTGCAAAGATAGTTACACATGTTAAATGTGGCAGCATTTGTTTAACATATCTCCGCCTTCCCTTTAAATATATGTGTTTGTATGTTTGTGTATGTGTGTTTTCTCATAGTAGTATGTCTGTACTAAATGTACATGGTTCCCATCTCTTTATTTGTACATGCATCTATTCTGTATTTCTGTACATATTCTCTTGACTTTATATCTTCTTCAGTTTATCCGCTCTAAATGTACTTTAGCCTCACTAGGCTGCAAATCAAATTGTATAGACAACCAAGTATAATACAACTCAAATTACTCTTTAGCAACTTAACTTTATATACGATACAACACAAACACAACTACAACATCTACAACTACAGCATCTACTCGTGCGAGTCAGTGGGTCAATGAAATCATAGCTCTTTTCAAGCAACATCTTGCTCACAACAGATCACATGCTACTTGCATATATGTTCACCTCACTAAGACTTCAATACTGTTCCACGAACGAAAACAATCTGCCATAAAAGAGCTCACTCATTATCAACGCTGGGCAGTCGCCAATTCAATCCAGCGTTCAACCCAACACTGCTAGAACTTAACGCGCTTGAGCCCTATGAACTGCGCACCCCGAAATTTTCCAATCCTAAAACGAGGCTAAAACTTGGCTTTTCATGAACACTTAGAATTCCCATTCTTAGAATAAAGGTTGCTTAGTCATCACGTGATGAAGTTAACAGCCTTGCCCCTTGACCTAGAACAGTAAGTCAGCATTGAAATGTCTACATACCGAAAATACCATTTGCTCGTTCCACGCCCAATCTAGAAGCAAACGGAGAAATAAAATGGGCAAAATCTCAAAATGAAATGAAATGAAACCTGTAAGGAGACATAACTCGAAGGAGACGTGAAAGGTAGTGTGTGTTTCATTGAGAAGGTATGTAGGTACGTAAATTTCTCGTTTCCATGCCATTAAGGCATATTGAGGAATTCTGTGTTAGGCCCGTATTTTCCATGACCTTCGGCACATGAAAGTGTGATGTGGTTAGTATCACGCCTGGCCGCTTTATCTTCCCAGATTTCTCTGGCACCCATTTTTTAGATTCACTGAGAAGGTCCAACGCTAAATCTGGGTCTTTTTGTTTCAGTCTGGCCGTTGAACTTCAAAGTTGTTGTCATCTTTGCGATAAATTGAACTTCAAAGTTGTTGTCATCGTTGCGATAACTGAACTTCAAAGTTGTTGTCATCGTTGCGATAACTGAACTTCACAGTTGTTGTCATCGTTGCGATTAACTGAACTTCAAAGTTGTTGTCATCCTTGCGATACCTGAACTTCACAGTTGTTGTCATCGTTGCGATAACTAAACTTCGCAGTTGTTGTCATTGTTGCGATAACGGAACTTCATGAAATAAAAAAGGGAAAAAACTGATTGACACTACGTGTGGGATTTTATTCTCTGCATTTCGAAGACCTTGAGATATGCTTGAAGTGAGTGGCCACTGACAGCTGAAGTGATTTTGTTGTATCATATGGGGACAACTCGTTATGCAAGGGGCCCAGCTGGCCCATTAAATGAGAGATAACAGCCTCCTTTACTCTCCTCACCCCCTCCTCGCCCTAGGAGTAAGTGGTGATGGATTTCAATACGACAGAAGATTTCAATACGACAGAAGATTTCAATACGACAGAAGATTTCAATACGACAGAAGATTTCAATACGACAGAAGACTTCAATACGACAGAAGACTTCAATACGACAGAAGACTTCAATACGACAGAAGACTTCAATACGACAGAAGACTTCAATACGACTACGACAGAAGATTTCAATACGACAGAAGATTTCAATACGACAGAAGATTTCAATATATATTGTGATATAACATCTCTGTTTAGGTAATCTGACCATCTCTTCTAAATTTAAACACGGGACACTGAGTCAAGCGGGTAAAGTAAAGTTAAATTTAAATTTTAACCCAAAATTTGTATCAGTAGTCAAGGTTTGTAACTTTACGCACAAATGCACCAATTAAGCCTAATTGTACATCTCTACAGAGTGAATTTTCTTCAAAACAGCAACATTTCAACAAAAGTTTTTTTTTAATTGGATATTTCCAAACATACAGCGATCAAAGATGATGATACAGGAGAATATGGGACATGTTTTAAAATAAGGGACATTTCAGAGCCGCGACGGAAGTAATACGATTCCAGGAACAAATCCTTAAAATACGGGACTTCCCGCATAATACAGAAATGTTGGACATTTTAGGACGAAAAAGTTTGCAATAAAATGTGGTGCTCACTGCGAAAGTTGTGATAAGGTCACAAGAAAAATTGCACACCGGCACAGAACTAGAGAGGTGGTTGGCTCTCTGTACACAAAGGGGTGGATATAGTGAGGAGTTCGGACTTGCCTAGGGGTTTGTACGAAGTATAATGATGATGACGATGATGTTGACTAAACATATTTTCGTCATTATTTAAGTAAATGATCGATGTTTTGGTTATTTTACCCTAAAAAAAAGCGCAGTGTAACTTTGACAGTTTGTAATTCAAAAAGCACAAGAGATTAGACTCTTTTGAAAACAAATGCCTAAGGAAAATACTTGGCATCAAGTGAAACGAATTCAGGAACAATGCAGAGATAAAACAGATGACTGAACAACAACCAGTCTCATGGGTGATCAGGAAAAGGAGATAGACATATGTTGGTCACTTGATGAGAAGAAATGATCAGAGAATCCCAAAACAAGCTATCAAATTGAACACAACAGGCCAAAGAAAAAGAGGCAGATCGCGTGAAACTCTGAAGAGGATATTGTTAAGAGAGGCCAAATTAGCAGGCATAAAATCCTTTGATGAGGTTGAAAGACTCGCCGAAGACAGGAAAAATTGGCGAACTACTTTGCGAGCCCTATGTGACGTTTAACGGCACGGGAAGGATGTAAGATAATAATTCAAAAGGTAAAAGATAAAATCTCCTTCCCCATGCCTTACAGGCATGTTAGGGATACGGTGTTAGGCCAGCATTTCCTGGACCACATCAGCACAAGAAAGTGTGGTGTGGTCATTACTATGCCTGGCCGGATGTACCTTCCCAGATTTCTCTGGTATTCATTTTAAGAGACAGGGTGGGCATCGCGACCCTTTTAGTGTGCACCAGAAAGAAAGAAAAAATCCCCATTTCGGGGACGTGAACCAATCACCACAGGATTAATAAACCTAGCACCCAAACCACTCAGCTAACCAGGCTGAGTTTGTTGCTAAAAAAGAAGTAAATATGCAATCAATCGCCGTGCAAAGCTATGCTATGAACACCTTAAGACCGCATTTCTTTCTTGATCCATTTTTCGATCTTTCTGTTATGCATGGCTGATTGTCCTAAAATCTGGTAATAGCAAGAACAACAAAAAATCTGAAGATGTGAACAGGGGAGTGGGGAGAGAGAGAGCGGGAGGGAGAGAGAGAGAAGACTGAGATTACACCCAAGATTTCAAGAAAGATAATTCAGATTTTCCAAGGATGTATTTAAGCCATCTCTGCGTCAGGAATGGACGGTCATTTCTCTGCCAACCGAGGTCGAACATTTCCCCCAACAAATCCTGACCCGGGTAATCCAAGCACTGATCACGGTTTTATCGGCACTTTATGGCCCTCCAGCTTCGTACAAAATACCTCCACTACGATCTCCTAATAGCTGTGTCTGTAGCAATTTGTCGCACCGAAGATCCTTGCTGTAGGTTCCAATTTGGCTATATTTTTTTTTCTCACAAGGAAAGAGAAGGCAATGGTTTATATAAGCGTCGGTAATAAACTTTGAGTAAAGATTAGAGTACGGACAGTTTGACTTTTGGGATATCTATTATCAAGAAAAGAGTAAAAAAGGGGGGGGGAGGGTGGGAATAATTTCTAGCGCAATGGTTCTAAATCTACAGCTCACGGCACATTTTCATTTGTTCTGCGGTTGCGTTATTTATTTTATATTAATCACCATCTATTGCATAAAAACTATTAAGTGTTTATGACTTTACGCTATGACTTATAAGATATAAGATGATAATTTGCAACTTATATGTAGTTGTAAAAGTGGTCCTTCGACGTAAAAAAGATGGGGGACCATTGTTCTAGAGCATTTAGATATGGCAAATTGAAGTGATTCGCTCGCTCTATTAACCTGGCTGTACATGAATTTTACCTTTACCTTTTTTTTAGCTAAATTAAAGTGATTAAAATAAAAGAATTTAGGAGGAAATTAAGGAGAGTTGCTGCACTAGTTGCATTGAGAAGCACAAGGAAGGGCAGTTATAAATTCAAACCTGACATTGAATCGAAGATTCGTTCAGCTGTCTGTTCACGTGACACATAGAACGGGAAAACTAGCCTACACAAACATAGAACGGGAAAACTAGACTACACAGACATATAACGTTAAAACTAGACCACACAAACAGAACGGGAGAACTAGACTACACAAACATAGAACGGGAAAAGTAGAATACACAAACAGAACAGGATAACTAGACTACACAAACATAGAACGGGAAAACTAGAATACATAGACATATAACGTTACAACTAGACTACACAAACACAGAACAGGAGAACTAGACTACACAAACATAGAACGGGAAAACTAGAATACACAAACAGAACAGGAGAACTAGATTACACAAACATACAACGGGAAAACTAGAATACACAAACAGAACAGGAGAACTAGACTACACAAACATAGAACGGGAAAACTAGAATACACAAACAGAACAGGAGAACTAGATTACACAAACATAGAACGGGAAAACAATACCACACTAACATAGAACGGGAAACTAGACTACACAAACATAGAACGGCAAAACTAGACTACACAAACTAGAAAGTTCTGTGGCTAGAAATCCAGTTCCTCACGATGTTTGTGTTCGGTTGCCAGCTGTTGTTGGAGTGACAGTCCGTGTGTACTCTCTTCGGTCGCACTGTTATCTTTTGTTCTTCTCGTGGCCTGGATTTCCCCTAAACACATCAGACGTCTGGGCAAATGCTCGAGTGTTAAAACCTGATTGAGAAAGTAACAAGATAGTCTCAGATCTACCAGTTGATCGCATGCACTGTGGGTTTTCTTCTTCTGCTTGTTGTTCTTCTTTTTAATCTGAAATAACGTCATGAGGAATCTTGTTCGGATAGAAGGCTTCTTCTTTCAGATAAAAGAGACAACGACTGCGCCAAAACTGGTTCTAGTAATAATAGTAGATAGAGGTATATGGTACAGGTTTACGAAGCGACAGAGGGAATGAGGAATGTGAGGGGAAAAAAACACGTATGGCAGAGAGTATGAAAGTAATATGAGAATGCATGTGGTTGTATTCTGTACTTGGAGGGATGCCACAAAGCTTAAGTTTTTTATTTTCATTTTTCTTTTTTTTTATTTTTGTGCTGTGTTGTTTTTGTATATAATCCTTGAAAAGGACTCACGCCGAAATATTGGATGTCGTATGTTTTTTCGTTTATACATTGTCATCTTACTTTCATATATTCTGCCATTTGTGTTTTTTCTCAGTCTTCTTGTTTCCCTCCGCTTCTTTCTTTTATCTTCTTATTCTTCTTCGGTATTTTATTTTTTCCCCTTTCTTGTATGTCCACTGAAAGTTGCCCACATAGACAGACAGACACACACACACATACACGCACACACGCACGCACACACGCGCATGCACACACATATGACATTTCTAAAAAAAAATCATCGCCGTCATCGTCATTACTATCAGGTGCCATATAAAAAAAAAGGCTTGTTAGAATATGCTTCTTCACAAATCTTGGTTCGTAATGTTTCTCATCAGTTGAACTGATGAATTTACAATCATATCATCGTGCCTGAATGCCCATTGTCCATTCTCTTGGTCTTTGTCTGACTTTGCATTTATCTTTCCCTTCCTGAAGCTGTTTTTCCACATCCGGCTTAAATTCACTTCATGATCAAGAAATGTTGATTGTCTTTTTTCATCACGTTTTAACAAAATTCTTTTTTTTTTGTCTCTCTTTTACTGTGGCGAGACACGCCTCATTTGTCATCATACATGAACATCGATTATATTCTTCTACCAATTAACATCTTCATTGTCTCTTGTGACTTTTGTTCTGGTTTGTATGTTGGCCTTTTCTCACTTCCACAGAGCAAAACAAAATCAGTACACCATTTTAGTAATGGATTTCTGATACACAGCAGAAAAATGTGTTACAAGTAATAGCTTTTTTTCATACTTTTATTGCTTTGCAGTTTATTCTTGCTCATGATAGTTAGTCGTGCTTTTGTCCATCTAACTTTCGCTCAAATATGATTAGATGTTACTGTGGCTAAATGTAGAAGATGATTAGTTGTTACTGTGGGTGAATGTAGAACATGATTAGTTGTTACCGTGGCTGAATGTAGAACATGATTATTTGTTACTGTGGGTGAATGTAGAACATGATTAGTTGTTACTGTGGCTGAATGTAGAACATGATTAGTTGTTACTATGGCTGAATTTAGAACATGATTAGTTGTTACTATGGCTGAATTTAGAACATGATTAGTTGTTACTATGGCTGAATTTAGAACATGATTAGTTGTTAATGTAGCTGAATGTGGAACATGATTACTTGATGTTGTGGCTGAATGTAGAACATGATTAGCTGTTGCTGTAGCTGAATGTGGAACATGATTACTTGATGTTGTGGCTGAATGTAGAACATGATTAGCTGTTACTGTAGCTGAATGTGGAACATGATTACTTGTTACTGTAGCTGAATGTAGAAAGACAAAACCAGGCAGCATGCAGAGTTTGTTCTTCAGAGATCTCTCTTACTTTATTCAATATCGGTCAGACTGATAATCCCTGGTCAAGAAAAGGCAGAAAGCGTGGCCGAGCAGGTTGCACTGTGGCCCCAACAAAACACAGAAATATCCTGCCCCCGAGGCAGCTAGAAGATATGGTGTTAATGCCCATGTTTTCCTTCGCTAGCCAGCACACTAGAGGGTGATGTGGTCAGCATCAAACCTGGTCGCCCTTCCTTCCTTCCCCGAGCTTCAAGGACGTGCCAGTTACCCATTTCTACAGCTGGGTGACTAGGATTCGAACTTCCTACCTTCGCCACGAGAGACTGGTGAATTTCAAATTGTAGTAGAACCAGCCATGTGGAAAGTTTCTCTCTGCAAAATCATTCTCGGGATCTTCCACAAAAAAACAGCTAACATCTGTCTGTATCAAAACTGTCTCCAAGACAAAGAGATGAGGGGCCTTTTTATTTCATTATTACTGTTTATATTATTATTATTATTATTGATATATAATGCATAAATATTTATCTGAACATATATACACTTATTTACCGATGTCGTGCCACTTACATGTTAAATTCACATTTTGTATATAGTTGTTATTCAAGAGAAATACTGATATATGTTGTTATACAAGAAGAAATAGAGACATATACGACTATGTTGTTATACAAGACGAAATAAGGACATTCGACTATGTTGTTACACAAGAAAGAAACAGAGATGGATTTTTTTTTTCATTTCACAGAACGCTGATAAAAAACCAGATAGATCACATCCCTGACTACGCCTTCATGAACAACACAAGATTAGTTCAGCTGTAAGTGGTTTGATTCTTTCTAGAAACAAATGAGAAACGGCGAAGATTTTCGCACAATATGGTGATTTAACATAGTGTTGTATGGTCAGCGTTAGAGAAATATTGGACAAAGCACTTTAGACGTTGAGAGAAAGAAAAGTGACAATGACTCGAAGCATGGACTCCCGTAGGATGAACTGCCGCCTAGCCACGAGATGTCAAATGGCTGAGTTGACAGCGCACAATTTTCTCGTGGCTAGGCTGCTGTTTGTCAGCGGTTTGAGTCACTGTCGTTCTCTTGTTGTTGTTGTTTTCTTTTCCTTCTCTCACATCTGGAGTGGTTTGTGCACTATTTTTTCCAAAGTTAACCTTACATCTTTCTAAATCACTTTGATTCTCTTTGTATTTATCCGCCTTTATTTTACTAGTATTATCATTTTAAACTATGTGCAACTCGCAGATCATTTGTATTACTCCCTTCATGCTTTCTCTGTGATACGGAGGCACAGGATAGTGTCGGATTTGGAGCGGGTTACGATGGCTATTTTTCAGACCCTGAGTGGAGCTAAAAGGCAGAGAATATGCAATGCTTCTTTGGCAGGCTCCACCACCACGGGGAACTGTGACGATCCCTACCCCGTTAGCCAGGCTAGGCCTGTAATTGAGAGTACCAACGTTGATGTGGGACGGGGTCTTGGCCAGCCATAATTCGCCAACCCTGACGCCAGCATGTTAGATGTGCGTCGCTGATTACTGAATTGACAGCGTCTAAACGCCTGTACCAACAGTTTAAGTCTGTCAATCTGTAGTCCCAGTTCCTTCTCCCACTATCATCCTTCACCCCTCTCCAAATCCTAAGATTCCCCGGGGAGAGGGAGGGAATTCCCCAGTATTTGAGAACCCCAGCTCTAACACAATCGTCTGTGCTTGTCACTGATACGACTTAACACGATTTCGGTGTTGGCCCTCAACAATGCGTTGGTTACGTTATGTCGCAGCTATCTGCCTTTCGGCCTGCCACATCCAACTTCGGCTCGGCGTATTTTTTGGAAGGGGCGGAATTCACCTTACCACTGCGATCCCTTTTCACTCAGCCAGAATATTGCCTGCTTCCATGAGCACCGCTGGGAGGTAGAAGAGGGTCTTGGCTGTGATTCACCAAACTCTTACGCAAGCGCTCGGCTATGGGTCGCTGACCGTTATCTCAACTTGAGTACAGCGGTCTTTATCTCCCTTTGTTGCATGTGAAAAATTGATTACTAACGTGATTGTCAACAATACGTAATTCTGTTTCTCTGCTGTTTCAGGCGTTTAGCCAATAATCAGATAAAGGAGGTTGCAGACAAAGCCTTCTTTGGATTAACTAAACTGAAGTATCTGTAAGTAATGGTTTGGTGGATTTGCTCTCTTAAAATAGCAGCCACAGGTTAGACACAGACTGACAAATTTCTTCTGTCCTGATTAGTTTGAGATTGGGGGGGGGGGGGGGGGGGAAGAGAAAAAGAGAGAGAGAGAGAGAGAGTGTGTGTGTGTGTGTGTGTGTGTGTGTCAGTGTGTCGTCAGGAGAGAGGGGCTGTAGGATGCTGTTAAAAGCAGCTTAAAATATTTAATGCGTGATTTAATAGTCTTACAGGAACTTGTGCTAACGCCTGACTTATAGGAATTTGTGCCAATTTCTGACCTATATTGTAAGCCACTACGTGTAGAGAGTAGGTTGGCCGAGTCGATAGCGACGTGGCATCTTGGACTGAAAGGCAAAGGATTATATTCCTGTTTCCGTCGCCCTCCAGTCAACCATTCTGTAAAAACTGGTACTCGACACACTATGTATAGTAAAACTTGAACGGCGAGAAACACTGGATTACATGCCCACAACTCATCGCCAGTGAATAAGGATATCAAGTGCTTTTACAGCTTCGTAGGTAAAAAATAACAAAAATAATAATACTAAAAGTATAGGAAAGTCTAAAACATTGTTTTCTTGATAGTGTTAGCACTACACTGTTTTCTTGATAGTGTCAGTACTACATTACTTGCTTGATACAGCCAGTACTACATTGTTGTTTTTTTTGACAGAGTCAGTACTAAATCGTTTGTTTGATAGTGTCATTATCACATTATTTGCTTGATAGTGTCAGTACTATATTCTTTGTTTGATAGTGTCAATACTAAATTGTTTGCTTGATAGTGTCAGCACTACATTGTTTGCCTGATAGTGTCAGTACTACATTGTTTTTTTTTTGGATAGTGTCAGTACTACATTGTTTTTTTGATAGTGTCAGTACTACATTGTTTGCCTGATAGTGTCAGTACTACATTGTTTTTTTTTTTTTGATAGTGTCAGTACTACATTCTTTTCTTGATAGAGTCAGCACTACATTGTTTTCTTGATAGAGTCAGTGCTACATTGTTTTTTTGATAGAGTCGATACTACATTGTTTGCTTGATAGTGTCAGTATTACATTGTTTGTTTGGTAGTGTCAGTACTACATTGTTTGCTTGATAGTGTCCATATTACATTGTTTGCTTGATAGAGTCAGTACTACATTGTTTGGTTGACAGAGTCAGTATTACATTGTTTTCTTGATAGTGCCAGTACTACAATGTTGTATTGATAGTGTCCGTATTACACTGTTTGCTTGACAGAGTCAGTACTACATTTTTTGCTTGATAGTGTCCGTATTACATTGTCTGCTTGATAGAGTCAGTACTACATTGTTTGTTTGAAAGAGTCAGTATTACATTGTTTTCTTGATAATGCCAGTACTACAATGTTGTATTGATAGTGCCAGTACTATATTGTTTGCTTGATAGAGTCAGTATTGTTCTATGTTTGTGATATTTGCATAAAAATAAAGAGACAGACGAAACAGGATCTGGAGATGTATCTTTGTTCTTTAGAGAATGATGCAGCATATACCCTGGATAGCCGAGAAAACAAATGAAGTATGTAAGAAGTAGCAAAGACGGACATTTTATTAAAACCGCAAGGAGAGGACGAGAAAGATCTTTTGGATATGTAGCAATATAGCAGGAGAAGACTGGAATAGCACCCAGTTAAAAATTAATCTTGACAAACACCATAAAAAAATCAAGGGAAACCAAATGAGAGAGAGAGAGAGAGAGAGAGAGAGAGAGAGAGAGAGAGAGATCACCAGAAAAATGTCAGAAAAAGCTGATTAAGGAAAAAAGATCGGTGGATCTGGCTAAAACTTGTCAAGGACTGCACAAAATGAAGAAAAGTCTACCGGCACCTACAAAATGAATTACGAGTAATTTGGCTAACAGCAAAAATTAAATTAAATTCGTCGTCTTAAATTTTTTTCGTTTTTTTTCCCTTCTTTTTCAGTCAACTTCAGAATAATAAAATTTCTACAATGCCCACAGCTTTTTCCTACCTCACGTCCTTGGTCGAGCTGTAAGTTCTTTGAGAAGCTAAAAATTTGTTTCGCTAATTATTTTCCCGTGCTTTTCTTATTTTTCTTGTTGTTGTTGTTATTATTATTATTATTTTAAATATAACGGCTACTTGATATTTTGTTATTTGAATTTCTTCTTCTAATATGTTGTTAGAAACATGGCGCTTATATATATATATATATATATATATATGTATATATATACCTTAAAGGATAACTGTATTCCCAGTTTCAGTCATTTCTTCTTTTTCGTTCACTTCTACCACCAAGACCGCCCTGTGATCCTACTGAATTTACGCCTGTGGTCCTGTCCTCCTGTGGTCCCCGAGAGGACCACAAGAGATCCCCGAGAGGACTACAAGAGGTTTCAGAGTATCGCTGGGCTTGGGCCTGTATTCTCGGTGGGTCACAGAAGCGGGATTGCGTGACACTGTGGTTTTCATTGCACCAATTTAATCTAGAGTTGGACTTTCTCACCGGAAAACCTCGACGTGTTTTGGATCTTAGCATATACCCTCTGGGTGAGAGGTGGTTGCCTATCCAGCCTAGAGTTGGACTTTCTCACCGAAAAACCTCAGCGTGATTAGGATACGCATATATCCTAGTCGGGTGAGAGGTGGTTGCTCATCTAGACTGCACTGGTCCAGTGTCTCCTACTTCAGCATTTTATGGTCGTGGTCGCTACCCTTCCTAGTTGTGACCAGGACAGAGCTTTTGTCCGGGAGGATGAATCCTCGCCACTAGTAAGTTTCACCCCGTTGCCGACCTCTAGATCAAAGGTGCCGTGGGATGAGTAGCTCTCGCCGCGAGACTACTAGACATACCGATTAAACTTCACTTTATCCTTCCATCACCTTTTTTCACAGCGGCGTCGCACGGCAACCCTAATTGCATTTTCTTCATTGGCCGGGAGGAGTTTCACCCCACGCGCGGCAGTAGAAAAATCTGGCCAGTAGTGTCTAAGCTTAACCCCTGGGTTAAGCCGGTTTAGGCAATCTGTCCCAGTATGAGTGTATATTGGACGTGGCCGTCCTCTGGAGCAGAGGTGTCGTGATTTAAGTAGCCCTGACCTCGAGACTACTGGTTACTTCACTTAATCCTTTCCTTCACCTTTTCCACGGCGGCGCCGCGCGGCAACCATAATCGATTTTTTTCATTGACTAGGAGGAGTTTCACCCCACGCACATCAGCTGAAGAATCTCGCCAGCAGCAGACTTCAGTCATGTAACTCTTTCACTCAGTAACAAAACTGGCTGGGTTGGTAGATCTTGCACACTAGTGCGGGTCAGTGCTCAGAGCGTTGTTTAGACAACGTCTAAATAAAATAAAAAATATCACACTCGTAACCCAAACCTTAATTTTTAAATTATAGAGTAAACTTCTTCCAGATTCTTTCTGCAAGATCTTCTCTTCCAAATGTATTCCGACAAAGCATGGGAAATAATTCAGGGATGAAAGGGTGAAACGGCTTTAATGTTTTTAAAAAATGTCATCCACTTGGTTTCATTATTTTCTTTGAAGACTCAAAGTCTAAATTACTGTACTATGCAAACTAAACATACGCCTCCAGTAATTTCCCCGTTAAACATGGCGACTGTATGGTCTTGGAATTTTTGTGTGGTGGTGAAAGAGTTAATGTACGAATATGCAAATGAAGCTAGAGAGAACACGTAAAACAACGCGTGTTCTTGTGAATAAATGTTGCAAAGTCAAACAGAGATTATGTTAAAGAATGTGTTATATGAAACGAAAAAGTTATGAATTTAAAAAAGACTAAATGAAAAGCTGTACATGAAAGAAGCTGAAAAAAAAATGATTAGAGATTTGGAAGGACGCTTGACACTTCAGCTTGTCGAAAAACACAAATACAAATAATTTACATCACAACTAGCCGCTAATTCCACTGGGGGGTTTTTTTTTTAATTTCTGTAACTGCTGTGTCAACGCGACTTCTCGGGTCTTATTTCATTTTTTTCACATTCCCTGGCTCTGTCTAATATCCCTGCCTGATAAACATTTGCCCGGGGGGTTTTTTTTCCCCTGAAGCAATTCCGGAAGTATCAAAAACGAAAACTGTATTTAAAAAAAAATAATTCAAATTCTCCTAACACAAAACTCATTCTTCGTTAAATTTTCTTCTGACAAACTGTCTTGTGGCCTAATTTCGAATCTTAACTTTCTTATACACAAGCGTCTAGACGACGCATGGCTACAACTCTTGAATTCCTCCGACAGCGGGAGTAATCTGGAGAATGTTCTCGTGCTGGCGCTGAATCGCATCAGGCACATTGCCCCATTCCCCCCTCCCTCAGGAGGTTATCTCTCTCCGCCACACTCTCCCGTCAAGCCGACAGAAAGAAACTGGTTTTGACGTATCATCCAGACAGGTTTGGCAGGTGGAGAATATTGTTACGTCATCTACCTCTACTCCAGTCCTGCCGAACCTGATAAGCTAGCACCCTCCGCTGAGCTACATCTAGTGTGTGTGTAGAATGGATAAGAACATGCAGCCCCTGTTAGAGGGCCCCGTCAGGTGGGCCGGCGCGTCCTTTTCCCCGGGGCACCAGATGCTGTGGTCTCCGCAGCTGCAATACTTGTCCATCTGTTGTTGAAACCAGCGAGGAGGTGTTTCCAAAATACATTTCATTTATCTACGAGCGCTTCACTAATATATCCCGTAATATCATATATATGATAATATGCTAACTATATCTCGTAATATCATGTACGTGATAATATGCTAAGTAAATAAGAGGTAGTGCTGCATATTACTGTAACTTACGTAATATTATATACGTTATAGTATGCTAACTATATCCCGTAATATCATATATTTGATACAATCCTAACTATATCCCGTAGTATCATAATGTTTAAACTAGGAAAAAAAAAGTAGGAACAGCTTTATTACTTAACGACTACAAAGTGGTTACGTTGCGGCGTGAGCCTTAGTCATACAAACACGCACAGGACGAAGAATTAGAGAGAGGAGATAAAGTATAGATTCACATTAATCCCATATTTTAAAATAAATAAATAAATAAATAAAATGAATAGAGCTCTTAGCTGTAACTTTAAAAAATATGTAGCTTTTCCGACGCTCGTTCAGAAATGCGCCCGTTAAAAATGTGCTACATTCAAAATGTGCTCGTTCAGAAATGTACAGAAATGCGCATGGTGGAGAGTAGAGAATGTCTAAATAGACACTTGTGATGTGTAATAGGTAGATCGGAACTAAGGGTGGTGAATGGAGATACTGTTAGGGGAGAGAGAGTGATACAGTGGTAACCTAGCCAGGAGAAGGTGAAATAAATGATTGTGGTTGGGGTAGAAGGGTTGTAATGCGATGATGTGAGGAGGTTCTGAACTATGTGTAATAAGTGAGAAGAGAATAGAGCTTAGTGGAGAGCGATTATGGTTGTGGAAGAGCAGAATGTTATGTGTAGCTGAAAAACGACTTCAAACCGTGTGGTTCAAGCGTCCCATGTTCCTGAATGTAGCAATTCTCAAGCGCTAGGCGGCTTGTGTTATCTGCGTGACATTGTTTGATGGCTGTTACCAGAAAATCAGATTTGCCTTTGTGGTTGGGGGCACTGAAATGATTCGGGACTGGTTTCGAAGCATGCGTGGTGATATCGTACAGATGTACATGCGGTCCCCTAATCTGAGACCAGTTTCACCAATATAAATTATCCTGCATCTTTTGCACACGATGACATATATTACATTACGGGACTAGCATGTGAATCCCTCAGTTACTGTCTACCTATCACATATATCACAAGTTTCTATTTAAACATTCTCTGTGCTCCGCCATGTGCATTTCTGTACATTTCTGAACGAGCACATTTTGAACGTAGCACATTTTTAACGGGCGCATTTCTGAACGAGCGTCGGAAAAGCTACATACTTTTTCAAGTTATAGCTAAGTGCTCTATTCATTTTATTCATTTTTTAAACATAGGAGTCATGTGAATCTATACTTTATCTCCTCTTCTAATTCTTCGTCCTGTGTGTGTTTGTATGATTAAGGCTCACTCCGAAACGTCACAACTGTGTAGTCGTTAAGTAATAAAACTGTTCCTACATTTTGGTATCACAGCTTTACTGCAGTGCTTCGTGTATAGTTGTATACTTATACACTAATTATTACGTGTTACCCGTAATATCATATACGTGATAATATGCAAACTATATCCCGTAATATCATATATGTGATAATATGCAAACAACATTCCGTAATATCATATATGTGATAATATGCAAACTATATTCCATGATAGCATATATGTGGTAATATGCAAACGTTGTAATATGCTGTATACTGGAGAGACCGGCCTATAGTTAAGAGACTGGTTCCGCCAAGAGTTTAATGATATCTCAGATGAGGCGCACAGACCTGTTTCAGTAAAGTGACAGTGCACGGTGCTGTATGGCCAGACTTTGAAAAACCGTGAAAAGAGTATTCCAGACGCGAGAGAAAGAAAAACGACACCTGGGAGTTGAACCACGGGCTCTGGTAAGACGAGCAACCGTCTAGCCACCCGAGTACAGCGCACTCGTCGACTTCGCTGTCTTGCACCCCACTTCGCTGTACTCTCGTGGCTGGATGGTTTCTCTTCCGACAGGAGTCCGTGGTTCAGTTCCCAGGTAAACTCACTGCTATACGCTCCAGTGTTTTTTTTTCCATTAGTATGTTAGAAAAAGTTATGGAAAAGATCGGGTGTCTACACCCAGCCCGTCTGAATTCTCAGTTCATTTTTCTCTGAATAACACTTTCTTTTGTTTAATTGTTTCTATATCCTTCAATCTTTCTCACTTCCCCATGTCCTTTTTTTCCCCACAAGCTCTAGTTTATGTGTCTGTTACGTGGATAGTAAAAGCTATAGCAATTTTCCTACTCTATTAGCTGAATATCTGAACTCAGCTGGTTGTAGCTCTCATTTCGCTTTCTCTGTATAATTCTTTCCTTTTTATCTACTGTGCTCCGCTTATATCCCTCTCTGTCCCGTCCAGTGCTATTCTTCCCCTGCTCTAGTCTCTAGCGGACCGCATTCTCCGTTTGTCTACTTACTTTCCACCTTCACCAGTGGTGTCTACTTACTTTCCACCTCCACCAGTGGTGTCTACTTACTTTCCATCTTCACCAGTGGTCGCAGTCTGCGTTCACTTTCCTGGCAGTGTAGAGCAAAGATAAGTTTTTCGCTTGTATTTATCAGTTTGTCTTGTCTTTTGTAAAGTGCTATTTGCCGAAATATAGGGTGGTCATTATTGTTGTTTTTCATAACCAATTCTCTGTTCTTAAAACTTAATGCAAATACCTCCATTTCTCTGTCAGTTTTTGTAAAATTCCACCATATGCCGTCCAAGCTACATGATCACAATAAAACAGTGCCTTAATTTCACGAATTTGTGTGTATGTTAAACTTAACATTTTTATTATTTGTCTGGTATAACAAATCGGATATTTAGGTATTTAGACGTGTAGGTGTGATAACTGAAGGGAGAGAACTTTGTAAAAAGTGCTTAACTGGCCTGTTTTATAATTCAGAATTTAAAAAACTGAATTCTCTTATGTTACCGCTTCTGCTGTTCTTTATTTGTAATTTTACTGTTGTGCCTTTCAGACTAAGTCAGTGATTTGTTCCTTTTATTGTATATTATTCAGCAGAAATTTGGTCCATATAAAACGAATGTCTGAAATTTTTTATTGAAACCACAAAACAAAGCGAAGACAAGGGGGGCCATATAAAGAAATAAAAGCCCGTCAGAAGATTGGAAAACAGAAACAAGATCAGATATCTGTTTTTATAACCCTTGCTTCTCCTACGAAAACGGTCTTCCGTTCTACAGGAAGAGTTGATCAAGACCTCTTCTCACTTACTAGAAGTACGTTTTTTCAAGAGAGGCTGTGGTCTTACGAACAGGCTGATAAGATAGATGCCAGTTTGAATCTCCAGTAATGGTGGAGCTTATGGAGAAGCAATGAGCTGTAAAAGATTCGGGTCAACATTTTGATGTACGGTCATAAGGAATCAAGGAAACCGCGGCTTTCGTATTCTCCGTCGCTAACATCAAACATTTAAACATCAAACATAACCATCATTAAACGTTTAAACATCATTATCATTAAACACCAAACATAACCATCATTAAACATTTAAACATCATTGTCATTACACATAAAACATAATCATCATTAAACATTTAAACATCATTAACATTAAATATTTAAACATCACTGTTATTAGATAGTTAGACGCCGATAGCATTGAACAGTTAGACGCTATTATCGATACATAGTTGAATATCATTATCATAATATAGTTAAACACCACTTTCATTAAACAGTTAAACATCGTGATTATAATCAGTGTTTAATCCCACAACAATACGTGTGTGCTTGTGAGTGAGTGAGTGAGTGAGTGAGTGAGTGAGTGAGTGAGTGAGTGAGTGAGTGAGTGAGTGAGTGAGTGAGTGATTGAATGAGTGAGAAAAACCTTTAATCAATTTATAAGTACTGAACAAAAATTATTTTCCTTGATCATAACTAATGTCCTAATTGTCAGGGATTCTCCACATGGAGGCTCTCCCACAGAGAAATGTCAAGCCTAAGTGGAAAAATTCTTCTGCAGATACATATATAATGGTGAAAGTTCGTTCTGAATGATGATTTAATATACAGGTGAGAATCGGGGGGGGTGGGGGTGGGGCAGCCTAGGTTGAAAAAAAATTAGCACCTAGGCCTGAGACGTTGAGAAACACTGGCTTAGTTTCATTATTGAAAGTAATGCACACTCTTTCCTGTCATTAATCAAACCGCAGGAACCTAGAAGAGAATCGTCTGACTGAAATCCCAGCAAGAAGCTTCCAGGACAAGGAAAAGCTGACAACTCTGATCTTGGGATACAATCCAATCATTCTAGTGTCGGACGAGGCTTTTACAAACCTTCCATCCCTGCAAGAACTGTAAGTGATGTAAGACAGTGATTAATAAAGGATGTTTGAGAGAATCGATGAAATAAAGAGATGTTGACATTAAATTGTAAGACTGAGCAACGTCTGTAAGACCGTAATAAGAATTGGTATAGCGTGAAATATTCTTCAATGTTACATCCAACACGTACTATTATATCGACGAGAAGCATGGATGGTAACAAAAAGCACTCGAAATCTACTGAAAGCATTGGAGATGTGGTTCTTAAGAAAAATTATGAGAATACCAAGGACAGCCAAGAAAACAAACGAAGAAGTTCTAACGGAGGCTGGGCAAAAGAGAGAAAATTATTTCAAAATTCAGAACACGACAGTCCAGATTTTGTAGGACATGTTTTAAGAAGAGGCAAACTGGAACACCTAATGACGACAGAAAAACTAGAGGGGGAAAAGGGACTGAGGAAGACAAAGAAGCAAGATACTCAGCCGACTAAAAGAATGGGATATAGGATGGTCTAAAACGCGTCTCATAGATATAACAAAAGGATAGATGGTTGTGGAAATCATTGATGACCACCGCCTGACTGGCATGGACCAGAATGAGAGAGAGAGAGAGAGAGAGAGAGAGAGAGAGAGAGAGAGAGCACGAAAATGTCAAACCAAGAAATATAGACGTAAAAAGATTGAAAGATAAGATATGGACAATGTTCTCATACGTAAAGACAGCATATGAGCTGAAGGAAAGTGTAGTCCTTTGATATTTTGATGTGAAAAAAGCAATACTATCCTGTGCATCCACCAGCTCTCGTGGTGATTTGTGTGTGTGTGTGTGGCTGTGCCATCGTATTACGCTGTCCATTGCTTTTTTCTCTTGGTATTCCCCCTGCCTCTCTTTCCATTTATCTTTCCTGTTGTCTTGTTGTTTTGAAAGCTCTCCTCTTCTCATTATACGTCCAGTGAATGATGACTGTCGTTTTCTTATGGATTTGATTGGGCTACTTTTTACATTTGCTTTTCTTGGACATTCCCTGTTTGTTATCTTAGCTGTCCACGGTATTCTTAATATTCGTCTAAGAGGCCGCACCTCTGTCGTCGCTAGTGATCTTTGCATCGATGTATTGGTCACCAAATGAGCTGATGGAAAATATCAAGGACCGAGATTTGTGGAGAAGCCTACCAGCACGGAGATGATAATGATGGTGATGATGATGATGATGATGATGATGATGGTGATGGTGGTGGTGGTGATGATGTTGATGGTGGTGATGGTGGTGGTGGTGATGATGTTGATGGTGGTGATGATGATGATGGTGATGATGATGATGGTGGTGATGATGATGGTGGTGATGATGACGACGACGACGATGACGATGATGATGATGATGATGTTACATTCCACGAAACACAGGTTTAGACAGAAAATAAACTCACAGAATCTGTATCTGACAAATGCACAACCTGTTTTCTGTTTTCCACAGAAAGTTGTCCGAAATACACGACATGACAAACTTCCCAGATTTGACAGGAACTATGAACCTAAGCGTTCTGCAGTTAGACAGAGCGAACATCAAGTCCATTCCAAAAGACGTGTGTTTGCACCTGAAACGCCTGAAAACTTTGTAAGGTTTTAAAATATACATTTGGTTTTCTGGTGTAGTAGAGTTTGACGGAATAAGTTTAGGTACAAGTAATTTCTTTAAAGCGTGGACTATTCAGTTTCGTTCTTTTTTCTGTTAATATTATGTATACATGCAAAACGGTGCTAATATATTTCGTTTTATGAATAAAATCATCTTTATTGTTTAAATTTGTGTAGCAAACAATCATGTTATCTTTATACAGTCATTCGCAGGGTTGCAGTCGCATTTAGGACGCGGCTTCAGGCTGTAAGTTGATTTGGCCGTAGGTCGGTCGTTACAGCCGTGGCCAGTCAGTAAGTCCAATGCTATATCACGTTACACGACGAGTAGACATGTTCCATATCGTCTAAGACACCAAGAGAATGCAAATATGAACAGCAATTTGTGGAAATTATCACAAAATATGAATCACGAAGAAATGAACGGAGGATCATGCTTCAGACTTCTTTTCGATGACGCTCAACAAAAAATGTAAATACACATCCATATGCGTACACTATGAGGTAGGGTAGAGTTACTCCAACTGTAATCAGAGACCGGCATTCCCGCACTCCGGGAATTCCCATATGTGCTCCACCTTCCGTCCCAACACTCACTGAAATGTGCTCCTGCTGATTGAAGCAATCACACACTGGCTGTGGGTAACACGTGCTAAACCACATCTTTCGGGGGAAAAAAAAAACACCCACTTCCCCTCTTGTCCTCCAATTCGATCATCCTCTTTTGATTTTGTCGTCATTCAGCCCAAAGTCGTCCTCCATGTGCAGCCTATCCAAAGTGGGTCTTTACAAGCTCCTCCTTGTCCAATTCTTACGGTTCCCTGAACTAATGCCATGTCCCCCAGCTTGTCCGCTCTCTCACTGCCTTAGACTCCCGCATGACCGGAGCAGGATATCCACGTCAAACTGGATAACTGAGAGCCCTCTAGAAGCTCGAGCCACTCAAGAAACATCTCTCGATTCTCCGTAACGTACTTATGGGAGTCTGTTACAGTGACCCCCATGTGAGTCCGCCATGTTCCACCAACCAGGAATACAGCAGCTTTATAACTTAAATAGGTACTCTGTAGCATTGTTAGGCTTACAATGCCATGACAGTCGATAAGCGCGTAGCGTTTACTGTCTGTAGCGAATGCATCTGGTCACTTCTAGAATGTTTTAAACTTCTATAGTACCTCGGCCGTAAGTCAGCCCTTCTCATTCGGTACATGACTGGACCGTCATGATGGAACGTTACACAGTGTTCTAATTCACATTAATGGCTGTGAAATTCTCACAAAATGTCTGTGTTTTTAACTCTCAGTGAAGTAAATGTGGGACTTTCGTTCTGCTTCGAGAATAGAGAATCTGTCATGAGCTTGTATCTCCTACTACTGGACTTTCGTTCTGCTTCGAAAATAGAGAATCTGTCATGAGCTTGTATCTCCTACTACTGGACTTTCGTTCTGCTTCGAAAATAGAGAATCTGTCATGAGCTTGTATCTCCTACTACTAACAGAGAGCTCATATAATAACAAGACCAAAAAAAAAAAAACTCCATTGGAAATCCCATTATTTTAAAACTTTCACTGCGTCCACAGGGAACAGAAGCACAGACTTGAATATGTCGATATTTAGGAAATAGCTTCCTTGGGTCACGAATCCTATGTCACTTTAAGTGGTAACATGACTGTGAGTTCCCTTGTTTACACCCAGAGTCACGTTTTGTGACTGAAGTGGCAGAGATAAGAATTACAATTATGTTTCTGTCCTAACATAGTTCAAATTTGTATATTTTCATCTAATTCTCTCTGTTTCTGGTTCAAACTTTCACACTTTCATCCAATACTCTCTAAGTTCAAACTTTCACACTTTCATCCAATTCCCTCTGTTTCTGGTTCAAACTTTCACACTTTCATCCAATTCTCTCTGTTTCTAGTTGAAACTTGCACACTTTCATCCAATACTCTCTGTTTCTAGTTCAAACTTTCACTTATATCAAATTCTCTCTGTTTCTTGTTCAAACTTTCACTTATATCAAATTCTCTCTGTTTCTTGTTCAAACTTTCACACTTTCATCCAATTCTCTCTGTTTCTGTATGTTCTGTTCTACTTCATTCCTTAGTTTTTTTATTAACTGTTTATTTAATTATATATTCTTTATTTTCTTATTTCTTTTTACATTATTTCTTGTTTTCCGTGTATTCTATACGTCTGTCTTATCTTCGTAAACTCTTTTACCGTATTTACTATTTATCTTTAGCTTCCTCTTTGAAATACTGTGTTCTCATTTAGTCGAGAATGACAGATCACTTTCTCATAGAAAATTTTCGCCAAAGGTTTTAGTACTGGTCGAGCAAACTTGTTTTCTCTCGTACAGCTGGTATTTTGGATAAAACGTTCTACAATCAGCACGGCTACAGTTCTGTTTGTCTAATTTTTCACACGGTTAATAGATTTTTGTGTCCACAGTGACTAACAGTTGTCGGAATGTTATTGCAAGGCTCGGAAGAGAGATGAAAGCTCAATATTTATAGTACTGGGGTACATGGCTCTACGATAGCTGGTCAAGGAATAATTATTTGAGGAGATTGAATAGTTTTTCGTCGCCTCTCTTGTTTCCTCCTCCTTTCTCGCTTGTGACTGACTAAGCGATGTCTTTCAAGAGTTATAGTGAGCAATAACTTTCTGCTATAGGAGCTGTTCAGTTGTCAGGGCTAGCTAAAAGAGTTATGAGGGGTCTTTTTATACCCATTTCGAATATCCCTCGAAACAGACTATAGCCTTCTCTCTGTCTGGTTAATGGAGTGCGGCTTATTTAGGTCTGCCTCTGAAGTTCAGGCAAGTCACCGTAATAATGCAGAGTTGGACTTGAGCAGTGTTTCCCAGCGTGGGATGTACTCCTAACGGGAGAGGGGAGGGGGCAATTTTAGTATTTTGGGGAGCAACTGGAATAAATTTCAATTATACTTTTTAAATCTTGGTTGATTACGGAGGGTGGAAAATCTTTGAGGCGTTGAGGTGGGGGCATGATCCAAAGAAGGTTGAGAAACACTGGGCTTGAGCACGACAAGAAAAGATGTAAGAAATGGACTGGTCGTTATACTCCGGAAGAATCCCAACGCCATAGACGAAACGGTCACGTGTGGGCACGGAATTAAACTTGGGAGGACGAGTACAGGAGGCAACATGGGAAAACACTAAACACCGAGACAGCACGTCACACTGCTAGGACATAACACAAACACTGGCAACAAACCGTGGAAAGTGTAGAGAATTTGTTTGCTGCCCCCCAAAACACCACACGATGACGGCTGTTCAGGCCTTTACTATGGATGGATGGATGCTCGCTTCGCAGCTTGTTTGTTTGACTCCTTTGTTTGATCTCAGACATTAAAGAACTACTTTTATTCCTCTATCGTACACATGAGTAGATTTAACCTCAAGTAGCAGCCTAACTGGCAAACAGCTTTCACATTTCTGCCGACTGTACAGCATTCACGTAACTGGCCCTTTGTTTCCTCAGTGACGTACATTCTAACAAGATTGGAACGATACCAGAGATGTCTCAGTGCAGGTACCTCACTATACTGTAAGTGCTCGCTTTCTACGTTCACGTGGTCGAATACGCCTGTTGTTTTAAATGTAATTGATGATGTGGCTCTTGTTTTTCGTGCAATAACTTGTAACTGCAACTTCCTGCATATAGAACCGGTGTATTCCTTAACTAAACGTGTGCCATATATTTATGCGAGACTGAAATCTTGAGCAGATTTCCCCATTTTTTTTTTGGGGGGGGGGTGCAAATACTGTGAGATCTTAGGACATTCCCCTTTATTCACTTTTTACTGTATGACTAGAGGAAAACAGAGACAGCTTTCTTTCTTTCTTTCTTTTCTTTTCTTTAATTTCTATCTACCTTTCTTTCTTTTTTTTTCTTTAATTTCTATCTACCTTTCTTTCTTTTTTTTTCTTTAATTTCTATCTACCTTTCTTTCTTTTTTTTTCTTTAATTTCTATCTACCTTTCTTTCTTTTTTTTCTTTAATTTCTATCTACCTTTCTTTCTTTTTTTTTCTTTAATTTCTATCTACCTTTCTTTCTTTTTTTTTCTTTAATTTCTATCTACCTTTCTTTCTTTTTTTTCGGAAGCTCAGACAAGGCACTTTCCTTTCAGGTGTCTAAATCTAAATTTCAAATACCCTTGGAGACTTTGGGTTACAAATCACGGCATTTGTTCTAGATACGTTTTTAAGAAAAGGAAAACGCATTATTATTATTATTATTAGTAGTAGTAGTAGTAGTAGTAGCAGCAGTAGTAGTAGTAGTAGTAGTAGTAGTATTGTTGTAATTATCATAAGCAACTGGCTCTCCAATATGTGTACAGAAACATGGCCAACAATGAGCTGACATCAATAGATGGCCAACTATTTAACGGCATGGATCATCTGAAGGATATGACCCTCACCATCAACTACATCCATACAATCTCTGAGGACGCTTTCGTAGGGCTTGGCGCACTTGAATATTTGTAAGTAGTAGCAATGTGACATAGGTTTATAGATTTGGAAGAGTGTTATGGTGTGCATGCGCTCGTAGTGTAAATTACAGTTGATAAACAAGCTGTTTGGATATCCGTTATCCATGCCATCAACGGCATAGTCACCCTTCCATTGCGACGTACAACTTTTTATATAGGACAGCAAAAGATTCTCTCCCTTTTCTCCAAGTCTTGTATTGCATGCTGTAAATTTCGATGTCTACTTGGTTTTTTTTTTCTGTAGTTTGTTCTTTGTCGTTCTCTCTCCTTTCAGATGACTATTATCGAGGCTGCATCTTCAGTGTCACTGTGATCTTTCTTAAGCTTCAACTTCCTTCTTGAATAATTATAATGTATGAGTTATTCTCTGTCTTTTGCTTGGTTTAGGATTTAGAGTTCTACGTTTTTTTCGATCTTTTGACATTTCATAATTTTTATAGACGGTTTCAATCCTACTTGCTTCTTGAGCTTCATCGATTCTTCTCCGGATTTTCTAGCAACAACGAATCCTTAAGGTGTTTCGCCACAGCGGAACAAAATAACTTCCGGTGGTTGCTTCTTAAGAGATAGTCCTTAAAAAGAGTGTGGTTGTATTCTTCTGTTTTAGTCTAATTGTAAACATATGGAAACACATTTTTATTTTTTTTTGTACGATCTTCCTTTGGCGAGAAACAATAAATCTTGACAACTTATCTCGTAGCGGGCAACTTGTAATGAAGCCAACACAGATAGGCAGAAAGATTCCTGTTGAAGTTTGCGTTTTTTTTTTTTTTCTGGCGCGAATTTCATCATCCACAGCTTTATCCACCGACATTTTCTAAGGTTGACAAGCCGTTGAACATTCTAAAAAAAAAAGATAATGGCAACTAGGTACTGGCTGGGATAGAGAAACAAACCTCCAGCACATCAAAAACTTATGATATTCAAAGACGTAACCGGCAGCTGAATGAATACCACAACAGCCAGTGTGGTCGCTGCACTTGAAACAGTCATTTCTTACAAGACGATCATCAAATCCTCCTCATCTGAAAATAACATAGCTACCTTACAAGCTCATTATTGGACCTGCTTTTCAACCGAAGACTAAAATCTCAGCCTAAACATTCCGCACGAAACACAGGCCGAAAACGTTGATATTATGAAATAGTCCAATGGCTATAGCGTCGGACGAAGCTTTCACAAACCTCCCATCGCTGCACGGACTGTAAACGTTCTTAAAGTAAAGCCAGTACTCATAGCCGCTTACGTGTAGCCATGCCAGACACAACGCATTTAATACTCGTATGTTATTCAGTAACAAGCCAAGGTGTGTGTCTGTAAGGCATTGCTCATTTGTATAGTTCGCCTGGCTGGTAGACAAAAGAAATGATTATTCATGGCTCGGACCAATGCCCAAGTTCAAACACCTTCTTTCATTCTTGAGCAATAAGTAGACGAACTCCCAGAGTTCCTAAATGAAAACAGTTCGGCTGTCACATATTCCAATCATTGAACTTGACATACTAGTTATATCCATAACAGAACAGCCACAGAACTTGATATGCTAGTTATATCCGTAATAGGACAGTCATATGACTTGATATACTAGTTATATCCATAACAGAAC
The DNA here is from genome assembly GCA_009760885.1 of Achatina immaculata. Classification (NCBI taxonomy): domain Eukaryota; kingdom Metazoa; phylum Mollusca; class Gastropoda; order Stylommatophora; family Achatinidae; genus Lissachatina; species Lissachatina immaculata. The sequence continues at coordinate 5,825,592 of CM019718.1, forward strand.
AGCCACAGGACTTGATATACTAGTTATATCCATAACAGAACAGCCACAGGACTTGATATGCTAGTTATATCCGTAATAGGACAGTCGTATGACTTGATATACTAGTTATATCCATAAAAATATAGCTATAGGACTTGATATACTAGTTATATCCATAACAGGACAGCTATAGGACTTGATATACTAGTTATATCCATAACAGGACAGCCATAGGACTTGATATACTAGTTATATCCATAACAAGACAGCTATAGGACTTGATATACTAGTTATATCCATAACAGGACAGCCATAGGACTTGATATACTAGTTATATCCATAACAGGACAGCCATAGGACTTGATATACTAGTTATATCCATAACAAGACAGCTATAGGACTTGATATACTAGTTATATCCATAACAAGACAGCTATAGGTCATTACGACGATTTCTCACTCTCCCACTTTCCGAAGATGTAAATTCTAGACGGAGACAAGAACGAGGGCATAAGTTCACATCTGAAGCATCCATCTTGCTGTACCGTTAAAACCTTCCTCGTCTTCCGCGTTCAGTCCCAGTATTCTCTCGTGCTATTTACCACCACCACCACCACCATTATCATCATCACCACCTTTCACTCCCTTGAGAGCATAGGCCACGGATAAAGGCTCTACAGTCATCCCTATTCTTGGAATTATTCTCTGCTTCCGTCCATGTACAGTATATCCCTTGTTTTTGAGGACCGTCATAATAATTTCTCTTCTCCAAGTAAGTCTAGGACTTCCTCGTTTTCTGTTTCTTTGAGGATTCCATATCTGTTAATAACCTGTATTGCTGTGCTGGTGTCGGGTTTCCTCAGAGTGTGGCCAATCCACCTCCACTTCCTTGAAATGATCTACAGGTCCGTGCTGTTACCGATCCAGAAAAACCTCACAAGAACTCATGGGCACGTTCACTGTACAGACTTGGACAGTAACACAAAACCATGAGCGTAACCCCAAGCCACAATCATGAACTGGTACATACTGTCCAGAAATATGTACTTAAAAAAAAGGACAAAGAGACCCTGTTCAAAACCTGGAGCTGACTGAGACAAAACGCCCCTGACTCAGCAATTAAGGACATTAGACTCTTCATAATTTCTCTTATTACAGTCACTAGCATCGTCAAAACTATACAAATGTCTTTTTGATGCTTTCTGCTCCAGGAACCTGGCAGAGAATCAAATCAGCGAGATTCATCCCCTGGCCTTTCTACCTCTGAAGTCCCTTAAAGATTTGTAAGTTACTCTGTAACATTTATATCGATGTTTGTACATTTTCAGCAACATTTATATCGATGTTTGTACATTTTCAGCAACATTTATATCGATGTGTGTACATTTTCAGCAGCATTTACATCGATGTTTTTATACTTTCTTTAACATTTATACTAGTTTTTTTTTGTCTTTTACATCTTTTAGTTGTATTATTTATTGTAAAGGAGACTTTCACTTCTTGTAGCTTATGCTGGGATGACTTTGAAACACAGTATTCAAGTCGGGTGGACAATTTGCTAGAGCGATATCTGTAAATACAGGTAAACCTCGATGTACGCGGTTTCGATCAGCGCGGTTTTCGGCTAATGATGATTACAAACGTTTATACCGCACCACTGTACGTGCATCTAAAATTTCGAATAGCGGTGTCGATTATTAAACCAAACATACCCACACGGGCCAAAACTGCCGACAGGTAATCCAAGAACGGTACGTGGGCGCCTTTACGTTGTCGCCCCTCCTCATCTTCTCTCAAGCAACAAAAAACAAACATTACAAAAACATGATCTATCCACGACTGTGCTTTAAACTAAATAAAAGTTTGTTTGTTTTTTTTTTAAGTTCACCATGTTCGAAAAGAAAAGTGATAGGTCAGCGTAATTCGAGAAGAAGGAAGAGGCGTAAAAGTATCACCCTGAACATGAGGCTTCACATTATTCAACGATTTGCTGCCTCTTCCCTCAACACTGAAAGGTACATGAGGAAGGAGACAAGACAAGATAAACGGTTAAAATTGTCTCCGAAACCTAGAAAATACGATTACCTGCTGTTGTTAAATTTCTTGGCGAGGAAAGGAACGGCAAAACTGTTCAAACGACACTTAACTATTTTTTTTTAACTGGAATATAGCATATCCATACTTTGCTCTTTTGTGGCTAACTTCTTCAGTATTTTTTTTGGGTCTACCTCATCATCATCATTATCGTCGTCGTCATTGTCGTCGCCATCATGGCTTTGGCAGTGATGCTTTCCTGCAAATCTCGATCCTTGAATTCAGTTGGTGACATTTTACTGTGTCATCGCACTGAACTGTCCATGATTTTGTTTTTCCTCTTGGTCTTCCCCCGCCTCTCTCCCCATTTTATCTTTCCTGTTCTTATGTTTCCAATCTCCTCCTCAATTAATGATGTCTGCTTGCTTGCTTTTCATTATTTTTTATACCCCAGTTTGTATACACCATGGTAAACTTATGTGGTGTGATAAGAACAAAAGTATCGTAACTGAGGGCATAGGTCGTATTATCATAGATAAATCTGGGTTTTTCTCATTGCTTTTCTTTTTAACCAAAAATTGGTCACGGATTCAATTCCGGAAAGGGACAATGTGAACGGGACGATATATATATATATTATATATATATATATATATATATATATCTGAACCGTAAGTGCCCAGGGCACATGGGGCTTCCGCAAGGGTTTTCCACAAACGCCTGTCTTTTGCCTTTTTTTCTGCTCTTGCCCAGGTGAACCCTCTATTGCTCAACATCATTTCTGTTGTTCTTCTCCATGTCTCTTTTGGTCTACCCTTACTTCTGTTACCCTGTAGTGTCCATCTTAGTGCTTTTTTTTTGTAGTGAGTTGTCAGTCATTCGGAGCACATGTCCCAACCATCGCTAGCGTCTTTCCTCAATAATTGCTGTCAATGGCTTCATCTGCATTTCTGCCAACAAGATGTTATTTCTTATGGTGTTTGGCCAAAATATTGTTCTGATTCTTCGTAAACATTTAGTTTGGAAAGAATTCAACTTATTTTCTGTTGTTTCTGGTGATTTTCCAGCATTCACTTCCATAGAGTAGTACACTTAGAATATTACTCTTAAATATCCTGATTTTCGTATTTATACTTAGTTTTTTAGATTTCCATATAGTCTGCACCACTGCAAAAGCCTGGTTTGCTCTAGTAAGTTTGCTGTTGATGTCCTCTGTGCTGTCTCCATTTTCTACTACTCTGCTGCCAAGGTATACAAATTCATTGACCTCCTCCACTAACTTGCTATCTACATTTCTGTTGTTCACATTTTGCTTCATTAATTTTGTCTTTCCTACGTTGATGTTTAGTCCTATGTTGTGTGCATTCTGAGTTAGCTTGTTTATTTTATCTTGCAAATCTTTGTGGCTGCTTGATAGTAGACAAATGTCGCCCGCAAAGTCAAGATCCTCCAGCACTGTGTCAAGGGTCCATTGTAATCCTCTGCCTTTATCTGATGTTGCCTCCTTCATTAACCAGTCTACTGCTAAGATAAATAATGTTGGTGATAGTACACATCCCTGCTTCACTCCTGTTTGTACCCTAAAGCTGCTGAAGGTATGTTCTCCACAGATAACTTTGCACTGAAAACCCTCGTATAGGGCTTTGATTACATTCACTATCTTATGGGGGAGGCCATGCCATCTTAGGATTTTCCACAGTGCATCTCTATATATATAATATACACATATATATAATATATAAGATATATACATATATATAACATGTATACTAGTATATGTATATGTATATATATATATATAACAACAAGTTATGACCCAGAGAACACCCCCTCCCCCCGCTCTTAAAATGTCACGAGTTTAATAGGACCGAAACACCTGTCTGAGAGGGGGGAGGGGGGTATTTCCTCTGATGATCTGAAGGTGTTGTGTTGTTGTTCCGCTGTCTACAGTAGAGAGTTTCCTGAATATATCGTGAGAAATTGAGAGAATTTGCCGATGCACTGTCAGATGTCACAAAACTGGTCCAAAACGGCAATTTGTTTCGTCGCTCAGTGTCCGGACATTCTAATTAGCCACATCATCATCATCATCATTATCATTGCGACTTAAACTGTAAAACCCCATAGACTGCCGATTCAGAAAAAAATCAGAACATTGAAGAAACGAAGTTACTCGTATCATAGCTGCTATCCAGTTCTATTTATCTGCTTTTTTCTGTTGGTATTAATCATCCAGTTTCAAGATTTTCATTTCCTTTACCTTCTTTATTAATTCTCTCTCTCTCTCTCTCTCTCTCTCGCACGCACACATGCACACACACTCTCCCTCCATACCTCTCTCTCTCTCTTACACATACACACAGATTTTCATTAATGTACATATATATGTATATAGTTATTTCCTGTGCTGAATGTGTGGGTGAGAGTGAAACATAACAATTTTGCGACTTCAACTTGTGTTATTTCAGTTGTGTTATTTCATTCTTATCATGTTTGTTATATACATAACATGTTTGTTATATACATAACATATTTGTACTGTCAGATGCGGAATGTCTGGAACAGAAAGAAAGTTGTATAATAAAAGGCAAAATGCATGCACAATTCTTCATCCTTTTGCAAATAAAGTTCAGTCATTAATCAATCAGTCAATCAATCAGTCAATCAATCAGTCAGTCTGTCTCACAACCCCCCCCCCCCTTCTTTTTTTTCCTTTTTCCCCTTATGAATATTTCCGTTAAGATTTCAAGACGTGAATTGTTGAAAATGTACAGGAATGCGCAAAGTGTGTGTGATGAGATGGTGAGACAGAAGTGTTACACTTTACATGTGGATGAGCGGATGAGTGAAAAGATTTATTGAGCAAATTACCTCAAGGATAAATGTTCGCTCGTGTTTCGTAGATTAAAGAAAATATATGTTCATCTTAAGTTGGGAGTCAGACATACAGTGAGAGTAAGAGAGAGAGAGAGAGAGAGAGAGAGAGAGAGAGAGAGAAAGGCCGGTAGCAAAGACACAAAGAGAGGACAATGAAAGAGAGTGTGAGGAGAGATGGTGAAACAGAGGTATAGAGAAAGCGAGATAGGAAGAGAGAAAGAGAGAGGCCGGTAGCAAAGACACAAAGAGAGTGTGAGGAGAGATGGTGAAACAGAGGGATAGAGAAAGCGAGAGAGAGAGAGAAGTATGAGACAGAGAGAAAGGTGGGTAGCAAGACACAGAGAAAGGAGAACGAAAGAGAATGTGTGGAGAGATGGTGAAACAGATGGAGAGAGAAAGCGAGAGAGGGAGAGAGAGGGGGGATGAGACAGAGAGAAAGGCGGGTAATAAAACACAGAGAGAGGAGAATGAAAGAGAGTGTGTGGAGAGATGGTGAAACAGAGAGAGTGTGTTATGGGGAGATACTGAGACAGAGAGAGAGAGAGAGAGAGAGGAAGAGCGAGACAGATACTATGGAGATGAGACAAAGTGTGTGTGGGGGGATGAGACAGAAAGAGGGAGAGCGAGACATAGAGGCTGGAGATGAGACAAAGTGTGTGTGAGGAGATGGTGAAACAGACAGAGGAACGGCGAGACTGGAGATGAGACAAAGTGTGTATGGGGAGATGAGACAAAGTGTGTATGGGGAGATGAGACAAAGTGTGTATGGGGAGATGAGACAAAGTGTGTATGGGGAAATGAGACAGAAAGAGGGAGGGCGAGACAGAAAAACTGGAGATGAGACAAAGTGTGTATGGGGAGATGAGACAGAGGTAGGGCGAGACAGAGAGACGAGATGAGACAAAATATGTATGGGGAGATGAGACAGAAAGAGGTAGGGCGAGACAGAGAGACGAGATGAGACAAAGTGTGTATGGATAGATGATACAGAAAAAAAGGAGGGCGGGACAGAGAGACGAGATGAGACAAAGTGTGTATGGGAAGATGAGACAGAAAGAGGTAGGGCGAGACAGAGAGACTGGAGATGAGACAAAATGTGTATGGGGAGATGAGACAGAAAGAGGTAGGGCGAGACAGAGAGATTGTAGATGAGACAAAGTGTGTGTGATGAGATGGTGAGACAGAAAGAAGGAGGGAAAGACTGAGAAAGAGACGGAGAATTTGTAGGAAGAGAGGTGGTTGAGAATGAGACAGAGATAGTGTGTGTGCGTGTGCGTATGCGCGTGCGCGTGCGCGTGCGTGCGTGCGTGCGTGCGTGTATGTGCAGAGAGGATGAGGAAGAGAGAGAGGAAAGTGAAAAATAAGTATTTTATAGAAAGAGGGTGAAACAGACAGAGAGAGTGAGAGACAGAGGGGGGAGTAAGAAATAGAAAGAGAGTGTGGGGAAAGGGTGATAAAGAGAGGGGAGAGCGAGACACAGAAAGAGAGAAAGAAAGGAGTGAGAAACAGAGAAGGAATGTAAGGAGAGAGTGAGATAAATGAATGTAGGGTGGTATTTGTTTATCACACTCACTAACCTCGTCATATTCACACACCCCAGACAACACTCAGATAACCTGGTCAGAATCACACACCCCAGACAACACTCAGCTAATTTCGTCATATTCACACACCCCAGACAACACTCAGCTAATTTCGTCACATTTACACACCCCAGACAACACTCAGCTAATTTCGTCACATTCACACACCCCAGACAACACTCAGCTAATTTCGTCACATTCACACACCCCAGACAACACTCAGCTAATTTCGTCACATTCACGCACCCCAGACAACACTCAGCTAATTTCGTCACATTCACGCACCCCAGACAACACTCAGCTAATTTCGTCACATTCACGCACCCCAGACAACACTCAGCTAATTTCGTCACATTCACGCACCCCAGACAACACTCAGCTAATTTCGTCACATTCACGCACCCCAGACAACACTCAGCTAATTTCGTCACATTCACACACCCCAGACAACACTCAGCTAATTTCGTCACATTCACACACCCCAGACAACACTCAGCTAATTTCGTCACATTCACACACCCCAGACAACACTCAGCTAATTTCGTCACATTCACACACACCAGACAACACTCAGCTAATTTCGTCACATTCACACACACCAGACAACACTCAGCTAATTTCGTCACATCCACACACCCCAAAAACAACACTCAAATAATCTGGTCGCATTCGCACATCCCAGACAGCACTCAATTAGTCTGGTCGCAGTCACACATCCCAGACAGCACTCAAACAGGCTCAGACAGTTGCATGAAACTAATATCACGTTTTCGGATGTTGTGTGACCATTTTATACGACGTACCGCGTGCAGCGACTCCAGTCCACAATTATATTCTGAAAACTTCAGTATATGTACAATTTTTTCTCCAGTCTAGTACGCCAGTCCTAGACTTTCCAATAACAATATACTGACAAACTGGGTTCACTATGTGATCTTGTAACCGCTGTTGAAATACTACAAGAGTTCACTGCAAAAAGATGATTTCGGAGTCGAAAGGAGGTCATGTGGTTTGATTAATCACGAGGGCAAGGGAGATAATCCACTTAGCAATACTGAAAAGAAATTTGAAGTTAAAACATGTTGGTTTTGTATAAGGAAGATTTTAGCACCTATAGAGTCACCGCTGACATTTTATATTTTGGTGTGGCATCAGTGGATTCATTCAGTCAACCATTTCCATGTCCCTTGTGGAACTTTGCCTTCCTAACAGTTCTCCTGTAGGCTTCTCGATTGTAAGCAAGATGCCCTGCTGCTGATGCGTCCATTCGCAGATCATCAACAATGTCTTGCAGCCATCTTCGCCTTGGGCTTCCTCTCTTTCTTTTTCCCATTATGTACCCTTCCAAGACGGTCTTCTCTAAATTCCCGTGACATTAATGTGTCCAAAATATTTAAGTTTTCTCTCTTTAATCCTCTTTACTAGCCAAGTTTCTTCAATAATATGTTCTTGTATTATGGATATATTTGTTCTTTTTTTGTGCCCATGATATTTTAAGAACACTTCTGTAGCATTTACATTCAAAGGCATTTATGTATTTCTCAACTGTTTTGTTAAGTGTCCAGGTCTCACAGGCATATTGTACAATGGGAAATATGCATGATTTTAAAAATCTGATTTTTGTAGTTCTGCCTGTTCCTCTCCGCTTTTTTTTTTTTTAGTTTTACATTTTTGAAGAGCGATAGATGTCCTCCTTTTAATTTATCAGTGGGCTGGTGAACTAGAAAAGTTGAGCTGATGTTGCAGCAGTGCAAAACAAAAATTAGAAATTACTCTGATCTGTAAAATTTCAGCTGACGTTGGCGCACTTGAGCTGTGTGAAGAGCTGAAGCTGCTGAATGGAGCTGCGACATTGGACCCGCAGAATGTGCTGGAGCTTATTTATGAAAGCAGCGCTGAAGAAATGTATCTCAACACAGTTATTCTTCTGCGTATTTTACCGACGATACTGGTAGCTGTAATCAACCTTGTAAGATGCTTCATGAAATTGAAACTTCTAAAAAAAAAATCATCTGAAATGAACTTTTGCGGAAGAAAGATTAATGGACTTTCAGTAGTTCTGTCGATCGATCAGGATCTGGCTAGCAGATGATGAAATCGTATAGAGCCTCGCCAGAACTTTTTTTTTATATTATTATACTTATGGGGTGACTTCGCTTAAGTTTTTTTTTCTAAGTTACAAGGTTTTGTAACTTCGTGAATGTAATAAAGATTATTACTTTGATGTAAAACTGTAGCATAGCCTTGTAAGTAATGATTATAGTTATTATAATAATTATTATTATTATTATTATTATTAGTGACATGATCAGGAATAAAGAATGTATTGGGGGGCAGAGAAGTTATAGTTAGAGGAGCGAGGAACGGATACTCGGTACTTCAAAGACCTGATCAAAGGTAAAACCGTATCGATAGATCTGATAGATCGTGAGAGTGGTCCAGTTCTAGAGGTGCGACTTCGCGCGCACGTGCAGTAGCCCAGGGGGAACAATTGACCAGTAGATCAAACGACTGAACAGAGAACGGACTAGGTCCCGAAGCAGGTAACATGAAAGAGATGGTGGACTTGTTAATGGGAGGTAACAATTAGACGACGGAGATGAAAGAGACTTAAAGCGAAGACGCCAGTTGCGACCGGTTTTGGCGTGGTCAGAACTTACGAATATAAAGAAGGGAGGAGGATTCAGGAGGGCCGGCGGAGAGCAGATAGGGGTTCTGATAGAGGAGGAGGCAGAGAGAGATTTTGATAGAGGAGGACCAAAAGGTCCTAAACAAGTAGTCTAATAGAAGAACATAACAGATAGAGAAGTAGAGTTAGATTGAACTAGTGTAGCAAGAGATCGTACAGTAATTGTTACCAAGAGCTTTTGTATTACTGAATATTGTGAACGCTGCTTAAATACTGCTTGTAGAATTATGAGAATTTTGATATTGTGATTTTGTGAGATTTCGTACTACTATGATGAAAATAATGAAAGGTGTATAATCTTGCCTATGCCTATTATTACAAGTGAGTTATCAGCTATACGTATTGATCATATTGATATTATTTGTCAAATTAAAATGAGTCAGTGAAATGTTCAGGAGAAATCAACTATTGCCATGTATGTGAAACTTCGACGCGTGATGTACCAAGGTGAGATGTGATGATAATAGAACATTCAATAATAACAATAATAATGAACAATATAAATGAACTAAAAAATTGTTATAATGGTGCCCGTGCCTATTCCTGACATTTGGGAGGAGACGACCTGGCGTAGAAGCGGCCACAATGCGAAGTATTGACTACTAGCGATCACGTGCAAGACTGTGTTGAACTGATGTGATTTAGGCGAAGAACAATTGTTTATCATAGCTACAATAGATCGTATGCTAAATGATTTTGCTTATTCAGAGCTATGGCCACTTTAAGAAAAACGAGAAATGTACTGAACAGATGAAATTTCAGAATAAGAAATATAACAAAGATGAAACGACAGAGTAAAATGATCATTAATATTCTTTTTACTGATGTGAGGAATCAAGAGGACGGTGCTTTCTTTTAATTTATCATAAGGTTTATTAACTTTACATCTTATAAATGCTGCTAGGTTGACGGGAGCACAACTACGAGTTTGCTACATTTTTGTTGGGATGCAAAGGTTTCACACTGATGTACATACAGGTATACATATCTTGAGGATAATGTGACTTAATTTTTTTATGTTTATGAGACGAGACTAATATGGCTCGCATTGATGATGTAATTTTTTGCATTGCTACTAGGGTATTTTTAATGTTGAAATGCTCTTTTGTATGGTGAATAATAATGTAATATTGCATATTTTTGTATGAAGAATGAAGTGCCTACACATTTTTTTTGAGATATGGAAACAAACTTTTCATTTGTATTAAGAAGAGTAGGGTGAGATGTTTGGGTGTTGCCAGATTGGTTAGTGGAACCGAGAAGGTTGTGTTGTGATTATCAATACGAGGATACCCTCACCACTAAAAATGGTTGGCATAGAGGATGGAGACCCAAGAGTTATCATGATAGAGGAGTACTTGGGGGGTAAAATAATTGAAGTCAGTGGAACAAATTTCGTGAGAATACGATGGGAGTATTCTGGTCTTTCAGGAACCAGTACATCACATTTCACACTGAGTATGTATCAGGGAATGTGTATGAGATATCCGATGGTTGCCGCTGATGATGAGAAACGGGAGGTTTGTCGAATGAAAATTCATCATAAGGTCAATAAAGTGATTTGTTTTGAGGTTGGGCCTCAAATGTAATGACAGTATTTTTGGTCATTTGAAAGAATGTATGTTTTTATTTTTCTTGAGTATGTATGGGAATACACTTTGATGCAGAATATGTATAATCTAAAGAAGAAGAATGAATTTATGTTTTATGGGCATGTGTAACAAGATGTAACTATTATTTTACATATTTTTCTATGATGGTTCAGAGTTATTGAGAGAATGTAACTACCATGTAATTGCTTAAGGCAGTCGATATAGCTGACAGTTAACATTCTGACTTAAACAAGGGGAGGTGACCGCAAAGTGATTTTTGTTGGTACTGTGGTCCACATGGAAATATATTTTGGTAGCTCATTACTTACAAGGCACTTTGCTAGTTTTTTTGTGTGTAGTCATAATGTTAACAATATGACTTAAACGAGGGGAGGTATGTAGCATAGCCTTGTAAGTAATGATTATAGTTATTATAATAATAATTATTATTATTATTATTATTAGTGACATGATCAGGAATAAAGAATGTATTGGGGGGCAGAGAAGTTATAGTTAGAGGAGCGAGGAACGGATACTCGGTACTTCAAAGACCTGATCAAAGGTAAAACCGTATCGATAGATCTGATAGATCGTGAGAGTGGTCCAGTTCTAGAGGTGCGACTTCGCGCGCACGTGCAGTAGCCCAGGGGGAACAATTGACCAGTAGATCAAACGACTGAACAGAGAACGGACTAGGTCCCGAAGCAGGTAACATGAAAGAGATGGTGGACTTGTTAATGGGAGGTAACAATTAGACGACGGAGATGAAAGAGACTTAAAGCGAAGACGCCAGTTGCGACCGGTTTTGGCGTGGTCAGAACTTACGAATATAAAGAAGGGAGGAGGATTCAGGAGGGCCGGCGGAGAGCAGATAGGGGTTCTGATAGAGGAGGAGGCAGAGAGAGATTTTGATAGAGGAGGACCAAAAGGTCCTAAACAAGTAGTCTAATAGAAGAACATAACAGATAGAGAAGTAGAGTTAGATTGAACTAGTGTAGCAAGAGATCGTACAGTAATTGTTACCAAGAGCTTTTGTATTACTGAATATTGTGAACGCTGCTTAAATACTGCTTGTAGAATTATGAGAATTTTGATATTGTGATTTTGTGAGATTTCGTACTACTATGATGAAAATAATGAAAGGTGTATAATCTTGCCTATGCCTATTATTACAAGTGAGTTATCAGCTATACGTATTGATCATATTGATATTATTTGTCAAATTAAAATGAGTCAGTGAAATGTTCAGGAGAAATCAACTATTGCCATGTATGTGAAACTTCGACGCGTGATGTACCAAGGTGAGATGTGATGATAATAGAACATTCAATAATAACAATAATAATGAACAATATAAATGAACTAAAACATTGTTATAAAACTTGACTTTGAAATAAATTAATAATAGTATTCATGAGTCTAAAATGAAACTTCAGATCGAAGTAAAGATTTTTTTAAAAAAAGCTACTTATATTGAAAGCGTGTCAAGGAAGAGATGGCGCTGCTGATTTTTCCTACGGCCGGCGCAGATTGGCCTACCCAGGGCTAAAAGCAATGCTGGTTGCCAACTTCGTCCATATGCCCAAACCATGCTCTTTTGAGATAATCTAAACCCTCTAAACCTTTTTCGACTTCCAGAGAACTACTTGGATTTTAGACCTTCAGCCAACGTTCATTATAAAACTAATTCTCATGTTGTATTCCCCAACTCTCACCCAGAAATCTTGGCTACAACCGAATCCATCACTTACCCACTGCTGGGCTGGTCAACCTTGAGAAACTGAAGGTCTTCCATAACCCAGATCTTCGGGAATTTCCGCGGAAAGACGAGTTTCCGAAAGTCAACAACTTCGTGTTGTCGTACGCCTACCACTGTTGTGACTACATGCTTTCAAGGCCAGAGGTAAATATACTGAATATTTTAAGGGGTAAGACTTTTGTGAATATTTTTTCCCTTGAATTGTAGTTAAATTAGATTGTTCTTTAAGATGTTCGATAGATTGTTCTTTAAGATGGTCGATAGATTGTTCTTTAAGATGTTCGATTCTTAACTACCTTTAATAGACTAAAAACAGACTATTGGGACGTTTTTTGAAGTCATACTTGTAACGAACAGTCAGTTGCCCAGTTGTATAAGCCTCAGTTACCCAGTTGTAGAAGCCTCAGTTGCCCAGTTGTAGAAGCCTCAGTTGCCCAGTTGTAGAAGCCTCAGTTGCCCAGTTGTAGAAGCCCCAGTTGCCCAGTTGTAGAAGCCCCCAGTTGCCCAGTTGTAGAAGCCTCAGTTCCCCAGTTGTAGAAGCCTCAGTTCCCCAGTTGTAGAAGCCCTAGTTGCCCAGTTGAAGGAGCCCCAGTTGCCCTGTTTAGAAGCCCAAGTTGTCCAGTTGTAGAAGCCCCAGTTGCCCAGTTGTAGAAGCCCCAGTTGTAGAAGGTCCTTTGACTAGTTGTAGAAGTTCCTTTGTCTAGTTGTAAAAGCCCTAGTTACCCAATTGTAGAAGTCCCATTGCCCAGTGATGATGATGGTTTCGAAAGTTCGGCTAAGAGGGTATAGGGACATTTAAGATAAGCCATGGCGGCGTTTGCCGCCGTAAAAAGGCTTAAGAACCCCTGATGTAAGATTAGGACGATACAGGACAGATGAGATATCTGTTCTGCTCTTAATAGAAAATCACCGAGCTTTGTTATCATCTGGACGCTGATAAAAGACTATGATTATGGATGAGAAACATAGCAATCAGTCATGGCTGGATGTATCATAGCACATTCACAATAAGATGAATACATGCCTTTTCTATCACAGTTCTTCACTTTGCAGGTAGAAATTCTTCTACATCAGAAGCAATTTTCGCAAACATTTGAGGGTCAAGAATCATTTGTGCATTTGGTAAATATAAAAGCCTCTCATGCCACATAACGAAGCTACTTCTGAGAATTATTATGAGATGAACAAGAAAAAAGATAAAAATGGAAATAGCAGATGAACAGTTTGTATTTGTTGAAGAAAAAGGGAACACACACTGCCATCTATGCTTTACGAACAGTAACAGAAAGAGCTTTAGAAGTACAGAAAGATTTATACTTATGCTTCATTGATTACACCAAGGCATTTGACAAGGTGAAACATAATGAAATTATTAAAATGCTTGAAGACATCGATATAGACGACAAAGACCTGAGGATTGTAAAACATCTATACTGGCAGCAAAAGCAGCAATTCGAGTTGAAAATAGAACTGGAAAATATCAACCTATAAAACAAGGGGTGCGACAACGATGTGTACTATCTCCAGACCTTTTTTTTCTCTGTACAGTGAGAATATTCTAAGAATGATCATCACAGAGCCAGGCATAAAAATTGGAGGATACAATATTAACAACCTTCGGTATGCTGACGACACAGTACTGATAGCTGAGAACCAACAAGACCTGCAAAATCTCTTGGATAAAGTCACCAAAGAAAGTGAACAGAAAGGCCTTACTTTGAACATCAAAAAGACAGTGACTATGGTTATATCTAAGAAACAGAATCCACCAACATGCAGTATAAAATTAAACGACCTATTTCAACGCAGGTGCAGAAATTCAGATACCTTGGAACAGTAATAACTTCAGATGGGAAATGCAGAACAGAAATTAGGAACAGAATAGGCCAAGCAAATACTGCATTTCAGAGAATGAGAAACATATTATCCAACACATCTTTATCAATGAAAGTTAAAAAACGAGTCCTAAAATGCTATATTGAACCTATCTTGTTATATGGAAGTGAATCATGGACAATAGGCAAGTCTGCACAAAACTCATTGGAAGCAACAGAAATGTGGTTTATTAGAAGAGTGTTGCGAGGTTGCGGATCCCCTGGACAGCAAACATAACTAATGAAGAGTGTATGAGAAGAGCTGGAGAGACAAAAAAATCTTGTAAAAAAAATAAGAGAGAGAGACAATGTACTTTCATAGGGCATGCAATGAGAAGAGGGGGCATTGAAAATATTATAACAACAGGAAAAATAGAAGGAAGAAGATCAAGAGGAAGCCCAATAGAAATGACACTGGACAGTCTGACAGGATTGTGTGAGAGGAGATCAACAACTGAAATGATGGCCTGCATGAAGGACTGTGTACTCTGGAGAAGCATAATAGCCAACGCCAGTCGGCACGGCACCTGATGATGACGATGATGATGATGATGATGATGAAAGAAAAAGATAAAAGCATGTCTCCATCCTATGACCTATACACGAGAAACTGTTCGGTGGCAATTAAACTGCACCTGCGCTCATAAACGCCAATGTATGCAATGTTAATGAAGTCGAAAAGGCAGTAAATTTATTGAAGAACTAACAGTCAAGCGAAAATGCACCCAAATGCCTTTTACAAGATAATAACTTCAAAATTACAACTGAACTGATGGTCGTTATTAATGTGATAATTATTCGTCAAATACTTGGAGCACTGTAGTCCCTTCCTTCTTAAAGGAATCTATGGAACGAAGTTATTTGCATCTCATTTCGTGGATAATGATGATAACAGTGCGACAGAACAGTTGTTAGAATAAACGATAGTTATGGTAAGGGGGAGATAAGCTAGTTAAAGGAAAAAAGTGACTAGACTATGAGTAGCCTTCCCCTGCTAGTCCCCTGTTTGAGAACTGTGTCTGCCAAAATTGACGTCTGCAATGTTGCACGGAAAAGCCCGGAAACTGAACAAATTGGAAGAAGCAGACGGCAGAAGCAGAAGTGAAAGAATAACGATCAGTCTAGGTTTAGACCAAGGACAAGAAGGAAGAGGCTGTTACAGAAAATGTCAGTTATAAAAGAGCTAGAGTTCTGAGAAAAAGGAATCATTATTAGGATGATGATTGTTCATTAGTGAGGACCATGTTCGGATAAAGATTTTCTCTGGTTTTGGAGTCATGGGTGTGATTTTTCTTGACTATGTTTGATAGCAGTGTGCTCCAGTGGATTTGTCTCATGTAGAGATTAGTCAGCTGTCCTTATTAGGACAGAAGCAGATTTTGTTGTTGGCAACTGTAGACTGACTGGCCAGATAGGTACTTAGTAGGTGAAATATATGTGTTTTGCTGATGTGTGAGAATTCAGTTGTTGGGTTTATTCTGACATCAGTAAGAATGACATTTTGTTGCTACTGATTGATTTGTGGTCCTTCTCTGTGCATTAGTTTGTGTGTGTGTGTGTGTGTTTTACAATCCCTCCCCACATGGCAGACATAGTTCTTGCCGGGGAGTGGAGTCAGTTTTATGTATTTTGTTGTTGTTGTTGTTCTTCTTCTTCGTTCGCTTCTACCACCAAGACCGCACTGTGATCCTACTTAATTTACGCCTGTGGTCCTCGTTAAGTCCCGTGGTCTCCTGTGTGGTCTGCTCTAGAGCAGAGGTACTGTGACATGCGTAGCCTTCAAGTTTCACCCCTGGTACGAGCCGGTTTAGGCATAATTCACCAGTATGGGTGTATATCAGGCGTGACCGACCTCTAGAGCGGAGGTGGCGTGACATGTCTAGCCATCAAGTTCCACCCCTGGTGTATGCCGGTTTAGGCATATTTCACCAGTGTAGGTGTATTTCGGACGTGGCCGGCCTCTAGAGCAGAGGCGCCGTGGTATGTGTAGCTCTCGCAGCGATACTACTGGACGTACCGATTAAACTTCACTTTATCCTTTCCTTCACCTTTTCACATTGGCGCCGCACAGCAACCCTTACTTCTTTTCCGCAGTTTCTTCCTTAACCGGGAGGAGCTTCACTCCACGCGCGGCATTCGAAGAGTCTCGCCAGCAGTGTCTTAACCTTTGGGTTAAGCCGGTTCAGGGATTTCACCCGATATGCAGAGGTGCCGTGACTTGACTGTTTGCTCCGTTTTATCCTTTCTATCAACTTTTCCACAGTGGTGCCACGCGGCAACCCCATTTGCACCTTTCTTCATTGGCCAGGAGGTGCACCGCTCCACGCACGGTAGCTGAAGAATCTCGCCAGCAGCGGATGTATTTTGTTGAATCTGCCATCCTGACCAGTCATCCTCCATCTTTCCATTAATAAAACTGTTGTCTTGAAGAAGTTCTGCTGTGCTGTTGTCGTCTAGGATGGAGATGCGAACCAGGGTGTCTTACGTTTCTTGGGTGTATCGATGAAACAGCTAGTAAGGGATTCCACAAACAAAACATTCATTATCTTGATCCTGAGGAATGATTCAAAAATTCTTACAATCATTCCACTAAGCGTTAAATGATTGAATAGCACTACACATTCATCACCAGTTACATAATAGCACCACTTCTTCTCATGATTCTGTATCAGAAGAGAGAAACCTTCTTTAACTGGCACCAGTCTTTCTTCAAACGCCGCCAGCTTTCCTTCTTAAACAGCACATGACTGACGTGGTCAGCGTAGTGTCCTTAGGCGTATACTAAAAAAACTAGAGCGATATCCTCCCAACCGGCAGCATCATCTGGCTTCGCAGTAACCTCCGCCACGACTGATACAAATACAAGCAGCATGACAAGAACTAAAGCTAAGAATGAAATAGTTCTTCTTTTTACACTTTTATTCTAGTGTCCTTAAATTGTTTTTCCGAGTTAGTTTGGCCACACCTTCATGACCTACTCAGAATAACTAGCGAAATGTGTTCTGTTCATTTATTATGTGCAAACGTTGCGATATAAAGTATATAGGGGAGACCGGTTTACGCATAGGAGATCGTTTTTCGTCAACATCTTAACGACATTTCTAAGAAGGCTTGGACACCTGTGGCTAAACATTTTTGCCTTAGCAACCACAAGGGAGAACATAATTTTTCTTAATGCGATCCGCTCTTGTTCTGCTGATGTACGATCTCGGAGGGTCCTAGAACAGCGCCTTATTTTCCAGGCTGGCGGTCTCCACCCAGCTGGAATTAACAGTGTCTTTAGCTTCCTTTAGTTTTCTACTTTTTCTCTGCGATTTATACTCTATTTTCTTGTTTCTTTCTCCTAGTTTCCCTCCCCCTCCTCACTGCCACCTTCTCTTCTCCTCTGGCGGCCAATAGTTGTTTATTGCCCTTCCGGGTCTTGTCCTTCATTCACCAGTTTCATATTATCTCCCTGCTGCCCACCACGATTTGCGTCTCCAGCGGCCTACATGTGTTTATGGCTCCTTCTGTTAGTTCCTGCAGTTTCCCTTCCCCCCTCTCCCTTCGACACCTGCTTCTCTAACGGCCTACATATGTCTATTGGCCCTTCATTCCCCCCACCCCACCTGTTTATCTCCATTTCCTCGCCTTTTTTCCGATTGGCTTCATCTCCTATCCTTTGTTTCCTCCTCCCCCCTCCCCGCGGTCTTTATGCCTCGTCACTGGGACACGCATTCTTGTATTTCCTACTTAGAAGGATCGACTAAGATACGTTTTTTTTTTCATTCTGTTAGTTATATATCGTGTTTTGTTTGTGTATGTAATCCTCGAAAAAGGCTCACGCCGAAATATGCTGTTCATTTATACATATTCATCTTACTCTCATACTTTCTATTCCTTTTTTTCTCATTTACTCACTCCCTCTTCCGCCTTGTAAAACTGTAGTATACATTTCTGTCTACCTTCTTATCCTCTGTTCCACTTTTTCGCTTTTGCCTGCCAGGAATAATGCACTGGTTTCTAGTGACGAAGGTTAGTTATTCGATCCCTGCTGTAGATACTCCAGATGCCCAGCTGTATAAGTCCCAGTTACCAAGCTGCAGAAGCCTCAAATACCAGCTGTAGTAACCCCAGCTGCCAAGTTGTAGAAGCCTCATTTACCCAGCTGTGAAGGCCCCAGTTGCCTAGCAGTAGAAATGTTGGTTTCCTACATCTAGCAGATGCAATTAACCAGCTGTAGAAACCCCAGTTTCATGCCTCTAGTAGACGCAGTTAACCAGCTGTAGAAACCCCAGTTTCATGCCTCTAGTAGACGCAGTTAACCAGCTGTAGAAACCCCAGTTTCCTGCCAGTAAGAGTCTCATCTGCCCAGCAAAAATTATGGTCCTTAGTTCATCCCAGAACTAATTAAAAAGCCCAAGCTTGAAAATGAGTGCACCAGCCGTTTGTGTGCCATTACATCCAGGAGAAAATGAAGACTAGTACCATGTATGTGGTGTGCCACAGACTTCCTGTACGACTACGTTTACCTTTGCTTTTTACACCCGCCAATAAAACTCTCATGCATGATATGCAAGTTTCATGAATGAATTTTAATATTATATTTCCTTATTCAAAGCAAATGTATCTGGACACAGTCCGTGAGCATGTAGTCTGGATGGATGCAGGCGCTCCAGGACAGATGGCCATGTGGGAGAAATACGAGAATGACTCCAGAATTTGGGAGAGTTTGATTGGTGAGTTTTCCTCCTCCTCTGGCATTTTTTAAAAAATTTAGATGGAAATTATTTTTTTGTTATCGTTGTTGGAAAACTCATTGTGAAAGCAGTCGTTGCGGCTGCCAAATTGATTTCATTGCAGTGAAATGATGTGACAGTCTGGAAACATAGGCATGGAGCCTGCAAAGAAATGACGGCAGCTATTTTCAGTAGCAACAGGAAGTAAAGGTGTGCTCCAATTCACCAGCCATGTTTAACTATACTGCTTCTCCAGCACAGCCAAACTTGCTGTCACAGCACATCGTAACCAAAACAGTCATAAATAAAACTGATTTTGAAAGCTGAAAGTTTGTTTAAATGGGGGAAAAAAAAAGCCAGCGAAAATTTAGATAAGAGTTGGTACTTCTGTGAAAAGATGAAACGAAAATATGAAAAATAGCTAGGGAAAAAAAATCTAGTTATCTCACGTGCTCATGAGTAATGGGCCGTGGTGAATCTAATCAGCTAGGGAAAAAAAATCTAGTTATCTCACGTGCTCATGAGTAATGGGCCGTGGTGAATCTAATCAGCCAAATCCATGCGGTACATAAGAGATTTCATTTTTCACTTATCCATTATGGGGAATGTAACACTAGAGTTTTGTGCCACTTGTGAAAACTGAGTAATAAAACTACATACCCACAAGGCTACAAACAATATTAAACAAGATGTGGAATATGAACAAGGCGCTGCTTCTGCAGATCATGTAGAGAGATATGAAACCATTTTGCAGGGAGAAGAAAACATAAAGTCTGGGTAAGCTGTCCTTTTGCTGAAAACTCTTTTGATGATTTTTTTTAGACAATTTACTTAGAATTGTCCACGCTCACTGCTTACAATATTTCTGTAATATCATCATTACTGTCATATTATCATTACTGCTGCAATATTATTATTGTTACTATCATATTACATTATTGTCTTATCATCATTATTACTATCACATTATTATCATTCTATCATATCGTTACTGCCATATTATTTTCATTATTACTATCATGTTATCATTCATTCATTTGCATATCCATTGCGGAACTTTGCCTCCCTAACAGCACTCCTGTAGGCCTCTCAGTTGTGAGCAAGATGGCTTGCTGCTGATGCACCCATTTGCAGATCATCAACGATGTCTATGTTATCATTACTATCATATATTATCACTATTCTATCATATTATCATCACTGTCGTATTATTTTCATTACTACTATCATGTTATCATTACTATCATGCGTTATAACCTGTATCATATTATTTTCACTATTATCATCATATTATCATTACTATATTATTACTATATCGTTATATCATTATTTGTATATATTACATATGTTGGTCACTTGATGAGAAGAAATAATCAGAGAATCCCAAAACAAGCTATCAAGTGGAACACAACAGGCCGAAGAAAAAGAGGCAGACCGCGTGAAACCATGAAGAGGACATCGTTAAGAGAGGCCAAATTAACAAGCATAAAATCCTTTGATGAGGTTGAAAGACTCGCCGAAGACAGGAAAAATTGGCGAACTACCTTCCGAGCCCTATGTGATGTTTAACGGCACGGGAAGGATATAAGATAAGATATATCATTATTATTATTATTATCATTATCTCCTAGAAAACGCCACCATAGAGAATGAACTGTGGGAAAGCTTTGCCAGAAATGACTACGACCTGTCCAACTATCGTCTGGGTCCTGCTGCCGCCACTTACCTAGAGGACTACCAAAGCCAGGCCTACGATCACAACTACGTCATTGCCAAAGCGGCAATTTCTTGTAAGCCGAAGCCAGGTAATAGTCAGTGATACTGTGAAAAAAAACAGAAGGACCGCACATTTTTTAAAATGTGCTAGGTGATTCAGTTTAGACTTAATTATCAGCCACTTTGGTCGCTTTATTTTCTCATCTCTGCCAAAAGTGGCTGCATTTGAACATGTTTCACTATTTTCCAAATGTCCTTCTTCATTTCATGAGTTTCTTGGGTCCTTCGTCACCTGTGTTGCTCCTCCATTCTCCAGAATGTTGGATAAATTAGCTCATGTGTTCATGTTCTTTTTATGGCGTTAAATTTGAGGATTAAACAAAAAGTCCTAATAAAGATCTTCGGAACGTTTCCATCTGTTAACTTCTCTAGTGGATCATGACTGTTACTCCTTTACTTTTCACCTGTTAGAAGAAATCTGCTATTTTTTTTTTTTTTTAGCATATCCGTCGTCTCAGTGAATCCATGTACTAGACATTTGGGTGTCGTATCAGTGTATGTCTGAAGATGTATGGAAAATTAGAAGCAGCAACTAAACTTCTCCTTACACAAACTTAACAGATAAACTTTTGTATATATATGTGTGTGTATGTATGTATGTATGTGTGTGTGCGCGCGTGTGTGTGTGTGTGGCTGGCTGGCTCCCAGACTGCTAGATCTGCAAGCCATGTAAGCTGCTTCATGCTTGCTCATATATACGTACCTGGTGCTTATAACTTTATACTTTACCTGTCCTGTGCCAAGTCATGCAGTCATTTACTCTTCATTTAAAAATTGGGGGGGGGGGGGGTGGTGACAGTGCTTCATTTTTAACGTAAAACATTACCATCAAAATTGTGCACAAAAATTTGTAAAAATGAAGTATGACGAACTTTGATACTAAAAATCTCACGGAGTGAAAATAAAGAAAAAAACTTACGTAAGTTTAGAAAACGTCTTTTCACGCAGAAACCGAAATGCCGTGGAGGAATGAGAGAGAGAGAGAGAGAGAGAGAGAGAGAGAGAGGAGGGAAATGGAGATAGAGGAAAAAAGGGAGGAGAAAGCGAGAGAGAAAAAGAACAAAGGAAAGATGGGGAAAGGGGAGAAAGAGAAAGGAAGATAGGAAAAAAAGGAAAAAGAGAAACTGAGAAAGAGAAAAGGGAGACAAAGGGAAAGAGAGAGGGAGGAACGGGAGAGAGGGAAAGAAAGAGAGAAAAAGGGAGAAAAAAAAAGAAAGATCAAAGGACAGAGACAGAGAACAACTCCATCGAATTTATATTTTCTGTGATATTTTAGATTGTAACACGCAATGAAGTACAAGAACTTCAGGTAATTGATCATGTAATTAAACACTCTAACTTCAGAGAATTAATCATATAATTAAAGACTCTAGCTTCAGGGAAATTAGTCGTATAATTAAACACTCTACTTTGAAAGAAAAGTAATCGCAGAAAGAAATGATTTTAATCAAAAGTTGGCCTGAAATAATGTTGAACATTAAACCCCTTGTGGCTTTTTAAGTTACATAATATTCTGACTTTTTTTCCTTAACCATTGTCTTTTACACTGTTACGTATTTACATCCTGTTGGTAGATCTATCATTCACGTATTCTTCTTCTTCTTCGTTCGCTTCTACCACCAAGACCGCCCTGTGATCCTACTGAATTTACTTCTGTGGTCCTCGTTAAGTTCCATGGTCCCCCGTGTGGTCCCCGAAAGGACCACACGAGATCCCCAAGAGGACCACAAGAGGTTCAGAGTATCTCAAGGCCTGAGCCTGTATTCTTATTCACTTATTAAAAAGTTGTTTTATTTTCGCACGTTAAGGTCCCTTCATGCCTTGTGATGACCTGTTTGGCTGGTGGTCCCTCCGGTGCGGAGTCTGGTTTGTTTTCATGCTGGCCCTTCTCGGCAATGGGGCCGTCTTCTTCGTCTCCATGACCAGCAAATCCAAGATGGATGTTCCACGTTTTCTCATCTGCAACTTGGCGCTTGCTGATTTTCTCATGGGGATTTATCTGGGAATACTGGCCATCATGGATGCATCCACTTTGGGTAAATTTTTGTTGCTATTCTTTTTTTTAAATTATTTTTTAAACCTCTAGTTATTTTTAGTGGGTGCATGGGTCACTTTCACTTTTGCGGGGAAAAATTAAATAATAAAATTTGAACTGCTATGAATTGACTATGCAAGGCCAATGTGGAAATTTTAATTTCATCTCGCTCAACTTTTCTCTCTTCTCTCTCATTCACTTTCTCTTTCTCCTTACACATATCACTGCCAAAACTGGACATACAAATGATGTATACCATGCTACAGTTATCAGGGCCAGAAAAGCAGAGCCAGGGCTGTTTTAACATCATTGTAGGCCCTGGGTAGAGCAATGGGCTAGTGCCATTTCATACACGTGAATGAAACTGCTATACTGGGAATATTTCAAATGTGGAGACCTATGACAACTGTTCAGTGTACACATGTACACATGTGTTAAGACGATACTGATCAGAGCTGGGTAAGACCACTGTTCCCTCTAAGCTGCGCGGTCGCGCACAGAAAAAAAATCATACCGTGCACAAAATGTTTGGAGCCGCGCAAAAAAAAAAAAACGCTACTTTTATTTTTGAATTTCCAGATGTTACTCCGTGCTATAGTCGTAATCAAGAAAAATACAATGATAGTACATGTTTTTCCTTTACTGTTTCTTTCTTGTTGAGAAATTACTTTCGGATATGATGTTTCAACTGTTCTTTTACCGCGTAGTTTTGGTAGCACTGTAGCAGAATCTTGACGAGGCAAGTGGGCACACAGAGAATGGATGGTAGTTAAAATAAACGGGCAGATAAATTTCCACTGCTTGAAAGTACAGCCGGTCTATCTTGTTATTAAATGTACAGACATTTACAGTGTGAGTGCATTTGCACACACAATATTTTTTTGTACATGAGCTGAACATTTTGCACACAGACCACAAACCCTTAGAGGGATCATTGGTTGAAACCCTGTCTCACCTTTCGGTTGGCTCTTCCAGTAGTAGGATCTGCCTGGCTAAAGAGGTAAGGTTCTTGGTGAGGGTGAAGTCGGTGGAGGGTGGGGCCGAGGTGTCCAGTTCAGGTCTTCACACTAGCCGTAAGGACTCACTCCCAGAACCAAAACGATAATTGTGTAGCTGCATCGCCTACTATCACCTTGCAGAACCAACCAAACAGTGACAACAGCTAGAGCCAACCAAATATGACAAC
The DNA here is from genome assembly GCA_009760885.1 of Achatina immaculata. Taxonomy (NCBI): domain Eukaryota; kingdom Metazoa; phylum Mollusca; class Gastropoda; order Stylommatophora; family Achatinidae; genus Lissachatina; species Lissachatina immaculata. Next base: position 5,849,694 of record CM019718.1, read on the forward strand.
AGCTAGAGCAGACCAGATAGTGACAACAGCTAGAGCAGACCAAATAGTGACAACAGCTAGAGCCAACCAAATAGTGACAACATCTAGAACCAACAACGCTAGAACCAACCAAATAGTGACAACATCTAGAACCAACAACGCTAGAACCAACCAAATAGTGACAACATCTAGAACCAACAACGCTAGAACCAACCAAATAGTGACAACAGCTAGAACCCAACAACGCTAGAACCAACCAAATAGTGACAACAGCTAGAGCTGACCAAATAGTGACAACAGCTAGAACCCAACAACAGCTAAAGCCAACCAAATGGTGACAACAGCTAGAGCTGACCAAATAGTGACAACAGCTAGAACCAACCAAATAGTGACAACAGCTAGAACCAACCAAATAGTGACAACAGCTAGAACCAACCAAATAGTGACAACAGCTAGAACCCACCAAATAGTGACAACAGCTAGAACCCACCAAATAAGTGACAACAGCTAGAACTACAAGTTTCTGTCATGCTGATTAACGATCTTGTCAGAAAATCATCTTGGTTTAAAAATCACTTTTCGTCTCCTGTCCTATGATGATTCTTGTCATCATCTAATTTATAAAGAGATAGCTAGATACACAAAAGTCCCTGCCACATTCACATCACATGCTGTTTGATCATCATCATCGTCATCATTTCGTGCCGTCTCTCCACGGAAGGTTGGCTGCAATGAATCTCCATTCTGCTCTGTTTCTTGTCTTCTTAAAACACTCGACCAAGCTTGTTCCTGTCCATCTCTTGATGTTGTCCACTCATCTACTCATCTTCGATCTTGTCTTCAAGAAGGGTCTTCAGTATAGTATTGTGCCTCTTGACATGATTAAAGTATCTTGGCTGTCTTGTTTTTTTTTCAGTATTTCTCTTCTCACTTCTAATTGGTTTAGCACTTCGTTGTGTTTTTTTCCCTGCTCATGGGATACTCCCTATACTTCTGTTTATTTATTTTTTTTTATATTTCAGGTCAGTTTAAAAAATACGCTATCCAGTGGCAGATGAGCGCAGGTTGCCTAGCAGCCGGGACGTTGTGTGTACTGTCTAGTGAACTCAGTGTGTTCACGCTGACAGTTATCACGCTAGAGAGATTCTATGCTATCACACACGCCATGCAACTGAGCAAGAGACTGTCACTGAAGCATGCAGGTATGTCCAGAAAATGATCTTCGGGTCTGGGAAGTGGGTGAAACCTGCACGATGACATTGTCATAGAGAAAGTTGAAGTGAATATGTCAAGATGTTGAGAAAGTTAGTGAAAATGTAATGTTTTGCATCCAAACAGTGCCCTTGGTTACTAGATGTTTTTCATGCTACAGTTATAATAATATAGGGTTATGATTAATGACTGAAGAAGTTCTAACTGATACTGTCTTTTAATTCTGGATCTTGAATGATTTCATGCTTGCAGGAGTCGCTGATCGTCTGTATCTTTTATACGACAAATAATCGTTGTGGCTGCGCCCGACAACTAAGGCACTTTTATACAGCACTGTTAACATGTTGTGGCCGCGACAATTAAGGCTCTTTCATACAGCACTGTTAACATGATGTGTCTGTGACGACATTGTCTTTCTCCATTGTCACTTTTTATCTATGAATGCATTACTATGTCTTCTTTGTGTTCACTCCGACATTTCAGAATGCCACTACACGTGATGCCATATGGTTCACCACAAGACTTAAATCTTAACATACATAATCATAATAAAACTCAGATCGTTCATTCCAGAATCAAATTATGGTTCACCTTTAATGTTCACCAAACGAAACTCACAAGTCTCAAACTGAGACATCTCCGAAAGCTGTTTACATAAAGTTTTTAAAAAATCACATCTTCTACATTTCTCACGCAGTACTAATAATCAATTTCTAGCTTGAAACACATCTTCTCTCTGTCCTAAATTACTTCTGGTTCTAAACTGCTTTTCTGTCTCCTGAATATCTGTTTGCTCTACTTGTCCATCTTTTCTATCTGCTATTGCTCTCCTATCTATCCTTCTGTTCTTATTTTTCTGTCCTCTGTCTTTTTTCTTCCCTTCTCAAAACTGCATGCCTGGTTTATATATCATAAGTCAGTTGTCCAATAGGACACAGCTCTAGATCTTTCTGTTGGTCAACTGGTTGACTACATACTGAATGGACTCCGGGATAAGTTGGTCCGTTCCCTTTGGTCATCTTAGTGGTCCACTGGACTATTCATGTATGCAAAAGATTAGCAAATATGCCTCACCTGTCAGTAAGACTATTGTATCAAATCCATTTATTCACTTTTCTCATGTGGGTAAACTCTTCTTATCCAGTATTAGATGACTGCACTACCTGTCAGGGATTATTAGTCTACTTCTGTTTAAACAGTGTCTGTCTGTCTGTCTCCATATGTACTACTGTTATCCTAGTTCATATTCTGGGTGTTTCCTTAATCTGTCTTTCCTTCAGCATCATATGTCTAGTATTTGTGTTTATCTGCTCTGTTGTAATAAAACTAATCATAAGATGTAACAGACATGCAGGAAAAATGGCAGAATATAACATAAAAGTGGAGATATTGAAGAAATTAAGAGAACTGAATAATATAGAGACACTGTCAAGATAAGGTGAAGGGGAACTCTGTGCTGGAGATGTTAGACTAGAGAAGAGAAAGGGACATGACTGAAGAACAGATCGAGAAAGATGCAACATATGGAAGATAGCAAAACAAACAAATTCCACAAAAGATGGCAACAGATCCATACACATGAGAGGAGAAACCGCAGCTGTCTCATGTTTGTTTTAGACACAGAAAATCCAACACTTTCAGCAACTTAAATATTATTTTTACACAATGCAGGTAAAGTTCTTCTAACGTTCATAATTTCCTATATTCCTAGGTGTTATCATGCTTTGTGGCTGGATTTGGAGCTTTGGATTGGCTATTTTACCACTGTTTGGCATCAGCGACTACAGAAGGTTTGCAGTCTGTCTGCCATTTGAGATTGAAAGCGTGTTATCCAAGAGTAAGTAGATCAAGTTCTGGCTTAATACAGAGTTCATCTAACAGTGGTTTAGTCCAACCATTCCTGTCACAAGATTGATTGATTATGTAATCAACAACCAGTATGCCATGGTGTCCCACAATCCAGCAACAGATTACCTCCTTCCCACTGCCTACAACCAGTCTTAAGTCACTGCCACAGCAGTGTTGCAGTTATACTATCCATCTTCATGTGAACAGTTCTTTGTCAGGTTGTCCTTGAATGCTTTCTCTTTCTGTTTTCTTCTGGTACTTCTTCTCCTGGCTGTTCTGGCAATGGTCTGTTCTGAGTTTATGACCAAGCCATTTCCAAGCTGCTTCTGCCATAATTATGTGTACAACTTCTAGTTTGCTTCAGGTGATGTAGGTCTCTGTTATTTGTGATCTATGGGCAGAAAACTGTTGGAGTGTTACTTATGTAAGTTCTTTAACATGAAGAAAATTTTGAAATTTGTGATTGTCCTCCAGTATTAATTTTCATATAGAAATGTGAACAGCACACAACTTTACTTTTTGCATTATTTTAACTGTAATATTGCATGTGTTCTCTGTATCTCTGTCCTTTGATCAGGTGCCATTGTGCTGCCAGGATACAGTACATGGATATAGTGTACATGTGTTTGTACAAGTTATCAGTACTGACTGGTTTAAAGTTGAAATGATAAAATGTTAATGATGTATTGCTAGTAATTTTCTTTAACTAAGAACAGTACACACCATAAACATTGTAACAGAATCAGTGGGGCATAGATCATCAGAGGAATTGCTTACATTTTCCTTTCAAAAACAGATGACAGTATTCCTTGTGTTCATTTTTATACTATGATTTAGTAGCTCAGTCATTGTGCTTTTTTTTTCTTTCTTTTCCTCTTTTTTCAATGCAAACCATTTACCCAGTAGCTGCAGTTAATTATTCTCTTTCATGTTTTACTTGACTCCTCAGCTTACGTGTGTTTCATCATGGTCTTCAACGGCATATCATTCTTCATCATCTTAAGCTGCTACCTCATTATGTACATCAGCATCCGGGACAGTCAGGCATGGAATTCTAATGACACAAGAGTTGCAAAACGGATGGCACTGTTAGTATTTACAGGTAACATGTGGCTGTGAAATGTTGTCCTATTAAGACATAGAGCGACCTAGAAGATATGGCGTCCATTATTTTCTTTTACCTTTTGACACACGACGGAAGGATGTGATCAGCACATCTAGCTGCATTTACTTGCTCAGCTCCAGAAGTCAGGTCTTCATTTCTATAGTTGGATGACTAGGGCATCTGCAGCCGGACTGTACAATGATGAGATGATGGTCTGTTCCAGCTGCAGTGGATCTAGGTGGTTTGCTATTCTGTCCAGTCGTGGTTGATGTTTAAAGGGCTATGATCAGGACCAAGTCTGTGAGTGCTCGTATCTCACCTACTGAATGACGATTTCAGCATAGTGCATGAATTCCATAGCACCACTGAGAATATTGGTAAAAGAAACCAGCTGGGGTTGTAAAGAATGAATCCAGCACTATCAGGATGAGAAGCCAAGTCCATTTCAATTTGTACATTCTCAGGTGGTGGTGGTGGTGGCGGTGGCGGTGGCGGCAGTGGCGGTGGTGGTGTACATCAGCATACATTAGAAAATGAAACAGCACCATTTTCCAAGACTTCTTGATAATCTCAGCCTCAGTGAGGATCATGTCAGTTTCTACCCAATTAGCCAGGCTGTTAAGAGGACATTGTTAAGAGAGGCCAGTTTAGTAGGCATAACATCCCTTGATGATGTTGAAAAACAGGAAAACTTGACGAACAACCATGCAAGCCCTATGTGACATTTAATGGCACAGGAAGGATGTAAGATTTCTCAGACTGAAATTGGTGAATTCTGTTTCTGCTGGTGTTTTTCTTCAGTCTGCCAGTGGCAATTATGGGGACCTTGCACATTGTGAACTGCATCCAAAAAAAAAAAAAAGAATATCAGCCTGCATGGTGAGATACACTGGATTACATTACATAACAGAAGTTGATGAAAAAATAAAACTGAAAATGCCACATAGCTTTAGTTCCATAAATGTGCTGTTTCACCAAATGCTGCTTCATGCAGAATTTATCCATATTTATTGAAAGCTGTTTATTCATGATCTCTGCATGATGAAACTGTTGACTTTATAAGTAGTTTTAGATAAGATAAAACTGTTGACTTTATAAGTAGTTTTAGATAAGATGAAAAACTTATATGAGAAGGATGTATAAGTGAGTAGTTCTGAGAGAAGCTATGAAAGAGAAGTCAGAAAGTTGTTGCTACAAGATCTCCCAGTAACTAAAGGCTCTTGCATCTAATCCTGTGTTGAAAAACTTGGAAAAAGAGCCAAAAAAAGCCAGTGGTTAGATAAAGAATTTGCTATAGTGGTTTCACATTCCTGAAGAGGATCCAAGAAGCATGTTGCTCAGTGGGCTCCATCTTTAAGAGGAGCACATCTAACATCATGCTTCTGGTCACTCCATTGCACAGCAGCCATGTTATCTGAAGCACGGCATGGATGATGGGATATGGGGTTTTATCCAGCTTTCATTCAATAGCTCTCAGATGAGAAAGCGCTAGTTGGAAAAATTGAAAGTAATAGAAAACATCAGGGTAATAGTAAGAAAATGAGAAGGTAATAGAGAATAGTGAGGATGATAGTTTAAAAATAAGAAAGTAATGTTTATAAAATGTGAAGGTAATAGCTATAGCATGTGGAAGTGATTAAAAAATTAGAAATTCTTATAGGTAAATTTTAAAAAATAAATAAATATTAAAAACAAGTATGAGATCTTCATTGTTGGATAGTGAGTGTCTTATGCAGAAAATAAGAAAGTGGTAACTGGAAAAAAAAAATTTTAAGAGCTTTTTTTGCTTAAAAAAAGAAAAGGCAAGTGTATGATATATAGCATAATAACATTAACCAAAATAATATGCAAACTGGCATTCCAGTACTAGCAGACCAATGAATTGTAACATTACACATAATAGAGAATGTATTGTTTTAATTAATGAATTGTATGATTAAGGATAATAATATAATTGTTATTTTGAAAATAATAGCATGTAACAACACATTTAATATTATATATATTTTTTTGTTTTAGATTTCCTTTGTTGGGCACCCATTGCCTTCCTGTCACTTGCGGCAGCTTTTGGCAAAAATCTCATCCATCTAAATGAGGCCAAGGTAAACTGTGCTTAAGGTTGATTTGTCATCATAGTGATTATTTATATATGAAACTTATTTAGCTCAAAGGTCAAGGACTCAAGTTATTTATGCAGTGACTTTCACATTTTATGCTGACAATTTCAGCGGTTGGTCTGCCTGGTTGGCTGAATGGTTAGGCACACAGTCTATTAATCTGCTGGTACCAGGTTCAGTTCCCGCAGTTGGGACTTTTTTCTGGTACTATCACACAAAAAAGGTCCCAAGGTCCGCCCATCCTCTAAAAATGGGTACCAGAGAAATCTGAGAAAGTAAATGCAGCCAGGTGTGATACCGATCACATCACACTTTCATGTGCCGAAGATCTTGGAAATGTGAGCCTAACACTGTATCCACAGTATGGCTTAATAGCATGGAAACAGGAATTTTAAATTTACCTGATTTCAGCGAACTTTGCTTTTACACCACTTATTTCAATGGCAATATAAAGCGGTTCATACAGAGATTTTTTTTCTACAGCTAACCGAGCAATGAGCTTTATTCTTTAACTTTAGTTTGGTAATTCTACATGATAAAAAAGTCATCTGAGTGGCATAGTGGTTAGTGCATTCATCTCTCACACAGAGGCTGGTGGTTTATTTTTTCATTCATCCTGGAACTGCAGCCAATGCAGTGAATATGTTGAGACACAACACTGTGTTGGCTTGGAGCAGGTCATGGCAGCTGTATTTTCAGTCACTGTGTGCTGCTAAAAAGCAGAGGCTGTGCAGTACATCTTTAGCAGACTCTACCACCATAGAGAATTTTGCAGTCCCTGCCACATTATCTAGGCTAGGCTTGTTACTGGTAGCACCAACAAAGAAGTGGTACAGGATCTTGGTCAGCCATTGTTGCCAACCCTGATGCTGTGACTTGCTGATTGCTAAATTGGACAGCATCTTTGTTCCCAGTGGTTAAAGTCAGGCCAGAGATGTTCCAGTCAATCAGCTGTAGAAATGGGATCTCTGGCATCTTCTGGAACTAAGGAAGGAAAGACAACCAGGTGTAGTGCTGACCATATTACTCAGCCCTTAGTATGCCATTCATGGAAGGAATATCTCTGTATGCCTCTACACATGATAATACTAAGTTTTCTTTTCTTTTTTTTCCTAACATTATAAAAACTAACTTTTGTTCAATTGTGTCTTTTTAATGCAATTTTTAAAAATTAATTCTTTACCAAATATAATGTGACATAAAAAGAATATAATTTCTTTGTCACATTTTTTTTCCCACAGGTACTGACTATCTTCATTCTACCACTCAACAGCTGTGCTAATCCATTCTTGTATGCATTCTTCACCAAGCAGTTTAAGAAAGATTGTGTTCTATTGTGTAGACGCCTTGAGGATTCTTCAATAGCCAGACATTTTTCACAGGTGAAGTTAAATGTCATGTTTTGTTGCACTCTGCTCTTATGATTGGTGGTTAAATTCCAATAAATGGTACCCCAGTCACACCAGTTGTAGATATGGTTACATGACTCACATTGGAGCTAGAGATGAAATGATGGCTAGTTGTGTTACTGACCACATTAGTTGCTGAGCAGCTGAGTAGTGAAGTGGTTAGTGCATTAGTCTCCCACTGTGAGGCTAGTAGCTCGAAATTGGTGGGAGGTACTTAAGTCTCCCACTGTGAGGCTAGTAGCTCAAAACTGGTGGGAGGTACTCAAGTCTCCCAGCTGTAGAAATGAGTACCAGGAATCTGAGGATGTGAAAGTAGCCAGACATGATGCTAACCACATCATGCTTCAGAGCAATGACGGGATTGAGGAAGATGTGGATGCTAGTACCATATCCATTAATTGTCTTTATGGCAATATAAGCCTACTTTTATTTTGTACATGACTCTCTAGTATGCAGATCATCATTATTGTGTGCCATCTTCAGTTCAAAGGTTGCTCGTGACTCTCTCCTTTTACCTTGATGGTGCATTCAGTTAGGTTGTATTCTGTCCCCATTCTCATATGCTATCTTCCCATCTACACTTCTGTCTCCCTCTCACTCTTTTTCCTTCTGCTTTTCCTTCAGTTTAGTCTTCAGTGTCTTTTGGGTGCACTGACGTGACAAGAAAACTATGAACAATAACACCGTATTACCAAACTGTCTCATTACCATGGAGTGGGGCTGCACTTTTTATAATGCATCTGCTACAGCAGTTCTTTTTAAAAAGACACCTAGAAAAATGATTAGAAACAAAAAGCTCTCTCGGAGTTATGAAGGCAAATTTAGGTTTAGAAACAAATATTGAAATGAAATTTAAAATGTGTGGGAGGATTCACATACATCCAAAAATGTACTGCAATCAATGGAGGTGAACTGGTAAGGTTCTGTTAATGTAACAGAAAGATTGGCCCAGGCATGTCCAGCCTTGATCCTACATGAAAAAAAAAAGAGGCTGATGGAGACGCATAGAGACAAACTGAAAGACAAGATGGGTGAGACCAAGGCTGATGAAGAGTTTTATCTCTGGGCAGGAAAGTACATTTTAGAAAGCAAAACAAATGAGCATCACCTCAGTATCCCTCTCCCTTCCACCTTCTTCTCCCCTCCCCTCCGCTCCACACACACAAGACACATCAGGCAAGTGTTTCAAGGTTCATGTACCCCCAAAAGCATAACAAAGATCAATGATAATGAATTCAATTCTTAAGTGACTTTAAAATCATAATTATGTAATATTGGAATTTGCTGTATGTGAACATATGTGTGGAGTTGTGCTATAAAAGATTTCACTGTATTTGCTGTACAGTGTCCTAATTACAAGAAATATATTAAAAAAGAAAACTTTAAGTAGCATTGTAAACAAAGGAAACATAACCACTCAGTCAAGTTTTTTTGGACACATTAAGGGGTATAACACTCTAATGCTATATAGTAAAAAATGTATATTAACAAAAAGGCAAATTTATGAATAAGATGAAAGAAGATTGTGCATCAAAGAAAAAATAATTAGTTTATGAATCAGCTATTGACTGAATTAAAAAATATTGTACTGTTTGCACATATGAGCTGTTTATACAATCAACTATTGACTGAATTAAAAAATATTGTACTGTTTGCACATATGAGCTGTTTATACAATCAACTATTGACTGAATTAAAAAATACTGTACAGTTTTCACATATGAGCTGTTTATGCTATCAGCTATTGACTCAATGAAAAAATAGTGTACTGTTTGCACATACCAGTTGTTTATATCACAATGAGTGTTCAGAAGCACTGTTCTGCAAAAAAAAAAAAAAGAAAAAAAAAAGATAATTTTCATGCAGTCTTGGATGGCTAACACCAATTGTTTCAACTAGTTCTTCTTCTTGTTATTTTTCTGTGTTCAGTTTTCATATGCTTAGTGATTCCAGACAAGCATGTGAGTCACCTCCATGAATCTTGTCATCAACAGGAGTTCAACCATTCCATCTAGTTCACAGCTAGTTCATAATTTTCTTTTCTTTTCCTATCCATTACATAAAGAACTAAGCTGTTGTAGAGAGATCTCCGAAACTTTTAATTTGTTAATTTTTAAAAAAATTTTTACCTACAATCTTCACATACTAATTATGTTTTTTCTTAAATAATACCAATCTTCTTTCCAGAATTTTTCACTTTTTTTTTTAACTGACCTCAGGTTAGCCACCGTAACGTATCTGTGTCATGGAAGTACCAGCGTAGACCCTCAGCCCACCACAGCTTAATGGGGGAGATCAAATCCAATAACAGCCAGAATAATTCATCAAGCAGTAACAGTTATGGTCTGGTCAATTATAATTCTGAGGTTTGTATGTTCTTTGTAATGGCTATTGATATGTTTTCTTGCTACTATTACTATGTAATGTAGATATTACTTTTTTTTTCCTCATAAGCAGTATACTCAAAAATTAGGTTGTCATAAATGATGCAGAATATCATAAAAAAAACTATAATCATCACGAAAAAATAATCAGAATTCTTTGGATATGTCATAAGATCATCAGGAGCTGGGGCAGCTGACAGTCAGAAGGAAAACTCAAGAGAGCAAGAAAGGGAAGGAAAATGAGAAAAGATATCACAACCGATTGACAAAGTGGAAAGAATGGCAGCCAATCTGTCTAGCGATATCAGAGAAAGGGCAGAGCGAAGAAGCATAATCAGCATATTGTCACAGTATGTAAAGAACCCATTAACGTACGTACAGTTACACTCTCTTTGAGAGTGAAGGCACAGTATTCAAGCTGAGTGAGAAAAGTGGCCAGTGACCCATAATTGACTGCTTGCATCAGGGCTGCAAACCATAGCCAGTCAAGACCCTATTTCACTTCCCAGTGAGGTCCCTGGAAAAAAAAGAATAGTAGTCTGGCAAAGTGAATCACAATGAGAAGGCGAACCTGTTCCAAAAAATTGTGCCAAGCCAAAATTGGATGTGTTGGGTCAAAAGATACATAAACTGCAACACAAAGCAACCAAGTTGAAGGCAAGTGCTGAAGAAGTACTCCATTTACCATTTCTTATCATAATCACATCTTCACTGGTGGCACTTCACAGCAAGTAAAGTAGTCCATCATAGCTCATTATTGTAAACATTGATGTCTGTGCAAACACACCCCCACACTTCATTAAGTGCCATACAAAAAGACACTAGTGGCTGAGCTGCTTCATTTTGTGTGGTCCTTGGTGTTTCCACTGTCCGTTTGGTTTTATTTTCTTGTGCCACATGGTCACCATATTCAGATATTTTTCTCTAAATTTATTTCTTCTTTCTTTGAGTTCTCCAGTGATTGCAAGGTTCACTAACTTCTGTCTTCACATTATACTTCTCGAACAGTTTTTATTGTCAGTCTCTTAAGGTTTTAGTTGGGGATGAAGACATTATCCAGTTTGGTAGTCGGCGACCCATAGCTGATTTGCTAGTAGCAGGGTTGATGAACCATAGCTGATCAAGACTCTGTTCACCCTTTTCCATTGGTAGCTCCAGAAGCAGGAGGCATGAATCACCAAAGTCCCTGCTAAAGAAGTATCCCATGCTTGTTTTTTTTTAGCCTCACTCAAGGACTGAAAAAAGGTAGCTGTTGTATAACTCGCTCCCATTCCTGCCTGCTGCTGTACCTCAACGTTTTCACTACATTGGTTGCATAGAACACCAGCTCACACTTCCAGAGAAATAGAAGAAGAAGATTGTAGTTAGATCTTGTTGTTTTTGCAGATTTTCATTTAATGAAAACATTAATCTAGATTATTTGCCATTTTTGGTGACTCTCACTAGACAGTGCATCACCAAAAACATTCACACTAAGATTGATAGGAAACAGAGGAGAGGCAACACATGCAAAAGATGAATCTATCTATCAAATGCCACGCCTACTGGCATTGGTGGTCATATCTCTCCATAACTCTCTGTTTTCTGTTGCCTCTATTAGTTGTTCTGGTGTCCTCTTTCTATGCCACCTTGATTTTCTCACTTGGCCTATCTTGGCCTCTTTTCCCCTATAACTTTCCTGTTGTCGCAATGTGTTCTAGTTGGCCTTTTCTCATGATGAGTCCTATAAATATAGACTGTCTTTTCTTGATTATTGTAATAATCATATCAGTCTCTCTCAAAATTTCTTCATTTGATGAATGGAGGAAATTAATAGGAACTTTAAATGCTCCATTTTACAAACTAAACCACTAAGCCTTATCAAAAAATTCATTTGCCCTCTCAGAACTGAAAGGTACAAGAGGAAGGAGACAACACAAGGCAAGGCAAGACAAAACTATTTACAAATCAAACATGAAGAAATAATCATGTGACTGTAATGATCTTAAAGACTACATATTCTATGATTCTATGATTTTTTTTTTCTTTAAAGTGCTTTCATCGAGTGAGCTCAAGAACAAACATGGTCACTGGAAATGACACCTACAGATCTGATAAACGTGTTGTTCATATAACAAGAGGCAGTGGAGCCACAAGTAGTATTAGTGGTGGGGCCAGTTGTAGCAGGACCTCCCATAAACACACACATAAGTACAAACCTTGCCCCAATGGTGAACCAGTGGAAGATAATGATAACATTGGATACATAAAGATCGCCTATGCAGATGGCAGCACTGATGAGGACGTCCAGGTAGGTGCAAAATGGGTCTACTTTGAGCCAAAGGGAGATAAGCAGACAAATTTTTCTATGAAAAAGTTAAAGAGTAAGACAAGAATTTCCACTGTTGCATTAACACTTTGATATCTTATTGTGTATGTCTCACAGTAGATTGAAACAGAAAATATGATACAGAAATCTTACTTCTAACATCCTTCCCGTGGCGTTAAATGTCACATAGTAATGTATAAATTTACATGAATGGTACGTTTAAAAAAAAAAAGAAAGAAAAGAAAAAAAAAAGAAATAAAATGAATAGAGCACTTAGCTTTTCTTTTTTTTTAAACATAGCATTCATGTAAATTTATACTTTATCTCCTCTCTCCACTTCTTCGTCCTGTGTGTTTTTGCATGAAAAAGGCTCATGCCAAAACATTACAACTGTGTGCTTGTTAAGTAATAAAGCTGTTCCTACTTTTTTACTAGTTTATACATTAAGGCAAATTTTGATGCTAACATCATAACCACTTTATGCCTCAGTGGTATGAAAGATCTAACTTTGCCTTTTTCAAGAAACATGCTCTCTACATGTCTGCAGAGGATTATATACAGGGTCCGGCATGAAGCATAGCTGGATTTAACTGACATAGTGCGCAGAAACTAAATATGTGTAAAAAAAAAAGATGACGTCTGAGATGAAGCAGACAAATGGTCATTTTTAACAATGGCGTCTTGGCAAACACAACATCGCGCATTCACCATTGAAACTTATTTTAAAAGTGGAGAATCGTCTATTACTGTACAATGAAAGTTTCATTGCCATTTTGAGTTGCATCCCCTTGATAATGTTCCTGAGTGGAGGACAAAACAATTTTGAGGTGGGTCAAAAAATTTAAGGAAACTGCTGATTACATTAATAATAAGTCTACTGGTCATCCAAGAACTCAACAAACACCTGAATGAATTCAAGAAGTCTGCAACGCATTGCTGAGTAGCCCTCAGCGACCAGCTGTTAAGAATGCTTTGGCACCTTGCATCCTCTTACTGTTAATAGTGATCTTTATGTGTAGATGCTAACTGAATACTTCATTCCAGACTTGGCCAATAGAAATAAGAGACTAATATGGTTTCAACAAGATGGAGCAACTGCCCACACAGCCCATCAGTCCATGGCCATGCTGCGACAAGCATTTCCCAATCATCTTATTTCCAGATTTGGGGATATTCATTGGCCGGCAAGGTCACCAGATTTATCGGCCGCAGACTTCTTTTTGTGAGGGTATCTCAAAAACACGGTATATGCTAGTCGACCACAGTCAGTTGCAGACCTAAAAGATCGAAATTGACACTACATTCAAAATATCCCTTTGAACATGTTAAATGGTGTTATGCAGGAATTTTCCAGACGCCTGGCTGAATGTATCAAATGTAATGGTGGTCATCTAACTGGCGTAATGTTCAAAACCTAAATATGATTGTCAGTCTTCTTCTTCTTCTTCTTCGTTCGCACTGTCTGTCTATATCTGCAGTCCTGTCTCTTGGATAAATTTCACTGTTTTTTGTAACTCATGTATGGAACCGTAGAGCTTATCTTCTTTAGTGGTTTCACTGGGCCAGTAATTATTTCTCAGTGTCTCGTAGTTGATGCAGTTCTGGAGGATATGTTCCACGGTTTGGGGCACCTGGGCACATGTACATAGATTAGTAGTACCAACCTTAAACTTTGTATACATATGACTTCGGAGTCGGCTGTGTCCTGTTCGGAGACGGAAGATGGTGACTTGTTCCTTTCTGTTTAGCATGTGATAGTCATCATGTGGTGGTGTTTGTGGCTTCCTGTAGGTTTTTATCATGCTTTTCTTCTGATTATAGGTGACTGGTATGTCTGGTTGCTCCATTTCAGTGCCCTCTTTAGCCAGATGGTCAGCTTTCTCATTGCCTGGTATCCCACAGTGGGAGGGAATCCACTGCAAAGTGACTCCATGTTGTAAGCCAATTTTTGACAAGGCATCCTTAAGGTCTGGTAGTTTGTTGCACTGAAGAGCCTCCAGTACTGATCTTGCATCTGTGAGAATTACTACAGGACATGTATCAATTCTGGAGTCTGATAGTTTTTCAACTGCAGCAATAATTGCCCTAACTTCTGCATCAAAGTTGTTGCAGTATTTACCAGTGGGTATGGAAATCTTGTCAATGGTGTTGTTTGGATATTCAATATAAGCTCCTGCCCCACCATTTTTTATGGCATTATGTGCAGATCCATCTGTATACACACGTATCCAGGTGTCACATGGATATTTGTCATCTAGAACACTAAGTGTGGCTATTGATCTTACAAGACTGCTCTGCATCTCACCATTCTGCACACCTTTCACTTCAGTCTGAATAGTTATTTGTGTATAATCTGCTTCTTTCCATGGTGTATGCTCTGGTACAGATGATAATGGAGTGACTACAGTTGGAAGGTCAGGTATCAGCTTACGCATACGCTTGGCCTGATGAATGAAGCTGCTTCTTTTAAGCCGTCCTAATGCCAAGTTATTGAATCTCTCCTTCAGGGGATGGCTTACAGAGCTAAGGAATTTTTCTCCCATGGTCATGACCTTTGTGTCTCTACGTTCCTTTAGCGGCTGAACACCAACTATTTTCTGCATTTCTACTATTGGTGTGGACCTCATGGCACCTGTTATAATCCGTAGTGACTGATTTTGAACTTTGTCTAGATTATGCAGCGTAGTGTTTGATGCTGTGCACCAAGATGTTGAGCCATATTCTAAATGTGGTAGAATACTTTGCTGATATACATTCTTGAGGATTCTTTCACTAGCTCCCCATGTAGTCCCACTCAATTTTCTTAATATGGCTAGTTTTCTTCTGGCTTTTGCTTCTGCACTGTTGATGTGTTGCTTCCAAGTCAGTTTTGAATCAAGAGTCACTCCTAAGTAAGTGGGTTGGTTGTCCATCCTTAAGGGTATTTCATTTACAAAGATCTTACCTGCTTTCTGTTTAGATGAGAGGGTGAACAGAGTGGTACTTGATTTCTCTGTGTTGATACTTACACACCATTTGTTTGTCCATGATGTCAAGATGTCTGCTGCTCTTTGGAGTCTCTGTGTAGCAACTGTCGCATATTCATCTGTACACCACATGACCAGATCATCTGCATACAGTGCTGCTTTGATTCCATAGGGAAGTTCCTTGACCAGGTCATTAATGAATACAAGGAATAGTGTAGGCGAAAGGACTCCTCCTTGTGGTACACCGTGTCGCAGAAGTACTTTCTGGCTTTTGTGTCCATCCATTACTACTCTAGCTCTTCTATTGTGTAAATAGGACTTTATCCAGTTGTACAGTCTTCCATTCACATTGCAGTTTCTTAGTTTCCACAACAGACCTTTTTTCCATACTTTATCAAAGGCTTTCTTCAGGTCTATCCACGCTGCTAGTACAAGGTTTTTCTCTTGGAATGATTGTCAGTAATAATAAAAATGCCCACTTTTCTGAGTTTCATTTCACTTTTTTTACCAAAAACATGTATAGCGCTTATTTATTTTCCATTTTTAAAATCCAGCTATGCTTTATGCCAAACCCTATATAATTAAAACAATAGGACATTGATCTGTATGAGTACAGATAAGGTTGTGCATAGCATGGATTGCACAAGCTAACACATGTAGATCCTACAGTGAGGCTTTTCATATTCAAATAATTTTGCTAGAAAGGAAAAAGTTAAAAGAAAATGATAATAGCAGTGAAAATGCTTGAAAATAAATTAATAAAAGTAGCAAAGAGAAAAATTAGAAATGTAGTGATAACACATAGAGCAAAACATATAGAGCAAAACACAAAAAGCAAACAAAGAGCAAAAAAAAAAAAAAGAAAGGAAAAAAGAAACAGAACAAAAAAGCAATAAGTGGTAAAAGAAAAGTAATGAGACATGTTAAATACAGGTAGTCCCCTAAAATACAAATGTCTGACATACATACAACCTATAGTTATGAATGACCCCCTGTAAAGCCTACTGTATTAAAATTTCTGAGTTACATGCAATGGTTTATAATAACAAATGGTCTAAGTTTTGCAGTGTACATCAAAACAGTGCACATCTCCAGCAGTTTGTGGTTTCTTGAATGTTTTTTTTTTCAGTGCAAAGAAAGGTACAGTGTAACAACTGACATTAGATGCAGATTTTAGCTAAAATTTCTGGCTTATGTCCAAATTCAACTTAATGAACGGATTTAGGAGCAGAACTCGTTCATAATTCAGGGACTTCCTGTAACTGGGAATGAAAGAAGTCATATTAGACAAGTGTATCAGGAAAAAAAATTATGGGCTGACTGAGTTAGGAAAAGAAAATGATGAAAATAATAGTGAAGGAAAGAACCAAGGAAAGATATAAATAAAAGTGAATAAATTTATGTGAAGTGTTAAATTTAAAAAACAAAAACAAAGCAATAGCATAAATATTCAGTAATTTCATCCTATGTCTCCAGGTCATACTTCACCAAGACTTCTACTCTCAGAGTGGAACAGAAACAAATGGATGCACAGTTGAATCCTACCTCAATGATGAAGATGACAACTGCTTCTTCTTTCTAGCTCAGCCTTCCTCAGATGAACTTATCAAAGACAATCACAACTGTACAAGAAAAGATAGCTTCAACTGCCCAAGCATAGTTATCCATGAAGCAGGAAGCTTTGATGCGGATGAAGATTGTATTTGGATGAAAGGCTCACTCGTGAATTTTGATTCAGAACTTCAACATGTGCAACAACAAGACAAGTGCTTTAGTAACTATGAGTGTCCAGGGACCCAGAACTGTGAGAATGGTGTTAAATATCATCAAGATAATATGAAGATTGCAAAAAAGAAACAAAATAATCATGACAGTACAGAAAGCACAAACTACATGGACAGTATTTGTACTAATGGAAAACAGGGACATGGGAGTATGGCATTGAATGATGGGAGCACTGACTTCAAAGAGCAAGATAAAAAGACTCAGACTGATAATAAAGAACAAGAGTTATGTGAACAAGGAAACAAGGAAAGCCTATTGACTGATACCTGTGAAGAGACAAATGACGGCAGCTGTCATCAGTGTAACAAGAGTGGCAGCATACATCAGTGTATTTGCAACTCTAGCTTCATTAAACTGAAGGAGCACAATATGCCAGGCTGTGGCTTAAAAGACGCAGATGTAGAGTTCAGTTACAACCACTCTGTGAACTCATGCATGCCAGAGCAAAGTAAGGAAGGTGTGGAACATAAGAAAAAAAAGAGGATGAAATATGACATCAGCAAATCTTTAGAGATCCCTGCAACTGATCCTGATGTTACTTCTATGGCCAATAAAAATTCTGTAAAAATGCTCCATGAACACACTAACACACCTCAAAATGGTGTCACAAATTCATCATCTCTTTGCTCTGATCATCATGCTGGAAAGATTTCCGATTTGGGTTCATTTCCTGCTGTCTCCAGTAAGAATAAAACTGAACAAAGAAGAAAGAAGTCAAAGAATTCTAAAAGACATCATCATAGCTCTCGAAAGCATTCTCACAAAGTCAGTAATCAAGTAAACTTAATGGCGCTTGCCAGCTTTGATGCAGCTTGTAACAAGGTTGCCAACAGTGATGGCACCCATCGCAGTTTGAATCAGAACACGGACTCACTTGTGCCTGCATCTGCAAACAATGTCTTTATTCCAGAGCTTCATAATCAGACAGATGTTGATAAAAGTGTTCATTTGCGTTACTTCCAGCAGTTCATAGAAAACTATGGAATCATGCACAAAAGCAATTCTTTGTGTGAGCTGACACAAGCTCAGTTAGAATGGACTCAGTCACTTCATCTGTCCAAAGTAAAGCGTAACAGTCTCACATCTAGACAGGAAGGCTGTACGTTATTATACAGTGAACCTAATGAATGTGTTCCACCTTGGTTCAGTCACAACAGCTCTTGTCAAAATTATGTCCCTTTTTCTAATTTGTGTGATGATAAACCTGATCATGAACTTTCTACACTGACCCTTGTAAAATGTCTTAATGAAACTCCAAATTGTATTCTCATTGATAGTGAAAGAGAAGATTCAATGTTGTAAAGCCTAGTCCAGATCAATCCAGTTTTTTTTTATTCCTAAGAGTTCAAGCCGTAAGGCATGTAATGCTTTTCTTAGCATGAGCTATATAAATGACTTTTTAGATTACAAATAAAATAAATTTCTACAGTTTTATTCTTCTTTTCTGTGATTCAAATTTTAAACTAAACTGTAAGCTGAGTATAGGCATCACAGTTTTCCTTGTTTAACAAAAAACAAAGTGTAACATAAATGTTTATTACAAAGTTTTTGTGTGGTCTTGGAATTTTTAGGATGTCAGAGTGCCATGGTGCTCATCTGTTACAATGAGATTGGTGGTTCAAGTCTAAAATCACAATGAGATTTGTGGTTCAAGTCTAAAATCACACTGAGATTGGTGGTTCAAGTCTAAAATCACAATGAGATTTGTGGTTCAAGTCTAAAATCACAATGAGATTGGTGGTTCAAGTCTAAAATCACAATGAGATTGGTGGTTCAAGTCTAACTAGTACCCTAGTTACCCAGCAGTACTGGAGTCAAGGAAAGAAAGTCAACCTGTGTGACACTGACAACATGACTCTGTCATTTGCCAACAGATCAAAGAAAATATGGGCACTAACATCACAGCCCTTGGTGCCTTTATAGCATGGCAGAGCTTATTTTGGATGTTTTTAGCTTGGCAGTATAAGAATTATACAGTTTATATCCATGTTTAAAATGTGAAGACATGTGAAATCCATCTTCTTTACAGTTAATTCTCTAATATTTTTGTACCTACTCAAAATTATTAACTTCCTTGTATTTTGACTTCCGTGTAAAATTTGTAGAATAGAATTTAATACATAAAATGATAATCAACCTGAATGAATGCTTTTCTTTTCTTTTGTATAATTATTCACAAATCTTTGGTTTTTTTTTTAAAATGAGCCACCTGTTTAAGAAAACTTTGGTGCAGGATTTAAATTCCAAAATAGGTTTATATAAGGAATCTTCAATATAGGATTAGTAAAGGGTTAGTCAGTTTTATTGACAGACTGCAGCCTGTTATCTTCTGGCTCATGACCAGTGCCTCCAGCCCAAGTCTGGTGATGTTGACCTGCATGAACTGAGCACACTTTCGAAATCCTCTGAGATAATAAATGTTACTATGGACTAATAAAGAACTGCTACTCTTGAGATTTTCGATTCAGAGTTCCTTTATATTTTAAAGCATAATGAAATTTTCATTCTTTGACATTTTTCATGATTTCTTATTAAAAGCTATATGAAACTCTAAATATAGGGATTTCAGTTTCATTGTTTCAAATGGCTGGTGTCCAAAGTCAAAAATAGCATAGCAATAAAGTCAGTTTAGTTTGAAAGATTTGCATTACAGGTTTTATTTCATGTATCATCCAGAGTCGTGGAGTCTGTACATAAAACCTTTAATTCTGACCGCATAAATTATGCATTTTTGACTGACTCCGACTATACTTAAAATTTCTGCAGAATCTGCCTCCTCAGTTCTCTACTGTGCGACTTCTACATAAATGGTGCAATTCTGCTGAAACCGACTGCATTCACAATTGCTTCTCATCTCACAGCATTGGTAGAAATGTAAGTTTAATTTGTCTGAAAGAAAAGTGTTGCTGATACAATGTACATGTGCTCTGTAATTCATCAGTGGAGTTTATGGAGTTTTTTTTGTTTTTTTTAAAGATTAAAATGCTAGTAAATTGGCTTTTTGTTTTCCTCTATAGTGACACTTGACTATGTACCACACCAGATGGTCTTATGCAGGTAGCAGTAATTGAGGCAGTTTACCTTAAGAAATCTTCGTTGCTCACTCAGACACTGACACGACTCTCACAAATATGGCAATTTGTCTCTGGTTTTCAGTATCACTGTTGAGCTTTTCCTATGGTGGACAGGGTTGTGGCAGTTGTGTAGCTGGGAACTCTGGGTGATATGATGTGGTTGTCTTTTTGTTCTTTGCCACAGACACATAGGTCTGTTGGGCCAATTGTCAGATTCTGGTATAGATGTTGCCTTAAGGCAGGGGTGCTCAACCTTCTGGAAGTTGTGAGCCAGTTTGAAACTCTGGTGCTCACTTGGACCACATGAAAGACAATCTTGTATACCACTTTTAAGATGAGATCAGAAGTGGGAAAATTTGTTGAGCAAAAGTACTTTAAAATTGCAGTTTACTATAATGTGATCATATAAACATTTTTCAGCTTGAAAATATTTTCCCCGAGTTTTATTTTTCTGAAGCATTTAAAAGAACAAAGAAAAAAACAAACAGGGCAGGCCTGCTGATAGTGCATATCATGCATTTGCATGGTGCATTATGTTTTAAAAGGTGGCAAAAATGGGAAAAGTGAGATGAACTGGAAAAAAAAATCATCATCATCATCATGTGCCATGCCGACTGGCGTTGGCTATTATGCTTCTCCAGAGTACGCGATCCTTCATGCAGGCCATCAGCTCAGTTGGTGATCTCCTCTCACACCATCCCGTCAGACTGTCCAGTATCATTTCTCTTGGTCTTCCTCTTGATCTTCTTCCTTCTATTTTTCCTGTTGTTATAATATTTTCAATGCCCCCTCTTCTCATTGCATGTCCTATGAAAGTACATTGTCTCTCTCTTATCTTTTTGACAAGGTTTTTTGTCTCTCCAGCTCTTCTCATACATTCTTCATTAGTTATTTTTGCTGTCCAGGGGATTCGCAACATTCTTCTAATAAACCACATTTCTGCTGCTTCCAATGATTTTTGTGCAGACTTGCCTATTGTCCATGATTCACTTCCATATAACAAGATAAGTTCAATATAGCATTTTAGTACTCGTTTTCTAACATTCATTGATAAGGATGTGTTGGTCAATATGTTTCTCATTCTCTGAAATGCAGTCTTTGCTTGGCCTATTCTGTTCCTAATTTCTGTTCTGCATTTCCCATCTGAAGTTATTACTGCTACAAGGTATTTGAATTTCTGCACCTGCTTTAGAACAGTTCCGTTTAATTTAATACTGCATGCTGGTGGATTCTGTTTCTTAGATATAACCATAGTCTCTGTCTTTTTGATGTTCAAAGTAAGGCCTTTCTGTTCACTTTCTTTGGCGACTTTATCCAAGAGATTTTGCAGGTCTTGTTGGTTCTCAGCTATCAGTACTGTGTCGTCAGCATACCGAAGATTGTTAATATTGTATCCTCCAATTTTTATGCCTGGTTCTGTGATAATAAAAAAAATAATTTTAAAAAAAAACATGTTTTATTTTATTACTGATGGACTGACCCAAAATTATCTTGGGGAAAAAGATTGAGATTGATTTCACTCTTTTCTGGAGCCATTAAAAAAAAAGTTTCTATTGCACAGAAAGCTAAATATTATAACCATAGTTACAGATTGTACTCCAGATGTAATCATACTGAACTGTTAACAGTTTGTATTTGTTAATATAGATCCATGTGATATTAATATTCATGTGCATTCTCTTGGTTTCATTCCTCTAGAAGCCACTACAGGCTCTTAGAAAACTGTTAGACATGCATACTCCAGTCACAAGCATGCCTGGCTGTGGTATGACAGTAGATCAGATCTGAAAGGAGAACATGCAGGAATTCAACAACACATTAGAGATTTGAACCTGAATGAACAATTTTTTAAAAATTTCTCTTGTTGTTCTTGTTCCCTCGTCTTAGTTGTCAATGATGCTGCAATGTCATCTAGAGAAATTTGGTTTTTTGAAACAGTTCAGAAAATGTTTTTCTCAAAGTCAGGAAAGTCAACACTAGGTTGGGGAACACATAAAAACATATTACAACTCTAATACAAGATCTAGAATCAAAGCCATTTGTCCTTTCGTATATTATACTGATAAAGTTTATGTTTTGATAGAAATTGCTGATGGATGAGTCGGTGGACAAAATGACAAGACACGAGAGACTTTCCCTTAAAGTAAGAGATTAAAAATTGTTATGGTGTCTTTTTAAATGAAACTGATGTTACTAGTTAAACTTATTTATGCTCAGTGTTGGCTGAAACTCAGTTGGAAGGACTTACCCTGAATTTCATTTGAGTATGAAATCTGTCAAGCATTAAACTGTACTGACCTCTTCCTGATTTTGTGAATATGAAAGCAAGGAAACATTCCTTTTAAAAGCTAGATATTTCATCATCATCATCATCATCATCAGGTGCCGTGCCGACTGGCGTTGGCTATTA
Organism: Achatina immaculata; assembly: GCA_009760885.1. NCBI lineage: Eukaryota > Metazoa > Mollusca > Gastropoda > Stylommatophora > Achatinidae > Lissachatina > Lissachatina immaculata. The sequence continues at coordinate 5,872,291 of CM019718.1, forward strand.
TGCTTCTCCAGAGTACCCGATCCTTCATGCAGGCCATCAGTTCAGTTGGTGATCTCCTCTCACCCCATTCCGTCAGACTGTCCAGTATCATTTCTCTTGGTCTTCCTCTTGATCTTCTTCCTTCTATTTTTCCTGTTGTTATAATATTTTCAATGCCCCCTCTTCTCATTGCATGTCCTATGAAAGTACATTGTCTCTCTCTTATCTTTTTGACAAGGTTTTTTGTCTCTCCAGCTCTTCTCATACATTCTTCATTAGTTATTTTTGCTGTCCAGGGGATTCGCAACATTCTTCTAATAAACCACATTTCTGCTGCTTCCAATGATTTTTGTGCAGACCTGCCTGTTGTCCATGATTCACTTCCATATAACAAGATAGGTTCAATATAGCATTTTAGGACTCGTTTTCTAACATTCATTGATAAAGATGTGTTAGCTAATATGTTTCTCATTCTCTGAAATGCAGTCTTTGCTTGGCCTATTCTGTTCCTAATTTCTGTTCTGCATTTCCCATCTGAAGTTATTACTGCTACAAGGTATTTGAATTTCTGCACCTGCTTTAGAATAGCTCCATTTAATTTAATACTGCATGCTGGTGGATTCTGTTTCTTGGATATAACCATAGTCTCTAGATATTCTAGATATTTACCTGAAACAATAAAAAGCGCAAATAATGTGAAGACATCTGTTAAAAATTAAAATATATATAGACCACTGTTTGTGATTTAAAACCTCTTCGTTCTACATCTGATGAGCATTATAATGTAAATAATAATTAATATCTACATTCATTTAATTGTTCTGGCTCTGTAATAAATTTATAGTTATGATTTTTTCATCAGTTTATAAATTGCTATTAACAGTACTTAAAACTGATGGTCAGACATGAAGAAGCATAATTAACATAATCAGTTTTAAAATATTAAGTGCTAATTTGAGAAGTTGGTAGGGCGGCACGTTTTGCTGCTGCAAGCAGAGGCAAAATCCTTAAGACTGGCCCTGAGAGAGGGGGCTACATTTATGCAATAATAAAAATTACACAATTATTAATATTAGTCATCAATAATCGCACAAAAATGTTTGTATTCGTTGACAGCTTCTAGGAAGATCTAGAGACTTGAGAATACTTTTCTGGTCAACTAGAAAGTACAAGAAAACAAAGCAGTGCCACCCATGATGTTAAGCAGCTGTGCATTCATGCTGAACCAACAGGTGGCACAGGAGATCCATGACATATTTTCCCACACAATTAAAAGCTTTCTTTTTTTTCTTTAGCGACATTAAAATAGTTGCAAATATTCTAAAGAAATATTCTTGGAAGCTTCACAATCACAGGTACTGCAGTAGGACAATGTTGTCTGGAGTCAATGAACTTTGACAAATGACTCAATCTGAATACAAACCAGATTTAAGTTCACCTGATTAGCGGGACTCTGTACTGGAGGACCTTGACTTTGCAGACGACATTTGTCCACTATCAAGCAGGTACAAAGATATGCAAGATAAAATAAACAAGCTAAACCAAAATGCCAGCACAACAGGTTTAAAGATCAATGTAGAAAAGACAAAGTTAATGGAGCAAAATATGAACAGCAGCAATGTACTGAGAGTAGATAAGTTAATGGAAGTCAATGAATTTGTATATCTTGGTAGTTGAGTAGTAGAAGATGGAGACAGCACAGAGGACATCAACAGCAGACTTACTAGAGCAAACCAGGCTTTTGCATTGTTGCAGACTATATAGAAATCTAAAAAAAACAGCATGAAGATAAAAATCAGAATATTCAAGAGTAATGTTCTAAGTGTACTACTCTATGGAAGTAATGTTGGAAAATACCAAAACCATAGAAAACAAACTGAATTCTTTTTATGAAGAATTAGAATAATATTTTGGCCAAACACCATAAGAAATAACATCTTGTTGGCAGAAATGCAGATGAACCCACTGACATCAATTATTGAGGGAAAAAAGCTGGCGATGGCTGGGACATATGCTCCTGATGATTCATTACCAAAAATAGCACTAAGATGGACATCAAAGGGGAAGAGAAGTAAGGGTAGACCAAAAGAGACATGGAGAAGAACAACAGAGAGGATGTTGAGCAATAGAGAGCTCACCTGGGAAAGAGCAGAAAAAAAGGCAAAGGACAGGCATTTGTGGAAAACCCTTGAGGAAGCCCCATGTGCCTTTGGCACTTTAAGGTTCAGAGAGAGTAAGAGATTAGTGATACTGGCAGTGTGTTCACAGGGGCAGAGCTTTCTAATATAGGTGGTGCTGAGTGTAGATGAGTTTGTGACTGGAGAGAATTTAACCGTGAAAATGGACTGCATACTGCTGTCTCAAGATGTTCTGGAGAAGAGAATCCAGTTATGTCACTGTCAAGCCTAAGGAGTTGACCTCATTTCATCCTTGTTTGTGCAAACCGTCCTTGTGTTTGTAAGGCTGTTACTGGTTTTCATAACATTTGTACATATAAAATAACACAGTTTGAGACCAACTGCCAACAGTGTGCACCCAGCATGCAGACATGGGCACCAAGTGATCCAGTGTGTTGGGCCTTAATGAATGATTCTTTGTTACTTAAATTTTTGTTGGTGTGGTGCTCCCATTTTTTTTGTAGCCTGCATTATTATATACCCTCTGCTTTCATTTTCTTCTCCAGTAGTCTATGTAAATGTTTGAATAACATTTGACAGGTCAAAATGTTTATGACTGGTAAAATTAGCTTTACAAAAATTTTTTTACAAAAACATCACAGAACAAGAAGAATCAAACTAGAAACAATAAGATAAGAAGAATCAAACCAGAAATAAGAAAAAGAATCAAAATAGAAATAAGAAGATAAAAGAATCAAACTCGAAACGAGAAGATAAGAATAATCAAAATTCATATTTATTTCTCCAGCCATTTTTATAATCCTTGATGATCACTATGTGTCCTATTTCTAGAACTTTCTGTAAAACACAAAGGACTGCTAGCATGTATCATGCAAACAGAACCAGCCTCATAATATATCATGAATGTCTTATACAAATGTCATTATCATTGTATAATGTGACCTACAATAAAAAAACAAGGCTTCATTACACAAATCTGCTTATATAACATTGCACAAAATAACATAATAATAATAAAATTTAAGTTAATAAACCAAGATAGTAATAACAAGTGCACCACCATAAAGAAAGTGGTTTGAAACTTGTAGCTAGATATGGGCGGATACTTTTTTTTTTGTGGTGGTGGATAACAACAGTGGTTGAACCATAGCACTAGGTTTTCATGTGTTCTCTTGGCACCTCATCTTATATATACACACAGACCAGTGTTTCCCAAAGTGGGCAATAATGCTTTCCCCTACAGATATTGCAAAAAAAAAAGGGGGGGGGTGAAATAAAAAGGACTAGTAGAAGAAAAGGGGGCAGTTTGGGGGGGGGGGGGGGGGGGGGGGGTGTGCATTGAGGGGAAAATGAAGCAACAGATGGGAGCAGTAACATTTCATCTTCCTTCTCACCACTTTTGAACCCTGATACTGAGAAACTTGTGTCCCTACATCAAACTCATCCATCCCATTAAAAGTTTAGGAAATAATGCAATAGGTGAGTTATAAATATACTCCTTATCTTATATCCTTCCCGTGCCGTTAAACGTCACATAGGGCTCACAAAGTAGTTCACCAATTTTTCCTGTCTTTGGCGAGTCTTTCAACCTCATCAAGGGATTTTATGACTATTAATTTGGCTTCTCTTAACAATGTCCTCTTCAGAGTTTCACGCGGTCTGCCTCTTTTTCTTTGGCCTGTTGTGTTCCATTTTATAGCTTGTTTTAGGATTTTCTGACTGTTTCTTCTTATCATGTTACCAACATATGTGCATTTCCTTTTCCTGATCACCCATGAGACTGGTTGTTGTTCAGTCATCTGTCTTATCTCTGCATTGTTCTTGAATTTGTTACACTTGATGCAGAGTATTTTCCTCAGACATTTGTTTTCAAAAGAGTCTAATTTCTTGTCTATTTCTTTAGTTGTTTTCCAGCTTTCACATGCATAAATGAGGGTAGATATTACACTTGAATTGAAGTCTTATCTTGATTTTTGTGCTTATAACTTTTGAATGCCATATGTTCTCAAGATTCTTGAAGATCGATGCTGCTTTTGCAATTCTAACTTCTTTTCTGGTGTCATAATCCTGGTCTATGTAGCTGCCAAGTTATGCAAATTGATTGACTTCTTCAATATCTGTCCCTTCTCTGTGAACTTTTCCATTTTGACTAATGGGAATTTTCATTATTTTTGTTTTGTCCTTGTTAATTCCTACTTTGCTAGCCAGTGAAGACAGGCTATCTGTTTTTTCTTGCATGGAACTCACATTGTTATAGATAAGGGTTATGTCATCAGCAAAATCAAGATCTTCTAGATGGGTCTCATGTACCCAGTCAATACCTGTGTTACTCGTGCAGCATTTTTTCATTATGAAGTCTATTGCAATTCCAAAAAGCAAAGGAGACAGTATACATCCTTGTTTCACACCTGTTTCAATCTGGAACCATTCATTCATCCTTTCTTCTGTTTTTTTGACTGCACAAACATATCCATTGTAGAAGTCCTTAATAATGTTGACAATTTTAGATGGTATTCCATAGAGACTTAAAATTCTCCACGATGAATCTCTGTGTATGCTATCAAATGCCTTTTTAAACTCTATGAAGTTCAGTATTAATGGTTTTTGCTTTTCAATATGTTCTTCAAGTATTATTCTTAGAGTAAAGATCTGGTCGAGATAGCTTCTCCCTTTTCGAAATCCTGCTTGTTATTCTCTCATTGCAGTATCCACTATATCTTTAAGTCTATTCAAAATGACCTTGCAAAATACTTTTGACACAACTGATATTAAGGTTACTCCTCTCCAATTGTTACAGTCACTAAGGTTGCCTTTTTTTGGTATTTTACCAATGATTCTTTTTTTTTCCATTTAGAAGGGACCTTTTCTTCTTTCCAAATCTTATTAAACATTCTCTGTAGCCGTCTCATGTTGTCACTATTGATAGCTTTTAACATTTCGGCTGTTATTTCATCTTCACTTTCATATACTCCTTCATACTGTTAAATAAATTGGTTTGCTAGCTGAAGTTTGTAGTTGTGTAATGCATATCCTTCTTTAACAGACCATTGTATGCATAATGCTTTCGGGGTGGCAGCATTGAAGATGTGACCTGGGAGAAAAAGGAGTGGCAGCCAGACCAGCCAGGGAAATGCTGATAGACAGACTTGTATGCGACTGATGCAAGACAAAAAAAAAAAAAACTATAAATACTTTAGGCTCATCAGTACTCAAAGCATATGTGGAGTATCCGCAACATAACAAAATCTAACATTTCCATACAGTATGTTATTTGTTACCAACATCATTCTGAAAAAGTGTCATGTGTTACCTAATTTTTCCCGTGCATGTTTTGTGATAACTCAGTGAAAGTGATATACACTGTGTATGTGAACAGTTGCAGTGAATTGATGCTATACTAGCTACTCATCAATATGGACTAGAAAACCAATACTGTCTGATCAGAAAGAAATATGAAGGCTTACTTAATCAAAATCCCACTAACTACACCCAAAACATGAACATATTTGTGACCAAACAACACAACCACCATATTTCAGTGGGATATGGCATGATGGTTATTTTTAGCATTTACAGTTGTTTAAAATTACAAACTCCCCAATCTGTGGGACAAAGCCATAAGACTGCAGCTATTTAAAAAACTTCTTAAAAATGTTTTTATAAACATTTATAAGCTCTAGAGTGGGATAGTGTATCTACAATAAAACACTGGAAATACAAAACAAAACTTTCATACAAACCAAAAAAATTTGATTTCTCCATCTCTCCTAAAATATCCTCTATTAATCCAACGCTAACACACTTTTTTGTACAACATCCAAGAAGATTTTACACACGGACACCACCTGATGGGAGAAACATGAATCAAACAGATTACATTATAGTGCAAAGAAGGTGGAGATCACGTATAACATCAGCAAAAACTTTACCAGGCGCTGATTGGACACAGACCATGAGTTATTAATAGCAGACATGAAGATAAAGATAAAAAAGACAGTTACGGGATCAAGACCACTCCACTTTGATCTTACAAAACTACCAGAACAATACAGTATAGAAGTGAAGAATTGTTTCAAAATCCTGATGGATGTAAAGGAGGAGATGACACCAGATGAACTGGCTACACAGGCCAGAGACATCTTAATAACAACAGCTAAAGACATGGTTCCAGTAAAGAAAACACAAAAGAATGGATGGATTACAGCAGGCACACTAGAACTGATAAAACAACATATACAGAAATGAAGACGCAATGGAAAGTGACAAACAACAACAAAGAGAAATATAAAACTTTAACAAAAGTAAGAAGAAACATAAGAAAAGACAAAAAACAATACATACAAGATTGTTGTGAAAGAATAGAAGGACATCAGAAGTGTGGAAGAGATAGTAAAATGTTTAAAGAAATGAAGACATTGACGAGAAATGTCACACCTAAGCTAAATGTAATTTGTGACAAGATGGGGAACACCTTGACAGAGACAGAGGAAATTCTAGGAGGATGGAAGGAATATTGCTGAAGAATGTATGAAACAACTGACAGTGAAAGCAGAAATCAACAGTGTGAATTATTATTGAAGAAGAATGAACCCGAACAGACAATAGAAGACGTGTTATGGGCAATAAAGAATCTGAAAAATGGTAAATCACCAGGATGTGATAACAGCTGAACTTATTAAAGCAGGAGGAAAGGAATGCGCAACAATCTATCATGCACTATGTAAAAAGATATGGCATTCAGGTATTTGGCCAAAAGAATGGAAAAGAACTGTATTCAAACCACTGACAAAAAAGGGTAACCTGAAATTATGCACAGACTACAGAACTGTTGCCCTGATTAGTCATGCCAGTAAAATTCTGTTAAAAATAATAATGGGTAGACTTCGTAAGAAAATAGAAGTCAATATGGTCCAAGCTGGTTTCAGGCAAGGAAGAGGATCAAGAGATCATATATTCAATATAAGATTAATAATAGAGAAATGCAGAGAGTTTAATGTGAATCTATATTTATCCTTTATAGACTATTCAAAGGCATTTGATTGTGTACAACACCAGAAACTTTGGGAAATAATGGAAAAAAAATGGGATTTCCAACACAATTTATACAATTAACATCACTGCTGTATCTAGACCAACAAGCGGCAGTAAGAATAAATGGCGAAACAACAACTTGGTTTGACATAAAACAAGGGGTCCGTCAGGGGTGCATATTGTCGCTTTACTTATTTAACTTGTATACTGAAAATATAATGAGGAGTGTTAGAGAAGATGTAGACAAAGATTATTACGATGCCATAACAACTGGAGGTTATGAAATACAAGAGATTAGATATGCTAATGACACAATATTACTGTCCACAACACAAAAAAGAATGGAAAAACTAATTATGTCAGTCCGTAAGAACAGTGAGGAGCAAAACCTCTATCTTAATGCGAAGAAAACTAAATTGATGACAACTGACAAAATAAGGAAAAACGAGAAAAAAATGAGGAAAAACTAGAAGAAGTGCAGAGTTTTGAATATCTTGAATCACTACTAACTAATAATGGAGATACGAGGGAAATTAAAAGGAGGACATCTATCGCTCTTCAGAAAGTAAAACTAAAGAATCTGTGGAGAGGAACAGACAGAACCACAAAAATAAGCTTTTTAAGGACATGCATCTTTCCCATCTCAACATATGCCTGTGAGATCTAGACACTTAACAAAACAGCTGAGAAACACATAAATACCTTTGAATGTAAATGCTACAGAAGAGTTCTTCAAATATCATGGACACATAAAAAAAGAAAAAATATATCCACACTACAAGAACTTAAAATTGAAGAAGGCTGGCTAGTAAACAGGATTAAAGAGAGAAAACTTAAAATATTCTGGACACATTAAACGTCATGATAATCTAGAGAAGACCGTCTTGGAAGGTTGCATAATGGGAAAAAAGAGAGGAAGACCAAGGCAAAGATGGCTGTAAGACATCGTTGATGATCTGCAAATGGATGCATCATCAGCAGGCCATCTTGCTCACAACCGAGAGGCCTACAGGAGTGCTGTTAGGGAGGCAAAGTTCTGCAAGGGACATGCAAATGAATGAATCAATCAATCAATCCCACACCTCCGTTTTTTAAATATTTTTTCTTCCTCCAAATACCATCTACAAATACCAGTTGTTCAACAGTTTTATTTCTCCATAAATCTAAACTTTCTCTACAAAGTCACACACATGCTCTGACTGGCTGAACTAAACCAAATACAAGCAACAGGTTGATCTCTACAAACCTAAGGTCTCACAACATTTCAAAAGACCAAACTGAACAACAAACAATGACAGACACAATCCTCTTTTCTCCTAAATAATGTGCCAGGAGGGGAGAGAGGGAAAAAATAAACAGAACAAAACCTCATCCACTTCACAATATTTTTATACAGCATCTGTATTACCACGGTCACAGACTGGCGTCCACAGACATTCACAGCTTGTGCAAGGAAATGTGCAATAGTCTTGAGGTAGATCACCAAAACTGACTTAAAATGCCAGGAGATTTTAAATGCTACTGATGTGGGACTTAATCAATGGGGAAAGAACAAGAAAAGAAAAAAAAAGCAAAAGGTTACTTTTAAACCGTTAAACATTGTGGTTTGCTTTTTCATTAAAATTTGATCCAATCACTGAATCCTATCAAAACAGTACAACTTTTTTACCTGATAAAAGATGTTTGACGGCAAAGCCGTCAACATATCCAGCCAAAAACCACAACACTTGGAAAGGAAACAGGACCATGACACAGAAATTCCGTCGCTTAGATTCATGACTTCTGGCTGGACAGGTATTGATGACTTTGCTATCGAACACCATTTATTGAGGGTGCTAGATGCCGAAGTTCACTAATATGTTCTTGTGAGGCAAAGACGGCTGCTTGTCTCACCGGAGTCCATAGTTCAAGTCCTGGGTAATTCTCTTGTGATTTTTCTTTCTCTCACATCTAAAAAGTTCTGACTACGATTCTTTCATGTTCTAATCATACTACACTGCGTTCTGTTACTTACTGTATGAAAGCTTTTTGTTTTCGATTTGTAAAAACTTTTCCCTAAAAAAGATTTTACTTATATCATACAACACATTACCGGAGGACTAGTGAAGACAGATCTTCATTTCAAAAACATACTGGATAATTCATCATCATTATAAGAAAGCTATTCATCTGTGCTCTCTGATAACCTTCCATGTGAACAGTTGTTTTTTTTTTCTCTATTGGGTCCACCACCATCATCTCCTACTGCCGCCAGTAATTTGTCAAATCTTCCTCGTCCTCCACACTAAAAGTTGAAAGACTGGTTCATCATGTTGATGTCAGGAGATGTTTTATTCGACAGCTGTCAAACTGTTTCCCATATAAATGACAAAACACGGGACATGTTTCATTTGTGATAAGTTATAAAACATGAGAGACTTTTTTTATTTGTCAAACTGTTTCCATATAAGTTATAAAACATAGAGGAGACATTTCACTTATCAAACCGTTCTGTGTTAAGTTATAAAACATGGGAGACTTATTTGTCAAACTGTTTCCATATAAGTTATAAAACATAGAGGAGATATTTCACTTATCAAACCGTTCCTGTGTTAAGTTATAAAACATGGGTGATATTCCGTCTGTCAAACAGTTCTCACATCAGTCGTAAAATAAATTCAGTGAAATCAATTCACTTATGGATGGCGCAGCATGAACAGGGGAAGTAAAACTTGTAATTATTGAAGTCAAAAACAAAAAAAAATTCACAAAAAAAAAAAAGAAAACACTTAAAATTAACATAACAACAGGCTTTATATTTGAACATGGTCCCACATATGCCACAGCCAGATCCTTCAAATCATTGGAAGCTTGTGTACAAATGATTCTATCACAAATAATAGCTGAAACAGCCAAGCATTTTAAACATAAAAAAAAAAATACTAACAAAATCACCAAGCATTTTAAACATAAAAAAAAAAATACTAACAAAATCTTTCAAATTAATAAAACAATATAAGTTTAGGGAGGGGGCATCTGGACATTTCCATAAAGAAACAGAAGCTATGTGGTAATTTAAAAGATCAGTCTAAACAGCACCTGAAATACGATGAAAGATTCTGTGATCTTGCTGGTTCTGCAGTGTTTTGATGATTCCCTTTCTATTCGTGTGCTGAAAGTGATGATTATTTGTTTTAGTTCTGTAATGTTGTGGTGATTCCAGATAAACACTAGATCAAGACTGAACAGCTCACCCCTTCGTCTCACAATTCTAATGAGCAAAGTAAACAAAACACAACAATTTTCATAAAACTGTTCATTTCCTACACTATCTTACAAGACTGTCTATGTCAGTCACAGCAAAAGAGATTAAATATTATTCTTTCTTACAAAAAAATTAACAAAAAACAGCAATAAAATTTTTGCTTTAATGAACTTCAGGTATCTAGTCCGAACTCCCAAAGCTATATATAAGCAGTTGCTAATAACAGTCAGGGTATACATTGCTGAACCTCGGATCAGTGCCACGACTAATCATCCGTTTTTGCACGCTTTGGTGAGCTTTCACCAGAGTCGTCGTTTCCATCCTTGTTTGAAATATCAGAGTCCATTTGCTGCTGGAGAGCACTGAAACAAGGTGTTGGGTTCTCCTTGACGAAACTAAGATACTGAGGCATTAGTCGCTCAACAAGGGACTCAAACAGAGCTCGGACAATTTTCCCAGCTTTGCCAACTTCTGAGCCAGTCTGAAATGTTGCAGTGAGAGAAGAAAAAAAACAACTGTGAGATCACCTGGCATGTATATTTCTTAAAATATTTCACTTTTTTTTTAAAATGTGCGAACATCAGCTACACACATCTCTATAAATCTGCTGACTAGAAACTCACATTACACATCTTTTTCCCCCCATCCCCTCTGCATTTGTTTAGTTTTTTTGGGGGGGGGGATAAAATTATTTAAAAGATGTATTAAATATATACTAATTAAATTTAATATTAGTGCAGTATAAAGGTAAAACATGATGAGATTATTAAACTGCAAATGGCAGGACAAGATCTGGGACGAGGAGGTCTGGGAGAAGGCAGGACAAGAACCTACAAGGTCATGTCTAGGAAGTGGAGGTGGATTGGCCACACTCTGAGGAAACCCGACACCAACATATCAAGACAGGCACTGACATGGAATCCTCAAGGAAATAGAAAAAGAGGAAGAACTAGACTTACTTGGAGAAGAGAAATTATGACAGTACTCAAAGAAAAGGGGTGCACATGGAAGGAAACAGAATAATTCCAAGAACAGGGATGACTAGAAAGCCTTTATCCGTGGCCTATGCTCCAAAGGAAGTGAAAAACGATGATGATGATGATGATATTATTAAAATGCTTGAAGACTGCAAAGATCTGAGGATTGTAAAACATCTATACTGGCAGCAGGAAGCAGAGATACGAGTTGAAAATAAAACTGTAAAATATCAACCAATAAAAAAGGAGTGTGACAGGGGTGTGTACTATCTCCAGACTCTTTTTCTCTGTACAGCGAGAATATTCTAAGAATGATCATTGGAGAACCAGGTATAAAAGTAGGAGGATATAACATTACCAACCTTCGGTATACTGACGACACAGTACTGATAGCTGAGAACCAACAGGATCTGCAAAGTCTCTTGGATAAAGTCGCCGAAGAAAGTGAACAGAAAGGCCTTACTTTGAACATCAAAAAGACAGCGAAACAGAATCCACCAACATGCAGTATAAAATTAAATGGAACTATTCTAAAGCAGGTGCAGAAATTCAAATACCTTGGAGCAGTAATAACTTCAGATGGGAAATGTAGAACAGAAATTAGGAACAGAATAGGCCAAGCAAAGATTGCATTTCAGAGATTGAGAAATATATTATCCAACACATCCTTATCAATGAATGTTAGAAAACGAGTCCTAAAATGTTATATTGAACCTATCTTGTTATATGGAAGTGAATCATGGACAACAGGCAGGTCTGCACAAAAATCATTGGAAGCAGCAGAAATGTGGTTTATTAGAAGAATGTTGCGAATTCCCTGGACAGCAAAAATAACCAATGGAGAATGTTTGAGGAGAGTTTGAGATGGAAAAAATCTTGTCAAAAAAATACTTTCATAGGACATGCAATGAGAAGAGGGGGCATTGAAAATATTATAACAACAGGAAAAATAGAGGGAAGTAGAGCCAGGGGAAGACCAAGAGAAATGATACTGGACAGTCTGACGAGATGGTGTGAAAGGAGATCACCAAATGAGCTACTGGCCTGCATGAAGGCATTTACATGTTTCTCAGCTGTTTTGTTAAGTGTCCAGGTCTCATAGGCATATGTTGCTTGCCCTAAAAATCTTTTTTTTGTAACTCTGTCTGTTCCTCTCTACAGCTTCTTTAGTTGTTTTACTTTTCTGAAGAGTGATAGATGTCCTACTTTTAATTTCCTTCATTATATCTCCATTACCTTCTGTAAACATACCAAGAAACCCTAATATGTATATGGAAGGTGAGGCAGAAAAAAAAATCTGGTGGTGAGTCCCCCAAGACAATCACAATGTATGTAGGCAAAATATAACATCTAAGTGTAGCTGAGCTGGCAAATGAATCTGTAGGTAAATTGGAATCTACACCAGGTCTCTGCTAGTGTTATTGCTTCCAGTCCTTTTAACATCAGATTCCAGGTGTGCAGTTCTATCTTGCTGCATACAGTAAAGTTGCAAATACCTGGCATAAATCACAGGTAAATGCCCTCGCACTATGGCACTTGTTGTGATGACCTACTCTGTGTAAAACAGATGTGAAACACTTGGTATCTATCTATCTCACAGAAAGGCTTTCACATTATGTTGGAATGACTTACTTTGTGTAAGACACAGTTGTATAACACTTGGTATAGATATCACACAAGCTGGTACTGTTTGTGATTGACCTACCTTGTTGTATATAGCACAGTTTATAAACACTTGACGAAGATCATAGAGAAAAGCTTTCACACTCTGGTAGTGGTTGTGATGACTGCGTTGAAGTCTACACTTGATCTGAATGAAATCCTTGGGTTGTGTGATGATTTTGTAGTAGTTTGGAACTTGCTGTAACAAAAGAATAAATACTTCAGCTTTTAATGCAACCTCCTATGATCTGTTCTATGCTATAGGTAAACTGATTCACGTCTCTGCCTTGCTCCTACCCTTGTCTGGGCATACAGCCCACAGAACACTGGGGCTAATGGGATGTTCTATGTTCCAGCACAATGAGGTGAGATGCTGAAACAGCAGCTTGTTCTGGCTTTTCTCATCACCTTAGGACCAAGAACTTGACTTACTTGGTGGCTACAAAAAAAAAAATACAGATGCTGCTATTTTAAAGCTGCACAAATTATCATAATTCTCGCCAAATAAAACACTTTCCCCCCCCCTAAAAAATTCCTCCTAAAATCATCATGCATCCTGTACCTCAATGGTCAAGTTTGGGTAAGCCATGGGAATGGAGATTACAAGTACCAGTCTAACACATAAGAACCCTTGCTGGGTTGATCCAGGTGGACAATATTTGGGTTTTCTAGTTAAGAAATTCAGTACAAGAAGCGTACAATCTTAGACCAAAATCTACAGAAATCTTTGGATGGCTATGTTCGAAATATGGGGTTTTAGTTTCACTTCAAGACATTACTTGCCAAATTAAGTCAATTCTTATATGTTGATATGTCTTATATAAAAGGAAATATAGCATTTCAGAATGTAAATACTTTGATAAATCAATTTATCTACCAGCTTAAGTTCTTCAAGACAGTATTAAGTCTCTCTGTGGTTGTCATTAAACTGTGACATGGTCTAAGCAAATAAAACTATATTGTTATAAGGTCTAACCAGGGAATAACTGTAGAAGCCGAGATGAACAGTATGTGAACAAAGCTGGGCCAACACGTAAAAGCTGGCTACAGACCAACTTGTACAAACTCCCTGTAACTGTAAGCTGATGTTCTTTACAGCCTATGTTGTAGAGGTGTTGAGACACAGCATCATATCGGCATGAAAACGGATTATGGTGGCTACTTTTTCAGTCCCGGGGTACAGCTTAAAAAACGGGGTGCGCAGTGCTTCTTTAGCAGACTCCACCACCATGGGGACTATGGCGATCCCTGCCCCATTAGCCAGGCTAGGCCTGTTACTGGGGGTACCACGGAGAAGTGGTGACAGGGTCTTAGTCAGCTATGGTTCACTAACCCTGATGATGGCATATCAGCTATGGCTCGCCGACTGCCTCATTGGACAGAACCACCCGATACCCCACAAGATGCCACAATGAATAGTAAGCATGACTGCTTTGTCAATTACCATCAAAGGAAACAGACATGGTCTAAACTATGAAAATAATTTAGGCAGTTATAAGGCCTTAGAATGGGAAAAAAAATTAGGCTATTAAAAGGCAAAGCATCTGTTATTATGTCTGCGCCCAGAAAATATTTAAACTGTGAGAGGTCTAGATCAGGAAAATGTTTATACTGTGATAAATCTACATTTATAATATTATTAGACTTCTACATGTAGGAACAATGAAAAATATTAGGCTGCTCTCAACTGGGAAAATTATTAAACTATCCGTCAGCTATAAGGAAGATTCAAACAAACGCTGCTGATATATAACGAGTATCAGATTTACACACACCATGACTTGTACTCTAATGTGCTGTGGGTTTTGTTGTCCACTTACCGCTCTGTTCACTGGTTCTTGAAATGGAACACTGGAGGGGTGGCAGAATAGTTCAAGTAATATTCTCTCACAGACCTGAAACAAAACATTTGGAAGCTGTTAGATTAGATAAAAATTGAAGAATATGATAGAGAAAAAACACAAACTGTGAGACTGAAACAAAGACAAATAAAAGAACTGGTCACATTCTGCATATGAAATGTAACAGACAATGCAGAAGATTGCACACATCTCACAAGTAGAGATTGATGGATCAAGTCCAGCTAAAGGCACCCCAAGTCATCCAGCTGTAAAAATTAGTACCTAGCTGTTTCTAGAGTTGGGAAGGATGACTGCAATGCAAAGTGCTGACCACATCGCCCTCTGCTGTGCCGTCAAGTCAAGAAAAACATTAAGCTCTAACGCTGTATTTTTAAGCACCCCTACAGTACAACAGTATATCTTAGTTATGCAGAAAATGAGTAAGTTTTGCCTAAAGAAGAGGAAAGACTGTACCAAAGGCACAATGGGATGGAACCTTTCTCGCTGGAAAGACAAGGACATTCAAGAGTATGGTTCTAAGACTAGAAAGTAATGAAAGTTTTAATCTTTGATTTATATGTTTCTGGGCAATATGACGACATCATTAAATTTTGTCATGACACACACACATCATGACTGACAACCATCCTGAATCAAGTTTTTTTTTTTTTTTTTAAACTTTCACTGTGATTTTTTTTTCCTCTTATATATGTGCAGCTTCCTCCTTCACATCACTGTATCCTGTAAAATGGGTACTTTACTGTCTCACTTACATCAGAGAAACTGATTCTTTTACCTGCCTGTAGGGCGGAGCACTATGATCACAAAGAAGTTCGCATGTAAAGGTAACCAACATACCACACTGACGTAAAATCCTAAGAATATTGGATAATGCCCAAATCAGCAAAAAAACTTGTACACTGACAACAAATTTAGGTGCAGGTGGTGTTCCTGTGTGTCTTTCCATTTATCTAAAGTAACATTTTGTTTGACTATGAAATATGTTAAATATGACATATTTTTAAAAAAAAAAAAAACCACTTTCAAGAGTTCTGAAAAAAAATTCAAGTAAACCTTAAGTTCGTGGTCTGGGAGTCCTCCTGGGGCCTTACGCTTGCCTGAACTAGTCAGCTCCTCATGACTTATTGGGCTATCACCTTCACATACAGTACACACGAAGGAACCACTGTCAAAGAGACAAAGTAAGGATGGTAGCCAACTATGACTCATTTAAACAGCTTTTCTAAAAATTACAAATAAAATTATAGTCACATGATTTTTAATGAAATTAGACTCTTTTGAAAATAAATGCCTAAGGAAAATACTCGGCATCAAGTGGAATGAATTCAAGAACAATGCAGAGATAAGACAGATGACTGAACAAACCGGTCTCATGGGTGATCAAGAAAAGGAGATGGACATATGGTGGTCACTTGATGAGAAGAAATGATGAGAGAATCCCAAAACAAGCTATCAAGTGGAACACAACAGGCCAAAGAAAAAGAGGCAGACGTGTGAAACTCTAAAGAGGACACTGTTAAGAGAGGCCAAATTAACAGACATAAAATCTTTTGATGAGGTTGAAAGACTCGCTGAAGACAGGAAAAATTGGTGAACTACTTTGCGAGCCCTGTGTGACGTTTAATGGCACGGGAAGGATATAAGATTTTTATCTGTAGCTGACAGTTCACAATTTTAGACTCCTATAAATGTTAAAAAATAGGCCATTATGTTTGATAACAGAAAAAATAGTCATATATGTTGTCCGAAAGCCTATGAGCGTAGTTCAATGCATGCGAGCCAATTGCTCCAATTATAGTGTAGTCCCGTCTTTTATACAATTGTATAACAACTTTTGTCGGCGTAATAGTTATATTATATAATAATGGTTTATTTTGCCACAAATGATAAACTGTTTGAATACAGTCAGCGCAGAGTAATCTGTGAAATAATTTATGGTTATTTACATGATAATCCAGTATTAAAAACAGAGGTATGCCTAAACAGAAATCTGATTTCCCGAGCATGCCACTGTGCAATAATGTCTGAGAAACACTGTCCCATATTTGACTTCTCAATAACTACCAATAAATGAGACAGGAATAAAATAGCCTACCTAATAAGCATAATGAGTTATGAAAGAGAACAGAAAAGGAGTATTTAACAAGCTAAAAAGACAAAGAGGACTTCCATGAAGAAGATGGCTTTGCTACACAAGAGGATCTCTTGAAATAACCCACAATGAAGACATTAGAAATGTGTAAAACTACGACGAAGTAACAAACATGAAGATTAACAATGCGGGCGCATTCATGAACAAATGGTATCCAAGTTCAGTCACAGTATTTCCTGTTACAGGATTAAAGAAAATGGAAACATCATTTTTTTTTTCTTTCTTATTTCTAAATTTCAGCTACAAAATATACTGTTCAAAAAAAAAAAAAGAAACGCAAAACTACTGATGACCCAATTTTAGTAATTATTTTGATATTCTATAGCTTTTTATTAAATTGAATGAATAAAATTTTCAAACTGTGCATAATAATACCTAAGGGTTTAAACACTCACTTGACAGTTTCTTGCATCTGTATGATGAGAATTTGTTAGTCCCATGAGTTCTCAAGTTAGTATGGTGTGTGGCCTCCATTTACATGATCAGCGACTGGCATCTCCTGGGCACAGATGCGATCAGATTCTGATGTGTGCATGTGGTATGGCTGCCCACTCTTCCTGGAGTGCCTGGCACAGATCACGACGATTGGCTGGAGAAACGTTTTGATGACAAACACGTCTTTGCAGCTCATCCCATAGGTGCTCGATCAGATTCATGTATGGAGACGGGGATGGCCAGGGAAGGGTTAGAATGCTGTTGGCAGTCAGGAACTGTGTAGTGAACCGTAGCCGCACCAATGGACTCTTTCCAATGAAACTGATCATTCCCCATACCATTACACCTACACCACCTTGGGGCAGAGCTTCAACACAATTTTGGGCAAAATGTTCATTTGGCCTATGGTAGACCCTTCTCTGCATATCATGGCGGTGCAACAAAAACAAAGATTCGTCACTAAACCAGAATATCTCTATTGATTGTCAGCTGTCCAGGGCTGATGCTGGTTGGCCCAAACAAGTCGATTTTGGTGATGGCGTCTAGTTAAGACGTCGTGCCACCAATCCAGCTTCATGCAGTCTATTCTGGACAGTTTGATCTGATTAGACACACAACGTCCTGCACCCAATGACTGGGCACTTGAGGACGCTGTTGTAAACCTGTTTCTGAAGTGATGAACCAGAATCATCAGCTGCTGTTGTCACCCTGGGTCATCCACTGTGGTGCAGGTCTTCAGCTGAGCCAGTGGCTTGGAAACAGTGCCAAAGTCGACTGATAGTACTCTGCTGCACGTTTAAATGCCTGGCAATCTGACTGTGACCAATAGCAATGTTTCGTAAATTTTGCGATAATTGTGCCATAATTGTCTGCTTGAAAATTAACTGAATTTGTTTGTGTAACCTCATCCTTTTATAGGGTTTCATTTGTGTGGGAAGTGAGTTGTGCTCACCACAAAATAATCACGACTTTTCCATAAACACTACGTGAGTTATGGTTTAAAAAAAAAAATGCGTGATTAGCAAGGGCAGCTACTGCGTTCTGACTATACATGAGAATAGCAAATTCACGCTAATGGACCCGATATCTTTGTGATAATTTTTTATTTGATTTGAGTTACCCGGGAAAAAAAATTTTTTCATAATATATAAAAAAATGAAGTCTATATAAGCTATGCGTTTTCTTTTTTGGACAGTATATTTTCTGCAAGAAGCAACTGGTAGGTCTCAGGTCTTACCTAGGAACTGCTGGTAGCTCTGGAATGTGACACTGCAAATGGAAGACTTTTGGACAACGGTCACAACACAACACATCCCCTCCATTGTGACAACATGCGCAGTAGTCATCATTTGGATCCCCCTGATTGTCAGCCTGAGACAGTGAAAACCCCGGCATGCTGTTGCCACCTTGCCAGTTCTCTCTCAGCTCTTGGTCTGTGGGAGACTGTGGTATCCCTAGATGAGCTGTGAACATCAGACATCTTATTATCAGATAAAAGGGATAGCGACTGTAGTAAAACTTGTTCTAGTAATAGAGGTGTGTGGTAGAGTTTTACATGGTGGCAGAGTGAGTGAGGAAAAAATAAATAGCAGAAAGTATGAGAGTAAGATGAGAATGATTAAATGAAAAACATACATCCAATATTTTGGCATGAGCCTTTCTCAAGGATTACATACACAAACACAACACAACATATAACTAAAAGAAAATGAAAAACTTAGCGTTGTAGCATCCTCCTAGAAAGAAAACACTCGCATGCTTCCTAGAGGCAAGGAAAATTTTCCACAGAGGAAAGCGGATACAACCAATCAATATCAGAGGTGAGGAAAGGGAGAGATTGGGTGGGGGAGAAGAGGTGCGGGGCGAGACCAGGAGAGGCAATAAACACCTGTAGGCCACAAGAGAAGCAGTGGTAGTGGGAAGGGGGAGGGAAGCTGGGAAATAATGTAAAACTGATGAATGAAGAAATGAGACCAGGAGGGGCCATAAACACCTGTAGGTCACTAGAGAGGGGAAGGGACTTGGGAGATAACGTGAAAATAAAGAACTGCAGAAGAAAGTAAAGTATGAATTGCAGAAAATAAGTGGAAATCTAAAGAAGTTTAAAGGAAGCTGAAAACATTGTTAATTCCAGCTGGGTGGAGACAGCCAGCCTGGAAAATAAATCACTGTTCTAGGGCTTTCTGAAATTGTACATCAGAAGAACAGGAGTGGATCGAACTAACAGAAATGTCCTGTTTTTCCCTGTGGTCGCTTTGACAAAAGTGCTTTGCTCCAGGGGTCCACACCTATAGAGGCTAGCCAGGTTTCCTTCCCTAAGTCCACATAATCAGTTCAGGAGGATTACACCTGCACTTCACGCAATGTTATTTATGCTATTATGTGCAAACATTGTGATATGGGGGAGACCAGTTTATGCTTAGGAGATTGTTTTCATCAACATCTTAACAACATTTCTAAGAGGGCGTGGACCCCTGTAGCAAAGCACTTTTGCCAAAGCGACCACAGGGACATTTCTGTTAATGCGATCACTTCTGTTCTTCTGATGTACAATCTTGGAGAGCCCTAGAACAGTGATTTATTTTCCTGGCTGGCTGTCTCCACCCAGCTGGAATTAATGTTTTCAGCTTCCTTTAAACTTCTTTAGATTTCCATTTATTTTCTGCAATTCATACTTTACTTTCTTACGCAGTTCTTCATTCTTCAGTTTCACGTTATCTCCCAGCTTCCCTCCCCCTCATCACCACCATCTGCTTCTGTAGTGACCTACAGGCGTTTAATGGCCCCTCCTGGTCTCGTTTCTTCATTCATCAGTTTCACATTATCTCCCAGCTTCCCTCTCCCCTTCCCACCACCACCACCTGTATCTCTTGTGACCTACAGCTGTTTATTTTTATTGTCCCTCCTGGTCTCATCCTTGTGCCTCTTCTCCCCCCCCCACCCCCATCTCTCCCTTTCCCTGCCTCTGATATTGATTGGTTGTATCCGCTTTCCTCTGTGGAAAATTTTCCTTGCCTCTAGGATGCTTCGAGTGTTTTCTTTCTAGGAGGATGCCACAACGCTAAATTTTTCATTTTCTTTTAGTTATATGTTGTGTTGTGTCTGTAATCCTTGAGAAAGGTTCATGCTGAAATACTGGATGTACGTCTTTTCATTTGATCATTCTCATCTTACTCTCATACTTTCTGCTATTTGTTTTTTTTCTCACTCCCTCGGCAGCCATGTAAAACTCTACCATACACCACTATTTACATCTTTTTTTATCCACTGTACTAGGCACAGATGGAAGCAAATTTACTCAAGACTACACAATAATTTTCCCTTAACAAACACAGATACGCCATTCTTGTTTCACTTGTTCAGCCTCTGCTTATCAGTTCAATGATACATGATTCCCCCCCCCCCATCCCAGATTTTTTAAAAACCATTTATTGTATTTACCCCCTTTTTTTTCTTGTTCCTTTCTTATCTTCTTATTTGAACACTTTCAAACATCAACTTGATATCTTTGAAGAATGCTGCCATCTGTCTTAGGCTGTTAAGATCACCATACAGTTTGTCAGGCAGTGGTGCAGATGACAGCCAAAAGTGTGGTCTCAATTCTTCATATAAGGGCAGTCCTGTAACAGATTTTGGGTCGTCAGGTGCGTTCTATAATGGTTGAACACACACAGCTAATGTAATAATAGTGGTAACATGTGTCAGTCTGAGTATGAACAGCTACCCTACATCATGGCATTTCGAGTTATGACTGATCATACAAAGATGCAGATGAATCACATATATGATCAACAATCTAAAGATCAATACTCAAAACATTCTGATGATAAATACTTAGAGAACTAGTCAATTCAGGATTTGGATAACGAATGATACTGCCTCATTCACCGAGGAAGTCCAGTCTCAGACAATGTTTAACGATGTGCTCCTGGGATGGTAGGTTCCCATTTACAATTAAGATGAAATATGCAGTGTGACACCTCAAACTGTAGCTAACAAGATGAAGAACACAAATCCAGATGGCTTGAAAGTTGCAACTGCTTGTATTGCTTTGGATAAAGTGAATAATACACTTCACTATCACAAACTCATCCTAACTATTACACTATAATAACAACACATAATGATAAACAAGTCCTACAGTCACATCTCTAACTCACACACGTCCTTTTATCACTACAGACCATGACTGAATATTTAAAAAAACTATTCACTCTCACTCAGAAGCCGCATGATTTAGAACTTTCCAGAAATTCAATCTAGGCAAGAATCCTGCGCGAAGCATTCTTAAAATATTCAAGACTTTCTCTCAGGGAGACTTGAACCAAACTTCAGTTGCTTAAGTTATATTCCTTAAAACAGCAAAATACTGCTATAATTCGTCAGCTGTGCCTATCTTGATTCTGTTAAACATGTGGAGTCTCAATCTGTTGCAGTCTTTTCTTATCTGATTTCCATACTTTTGATACATCAAAGACCATCTTAAACCTCTGTTTACCTAAACCTCAAACTAACTTCTCTGCTTATCTTTCTTCATGTTCACATGTGTACATAAATTTGGGGTTATTAAAACTTCCAAAAAATGAAGAAAACAAAACAAAACCATTACACCTAAATGTAACAGATGTGCTCATAAACTTTACTGACACATTTAACTGTTGATTAATTCTCTTACGGTCTGAGACCAATGATGGTTAATCACAGGTCATACTGCAGCAGGAATGTTACGCTGATGTGAAAATGTGGGAGCATAATACTTCAAGTTAACCAACCTCATATAAAGTGGATGATCATTATGTGCTGTCAAGTGGTTCATTATCATGTAATGTAAAACATATCATTCTCGTGTGAAGTGGATCAGTCATGCGGCATAAAGTGAATCATCATCATGTGACAAGGTGGATCATCATCATGTCATTAAAGCAGATCACAGTCATGTGATGTAAAGTGAATCATCATCGTGTGATGCAAACTGGGTCTTCATGTCATGTAAACTGGACTATTGTCACGTCATTAAAATGAATCACAGAAAATGATAAAGTGTCAAAATTATCTTATAACAAGCAGCTCATTTAAAAAACTAAACTTTATTATTCCCATCCATGTGTAAAAATAATTCATCAAGGTTAGTTATAAAGTGATGTATTACATTTTCAATCATAAATTTCACAGAGCAAACCAGATTATACTAAGAATGTGACAAAATAAAAACTTTTTTTGCATTCAGTTTCACGTGCACATCTTTCTAAACAGGGAGCTGGGTTGCCTCCATGAATCTACCTATCAGCAGGAGGTCTTCATAGGGACCCCAGAGTTTCTCCTACATGCTTCGCTCTTGGGGCCATACCTGGGCTCTGAGGTCCTTGTAGTGTAGTGCAGGTCTGCAATATGTGATCAGATTTTGCTGTTGGCGCAGCCTTTATCTTGTGGAGATGAGCATCTGGTCTGTTCCCTGAATATCATATGCTGTCTGTTTAGTCTCAGTATGGTGTCCTGTGGGTATCTGCTGTTTGTCCTCTACCAGCAGGCATTTTTGGTATTTCCTTTTAACTAGTCTTTTCCACTTCCTTTTGTGATATTTTGTGTGACAAAACTAACCAATGAAGCTGTGGAGAATCACAATACCACAGCATGCTTACACTTCATCAAAAATGGGTAAGAAAGGGGTTACCATTTGTCAAAGACATTTTACCCAAAGTTGATATCAAAATACCACACAGATAAAACAAATTGTTTCTATTTGACACTTAGAAAAGGAATGTCCTTTTTAAAAGGAACAGGCATGACACACCACCATCATCTGTCACTGAAAGGAGAAGGTGGCAATGGATCGTTCACATTATGAGAATAACACACGAACCTTTACCACGAACAGCTTTGATACCGACTCCACGGGGTAAAAGAAGCACGGCCGACTCAAAGAGACATGGATACATATGGCGGAGAAACTGGTAAACATAGGCCTGACATGAGACAGCCAGGAAGATAGCGAAGGACTGACAGAAGTGCAAATTTCTTGCTATCAGCAACTTCACGTGACTTGGGCACCGATGAGACAAGAATAGATATTTGATGGTGTTAATTTCTCATCAAAATCAAAAGTCACTCATGTAGTAAATGAATCACTCACCATCACATGTGTCATGACCAGTTGGGGATCTCAGCTGTTCCCTATCAACAGAGGTTCGAGGCCTTGAACCACTTATCTGTTCCAAATTGTCACTAAGGTCCATGGGGACAGCCCGTAAAACCTCATCCAGGTTTCTTTGCATCTCCTGGTGAAATCAGTGAAAACAAATGCTGGATATGAATTTTCACCATAATTTCCAACTGTATAAAGTAAAAACATGAATTTGCAAGAATGGGGAGGGATGTGTGCACATATGTTGTTGCTGGTGTGTTTTTTTAAGAAGGAGAAGTACATATCCACAGACAGAACAAAGGTACTAAACCAAATACAGGGCTGAAGAGACAGTACTTAAGCTGAATGAGACAATGGCCAAGAACTAACTGCTTGCTCTAGGGTTGGTGAGCTACAGCTAACCAAAGCCCTATTCTCCCTCCCAGTTGTGGCTCTGGTAACAGTGAATATGACTCAGTGGGAAGGCAACCCAGTCCTAAAAATAGTCTACACCGGTGAAGGTTGCTGTGTTCAGCCAAAAGATGCCTAATTATAAACCATTACACCAACTACCAGCCTTTTGCAGGCAAATACATAAGGATACCAGTTATGTTTAAAACTGTGGGTTCACTTGTCAACACAGGTGAGTGATAAAGTTTCAGGAAAGTTCTCAC
Source organism: Achatina immaculata (assembly GCA_009760885.1). Lineage (NCBI taxonomy): Eukaryota > Metazoa > Mollusca > Gastropoda > Stylommatophora > Achatinidae > Lissachatina > Lissachatina immaculata. The sequence continues at coordinate 5,896,566 of CM019718.1, forward strand.
TAATCTAACTATAAAATCTGTACCTCACACTTGTGTTAGGAAAACTGTCTTTGATGAATGAGAAAAATTCACTTCTAATATAAAGTTTTGATATAACCATTCAGTTTTGAGATCAAGTTTTGATATAACCATTTAGTTCTGAGATCAAGTTTTTGATATAACCATTCTTATTCTTTTCACTCAAGTATCTGAACTAAGACACATATCTTGGGTATGATCTGCATTCCTTTCTGTAGCTACTATATGATATAACAGAACTACACAGGTCTTCCCTTGATGTATGCCTCAAGATGATGTTGCATATAACTAATAATCTTGTGCATCTGCACAACCATTAATCAACCAACGCACATACAAAGATATACTCACCAAAACAGTTTCAGACTGTTTCTGGAAAAGCAAAAAAAAAGTATATAGGCAAAATAAATAAATAAAAACAAAATTTGAAGATGGCATCCATCTAAAACAATATAATCAATTCCTCTCTCTCTACCAGATCCCAATTTCCCCCCACTCCCACCCTTCCACCCCACAATACACCATCATACACACACTACAGCTGAAAAACAACTAAAAAAAATGACAGGATCTAGTTTCATCAAATGCAAGACAACAATGTTACATTTTCACATTAAGAAAACCCATACAATAAAAAAGAAAACATACTGTACTGCTACTATCGGGTAACCTGCTCTGACCACTTTTAATGATTTAAGTTTCTTACCACAGATTCACGGAGCGACTGTATGTATTTGTTTATTTGTAGACGTATATACACGATAAAAGTGGCTGGTTGGCTGAGTGGTTAGAAACTCGGTATACTAATCTGGTGGTACTGTGTTCCATCCCAGCAGTGGGATTTTTTTCTGGTACACACCAAAAAGGCCTCTGGGTCAACCCAGCCTCTAAAAATGGATACCACAGAAATCTGGGAAGGTAAATATCGCTAGGCATGATACTGATCACATCACACTTTCATGTGCTGAAGGTCACGGAAAATATGGGCCTAACACCATATCCCTAATATACCTTAATGTCATGGAAACAGGAATTTTATCTTTTATACATGACAATACATAATTATTAATGAAATGGTGACTTACATTATATTAATGCAATTCATAAACCAAACAAACAAACAAAAAAAAAACAGATGAGCACACTGCCACAAAGACTTATCAGAAGCAAAGAAAAACATCATCCATGCAAAAATCTGTCACCACTAAAGAAGAAATAACATGTACAAAGATCTACGAGGACTAAAGAAGGAGTAAGCGATATGCAAAAATCTATCAGAGTAAAAAGGAAATAAAATTTTTTTTATAAAGATTTATCAGGAACAAGAAAGAATAAACTACAGTCGAACCCCTTTTTTTGCCACATCGGCAGGACCATCAAAATATGGTGATATTAAGCGGGATCCATTACAAGGGCTTTAACTGCACTGGTATACAGTATGTGTGTCCCACATTTGTTACATTAAGCACAAAACAAACAGCTAAAGCTATCGTTATCGGATACAAAATGTATTAATCACAAAATACAGTAAATCTTAGTCATTAACTTACAGTATGTGTAAAACTAAACGCAAGCAGCATCTGACTTTTCAGTAGCAGCAGTAAAAAAAAAAAATGCATGAGTCTGTGCTGTGAAATGACAGCTGTCTCTTAACCAAAAAAGTCATTTAAGCATGCTACTGTGAGATTTCTTTCTCTCTCTCTCTCTGAACCTTAAGTGCCCAGGGCGTAAGGGTTTTCCACAAATGCCTGTCCTTTGCCTTTTTTTTCTGCTCTTGCCCAGGTGAGCCCTCTATTGCTCAACATCCTTTCTGTTGTTCTTCTCCATGTCCATGAGATTTCAGGTATACTGTAAATGAATGAGCACACAGTCTCTAATGCACTCACAGACTGAGCATTAGAAATGGGTTTGGTGGGCATCTGGTCCGCAACAGACTCACTGACATCATCAGTATTATAATTTTTTTTTTTGTGTGCACATTTTGTGTCCATATTTCATATTAGGAGATTAAAAAAAAAAAAAGCTAAGTCTATATTTTTCATCAATTTTTCATATTTTTATATGTTGTGTTGTTATATGATCCTTGAAAAGGGATTTGGCCAAAATATTGGATTGTATGTTCTTCGTTTGTATGTACTCATCTTGCTTTCCGCCATTTTTGTTTCCGCCCACCTTCCTCACGCTTTCTTTTTTGTAAAACTGAACCACACACCTCCAGCTACTTTCAGTACCATCCACAGCATTGCTATCTACCTTGCTATTACTGAAACTAGCAATAATCTATTTGACTGACTGCACTTCCTTTGCCAGCATGTTGTCCTCAGCTGACATGAACTGATCAAACGTAACACTTCCGTCAGAAATTTCTGCCCATTCTTTACAACAAATTCTGATACAGTTGAAACATTAATTCCAAATTTATCTGCAGTGTCCTTTCTCGCAAACTTTTAATCACCCTGCCTCAAATCCACGTTTGCATTTAGTAGTCATTATGTGTCAGAATGAGAACCAGGCTATGCAATTCACAGTACACTGCTCGAGGAAAACCAAATGTCAACCCACATTACCAACCTGACAATATCACCCACGTTCTTGATAAAGAACATAAACAATGTCCAAAAAAAAAAAATTTAAATCGTGATCTTTTGAAAAGGTGGCCATGGTAAGCCTTTCACTCACACCATCTGAGTTTTGATGTCTATATGTTCAAAAGACTGATACGGCATGTACTCTTTGATGAGCTGTGAAACTGATATCGCTGTTTGAGATATTTACAGTTTGGACTTGCCCAGTTTGTGATACAAAGCCAGGTTTTTAACTCATCTGGGTGCAAAAATATGTTTACATTAACCAACTTGAGCCAATAATCAGGGTGATATTAACTGGAGTATGGGAGTTGGCTGGGGATACAAATTTCTGTGACAATATCCGGGCTGTGACATAAAGCAGTGTGACACTAAGTGGGTTCAACTGTACATTTAAAGAACTTTCAGAAGCAAAAAACAAACAAACAACAAAAAATGTAAGCAATCGACTCTCCTAATGCGCTATTAAAACCAATCCACAATAAAATGTATGTCAGAGTCCAGAAATAAATGATGAAAATGCCAATGTTGATGGGCTCTGGTTAAGAGTGGTAACTGTAAAGAAAATATGCTTCTCACTGCAATCTCACATCATAACAGAACCTTAATAAACCACTCCTCCTCTCTCTACAAGGGGTTAAGGGATCTTCCAGTTGGATTACCGGCCCAGCTGTCCATCCACTGCTGCTTTTGCTGCAGTTGTTGTGTATAATGTGTTTAGCAGTTCTCATGTTGTGGGATGTGTCTTGGTGGCTACACTCTCTGCTGGTCTGTCAGCACGTTCATTTACTCTGATACCTATGTGCCCTGGTATCCACTTTAGAGTGGTGTGGTCTTGATGTCACAGGAGGCAAGTTGGTTTATTGCACTGAGTATGTCAGTTGTGATGTGATCAGCTGTTGGTATCCAGTTTTTCAAGGGCATGGACAGCAGACTGGGAAAATAACAAGGTTTTTTGGGTGAGAGGCACTGTTTTTGTATTTGGTGGTGGTGGCTGCCAGGGCTGCTTAAATTGCCTGCATCTCAGCATCATAATTGGAGCAGCAAGATCCAAAAGGAGCAGAATTGTGACTTGTTGTCTTGTCTGGACCTCATATCCTGCTTTGTCTGTTTCCTTGAATGCTGACCCATCAAGGTATGCATGGACCCAGTCCTTCCTTGGGGTGCACACAGCTTTAGGGTGTTGGGATCTGATGACTTGTTCACTAATTTGTTCTCGAGTCTGGTGTTAGTTTGAGGAAGTGTGTAGTTTGTGTCTGATGGGATGTCTGGTACTTTTAGAGTCTGGTGTTAGTTTGAGGAAGTGTGCAGTTTGTGTTTGATGGGATGTCTGGTACTTTTATAAGTTCTTCTAGTTCTTCTCTGTCTTCAGGGAGTTTGTGTCTTATGTTTAACTGTTCTGCTATGTGCATTGGAGTTTTCAGTTTCAGTCTATTATTATGCTTCCATTTATCAACCACTATTCTGTTAGGATGGTCTGGGGACATGTGTTTATATCTTTCTACTGCCTCAATGGCTAACTTTGCGTCTTATATCTAATGGTTCTCTGTCTGCATCAATTTCACATGCAGCTGTGGGTGCTGATATCATTGCCCCACAAATGAAATGAACGGCTTGGTTCTGGATTCTGTCTACTTGTGTATGAGAGCTCTTTGATGCTGTGACCTGTAGGGGGAAGGTTGTAATCTTTTATAGATCTAACATATCCTGTGTCAACATAGGACTAAAGATCAACGTAGGAAAGACAAAGTTAATGAAGCAAAATGTAAAAAACAGAAATGTACTCAGAGTAGATAACAAGTTAGTGGAGGAGGTCAACGAATTTGTATACCTTGGCAGCAGAGTAGTAGAGAATGGAGACAGCACAGAGGACATCAACAGCAGACTTACTAGAGCAAACCAGGCTTTTGCAATGCTACAGAATATATGGAAATCAAATAAACTAAGCATAAATATGAAAATCAGGATATTTAAGAGTAATGTTCTAAGTGTACTACTCTATGGAAGTGAATGCTGGAAAATCACCAAAACCATAGAAAAAAAGTTGAATTCTTTCCAGACTAAATGTTTACGAAGAATTAGAAAAATATTTTGGCCAAACACCATAAGAAATAACATCTTATTAGCAGAAATGCAGATGAAACCACTGACAACAGTTATTGAGGAAAGACGCTGGCGATGGTTGGGACATGTGCTCCGAATGACTGACAACTCACTACCAAAAATAGCACTAAGATGGACACTACAGGGGAGCAGAAGTAAGGGTAGACCAAAAGAGATATGGAGAAGAACAACAGAAAGGATGTTGAGCAATAGAGGGCTCACCTGGGCAAGAGCAGAAAAAAAGGCGAAAGACAGGCATTTGTGGAAAACCCTTGCGGAAGCCCCATGTGCCCTGGGCACTTAAGGTTGAGAGAGAGAGAGAGATATCCTGTGTACAGTTGTCTGAGTGTTGCTTTGTCAGCTCCCCAGGATGTACTTGCAAGGTGTGTGAGTAAGTTTAGTCTTTTGGATGCTTTTTCTGCTAATCCATCCATGAACTAAGATCAGTTTTCTGTCTAGTTTCACACCAAGGTATGTTGGATTTTTTTTCTCTCATGATTTCAGCAACATCAAGAGTTATTTTCTATTCTGTCTTTGCTATAATGAAGACTGTATATATAATTTTACTAACATTGATCTTCAACTACCAGAAATTGCAATAGGCTGATATAGTGAGGAGGGCGCTATTAAGTTTCTCAGCAGCCTGCTGCAGGTCTGTTCCACTGGTCCATATGACAAGCTCATTGGCAAACATGGCTTCGTGAGCATTCAATAGGTTGGAGAGATCATTTATAAAGATTAAGAACAAGGTGCAGCTAAGAGCAGAACTTTTGGCAGTCCTTCCTCCAGGGTGGTTTGTTTGAAGAGGGTTGTCTTAAGGCAACTTCTAACTAAAAGATCCCCGAGGTTCTTTCTCATCTGCAGGCCACCAATGGGGATTCCCCAGAAAGTTCACGTGTATCAGGCTCGGTCTGGAGGAGATGGAGATGGCAAAACAGTATGTTCTTAACTGCCAAACAGAACCTTATGGCAGATGACACTTTTTATGGTACCAGATGTTGCAGACGTCACAGATGCAACACTTGCCTGTTCATTGTTGAAGCTAGCCAGATCTCCTTCCCTAGGTCAACATTATCAGTTCAAGAGGGCTTCACCTGCACTTTGCGCAATGTTATTTATGCTATTATGTGCAAACATTGTGATATAAAGTATATAGGGGAGAGAACGGTTTACGCTTAGGAGAATGTTTTCATCAACATCTTAACGGCATTTCTAAGAGAGCTTGGACCCTGTGGCTAAACATTTTTGCCTTTGCAACTACAAGACATTTCTGTTAGTGCGATCCACTCTTGTTCTGCTGATGTTAGTGCAATCCGCTCTTGTTCTGCTGATGTACAACCTTGGAGGGTCCTCGAACAGTGCCTTATTTTCCAGGCTGGCTGTCTGCATCCAGCTGGAATTAACAATGTCTTCAGCTGCCTTTAACTTCTTTAGTTTTCCACTTTTTTTTTCTGCGATTATACTCACTTCCTTGTTTCTTTCTCCCACCGTCACCTTCTCTTCCTCTCTGGCAGCCTATAGGTGTTTATTGCCCCTCCAGGTCTTGTCCTATTCACCAGTTTCATATTATCTCCCTGCTTCCCGTGGCCTACAGGTGTTTGTGCCCCCTTCTGTTCATTCCTGTAATTCTTCATTCACTTTCTCTCCTCTTCTCCCTCCCCCCCGACACCTACTTCTCTAGTGGTTTACAGGTGTCTTTTGCCCTTCCCTTCCCCCCCCCACCTGTTTCCCTTCCTCCACCTCTTCTTTCTGATTAGCTTCATCTGTTTTCCTCTGTGCCCCCCCTCCCCATGGTCTCTATGCCTCATCTATGGGACATGCATTCTTGTGTTTCCTACTTTTGGAGGATGTTACTAAGATAAGTTTTTTGTTTAGTTATATTTTGTCTTTTTTGTGTATGTAATCCTAAAAAAATAAAAGTTCATGCCGAAATATTGGATGTTGCATGTTTTTCATTTATACATTCTCATCTTACTCTCATATTTTCTTTTCGTTTTTCCTCACTCACTCCTTCTGCCGCCTTGTATAACTGCACCATACACCTCTGTCATCAAGCACTCTGAGAGTACAATCGTTGTGGATGTCTGATGAGACAAAAGTGAAGTCAGGTCTGTATGTATATCCAGTGGCTCTGTGAAGGAGTGTTGGTGGGGAGGAGGAGTCTTGTAATATTATCATGTTGCTGGTGTTGCACAATTCTTCAATGTTGTTTCCCATAGGATTTCGGTCTTTATATCCTAGTGATGGTATGTGTGCATTATGTGTGCATTAAAATCTCCTACGATTATACTTTTCTGCATGCCTATGCTCTGTATGTTGATTTGGCTTTTAGAACTTAGGGGACAGTAAACATTATACAGAGTTCACAGCAGTCCATCATGCTATATTGTTATCTCTTGTATATCATTCTCATTGCATTTTCTGTTTCTAACTTCTCCTTGGATGCCATTTCTCAAGAGTGTGGTAATATCCCTGCATTTACATATTCCCATTTGCACATGGCATATCCAGGTATTGAAAGATCTTTTCCATACAGAAGGGGTTCTTGTATGATCATGATATGGATGTTGACTTTTTTTTTTTCAGCTGTCTGCTTAATTTTGAGGCCTTCAGCCTATGTACAAAATTGTTTATTTGAAGAATGTTTGATGAGCACCTCCCCCCCCCCAGCTGATTTTTTGCTCAGGGTACCCAGGGGCAAGCCATCTAGTGTGGACCTTTTATGAGGCACCACCCAGGCTTGTATGGTTTTATTTTCGTTTCTGATATTTTTATATTGGGGTTTTTGTCCTAAGTCTTTCTTTCATACCCAGGAGGCCTTTCCAGTGAGAAGCTGAGATCAGGCCCTGAGTATAGCAAGCCTGATGGCTTTGAGACAGTTCCACAGAAACACTTGACTCTGAGGTGAGGGATCTGATGGGTGCTTCAACGATGCCCATTCCCAGCCATCTACAGTCTGCTGTCTGCTTTGTTTGCCTCATTCTGATAGCCATTGTTGTAGAGATCCACAGTCTTGTCACGTCCCGGACTCTTCAGTTTTCATCACATTTTCCTCATCCTTACAGGCGATCTCTAAGTTCCCATCCATCCACCATCCTGACCAACCTAGCACGGCTTCAGGTCAAGGTCTCAGCTCCACCTGTTGATGGGTGTGCAGTGCCAAACGCTGGAGGGCCTCCTATACTAGGAGGGGTATTTTGTGCTTGTCATTTCTCCCACAGGCGAGTGGGTTTTCTTAGCATACAGAGCATTTTGTCCAATTTATCTGACAGTCCTATAATAAACAAGAGACTACTAGCAGATTTCTCAGTTCTATGTTCCCTCTTTCTTTTAAAGAAAGCTCTGTTCCTTAAAAATTCTGCCTTATATGAGTGTAACATTATACATTATAACAATAATAATTACAAATAGTGTTGACTGCTACAGCTTTCTGGACTACGGGTGCAGATCAGTTTTTTAAGCAATCAGATAAGATCCTTGTTCCACAAAAACTATATTAAGATAAGTATGCTCTTAACACAACTGTTCCCATGGGAGAAGCAACTGTTGAAGAAATAAGTAATGTAATAAACACTGGAGAACACAGCATCACTTAATAGTAGTCTGTAAGCACAGCCATCATCAACCAACTGACTATTTCAGTTTAAAGAAAGGCTGCATCAAATGAACTCCCAAATCACTATTTTAAAATATACCTTCTTTTTTTATATATTTTCTGATCATCAGCATTTCAGTGATCAAAATAAAACTGCTTTATCTGCTGAGTTATAGAAGTTCAACAATGGTTTTAAAAGGTAGGTGTATTTCATGAACTGTGCCAAAATTCACTGCACAGCACTTTTACAACTTCTGATTTTCATGAAGCCAATAAGAAATCAAAAAAAAAAAAAAAAGCTAGAAGCGACAACAAAATGACAAAAACATGCAGGAAAAGATGGACAGGCAAGCAGTAATCAAGCAGACATATTAGATCTCTCTCTCTCTCTCTCTCTCTCTCAGAGAGAGGAAACTGTTGTAAAGAAATGACCCCCCCCCCTCCAGTCTCTCCTCTCTCACACACACATTAAAAAAACTGACATAATTAGAATGTTATATTTATAGAATATTTATTGACAACATAGTTCCTAAAATCATCAACTCCAAACTGCTGAAAAAAAAAAAAAAATACACCACTGCATTTCTAGCACAATCAAGTTTTTTTTCTTTACAAATAAATTCTGCATTTTATCCACCAACGTATCTCTACTAGTTTTAGAAAAAAAATACGATATACACTATAAAACTAGGCAGAAAAAAGAAAAAACAAAATCCAAAAATTCTAAGTACAGAGAAAACTAGGTAAAACTATATAGAAAGGACAATCGAAATTCTCTGGAGATATCATAAGATGACAGAAGTCAGAGGACCAGGTAGTCACTGGAAAAAGAAGTCTTCTTCTTCTTCTTCTTCGTTCACTTCTACCACCAAAAACCGCACTGTGAACCTACTGAATTCACGCCTGAGATCCACGAAAGGACCACAAGGGGTTCAGAGTATCACAGTGCTTTAGCCTGTATTCTTGGTGGGTCTCGGAAGCGGGATTGCGTGACACTGTGGTTTTCATTGCACCAGTTTAGTCTAGGGTTGGACTTTCTTACCGGAAGACCTCGACGTGTTTAGGATATCAGTGCATCCCCACTGGGTGAGAGGCGGTAGCCCACCCAGGCCAGAGTTGGACTTTCTCACCGGAAAACCTCGATGTGTTTTGAGATACCCGTGTATCACCACCGGGTGAGAGGTGGCTGCCCATCCAGTCCAGGGTTGGACTTTCTCACCAGAAAACCTCTGCGTGATTAGGATACGCAAACATCCCCACCGGGTGAGAGGTGGTTGCCTATCTAGACTTCCCTGGTCCAGTGTCTCCGACTTCAGCATTTTGCGGTCGTGGCCGCTACCCTTCCTAGTTGTGACCAGGATGGAGCTTTTGTCCAGGAGGACGAATCCTCGCCACTAGTGACTTCTACCCCTGGGTTGAGCCGGTTTAGGCATTATCCCAGTATGGGCGTGTTTGGGACGGGACCGACCTCTAGGGCAGAGGTACTGTGACATGCATAGCCTTCAAGATTCACCCCTGGTATGAGCCGGTTTAGGCAAAATTCACCAGTATGGGTGTTTATTAAGCGTTACCGACATCTAGAGCAGAGGTGGCATAACATATCAATCGAGTTCCACCCCTGGTGTGTGCTGGTTTAGGCATATTTCACCAGTGTAGGTGTATTTCGGACGTGGCCGGCCTCTAGAGCAGAGGTGCCGTGGTATAGCTCTCGTAGCGATACTACTGGACATACCGGTTAAACTTCACTTTCCACCACCTTTTCCCATCGGCGCCGCACAGCAACCTTTATTTCTTTTCCGCATTTACTTCCTTAACCGGGAGGAGCTTCACTCCATGCGCGGCATTTGAAGAGTCTCGCCAGCAGTGTCTTAACCTCTGGGACAAGCCGGTTCATGCATTTCACCCAATATGACTGCACTCAGGACGTGACCGACCTCCAGACCAGAGGTGCCGTGATTTGACTGTTTGCTTCGCTTTATCCTTTCTACCACCTTTTCCGCAGTGATGCTGCGTGGCAACCTCATTTGCAAATTTCGTCATTGGCCAGGAGGAGCACCGCTCCACGTACGACAGCTAAGATCTCGCCAACAGCGGCAGATGAGCTACCAAACGTGCCATTCATCTACCCTAAGTAACTGGTTTTCAGGCGCCAGATATTCGCCCTCGCCCCTTCTCCTGTCAGTTTAAACAGTTCTGCCACGGGAAGGCCAGGAGCTGGACTTGACTGCCAGAGGCTGTTTGTGGCGCGTTTGCAGTCCTTAGAACCGGAAAAAGAAGTGAAAAGCCAAAAGAAAAATATCTGAACTCCTAAAGAAAGGATGGAACAGAGAAGCATGATTGCAAGTATCTACTATAATCTGTCCATCAGTCGGACACACTAAAACTTTATAAAGAGGTGGTGATGACGGAGGCCATTTATGCACCAATCTTGTTTGGAACTTACCTGTCAGGACGTCCATTCCCATCATACATTCCTGCACTAGCTGGCCTGGCAGGGTCAGGTGTACTGAGGGAGGAACGTGAGGTCCCACTTGCTTCCCCTCCCATGCGGTACTGGGGTGGGCTGCGCATGCTCTGTGATCCTGCCATGAAGAATACAGAACAAATTCAACCCCGAGACACTTGGATAAAACAGGAACAAGAAATCGGTTTCAGTAAATTTTTTTTTGTGTGTGATGAGAAAATGGGAGATGAGCAGCTGTGGGTTTCCATCTCATCAGTACAGGATTTCCATTTTAATTTATCTCGCAGAGGTTTTATTTCCTTCGTGCGTCCTTCCCCTACTTATCTTATCTTATATCCTTCCCGTGCCGTTAGACGTCACATAGGGCTCGCAAAGTAGTTCGCCAATTTTTCCTGTCTTTGGCGAGTCTTTCAACCTCAACAAAGGATTTTATGCCTGTTAACTTGGCCTCTCTTAATAATGTTCTCTTCAGAGTTTCACATGGTCTGCCCCTTTTTCTTCGGCCTGTTGTGTTCCACTTGATAGCTTGTTTTGGGATTCTCTGCTCATTTCTTCTCATCAAGTGGCCAACATATGTCCATCTCCTTTTCCTGATCACCCGTGAGACTGGTTGTTGTTCAGTCATCTGTCTTATCTCTGCATTGTTCTTGAATTCATTCCACTTGATGCCGAGTATTTTCCTTAGGCATTTGTTTTCAAAAGAGTCTAATTTCTTTTCTATTTCTTTAGTTGTTTTCCAGCTTTCGCATGCATAAATGAGGGTGGATATTACATTTGAATTGAATAGTCTTAACTTGGTTTTTGTGCTTATAACTTTTGAATTCCATATGTTCTCAAGATTCTTGAAGATTGATGCTGCTTTTGCAATTCTGATCCTAACTTCCTTTCTAGTGTCACCATCCTGGTCTATGTAGCTGCCAAGGTATGCAAATTGATTGACTTCTTCAATATCTGTCCCTTCTATGTGTATTTTTCCATTTTGATTGATGGGAATTTTCATTATTTTTGTTTTGTCCTTGTTAATTTCAAGTCCTATTTTGCTAGCCAGTGAAGATAGGCTATCTGTTTTTTCTTGCATGGAATTCACATTATTACTGATAAGAGTTATGTCATCAGCAAAATCAAGATCTTCTAGTTGGGTCCCATGTACCCAGTCAATACCTGTGTTACCTGTGCAGCATTTTTTCATTATGAAGTCTATTGTAATCCCAAAAAGTAAAGGAGACAGTATACATCCTTGTTTCACGCCTGTTTCAATCTGGAACCATTCACTCATCCCTTCTTCTGTCTTGACTGCACAACCATATCCATTGTATAAGTCCTTAATGATGTTGACAATTTTAGATGGTATTCCATATAGACATAAAATTGTCCATAATGAGAATTATATTACTTCCCCTACTGCTGTCCACTAATGATCTCACCCTAGGCAAGAGCTGAGAGGGTTTCCATCTCATCAGTACAGGATTTCCACTTCAATTTATCTTGCAGAGAATTTTATTTCCTTCGTGCGTCCTTCCCCTACTGCTGTCCACTAATGATCTCACCCTAGGCAAGAGATGAGGATGTCAATTTTTTTCTATTGTCACAAAGCTGCTTAGTGCTCAGCATCATTTCCATCTCAGTTAATGTTTTAACTGTTAAACAACATCTCTGCACATGCGCACAAGAGTTTGTGTTGATGATACACTCCAGTCTCTTTTTTTTTTTTTTATTTTGTCTTTGTCCATCTGGTGTATCCTGGGTCACTTTTTTTTTTTGTGTGTTTCATGGACTAACCTGTGCATGATATCCTATTCACCCACCAACATCTTAATGTGCCATGTAATCCAGTGCATCTCTGTTCGTGCACAGATAATTTCCTTTTTTTTTTTTTTCAAAGACTGTAAGCAACACAGTATGCCAAGGACCTATTCATATAGCTAAGTTGACTGGGCAAGAGCAGAAAAAAAGGCGAAGGACAGGCATTTGTGGAAAACCCTTGCGGAAGCCCCATGGCACTTAAGGCTCAGAGAGAGAGAGAGAGAGAGAAAGTTGACGCCTACTGCTTTACAGCAACATAAAATAAATGCTACACTACATGGTGCTTTACAGCAGTATAAAATAACTGCTACATAACATAGTGCTTTACAGCAACATAAAGTACCTGCTACACTACATAGTGATTTACAGCAACATAAAACAAGTCTTCAGTTCTCTTACACAGCATTATTTAGCTTTTATTCACACTGGATTCAAACCCCTACGAATTCTATGCAACTTACCTGCTGCTGCTGTGGCGTCAGAAGCTGGCCTGCTACGAAGTGGCCTGGAAATGTGTGTGCTGGTATCCCTGGGGGAGCTAATGATATAAGATAACATTTGACAATGACCTAATGACAGATATATGTAATACTTGGTGGTTTTTTAATATGTCTGAACTAATGACAGAAAAATGTGGAAAGAAATTTTTAATGGTAAAATCAAGAGCTATTTTATTTTATACTGCATTTTTTAAATCTTTCACAAATACATACACTTGACTAATCATCACATATAATCTGCAGTTTATTCACTACTACACAGGCATACATCATCATATAGCTACAGAAATTCATCTTTCACACATACGTATTAGACATCACATACAAACAACATATTATCATACACAAATGGTAATCTATCTTTCATGTACATACACATATTAAACATCACATACTACAGCAATTTAATCAATCAAATACATGCATACATAAGTCAGGCATCACATACAACAGCAATTTAATCTACATGCATACATAATCAGGCATCACATAAAAACATATGTAATCTAGACGCCACATTTAATGATTACAGTGCGGCCCACAACCAACAAGATATTTATTCACCTTCGAGCTTAGATAACACTCCCAAGAGTGTCTCAGACATGTTTATCACTAGTAGTTCTCTCTTCTTGTTTCTGTCAAATGGCAGCCATGAAAATTCAATTTTCCTTAATAAGGAGAAGTGAACCCATGGCAAGTGTGCTAAAAAGTGGCATGCAGGTATTTTTTTTTGGGGGGGGGGGGGGGGGGGGTGCAAAAACATCCCAAAAGTTTGATGCTTCAAAATACATGATATGGTTCTTAGCGGAGCACTGCAAGAAGTGAGACGCTTTTGTTTTTTTGTTTAAAAAAAAAAAAAAAAATTAACCCATGTCCACAAACCCCTGTTATAAAGTGACTTTTCCAATCCCCAGGTTTATGAGTTTTCACTCTTTTTCCCCCTTCCCCTTGTGTCTGATAGTGGAGTGTACAAGTCTTTATTTCAGCTGCTCTATATCCACATACTAGTAAAGAGGATTAAACAGAGAAAACTTAAATATTTTGGACACATTAAATGTCATGATAATCTAAAGACCATCTTAGAAGGCTACATAATGGGAAGAGAGAGGAAGACCAAGGTGAAGATGGCTGCAAGACATCGTTGATAATCTGTAAATGGATGCATCAGCAGCAGGGCATCTTGCTTACAACGGAGAGGCCTACAGGAGAGCTGTTAAGGAGGCAAAGTTCTGCAAGAGACATGCAAATGACCGACTGATATCCCCATACTGAATGATGGAGGAGTTTGGTGGTATCAGGTTCTTCCAAAGGTCTTTCAACACACTGCAATCCAGCATGTGATGCTTAACAGTTTCTCCCTGTCATAGATGTATGTAGTTACCAAATACTGCAATCTGCCAAATGAATACATCTGGCACCTGAGTAGCAGCACCATGGCTAGTGAAATCAATTTGTCGTTACAGAGCCTGGTTGTCTGAATCCAGCCAGGGGCACCCCAATTACCCAGCTGCAGAAATGAGTACCTGGTTCTTCTTGGTGCTAAGAAAGGAAATACAGTCTGATGTAAAGATGACCACATCATCACCATCTTGTGCAGTGTTTCTGAAAAGGTGTCCTGTGACACACTGGTGTCCTGCAAGAGACCCAGAGGTGTTTTGCCAAAATGTTCATTGAAACAAAATTTTTTTCTTTAAATTACAATGCACTTCTGCAAACTTATAAAATTATATCTGTATAAAAACTTTCACCAGCATAAAAATTTTGTAAAAAGAATTGAGTGTATCTGTCCAGTATTCCTCAGTGATTAAAGCAGATCTGCATCTCCAAGCAGGTTCATATTTTACACTGAAAACAAGGTCCATGTATAACAAATTTTAAAATCACTCTTAAATATTTCATTTCTTAGGTCTGTCTATAAAAGTATATACTGTTATTATACTGAGTTTAACTCTTCCCGTGCTGGAGGAAGAAACACGGACGTGTTCTGGAGTGCGGGAGTAAAAACGCGGGTCTTGATATGTTAGGGGGTATAATTATAAAATGGAATGGAAAACAGTATTTCCATGTACCTCCGTATACTTATTATGTTTCAAAGTATAACTAAATGAATGAAAATTTCTTAAATGCAGAGTTTTTTTAGAAAAAAAGAAGTAATGTGATGTTTTTAGACACTGATTGTGCCCAGTTCACCATTGGCTAGGTCTAGATCTGCACTACTTACAATCTGAGATGTGTAGATCTACTTGTCAATCTCATATTCTGATTCTATGTTGCATTCTCGCTAAATTAATGTCTGAAATAACGCCTAACTACTTATCCAGTCGTTTAAATATTTCTAGATCTACTTGGGATACATTCAAGAGCAGTGGGGTGGTCACAGGCCATATCCATATCCCTATCTACATCATCAAAAATTGAAAAATTTCAGTCTTTCTCCTCCTTTTTCTCGGTCAGCATCGCTCATAACTAAGCACTCTTTCGCCATTTTGAAAAGTGTCACCGGAATCGCAGACGAAATATGTACAATCTAAATGTTACACCGGTTGTTTTATTGAAACAAACCAATGATCATTATAATGACCATTCGCACGCACCGTGCATACCGGAAGCATCAATATAACGACCAAACGCACGGAAAGAGTTAAATAGTCAACATTGTTGCAGACTGTAAAATATAAGATTAATGATTATTACATGAGGGTCCATCATTAAGATCACAAATCTGAAAAAAAGCCTGAGAACTAGCATCAGGCCATGGAAAATGTGGGCACTTAAACTATATCCTCCAGGTGCATGTGGAGTGAAGGTAAAAGGTAAAGGTAATCCTGTCATGCCTTAGAGGCACACAGGGATATGGTGTTAGCGTCCATATTTTCCTTGACCTGTCAGCACACTAGAGTGTGATATGGTCAGTATCACGACTGTGGAGTGAAGGGACCACCTTTTTTTTTTTTTGAATATGGACAGCCATTTGTTTAAAAAACTGTACATAAACGACACGGCTCTTGCCTGTACCTTGCCAGGTCTGTACCATTGTATTCCCCTGTGACCTTCTGTTGGATGGCAGCGTCAACTGAGGTGGAAGACTGCCAGATGTACTGAGTGCTGACATGGTCATGTTGGGAGGAACCTGTGACTGGCCTGCTGGCTTCGACACTGTCTGGATAAACTTTGTCCAGTCGGAAGGAACTCTCTGATTCGAAACAGCCTGGAGTGAAAGGGACACAAAAAAACAAAACCTTGGGTTTTCTTGTCATTCCTTAACAAAAACAGTTTCTACAACATCAGAAACTCTTCATTGTGACATTTCCTGCACTCAGTTCAACAGACTATCACTTCTTTTTTTTTTTCTCCCTTCTCCTATGACAATTAACAAAATGGGTAGGTATTTCTCAGTTGTTCTGACTGTTCATTAAGGACACTGTTAGCAGAGGAATGCGTGACTACTGCTAATCTTGGTCAACATTTTACATGTTCTTTAACGTAACCGAATAAATGTGAAACACAAATATCTTTATATTCAAGTGGCAAATTATGTTTCAGTAATACTTTTAAATTTGGATAAAATGATCATGGAAATGTCTTTAATTTTAACCTTTACCATGCATATTCTGGGTGTACAAGTCCTAGTATGTTTTATTTATACTAAACTAGATGGGTACAGCATACCTACAACAGAATACACCAAAGAATAATCAGGATCACTTGAGTAGATTTCATAGATGACTGCATTATAAGAATATAAATCACAATAACTAACCACCTGATTAGCCATGTGCTGCAAGTGAGGACTTGTTGCACTCAACCCTCCAGATCTTGGGTCCTGATATCCATAACTTTGACCCTGGCGGGATCCATGACCTCCATTTTTATCTGGTGGGTAACGTACTCCATTGACAAAGATGGATCCAATCTTACTGAGATTTCCAAGAAGCCAGTTCACCTCATGCTTGTATACAATTGACAAAGTTCCTTTCAATGACTGTGGGTCAACCTGTCAAAAATCAAGTGGACAACATTTAAGGAGAGAGGGAGGGAGTTGAAGGAAGGAAAGAGGGAGGGAGGGAGGGAGTTGAAGGAAGGAAAGAGGGAGGGAGGGAGAGAGAGAGAGAGGGAGGGAGGGAGGGAGGGAGGAAGTAAGTGAAAAAGCACTGACCGTGGAGAAAACTGTAAAAATGGTGAAAGCTTGAAAGAAACTGAGACACGGATCTAATGGTGCAAGTCCTCAACTTAAAATCACCAGTAACTATACTCTATATGTACATACTGACAAATTTTGACATTTTATAAAGAAACCTGAGGATCATGATAATGTATAGTAAGAGTATAAATTGGTTGTTTTTCTTTTTTTAATACTTATTATCACCAATCTTAAACAGCTATAATCTTAATCATCCAAAATGCCACCTCTAGACTAATTGAAAAATTGATAAATTGATCTGGCACTAACCTGTGTGTGGTACACTTTCCGGCACTTTGTTTCTACATTTCCTTTGGAATAAAGCAAAGACATACTGGACCCTTCCCTCAGAATATCCTCCATGAACTGAATACAGTGATCAAATTTGCCAATTAGGTCTGAAACATCATCTATCTCTTTGTTCAACCTCTTTGTTGCGGCATCGGTGAATGAAGCCAAGTTAGAAAGCACTCCCCACACAGCCTGGAATTGTTAAAAAACAAAACCCGGAATAATAACTGATATGCAATTTTTAAAAAAAAAACTTATGAGTCACGCATTCACTAATTAATTAGAGAGGTCAATTATCTTTGCACTATGGACGCATCCATAGATGCTCCATCCCCTACTTCCATCCTTTCGGTAGTTTTAATTAGCCATTTGTTTTTTGCACACCGTGTTTCCTCCACTCTTAACAAGGATGCTGATTCAGTGAAGTCTTTTGTCCCATCAGCTTCTTTTATAGCTTTTATGACATGCTCAACCCAGTGTTTCCCCAACTTTCTTTTTTTTTGGATCATGCCCCACCTCAAAGATTTGTAAATGTGAACACAGAAATATGGTGACGGTATATCAAGTCAAAATGAGAATGTACTGCAACAGCTTTCCAAACTTCCATGAATAAACTAAAAGATGTCTCTTTGCAAAACACACCACAATGTGGAACAAGCTGATTTCTGGCCAGTTTGTGTCTGGGAGCACTGCAGTGATCTAAGATAAAGCCTTGCCCAGATTAGTTCACTGATAGATATTACATTCCCTGGATATCTTGTCATTCCATGACAAACTAATACATAGAAGGCCAGGTTTCACCTTGACATTTCCTACACTCGGTTTAACATTTTTTTTCTTTTCCCTCTCCTGTACCAGGTAAAGAAATCAGAAGGTACTTTTCAGCTGCTCTGAAAGTTTCAAATGAGTTCTTAGCTGCATCTTTGTGTACAAAAATGATGAATCACCATTTTCAAAGTTGATGATTAATATTTACAACAAAACAATGGACATAATAACATGCATACACACTCGAGGGGGGGGGGTTTGGTGTGTGTGTGTGTGTGCGTGCGTGTGTGTGTGAAGAGGCTGAACGAAAAAGCAATCAGTGGCCCATAACCGACTGTTGGCATCAGGGTTGACATACCACAGCCAACCAAGACCCTATCTCACCTCTCTGGTGCCCCTAGTAAAAGGGTCAGTTCTGCTAACTGGGCAGGGATTGCTAAGTCCCCATGGTGATGTTTGAGTCTGCTTAAGCACTGCGGCCTACCCTGCTTTTTTTCTTTTTTTTTTTTTAAGCTTTACTTGAGGTCTGTGAAAATAGTTAACTGTAATTAAATCCCCCTCCAGAACAATACTTATGTTTTAACACTTTCACTGCGTCAACTACAAAGAAAATCTCATTTTCATCTCCAGGGAGACAGAACAATAACATATACACACACTCTAGTACATGAAATTTCACATTATAATACCTGTCTGATACCCTTTACCAGGATGTCTGCCTGTTTTAATATATCCTGCTGCAAACCGTCTTTCTGTTCCTTGCAGTTCTGAAGCTTTTGTTCAATTTCATCACGACTTGCAGCAAGTTTTGTTCGCTTCTCACTCATCAATGCTAAGCTTCCTTTCAGCCTGGCTTTGTACTGCTCGGCTGCCTAGTGATCAAAAGATGGCACAGAATCATGTCAGTGCTCACAAACACCACCCCCCCCCCCCCCAAATGAACTGACAGACATTACCCAGCATTCTACTTTCTGTGGCTTCTTACTTCTGCTTCATCCATTAATGTGTGCTGTCAAGTACTGTCTGGTGCTGGCCAATGACAGTCAATTGCAATACTATACATCACATACGTTTGTAAGTCAGCAAAATGTTTTCACATCAAAATTATATTTGTAATGCAATCAAAATGCTGAACAAAAAGCATTGGAATAAATACTGTAACAGGTAAGAAATTCATACACCTAACATATTGGTAATATTAAACAAAAGTCCAAAATAAAATGTAAAGGACTCCAAACAATGAGAATATTCCAAAAGTGAAAAAAAAAAGTTTTTTATAAACGCAGTGTTCTCAATAGAAGAAATCAAGCACAAAAATAACTGTGTCACATTACTGCCAATAAACTAAATGCTGACTGATAAGAAAGTTAGGAATATTATTGACAGTGAATCTCTCTGTGACTGTCAGCCAAGTATTCTTGGCAGCTGGGGCCTTAGTAAAGAACTTCAGTCTTTCACTTGATGGAAACTGAGAAAGAAGCAAACAATAAAAGATACAGCAACCTGGCACACAAAAAAAAAGATAAGTAATCCTATTAAGCCATGCAGGCACCTGGGGGATATTTCTCTCCATATTTTCCTTGACCTACTGACACACTAGAATGCGATGAGTTCAACATCACGCCTAGCTGCCTTTCCCTCCGTAGCTCCAGAAGAAGTTGGGAAACTGTTTCTACAACTGGGTGACTGGGGGCACCTCTGGCTAGATCTTCACCACAAGACACTAATGCTCAAGCCACTTTGTCAATCAGGCACCCATAAAAGAGCAAACAATCTAAGAATCTAACGGATAGGGGAAAAAAAAAAACGAAACTTCCTTCTCCACTCATAAAAGCAACAGAAATTAATGACAAAAAAAAATTGTATTACTCTTAAACTTACCTGGTCTAAAAACTGATACTTGTGTTCTTTGTGGTCCATAAGCTGGCAATCTCTACAGGTCAATGTTTCGCATTTCTCACAGAAGAACTTTAAATGCTCTTGTCTGTGTTGCTTGCACATCATCAACTGTTCCCATGGAGATTTGCTTGTCACTACTTTCACCTTAATTGGCGGAGACAAAATATTTAAATGTGAAACAGACTGCAAAAATGTCACCTAAAAGAAAATGTGTGATGAAACAACACATAAACTGGAAGCTGACAGCCTCATGACACCTGCCATGTTATGTCTTCCAATGATTTACAGCATTCATTTCCAAATTTACATATCTAACATAACATATAAAATGCGGGAGTGAACAAACGAACAAATGAACATACTTTATTTTCAAAGTGTTAAGAATTGGGCCCTTCATCATACAGCTTTCACTCGGTCACAGTCATTCAGCATTTATTCATGAGCATTAATAATCATGAGGACACAATTAAATGATTCTCTTACATCCTTCCCATGCCGTTAAACGTCACATAGGGCTCACATAGTTGTTTGCCAAATTTTCCTGCTCTTGGCGAGTTTTTCAACTTCATCAAGGGATGTTATGCCCACTACACTGGCTTCTCTTAACAATGTCCTCTTTAGAGTTTCACATGGTCAACCTCTTTTTCTTTGGCCTGCTGTGCTCCACTTGATAGCTTGTTTTGGTATTCTTCGATTGTTTCTTCTCATCACGTGCCCTACATATGTCAATCTTATTTTTCTGATCACCAATGAGACAGGTTGTTGTTTGCTCATCTGTCTTATCTCTGTGTTGTTCTTGAATTCATTCCACTTAATACCAAGTATTTTCCTTAGGCATTTGTTTTCAAATTGTTTTCAATTTCTTGTCTATTTCTTTAGTTGATTTCCAGCTTTCGTTGCATAAATGAGGGTGGATATCACATTTGAATTGAATAATCTTATCTTGGTTTTTGTGCTTACAACTTTTGAATTCCATATGTTCTCAAGATTTTTGAAAGACAATGCTGCTTTTGCAATTCTAACTTCCTTCTTGGTGTCACCATCCTGCCAAGGTATGCAAATTGATTTACTTCATCAACAACTGTTCCTTCTATGTATATTTTTCCTTCTTGATTAATGAGAAGTTTCATTATTTTTGTCTTGCATTTGTTAATTTCAAGACCTATTTCGCTAGCCAAGGAAGACAGGGAATCTTGTTTTTTCCTGCATCGATTTCACATTGTCACTGATAAGAGTTATGTCATCCCAAAATCAAGATTTTCTATTTGGGTCTCATGCACAGCATCTCTGTACAGCATCTTTTCATTATAAAGTCTATGACAATTCCAAAAAGCAATGGAGATAATATACATCTTTATTTCACGCCTGTTTCAATCTGAAACCATTCGCTCATTCCTTCTTCTGTCTTGACTGTACAAACATATCTGTTGTAGAGATCTCTAATGATGCTGACAATTTTAGATGGTATTCCATATAGTCTTAAAATTCTCCACAATGAATCTCCGCGTATGCTATCAAATGCTTTTTTTTAAAGTCTATGAAGTTCAGGATTAATGGTTTGTTTTTCAATATGTTCTTCAAGTATTATTCTTAGAGTAAAGATCAGTCGAGATAGCTTCTCCCGTTTTGAAATCATGCCTGTTCTTTTCTCACTGCAGTATCCACTACATCCTTAATTCTATTCAGAATCACTTTACAAATCACCTTTAACACAACTGATAGTAAAGTTACACCCCTTCGGTTATTGCAGTCACTGAGGTTGCCTTTTTTTTTTTTTTGTATTTTAACAATGATTCCCTTTTTCCATTTAGAAGGGACTTTTTCTTTTTTTCAAATTTTATTAAATATTCTTTGTAGTTGGCTCATGTTGTCACTGTTAATAGCTTTTAACATCTTGAATGTTATTTCACCTTCATCTGCAGCTTTGTTGTTAGCCATTAGATTCACTGCTGTTTCAATTTCATGAAGTGTAACTTCATCTAAGCTGATATTTAGTTGTGGGACTGGTAAATCAGTTTCAAGATTTATTAATTCATCTGGGTGTGGTTGATTACTTCTTGGAAGTGTTCAGCTCATCTTTGGTTTTGGTCTTTACTTGATGTTAACAGGTTGCCTGTTTTGCTAAAGACTGGTCTTTCTCTGGAGGTAATAGCACCTGTTAGCTTCTTCTGTATGTTATATAGTTTTTCTGTCTCCTGTTTTTGCTGCATTTTCTGCTTCTTTTGCTATATTGTCCATATATTCACTTTTCTGTCTTCTAGCTGAACTTTTTACTTTATTGTCTAGTTTTTTGTATGTTGCTTTTGCCAAAACTTTTCCAAGATCTGTCTTTACATTCAACGTGGCTAATTTGGCTGCTATTCTTTCATGTTTCCATGCTTTTCTACTTGTTGACTGCAGTCCAGCACTTGCTTTTGCTGCAGTGATTATGGCTGTGCTGTATGAATTCCATAGTACATCTATATCTGTCTCATCTACCCTTTTGAGTGCTGCAAAATATTTAGTAAATTCCAGATTGAAATTACTGTTGGTATTTTCTTCTTGTAGGCTATGATTGTTTATCTTTCTGGGTACTGATTTCTTGTGTTGGCTTTTCAGTTTAAGTCTTATCCTCCCTACACACAAGTTGTGATCACTGTTGACAACTGCACCCCTATATACTCTTACATCTATCAGAGATGTTCTGAATTATTTTCTAAAACAAAAATGATATATCTTGTTTCTGGTTCTATCATCTGGATTAAATAATAAATAATTAAATGATTACATAAATAAATAATAAACTTATATGTTGTCCATACACTCCACACTCTGATTTATGCAACAACATGAAATAAACTTGCATTCTTACATTCATTAAAAACTAAAATTTATAGAAAAGCCATACTTTAGACTACTTTAGACTATGCTTAGGGATTCATACAGTCCATATCAAACAGATGTTGATAAAGTTTGAAGTTATAAGAACGAATGTTACTTGTAAGTTTTACATAAGTCGGTTGGGCATTCCAAAGGTAGGCAGCTGAGTAAGAGAAGCTCTTCTTAAATATGTCAAGCTTTGGTTTTTGGAGAATATAACTGCTTAAGTGTTGTCTGTGTTTTGGGTTGGATTTGAACAACGACCACAGATAGGGTGGTGCATTGTGCGATAGAATTTTATGAATTAACCTGGGCTTGTTGAAAAGAAATCTCTTCTTGAGGGGTAGAATATCAAGATGTTTGTGAACAGAAAGGCCTTACTTTGAACATCAAAAAGACAGAGACTATGGTTATATCTAAGAAACAGAATCCACCAGCATGCAGTATTAAATTAAACGGAACTATTCTAAAGCTGGTGCAGAAATTCAAATACCTTGGAGCAGTAATAACTTCAGATGGGAAATGCAGAACAGAAATTAGGAACAGAATAGGCCAAGCAAAGACTGCATTTCAGAGAATGAGAAACATATTAGCTAACACATCTTTATCAATGAATGTTAGAAAACGAGTCCTAAAATGCTATATTGAACCTTATCTTGTTATATGGAAGTGAATCATGGACAATAGGCAAGTCAGCACAAAAATCATTGGAAGCAGCAGAAATGTGGTTTATTAGAAGAATGTTGCGAATCCCCTGGACAGCAAAAATAACTAATGAAGAATGTACGAGAAGAGCTGGAGAGACAAAAAAAACCTTGTCAAAAAGATAAGAGAGAGACAATGTACTTTCATAGGACATGCAATGAGAAGAGGGGGCATTGAAAATAATATAACAACAGGAAAAATAGAAGGAAGAAGATCAAGAGGAAGACCAAGAGAAATGATACTGGACAGTCTGACGGGATGGTGTGAGAGGAGATCACCAACTGAACTAATGGCCTGCATGAAGGATTGTGTACTCTGGAGAAGCATAATAGCCAACGCCAGTCGGCACGGCACCTGATGATGATGATGCTTGTCCTTACTGGTAATAATGTGCTGCATGTTTGTCATCTATAAGCCTTACTGCTAATTTCTGAAGTGAATAAAGTCTTTTCATGTTTGACATGGAACAACCATCCCAGACTATGGAACAGTAGTCAGTGTGTGTTTGTATCTGTGATATGTAGTACATTTTTCTGGTGTCTATGTCACGAAAATGTTTAATTTTAGTAAATTGGTAAACTTTTTGTGCAGTGAGTTTGGTTAGATTGTCTAAATGATGATTCCAGCTGAGGTGGTGGTCAATCATGAGATGTTCACCAACATTCTCTATCTGTGAAGTTCCATTCAGCACGGAGCTGTAGTGTTGGTGAATTTGTTAATTTCTGTTTTGTAATGAGCATGCATTTTGTTTTGCTGGTGTTTATGAGCATTCTGTTGTTGCTGCTCCAGTTAATTAGACTGTTTATTTCAATCTGAAGAGCTAACTCAAGATTAATACAGTCATTGTCACTAGTGTAAACTGTGAGAGGCAATGAGGTAGCCAATCACGTTGCTCGTAATGCTACTGCAAAAGGTATTACTCCTATGAGTAGGAGGGATATACTGAAGTCTGTGGCCAAGGAACTGGTGCATGAGAAGGAAAGGGCATTTGTTGATAATATAA
The DNA here is from genome assembly GCA_009760885.1 of Achatina immaculata. Taxonomy (NCBI): domain Eukaryota; kingdom Metazoa; phylum Mollusca; class Gastropoda; order Stylommatophora; family Achatinidae; genus Lissachatina; species Lissachatina immaculata. The sequence goes on from CM019718.1 coordinate 5,921,339, forward strand.
AGGATGAAGAACAGAGATGTGAAAAGAGGGGAAGGATATCTATAAAAGATGAAGAACAGAGATGTGAAAAGAGGGGAAGGACATCTATAAAGGATGAAGAACAGATGTGAAAAGAGGGGAAGGACATCTATAAAAGATGAAGAACAGAGATGTGAAAAGAGGGGAAGGACATCTATAAAGGATGAAGAACAGAGATGTGAAAAGAGGGGAAGGACATCTATACAGGATGAAGAATAGAGATGTGAAAAGAGGGGGAAGGAAGAGCTGTATGGTGGCTGGTACAATTTGAGGACTTCAGAACCAACAGCTGACTGGCACAATTGGTGTTCTTACTCTCTGGTGGTTACCAAAAGAGAGACCAGAGCATGTATGGGGAATGTGCCCCAAGTAATTCCTAGATTCACGATTTCCAAATTAGCAATTAAAAAAATAAAGTTAATAAACCATTTCAAAATCTTTTTTCTTAAATGTAAAACGAGCAAGATTTCAGCTGAATTTTTAAATCATGTGACCGTTTTCATCCAGCACTTACAGATGTTCATAATATAACTAAAAATAATGCATGAAAAATGATGTTCACAGGGTGTCATGAACATTTAAAGTGGGTGCTACGATGCTAAATAAATACCACAGCTGTATCAGATGAGGTCTTCAACAGGTCAGAATTAGACATACATGTAATATACATTAAAGCACTCAAAATGTGTGCCTGAGAAAGTGTAAAAGTTAACTGACCTCTCATATGATAGGATCTCTAGAAATATAAGCCCTTTGAAAACAGGCTGTAAAACTGTAATACACCATTACAGCTATATATTTAGAATGATCCAAAAGTTAAAGAAGTTTGATGCACAAAGAAAACTAATTTACTTCCTTTTTATGCTGTTGCAGTTCTGCGAGCTGTGGCTTTGGTGTTAAAAATTAAACTGAAAGCTTTTATTTAGCAGTATTATTTTTTTTAATGGAGAACTTTATGTAGTAATGACTGGATAATTCAAGGGAAAAAAAAGAAGAGAGAAAGGCCAAGAATAAAATATCTCACTGGACTAACCAAGTGGCAAGCAAAAATAAAAGCATCTGAATTAATCAGAAATACCAGCTTGAAACAAAAATAAACATCAGTACTACTACAACTTAAAAGAAGAAACAGAGAAAGCAGCACATGCAAATGACATGAAAACCATCTACAAAATCACAAAGCAGATGACAGATAACTTCAGGACAAGATGTGAGTATGCAATAAGGACACATAAGGGACAAGTGATCAGTGGAGAATGAGAAAAAATTGATAGATGGAGGAAACACTTCAAGACCCCACTAAACAGAACACAAGCAGCACAAACAACAGACATACTTGATGCAAAAACAGAACTAAACACCAATACAGGACCAATAACAATAAGTGAAGTAAAGGAGGCAATAAATAAGCTAAAATTAGATGGAACCATGTGAAGATGAAGTGACTGCTGAGATGATGAAAGCAGAAGAGATAGAAACATCAAAATAACTATGCTGGATACAATAAATTTGGGATCTAGAAAAAGCTCCAGAGGAGTGGAAAACTGGCCTTAAACTACCAAAGAAGGGTGACCTCAGATTGCAGGAACTAGAGAGTCATTACCCTTCTGTCACTCAACTCACCAGTATTCTGCCACATAATCATCAACAGAATTGTACCAGAATTGAGGGAAAACTTTGGAAGAGCAGGCAGGATTTAGGAAAGGAAGATCACGCATAGACCACATATTTGTACTTAAATATTAGAGCAGACGAACGAGTGGCACTGCACAACATACACACTGTTTAACAGTTTATACTAAGCAGCATAACTGCTACACTACACAGTTCTTTATAGCTGCAGAAAATAACTGCTTTTTATTAGGACGGCACGGGGACAGCAGCAAGCCCAGTCCCATTTACCAGGTTTAGCCTGTTAATAAAAGCACTAACAGAAAAATGGGGACTTGTGTCCCATTGTGTCTGTATCACCAGCCACCAACATCTTTCTAATGCTGTTAAGTCAAATCATACTGAACATGTTACAAGAGTACAGTTCCTTTAACACTACTGAATTCAAATAAAATATTTTGAGAAAGCCTTCGACAGAGATGAGGAAAATTCTAAGATGCCATGGCCTCCCCCATAAGATAGTGAATGTCATCAAACCCCGAGGGTTTTCAGTGCAAAGTGATCTGTGGAGAACACACCAACAGCTTTAGGGTACAAACACGAGTAAACAGGGATGTGTACTGTCACCAACATTATTTATTTTAGTAGTAAAATGGTTAATGAAGGAGGCAAACATTAGATAAACGCAGAGGATTACAATGGACCCTCGACACAGTGCTGGAGGGCCTACTTTGCCGATGACATTTGTCTACCGTCAAGCAGTATAAAGATATGCAAGATAAAATAAATCAAGCAGGTATAAAGATATGCAAGATAAAATAAACAAGTTAACTCAGAATGCTAACAATATAGGATTCAAGATCAACATAGGAAAGACAAAGTTAATGAAGCAAAATGTGAACAACAGAAATGTACTGAGAGGAGATAACAAGTTAGTGGAGATGGTCAACAAATTTGTATATCTTGGCAGCTGAGTAGTAGAAGACAGAGACAGCACAGAGGATATCAACAGCAGACTTAGTAGAACAAACCAGGCTTTTGCAATGCTGCAGACTACATTGAAATTTTTTTTAAAAAAAACTAAGCATGAAGACAAAAATCAGGATATTTAAGAGTAATGTTCTAAGTGTACTACTCTATGGAAGTGAATACTGTAAAACACCAAAACTATAGAAAACAAGCTTAATTTTTTCCAGACTAAATGTTTATGAAGAGTCAGAAGAATATTTTGGCCAAACACCGTAAGAAATATCTTGTTGGCAGAAATGCAGATGAAGCCACTGACAGCAATTATTGAGGAAAGACGCTGGCGACGGTTGGAACATGTGCTCTGGATGACTGACGACTCACTACCAAAAATAGCACTAAGATGGACACCACAGGGGAACAGAAGTAAGATTAGACCAAAGGAGACATGGAGAAGAACACCAGAGAGGATGCTGAGCAATAGAGGGCTCACCTGGGCAAGAGCAGAAAAGAGGCAAAGGAAAGGCGTTTGTGGAAAACTCTTGCGGAAACCCCATGTGCCTTGGGCACTTAAGGTTCTCCGAGAGTGACCAACTTGAAAAAAGCTAAATTATCTGGCTTCACAAGACGGAGACGCATGATCAGCTATGCTATCCAACACACAGTGCATAATAAATAACTAGTGTACTCTACAGCAAGCGGCAAGCACATTAACTAGCAATTACCACTAAATTACTAATTTAAAAGGCCCCTAAACTAATGGAGGTCATCCACTGTCATAACCAGTTTATATTATCATAATTCCTGATAAAAAGCAACCAGTGAAACTGGCCTGGGGTATAACTGGGCCAGTAAAACTGATGATACTCAATTTGCTTGGAAAATAACCAGCCAGTTTTGACTTTTTTACACTATGTGAGCATTCTGTAAAGAATAAATCTCGCTGCACATAAAGTAAGAAGAAAAAAGAAAAATTCACATATTTTTAACTTCTAGTGATGTTTGTAAAATATATATATATATTAAGGTACCCACTACTGCATTCACAAAACTGGTATTTTAGAAAGTACTTCATGCAAAATGGAAGACGGGTACACCTTTACCGGTCAAACAATTCTAGAATGATCACCGTATTAAGTCTTTTCACTTCAACACTAACTATTCCATCCATTTTTCACATCAATTTCTCTACTGCTCAAATCCAAAAACAAGCAAAAATCCTGCTGGCCAAAAAGGAAAAAAAAATTCTATTTAAATATACTTAAAAACAATAACTCACCATAGGATTTTGCGTGGAAAAAGAAATATCATAAAACATACCATCTTATGTATATTAGCTGTCTTAATGTCCATGCTCATTGCAAAAAGTGAAGGAAAATCAATGGTGTTTGAGGTTTTTTAAATTTAATAATCAATAACTTGAAAAACAACAGCTTTAAAAAAAAAAACATAAGGATACTGAAAACTATTGGGTGAATTAATCTATACTTGTCCTTTTTTGTGTAATCTTAAATATTAACTATTATACAACAAGCAATGAGGGTACATTACTAACTGTGCTGCTACTTCAACACTAGCTCATCCATTTATGCACAACAGCTCACTCTCATTTCTGAAAACAAAACTATCCTAATGGACACAACAAAAAAAAAGAAAGAAAGAAAGAAAACTAAAGTGTATTTTTCTGTGATCATCCAGCTTCAACTCAACTCCAACCTCATCAGTTTTCTTCTCTGCATTCCTGTGTTATAATCATGTAGAATCCAAGGAACCATCACCAAGATAAGAATCTAGGGAGCCATCACCAAGATAAGAATCTGAGGAACCAACACCGAGATAAGAATCTGAGGAACCAACACCAAGATAAGAATCTGGGGAACAATCACCAAGATAAGAATCCAGGGAACAATCACCAAGATAAGAATCCAGGGAACCATCGCCAAGATAAGAATCCGGGGGAACCACCACCAAGAGAAAGTCCATGGTTATCCGCATGATGTTTATGACCGCTCCACAGCATAAGTCTCGGAACCAGATTACTATGGCTTGCTTGAAGACCCCCATCATAGGCTGGAAAAGCTAGCCTCTTGGCAGATTTCACCATGATGAGGGGACAACAGCAAGCCCAGTCCCATTAATCAGGTTTAGCCTGTTAATAAAAGCACTAACAGAAAGATGGGGACTTGTGTCCCATCTTGCCTAGATCACCAGTCAAATCATACTGAACATGCTTTAGAGTACAGTTCCTTTAATGCTGATGAATGTAATTCATGAAATAAAACTGTCCGACAAATCTAACACACTGGAGAAAATGTACAAAGACATGATGATGTCAAATTGAACTGACACTTTGTTACATGGGCTTTCTTTGCCTCTTGGATCAGAACCTTTAAAAAAAAAAAAAATGAAAGCCCCTCAGCTAGCGCCACTACCAAGAGAAATAAATCAGTCCACGTTCTAGTATCACAACATCCAGCTCCCAACAGCACTGATATGACCACTGTTAATTAACATCAGTTCACTGATCATGATAACAATGTCAATTTTTTGACAACCATGTATGATTATAATCAATTATCCTGAATTTTGTATTTCACAAGTACTTTATATTGATTATTCTTTTAATGTTATTGCTTTTAATTGTTACTAAACTGTTTTTTACATTTTTTTTTTTCATGCTGCTTAATCAAGCTAAAAAGCATATGTATATAATCTTAAAGCAGGAACTGTTCAGGAAAATTAATCTCTTTTAGCAAATGTTATCTCTAAAACACACCATCTCCTACAGTTACTTCTACTACCATCTCAATTAAAACCAACGATGTACAACGCATGGATCTGCCTTTTAAGCCCTAGTATTCACATCTCAATTTAAACATCAACATTAACTTTTATCACAACTAAAATGACTGTAATTAGATGGCATCAGCCCCTGAGACAACATACCAAAGATCAATAAACTTCCATTACTGTTCTGTGTTACTGATTTTCCCTCAGCACCATTCTGCACCCACTTTCTACTATCTTCCTTTGGTTTCTGTCTTCAGGATATCTTTCTGACTTCCCAGATCTTCTTTTGCATTCAAGCACTAGGGCATGCTTGGTTGAGGACTTTAAACATTAAATGGCAGGGCAAGAACCTATGAACCTTCAAATCATGTCTAGGAAGTGGAGGTGGGTTGGCCACACTCTGAGGAAACCTGACGCCAACATAGCAAGACAGGCACTGACTGACATGGAATCCTCAAGGAAATAGAAAACGAGGAAGACCTAGACTTACTTGAAGAAGAGAAATTACGACAATGCTCAGAGACAAGGGATGCACATGGAAGGAAGCAGAGGATAACTCCAAGAACGGGGATGACTGGAGAGCCTTTAACCATGGCCTATGCTCTCAAGGGAGTGAAAGGCGATGATGACTAGGACATGCTATTTCTGGAGAACTGCGACCACAAATTAGTCTGCAGTTTGCCTGCAGTTCTCCAAGTTCTGGTGGTAGCTCCCACATACTCTGCTCAAAACTCAGACCTTATAGCCAAATTGCTGAACTGATCTCAGTGCACATGTCCTGGAATCTGTAACCTAATCTCACATACTCAAAATACATTATAATTGCTCCAATAAAACCTGTTGCAAGCGTATGAGGTCAGTTTAAATCCCATGTTCATAAAAAGGAAACTTGCAACTGGAAGAATATAATGCATACCTGCATGTTAAATGTTAAACTCATGGTTTCATATCAGGATATTTTCCCCATCCTTTCAAGTCATCCCAATGTCTGGTGCCGGTACAGTCTAGTGTTGCTCTAGATGTAGGTCTCCAATTCCACTTACTGGAGGGGAAGCAGTGGTAATTGTCAGTCATGTTGCTCACAACTGGGTGTGATGGTAAGTGCCAGGGGAAATGCCACTCACAGGTGGATTCCATTCACTTCAACTCCACTATCTCAAAGATTCTGTATGATTTCTTTTCTGTACCCCCATGTCCGCCTTTCTTCTACCAAATGTTGTGTACAGACACAGGTCTTGCATTTGATCTCAAAGAAATCCTGCCCAACACATTTGCTTACTGTTGTTTTTTTTTTTTATATCTTTGGCTAGCTGTTACTCACAGTAGGCAAGAAGGATTCTTCCCATTGCAAGTTTCCTCTTTATGAACACAGCAATTAAACTGACCTCACATGCCTGCAATAGGTTTTGCTGGATCAACGACAAACAAAAAAAAATAAATAAATAAACAAAACCATGATTAGAAGACTAGTTTCATGCACACATTAACCACAAGCAGAAAAACCACTTTTCCATTAAAATAATCATGCATAATGCACACAGCATTTAACAAGCAAGTATGCAATGTGAAACTTTTCAGCTGATCACCCTGAATGAATGCAGAAACAACTTCCAGGTCAAACATTCTACCTACCAGTAAATCCAAAAATATCCAATTACAAAATGGTCCAAAATTGGAGGTCTAAAGTTGAATCATAAGCCATGGAGGAAACATGTATATATTTAAACAAACACATTCTTTTTTACAGCAGTCCCATCCAATCTGGCATAAATTCAATTGTGAGCTAAACTTACTTCATCTTTGGGAGAAATTGTATGGTCCTTGGTGATACGAACACGCTTGTGAGCATCCACACAGCTGTCACAAAGCCACTCTTCACACTGCAGACAGTATGAGCTGGCCTCTTGGTTCTCTTCACATGCCGTGCACACATGTGCGCTGTCAGGCTGTGGAGTTGCTGGCTGATCTGGGTCTAGGACTGCAAACATATTGTCCATCAGGCCAGTGCCCGGCTGGTCTAGAGGATCTCTGCATACTGGACACTCTGGGAATGCAGACAGTGGAGAACTTAGTGAATTATGGTAATGAAAAAGATTTGCGGATAATGTAATTTTTAAGGAAAAAAAAAAGTGGCCAACAATTTCCTCCCCCTCCCTCAACCCAAAAAAAAAAAAAAAGAGAATGAAAAGGTCAAAAACTATACTAGAATGCAAGCAAAATATATGAAAGATGCAAAGGAAACTGTGGAGGTGCATCATGGAGATATTCTGACCAACGGAGTGGCAACATTTCTTCTACTGATCTAGATAATCATATATTTATGATCTCCAAGATGACTTACTTTTTTTTTTTCACAGGCCAGCACTTCCTCTAGAAGTGTGATCTCTTTTAGCAACGATGGTGGAAGCAATGGTTTTGAAGTGAGCAACTTAAAACATTTATGTAACAAAAGAAAACAGTAATGGGCAAATTGAGTTTATTTATTTACATAAAACAACTTAATGGTCGAAACTGGAAGCAAGTCGTACATGATAAAGATAAATGAATTGTTTATATGGCAGCAAATAAACCACTTTCAAATCTGAGTGTGCAAGAAAACGACATAAAGATAAAGAAACGCCACTCGTGGACATTTGATTGAAGAAGTGCTGATGCTGACATGGGCAACAGACAACTTAGTTAAAGCATTAACCAATGGGTGGCTGGAGACAAGGAAAACTGAAATGAAAGAATTTGTTACTGCATTGGAAGACGCCTTGAGAAATGATGGAGAATATTTCTTTGCTGCTCAAGGGCATGGCTGGGTTCGTCTACGATAGAGATTCCAAACATGCAAGAAGACAGAATAACATGTTATTTATTTATTTTTTTTTTTTTTGCGATGATGCCTAAACGTATGGCAAAATCTTACAAAGCAGTTTTTATGTTGTCTTTACCTGTCACAGGTTTGGTTTTCGTTTCCACGATCTCCTTTTTTACTTCACTTTTGCTTTTAGTTCCTCCATCCGATTCGACACATGTGCCTGGAGTATTAGTTTGCGGTGGCGGATCATCTTTACTAACGCTATCTTCTTTCTCAGGGTCGTCAACAACTTCATCCGAACTCGCTCTCCCGCATTCGCTCTCACCAGTATCCTTTGCTAAACTTTCTCCATTCTTATCATCAGTACTGACTGTTTCTGCAACATCATTTTCCTTATCCTCACACTCTTTGTCTTTTTTCTCGGTGCTGATTTCTGATGCAGTTTTACTGCTCTCTTGCTCTCCTAAATCGGACTCGTGTTGGTCTTTCTCGACTTCGGCCTTGTTCTCGGCCGGCGTTGATTCGGACGGACGACGAACTGGTGTGCGACCATACAAGCAATCCAAACACATGGAATGTAAACATGGCAAAAGTTTCAACGGTTTCTCTGCCGACGTGAATTTCGACTTACATTTCACGCACTGGTTAATTATACTCTTCAAATCCCACATTGTATAACGACTTTACAAAGGAATCTTTTGTTCACCCGCCTGGCGAATGAACAACACTGTACTACCAAACGATCACGATGGAATCCTTCCAGTTTCCCGTCCTACTTTTCGGCCTGTCGGGTTCTGCTTTCTGATTGGTTAGCTTGGCCCTGCGTTAAACAACTGTCACAGCTAGCAATATATAACACTGTGTATAATAGCATCTCCAAGTTTATGACAGTGTAGTACAAAATAAATGACAAGAGAAACGTCTAGAAGTATCGTTCAAGCACCCTCCTACCACTTCAAATTTATACTAACAATAAACAAATAGTCATTTGGTTACGCTTGCTAGACTAATAAGTTAGGCGCCGCGAGTGTCGGCTGCGCGTCAGCGAATAATAAAAACATGATTGATCTCAGTGAATACTTCAGGCCTGTCAAGTTGGTCTGAACCGGTCTGATCCGGTACAGGCTGGCTGGAGGTGGTTCTGCAAGAAAATTTTACGCTCCCAACTAGCTCGCGTCCTTGACCCCTGCAGGAAACTAGAGTTGCGGCAGTGGGCAGGGCCTGACATCGAGCCAAGGTGACAGATACCTGCCTATCGGAGGCGTTCTGTTTCCCGCCAATCCCATTAAGTATAATAAAGAAAAATTGTTGAAGCCCGGGGTTTTCTTTTTACTAGTCACTCGCGTCTTTGATGTGAGATGAAGGTCAAAGGTGTCTTACAACAGGATACATGTTTTTCTTTTTACAAGTTAATGGAAATCATTAGTATTGCATATGTTATATACATAAGATACAATATTTCATTACTTAGATGGGAGATGCGAGACAGGGTTAAAGAACAGAATAAGATTGGCAGAACGCATTCAACACCATGAAGACAACGCTGCTGTCCAGAAATCTGTCCATAAAAACAAATGAGATTTATAAAATGTTATATCTATTCTGTAAATAAATGAAGAAGTTCTAAGTGATGCTTAGCAAAAAAAGAGAAATTATGCTAAAATTCTGAACACGACAATCCAGATTTGTAGGAGTTTTGAGAAGAGGCAAACTGGAACATCTACTGACATCAGGGAAAACGGAAGAACAAAGGGATAGAGGAAGAAAAAAAAAAGAAAGAAAGAACAGCACGATACTTGATGGACTAAACGAATGGCATGGAACACGGTTCAACAGACATCTTATAGAAAGAACAAAACATAGATGGTTATGCAAATCAGTAACGATCAACGCCCGATTGACTCGGACCAGAAGGAGATATATCTATTTATTACTGTATGGAGCACAGACCTGTGTACACAAGAAAAATGAGAGAGGGAAGGATAAACGCTGAAGACATGTAGAAAGTAGGGAATGTGGGTCATATATCATGGAGAATGAAAAAATGCACAAGTATTACAATAGCTACAAGTGCAACGTGACTTCTCATGGAAATAAGGAACGAGTGGACACATTTTTTTTTTGGTCACGTCAGAAGATATAGTAATACACTGAAGACAACATTAGAAGGAAAAATACCAAGAGGTAATCAGAAATGGAGGCAGGATGATAATACACGAGAATGGACAGGATACGGCTTGACTAAATACATCATCAAGACGAGAGAGCGAGGAAGCTGGAGATTTGTAGCATGGCCTTGTAAGTAATGATTATAGTAGTATTATTATTAATGTTATGATTATGATTACTACTAGCATTTCTATTATAAGTTACTTTTATTACAGATACTTAGAAAGTAGGTCAGAAATGATGGAAAATTCGAGAAACGGCATTAATAGACCATTACGAATGGACGCTGACAAATGTAAACAGAAGAAACAGACAACTAGAAAAGGCGGACACAACGACGTGGAGATAAGGGACATACTAAAGAAAGACACTCGGAAGTAAAATAGTCCAGTAATAACATGTGACGACACGCAAACGTTCGAGAACAACTAGCCCGAGGTTATAAAATAGACACTGAAACTAGACGGATTTAAGAAAAGCCATAAGTCTTGTCGGCGACGGATAGTCTGAGAAATGAATTTGCGATCAGTAAACAAGTGCAGGTAGAAAGGCCCACGGGCAAAACTAACCTGACAGGTGACTGGTTATGACTCGAGAACCAATCGGGACACATATAGAAACCAGTGTACACCTGAAGGGCGGAGCAGAAGTACCTATTGGTCAGTCCATCAGACTGGACTTTAAGATAAAAAGGAGAGAGAGAGAGCAGAGATGACAATCAGACACAGTGGGAAGAAGAAAAGAGCGGAGGAAACCTGACGAGGCAAGAGGCCTTCGACACCAAAGTACTTGAGACTAAGATCGCCAGATACTTGACGAAGAAGACACTACAATACTCGGACACTCAGACAAAGACTCGGTAAATCGAAACAAAGAGAACTGAGCAGTTATAAACAGACAGGAGTGCACCTTGTGAAATAAACAGAGATATATAAGTGATGAAACAACGAGCTAGTTTGATACAGGTTCTTAGGAGAACTAGTGAATAGAAGTCAATACAGTGAGTAGAAAACTGAAAGATCTGTACTTATATTTCTTGACAGTTCGAGCTGCCTAATAAGATAGAATTCGTTGATGGCTCCTGAGACCAAAGGAGATAACTCTTCACAAAATACAGTGTAATTCAGATTTATATGCTTATCAAGATTGAGATCATCGTTCCTTAAGACTTTCATACGAACTGTTTGATGGAAATTAAACGTCTAAGTTAGAAGAGACAATTGTGTAAATAAATCATGTATATTATCATCGCATAACAGTATTTGCACCTGTGTAAGACACATATTTCGAGGTGTAGATAATCTGTGTAATTATATATATATATATATATATATATATATATATATATATATATATACATATATAAACAGTTTATAACGTAATTGTGTTAAAGAATCACTACCGCCTAACCTTCACCGAGGACGGCACACGATGATGGTATGATTTCATTACTTATTTTTTTTTTACTGTTTCGCTCTCTGAAACAAAAGTTTTCCGTGCTATATGCAATGAGATCATCTTATATATTAGACACAGGATATTATGATGCCATAACAATTGGAGGTTATGAACTTCCAGAGATTAGGTATGCTGATAACACAGTATTACTGTCCACAACACAAAAAGGAATGGAAAAACTAACTATGTCAGTCTGTAAGAACAGCGAAGAACAAAACCTCTATCTTAATGCGAATAAAACTAAACTGATGACAACTGACAAAACAAACAAGGCAACTGTATCAATGAGGAAAAATTGGAAGAAGTGAAGAGTTTTGGATATCTTGGATCACTGCTAACTAATAATGAAGATACAATGAGGGAAATTAAAAGGACATCTATCGCTCTTCAGAAAGTAAAACAACTAAAGAATCTGTGGAGAGGAACAGACAGAACTACAAAAATAAGATTTTTCAGGACATGCATCTTTCCCACCGCACCATATGCCTGTGAGACCTAGAAACTTAACAAAACAGCTGAGAAAAACATAAATGCCTTTGAATGTAAATGATACAGAAGAGTTCTTCATATATCATGGACACAAAAAAGAACAAATATATCCATACTACAATAACTTAACATTGAAGAAGACTGGCTAGTAAAGAGGATTAAAGAGAGAAAACTTCAATATTTTGGACACATTAAACGTCAAGATAATCTAGGGAAGACCGTCTTGGAATGGTATATAATGGGAAAAAGAAAGAGAGGAAGACCAAAGCGAAGATGGCTGCAGGACATTGTTGAGGATCTGCAAATGGATGCATCAGCAGCAAGGCATCTTGCTCACAACCGAGAGGCCTACAGGAGGTAAAGTTCCGCAAGGGACATGGAAATGAATGAATATATCCACACACAGGATTATTCATAAGTCCGTCAAAACTTCGCAATAAATAAACTACGTAACGGATCGTGATTATTCTCAAACCAAGAGAGATAGTTTCTTTTTTTTTTTTATATAAAGCCTGGACATTGCTCCCGTGCCCTACCGCTAGGAGACGGCAGTAGCAAATATGGCATTCAGTAAATGTGAGCAGTCATTTTGTGTTGTAGAACACGCAAGAACCTCGTCCGTTGTGACTGTGCAGCTACGATTTCGAGAGGAATTCCAGAAGGTAGCACCTGTTTTCAACATTATCAAGAATTGGTATGCGAAATTCCGGGACGAGGGCCATCTGTGTACATTCCTCGGCAGAGACGTCCAGGATCAAGAGAAGAAACTGTGAATCGCGTTAGAGAAGCTTACCAGTGAAGCCACCGCCTTCATTCCTGAGTTTTGCATACTACTTCTTGATACTGTTGAAAACAGGTTGCCAGGCATTTAAACGTGCAACAGTGCACCATCAACCGACTTTGACAACGTTTCCAAGCCATTGGCTCAGCTGAAGTCCGGCACCGCAGTGGACGACCCAGGGTGACAACAGCAGCTGATGATCGCTTTATTCTGGTTCATCACCTCAGGAACATGTTTACAACAGCTTCAGGTGCCCAGTCATTGCTTGCAGGACGTCGTGTGTCTGATCAAACTTGTCCGGAATAGACTGCATGAACCTGGACTGGTGGCACGACGACCTCAACGAGGTCCTGTCTTAACGAGACGCCATCGCCAAAATCGACTTGTTTGACCCAACCAGCATCGGCCCTGGACAACTGACAATCAATGGAGACGTGTCTGGTTTAGTGACGAATCTTTCTTTTTGTTGCACCCCCATGGTACGCGGAGAAGGATCTACTGTAGGTCAAATGAGCGTTTTGCCCAAAATTGCGTTGATGAAGCTCCGCCGCACGGTGGTGGAGGTATAATGGTATGGGAAATGATCAATTTCAACGGAAGGAGTCCATTGGTGCAGTTTGAAGGAGGCTTGAGTGCGCAACGATACGTCAGTGAAATTCTTCGACCCCATGTCCTTCCATTTTTGGCTGCGCAAAGGTCTGTGTTTCAACAGGACAAAGCCAGACCCCAATCTGCACGGTTCACCACACAGTTCCTGACTGCCAACAACATTCTCACCCTTCCATGACCATCCCCGTCTCCAGACATGAATCAGATCGAGCACCCATGGAATGAGCTGCAAAGACGTGTTTGTCGCCGAAACGTTTCTCCAGCCAATGGTCGTAATCTGTGGCAGGCACTCCAGGAAGAGTGGAAAGCCATCCCATAGGCGCACATCAGACATCTGATCTCATCTATGCTCAGGAGATGCCAGTCGCTGATCGATGGAAGCGGACGCCACACACCATACTAAGTTGAGAACCCCTGGGAATAACAAATTCTCGTCACATAGATGCAAGAAACTGTCAAGAGAATGTTTAAACCTTTAGGTATTATTGTGTGCAATTTGAAAACTTTATTCATTCAATTTAAAAAGATATAGAATATCAAAGTAATGGCTAAAATTGGGTCATCAGTAGTTATACGTTTCTTTTTTTATTCGGACAAAATATATATATATATATATATATATATATATATATATATGTACAGGGTGTTTTTAAAGTATCACTACACTTTCTATGTAAAAATGAAGAAAATGACGTCATAAAAATGTGCTGCACGGTCAATCGTGAAGAAAAATGCAGTGAATGGTTGCCATCTACTGGAGTAATTTTCTGCATTCAAAACAGAATGGTGCAACGGAAGAAATAATTTTTTGATTGAACAAGTGTTTAGAAATGGCGGTCGATACACACGGATGGTTGTTCAAAGATTTATAGCAAAATTTCCTAAAAAATACAACCTCGCACTAGGTTAGAAATTTATTGAATAAATTTTGTGATACGGAAACTGTGGAAGATGCTCCGCGATCTGGTAGGAATGCTGTGTCTGAAGAAAAATATCTAGATATCCAAGACAGAATCTTTAAAAGTCCATGCATGTCCTAAGGAAAATGTCACAAGAAGTGAACGTATCACTGAGCACAGTGCACAAAATTCTTACACATTGGTTAAATTTTCATCCATACAAGATTTCTGTTGTGTCTGAACTAAAAGAGTGTGACAATCAATCCAGAGTCAACTACTCCACGTGGTTTCAAGCATTTTTAGCTGAAGAAGTCGAGTCTATTCTCGATTTAACATTCTTCTCTGATGAAGCATGGTTTCATCTATCTGGATACGTTAATAGCCAAAATAATCGTATTTGGAGCAATGTTCCCAATGCATTTCATGAAGCGCCGCTACACGATCCGAAAGTTGGGATTTGGTGTGCCGTCTGTAGAAAACGTTTAATTGGACCAGTTTTCTTCAACAACACTATAAATACCAATTGGTACCTTACTGACATTCTGGAACCTTTTTTAGAACAGCTGAATGAACGTGACATTAAAGAAGCGTGGTTCCAGCAAGACAGTGCATCTGCACACACAACTAGAGCAACTCACGGTTTTTTTTTTGAAGAAATTTTCGCAAATCGCATAATATATCGTGGAATTTGGCCTGCTCGTTCTCCAGATCTAAATCCATTAGATTATTATCTATGGGGTTTCTTGAAAGGAAATGTTTACAAAAATAATGTACAAACAATTGAGGACCTGAAAGAAGCAATCAGAATTACCATTCAAGAAATAACAGCAGACACGTTGCACAACGTATTTGACAATATGAAGAGACGTGTACAGTCAAGTCTTGAAGCCCGTGGTGAACATTTCCAACACCTGTTATAATGAATGTTTCAGTGGTACATTCCAGCTAACCCAAAACAGCGTTGTATCACTGCAGTCACTTTTGTAACTAATTAAATGGCTTTTTTAGCACATTTTGTGATTACGTCATTTACTTCATTTGTCACTTTTTTTCATAGAAAGTGTAGTGAGACTTTAAACAAACAAGCAAACAAACACACACACACAGACATATATATATATATATATATATATATATATATATATATATATATATATACTGTGCTTTTTCGGCCTGTTTCATGAGATCTTGAAACAGGCATCGTGTAAGATGGGTAATAAGCTGAAGTTGCTTACTATTATTCTCGAAGTGGATTAAAATTATTGACAGACTCCATCACCATAACAACGCTGCTCTATTGAACAAAATCTGTGAAGAGGCATGCATTCCAACGCCTACCTAACGATGATGATGATTTTATACAGAAACATATTTCTGTATGCCTAGCTCAACTTGATAATGGCACCATCTCAGTACCAATCATTTGTGCCCCCAATTGTGTTATCTAATAAGACGGTGCTTTTAAAGATTCTTTGTCGAACTGTAGCACTCTCTATGTAGAAGGGGAAAATTAATGTACGCAGAGTCAAGATTGTTTCGCTTCATTGGAGAGTTAATCTTATCTAAGTGTTAGTTAGTCAGGCGCGGGCTGAGAGGGTCCAGCTGGTACATCTCTCTGGAGCCAGTGTGGCTTCAGCTGTCTTAAAAAAGGGTTCGGAGAGCTTCTCAGTCTGTGGCTGTTGAAATTAGAGTGCTTAAGTTAATGTAATGAAGGAGGCAACATCAGATAAACGCAGAGGATTACAATGGACCCTTGACACAGTGCTGGAGGACCTTGACTTTGCGGACGACATTTGTCTATTATCAAGCAGTCACAAAGATATGCAAGATAAAATAAACAAGCTAACTCAGAATGCAAACAACATAGGACTAAAGATCAACGTAGGAAAGACAAAGTTAATGAAGCAAAATGTGAACAACAGAAATGTACTCAAGAGTAGATAACAAGTTAGTGGAGGAGGTCAACGAATTTGTATACCTTGGCAGCAGAGTAGTAGAAAATGGAGACAGCACAGAGGACAATAGCAGCAGACTTACTAGAGCAAACCAGGCTTTTGCAGTGCTGCAGACTACATGGAAATAAAAAAAACTAACCATAAATACGTAAATCAGGATATTTAAGAGTAATGTGAATGCTGGAAAATCACCAAAACCATAGAAAACAAGTTGAATTCTTTCCAGACTAAATGTTTACGAAAAATTAGAAAAATATTTTGGCTAAACACCATAAGAAATAACATCTTGTTGGCAGAAATGCAGATGAAGCCACTGACAGCAATTATTGAGGAAAGACGCTGGCGATGGTTGGGACATGTGCTCCGAATGACTGACAACTCACTACCAAAAACAGCACTAAGATGGACACCACAGGGGAACAGAAGTAAGGGTAGACCAAAAGAGACATGGAGAAGAACAACAGAAAGGATGTTGAGCAGTAGAGGGCTCACCTGGGCAAGAGCAGAAAAAAAGGCAAAGGACAGGCATTTGTGGAAAGCCCTTGCGGAAACTCCATGTGCCCTGAGCACTTAAGGTTCAGAGAGAGAGAGAGAGAGAGAGAGAGAGAGAGAGAAGGTAATATAATAAGCGGGGGGGGGTGTTGGGGGAGGGGGAGAGAAAGAGAGTGAGAGAATAAAGAATAAAAGATCTTTTCATACTAAAGAACGACTAACTCTATTGATAAATACTTTCCATTCTTTTTTTTCAGTTTAATGCTCATATTTTCCTGGGGTGGGGGAGGGTCCTGATTTTTCTCCTTCAGTTATAACAGATTTCCTGCGTGGAATATCAGATCTGTTCATAAAATCCACAAGATCTGTTTAAAAAAAAAGGTAGCATTTAGGAATTTCAGTTTATGAAAGTAGTTCTCAAGCGTCATCATAAGTACCATCATTTTACCCCGAAATCGATGCTTCGTGTCGTCAGAACAGGCTAATCTTTCGTTAGCCGGCATGAAAGGTTCTCCGTTCTAGATCTCTATCTAAAAACTAGTGCATTCGCTAACATTATGTTACACATTAATTCAGACATATAATCAGTGAGTTAGTTGCTTTATTTTAGTTCGCGAATCGTCTCTTCTAGGCTTTGTTTCACTCAGCCTGAATACAGTATACAATATAAAATATACAGTATACAAAGCTGTCTACAATTGGCTGAAAATAATGGGAGAAACTATATATATATATATATATATATATATATATATATATATATATATATATATCTGTTCAAGTCATATCCAAAATATTCAGCCACTCCTGCAAACATCATTATGATAAAAGGTGAAACGCGACGAAAGCTCAGACTATCTGTAAGTCTGAGATGATAAGTCATCATTCATGAGTCTTATGTATATATAACCTTTAATTTATTTTTGATTGTTCTTATTTATATAAGAAGGCTGTTCCAAAATCAGTCTCTAGTTGACTGGTTAAAAAAGAAGAGTCAAAAAGAGAGACAGCGGGAGAGACAATTAATGCAAAACTTACATACCACTTTCCCATATAGTAGCCATTCAGAATCAAACACTTTTCATACGGTGATACAAACTTTTGCAATCCCTCGTCAAAGATCGGCGCCGCCAGGGTATCCAACCTGTTGTTTACTCCGTGCAAGAGCTGCTCGTTGATAATAAAGTCTCTCTGAGACAACAGGAACTAGTCCTCTAAATGTAAGGAAATTCATGAGAAAGATTTGAAATCTTTTTTTTTTTTTAAGGAGTTCGTCAGTATTTGTCCCCCCTCGTCATGTGCGCGTATCTCTATCTGTCATTCAGAACGCTATCACCGTACGCGCGATATACCAATGAATAAATGTGACGCTGTGTATTTCTACTTGCATAAAATGAACCTCGTAGTTGTCGAGAATGGTCCATATTTACTCAGTCGCTGCTCCTGCACAACTAAACAAAATTGACTCTGGGTTGGCATTTAGCAAGATAACACTTTATTGCAGCTGCGTAAAATGCGTCTTGTCACTATGGCAGCCGGTTTATTTTTTACCAGCCAATGGAAAGTTGATTCTGAAATTGCTCGAGTATTTCATTGTTAGTTCTTTTTTCTTATTTACTGTGCTGGAATTTCATCATTCTATGAATTCTCCTCACTTTTGTAGTAGTGACTAGATTGATTTCACTCAGGCATTCAGTTTTTTTGCAATGACAGCGAATAAAACATCAGGATCACCTTGTAAACCATAAAGGTTTATTTAACACACATCCAAACAGGCGTAGCAGGTAGTAGATTAATCCGCCACGTAGTAATAGAATTATTGCAAATCAAATAAATAATACGTGGCCAGAACTACGAATGACGACACAGAGCTGACGATTTGGCTTAGTGAGGTATTTAACTAAGAATCTGTCACTTTCACATAGATCCGTCTACGACCTTTTCCGGAGCAGGGCAGTCTGTAGAATGATTCGGCTACCAACCACAAGATCTTAAAAATTCTTCTCGCCAGCTGCCACTCAAATTGAGCATCAGACCTAATCAGTACCTGAGATGAAAGAGTTTTGCCCAGGTACGTTTGGCCTGATGAGTTTTTGTTTCATGATCAACATCAAATAATTTTTGTTGAACATACTGACCATCGGCATGTATCAGTCGGGCAGATACTCATCTTTATCGCCCCATCTCTTCCGGACCAGTCTCCCCGCGGCAGAATTATCTCTCTCTCTCTCTCTCTCTCTCTCTCTCTCTGAACCTTAAGTGCCCAGGGCACATGGGGCTTCCACAAAGGTTTTCCACAAATGCCAGCCCTTTGCCCTTTTTTTTCTGCTCTTGCCCAGGTGAGCCCTCTATTGTTCAACATCCTTTCTGTTGTTCTTCTCCATGTCTCTTTTGGTCTACCCTTACTTCTGTTCCCCTGTGGTGTCCATCTTAGTGCTGTTTTTGGTAGTGAGTTGTCAGTCATTCGGAGGACATGTCCCAACCATCGCCAGCATCTTTCCTCAATAATTGCTGTCAGTGGCTTCAGTCGCATTTTTGCCAACAAGATGTTATTTCTTATGGTGTTTGCCCAAAATCGTTTTCTAATTCTTCGTAAACATTTAGCCTGGAAAGAATTCAACTTGTTTTCTATGGTTTTGGTGATTTTCCAGCCTCCACTTCCATGGTATAGGGGCAGAATTATACACCACACGAATACATCATTGATGAAACACAAACCCCAAAGATGTCAGTCAAAATCGCTTGAGCACACAAATATAACTATGACACGTACCACGTGTTTTATGACACATGAATGTTATTTCGGGTTGTAATGCGAGAAATACACGTACGCAGATGTGGAGATGGCACGTGAACTCACTTTGATATAATAATACAAACGTAAAACATGCTAATAATTTAGCATACTCACAAATAGGTTCTGGACTCTCTGCGCATGTTAAAACGTAACTTTCAACAAATGTCGGTTAAGGGGACAAATCATTTGCTTTTCCGGTCGTCTAAAAAAAATGTAGCACTGTCCACGAAAATGTGCCATCTGGCAAGCATAAACTCATAGTTCAAAGGGTCTCCGTGTTATCATTTTGCGAATAAAATACTGAAAGTTATTTTATCCAAAAAAAAAAAAAAAGGAGACTTCTTATTTCAGCATGACCGACTGGGCAGGCTTACTGGATGAACACATTCTTGTAGGGATTTTAAAATGGTGTGACTGAAGTGTGAAAAGATGCCCAAAGCGGTGTTAGGTACAAAGAATTCAGCCTATAGGTATATGGAGATTACCAATCACCCAAAGATACTATTAAGACATCTTGGAGGTTATAATCAACCACAATTGCTAACACATCTGAAGTACATGCCAGTCACAAACACTGTCAGGTATATCCACAGTGCATAGAGATTAACCAAATTACAAATGCTATCAGTACGTATCCAGTACACGGAGATTAAGCAAGTCACAAATATCACCAGTACGTATACAGCTACGAACAGATTATTGTCAGCCAAGCACAAATACCGACTATACACCTGTAGTACTAGTATTTCCATGTCTAGAAATCAAGAGAAAGGCTCAGCATCCGTATTCTCCAATTGAATTATTATAATTTTTGTTTAACTTTTCAATGTAGTTGAATATGTACCTTTTTTATCTAATGTACCACATGTCTTAAATTGTTGATCTTTTAGCTGTGTCCATTATCACTGCGTACGAAGATAGGATTGACTGTATAAAGATGGAGAGCGCCTGAGTAGACGAACGGTTGTTGACCACTTTGCTCATGGCGAAGATCAATGACTTGAATCCGGCAGGAGATGCCCCAGTCACTCAACTGTAGATGTGGGCACCTGTCTTCCAATGTAGCTGGGAAGGAAAGGCAGAGTTTTACATCTAAATTTATGACATTGAAGACTTCCAGGCATGTTTTTTTTTTTTAAGCATGGAAACAAGATCGTGCATGTCAGAGAGAGAGAGAGAGAGAGAGAGAGAGAGAGAGAGAGAGAGAGAGAGAGAGAGACACAAAATGGGTATGATTAGAACGGAGAAATGTTCAATCTTCTTCTTCTTCTTCAATCTCCCTGGAACTGTGAACCGGAGTTTTTTTATTTATTATTTTTTTTTTTTTTGCAGGCGTTGCTGTGAAGGTGTTTAGGTGCAGCATAGTATATCGGATTTGGAGCAGGTTGTACCAGCCTTTTTTTTTTTTTCAACAATACTTAAGCAGATTCTACCGCCCCTTGCCCCGTTAGCTAGGCTAGGCCTATTACTGGGGTCACCCAACATAGAGGTGAGACAGGGTCTTTGTCAGCTAAAGTTCGTCAACTCCGATGCTAGGATTTCAACTATGGATAGATGGCAAATCAGGTGGCGTCTTTCCCCACTTTCAACTTTAATAATATCAGATATAAGTAACGCAATAAATATTATAAGACATACGGATAGCATAGTAACGCTGGAAAGGAAATTTGAGTACTCGAACAAACATGTTACAAGAGAAACACCAGCAAGCAAAAATATCGATTGGAAATAAATTTGTATAAATGAAAATATTACCATTAAAAAGGGCAGAAAAGACTAAAAAAATATCCGTTATCAAAAGAGTAAAAGGTGAAACTTTAAGCTAGGACCCGAATTTAATTTGTTTAAGGCATAACAGATGACAGGAATTATACAATGGAAACAGAAAAAGCTGGCGAAGACTGGGACATAACCAAGCTCCGTCATCTGAGAGGCAAGTAGGTGCCAAAAATGAAGACAGAAAAGTTAAGAGCAGGTAGACTGGGTCTTGCGTTAACGTAGTTTGTTGCCCGTGTGGCCCAGTACAGCAGTCAAGTTTTGATAGTATCGACAAAGATAGAAGCATCTCAACAATCAAGATTCTCTCCGTCTTTCATAAACAGGTGACACCTACCTGAATCAAAATTATGAGCTTCATATGACAAGTACATAAGTGTTGTGTGAACGCACAGACAGACAGACAGACAGACAGACAGGCAGGCAGGACGTGGAGGGGTATTCAATAAACAGGAGGGAAGACAAGTCAGGGAGTATGAGATAAAAAAGTTTCAATAAGTAATAATATAAAACAGAACCTTGGCATTTTTTCACAATTAAATTTTGTTAGAAGTCATATTAAAACTACTACACAGTAAACAAAAGGACCATACAGTTTCTCAGACACTGAAGGCAGTTTTCAATTTGAATGTTGTCAGTATATATTAAGGAAAGCTGTACTTCCTCTCCCTTTCTCTTTCATTTTTCATTAGCCTTTCCCACTTCACCCCCTTTTTTCCCAAATGCCGATCTCGTTATTCCTTTCATCTCATGACAACCAATGTCCTTCAAGCTTTTTGTTTCAAATGCTTTTTTTTTTCTTTTTACACCATATGCAGAGATCTCAGTCCACGTATGTCCCCGAGAAAGTAGCATGGAGAGAAACTTCTGGGATTCCTGCGAAGACCTCCTGCTGACAGCAGGAGTATACTGAGGCAACCCAGCTCCCTGATTAGAAGAAGAAGAAGAAGAGGAGGAGGAGGATGAAGAGGAGGAGGAGCAAAAAGAAGAAAGAAAGAAGAAGAAGAAGAAACCCTTTTTTTCCATTTCCGGGGTGATGAGAGATTAACAGGAGGCCACTTGTTCGCAGTCCAGGTGACGGAGGGGAGACGGTAAGGGGCTGGACGTTACACAACCAACTTTTAATGTGGAGATGCTACAAGATGATAGCAATGGTGTTGTTAATAGTGTAGCTGTCATTGTTGACAGGACCCATGATGGTAGTGATGATGATGATGATGATGATGATGAAATAAAAAGAATGAAAATGTTATGCAAAATTACTGCATGGAAATGCCCAAGAGTTAATAGACCTAGACATCTGAAACATTTTGAAATCACACCAAAAAAATAAATAAATAAATAAATAACTGACGATCATGAGACGTGTGACAGTTTTAAAGTCACAAAAACTACCACCAGACAACAGTAAAACATCTACAACATTCTGAAGTCACGAAAAGTAACAGACTGCTAAAGAAACGCTATATAATGATTCTCTAACAAATGTATATTAAATTTATAATGTTAATTCTCATTCTTCCCATGCACTGCATTATACATGACGAACCACGGGTTTGAATGTCCGGGATGCACCTGATCGCCTTCCTGTTATAAGTCATGCAATTCAATATGTATTCAGGTCCGACCAGATCCTGCTGTGTGTTTTTGTTGTTGTTGTTGTTTTTGTTGTTTTTGTGTGATTGCGTGTGCGTGTGTGTCTTTTGTAATTTGTGCGTATGTATGTGTGTGCGACAGCTCAGGCTTCAGACCAGTCATGGCGGAGTTTTTATATACGGTAACCATGAACATACTCATTTATCATTCTTTGCATTTATTTCCCCAACTTATAAGCTCAATGTGTTATTGTTATGTTTCCCAGAATGAAAGAAAGATAGTGTTCAAGTACAGATAACTTGGAGAAAAACTGAAGAATCTAAGATGAAGAGTATGAAATACAGCTGAGGCATCATAAACAGACTGGCTACTGACTGTGAGAAGTGGAGAGAACATGTTATTGCCAAGCTAGACGCCTAATGAGGATTAATCGTTTAGTCAATCGCCACGAAGAGACATGGATGGTTAGATGATATGCCTTGTACTCTAGTGCGCCTAGCCTTACTGCAGATATACTTCCTTTTCGCGCAGGCAGTTTGTATGACACAAATCTCAGATACTGGGTTGCTAGACCAGAATTTAGCAGATCTACAAACCATTCCCTTTGCATCGAGAACTGTTAACTTTCATCTGCACTAACTCTGCGCACACATTTTAAAATTATTACTGGACAGTACAGATGTCATGAGAATTTAGAGAAGACCGTCTTGGAAGAATACATAATGGGAAAACGAAAGAGAGGAAAACCAAGGCGAAAATGGCTGCAAGACA
Source organism: Achatina immaculata (assembly GCA_009760885.1). NCBI lineage: Eukaryota > Metazoa > Mollusca > Gastropoda > Stylommatophora > Achatinidae > Lissachatina > Lissachatina immaculata. The sequence goes on from CM019718.1 coordinate 5,945,319, forward strand.
TTGTTAATGATCTGCAAATGGATGCATCAGCAGCTGGGTATCTTGCTTACAACCAAGAGGCCTGTAGGAGAGCTGTTAGTGAGGCAAGGTTCTGCAAGGGAGATGCATATGACTGACTGACTGACCAACTGACAGATGTTCCTCGACTTACAACGGGACTACGTTCCGATGACCCCATCATACGTTGAAAATATCGTATGTCAAATATCTTCTTCTTCGTCGCTCGTCCCCAGAAAGGTACTGGTTGCGTTGTGTTGCAGTTATGCGCCTTTTGACCCAACAGATCCGACTTTGGCTCGACGCATTTTTAGAACAAGATTCGTCTTCCCTTTACGACCCATATCAACTTGACCTAACTGCTTTCTGTTTCCAGGGGCATCACTGGGAGATAGAATAAAGTTTTGGCCTGCTATGGGTGGCCAACTCAGACGCAAGCAGCCAGCTAAGGGTCACTGACCGTTAACTCATTCAGCTAGAGTAGAGCATCTTCACCCACATGATATAAATATGATATGATAAATAAATATGTAAATAAACAACAACTGTCCTGTCTTCTGTCTTCTTGGAACTGCGAGCTGGAGTTCTTTTCAAGTCGATGCTAAGAAATGTTAAGACACAGTATCGTATCGGCGTGGGAGCGGGTTACGGCAGCTATTTTCTCAGTCCCGAAGCCCAGCTATAAAAGCCGGGGGGGGGGGGTGTAATACTTCTTTAGCAGACTCAATCACCACGGAGACTATGGCGATCCTTGCCCCATTCGCCAGGTTAATCTTGTTATTGGGGGTACCAAGGAAGGGGTGGAACAGGGTCTTGCCCAGCCACGGTTCGCTATGCCTGACCCTAGCATGTCAGCTATTGGTGACTGATTGTCCAAACGGACAGCGTCTAATCGCCCCCTCACCGAATGAGTATATAAGCACAATAATTGCTGTAACTAACTATAAACCAGTAATTAGAAAGTAAATAAATGAATACAAATTTATACTGACAATAAATGTGCGTCACTGAATGTCCTATCAGTGAATGTGTATCGCTATTGCACAATCATTCATTCATTCATTTGCATATCCCTTACGGAACTTTGCCTCCCTAACAGCACTCCTGTAGGCCTCTCGGCTGTGAGCAAGATGGCCTGCTGCTGATGCATCCATTTGCAGATCATCAACGATGTCCTGCAGCCATCTTCGCATTGGTTTCCCTCTCTTTCTTTTCCCCATTATGTACCCTTCCAAGACGGTATTGCACCACCGCATAGTCGAAATATCGTCAAGTCGAACAATCATTAAGTCGAGGAGAACATGTACATGATAACTATCATTCACTAAACCGTGCTGATAGTGATAGGGTTTTCTATGCTGATAATGATAGGGTTTTCTATCTTGAAGCTTGATCAGGGCCCTTACGACTCAAATATTGTCAGCATAACTCTTCTCTGTGTGGATTAAATAGTGGCCAGTGTGGGTATGCCTCGCCCAGTGCCTACAGTGATTTTAAGACGGCCTTGGCGACACGCACGGTTGCCAAGTATTTTTCTGTCAAGGTTATGTCATACTCGTATCATAGCAAAGTTTAATATGGAGTCCCATCTTAACGCATCGCGCCGTGCTGTTTGTAATAAACACCCAATGCGTATTATAGTCGTATCTATTCATTATATCACACCTGTGTTAATGGAAAGGCAGGAAATGAATGCTAGAATCTACATCAGTCGATACGAAGGAAATGAGGTCAGAAAACCAGGAGGTCGTCTGCGAAGATGGTGGATACAGTTTGATCGAATACCTTCGAAATCCCATGGCGCGTAATTAAAATATATACATATGCGTTGTAAACATTACAGCACAAATAAAGGTAATCCTGTCATGCCTTAGAGGCACATAGGGATATGGTGTTAGTGCCCATATTTTCCTTGACCTGTCAGCACACTAGAGGGTGATATGGTCAGTATCACACCCGGCCGCCTTTCCTTCCCCAACTCCAGAAGAAGTCGGGTATCCATTTCTACAGCTGGGGTGCCTCCAGCCGGATTCAACCCCCCCCCCCCCCGACCTTCGCCATGAGAGACCAGTGCACTAACCACTTCGCCACTCAGACACCCACATCACAAATAGCCACACATAGACTTGATATGGCATACAACAACACTGGAAAACAGTGAATGATGCCGACAAATGCTGCAACATAGTCCTAGCTACTTACTAGTGCTGAATTCGTATCAGTTAATACAATACATTAAACTGATAGCCGTGACATATTACACGAGAGAGTCCGGTATTTTAAAGATGTATCCCAGGAATCGTTTTACTTCAGTCTGGGCTCCCCAATGCTCCCATGTGCCCCGTACTGTCCCGTATTCTCATGTAGCATAGCCTTGTAAGTAATGTTTATAGTGGTTATTATTATTAGTATTATTAGGGATATGATCGTGAATATAGTTAAGAAGGTATTGGGGGCAGGATAGTAGATCAAACGGGCGACAGAGAGGTGGATAGTTAGAGGGGCGAAGAGCGGATACTTGGTAATTCAAAGCCCTGATCAAAAGTAAACCGAGGAGACATGGTTACGCGAGAGATCGTAAGTTAGTCCAGTACTAACAACGCAATGACTCCAAAACCACCCACGCACACCTGCAGTAGTCGGGAGGGAACAATAGACATCTGACACTGACTGAGGAAGCTAAGGCGACAAAGGATGACCCGATGACCCAATGACCAATACAACAATTGGAGGCGTGGTCTTTTGGTCAGAACTTACGAATATAAGGCAGGAAGAGAGAGATTCTGATAGAGCAGATGAGGATTCAGATTCAGGTAGAGAGAGGTTCTGATAGAGGAGGACCAAAAGGTCCTAAACAAGCAGTCTAGTAGAAGAACAGAAAAGATAGAGAAGTAGTGTTAGACTGAACCAGTGTATTAAGAGGTTGTGCAGTAATTGTTACATTGAAACTTCGAGCACCGAGCTTTTGTATTAAAGTATGAAGTATTGAATATTGTGAAGTTCAGAACACTGGTGAAATACGGCAGATAGAATATCAGAAGTATGATACTGTGAGATTTTGAGATTATGTGCTACAAAGATGAATATAACGAAAGGTATATAATCTTGCATATTATTCTAAGTGATATTATCAATTATACGTCTTGATCATATTTGTCATAATAAATGACTTCAGTGAACTGTTCAGGAGACGTCATCTACTGTAATGTTTGAGAAACCTCGACGTGTGAGGTATCAATGTGTGATGTGACGATTAAAGAACATGTTCTTCAAATACAGTAATAAAGACGTCACTGTGTTATACTCATCTTTGATCGCCGCATGCTTATAAATACCAAGGATATGTTAATTATCTTAGTGTAAATGCTGTTTTGAAGAAAATCTGCTATGTAGAGAATAATACACCTGATAAAAAGTTTGGAGTTAAAATTAAAATTTAACTCATAATCTTCTGATCCTTCCCCATCTTCTGAGAGTGTTTCGTATTTGAACTTGGGAAAGATGGTCGAGTTAAAAAAAATATATATGTTACATATATCATACAGAATGGATCTTTAGTACTGTCAATATCGGGATAATCAGTTTCTGGGATGAAATTTTCTCCAAGTGGTGGGTCAGTCTTAAGTGACGATAGATGACGAAAGCAGTCACTGGCGGATTAGCCATTAGGCTTTATAGGCTTATAAGCCTGGAGGCCTGGAAGGGCAAGAGGCCTAGCCTCAATTCCAACTTAAGAGTACTGCTTGTTGTGACAGTCATTTACAACTGCTGTTGCCGCACCGACAAGTTGTGTTATCCAAAGAACAGTGATGTTTCATTTGAGTGTGTGTGTGTGTGTGTGCAATACTTGTACATACAGTAATAGTAGAGGGACTTGGTGGGTTGGTAATCCGTGGCTGCAGGTAACTAATTCTTATGGCTTACTTAAGTCCTAGAATACACACCAGTACATGAGACATTACTACCTCAGACAGCTGCGATATCAGGCTTCTATTTAAGCTCCACTACGACGAGGACCACATCAATCGCCAGCTCATTCATCAGGTTAATGTGACATTGTGTGCCTCGTGATGCAGCCACGTGGAAATGAACCGGATCTGTCGTCATAGAAACGGTCGTTTTGATCTTGCAACAGAAAAAAAAAAAAGGCCTACATCTTAAAATCCCCGTTAATACAAGTAACAACCGAGGGAGATGGCGGACTGGATGGTGCGTGGTCCTCTGGCGGCAGGGCGGCTGTTCGTCCTGCCAGAGTCCGTGATTCGAGTCACGTTTCTTCCTCTCGTGCCTCTGTTCCACCCCCCCCCCCCAACAAGCCTCGCTGTTTCGTTATTCACCAAATTTAATGAAGCTCTTCTCTGCAGTTCATGTTTTTAATATAAAGTTGCATCATAACAATTTGGCATTATTATGTGGATAGGTTGCGTTTATCAACAGCGACTGTTAAATTCATTTTGGGTTGAAAGGTAGAAACAACAACAACAAAAATTATTGAACAAGATTTAGATGCTCGTCCCGTGACGGTTTGTTTCCTTGAAAGGCTGCATTACAAATTATAGCTCAAAAGCCAACAAGGATATTTGAACTGACTTGTTAGAAACGACCTACAAAACAAACACTGGCTTCCTCATACCAGAAGGTCAAGGCAGTTTGGAACGCAGCCAATTCTCGTTGATATTTCGCCAGGATCCGGCCGGGGCAGAAATGCCGTACTTAAAAAAAAAAATGCTACGGGGTTTACATGCTATCAGCGCTGTTTTTCAGGGAGGCCCGCGCACAGAACAATCCCCGGCGGCAGCTGTAGCGCACTACACGGGCGTGTGTGTGTGTGTGTGTGCTATATTGGCTGTTCGTGGCTGTCCAATACCAGCTGCGTGCTGGTACCTTATCGTCGCTTCACTACTAATCAAAGTTCAGCGTTAAGTTACTAGGCCTAAAGGTCCTTAGCAAAATGGCGGGCCGCTGCGTCATGCGCCACGTATACAGAAACACGCCATCTCTCGCTATGATCATGGTAAAATCGAGGTGCATGCTGCATGAGGAGAACTGCTAATGCATTGCTGTTTATGGCGTGTTTCTGTCACGATTTTCAAGATCTCTAAGCTTGGATCCACCATGATGTCACGACAACCTAACGGCGAATATTACTTGTCACGATAAATGCGCGTCATCATTGTAGAGTTCTGGAACACGCCGTAAAAGAGGAGTGATCACTAAAATAATTATAGTCAGTCTTGAAACACTGACCTATAAAAATATAATGTACACGGAATATATAAAAATGGGGGGGGGGGGGAAGGCTTCTTTCCTCGACCCCCACAAGTTCATTTCCTTCAAAGACAGAGTCAAATGCAGGATCATGTAAATCGTATGGCTGTTCAACTCCAGAACTTGGTGAGCAAGATTCTGGTCTCTCCGCGTGATTCACTGACGCAAATTACTTAGCAACTAAAGGTCGTTATTAATAATAACAAAAGTTTCAAGAAGTTACCGTTATATTTTTTAAAGTAAGGTCATTTGGGAGCTAGAAGAGGTGCAGTGTTATTTACAATTTGTACTGAAATGGTTCACACATAGTCCTGAGCAGCTAAAATTTAAAGGCAGAGATGCTGAGCTGCCGTCATTCGTGTTGTCCAGCATATCCGGCTGATTTTTTTGCTTGAAAATTGCTTGTGCTTATTACGGTGCCAGTCGTAAGTAATCTCTGGGAAATGCTATCTTCTATTTAGGCTACGATAAACAAAGATACGATATATCACAAATCTAAATTACGATATGTAATAATCATGTGTAATGTCACTGGGATTGCGTCTTCAATCTTTAAATTTTGCCCTCGTTTCCTCCTGGAATGACGCAAAAACAACATGCAGAATCGCTCTCCACGAAGCAGTCTTTTGACAGTTCTTTTCCGCCCTTACCCCTTGAATGAAAAAAAAAAAATCTCATTTCACATAAACAGCTGAGGTGAACTTCGTTACTTAGAGGTCAGTGATGTTGTTAAGCTTATGTAAAGCTCAGAAACGAAGAAATGGGGGGGGGGGGGGGGGAACAGTCAGGGAGGGCTAGAAAACAAAATACAAAGTACTCAGAACGGAAATAAAGAGAATTAGAAAAGAAAATAGGATTCAAACTTAGTTGTCAGGTGGGACGAAACACTGCCTGACCATGAAAAGTATGCCTTGTATCCATGTGCCATCTTCTGAGGGATCATTACTGTTCCCATGGCGGTGGAGTTTGCTATGGAAGCACTGCAACCTTTCCTACTTCCTAGTTCCACTCCAGGGTTTGCCAGAAAGTGCCACCGTAGTCAGTCCCTTATCTGGCATTATGCTTGCGTTTCGTTTCAACACCCGCACCTAAACTGACTGCAAAGAGCATCCTGTTTGTAGTTTACAAGAACACAACAGTGACGAGTGCTATTTGAGTTCAAGATTCGACTCCTGGCGCATTCTCTTATGATGTTGCTTTCACTCACGTCGGTTCTAAAATCCTGTATTAAGCCTATGTTTGGCAATGGAAGTCAAAGACAATTAATATACAGAGATTAAAATAGTTTCTCCTTAGTTAAAAAAAAGGCACTTGAAATGACTAATGAAAAATATCTCAAAAGACTGAATTTAAAAATATTCAAAATTTATTGCAAAACGGCTAAAAAAAAAAAAATTAAGGAATTCGTAATGGGTAGTGGAAGAATTGAAAACATACCAAAAGACACGCACGCACGCACACACACACACACACACACACAAAGTCAATAGGAAGGGTATCCAGAAAAAAAAAGACTAAGAAAGAAAGTAATGAAATAAACTACAATACAAAGCAACAACAACAAACAAACAAACAAAAAATTTGATGAGGAAACATCAAATATCTAGATATGAGAAGTCTGACGGCCCTCGCCACCCAGCTCGACACATGTTAATGAAGAGTGAGAGATGGATGCAAACTGCATGTTACACATTTATCATCTCCTTGCCTGCGGTTCCTAATTAGTCACGTGATCCACGCGATCACAGTGAAGATAAGTTCCTTACTTAGACTGTAGAACGGGTTTCCTCGTTATTGCCTCGGTCTATTTTCTAAACTGGGGATTGTTCTTCTCTGCAGCCGACGCCACGACAATGATAAAACACAAACATGGTATCGGATGAGAAGTGGATTACGATGACTTGTTTGAGGACTCGGATTAAACCCAGCTCATCTGGTCCCTGCCATTATGTAAAGGGAGCAACCTTCCCGTAATATACGGTACAGTCCCTATTTTAAGGATTTATCCCGGGAGTTACATTACTTCGGTCGGGACGTCTAAATGTCCTGTAATTTAAAACACATGTCCCATATCGTCTCGTATTCTCATCTCCGACCGCCATATATTTGGAAATACCCCCCCCCCCCCCCCAGAATTAGAAAAAAAATTAATCTCAGTAGAAGTGTTATTTTGAAGAAAATTCAATCTGTAGAGGTGTATAACAAATAGGCATGATTGGCACATTTGTTAACAACAATAACAGCAATTACAACAGAAGTGACAATATCAACAGCAGTGAAAACAATAACGTTAGCAATAACGACAACAAACAATAACGATAACAACGACCACCACCACTTCTTTTTCTTCGTTGTTCGCTCATATATCGCCGCTATTCTCTATCAGAAATGCGGCAGAGCCTCTCATAAAGGGGTCTGGGGTCTGACTAGATGCAGTGGATTGTGTAGCTGGCAGCACTGAAGGATGGAATGTGAGTTGCGTTGCACTTTGCAACAGGCACATTGATCTGTTGACAACCACTACTAAGAACAACAATAACAACCAAGAACAACAACAGAAGATAAAAAAGGGTTTTTTTTAAGCGAGATACATGAATAACATTAAAGAAATAATTACGAAAGTTTATTTGCCATCATCCTTGCGTGCCTTTCATTCGTAATACTAAAAAAAAAAAAATAAAATCAGCAAAGCAGAAAGGACATGACAGATTATTAAGTGACGGTTGTCCATGTTTTCCACTAATATAGAATCAGCCTCGTTCTCGAAAGTAACTCAGGCAGCAGCAAATATTTAAATAATTTTTTTTTTTTTTTAAAGAGAGGGGAGGGGAAAGGCTATTAGCTTTGAACCTCTAGGCGCAAGCTACTTTTTAATCATATTTGAATTTTAAAACATTACATTCTTTATTCTTTGACTTAATATTGCTCTCTCTCTCTCTCTCTCTCTCTCTCTCTCTCTCTCTCTCTCTCTCTCTCTCTCTCTCTCCCCTGCCTGTTTAAAGAAAAAAAAATTGTTTTTGATGTTCTTTGATGCGAAAATCGAAATATTACATTAGTGTCTTATTACTGGGTAAAACTTACTTATCCTATTTTTTATTTTATTTCATTTTTTTTTTATTATAACACTAACACGCCTGTAGAATTTTAACTTCTTGGCACGATTTCAGTTAGGTTGTGATGATCTGGGAATCTTACTGGATTTTTCTCTCTTCTTGTACTTGGTTAATTCATTGGAAAATGAAGTTTAACCGGTATGTCCAGTAGTATCGCTACGAGAGCTATACCACGGCACCTCTGCTCTAGAGGCCGCCCACGTCCGAAATACACCTACACTGGTGAAATATGCCTAAACCGGCACACATCAGGGGTGGAACTCGATGGCTAGACATGTCATGCCACCTTCGCTCTAGAGGTCGGTAACGCCTGACAAACACCCATACTGGTGAATTTTGCCTAAACCGGCTCATACCAGGGGTGAATCTTGAAGGCTATGCATGTCACAGTACCTCTGCCCTAGAGGTCGGTCCCGTCCCAAACACGCCCATACTGGGATAATGCCTAAACCGGCTCAACACAGGGGTAGAAGTCAATAGTGGCGAGGATTTGTCCTCCTGGACAAAAGCTCCACCCTGGTCACAACTAGGAAGGGTAGCGGCCACGACCGCAAAATGCTGAAGTCGGAGACACTGGACCAGGGAAGTCTAGACAGGCAACCACCTCTCACCCGGCAGGGATGTTTGCGGATCCTAATCACGCTGAGGTTTTCCGGTGAGAAAGTCCAACCCTGGACTGGATGGGCAACCACCTCTCACCCGGCGGTGATACACGGGTATCTCAAAACACGTCGAGGTTTTCCGGTGAGAAAGTCCAACTCTGGCCTGGGTGGGCTACCGCCTCTCACCCAGCGGGGATGCACTGATATCCTAAACACGTCGAGGTCTTCCGGTGAGAAAGTCCAACCCTAGACTAAACTGGTGCAATGAAAACCACGGTGTCACGCAATCCCGCTTCCGAGACCCACCAAGAATACAGGCTAAAGCACTGTGATACTCTGAACCCCTTGTGGTCCTTTCGTGGATCTCGTGTGGTCTATTTTGGACCACACAGGGGACCACGGGACCTAACGAGGACCACAGGCGTGAATTCAGTAGGTTCACAGTGCGGTTTTTGGTGGTAGAAGTGAACGAAGAAGAAGAAGAAGAAGAAATAGTGGCGAGGATTTGTCCTCCTGGACAAAAGCTCCACCCTGGTCACAACTAGGAAGGGTAGCGGCCACGACCGCAAAATGCTGAAGTCGGAGACACTGGACCAGGGAAGTCTAGACAGGCAACCACCTCTCACCCGGCAGGGATGTTTGCGGATCCTAATCACGCTGAGGTTTTCCGGTGAGAAAGTCCAACCCTGGACTGGATGGGCAACCACCTCTCACCCGGCGGTGATACACGGGTATCTCAAAACACGTCGAGGTTTTCCGGTGAGAAAGTCCAACTCTGGCCTGGGTGGGCTACCGCCTCTCACCCAGCGGGGATGCACTGATATCCTAAACACGTCGAGGTCTTCCGGTGAGAAAGTCCAACCCTAGACTAAACTGGTGCAATGAAAACCACGGTGTCACGCAATCCCGCTTCCGAGACCCACCAAGAATACAGGCTAAAGCACTGTGATACTCTGAACCCCTTGTGGTCCTTTCGTGGATCTCGTGTGGTCTATTTTGGACCACACAGGGGACCACGGGACCTAACGAGGACCACAGGCGTGAATTCAGTAGGTTCACAGTGCGGTTTTTGGTGGTAGAAGTGAACGAAAAAGAAGAAGAAGAGGTTAATTCATGACGTCTGTCATTCAAAGCCTGGATAAAAGTGGTTTGTAGTTTGAATTTTTACTCATCATGATTAAAGTGCATACCACACTGGTATTAGAGTGATACTGAATATGTATGACTGTCAAAATAGCACTAAGACGAACACCACAGGGGAACAGAAGTAAGGGCAGACCAAAAGAGACATGGAGAAGAACAACAGAGAGAGGATGTTGAGCAGTAGAGGGCTCACCTGGGCAAGAGCGGAAAAAAAGGCAAAGGACAGGCATTTGTGGAAAACCCTTGCGGAAGCCCCATGTGCCCTGGGCACAACTTTTTCCGTGCGTTAGAAGAAACACGGACGTGTCGTAGGGTGCGGGAGTAAAAACGCGGGTCTTGGTCTGTAAGGGGGTCTAGTTGTAAAATGGAATGGAAAACAGTAGTTCCATGTACTTCCGTATACTTAATATGTTTCGAAGTATAGCTAAATGAATGAAAATTTCAGAAATGCAGAGTTTTTTATGAAAAAAGAAGTAATGTGATGTTTTTAGACACTGATTGTGGCCAGCTCACCATCGGCTAGGTCTAGATTCGCGCTACTTACCACTACTTACCATCTAAGATGTGTAGATCTACTTGTCGATCTCGTATTGTGACTCCGTATTGCATTGTCGCTGAATGAATGTCTGAACTAACCTCCTAACTACTTCTCCAGTCGTCTAAATATGTCTAGATCTACTTAGAAAACATTCAAGAGCAGCAGGGTGGCCATAGGCTATGTCCATACCCCTATCTACATCGTCAAAAATTGAAAAATGTCCATGCTTCGCGTCCTTTTTCTCGCTCGGCATCGCTCGTAACCAGGCACGCATTCTCCATTTTGAAAGCGTCACCGGAATCGCGGACGAAATATGTACAATCTAAATGTTACACCGCTTGTTTTAATGAAACAAACAATGTCACTAAAGCGACCATACGGTAGTTTAAGGACACTTCCGGTGTCACTATATCGACCATACGCCCGGAAAGAGTGGTCAGAGAGAGAGAGAGAGAGAGAGAGAGAAAGAGAGAGAGAGAGAGAGAATATGTATGACAAAGCACAAGTTGCGTGAAAAATATCAGATGGACCTGCGAGACATATTCTTCATCTTTTGAAAATACCGTCCGAGTGTGGAAGTTTGTATAAACTATGAAAAAGTAGGATCAGCTTTACTAATTAACGAGCACACAGTTGTGACGTTTAGGTGTGAATCTTAATCATACAAAAACACACAGGACGAAGGAACAGAGAAAGAAGATAAAATGTGAATTCACATGAATGTTATGTAAAAAGTAGGAATGGAAAAGAAAATAGAATAAAAAAAAAATAAATGGAGCATTTTGCGTGTCCAGAAATGCCCATGGTGGAGTGTTGAGAATGGAGATTTACAATGTGTGATAGGTGGATGTAAAGGGCGGGAAGGGTCGCAGAAAAAAGGAGGGGGTGGTATAATGGTAATCTAGCCGGGAGAAGATGGAATAGGTGATTGTGGTTATGATAGAGGGGTTGTAATCTGATGCCCCGAGGTTTTGAAATATGTGTAGCAAGTGAGAAAGAAGTGGAACTTTGAGCAGAGGGAATATGCTTGTGGAAGAAGGGAATGTTAAGCGTAACTGAAGTGCGAGTTCAAACCATGTGGTTTCCAGCGTCCCATATTCCTGAATGTAGCGGCTCTCAAGAGCTAGGCGGCTTCTGTCATCGGTGTGGCAGTGTTCGATGGCTGTTACCAGAAAATCAGATTTGCCTCTGTGATTGAGGCCATTGAAATGGTTAGGGACTGGTTTCGAAGCATGCTGGGTGATATCATACAGATGTTTGTGCATCGGTCATCTAATCTGAGACCAGTTTCACCAATATAAGTTATCCTACATCTTTTGCATATCACATTATATATCACATTACGGGACTCGCACGCGAATCCCTTATGGAGAGTGAGGACAGTTTTTGGAAAGGTGATCGTTTTCGTTTCCCAGACTACAGGGCAAGCAACACAGCGAGTGCGGTTACATTTTCTAGTGTCAACATATGCAAGATTCCGCTTCAGGTGACTATAGACGAATATGTCCTTAAGATTTGGTTACCGTTTGTATGTTAATAGGAGTAGACCAGGGAAGATGTCGCGAGTATCGGGGTCGAGCTGAATTAGTGGCAGATGGCACTAAAGAATTTTCTTAACCATCTGACTATGTGGGTGAAATGGAAGTATTAGTTTGACTCTGTTGGATGAGGTTACATGTTTTGTTTTGTTTTTTTTTGCTGAATCCCTCTCCGCGACTCACTAGTTGGATACAGTTAAATGCTTTCCGAAGGATATTTTCTGGATAGTGGCGATGACGATAAAAATTCTAATAACTTGTTGGATTGATCCATAAAGTCCGAGTTATTCTGACGTAGGCGGCGAAGACGGAGGAGTTGGGAGTATGTGGTGAAGTTCTTACAAGTTCCAGGATGATAGGAGGTGTAAAGTAAATACAAAAGGTGACAAGACTGTTCATGTCAATAGATATTTTGATGCCTAAAAAGTTGACAGACTTGTCAGAAATTTCATAGGTGAATTTGATGTTCTCATTAAGTGAATTGGCGAATTCGACAAAACTTTCTAGCTCTTCCTTTAGTATACTGGTGACTCCAATGCCATTATCGATGTACCTTTAATAGAATTCTGGGTGTCTGCCAGTGTAGGTTTCCCATACTTTGAGTTTCAGGAAACCCATAAATAAGCATGCATAACTGGGACCAATTTTCGGCTCCAATGGCGAAACCACTGAATTGGTAAAAGTATTCGCCGTTGAATTCAAAGGACTTTAGGTTGAGCACCAGCTGTGGGAGTCTCATTATGCTGTCAGTGTTAGGGTGAAGGTCTTTATCAAGAAAATAAAGAAGATTACTAAGAGCCCTTCCTCATGGGGGATGGACGTTTCAAGGGAGCAGACATCAATAAGAAAGATGTGATAGGTGTGGTGCTGGAAGAGTTTGATCGCATCGAAAGTTGTTAAGGCGTGGTTGGTATCTTTCAAATAGAGGGCAGTTTGTGTACTAGCGGCTGGAAAATGCTGTCAAAAAGTAAGAAATGTGCATAGTGGGTGGGGGAGGTGGGGGGGGGGGGGGGGAAGCGTGAACACGCTGATACAATGGGACGTCCAGGATGGCCAGGTTTACAAATTTTAGGAAGAAGATAGAATGTGGGTTTGCCTGAGCAGCTGTACTTAATGTGAACGCTTTGTGGACCACAGTTATTTACCCTGAAAAACTCCTTAGTTCCCAGCGATTTTTCTGAAAAATGAATTTTTTTTTTTTTTTGTGGACTTAGAAAAACATGCATATCTCTACTCACAGTTGAGATAAATTAATTCAGGTTGGTAGACATAGCTTAGGCGAGATTCTTCTGATGCCGTGCGTGGGATTAAAAATGATAAACGAACACATCCACAAGACTGGTCTTTCTCCCTCTGCTACTCATCTTCACATCCGTGACAGCTGCTTAAGGAAACCATCCTTTTATCTGCTCCCTAAGATTCACAAACCAGGCAATCCGGGAAGGCCCATAGTGTCCGCTTGTTCCTGCCCTACAGAACAAATCTCTGACTTTCTTGACAGCATCTTTCAACCTCTGGTCACTAGTCTGCCCACTTACCTTAAGGACACGAATCATGCTCTCATAGCTTTTGAGACCATTACACTCCTGCCTGGTCACACCTATCGTATCTTCACTCTTGACGTTGTGTCCTTATACACATCCATCCCCCATAATCAAGGACTTCAGGCTGTCAAGTTCTTTCTGAACAAAAGACGCAATCCCTCTATTTCTACGTCTACTATTCTGCGCCTTACATGACTTGTCCTCCAACTCAGTTCTTTTGAATTCAATGGCCTTTACTTCGACCAGATTAGTGGTGTGGCCATGGGTACCAAAATGAGCCCCAGCTGTGCATGTCTTTCATAGGCCACTTCGAACACAAGGTTCTGAGAGCCTTTAGAGGCCCCTTTCCAGCCCTCTATAGACACTACATAGATGACGGCATTGGGGCCACATCAATGCCAGAGGAAGATCTTGACAACTTTATCAGTTTTTGTTAAGGAGTACAGTCCTGTCATTTCTATCACCTCCCATGTCTCTGCTACTTCCGCTAACTTTCTCGACATTGCCGTTACTATAAGCCCTACCAGGCTTTCTACTTCTGTCCACTATAAACCTACAGACTCTCACAGCCATCTCTTGTACTCTTCCTCCCATCCCAGATCGTGTAAGGACTATTCCTTTCCCCCAGCTTCTTAGGTTGCGACGTTTGTGTACTGAGGATTTGGATTTCCAGGATCAAGGTCATAAAATGCTAGATTTCTTCCGTCAGTGCGGCTATCCAGAACATGTTCTCTCGTCATCTTGGAACCGCATAGCCCATATATCGCGGCAAAAAACCCCTCACTCCTAAACAGCACTGTAGCTCTGACAGAGTTAAGTTGGTACTCACTCACCAACCTCATAGTTTGGCAGTTAAAAACATACTGTTTCGCCATCTCCTACAGACCGAGCCTGATATCGTGAACTTTTTTGGGAACCCCCATTGGTGGCTTACAGACGGGACAAGAACCTCAGGGACCTTTTAGTTTGAAGTCGCCTTAAGACAGATGACACTTTTTATGGTACAAGACGTTACGGACGCCGTAGATGCAACACTTGTCCGTTTGTTACTGGGAAAATATACCTAAACCGGCTTAGCCCAGGGGTAAAAAGTGACACGTGGCGAAGTTTAGTCCTTCTCGACCAAAGCTACATCTTTGTAACCAATAGAGAAGGTAGCGGCCACAAAACATCAAATGGTGAAGTCGGAGACACTGGACCAGTGCAGTCTAGATAGGCAACCTATCTCACCCGGCAGATTTGATATCCAAATCACGTCGAGGTCCAACTCGAGGTTAAACTGGTGCAACAAAAACCACGGCGCCACGCAATTTCGCTTTTGTGATCTACCAAGAATATAGGCCAAGCCCCTTGATGATCTGAGCCTCCATATTAAATGAAACTTCTCTCGAGGACCACAGGATATAATTCAGTAGTATCGCGAGGCGATCTTGATGGTAGAAGCGAACGGTGAAGATAGAAGGTAGGTTGGTAGACAGACTCCCAAGACCCTCTAGTACGTCTTGAGTGTGTTATAACTTGTTAAACAATTATCTGGAGGTAATGGGACTTAACAACTTTTACAAATAAATCTTGTTTCACTCCTTTTCCCATTGACAGAGCACACTCTGCACTTCCTAGACGGTGATTTTGTGTGTGTGTGTGTGTGTGCCTTGACCCTCAGATTTCATCAGGACATGATCCTTTACTATTCCAGATGATCTTCCTGGAGGATCCTTGCTTGGGGCCCTTTTGAGCTGTTTGGTAGAGAGTTTATTCTCATCACCTGCTTCCAAGATTTCTTGGTTTCAGAGAGCCAGAATCTTGCCACTTCAACCAAATACTGCTTGTAGGTATTCTTGTTAAGGTTATGTAGACTGTGTACGAGTTAAATAATGTACAATTGATGAAATAGAATCCTACTTTTTTGTTCTATTTCACTGTCTTCCTCAAGATATGGTATGAAAGATACTGATCAGCCCTGTCTACTCCCTTCATGTTTGTTGTAATCAACAATGTAAATTGGTTTCATTAGTGGCTGTCCAGTATTCCCAGTAGCAACTATCTTTGAGTTGTGCATTGTTGATACCATGCGGACAAGTCTTTTGTCTTTCCTTCATCAGCCGAAAGCTGCTGTTTGAGTTCATGCAACTCCTGAAACTTGGGCAAAAAATAATCCAGCAGAGGTTTTTTGCTAATTCTGTCTGTTTCTGGAAGTGTCTGAGAGTTGTCACAGAAATGCAGAAATGTCAGAAGATGCTCAAATTTAGCTCTGCTCATTGTTTTTTTATTTTATTTTATAATATTGATGTTTCAAGAAGAGGGTCTGTTGTCCAGTACTCTTTCCAGCGTGACTTCCTAGTCTGGCCCATCAAAATGATAAATCCAAATAATTTTTTCATGTCTGCAGGTGTTATATATTCAGACAAAAAAGCAATAGCTTTTTGCATATTTTGGGTCTATACACGGTATAAATTTTCATGATGAGCTAACAGTTAAAAAAAATCGCTGCCAAACATTGTATTGAAAATTTCCTTTACGCTGTCTGGTTTGTTTATACTTACTGCAACACCATGATTTCCTAGGAATTTTTAAAGAACTGGTGTAGAATCAATGTTACTCCACATACATATACCACTGCCAGCTATATCACATGAAACATCTGAAATACATGCTGTTGGAGCACATATCCTGACATTGAATCACAATCACTGTCACTCGAATTTTCACTTTCTGACACAACAACTCGTGGCTAGTAATCGTAGGCTTAATCCGATCGCTGTCACATGAATCGCGTTGAAACACATCAATTTAATTACAAGAATTATTAAACAGTGATTTTTAGTCATCACATCTGACAAAAAATCAGAGCATAATTCAGCGTCAGTCGCAGTGTCATCGAGAGAAACGTGCTGCGCCATTTCGAGAAAATGTCGACTTGCGAAATCTCGTAAATATGTGTTCCAGACAGCTCAAAACTCGAGAATAATAATGTTTTTTAAGTCATGACGATTGAAAACAATATTTTATTACATTAACTTTGCAGTAAAAATACAGAAAACAAAAAAGTACTTTAAATAACAAGCTAGAAACAGTGTGAATACAACGACCATCGAAAACGGCAAATCTAGCTTTCGGCCAACAACGCATGCAAAACCAGAAGACGGATTTTTCCGTCTTTGGTCTAAGAAGTGTGAAGAGAATCACCATGGAATGGGAGGCCACCTTCGTTAATCAAGTCTTTGATGGTTGTTTCCACTTTGTCGTTGTTGGAGCGAATAGCGTTGTTTTTACGTGGGGCATAGAATTTTGTGTTATGGAGTTGGGACATTCTTTCCTCAGTATATAAATCTCTTTTTGTTTTTCCAAACTACGAGATACGATGTCTAAACTTCTTTCTCTATTTCTTCGAACTGTGTGTTTTTGTTTGACTAAGGTGCACACTGTAACGTCTCAACTGTGTCCTCTTTAATTAATAAAGCTGTTCCTACTTTTTGTTCCCCTAGTTAATACATTTTGTTACCACAGCCTTACTTCAGTGGCTTCGAGTAAAGTTATATACTTATTTGTGTATATTTACACATAATTATTCGAATACGGAAGTTGTATGTTATGTTTACATAGCATTTCACACTTTAATTGATTTATTTGTAGATGTCTTTTTTTCACCCCGCTAAAAATGCATTTAACCAATTGTGTTCATGTTAATTTCATTTCACACATCAATTGCTGTTTTCTAGCTTATATTCAGTAGCATAGTTTTTGTATCATCTTGTGAGTGATGTGAATTATATAATTATGACGTCATCAATTTGTGTGCTTTTGCAGATCAGGCAATGACATTGTACACATGAATTATATTTTTCTGCAATGGTGGATTTTGCGGGCGGCAGAGATTTTACGTCAAGTATTCAGTACGTTTTGTCCTGAAAACGAGCATTTTTCGTGTTGTTTCCCTAACATTACACATTTCGCAGTTGTGCAGACTGTAAAAATGCTGTTTTCTATCTGCGTCTGCTAAACAGTTGTAAAAGAAATTAATGTATAACGTATATCGCTCCAAGTCATTGGACGGAAAAAACAAATAAATGAAGTTATGGCAATGTTGTTTGTAGCAGTAAAATAATTTTATACAGAGCTCAGAGTGTTAAAAAAGTGCAGTCGAAAATAGTTGTTGTTGCAAATATGTGTTAGCTACTGGAAAAGGTAGAAGTATCAAAGAAGAAACAATTGAAAACAAAATATTCGTTTGTAACATTGCACCAGACGTTAAAATAATTTTGTTTGACAGTTATGTTTCAGTAAAAACTTACTTTGAAGCCAGTGAGGTGCAGAAACAGGTTATTATGTCTATAATCTTTTTTGTCAGTGGCTTGGGGGAGGAGGGGGCGACGACACTCTTCAGTTTGGCCGTCGGCGACCCATAGCTGACGTGCTAGCACCAATGTTGACAAGGCATAGCCGAGCAAGATCCAGACCCGCTTCTCTGTTGGTACTCCCAGTAACAGGTCTAGACTGGCTATAGTTCCCATGTGGCAGAGTCTGCTAAAAATATATTTCATGACCCCTGATTTTTAGCTCCTCTCACAGACTGAAAGAATAGCCACAATATCCAGTCTAACACGATGCTGTACTTCATCACCTTCATCTCATTGACTACAAGGAACATCACACACGCAGTTCCAGGGAGATAGAAGAAGAAGATCAGTAGGCTTTGCACATTTGTTTAAGTTCAAACACACACCCACAGTCTTTGTAATCACAACTTTCTAGCTGGTTCTTTGGATGAGACTGTTGATAGTTTCATTAATATAGTTTGTACAGCTGAAAATACAAATTTTGTTTCCGGGCTGATTTATGACTCCTTCATAAATGGTACATTTCTGCCAGCCCTTGACTTCATCCAGAAGTGCCTACTACCTTTGAATCCTCCATTTTTCTGCTGTCTGATTTATAACTCCTTCATAAATGGCACATTTATCCCAACTCCAGCTCCATGCAAAGTTGTCTCTAACTTCATAACTTTGACCTCGTATTCCTGGCTGAGATCTGTTAGCAGCTGCTGATTTTAGATCAGTTGGATGCAGTAATAGTCTCTTGTTACAAGTTATCTCTGCATGTTGGGAAAAGCTTCCTAGTTTATCACAATACAACAATGGAAGATATGTATGGTAGTCATAGACTTTCTTGTCATGTGAGGAGGGTGATTTCTTGCCAGGATCTTGCTGTGCTGCAGTCAGCTTGCTATTAAAAAAAAGAAAATTGGTTCTGAAATCAGAGAATGTCTTCCTTCAGGGTTTGGCAGACCAGAGTACACTGTACATTGGCTGTCAGTGTATTAAAGTGACATAGATTTTTAAGTAAAAATCGGTCCTTTGTATATGCCACTGTACTAGAGATAACAACTGGTGAATGCAAAATAAAAAAAAAAAAAACAACAAGACACATACATAGAAATAGTTTTATCATCAAATGCAAAATAAAAAATGTGCAAGTGTACATTATTTTATCATCCTTGCTGTTGAACTTGTTATGTAAAAAAAAAAAAACGCCTTTTTTTGCACTTGTGTATAGTTGTGGATTGCTTTACATGTTTTCTGTCAATTTTTCAACATTTAAGGCTCTAAACCTGTGGACTGAAGCGATTGAAACCATCAAGCATGCCGGCCTTACTGGAACGGCCTAAAATGACAAGGGCCATGTATGAGGCCCTCAAGAGACATATTATGCGTGAAAGGGAAAAGAAGAAGCAAGGTTAGTTCTGTGTTTGTTTTTGTAATTAATAGGAATTTTTAGATGGCTTGAATAGTTTTGCTGCTTTTGTTGTAAGATTTCTTTGTGATTGTGAACTTCAAATCTTTGGAGCCAAAAAACCTTGATGAAGACTTCATAACATAGGCTTTGAGTTCGATGGGGAACTGGAATATGGTCTGTTCATTGTAACGGTGTTCATCATACCAAGCGGTATACCATGTGATATCTTTAGATTAGCAATAGGTTGCTTCACTTTTCATGACCAAGAATCAGTCTTTATATGGTGCTTACAGCTGTTTTGCATGCTGTTCATTTTGGTGTCAGTGTTTCTTTGGTGGGTTGTCTTTTAGTAGCCTACCTTTATTTATTCTTTGTGGTGTCTATTGTAGTAATAGAATTGGGGTGTTTTGTTTGTGTGATATATGAATTCCAAGTGCTTTTTGTTAAAATTATGCTCACACCTTCCTATTTTCTTTTGAGTAGCCAGTTACTTAGTACCTGCTGTCAGTGGCAAGAAAATTCTTAAGCAGGTTGTGGTGGTGGTGGTGGGTTGGGGGAGGAGGTAAAGTGTTGAGTTTTCCTCACTGTCTCTAACTGATATAGTTTTGCTGGTCTTGTAATTTCATATTCACTAGTTCATCCTAAAGAGTTACTTTGATTGTGTGTTCTTCATGTATCTCGTGATACCAAGAAATATTTTATTGTAAGTGCTGGAATAGTTGTTGATCTGTTGCTCATTGGTTGTTATTGAGAGAAACTGAGAAAATGATTATTCCTTTAAGAAGTGATACCATACTTGAGTGATGTAGGACCCTACCAGCGTTGCTTTTTAAGTCTGATCAGCAGGTGAAAATGTATGTTAAAAAAAAAAAACAGAAAAGAACATTAATGACCTTTACTTGTATTGTATCTTCAATAGCAGAGCAAGAGCAGGATGCAATGATGGAAAGACTGAGGAAAGAAAGAGAGCTTAGAAAAAAGAAAGAAGAGGAGGATAGTTTGACTTTGGAACAGACAAATGAGCAGGTGGGTTATAAATAATTTTTCTACTTTTAACAGTGCATTTTGACTACAGATCATCTTGCACATCTCACAAAATAGAATTAAAGTCATTAACTCTTGCTTGTACAGGTTTGCTGTTTTCACACCCATCTTTTGGCATCCCTTACAACTCTTTTAAGTTTCCAGATATTAACCCTATCTTTTGTAGTTGATCAGTGCCTTCGGTTCACTGCATTTGCATGAAGATTTCAGTCCTCTGTGACTGCTACTCTCCTGGGAAATGAACAGATTAGTGACATGCTCTGTATGTAGGAATAATACCAGTACTTTTTGAAATTGTTTTTTTCAAACCTTTATACAGATTGCACAGCTGGAAGAAAAGTTAGAGCAGCTTAAGAAACAGAAGTCAGAGCTTTTCTCACAGCTGAAGAAAGTCCTGTACCAAGAAGAGGAGACACGTCGCAGGGCACAGCAGAAAGAGCAGAGGTAATTGAAATAACTAGTTGAAGAATTGCGTCAGTGATGTTGCTCGGAGTGAGTTAAATGTTTAATTTTTAAATTCCTGCTTCTTCTTCTTCTTCGTTCGCTTTTACCACCAAGATCACCCCGTGATCCTCCTGAGTTTACTCCTGTGGTCCTCGATAGGTCCCGTGGTTCCCCTTTTGGTCCCCAAAAGGACCACCCGAGATCCACGAGAAGACCACAAGATGTTCAGAGTATCGCAGGACTTGAGCCTGTATTCTCGGTGGGTCACAGAAGCGGGATTACATGACTAGTTTTCGTTGCACTAGTTTAATCTAGAGTTGGACTTTCTCACCGGAAAACATTGACGTGCTTTGGATATCAGTATATCCTCGCCAAGTGAGAGGTGGCAGCCCTTCCAGCCCAGAGCTGGACTTTCTCACCGGAAAACCTCGACATGTTTTGGGATACCCATGTATCCCCGCCGGGTGAGAGGTGGTTGCCCATCTAGTCCAGTGTTGGACTTTCTCACTGGAAAACCTCAGCGTGATTAGGATACGCATATATCCCCATCAGGTGAGAGGTGGTTGCCAATCTAGACTGCACTGGTCCAGTGTCTCTGACTTCAGCATTTTGTGGTCGTGGCCGCTACCTTTCCTAGTTGTGACCAGGATGAATCTCTTGTCCAGGAGGACGAATTCTCGCCACTAGCAGGTTTCATCCCTGGGTTAAGCCGGTTTAGGCGTATTATCCCAGTATGTGCGCGTTTCGGACGTGTTCGAGCAGAGGTATCATGACATGAGTAGTCATCAAGTTTCACCCCTGGATTAAGCCGGTTTAGGCATATTTCACCATTATGGGTGTATATCGGATGTGGCCAGCCTCTAGAGCAGAGGTGCCATGGTATGAGTAGCTCTCGTCACGAGACTACTGGACATACTAATTAATCTTCACTTTATCCTTTCCATCACCCTTTCACATCGGTGCCGCTCGGCAACCCTAATCGCATTTTCTTCATTGGCGTGGAGGAATTTCACTGTCACCCCTCATGTGGCAGACAAAGAATCTTATCAGCAGCATCTTGGTTTAACCACTGAGTTAAACCGGTTCAGGCATCCGGTATGGGCGCACATAGGACATGGCCGACCTCCAAAGCAGAGGTGCCGTGATTTGAGCAGCCCTGACCTCGAGACTGCTGATTACTTCACCTAATCCTTTCTTTCACCTTTTCCATGATGGTGCTGCGCGGCAACCCCATTCGCACCTTTCTTCACTGGCCGGGAGGAGCCCCACTCCACACATGGCAGCTGAAGAATCTCGCTAGCAGTGGGTTTTAAATCAGACTTTTCCTTCTGTCAGATGAGCTACCAAACAAGAGTCTCATTTACCTGAAACGTCTGATTTTCAGGCGCCAGATATTCGCCTTCACCCCTGCTCCTGTCATTTTGAACAGTTTCGCCACGAGAAGGCCAGGAGCTGGACTTGACTATCAGAGGCTTTTTGAGACGCACGCCATGGAGACATTTAATTGGAGTAGAGAGCATATTCTCCACCTCACCTCCGGCTATAACAGTCCTTAGAACCAGTTTCTGAAACAAAATCTTTATTGAATACTCAGATAATGAAATTGAATATCTTGCAGTGAGTTGACAATCTCGCAGCCACCTTACCAGCATCCAGCGCTGACAGCAGCTCCACAGCCCATGATGATGCACGGACGCCCAGCTCTGTATAAGCCAACAGTGCCAGCTCCAATAATGACGGTAAGGAGTGGCTACTGAGTGTTGGTTATTCCTGTCATTGCTAAGGATGTATTTAGATGTTCTGCCATATTACTGGTGAGGATGTTTTGACACATTGCGAGATTTATGCACCTGTGGCACTAAGGAAGTGTTAACATATTCTGCATTTTACTAGTCACTGCTAAAAACTGCTATAGTTGCTCAACAATGGGAGAATCACAGTAACTATTTTTAGTTATATGTGGCCTAGTTTCAGCTAATGAAACTTGTCAGTGAGTTGGTAGCAATGTCACCTCACGAAGCATGAGTGGTTATTGGTATTGTACATGTGCTCACTGTGTTCCAGTGTTCATCTTATGCTCTGCAGTGGTATTTTGGGGTCGTGTTGCACTTAGTATATTATAAAATATTTTTTATACCATGGCTAGAAAACAGATTTATTCAGAAATTCTTTGAATTTCTTAAAAAAGAGTGATGGTGAAGGTGATATTGAAATGTGAAGTTCTGAGAGTGAACAAGATAATCAGAGTGTTTATGACAGCCATGAACATCAGCTGAATGGCAAGAATGATAAAATTGACCATAAGTGAATACTTTATGAAAAATTCTTTGCTCTGATCACCTGTGTTTAATGGAATTTCTTAGGCAGTGGCACTGGTGCCTGTAAAGATTGGCTTGTCATATACATTTCCCATCAATATAGTCATCAGCATTGAAGGAAAAAGGCCCATTGAGAAAGTGTATTGTGTGTGTGAAAAATAACAGACAACAGGAAACAAGATATATGTCCAAAGACTCGTGCTGCATTGTGTATTGTGCCATGTTTTGGAACATTTCACACACAAAAACAGAGATGTGATAAGCCTTCAATTTTCAAATGACATGAAACAAGCATTCAGTGTCATATCAGGCGACATAAAATAAGTATTCAGCTCCGGGGTTAATTGTTCAGATTTTGTTCATCTGCATAGCAGAAATAATTAGCAACCTTAAATGATAACAATTTAAATAACAGACCTAAATTGCTTGGCACTGTCATTTATTTAGTTTTTCTGCAGGTTTACATTTTGAAATATGAGCTGGCTTGGCAACCAAGTCTAGATCAGATAAATATAGCTTCAACTTTTATGAGTATTGGTCTGAAGTAGATGCCATCACTTGAGTAGTTTTTCATAAATCTTCTGTCAGTTATAAAAGTATTTATCATAATGCTCCCACAAAGAATGTACGTATGAAACATTTTTAACATCATTCAAAGCAATAGTTTTGCTTCCTCTGACTTCAGTGAACAATATTGGCACACTATAAGAATTTTGGGTTAGCGGTTGATTTGATGCAAAGTTTATGCCATGTATTAACACAGTTTTATTCAGAGTGAAACATTGACTGCAAACTTAAATGTAGAGGAAGTATTACCAGGTAGTCTGTATCAAGTTTGTCAGATCTTCTTTAGTGTCATGAGCATTTAAGAAAAAAAATTGTGTACTGATTTGTTTATAAAAGCTCCTAAATTTTACTACCTTTAATTAAGATTTTCTTGAGTTTCATATGTGGAGTTATCATGTGTAAATTGTTTTATATATATTTATATATCAAAAGTCAGTGATTTTTTTTTTTTCTTAGGGTATGAAGCGACAGCGAAGTCCTTCCCCTCCTCCATCCTCATCTTCAACCTACCAGGGCTATGGTCACAGTGAGCCAAAGTACTCTCACACAGCTGACAGCAAGTACGCTCACGGTGACCCCAAGTATCCAACGCATGCAGATACCAAGTTCGCGCATGCAGATACCAAGTTTGCGCACGCTGATCCCAAATACCTGACCTCATATACTAGTGCTAAGGCTGGCCAGCCTGGCCATTTGTACACAGCACAGCATGCTCAGCCAGGAGACTTTAGTATGTTGATTTTGTTTTGGTAATTATTTCTTCAATGGAAAATGCTTCGTCACATTACATGAATCCAGTTGTAATATTTTTGTTGGAAGCAAACAAAGACTGTCCAAGTGGAATAGTATAGTTTTCAGGGTCAGTAAACCAGGAGCAAAGACAGTCCTATTTTCCTGTGTTACGCCTTAAAGAAAAAAAAAGGTTACCTTCATTGCACTTTGAGATGTAGATCAGTTGGACAAAGATTTGTACATCCCATGATCTGGTGCCAGGGAAAAAGAGTAAAAATTTAGAAAAGTTAAAGTTTTCATTGCACTTTAAATGACAAGTCCATAAGTTGCTTCATTCTTCTCCTGAAGGAGAATCTTAGCAAGGTGCATGCACTCTGTAGCACTGGGGAGAACCCTGACGGTGGAAATGGTGGCAGGCTGGAGCCTTTTGACTTTGACTTTTCAGATCCCTGGGTTTTTTCACTCTTTTTCCCATTGTGCCAGATAGCGAAATGTACAAGTTTTGGAGCAGAGTGACATCAGTTTGGTCATTTTCACTCCTAATACATCTTGTTGGAGGGAGGACTTCTTGAAATAGGTTACTTTGTTAGGCATGCTCTCTGGTAGGAACTGATGTGGCCTTTACCACCATGTGATGGAGTTTGGTGCAGAAAGTCAAGAAAGCCATCGTTAAGTCATTTCCTCACCTGATTCAGCGCTTGTGTCTCGAGATCGTCGCAACATCAGAAGCAAGAAAATGGATATTTTTTCATTGTCCCGTAGCGAGATCGGTAAATATCTGCGTTGTTTTATCTCTCTGGATGTGCAAGCAGAAATGTTCTTAGCATTTCAAAGTTGTAAAGTGTTGGAACTCGGGCATCATATCATTTTGGGAGTGAATTACAGTGGCTTGGTTAAAATGCTTGTAGTGGTCCAAAAGAAGAAGAAAAAGTTTATCTGCATATTCTCCCATCATGAAACCGCAACGAGTCCTGCTACATTAGCCAGGTTAAGCCTAATGCTAGGAACAGAAGTGGAAGGGTCTTGGTTAGCTACAGTTTTGACAACTATGCCGTCAGCCTGGCTCAGTGATCCTTGCTCCCATATTTCCAGTAAATATGTTAACAATAAATCTTTTAAAATGCAGAAATTGTGTGTGCATATGGAATGCAGTGATATATGTGGTAGTGCAGATTGCATAATTTTATAATTTTCCATTATTTATTCTGTGAACGAAGGAACAACTGAGTAGTTAAAACAGTTGTTTCTAAGGCAAAGAAAATCGGATCACAGTCCAGACAGCATAGTGTTATAGTCGGCATAGCAAAAAAAAATGAGCACCTGATATTTGTGGCAGAAAACAGAAGTGAAGCAGAATCTGTGATCTGTAATTGAATACTTAAAAGTGTGGTCTGAAATAATCTATTACATTATGACATTTGTGTATTGCTGTATTATTTTTTTTATGTTATGTGATTCTTATACTAAAACAAAGATGGCTGCAAGACATCGTTGACGATCTACAAATGGATGCAGCAGCAGCAGAGCATCTTGCTCACAACCGAGAGGCCTATAGGAGTGCTGTTTGGGAGGCAAAGTTCCACAAGGGACATGCAAATGAATGAATGATTCTTATACTAGGTGGTTTGTGTGGGGTTGAAGATGCTCTCTGATTGGGCAGTTAGTGACCCCATAACTGACATGCTAGTTCCAGGTTTGATGAGGCATAACTGACATGCTAGTGCCAGGGTTGATGAGCCTTAACTGACCAAGACTCTGTCTCACCTTTCTGTTGGTACCCTCAGTAACAGGCATGGCTTGACTAATGACTAATGGGGCAGGGACCACCATAGTCCCAATCACAGTGGAATCTAGTAAGGAAGTGTTGCACACCCCCTGCTTCTTAATTCCACTCTGGGCCTGAAACACTGTAATGCACTCCCAGCTACAATGGTGTGCCTCAACATCCTCACTGCATCAGCAGCAGAGGATACCAGTTTCCTATTTCAGGGAGATGGAAGAAGAAATTAGTCTGTGTATTCATTAATAATGACTTGTGATATTTTGCCAGGAATTATATGATATTTGTCAGTAAATTAAGATAACATTTAAAAACAAAAGTTTGCTCTCCTTTCCACTCAGAGAGTTCAGCTTACCAACAAGCCAGTGCTAGCCATTTGTATGCTGCAAACCCATCATTTCAGCAACAGACGGCTGCTGCTTCTGCTGCTGGATCATACCCAAGTAGCCAGACAGGTGGCAGCAAGTACACACCTCCAGGCCAGTCAGCGTTTACCTCATACCAGAGCCCTTTTGGTCAGTCGCACCCCCAGAAGGCGCTGGCAGAGCAGTTTTCAGCTGCATATCCAATTCAGAGAATGCAGCAGCCAGGTAAGGCTGTACCATGAACCGCATGATGATTGCTGGGACACAATAATCATCTTGTTGCGTAAAGGTGGCAACCAGTTGAAACCTATAGTAGGAATAAATAAGTGTGTGAAATGTGAATAATTTAGATTCTGTGAGTCCTAAAGTAGAAATAGTTTACTTAAAAAGCAGGTGCATTCATGTCTGAAGACATGGGCATGCTCTTCAGTACAAAAATACCTAGAAATATTCTTTAGGTGGCAAGTGAAATTATGTTATTTACTTTGAAAATATGAACCTGAGTTGACCACTGTAATCATTGCGTCAAGCCACCTTCATCTTGGGTGTCTGAGTGGCATAGGTGCTAGTGTGCACGTCACCACCTGGCTCTTTTGGGAGGGGAAGGGAAGGTAGCCAGGCATAATGCTGTTGCATCACCCTGACATGCTAATAGGTCAAGGAAATACTGACATTAACAGCATATCCCCTGGGTGCATCTGTGACATGAAAGGGTTGCATGCACTTTACCTTTTATTAATTAATGTACACAATACACACCATGTAAAGAGGATTAAAGAGAGAAAACTTAAATATTTTGGACACATTAAACATCATGATAATCTAGAGAAGACCGTCTTGGAAGGGTACATAATGGGGGAAAAAGAAAGAGAGGAAGACCAAGGCGAAGATGGCTACAAGACATCGTTGATGATCTGCAAATGGATGCATCAGCAGCAGGCCATCTTGCTCACAACCAAGAGGCCTACAGGAGTGCTGTTGGGGAGGCAAAGTTCCACAAGGGACATGCAAATGAATGAATGAATACACACCATACATACATTCAGTCTGAATGCAATTATGTGTATATGTAAGTACACATACGCGTGTACTTATACAAATGAATATTTATGTCCTGTATTGGTGGTTGTAAAGTTGGGTAATGTTCACTTCCAAGGTTACCACGCAAGCCTTCAGCTTCAACAATCCCTTGAACATCCTGGAGCCAAGCAGCCTGGTTTTGAGGACAAGTATAAGATAGGACAAGTAAGCCAGGTGTGTTTAACAGATAACAGATTACTTTATGAAAAGTTGAACAATGATGAATCACTAAGAAACTTTTTTGCTGCCACATTCATCCTTTACACAGTGAGCTTCTTGTGGGCCTTCCCCTGGTGCTGAAAATGTTTTTTGTTGCATCTTAAAAAAACCTAAGATTTGTTGCAACTCCTTGTGATTATTGTTTTCCCATTCATGTCACATTTCTTCTTGGTGACAAAAAAAAAACAACTTTTTTTTCCAATAATGATTTTGTGAATGCGAAATGTTCCAGAACATGACATAATACACAATGTGACATCACAATCTTTGGACATAAATCTTGTTTCCTGTCATCTTTTATTGTTTTATACACACAACACACTTACTCAATAGGCCCTTTTCCTTCACTGTTGATTATATTGATAGGAAATGTATCAGAAAAATTGAACATTACAGACATCAGTGAAATGCAAAATTCTAAAAGTATGAAAAAGTTGTCCTGGGACACTAAACATTCTTTTACAGTCTTTACAGGCACCAATGCCACTGTCTAAGAAATTCCATTAAACACAATACAATCTACAAAACTATAATAAGACCAGCCGTCATCTACGGATCAGAAATGTGGAGTACAGCAAAGAAAGATGAACAACAATTGCAGGGCTTTGAGATCAAGATCCTAAGAGGAAGTTTTGAGCCCATAAAGGATACCAACAGTGGAGAATGGGGAGCTAAAACGAACACTGAACTGAACAGCTTATTTAAATCCAAATGAGTTATAAATGTCTTGAAACTGAACAGATTACGCTGGTTGGGCCATGCAGAAAGAATGGAAGAGAACAGACAAATGAAAATTATGTATGTAGAAGAAATGAAGAAAACAAGAGCAAGGGGTAGACGAAGACAGAGATGGAAAGACAACATACGTAAAAGAGAATTTGAAGGAAATTGATGTCACCAGCTGGAGAGAGAAGATTAAAAATAGAGAGGAATGGAGGCAAACTTGATCTGCAGCAGTGAGCCATAATGGCTTGGATAGCTGAAGAAGAAGAAATGTAGTACAACACAAAATACCAGTGTAGAGCATAATATAAGATGAACACTGGAGTGCAATGAACACATACTGATAATCCCTCCTGTTTCACGAGGCAAAAATAACATTGCTACTGACTCACTGACAAGTTTCACTTGCTGAACTAGGCCACATATAACTAAAAATACCTACAGTGATTCTCCCATTGTTGTACAACTATAGTAGTTTATAGCAGCGACTAGTAAAATACAGAAAATGTTAACGCATCCTTAGCAGTAGAGGTGCGAAGATCTTGAAATGTGTTAAGATTTCCTTAGCAGCGATACAGCATAGCGTCTAAACTCGTCCATAGCAGTGAAAGGGTTAAATTTGTTTGAAATTTCGTTGATTATTCACTAAACCTATGAGAGATCTTTTGTTGGCATATGGTAGTTAAGACATCTTATACATTTCATTTAATAAGATTTTTTAAAAAGTAGATTATTTCTTCAGTGTTTGGATTTTTAAAAATTTCCATGTCCAAATCTTAATGTTATGTTGTTGATATGTAGGCTTGCTCCCCTAGGTTATGGTTAAAATTTGCTTGATTACAGAATTCAGCCATTTATATTATAAACTTTAAATAATTTACTGCCTTACAAGAAAGAAAATGGTCCACCTATAGACCAGTGGTCCTCAAACTATTTCAGGCCACGGATCCCTTAAGTTAGTGATAAATCATAGCATGACTTAGTATTGATTAAAAATCTTCACACTTTTCTAGTATTTTGCATAGTCTAGACCAGTGATATGGACCTTTAGGGGTCCACAGAGGGATTTTTGGAGGTCCACAGATAGAAATGGATTGATCTGATTAAAAAAAATCTCAGTATTACCTGAGTTCAGTTTATAGCTTTATTTATAATGAGAGGTCTACAGCAGATCTCTAGCTGGAAAGGGAGTTCACAGTTAAAAAAAAGGGGGTTAAAAACCATTGATCCGAGACATTACTCATTGGTTGCTGACATGAACCACTGAAGCATTGCAGCCTATACATGCATGCATGCACCACTGTACTCTCCCCCACCCCTGTCCGTATCAAGGGGGCCACAGTTTGGGAACCACTGATTTAGACCTAGGCAGTTTTTTGTTTTTTTTTAAATTCTGCTTCTTCAGATGTTCTACATTAATCCTTTTCAGAACCAGATCAGGAACATGGTGCCCACACAACAGTCGACAATAATGAGCCAAGCCCTGCAGTTACAGCAACAGCAGGCTAAAGTGAGAACAAGTTTTATCATAAATGATCATTTTGATACTTGTTATTTTGTATTGGTTTTAACATTCACAGTGTGTATGTGAGGAGTTGTGGGATGATGTGAATTTGTATAGAGAAAAATAAGTTTTTTGTTAAAATGAAAATGAGATTATGATAATGTTCATAGATATGCATGGGCAGTCAGTTTTGGCCAAGGTGGTAGTTCACCTACAAAGTTTGTTGCGTTTTGTTTCTTGGTGAATGGAATTTGACTTTGTGTTCAGCAAGAGTTTTGTTAGGTAGTAGAAATTTTGGTGGCCGTGGATTTTTCCAGAAAATCCCCAGGTTTTCACTTTTTTTTGTTTTGACCTTTTACAAGGTAGTGAAGTGTGGAGATTTTTTCCAGTTGTTGCGTGTTTTAAAACTGGAGAACTTTCAAATTCTTCTTTGCACACATTTTCTGTCTGCATCTGCAGTCTTGTTTTCTATTTTTTGTAGTTCATATACAGAGTTGAGAGCTTAACTTCTTTGGTGGTTCCACTGGACCAGTAATTGCTGCAGAACTTTCTGTATAATTTTCTAACTTGTTTGTTTATGAAGAGAATTTCGCATGAGCATCAATATGTGGTCAGAGCTGGTTTAGCTAACTCTACTAGCAATGTCCATTGTAAGACAAATTTCAAATTTTTGGGCATTTTAAAGTTGCCAGACATGGAAATTATTAGCCGCAGGTGGTCAGTGAGACATTTCTTTAACCGTGGCCATCAAAAGTGAATTGGCTGGAAAGGGAGTTCACAGTCAAATGCAGTATTCATTCTAATGACAAATTTTTAGTTTTATAAAATTGACGCTTGTGGAAAAATAACGTGTAAAGACAGATTTTTTAGACTTTCAGATGTTTCCTTAAATGGTTGATGAATAGATATTTTAGGTGAATGCAAGGATCCTCTCAGTTGTTTTGAACTTGAGATCCATGTTTTTGTTGTTGTTGTTGTTTGTATATGTTGTATGTGTTACACAAAGTAGAGGCCCTTGGAGTTTTTAAAAATTTTTAAAATATGTAAATAAATAAATGAAATAGTTTTCTTTGGGAGTAAGGATTAAAAACTAGCTGGTGTTAGTGGGAGTAACAGTTGTGGGGAGAACAAGCCGGAGATTCCAACATTTTTTCCTTAAATTTTAGGGGATGGTGGTGGTGGAGTGTTTATGGTAAAAAGTTGTGATGAAAGAAATTTTGCACTTGGCTTTTATTCAGAATCATCTTGTCAATATTTTGAATAGGTTGCAGACAGTCCCGTCAATACATTTTGTTTGCACTTTTAGCTGCACAACTGGACACCATTTATATTAAAATTCTGCTTACTAGTAGTCTAGGGCAGCACAGTTTTTCTTCATAGCCTATGTTGTGTGTAAAAGGCTGTAGTTTTAAGTTCTGTATTATTTCAGTTCTCTTGATATGGTACCTTCTGTTTATACATTTATAGATCTTTGTTCGTATTTGAAATGACTGGTCAGTTTTGTTTTGTTGAAATTCTGTATTATTCCTCATTGAAGTAATATTCTTTCTGCTCCAGCAGACCACAAACTAAATACTGTCTTTTCTTTCCTTTTATTTTAATTTGTGATACATTTTGACTTCCTGATATGTAATCTTAACATTTTTCTTACTTTCTTCTTTTCCCCAACCTGTATTTTTTTTTTTTTGTACAAAGAAAACTAAAGTCATGTATGTCACAACTGTGCACTAGAGAATATGAATGAAGCTGTTCAGGCCTGTTACAAATTTCTGATTGTGCATCCCACAGAGTGCTGGATCATTTGTCCCAGGATACCCTGCTAGATCTCAACCTGCAGCACCAGGCCCAAGTTTTCCTACATCAACCAGTTCGGTATGGCTCTTGTTGTCTCACTTTCTTCCAGTCAGCATATAAAGCTGGTTATCGTTTGCTTACCAGGCATACAAATTGGAGGATACAATATTAGCAACCTGTATACTGATGACACAGTGCTGATAGCTGAGAACCAACAAGACCTGCAAAATCTCTTGGATAAAGTGGCCAAAGAAAGTGAACAGAAAGGCTTTACTTTGAACATCAAAAAGACAGACTATGGTTATATCTAAGAAACAGAATCCACCAGCATGCAGTATAAAATGAAATGGAACTATTCTAAAGCAGGTGCAGAAATTCAAATACCTTGGAGCAGTAATAACTTTAGATGGGAAATGCAGAACAGAAATTAGGAACAGAGTAGGTCAAGCAAAGACTGCATTTCAGAGAATGAGAAACATTATCCAACACATCCTTATCAATGAATGTTAGAAAACGAGTCCTAAAATGCTATATTGATATCTTGTTATATGGAAGTGAATCATGGACAATAGGCAGGTCTGCACAAAAATCATTGGAAGCAGCAGAAATGTGGTTTATTAGAAGAATGTTGTGAATCCCCTGGACAGCAAAAATAACTGATGGAGAATGTATGAGAAGAGCTGGAAAGACAACAAATCTTGTCAAAAAAATAAGAGAGAGGCAATGTACTTTCATAGGACATGCAATGAGAGGAGGGGGCATTGAAAATATTATAACAGTAAAAATAGAAGGAAGAAGATCAAGAGGAAGACCAAGAGAAATGATACTGGACAATCTGACAGAATGGTGTGAGAGGAGATCACCAACGATCTGATGGCCTGCTTGAAGGATCATGTACAGCACCTGATGATGATGATATATACTTGTGAAAGACTTGCCTTTATTCAGACAAGGTTTCTCAAATTTTTCTGCTTGTGGGTCCCTTTTTTTTTTTTTCGTTAAAATGTTCTCAGTGGCTTTACTGAAGTCAGACTATCATTAAAAAAAATATGTCTTTAGTGGTGGACCCTAGAAATTCAATACAGTTGTGGGGGCATTATGGGACTTCACTGAGAAACTGATTTAGAAAATCACATGTAATATGTCTAATAGTGGAGGTAGTCTTCATGGGTTTACGTTTAATAGTGGAGGTAGTCTGAAGGGTTTATAAGGTGAATTTTATAAAGTATACTTCAGTATATTATAAAAATGGAACTTATTTCACAATTGGGAAAAGAAAAAAAAACCTGTTAAGTATTCTAGACATGTAGAAAGGAATCATGGTTTGTAAAAATATAAATGAAAATGTCCCAACCATAAAAACAACTGTACAGTGACTGACTACATTAAGAACTGGTTAAGACAACTTTGCCAAAGTGAGGCAGCCATGGCACAGACAGCATAGACGTGAGGAATCGGTAAAAGTGAATTAGTTATGGAGTTGGAGATTAGAAAAATGTACGAGTCGTTTAAGCTGAATGTTTGAGTCATATGAATTCAACAGTACTGGCATATGTCATAGCAGATAAGCTGTATAGTATGTTTAAACTTATTATTTGAAAAGAAGAATGCACTTTGGCAACCCTTGAGTACATATTACAAAACTGTAATACTATAACACTATAGATTTAACATAATTTATTACCTGTTTTCTCAGAGCACATACTCAAATCAGAGCAGTGGGCAGGGAAGGACTGGTTATGGGAGCCAGTCCCATAGCAGATACTACTGATTCAAGTCACCCAGCAGAGGACCTTTTAAGCTTGATAAGCACGTAAATTTACAATGATACTAATCTGTTAATTTTGGTGTCACAGTTGTGTACCTGCTTATGTAATTTTCTTGCTGTATTATATTTGCTGGTGTTCTCACTGATATAGGTTTTACTTTCATATTGTGTATTTTAATCTGTTGTTGGTGAAAGGAAGGTATTGCAGCATCTAAAAGGGAAACTGGATTGGCGTGCAAAGATAATAAATGTAAAACCTCATTTACGGAAAAAAATTATAAAACACCACTCTACAAGTAACAGTCATATATTTATAGGTTTTTTAAAATGGTTTTAAATGGTAATCATATATTCTCATGAATTTCAAGGAGTTGAGAACAGTACAGGTTCTCTTACTTTGTGTAGGTAGATTGCAGCTCCATCATGACATGGAGGCATTTAAGGGATTTGTTTGTTTTTTTGAATGACCCACAGAGTCAGCAGAGCAATCTTTCTATGGAATGCCATGGCCTCCTCTAAAGGTAGTTTGAAGTCTGAAGATGGACTTGGATATGAGTAGCTCATTATGATAATGTCCCGAGCCTGTTTAATGGGGTTCAGATCAGTGAAATGAGCTTGTCAAATGTTGATGCACAGTACAGTCTTTTAATTCATTGTTCCAGTGTTTCTTCTTTATGACATGGTGCATTATCACCCATGAAAGTGAATCCAGCACAGATTGCCTCATTTGAGGGGGAATTACAACAGGTCTGATAACATCACCTAGACACCACTGCTGACGAGATTATTCGGCTGCTGTGCGTGGGGCGAAACTCCGCCTGGCCGATGAAGAAAATGCAATTAGGGTTGCCGAGCAGCGCTGCTGTGAAAAAGGCGATGGAAAGGAAGGAAGTTTAATTGGTATATCCAGTAGTCTCATGGTGAGAGATACTCATACCATGGCACCTCTGCTCTATAGGCCGGCCACGTCCTAAATACCCCCATACTGGGATAATACGCCTAAACCAGCTTAACCCAGGGGTGAAACTTACTAGTGGTGATTCGTCCTCCTGGACAAAAGCTTCGTTCTGGTCACAACTAGGAAGGGTAGCGGCCACGATCACAAAATGCTGAAGTCAGAGACACTGGACCAGTGCAGTCTAGATAGGTAACCACCTCTCACCCGACGAGGATATATGCATATCCTAATCACGCTGATGTTTTCCAGTGAGAAAGTCCAATACTGGACTGGATGGACAACCGCCTATCACCCGGCGGAGATATACTAATATCCAAAATACGTCAAGGTTTTCTGGTGAGAATGTCCAACTCTAGATTAAACTAGTACAATGAAAACTACGGTGTCATGCAATCCCGCTTCTGAGACCCACCGAGAATACAGGCCCAAGCCCCACGATACTTTGAACCTATTGTGACGGTCTTGGTGGTAGAAGTAAACAAAGAGGAGATCACTTAGACACTGCGTTGCTTGTGTTGTACCCATGCTGAAGACACCAGACCATCACACTGCTTCCAGTGTGCCTGTCATGTTCTGCAGCGGTACAGTTAGCAAACTCCTCCGTTTTTTTGCCCAGCCTGCTGACACCAAACTCTGAAAGTTGGGAATCATAGCATTAGAGGAGTTACAGACTGTTTTCTATTGGTAAGGAACAACTCTCTGCACAGTTGACCATCCCTTGTCAAAACACAGGATATCTTGGTTTCCTTGAACTGTTAGGTACATGTACATGATGCTTCTGTTTACATCACTTTGTGAAAAGTGGCAGTCCAGTGATATTGGAAACCTGCATCTCTGCCATCTGTTTGTTCACTTTCATGTGCTCACTCATCTAGACAAGACGGGTCACCTTCATAAACCCTCACCCATCAGCAGTTCCTCACGTGTGCCAGTTTGGGCTTTTTTAAGTCTCAGTAGAGGGTGCATATTAGGAGGATGTGTTCTGGAGAATAGGGCCTTCAGTTCCTGTAGATGCACCTCTTAGTTGATTGTGCAGGTGGTACACCAAATGCTGCTGACCTCCGTCAAGTAACGTGGTGGAAAAAAAATGTTCTGTCTCAGTGCAAGGGTTAATTTCTCATTTTACACCATGCAGTTTAAAAGAAAAAAATGTGTAGACATTTTCTGTATGATAAAATAACATTGCTGTTCTTTTGTTACTTAATGTTTTGTGAATGTTCTATCAGGAGGGATAGGCTGAATTTATAGCAGACTGAAGAGAGTTAGATTCACTTGACTGTAAAAATAGGTAGACAGCAATGATAATCCACTATAACCACACACTGAGCTGTCCCACACAAACACGGTGAGAAATGAAAAATCATCACATATTTTTAGTATTCTATGTATTCAGACTTCTTAGTGGACACTCGCATGACCCTTGGCAGTCCGTTTTGAAACGGTGCATAGGTTGTTGAAGAAGATTGCCTCTTATACTAGGAATATCAGCCTAGGTAAGGCATACAGTGTCTGATTGAAGGGATGATAGGATATGTGCAGCTCATATCTTCATGAATATGGGACTTCAGTGAAAACACACACACAAATATGCATGCATGTATCATTTGCTTGTGCGCACTGACTTTGCAGCAGAGCAAGCAATTAAAAGCTGAGAAAATTTGGAGATACTCTGTTCCCGATATCAGTGAAGAATTTATTGATATAAATATTGTAGTTTCTGTGTGACTAGTCATGTAAACTGGAATGTTTAAACTAAATAGTGAAGTGTAAATATTGTAGATGCTGTCTTGTTTTTTAGACCCCAAAGAATTGTTATTGTAAATTGTAATTATTATCATGTTGTGGGAATAAAAGAATTTGTCCATGTAGAAGGCTAATTTTTATTCACTTGTAATTTATGTGGGATTTCACAGGTACCATCTTGTCCTGTCATCTCAGAAAAGATTAGCTGTTGTGAATTTCTGTGCTTGTCTTGTGCCTCTTACCTACCCAAGTTGTTTTACTGTCACGTCATGGATGTTCACTCACTTGTTATCATGTTCGTTTTCTTTCAGCGTCTCCATCAGATAGATGGTAACAAACAGTAAATATACCGAAGTATGTTAAATGGGAAGATACTGTCTCAAGTAAATAAATTCATTCACCTTGGAATAACAGGTATGGCTGATGGCACGTACACAAATGAAATCAAATCATGAATAGGAAAAGCAAAAGCAAGTTTTCATGTTGTGAAGAAGGTGCTAAAAGGATGCCCCCTAAAGGTGAGAAAGTGTATTGCAGTGCCATATATAGCCAGAATTACTGTATGGTTGTGAAACTGAGAATTAAACATGATAAAGAATGAAAGCAGCACAGAAAGATGCAACATATACTATAGATAGCCAGAAGTCCTCTGAGAAAATTCTGAACAACTAAAATTGTTTAATAATAAAAGTAATAAGAAAAAGATATTCAAAATTTTTTGGACGCGTCATGAGAAGATTTAAGTTAGCAATGACTAGAAAATTCAAAGGACAAAGATGGGAGAGACTTCATCGTTCGCTTCTATCACCAAGATTGCCCTGTGATCCTACTGAATTTACTCTTGTGGTTTTCACGATAATCTCATTTAGGATGGAGGCTCAGCATCATGGGGCTTGGGCCTATATTCTTGGTAGGTCACAGAAGCGGCATTGCATGACACTGGTTTTCGTTGCACCAGTTTAGTCTAGAGTCGGATTTTCTCACTGGAAAGCCTCGACGTGGTTTGGATATGAATATATCCCTGTCAGGTGAGAGGTGGTTGCTTATCTAGTCTGCACTGGTCCAGTGTCGTGTCTCTGACTTCAACATTTTGTGGTCGTGACCGCTACCCTTCCTTTGGAGCTTTTGTGGAGGAGGATAAATCCTCACCACTAGTGAGTTTTACCCCTGAGCTGGTTTAGGCGTATTATCCCAGCATGGGTGTATATCGGACATGGCCAGCCTCTAGAGCAGAGGTGCCGTGGTATGAGTAGCCCTCACTACAAGTCTACTGGCCATACCGATTAAACATCGCTTAATCCTTTCCGTCACCTTTTCCGCAGCAGCCCTAATCGCATTTTTCTTCATTGGCTGGGAGGAATTTCACCCCACGCGCGGTAGCTGAAGAATCTCACCAGCAGAGTGATGGGAGAGACCAAAATATTTCTGTGGTGTGTAAAGAGTAAAGCATCTGAAGTTACTGGAAACACCAAGGATCACACAAGATGGAGAAGCATCATTACTGATGGTGTTTAGCACGGCATGTAATGTATGAATGAATTTCTGTCAAAATGTTATCAGAGGAACATGACAAACCACCCCCACACCCCCTCATATTTTTTTTTTATTGCTCCAATCCTTCCAGGAAATTTCAGTTTTAGAAACATAAAAAAAGAGAATAATAACTTGTCTGTTTCAGAAATATTTTGTTTGTTTATTCAAAGAGCCACAAAGTGAACAGAGCACAAAACTTCAGATTCCAAGATTTATGCTTGGTTGTTCCTCAGATTGTACATGGTCTTGGTACTGGCTGCCTCCAAACAAACCCTTGAACAAATCATCTCTGTGAGGAAGACAAGAAAAATCATCATATTCTCTGTGTGGCTTCTAGCACTAGCCATTTCATTTCAAGGAAACAATTTCAAATGATGAATTTCATAAATGAAAGATAAATTTGGTAATACACAACTCCATAATTGTTAAAAAAAAAAATTTTAATCCCATTTACTCATTGGCAGAGGTCCCAAATACATTATAAAAATATAACTGCTGTTTGAAATACACAGCTCAAAGGCCAAGGCAGCAAAATTATTTTCCTTCTTTTTTTTTTCGTTTTCTCCCTGTTCACATTTTTCTGACTATTTTAATTACTTTTATGAATGTGTTCTTGAATGTTTATCCTTGCTCCATATAAAGATGCATTGGCTTATAAGATGTGTAGTAAGTAATATTTTTGAAACTAAACTAAAAACTTCACTTTTTTCATGAAACTCAAAGCACTGTGTTAACCATACAGATTTTGCATAGGTTTATGGTTTTAATATTCAAATTATAATTTATCTATATTCAGAAGTGAAGAACAGAATGTTATAGTAGATAAAAAAAAAAACAGCATCTCACTAAATATCTAGAAACAAAGTAAGGCCTACTGAGCCATATGTTGCTTGGCTAAAGGTTTTTATTCATGTTTCAGTATTTTTTTTTGGTTTGTAATCAAAATTTAATTGTTTATAATAATAAATATTGCATCTTGGGGTTGTCAGGAGTCTATAAGTTTAAATACGGATGTTAAGGGATTAGTCTGGTACCAGTAATCTTGACCCCAGCACACCCAAGCCTAACATTGGGATATAGGATGCAAGGTGGTGGTGGGGTTTTTTCTGGGGAAGTGTGTAAAAAAGAAAAAAAAAGCATGCCATATAGCAGAAAATGCAGTAATTTTTTAATGTCTTTTTTTTTGTGTTCCAAAATCTGACCCTGTTCAAAGCTGTTGCCCCCATTTCTGAATATTGTTACAGGACGTTTTCTCTGGCAATGCACCTGCTGTGCAAAATGTCACCTTTGAAGCAACAGCAACACTGCTTAAAAGAAAAGAATGTTTACAGGAATGCTGTCTGTGAGAAGCTTCACAGAAAACCATTAGGTCACACGTGTGGATTTGTCGGGAAAACAAATATTTTAATACTTGGGTTGTAACTTACTTCTGTTCATCTGACCAAAGGGATCTGTCATATGGTGCCATGTAGTTTTTTAACTTCTCTTTCACATTGTATCTGAAACAACCATATGATATGAATAAGCAAGTTCACATAGTGGACTAGGAGCAAATATGAAGAACTCGAGCTGAATGGAGATAATGGTCACTAATCACCGCTATTCTATTTCCAGGTGGTACATCTGGGTAACAGATGCTAGTCTTGCCAACAGGTTTTGAAAAAGGAAGGCAAACCTGGTCTTATCAACAACAACAAAAAAATGCCATGCAGAAATTGGATATGTTGGGCCGAAAGACATATATCATAGCCTAGCAATCAGTCATTTGCATGCCCCTTGCAGAACTTTGCCTCCCCTAACAGCTCTCCTGTAGGCCTCTCGGTTGTGAGCAAGATGCCCTGATGCTGATGTGTCCATTTGCAAACCTTCGATGATGTCTTGCAGGCATCTTTGCCTTGGTCTTCCTCTCTTTCTTTTTTCCCATTATGTACCCTTCCAAGACGGTCTTCTCTAGATTATCATGACGTTTAATGTGTCCAAAATATTGAAGTTGTCTCTCTTTAATCCTCTTTACTAGCCAGCCTTCTTCAATATTAAGTTCTTGTAGTATGGATATATTTGGTTTTTTTTTTGTCCATGATATTTAAAGAACTCTTCTGTAGCATTTACATTCAAAGGCATTTATGTTTTTCAGCTGTTTTGTTAAGTGTCCAGGTCTCACAGGTATGTATTGCGATGGGGAAGCATCCCCTTAAAAATTCCTAGCTGTAGACTGAAATCAGGATGATTGCAGGAGAACAGTACACTCAGTACAACAGTGGGATGAGGATGAAACTGTAATTTATCTCAGAACAAACCCTTCCTACAGCAGCTAGAAGTGACAAAAGAAATACTGAAAATCATAAAAACCAAGACAACTAAGATACTTTAGTCATATCACGAGGCATAATACTATACTTAAGACCCTTCTTGAGGGCAAGATCGAAGGGAAGAGGACAATAGTGACATAGGTGGGTGAAAATTAAGAGACAGACGGGACCCAGCTTGGCTGGGCGCACCCCAAAGGCAAGAAACAAAGCAGGCTGCATATTCATTGCAGTTAACTTTCTGTGGAGAGATGGCACGACATGATGATGATTAACACAGATAGCTAACAATATCATAAAAAATGAAATATAGGGAACTGGAAAAAGCATAAATATTTAAGTACTAATAATTATAAACATTAGAGATGCACCAAATTCTGAATATGAATATGCTATTCTGGACGTCTGAATATGAAAATAAAGCTAAAATTACTGGTAGAAATTTGACACTAAAATTATTTATTATACACATTCTTGCACTTTTGCAGAAGTCTGCAGGGACAGCAGATTCATTCATTCATTTGCATGTCCCTTGCGGAACTTTGCCTCCCAAACAGCACTCCTGTAGGCCTCTTGGTTGTGAGCAAGATGGCCTGCTGCTGCAGCATCCATTTGCAGATCATCAACAATGTCTTGCAGCCATCTTCGTTTTGGTCTTCCTCTTTTTCCCATTATGTATCCTTCCAATACGGTCTTCTCTAAATTATCATGACGTTTAACGTGTCCAAAATATTGAAGTTTTCTCTCTTTAATAGCCAGCCTTCTTCAATATTAAGCTCTTGTAGTATGATGCTAGTCTTGCCAACAGGGACAGCAGGTACTGATTACAAATTACTGGTTTAAAATTTTGAGTTACAGTTAAATTTAATCTTGGTGAACTTTTGACTTTTCCAATCCCTGGCTTTACAAGTTCTCTCCCCCCCCCCCCCATGTGCCTGATAATGAAACGCACAAGTCCTCCTCAGCTGTTCTGCATCTCCATAAAGAATGTTGGTGACTGAGGAGCTTGGTGCTATCAGGTTCTTCTAAAGAACTTTCAATGCATTGCAGTCCAGCAGGTGGTGCTCAACAGTTCCTTCTTGTCTGTTGCAGTCTGGGTGAAATAATACTATTCAAATTTGCATAGCTGAATTTTATTATTATGATACTGGGTGTGAGGTTATATAAGTGGCAAAGTGGTTAGAGTACTAGTCTCTCATGGTGAAGGTCAGGAGTTTGAATCCAGTTGGAGATGCCCCAGTCAGTTAGTTGTAGGAACGGGTACCTGAGTTCTGAAGCTGGGGAAGGCTGGCAGGCATGATGCTGCCCACACTGCCCTCTAGTGTACAGACAGGTCAATGAATATATGTGCCCACAAAGCTTAACAGGCTTACTTTTACCATTACCTATGCTGGCTGCAACTTCAAATAAAATACATTCTGCAAATTTTAAACATGGAAGTATCAATCCCACATAAAAAAGTTACCTGATTTTTCTTCCTTTGCTGGCACGATTGTCCACCTTCCGTTTCTGTTTGTTTCTCAGCCGCTGTATTTCAAGCCATTGTCTGGTGAAGGCAAACAGGAGGTTTAAAAAAAAAGGGCCAACTATTAGAGATGAACATATGTTCAAACAGATTATCTGCTAACAGTGTCAAATTTATCACAGTAGGTGAAAATTACTATATCAGAGAGATGACACTTTCACCCGGGCCAATGAATCGTAAAGGCTATCTTAATTACAAGAACATCTTTCTGTAGACAGCTGTTTTAATTCTTGAACCTGGCCCAACATGTATAAAATGGTAGTGGACCTATTTAAGCAGCCTGCTGAGGTTCTCTAACCCACCCCCCCCCCCCAAAAAAAAACACCATCTCGGGGCTCCTCTATTTTTCTACTGTTCAACAGTAAATCCTTCTAAAACACTTCTACCAGTTCTGACCAGAACCCTGCAGTCTTAGTTTAACCCCCCCCCCCACCAAAGTCTCTTACTTGTTAGCCATCACGGGATCAGTCTCTTCATTCTGCTTCATTTCAATGAGATCACGAAGGCACACGTGGTAAAAATCATTATCATCAATGATTTCCTGGTTGATCGCCATCTCCTGCCTGGCCCGCTGTTTCAGCTTCACCTAACAACACAAAATAAACTAACACTTTCAATGAGGGGAAAAAAAACATTAAAAACACTCAGTAACAGTTAAAACACACAAGAATGGAACAACCTCATGAAACCTCTTCTGAAGGACCTGGCACAATGCACAAACGAAATTATTTCAGTGAGTAGAGAAGACACAAACACTCTTACATGCATTAAGGTAACATTTTACTGTGATCTATTAAGTTAGGAATACTGTTTCTGTGTTAACAGTTTTATCAAATCATGATGTCATTTTTTTTTTTTTTTGAGATGGAAGGCCTTAACACTTTGTTGACCACAGTTATTTACCCTGAAAAACCCCCAGTTCCCAGCCATTTTTCTGAAAAATGAACATTTTTGAGTGAACTTAGAAAAACATGCATATCTCTACTCACCCTTTAGGGAATGTAATCCAACTTGGTAGACAGACTCCCAAGACCCTCTAGTACTTCTTGAGGGTGTGATATCTTGTGAAACAACTATCTGAATGCAGTGGAACTTGACAACTTTGACCACTTTGACAAAAAAAAATTTGTTTCACTCTTTTTCTCATTGACCAAGCACACTCTGCACTTCCTAGATGATGCTTTTTTAGTGCCTTCATCCTCAGGATTCACCAGAACATGATTATTTACTATTCCAGACAATCGCTGTTGTGCATTGTTGATATCATGCGAACAAATCTTTCGTCTTTCCTTCATCAGTCGAAAGCTGCTGCTTCGGTTTATACAACTCTTGAAATTTAGGCAAAAAATAATCCAGCAGAGGTTTTATTTTACTAATTCTACTTGTTTCTGGAAATGTTTGAGAGTTGTCAGAGAAATGCAGAAGTGTCAGAAGATGCTCAAATTTAGCTCTGCTCATTGTTTTTGAAAATATTGGTGTTTCCAGAAGAGGGTCTGTTGTTCAGTGTGGCTTCCTAGTCTGGCCCATCAAAATGATCAATCCAAAGAATTTGTTAATGTCTGAATGTGTTATATTTTCAGACAAAAAGGCAGTAGTTTGTTCATATGTTGTGTCTGTGCACAGTATAAATTTTCATGATGAGGTAACAGTTTTAAAAAATCATTGCCAAACACTGTACTGAAAATTTCCTCCATGCTGTCTTGTTTGTTTACATTCACTGAAACACCAGAATTTCCTATAAATTTTTCAAGAACTGGTGTAGAATCAATGTTACTCCACACACCTATATCACTGCTAACTATATCACATAAAAAATATGAAATACGTACTGTTGAAAAATCATATCCTGACTTCGAATCACAATCACACTATCTCTGGAATTTTCACTTCTGACACAGCAACACTGTGCCTAGTTATCGTATTTTTAATCAGATCGCCGTCACAGAAATCACTTTGAAACACATCAATTTCATTACTAGAATCATTAAACAGTGATTTTTATTCATTACTAGGGTAGTCTGACAAAAGATTCTGGGCATAATTCATTGTACTGTCACAGTAACATCGAGCGTAACGTGCTCCGCCATTTGCACAAAATGTCGACTTGGCGAAATCTCGTAAACACGTGTTTCCGACAGCTAAACCCGCGAGATTTCTATTTTTTTTTAAGTTACGAAGATTAAAAACAATATTTTATTATATTAACTTTGCAGTAAAAATACAAACAACCAAAAATTACTTTAAATAACAAGCTAGAAACAGTTTAAATAAGACGACCGTCGAATACGGCAAATCCGCCTTTCGGTCAACAACGCACGGAAACCAGAAATACGGATTTTCCCGTATTTGGTCAGCAAAGTGTTAAGATAACTGTTAAATTAATGACAGGAAGAGGCCATGAATATTAATGAGTATATTAAAGAAATTAGATTACTAGCAATGAGCGGTAGATTCTCATCTCAA
This sequence comes from Achatina immaculata, assembly GCA_009760885.1. Taxonomy (NCBI): domain Eukaryota; kingdom Metazoa; phylum Mollusca; class Gastropoda; order Stylommatophora; family Achatinidae; genus Lissachatina; species Lissachatina immaculata. The sequence continues at coordinate 5,989,661 of CM019718.1, forward strand.
ATATTCTGCCTTTAGCTTTCTTATTTATGTAAGCATTTACCTCCACATCATCGTCATCATCATCCACGACATTGTCTTCTCCAGTTTTATCATCTACATCGTTACTTGGCTGGCCCAAAATCCTGTAAGCTGACCTCTGCTGATGCAACCTTTTAACCAGCCTTTCGCGGTTAACCAAAACCTGCAGCGGTTCATACAACAAAATAATGAAATGCGAAACCTTTCATGTTATCACAAATTTGATGGTTTTCATTTCCAATACTGCCTAAGGCAATGTAAGAAAAACTATGCTGGTAGTGATATTAGATGTCAATATATTGTCCACTATAATTCCAACTCTTGAGGTATCTTCCTTTGCAGTTTATTCTTTTGTGACAGGGCATCTGTGTAACAAAGTTGTTAGTGTACTTTTCCCTGGTAATAACTGTGTTAATAACACACTTATCTTAACATAGTGTTTGTGAGACAAGGAACATAGATATGTTTGCTTAAACTCTGACCTACTTCTGTAGCCCAGAAACATGTTGCAAAAGACACTAATTGTAACTGTTATTTTTATAAAATGTAATGTCAGGTTGGTGGATGAATGGGGACATGGAGATCGCCGGCGAGGATGAGGAAAATCTAGTGTGAAACCAATGAATCCAGGATATGACAAGCCTAAGGGTCTTTACAACAATGGCTATCAGAATGATTTAAACAAAACAGAGCTAGCAGACTATAGGTGGTGGGTAATGGACATCGTTGAAGTACTCATTAGATTCCTCATCCCAAAGTCTCTGTGGAACTGTCTCAAAACCATCTGGCCAGCCAGCATTGCATGCTGGATCTGATGTGGAGAAGAGGCTTAAGTACTGCCATCAGAGGCTGGAAAACAAAGTTTTGGCCAGGCCAGCCTACACCACTGACTTCATGGCAGTCCGAGCGAGACCACATTCTGCCCTAGCAAGGAAAGGTGCTGAAGTCGGAGGTACCCAGCCAAAAGGCACATCGCAAAAATCAGGGTACCAAGCATCATCACTAATGTGCGCACGAAGAAGTCAGCGTACTCCTCTCTCACGATGTGGCTGTGGTTTGAATTTGATGAAGAAATGAGTACCTGGCACTTTCTGCAATGAAAGGAGGCTCAGAACTAGGGTAGATTTACCAAAAACTCACAGATCAGGGATGGTGAACCTTTCTCATGGCCAGTGTCAACTGGTCAAATTTTTATTAAAAATCTTTCTTGCGTAGCACTAACAATTTTACTGTGTATTTAGAAGTGTGAAATTTCTCCACGTTTTGGCTCCTAAAATGTCTTCACATATATCACAAGTTCACCATCCGTGCCACATGTTCTGTTCCGATATTAACTGATAAAACAAAAGCAAAACTGCATTTCTTTTGCTAAACAACAAATCGGTAAAAGATGTTATATAACAATGTACAAAAACTCCTCTTCATGACAGATACTGTATTTCAAGTTAAAAGACGCTCTCTCACCTGCTCTATTTGCTTAAGGACAGACACTTCAAAGGCAGCAAAATTCTTGGACTTAATTTTGTCCCTTGAGAGCCGGGTCTTCTCATCCCATTTTGACAACGTGTCATTCCTGATGAGGGGACATAACTCATTTAAAATGAAACTACCGAATATCCAATCTGAATTCATTTAAGCTAAACAGAAATACAAAAATTCATATTTGGCTGAATACTCAAAATCCTGTATTCAGCATATCTGTAGATGAAAATGTACAAATGATAAAATTACAGTAAATTTATCTTAAAAGGTTCTCATACCTGTTTTAAGCAGAATGCACTCAAGATAGATTATCCTAAATGAACAGTGACTATAACTAGCAGAATACATCCAAGATAAATAATGCCAACTGAACAATGACTGTAACCCACATGGAAGTTGTGATATTTATGTGGGGGTAATGTATGAAGATAAAGAGGACAGTGGAAACTTGAGACTTCAGACATAACCTATAGATGTGTGAGGAACAGGAGTCCTTATAGAGTAGCAGTGTCAAAGACTGCACCCTGACCACAAAAACACAACATAACACAAGATGAACTTTTTGGCCATTAATAATTGCCTGGTAGCTCACTCTACATTTACTTCCTGAATTCTTAATGGTCCCTTACTGTACTTTGACAAGATCCGAAAACAGAAAAGGTTAATGTACTTGCTGACCTTTTCTATTTCACAAAAGTAATGAATACAGGCCATGTTTTCTATATTTTTTGTGTGACTAGCACAGATAAGTATGATCATCAGTGACTATGATTACAGCAGCAAGATGAATGTTTATGCTCTATGACAACAAGAAGAAAACTTGGTCTTTATATGTAATGCTTCACTTAAGCAAACCTCCTTCTCTCTCTCTCTCTCTGAACCTTTAGATGCCTAAGGCACATGGGACTTCCTCAAGGGTTTTCCACAAACACCTGTTCTCTGCCCTCCTTCCCACTGTTGGCATAGGTGAGCCCTCTACTGCTCAACATCCTCTCTGTTGTTCTCCATTTCTCCTTTGGTCTACCCATACCCATGTTTCCCTGAGGTGCCCATTTCAGTGCTATTTTTGGTAATGAGTTACCAGCCATCCAGGGTACATGCCTTAGCCACTGCCAACATTTTTCCCTGAACATTCAAAGTCAATGGCCTCACCTGCATTTCTCCAGGGTATGCAGGTCTACTCTGAATAAACTTATTAAAGCTAGAATAAAGGTTAAGATAGCACTGATACCTCAAAGGGGCATGGTGTTAATTTCTATATTTTTCTTGACCAGCCAGCACACTCAAGAAAAACATGGCCAACCTCAAGCTTTGTCCCAATCCCTTCCCTGGCTGCGAGAGGAGCTGAGGGTGAGACATGATATGATATGATATGGCAAATAACAATCCATGGCTGACATGCCAGTACCAAGGCCGATGAACCATAGATGACCAAGACCCCATCCCACCTCTCCGCTGGTACCTCCAGGTAACTGGTCTAGCTTGGCTAGGGGCCGCACAGCTCCCGTGGTGTTGGGAGTCTGCTAAAGAAACACTACACACTCCCTGCTGTTCAGTGTCACCCAGAGACTGAAAAAAAAATAGCTGCTGCAATCTGCTCCCACTCAGACATGATGCTATGCCTCAACATCTTTACTGCATCAGCTGCAAAGAACACCAGCTCCCAGTTCCAAGGAGACAGAAGAAGAAGAAGAATATTGTGGTCAACATCAAGCCTGGCCCTTCATCTACAAGAAAAGCCAGGTACCTATTTCTACAACAGGGGGACTGAGGCACCTACGGCCAGACTTCAACCACCAACTTTGCCATCAGAGACTAGTGCAAGCAAGAATAAACAAAATCTGATTCCATAAAAGACTGAATAAAAAAAGCAAGTCATACCTGAAACTCTGAAAGTCTTTGTGTGTGTTGCTAAGTCTCTCCTCTACCTCCTCCAGATCCAGCCTACGTTTTAAATGTCCCTGGTGCTGCTTGCTCTGTCTCACAGAATCATTCCCTGTTCTTTCATCATCATCATCATTCTCATCTATACTATCTTCTTCCTCTGCATCCATATCTTCCTCATCCTCCTCTTTTGTGCCATCACCTGGTACATTCTCTTGCAAATTTTCTACATCCTTCTGCTGTGGCTCATCATGTTCATTCTCAGACTCACTGGTGATCTCCTCATCTGAACCATCCTCATGTGGCCTGAGTGCCAGACAAAAGTTATGTGGTTAAACATTTGAATTTTTCTACAGCTCACAAAATGAAACTAAACAGTGTTGAAAAAAAAAAAAAAAAAGCCCAAAACTTAATAAATAACAAGCTCAATTCACTTAGAGTTACCTTTCAAACAAGTTAAAAAAAAAACCAAAAAACCCAATTCCTTCACCATAACGTTAACTGCCCCATAACTCTTAGTTCAAAGACTGGATAACTACCACCGCCTTCAACATCCTTACAAGAATCAATACTGATATTAAGAAAAAAAAAAGAGCAGCAGTGTTTAATATTTACTTTGTTCCTACTGAACATGCACTGGAAAAGTCATGACAACGTGCCAGTCTCCTCATTTCACTCAATGCACTGGGCACATCAGCAACCACTCAGTGCTAATGGCTTCTCACACACCCACCCACAAGGCATTAAAAGAAAAACAAAATGATAAAACCACACTACTTTTCTCCATTCATAATTAAAACGACTGCTCCTTATTTTCTGATAATGTTTAGAATGTCTGGAACAGAGTGAAAGTTGTATGATAAAGGGCAGAATGTCAGACAGGCCTGTGTGCCCAATTCTTATGATAAAGGGCAGAATGTCAGACAGGCCTGTGTGCCCAATTCTTATGATAAAGGGCAGAATGTCAGACAGGCCTGTGTGCCCAATTCTTATGATAAAGGGCAGAATGTCAGACAGGCCTGTGTGCCCAATTCTTATGATAAAGGGCAGAATGTCAGACAGCCCTGTGTGCCCAGGCACACAGCCCTGTGTGCCCAATTCTTAACCCTTTTTGAAATAAAGATCAATCTGATATTTACAATCATTTCATAACAGGATAATCCCTTTGCTGGCACTCAAATTACTTCTTCCTGGAGTTTAATGGCTATGATAAGCATTTAACTCTTGCTGCTGAGTGTGTTTAGATATTCTGCCATATTGCTGCTTAGGATGTCTTAATACATCCTGAGATTACTGCTGCCTCGATGCAAATGACTTATTAAATCATTTTTGCATTTCACTAGCCACTGTTATAAATTACTATCTCTCTCTCTCTCTGAACCTTAAGTGCCAAGGACACATTGGGCTTCTGCAAGGGTTTTCCACAAATCCCTGTCCTTTGCCTTTTTTTCTGCTCTTTCCTAGGTTAGTCCTCTGTTGCTCAACATCCTCTCTGTTGTTCTTCTCCGTGTCTCTTTTTATCTACCCTTACTTCTTTTCCCCTGTGGTGTCCATCTTAGTGCTATTTTTGGTAGTGAGTTGTCAGTCATTCGGAGCACATGTCCCAATAAATTACTAGTTGTTTAACAAAGGGGGAATCACAGTAGCTATTTTCAGTTATATGTGGCCTAGTTCCAGCTAGTGGGACTTGTCAACAAGTTAGTTCCAACGTTATTTTTGCATCGATGAAATGGGGCGGGTTATCAGTGCTGTACATGTGTTAACTGCTTCCGGTGTTCCATCTTAAATTATCTGCTACAATGGTATTTTGTGGTCATGTTGTGTTTAGTATATTTTAAAACATTTCTTATACCATGGCTAGAAAATGAATTTATACAGAAACTCTTTGAACTTCTTACAAAGCGTGATAGTGAAGATGATACTGAAATGTGTAGTTCTGACAGTGAACAATATAATTAGAGCACTTATGGCCAGTCATGGACATCACTTAAATGATTGGCAAGAATGAAAAAGTTGAAAATAAATGAATATTTGTCAAAAATTCTTCACTTCAGTCACCTGTTTTTAGTGGAATAATGTCTAGGGACAGCTTTTTATTATTTCAGAGAATGTTTCATTTCTCAAATGACACTGATACCTATGGCAACTGACTTTTCTGAGACATTTCCCCACCAATAAAATCTTCAACATTAAAGAAAAGGGGACCATTAAGAAAGTGTAAAAGGTAATCCTGTCATGCCTTAGGGGCACATAGGGATATGGTGTTTGTGCCCATATTTTCCTTGACCTGTCAGCACTCTAGAAGGTGCTTTGGTCAGTATCACGCCTGGCCGCGTTTCCTTCCCCAACTCCAGAAGAAGTCGGGTACCCATTTCTACAGCTGGGTGACTGGGGTGCCTCCGGCTGGATTCAAACCCCTGACCTTCACCATGAGAGACCAGTGCACTAACCACTTCGCCACTCAGACACCCTGAAAGTGTGTTGTGTGAAAAAATAAAAGATGACAGGAGACAAGATATATGTCCAAAGACTGTGATATTGCAATGTATGCTATGCCATGTTCTGGAACATTTCAGACAAAAACATTAAAAAAAAAAAACTTTTTTTCTTCGCTTTTTCTGTTTTTCATAAAAATCATTCCCTGTACAAGTTTTAATCATCAAGATGTTAAACAGTGATATGTCACATGAATAGGGGAATACTAATCACGAGTTGCGATAAGTCTTAGATTTTCTCATAAATGAGCATTCATCACCGACAGAAAGCACACAAGCAGAAGTATGTAGCACAGCCGGTCACGGCACACGAGCTGAACACAGCGGCAAAAAGGCTAGTAAACAAAATATGTATGCTAGCAATTAATAACACTCAAGCTAGTCACACAAATGACTGTACAGGCACAAGAACAATAAAAGAAGATATAAGAACAATGAGGATAAAAAATGGTAAGATGATCTGAAGAAAAAAAAAACCTGGCTGAACAAAACTCACTTTGTGCTGGGTTTCTCTCCTCCTGGCAGTAAATGACGCTGCAAGTCCAGTAGCGCCAACATAAGCTTCCTCACAGAACTATGAACTGCAGGATTAAATGCAAAGCAAAAATGAAATGAAGATTTAAAAAAAAAAAAGGCACCTAGACAAAAATATTGGAAGATCAGCCCGCCCCTCCCCCCTTCCACCTCTTCCTTGTAAATTTCACTGTATTTAACAAACTTGATAATGTTGGCTAAAATGGGCAGAAATGAAAACACAAAGCAGGAAAAGAAAAATCCATGCTTTTGTTCCAGAAGCTATGGACACTACTTAAAAAGTGATAAAGGAAACACTGCAATGCTCAAGGGCCTCTTAACAACAGCTACACTACATTCTCTGAACAATGACATACTGCAATCTTCTGCCAGAAGAGATGGAAGTGTCCAGTGTCCAAAAATGATGGCAACATAGCATCTCATAACAAAGGAAACCGGTTCTATCTCCACAGCCAACATTTTCCAGTACATAAAGGATTCTTGGTGCTACAGAGTTTATAACACAACCATGCTGAGATGCTCCATCCAGGAAAGACAGCTGAGCACACATGGATTTGTCTGAGTCCAGAGATGACGATATTGAAACATTTTAACAATTCCTTTTTTCAGTTTCTTATTCTTTGGTACCAAGACAATTATTCTAATTTCCAGGCTTTTTTATCTAATTTGTACATTCTCATCAGGCTCCATCCACTGTGAGGTATATCTGGATATGACAGTAGCATATTCTTTCAGATATGCTACAGAAAAGTGATGTATAGTTCCACCAGCTGATTTACTAAATTTAGTTACATGGTGAACGTAGCAGTGAAAAGGCTAATAACAAAATATGTATGTTAGCAATTGATAACACTCAAGCTAGTCACACAAATGATCATATATGCACATGAACAATAAAAATAATATTGAACTTAATATTGAAGACGGCTGGCTAGTAAAGAGGATTAAACAGACAAAACTTAAATATTTTAGACACATTAAACATCATGATAATCTAGAGAAGTCCATCTTGGAAGGGTACATAATGGAAAAAAGAAAAAGAAGAAGACCAAGGCGAAGATGGCTGCAAGACATCGTTGATAATCTGCAAATGGATGCATCAGCAGCAGGGCATCTTGCTTACAACCAAGAGGCCTACAGGAAAGCTGTTAGGGAGGCAAAGTTCCGCAAGGGACATGCAAATGTCTGACTGAGTTATATAGTCACTTTTGCTTTCAACTGATCAATGGAAAAATAAAACAAATGTAAACTAGGTCATACAGAATAATATAGGAAGTCTTAAAAGCTATGTCACATGGAATAATGGAGGAAATCTAAATTAAGTTCAAAAGTCAAAACAGGAACAGTTCTACAGCACCATTCTTAACAGTAACAGTCTACAGTATCATTCTGAACAGGAAGTCTATAGTATTATTCTTAACAGAAACAGTCTATAGCATCATTCTTAACAGAAACAGTCTACAGCATCATTCTTAACAGAAACAGTCTACAGCATCATTCTTAACAGAAACAGTCTACAGCATCATTCTTAACAGAAACAGTCTACAGCATCATTCTTAACAGAAACAGTCTACAGCATCATTCTTAACAGGAATAGTCTACAGTATCATTCGTAACAGAAACAGTCTACAGCATCATTCTTAACAGGAACAGCCTACATCACAATTCTTAACAGGGACAGTATACAGCACCATTCTTAGCTTCTTTCCGGAAACTCTCATGCTCAGCAAACTCTTCCCATTTGTCTGGCTCTGGTAGTCTGTTGCAAGCTGAAACCATCTTCTGCAGGGCTATCCTGCTCTTGATGAGGTCATCCCACACACCTGGCATTTAAGAACTTTGTGTAAATGACCAACAACAAAAAAAAAAAAAAAGATCACAGTAACTCCATGCTGTGTTCTTGTACACAACATGAACCTACACAAGAAGTGACAATCTACATATAATCTGACCATCAGATCATATCCATCTATAATTATCCAGATAATCTTCATTTTCTATTTCCTAAAAACTATTATTTTACTTTTGTTCAAATTATCCCATATCATAAACAATTAACTTTAAAGCCAATATACAGCAACCAAGATAACACAAACATTATCTGTAATCAAATAACACACCAGGCATGTTTTACCAGAAAATGAGCGATGTGCACTTTCAGCACTTTTAAAATTACGAAGTCCCAACCACAGAACAAAACCATACGAATGCAGCTATTTTATTTTTAATTTTTAAAAATGCCACTTTTATGGGCAGGGGTATCATAAGACTTAGCCGCTTTCTCCTATTCGTCTGGTATTCAGTCAACACATTACATCCACAGCTTTGGTTTCATTCAGTAGTCTACTGCTCCTATACAATCATACTCACGTCAAAAAATGAAAACATATTATGTACACATACCCTGCTGAAACATCACTGCCTTCCCTTTTTCTCTGTCATCGGATTTACTAGCTGGGAGCAGCACACTATCTGCATCTGAGGAGAAAATAAAAAAAACTGCTGTATGCTTTCTTCCATGACATTATATTATAGCACTCACTTTCCTGAGTTTTATCAATTAAATCTGTTAAAAATGTACATTTCTTTCCCTTTATCGAAAGTCCTAGAAGCAAGACCAACTGTGCTAAAGTGATAGTACAACTGCCAGAGCCCACAGCTGGCCAAATCCATGTCCCACCTCTCTTCTGGTGCTCCCAAGAGCTAGCTAAACATGACTGACAGGGCTGGGATCATTATGTCCCCCACACTGGTGGAATCTGCCAAGAACCAATACAACTCCTCCAGTTTTCTTAGCTTTACTTCAGGTCTGCCAGATGGCCATCATAACCCAGCTGCCATCTGACATGATGCTTGTGTTCAATATCTTCACTACATCAGCCACCAAAAAATATCCTGTGTGCAGTTCTAAGCAGACAGAAGAAGAACAAGACTAAATTGTTACTCCATCAGTTCATACCAACCCCCCACCCCCCAGTAGTTACTCCATCAGTTTTACACCAAAACCCACTCAAGTAGTTAACTAGTTTGAGAACCGCTGCATTCAGGTATATGGGACACAGGTACCACATGGTTTGAACTCATAATTCAGCTACGCCTAACATTCCCCTCTTCCACAATCATATTCCCTCTGCACTAAGTCCCACTCCTCTCTCACTTGCTACACATATTTCAAAACCTCCTCACAGCATCAGATACCCCTTTACCCCAACTATAATCACTTATTCCACCTTCTCCCCAGCTAGATCACCACTGTCTCATTATCTTCCCTTTCCATGGCCCACTCCACCTCACCCCATTTATGACCCACTTATCACAAGTCTCCATTTAAACATTCTCTACACTTCACTATGTGCACTTCTGAACACAGCCTCTTACAAGTCACACCTAAGTTCTCCATTGATTTTATTCTATTTTTTCCACAGCATTCATGTGAATTTATATTTTATCTTTTCTCTCTGTTTCTTGTTTGTTTCTGTATGATTAAGGTTCACACAGAAACGTCTCAACTGTGTGCTAGTTAAGTAAAAAAGTTCATCCTACTTTTTCTCCCCCTAGTTTATACATTTTGTTATCACAGCTTTACTGCACTGGCCTCGTGTATAGTTATATACTTAGTTTTACATACTTATACACTAATTATTCGTGTGTTACCCAAGTTGTTACTCTTATCAGTTTACATCAAAACCCACCCAAAGAAGTGTTTATTCCAACAAAATATTCCTGCAACTGAAATACATTTAGAATTCTTAACAAAACTGCACAGTATTACATATTTTTCCCTCCTCCATAACATTTCACTTATACATTTGGCATCATTCGAAAGTGCACTTACTCAAATGATTTCACCATCAACAAACCTATCTGCTAACCCTAGTGAAAATACTTGAAATTTTCCAACCCCTGGTCTACAAGTTGTCACTCTTTTCCCCTGGTGCTAGACAGTGAACTGTGCAAGTCTTTTTCAACTGCCAGGATGCAAAGAAATTTATAAATGCAAATCAGACGTGCAGTCTTCTTACCTTTCTTCTCTTCAGCCAACTCATCTTTGTCTTCAGCCACATCATCAGCAGATTCAGCACTCTCATCAACCCCATCACTCTCCTCTTGGTCATTATTTTCACCACTCTGGTCTTCCTCATCAAAGTCCATGTTATTAATACCATCATCATCACCACTGAAGTCTTTGTCACTTTCTGATGTACCTGCCTCTCCATCATGACTGCAGATTTATATTAAAAGACAAATAGATACAAAATATATAAACTAGGAAAAATGTAGGAACAGCTTTATTACTTAACGAGTACACAGTTTTGTATCAAAGATACAAAATATGTCTTTTAAGTTATAAACACAATTACTCATTAAATACTGTCACGTACAAAGCAGAATACATTTTTTTTTCCTGCAAAATCATGGATCAACAGTAAAGATAAAACGTAGTAAGCACTGGTAATGAAATGTGATACCAAAATGAAGCTTTAGTACCATTTAGAGCATACCTTCATCTTCTTCACTGCAAAGCTCCTTCTCGGCTTCATGGCAATGACCCCTGTATGTATTTCTAAATGCAGTTATCAATACAGTAAATGTGCCAGAATTTTTTTTAAAACCGATACAACGGCACCTGTGCTTCAACTGGCATGACGTACTTTCCGAAATAGCACCTTTGTCAGTACAGCATCTAAAACTGTATACTTTTTCTTAAATGTAAAATTAAATACGCTTAACAATCTTCAATGGGAAGAAATGTCCAAGTGAAAAAAATTTTTTTTTTCTTACCTTATTTGATGTGAGAATTAAAAAAAAAAAAAGGTAACCAATTCCCACTTCCATGCCACAAAGGCATGCTGGGGACACGGTTTTAGGTCACATTTTCAATGACCTCCAGCACATGAAAGTCTGATGTGGTCAGTATCACACCTGACTGCATTTACCTTCCCAGATTTCTCTGCTACCCATTTTCACATTTAGTCAAAACTGGCTTGTTATCTTCCATGTAAACTGGGCACCATCAGCCTCTCATTCCACTGCTTGCTCTTTACTAGGCTTTTGATACCATAAACTGGTTACAGTAACTGATGACCTCCAAATGTTTCTCTCTCTTTTTTTTTTTTTAATCAGTAACTGTCATCAACATGATCCCTGTCAGAACACACCCCTATCCTGCAAACTTGCAGGATTTCTCTTACATAGCAATATTTTTGCATTACTTAACGTTAAAAAAAAAAACAAGAACCAAAGAACATTTAGATGACACAATACCAGGATATAAACAAACACAATACCAAGATATAACCAAATGCAACATCAGGACATAAACAAACACAATACCATGATATAAACAAATGCAACATCAGGACATAAACAAATACAATACCATGATATAAACACAATATCAGGATGTGAACTAACATAACACCATGATATAAACAAATACAACGCCAAGATATAAACAAACACAACAACAGGACATAAACATATACCTGGATTCAGTAAAATGGCCTTCATCTTCATCTGACAGTGAAAAAAAGAAGATAAAACAAGTATATATGATATAAAGCATTTGCAGGGAAAACTAAAGGATTGATTGATTGATCTTTACTTCAAAAGGGTTAAGAATTGGGCATGCAGGCCCGTCTGACATTCTGCCCTTTATCATACATCTTTCACTCTATTCCAGACATTCTACAAATATTCTGTTCATGTAACAAACATAATTAACATTGAAGCTGAGAGACATAAAATAAAATATAACATTTATGTTTCGCTCTTAAACACTCACTCAGTACAGAAGTAACTACATACATTATAAATGACTATCTACTAAACAAAATTTTCGGGACTATTCAGAAAACAATTAATTGTATTCGGTGCCTGTAAGAGCAGTTTAAGATAACAAGGATATGCAATGCAGTAAATTTAGGGAATAAACTAACAGAACAAATGATGTGCAATGCTGTAAGTTTAGTGAATAAACTAACAGAACAATGATGTGCAATGCTGTAAGTTTAGTGAATAAATTAACAGAACAATGATGTGCAATGCAGTAATTTTACTGAATAAACTATAAGATAAACTACTTCATATACAGACAGTTTACAAGATGATTTTGTAGTTCGTAGCTTTCAAATATTTACAACAAAACCGAATGCCAAGTTTTACATTAAGCCATTCGCCTGCTGTTATGAAGTATGACAGTAAAAGTTCACAACTGGCTTTACTCCTACACTAAGCGTGAACACTAAGAATGCTTCTCTAATGTCACACAATAATTCATTCAGGTTACATATCAATAGACATTGACGCTTCTCCAATGTGTGCCATCAAAACCATTCATTTTACTTCTACACATCACCTTTTTTTTTTTAGCTTGTTCAGATATTTTTCTATCAGTCTTTCTTTTGTGCTGTTGTTTTCTTTCTTTCTTTTTGAGCTTTTTAATGATTGCTTGGTTCCACAACTCCTGCCTTCTCAATCTATGTCCAAAAGCTCAGAAAAAAAAAATTAGAAAAAGAAACATGAAAATTAAGTAGGATAATTCCTCACCTTCAGAAAAGATGTCCTTTCTGGATGCTTTCTTTCCTTTGTACTTGGGATCATCTGGAATAATGGCTGCCTGTCTCCTCAGACTACTTGAGCCAAAAGTTTCTACTTTGTCTACCCCTTCAACAAGAGAGGCCCTAAATCCTGAAATAGTGAGGTTTTTTAGTTGTAAAGAAATAAGCACAGTGATTGCATGAATCTACAATTTGAACAGGAAGACTTGAAATGGACCCCACCCCCCCAAAAAAAAACAAAACACACAAATAAAAAACAAACTGGAACCATAAGAGTTGACTAATCTAACCACAACTAGAACTGTATGGGCTGATTAGAGTAATCCAACTACAACTGTAAGAGCTGACTAGAGTAATCTAACTAAAGCTAGAACTGTAAGAGCTGACTAGAGTAACTAAAACTAGAACTGTAAGAGCTGACTAGAGTAATCTAACTACAACTAGAACTGTATGAGCTGACAGAGTAATCTAACTACAACTGTATGAGCTGACAGAGTAATCTAACTAAAACTAGAACTGTATGAGCTGACAGAGTAATCTAACTAAAACTAGAACTGTATGAGCTGACAGAGTAATCTAACTAAAACTACAACTGTAAGAGCTGACAGAGTAATCTAACTAAAACTTGAACTGTATGAGATGACTAGAGTAATCCAACTACAACTGTAAGAGCTGACAGAGTAATCTAATTGCAACTAGTATTAGTATATAAATACTAATATGTACGTATTCAGTAATGTCCGTTCATTCCTCAATAAAAATTACTTTGAAACAGACTTTCTGATTTCTCTTAGTATTTACAGTCAAAGAACGACATTATTTTGTCTGTCCGCTTCGCTCCAGAAACTCCCAAAATTCGGTGCTTATTTACTCTGACCTAACACGTGGAAAAAAGAAAACCGATAATCTAATGCCACACTTTAACATTACCATCTAATGGGTCCTCCGGATCAACGTCTAATTCGGGTGCAGTATTCTGTAGCCGGAATATGTCGTCAAACAACGAACTGGATCTGCTTTTCTCGGTCATTTTTATTTATCCTCTGTCGCCTGTTGCGAACCTGACATGAGCAAGATAGCGGAAGTAAAGTACGTGTCTATTGATATGTTCACCGTGCTGAAAAAAAACAAACCCAACAAACTGGGAGTATAACTCATTCATTAATTTATTTGCATGTCCCTTGCGGAACTTTGCCTCCCTAACAGCACTCATGTAGGTCTCTCGGTTGTGAGCAAGATGACCTGCTGCTGATGCATCCATTTGCAGATCATCAATGATGTCTTGCAGCTATCTTCGCCTTGGTCTTCCTATCTTTCTTTTTCCCATTATGTACCCTTCCAAGACGCTTTTCTCTAGATTATCATGACGTATAACTAGCAGTATAACTAGCGTTCTGAAAATGAAAAGGAACAATAACAGCAAAATAAATAAACGGTTACGTGATTTGAAAATATATACCTTCATTTCATGTCTAAGCAGATGGTAATCTTCGCGATTTTTTTGCAGGCAGATGTTAGTTCTCGGTTTTGATGAGAATCGTTTTGTTGAACATTCCTCTTATAGTTCATTCCACTAATGTTGGATTTGCGTTTAAGACCACATTAAAAGCGACTAGTTTTTGTACTGAATGTTTACGTTTATGTCTAATTGTGCTTTCGTTTTTGTCTTAAAATTTGGCATCGTTTCTGCATAAATGCTGCACCTTTACACAGAGCTGCTTTTTACATGATTAAATTTTTTGGAAGCTCCTAGTCCTCGTTACATAAAAATAACTCAGTTCCGAATAATTGTTCAAGTCCCAACAGTGGGTATTATTATTATTATTATTATTATTATTATTTCTGGTACTATCACAAAAAGGCATATAAAAATGGGCATCAGAAAAATCTACGAAGGTAAATGCGGTCAGGTGTGATAGCGACATCACATTTTCATGTCCTGAAAGTCTTGGAAATGCGGGCCTAACATCGTATCCCCAGTATGCCTTAAAAGCATGGGATCATCATCATCACCAGTCCTCTGTACTCCCAGTGGAGCATAAGGCATCAACAAAGTTTCTCCAGCCAGTCCTGTCCTGAGCAAGTCGAGATACCTCAAACCACGTCTTTCCTGCTTCCTTTAGTTCTTCCTGTATTGTGCGTCTCCATGTTCCCAATAACTTGCCACTCTTTCCTTTCCCTTGATGTCTCCATGTTAAGGTGGTGTAGGGGTGTCTTGCTCTTTCAGTCTGTAGTATGTGGTCCAGTAATGGTATGGAAGCGGGGACAGCACAATAACTGTCGCCAGCCGTCATGTATGGATCAGAAACGCGGAGAACAACAAAGAAAGATGAACAACAACTGCAGGTCTTTGAGAAAAAGATCATAAGAAGAATCTTTTGACCAATAAAGGATAACAACAGTGGAGAATGGGGAGCTAGAAAGAAGGCTGAACTAAATAGTTTATTTAAATCCCAAGGAATGATAAATGTGTTGAAACTGAACAGACTACGCTGGCTGGGCCATGTAGAAAGAATGGAAGAGAACAGACAAACGAAAATGATATATGCACAGGAGATGAGGGAAACAAGACCAAGGGGTAGACCAAGACAGAGATGGAAAGACAACACAGAAGAGGATATAAAAGAAATGTATATCACAAACTGGAGAGAGAATATTAGAAATAGAGAGGAATGGAGGCGAGCTTTATCTGCAGCAATGAGCCTTAATGATTAAAGCTGAAGAAGAAGAAGAAGAATAACTGCCGGCTACTCCACAAATATAACCTTTATGTATCTTCAACAGGCCGAAGAAAAAGGGGCAGACCGCGTGAAACTCTGAAGAGGACATTATTAAGAGAGGCCAAGTTAACAGGCATAAAATCCTTTGATGAGGTTGAAAGACTCGCCGAAGACAGGAAAAATTGGCGAACTACTTTGCGAGCCCTATGTGACGTCTAACGGCACGGGAAGGATATAAGATATAAGATAAGATGTATCTTATGGGAGACAACCCAGTTGCCGCCTCCATCCTTGTAAAGTGTGAATTATCTTTCCTTTTCAAGGTATTCATATCCATATCGCGTATTCCCATTCACTGAAGTCTCCCTCACAAAATCATCCAGTACCAGAATTTTCTGCGTCACACACTCTTTGAGTACATCTACTTGAATTGAATTTTGATGAAATGTAAATAACGTTAAAACTGACATGCTCATGCTTTTTAGAACCACTGTTAGTGTAACATTGCTCCTGCCGATAAACTTATCGACAAATATTCAGTAGTCACCATATGAATCCAAGGCACTACGACGAATTTTTAAAATCTCCAATACAACTTTCAAGGCAAGTGCATACATTTAAATATCTAGGCACTTGACTAACATCAGATGGGAAATGCACCTCTAAAATCAAGAATAGAATATGTCAAGCCAAAACAACTGTCAAACAAATGAGAACTTTCTTGTGCAATGCATTTCTGTCAACGAACATCAGAAGAGAGTTCTAAAAAGCTGCAGTGAGTCTGTCCTACTCTATGGAAGTGAGTCATGGACAATCAACAGATCGATAGAAAGATCACTAGAGTTAACAGAGATGTCGTTCGTTAGAAGAATGTTAAGAAGTTAGAAGAATGTTAAGAATAACATGGACAGCTAAGATGACAATCAGGGAATGACTAACAACAGCAAAATGTAGAAACGAACCCAATTAAATCCATAAGAAAAACAACAGTCATCATTTATAGGATATATAATGAGAAGAGGAGAGATTGAAAACATCATAACAACAGGAAAGATAAATGGGGAGAGAGTTGCAGGGGAAGACCAAGGAAAAAAATCACGGGCGGGCTAATGTGATGGCACAACAGAAAATCATCAACTGAGCTGGTAGAGCAAGATCTGTGGAGAAGCACGATCATCAATGTCTACTAGCATGGCACTGATGATGATTATGAATACAATTTTCACACATATAGCTACAGTAGATTACGTGGCATTACACTGAGTTATCTAGGACAGCGATTCTCAACCTGTAAGTCAACTAAGCATTACCAGGTAGCCTGCGACTGTGTTATCGGTTTGGTTGGTATTAAATACCATCTATGAATACAAGCATTTAAGGATTTATGAGATTGTGATATTACATATGAACTAGCGGTCCGCAGTTTGCATTCATTCATTTGCATGTCCCTTGTGGAACTTTGCCTCCCAAACAGCACTCCTGTAGGCCTTTCGGTTGTGAGCAAGATGGCCTACTGCTGCTGCGTCCATTTGCAGATCGTCAACGATTTCTTGCAGCCATTTTCGTTTTGGTCTTCCTTTTTTCTTTTTCCCATTATGTATCCCTCCAGTATGGTCTTCTCTAAATTATCATGACGTTTAATATGTCGAAAATATTTAAGTCTTCTCTCTTTAATCCTCTTTACTAGCCAGCCTTCTTCAATATTAAGCTCTTGTAGTATAGATATATTTGTTCTTTTTTGTGTCCACGATATGTGGAGAACTCTTCTGTAGCATTTACATTCAAAGGCATTTATGTGTTTCTCAGCTGTTTTGTTAAGTGTCCACGTCTCACAGGCATATGTTGCGATGGGAAAGATGCATGACCTTAAAAATCTTATTTTTGTAGTTCTGTCTACTCCTCCCCACAGATTCTTTATTTGTTTTACTTTCTGAAGAGCAATAGATGTCCTCCTTTTAATTTCCTTCATTGTATCTCCATTATTAGTTAGCAGTGATCTAAGATATTCAAAACTCTCCACTTCTTCCAATTTTTCTTCATTGATATATATTTCAGCTGCCTTGTTTGTTTTGTCAGTTGTCATCAATTTAGTTTTCTTTGCATTAAGATAGAGGTTCTGCTCTTCGCTGTTCTTACGGACTGACGTAATTAGTTTTTCCATTCCTTTTTGTGTTGTGGATAGTAACACTGTGTCATCAGCATATCTAATCTCTGGTATTTCATAACCTCCAGTTTTTATGGCATCGTAATATTCTTTGTCTACATCTTCTCTAACATTCCTCATTATATTTTCAGTATACAAATTAATAAGTAGGGTGACAATATGCACCCCTGACGGACCCCTTGTTTTATGTCAAACCAAGTTGTTGTTTCACCATTTATTGTTACTGCTGCTTGTTGGTCTAGATACAGCAGTGATGTTAATTGTATCAAATGTGTTGGAAATCCCATTTTTTTCCATTATTTTCCAAAGTTTCTGGTGTTGTAAACAATCAAATGCCTTTGAGCAGTCTATAAAGGATAAATATAGATTCCCGCAGTTTACAGTCAGATAGAAAAGTGGTCATTGGATGTAAAAAAAAAAAGGGCTGGGAACTAGTGATCTAGGGAACAAGAGAGGAATATATAGAATGCATTTGATTGGCCAGTCGGTCACGTGATTCAAAGATTAATGACGTTGTTGGGTGGATATAGAGAGCAGTTGGAAATGAGGAGTTGAGCAAAGATTAGAGAAGCGAGCGGAAGCAGTTAAAAGGATTTTAACAGAGAAATAACAGCTGTCTGAAAGTGGAAAGTAGCAATGGATTGCCCACATCATGAGAATGAACGAGGAATCTTGTAACACCAGACATCTTTGATGTGGACTCTACAGGATAAAGTAAGCATGGGCGAGGCCAAAAGAGACATGGAGGCGTGTAGCAGAGAAAATGATGATAATCAATGGAATGACATGGGAGACAGCCAAGAAGATAACGAAAGCCTGATAAGAGTATAAATCTATTATTACCAGCAACCCTATGTGTCCTGGGCGCTGAGGGGCTTTCCCTCTCTGTCTCTTAGGACGAGCATACATACATACATACATACATATATACATACATACATACATCCATGCATACATACATACATACATACATACATACATACATATATACATACATACATACATCCATGCATACATACATACATACATACATATATACATACATACATACATCCATGCATACATACATACATACATACATACATGCATATATACATACATACATACATATATGCATGCACACATACACACATACATACATACATACATACACACATACATACATACACACATACACACTTACATACGTATACACTTACATACATTCACCCATACACATATACACACATACACACAAGCACATATACATACATACCCACATACATACACATACATACATACAAACATCATACATATATACACACATACGCTCGTACATACACACATACATATACACATACATACACATACATACATACATACATACATACATACATACATACATACACAAATGAAATGACTTCCAAAAGAAATATTTCGAAGGCGTCTCTCTAAAACTTCTTGGATTATATATTTCTGCGGGTCTCTGTGAGTTATTTCTAAGTTTAGTTTTCGTTATCACAACTGCCACTTCTTCGGAAGCTCCACCGTGTCATCCTATTTCTACCTTTCCTCTTCTGTACCTGCTAACATACTAAACTTGCTTGCTGGACTTTGCCCTGGATTTCTCGTTCTCTTGAACTCGTTAATGAACTTTTTTTTGCCATTTCTCGTTCTCTCACGCGTTATGTAGACTTATAACGTAGTTTTCATTTTAGCCAACGGTTTCGTATTTTCTTATGTTTTAAAAATTCATAGTGAAATACTCTTGTCCTGCTGTCTCATCTTTGTATAATTACTTTCTCCAAATTTCCGGCATAATATAAAACATATTTCCATGTATTTGATTATATTTCGTTCTCTCACCCCCACTTTCATACTTTCTCATTTATCTTATTAGTTACCCCCTTTTTGTTTCTCTGCATCTCATTTCCCAACGCTGCTTTCTGTAATCAGCCAAACGTCTCTCTCCCTTCATCTGTCTGCTCTTACAATTTCTTTTAACTGGTAATGGAGTTACCGTTCTTCATCGATTAATTTCTTCTCTATTACTGCAGCTGTTCATTATAAACCTTTTTACTTATTGTTATTCTTCTTACTTTTATTTATATATTTATATATTTGTATATTTATATATTTACTGCATTTATTTTTGTTAACCTTAATTGTATTTAGCGTATTATTTTCTAACAGATTTTGTGCAGGGCACTATAGAACTGCTG
Organism: Achatina immaculata; assembly: GCA_009760885.1. Classification (NCBI taxonomy): domain Eukaryota; kingdom Metazoa; phylum Mollusca; class Gastropoda; order Stylommatophora; family Achatinidae; genus Lissachatina; species Lissachatina immaculata. The sequence continues at coordinate 6,009,719 of CM019718.1, forward strand.
TTAAGCAGAAATGTTATGTTTGAAATATGTAAATATTTTGTGACTTGAGCTGACATTTGTTATTATAGTTAAGTTATGTACCGTAAAAGATCGTTAGCGTAGTGGTTAGAGCACTCGTCTAACAAACGAATGGTCAAGGGTTCGAATCGTCAGCTGAGCGGGATTTTTTTTTTCTGACCTATACGACCCCTGGGTTCACCCAGCCTCGGAAAATGGGTATCAGAGAAATCTGGGAAAGTAAAGGGGCCTGGCGTGATACTGACCACATCACACTTTCATGTGCCGAAGGTCATGAAAAATACAGGCCTAACACCGTATTGGGCTCACCTGGGCAAGAGCAGAAAAAAAGGCGAAGGACAGGCATTTGTGGAAAACCCTTGCGGAAGCCCCATGTGCCCTGGGCACTTAAGGTTCAGAGAGAGAGAGAGAACACCGTATTCCCTAATATGCCTCAATGGCATGGAAACGGAAATTTTACCTTTACCTTACCTTAAAAGATACCTGTTGCATGTTGCTTTGATATTACTAACCACGCTGTATGAAACAAATGTGAATGAATATACAGTGTCCAAGTTGTCGTCCTTATAAGACTGGAGACCGATAGAGAATTATTTGCATTTTATCGTTGTATTGAGATTAGAAGGAACAGCTGTTGAAGGAGTCAATCAATTTGCATACCTCGGCAGCTACATAGACCAGGAAGGTAACATCAGAAAGGAAGTTAGAATTAGAATTGCAAAACCACTAATGACCTTCAAGAATCTTGAGAAAATACGGCACTCAAAAGTTATAAGCACAAAAACACCAAGCCAAGATCATTCAATTCAAATGTAACATCTACCCTCATTTACGCATGTGAAAGATGGAAAACAATTAAAGAAATATACAACAAATTAGACTCTTTTGAAAACAAATGCCTAAGGAAAATACTCGATATAAACTGGAACGAATCCAAGAACAACTCAGAGATAAGACAGATGAGCAAACAACAACCTGTCTCACGGGTGATCAGAAAAAGGAGATAGACATATGTCGGTCACGTGATGAGAAGAAACAATCAGAGAATACCAAAACAACCTATCAAGCGGAACACAACAGGCTGAAGAAAAAGAGGTCGGCCACGTGAAACTCTAAAGAAGACATTGTTGAGAGTCTCAGTTAGCAGGCATAAAATCCCTTGATGAGCTTGAAAAGCTCGCCGAGGACAGGAAAAATTGGCGAACTACCTTGCGAGGCCTATGTGACGTTTAACGGCACAGGAAGGATGTCAGATTGAGATTATGTATTAAAAGATGTTTGCATTGTTTGTTTATGCTTAGTGGAGTTGGTTGTATTACTAGGGAGAGAATGAGAGTGACAGTGGTAGATGACACGAAAAAAAAGGACTTGAGTTGACTGGATATATGGGACTGAGAATCGAAGTATAGGAGGAGAATAGATAATTCTAGAAGGTATCTAAAGTAAGAAATGGTAACAGGAGCTAAATAACTAAAAGAAATGTTTTATCGTAAGACAGTGCATGAAGATAAAATACAAGCCCCGATTGTGTAAAGGAGGAAAAGTAGAGAGAGAGAGAGAGAGAGAGAGAGAGAGAGAGAGAGAACAGCAGAAAATAAATTAATATTAATAACTGCAAACCATAGCATATTCTGTAGATTCACTATATTCAAAGTATATCCACAGTATACAAAGTACAGAACCAGTGATCAACACTCCCCCCTCCCTCCCCCGCAAATATAACAAAAGATATATGGAAATATAAGAAACATGTAAATAGATATATCAGTCTTTTTATACTGCCTTAAGATTGTGTTTTATACTTTACATTAGAAAAAGGCAAAACCGGAGCATCAAATGCGCTCTTTATTGTCACGGATTTTATTTTCAAGATCTCTATCTCTCTCTCTGAACCTTAAGTGCCTAGGGCACATGGGGCTTCCGCAAGGGTTTTCCACAAATGCCTGTCCTTTGCCTTTTTTTCTGCTCTTGCCCAGGTGAGCCCTCTATTGCTCAACATCCTTTCTGTTGTTCTTCTCCATGTCTCTTTTGGTCTACCCTTACTTCTGCTCCCCTGTGGTGTCCATCTTAGTGCTATTTTTGGTAGTGAGTTGTCAGTCATTCGGAGCACATGTCCCAACCATCGCCAGCGTCTTTCTTCAATAATTGTTGTCAGTGGTTTCATCTGCATTTCTGCCAATAAGATGTTATTTCTTATGGTGTTTGGCCAAAATATTTTTCTAATTCTTCGTAAACATTTAGTCTGGAAAGAATTCAACTTGTTTTCTATGGTTTTGGTGATTTTCCAGCATTCACTTCCATAGAGTAGTACACTTAGAACATTACTCTTAAATATCCTGATTTTCATATTTATGCTTAGTTTTTTTTATTTCCATATAGTCTGCAGCATTGCAAAAGCCTGGTTTGCTCTAGTAAGTCTGCTGTTGATGTCCTCTGTGCTGTCTCCATTTTCTACTACTCTGCTGCCAAGGTATACAAATTCGTTGACCTCCTCCACTAACTTGTTATCTACTCTGAGTACATTTCTGTTGTTCACATTTTGCTTCATTAATTTTGTCTTTCCTACGTTGATCTTTAGTCCTATGTTGTTTGCATTCTGGGTTAACTTGTTTATTTTATCTTGCATATCTTTGTGACTGCTTGATAATAGACAAATGTCGTCCGCAAAGTCAAGGTCCTCCAGCACTGTGTTAAGGGTCCATTGTAATCCTCTGCGTTTGTCTGATGTTGCCTCCTTCATTAACCAGTCTACTGCCAAGAAAAATAATGTTGGTGATAGTACACATCCCTGTTTCACTCCTGTTTGTACCCTAAAGCTGCTGGAGGTATGTTCTCCACAGATAACTTTGCACTGAAAACCCTCGTATAGGGCTTTGATTACATTAACTATTTTATGGGGGAGGCCATGCCATCTTAGGATTTTCCACAGTGCATCTCTGTTGACACTGTCAAAGGATTTCTCAAAATCTATGAATAATGCATATGTTGTGCTATGCCACTCATTTGCCTGTTCTAATATTTGTCTAAGTACAAATATGTAGTCTATGCATGATCTTCCTTTCCTAAATCCTGCCTGCTCTTTCCGAAGTTTTTCCTCAAGTGTTGGTACAATTCTGTTGATGATTATTCTGCAAAATACTTTACTGGTGAGTGGCAGTAGGGTAATGCCTCTCCAGTTCCCACAATCTCTGAGGTCACCCTTCTTTGGTAGTTTTACTATAAGCGCAGTTTTCCACTCCTCTGGGGCTTTTTCTAGATCCCAAATTTGTTGTAATATCCGGCAAAGTTGTTTTGGTGTTTCTGTTTCTTCTGCTTTCAACATCTCAGCAGTCACTTCATCTTCACCTGGTGCCCTGTCTGATTTTAGCTTCTTTATCGCCTCCTTTACTTCATTTATTGTTATTGGTCCTGTATTGATGTTTAGTTCCGTTTTTGCTTCAGGTATGTCTATTATTTGTGTTGCTTGTGTTCTGTTTAGTAGGGTGTTAAAGTGTTCCCTCCATCTTTCAATTTTTTATCTTTCTCCACTGACCAGTTGTCCATTTTGTGTTCTTACTGCACTTTCATATCTTGTGTTGAAGTTACCTGTCATCTGCTTTGTGATTTTATATATGGTTTTCATGTCATTTGTATATGCTGCTTTCTCTGCTGTTTCTGCTAAGTTGTCATAATACTGACGTTTATCTTGACGGCATGATTCCTTCACTTCTTTGTCTTTTTGTGCATAATTACTTAAAACTCGTTCTTTAAGTCGTTGTGATTTGGTGTTCAGTAATTTTTTCTTGATTTCTTTTCTTTGCTCTATCTTTTCCCATGTGGTCTCGCTTATCCATTCCTCTTTTCTCCTTTTCCGATATCCCAGCACCTTTTTTGCTGTTTCCTGTAATGTTTTATTGAACTCTAATATGGACATTTCTGCTTCGTCTTGTAGGACACTGAAGCGGTTCTTAAGTACTATTGAGAATTCATTTCTTGTTTGCTGGTCTATCAGTTTTCTTGTATCAAAATGTATCTTTCTGTGTTCTCCGATTTTGGCTTTCCTCAATTTTAGTTTTATTTTAGCTACCAGAAGGTTGTGATCACTTCCTACATCTGCTCCTTTCCTTGCTCGCACATCTTGTAGTGACCGTTTCCACTTGTTGTTTATTAGTATGTGATCGATTTGGTTTTCTGTGGTTTTATCTGGTGACCTCCAAGTCACCTTATGGATGTTTTGGTGTTGGAAAATTGTCCCTCCGATGGTCATCATGTTTTCTTCACAGAAACTGCACAGTCTTTCTCCATTTTCATTTATTTCTCCGATTCCTTCTCTTCCTATGATTCTTCTTCTATCTTCATTTCCTTCATCTACTTTTGCATTGAAGTCGCCCAAGATGAGTAGCATATCATGCTTGGGTATTGTTTCTACTGTGGCTTGAAGGCTGTTGTAAAAATCTTCTTTTAATTCCTCTTCAGCTGCTTCTGTTGGTGCATAACAAACTATAATAGACAGCTTCGTGAATCTTGAGTTGAACCGTGCATATAATAATCTCTCATTTATTGGGGTCCATTTCAGCAATGCTCTTGATGCTTCTTTTGTTATAATCAATTCTACTCCTCCTTCATGAAGATCTTCTTTACCTGACCATATTATTGTATCTTCTGTGTGCTGTGTTGTTAATTTCCTTCTGCCTTGTCCTGTCCATCTTGCTTCTTGTATTCCTAGTATGTCTAGTTTGTATCTGTGCATTTCCTTGATGGTTTGTGCTAGTTTTCCAGTCTGGTTAAGTGTTCTTACATTCCAGCTGCCTATTTGCATCTTGTGTTTAGGTTCCAGGAGGTCTGCAGTCGGGCTGGGGACTTCCAGTGGCTGGCTTTCATCCGCAACCTTCATGGGCTCAGTTTCCTGATACTCATTTCTTCTTCCACCTGCATTTATTTTTTCCCTTGCTTCCGTTTCTGTAGCAGTCTGATATTTTTTTTACCAGATAGGGTTGCTGGCCCTATGCCGAACCCTCCTTAGTCGCCTTTTACGATCATGCGTGGTAGGGTACAGTGGTCCTATTCTTTGCAGATCCCGGGTACCACACGGGGGATTTTCAAGATGTGCAATCATAAATTCTGGATGTCTGAAGTACCCAGACAATATATAAACTCGTATAGCCATTAAACAAGGAAAGTTGATGTAACAAAGTAATAAAAGTGTTATCAGTGTTATTATTGTGAGAATTATTATTATTATTATTATAAGTCAGAATTATTATTATTGTTAGAATTACTATTATTATTATTATAAGTCAGAATTATTATTATTATTATTCACGAATTAAGATATGTGGCACTGTTATTAATCTTAGAATGTGTATTAAAGAATTTATTTATGAGAGACACACGAAGGGAACTCGGCGGAGACAGATGATCTGTGTGAGAAAAGAGAAAACAGAGGAACGGAAAGAAACGAAGACAGATGACGTTGGAGAGAAGACGGACCCACGAATTCGCTACCAGTATATAACATAGTGATTAGGAACGAATACCCCAAGAAAAAGTCCACCGAAGTCAGAAGTTTAAATTATTGAATAGCAGCTGCCGAACAAATGTACATAGTTCAATTTTACAACCATGCAATTTGTTGCAAATATTTCAGATATGTAAATGTGTGTCAGTCTTTATGAAATTAAACATTACCAGCGATCGTGAGTTGGACTCTATTCGTCTGCTTGATATCTCTCTCGCTCTCTGAACCTTAAGTGCCCAGGGCATATGGGGCTTCCACAAGGGTTTTCCACAAATGCCTGTAATTTGCCTTTTTTCTGCTCTTGCCCAGGTGAGCCCTCTATTGCTCAACATCCTTTCTGTTGTTCTTGTCTCTTTTGGTCTACCCTTACTTCTATTCCCCTGTGGTGTCCATCTTAGTGCTATTTTTGGTAGTGAGTTGTCAGTCATTCGGAGCACATGTCCCAACCATCGCCAGCGTCTTTCCTCAATAATTGTTGTCAGTGGCTTCATCTGCATTTCTGCCAACAAGACGTTATTTCTTATGGTGTTTGGCCAAAATATTTTTCTAATTCTTCGTAAACATTTAGTCTGGAAAGAATTCAACTTGTTTTCTATGATTTTGGTGATTTTCCAGCATTCACGTCCATAGAGTATTCCACTTGGAATATTACTCTTAAATATCCCGATTTTCGTATTTATGCGTAGTTTTTTTAGATTTCATTTTTAGGTTGACATCACTGAGAGAGAATTAGAAGTGTGAGGAATCACGTTGTGTTAGATGAAGTATTTGGTGGAGATTCTTGAGGAACTGTTGTTTTCAGGAAAGACAACTAAGAAAAGTGTCATCCTCGGTAATCACAAAGGGTTAAAACTACAAATGACTGTTACGAAGAACGCTTTATCATAGCAGAATAAACCAGCAAAGATCAGAAACAAGGATATATCGGCTGAAAGTGTTGCCAGGACGAGTGTTATCTTTGACAGTTACCAGACGGTAAAGGATTCGGTATTGCATTAAAACAACTATTTTGAAACACCTATATTCGAAACACAGATTTGTTAAATTGCAAGGTAATGCAAAAGAGCCGAACAGCGTAGATGACACTGGTTCAACATTTTAACTTTCATTATATTTTTCGAGAGAGAATACCACTGTGACATATTAACAGAAGATTCAGAAACGCTCTTCAGGTAGCTAAAGCAGTCCATTGGGCAGACTGCCACGATGACCGCAGATCAGTAATAACAAAGTTAAGGTTAAAACTGAAGACTGTTAATAATGAATCAGAAACTCTAAACTAAATAAAGATGTATTAGGAAAAAAGATAAAGAAATAAACGATAAACCCATCATAGAAGTTTTAAAAATATGATGTATTAACAGACTCAGTCAGTCAGTTATTTGCATGTCCCTTGCGGAACTTTGCTTCCGCAACAGCTCTCCTGTAGGCCTCTCGGTTATAAGCAAGATGCCCTGCTGCTGATGCATCCATTTGTAAATTATCAACGATGTCTTGCACCCATCTTCGCCTTGGTCTTCCTCTCTTTCTTTTTCCCATTATGTACCTTCCAAGACGGTCTTCTCTAAATTATCATGACATTTAATGTGTCCAAAATATTTAAGTTTTCTCTGTTTAATCCTCTTTACTAGCCAGCCTTCTTCAATATTAAGTTCTTGAAGTATGGATATATTTGTTCTTTTTTGTGTGCAATTGACATATTACGAAATATTATTTCAAAATGTAAATGATAAACGGGAAACCTTAAAAGAATCCTTTCATCAAGCATTAGAAGTATCAGTGCCAAATGAACAGAAAAACCAAGAAAAACTGGATAACAGATGACATTCTAGAATAATAAGAGAATGAAGAAAAAAATTTATGAAGATCTTACATCTTACATCCTTAAATGTCACATAGGCCTCGCATAGTTGTTTGCCAAGTTTTCCTATTCTCGGCTAGATTTTCAACCTCATTAAGGGATGTTATGTCTACTAAACTGGCCTTTCTCAACAGTGTCTTCTTTAGAGTTTCACTTGGCCGACCTCTTTTTCTTCGGCCTATTGTGTCCCACTTGATAGCTTGTTTTGGGATTCTCTGATTGTTTCTTCTCATCACGTGACCGACATATGTCCATCTTCTTTTTCTGATCACCCGTGAGACAGGTTGTTGTTTGCTCATCTGTATTATCTCTGAGTTGTTATTGAATTCTTTCCACTTTATACCGTGTATTTTCCTGAGGGATTTGTTTTCAAAAGAGTCTATTTGTTGTCTATTTCTTTAGTTGTTTTCCATCTTTCACATGCATAAATGAGGGTGGATATTACATTTACATTGAATGGTCATTAATGTTTACAATTTCTGAATGCCATATGTTCTCAAGATTCTTGAAGGTCAGTGCTGCTTTGCAATTCAATTCTAACTTCCTTTCTGGTGTCGCCATCCTGGTCTATGTAGCTGCCGAGGTATGCAAAGTGGTTGACTTCAGTAATATTAACAAAGAAATAAGATTATAAGATCATAATATTATCATTATATTATCATACATGATGAGGTTGAAAGACTCACCGAAGACAGGAAAAATTGGCAAACTACTTTGCGAGCCCTATGTGACGTTTAACGGCACGGGAAGGATATAAGATATAAGATAAGATTATCATATTATTATTATAAGATGATAAGTTTATAATCTCATAATATTAAAAGGAAATAAGAAGGCGGTGCAAGGAAGAGGAAAGAAAGATGGACTGTTAGAGCAATGTGATAAGATTGAAAAACAGTTTTATAATGGTACATAATTTCATAAAAAAGAGAAAAGAACCTTGTGGGAAAGGAACAAGCAAAGCAACAGACTTTGAAAGCAAAGGAAAGTAAAGTTATAGTGAAAAAAAAAGAGGAACTCATAATCAACGAGTAACATATCAAGAAGCGAAAACGGCCATCCGCAACAAACTAAACACCAACTGGAAAGGAACAATGAAAATAGAATCAACACAAGATCCCACTCATCAACTCCGGAGATACCACCAAATCACAGTCTTTCGACTAAGAACGGGAGACTGCAGACTTCTAAGCCACATCCGTCGGGTCAAAATATACACAAATAAGCGCCCTCCCGTGGCTTTGGGATGCAGACGCCAGAACACATCCTGCAAACCTGTCCAACCCACTCAAACCTCCGAGCACAGATCTGGCCCGAGGGAGAGGAACAGAAAGAAAAGCTAGGAGGGGGGGGGGGCGCGGCGGACTTCGTCGGGGCGACAGGTCTGCAGATTATTAGATACCAAACTTTCTCGAACGCTGACGAAGAAGAAGAAGAAGAAGAAGGAGAATGAGAAGAAGAAGAAGAAGAAGAGAGCAAAGACAGCTTTTTATGACATGAAGAAGATACTAATATATAAGAAAATGTCTCTAAAAGTGAGCAAAAGAGTATTATAGTGCTATATAGAGCCAATATCGCTATATGATTGTGAAACTTGGACAGTCAACGAGAAGATAAAAAAGAAACTGAAAGCAACGAAGAGGTGGTTTTAGAGAAAGATGCAAAAAAGAAAAAAAAAACAACCCCAAGCAGACAGAAAAGCAAGCGAAGAGCTCCCCAGAGAGGTCTCAGATCAACCAAATCTGGTTTAAACGCTAATAGAAAGTCAATCACAATTTCTTGGACATGTCACAAGAAGACAGAAATTGGAGAACTTAGTAATGATTGGAAAATTCAAAGCGGAAAAGGAAGAGGAAGAGAGGAAGGCCTAGAGATAAATATTTCAGTGGATTGACGACGTGGCACGGAACAAGAAAATCATCTGAACTAATCGGAAACTCCAAGGACCGCGAGAGATAGAGAAGCATGATAGCCAACGATGTAATAATAATAATAATAATAGGTAAAAAAAGTAAAGGTAATCCTGTCATGCCTTAGAGGCACATAGGGATATGGTGTTAGTGCCCATATTTTCCTTGACCTGTCAGCACACTAGAGAGTAATATGGTCAGTATCACGCCTGGCCGCCTTTCCTCCCCCAACTCCAGAAGAAGTCGGGTACCCATATCTACAGCCGGGTGACTGGGGTGCCTCTGGCCGGAAACGGACCCCCAACCTTCGCCATGAGAGACCAATACAAATAATAATAATAATAACAATAATAATAATAATAATAATAATTGTAACATGTTGATTTTCATCGAAGGATGCAAGCTCAGAGTTTGAAATATGTTGCCAAGTGATACGGTATCAGAAGAGTTTTATATCACTGGAAGGAAACTGTGTAATGAAAATGAGCAGAAAGAGAGACATATAAGCAATTTTGGCTAGACAATTTATCTTTGGATGAGCGAAATTCACAATTAGTTTATTAAAAAGGAGCAACTAACGTAAGCAGAAGGCGATTAAGATTAAATACGCATGCACGAAACACTTGACCATGCCAAACAAATGTAGTTTATTGCTGCTATGGCCGGTTATACCAGGCATATTTTGGTACTTAAACATGAGAGGCTAATCTGGAAAACGATGTTTGCGAATTCCACATGAGAGAAGTTAATAAGAAAAAAAAAAAGATGATTGGCACATTCCACATGAGAGAAGGTGATGAGAAAAATGATGATTGACAAATTCCATTTGAGAGAAACCGATCTGAAAGAAGATGGACGAGTTCCATAAACTGCTGTTTGTCTGCCTGTTTAGGATAAGTCTTCTGAATCGAGAGAAGCGATTATATGGAGGCCACTTTCTTTCCCTGTCAGCAGAATCAAGCTTTCTATGGTCCAGTCGTTTTGACTGGTTGGTTGGTTAGTAGCTTTGTTAGTTGATTGGTTTGTTGGTTAGCGAGTTAGTAGCTTTGTTAGTTGATTGGTTTGTTGGTTAGCGAGTTAGTAGCTTCGTTAGTTGATTGGTTTGTTGGTTAGCGAGTTAGTAGCTTTGTTAGTTGATTGGTTTGTTGGTTAGCGAGTTAGTAGCTTCGTTAGTTGATTGGTTTGTTGGTTAGCGAGTTAGTAGCTTTGTTAGTTGATTGGTTTGTTGGTTAGCGAGTTAGTAGCTTCGTTAGTTGATTGGTTTGTTGGTTAGCGAGTTAGTAGCTTCGTTAGTTGATTGGTTTGTTGGTTAGCGAGTTAGTAGCTTTGTTAGTTGATTGGTTGGTTGACTGACTGACTGATTGCTTGGTTGATTGGTTGGTTGGGTGGTTGACTGTTTGATTGGTTGGTTGATTGGCCGGCGGGTTAGTAGCTTTGTTGGATGATTGGTCATTTGGCTAACTGTGTTTAATTCCCTGGCAGGTTATTTTTGCGGAGCTAGGGCTTACATAAATAGCAGAAGAAGAAGTCAGTATTTCCCAAGCTGGTTTCAGGCAAGGAAGAGGATCAAGAGATCATATATTCAATATAAGATTAATAATAGAGAAATGCTGAGAGTTTAATGTGAATCTATATTTATCCTTTATAGACTACTCAAAGGCATTTGATTGTGCACAACACCAGAAACTTTGGGAAATAATGGAAAAAATGGGATTTCCAACACATTTGATACAATTAACATCACTGCTGTATCTAGACCAACAGCAGCAGTAAGAATAAATGGTGAAACAACAACTTGGTTTGATATAAAACAAGGGGTCCGTGGGGGGGGGCATATTGTTGCCTTACTTATTTAACTTGTATACTGAAAATATAATGAGGAGTGTTAGAGACGATGTAGACAAAGAATATTATGATGCCATAACAACTGGAGGTTATGAAATACAAGAGATTAGATATGCTAATGACACAGTATTACTGTCCACAACACAAAAAGGAATGGAAAAACTAATTATGTCAGTCCGTAAGAATAGTGAAGAGCAAAACCTCTATCTTAATGCGAAAAAAACTAAACTGATGACAACTGACAAAACAAATAAGGCAGCTGATATATGTATCAATGAGGAAAAACTGGAAGAAGTGGAGAGTTTCGAATATCTTGGATCACTGCTAACTAATAATGGAGATACAATGAGGGAAATTAAAAGGAGCACATCTATCGATCTTCAGAAAGTGAACCAACTAAAGAATCCGTGGCGAGGAACAGACAGAACTACAAAAATAAGATTTTTAAGGTCATGCATCTTTCCCATCGCAACATATGCCTGTGAGACCTGGACAATTAACAAAACAGCTGAGAAACACATAAATGCCTTTGAATGTAAATGCTACAGAAGAGTTCTTCAAATATCGTGGACACAAAAAAGAACAAATATACCCATACTACAAGCTGGAAGGGTACATAATGGGAAAAAGAAAGAGAGGAAGACCAAGGGAAGATGGCTGCAAGACATCGTTGATGATCTGCAATGGATGCACCAGCTGCAGGCCATCTTGCTCATAACTGAGAGGCCTACAAGAGAGCTGTTAGAGAGGCAAAGTCTCACAAGGACATGCAAATGAAAGAGGACTTACATAGGATTGAGGTCAGTAGTGAATTCCAGTTGCCTGAGCTCTCAAGGGAAGTTTTGTTTTTGTTGATTTCTGTTTCATTCTGTTGGTTAAGCCATTCTCTTTTCATCCATTGCGCTCCCTCCTTGTTTCCTTCTCCTTGTCTTCTTCTTCTTCTCTTAAGACGGGAGGCCCTTTGGGGGCCCTTCCTTGAAAGCCCCCGAGGCCCTGGAGCACAGCAGTGGCTGGACCCCCCCCCCCCCCATACGAGGGTCTGCTGGCGGCTGCCTAATTAGTCTAACAGTGACGCTTATCTGGCTGGTAAGACAAATGGAAACGTTCAGCCCTTTCAATTACGGCGTAAATATCGGCTTTCCTGCGTCCACTGGGTGGGGGGCGGGGGGCGGGAAATACTCTGTGGTTGCTGCTAACCTAGAGTAATCACCACATTGTGTGTAAGTTGGGTTTGTAATCTCTCTCTCTCTCTCTCTTCCTTCTCCCGTCTCCCTCTCCCTGACCCTTATTCTTATCCCAGCTCTAGGATTAGAAACCTGTCTTCACCCAACATGGCCGCACCGCTCTCAGCAAGTATTCCAAATATGATAACCGGACAAGTCTGAGAATCTCCCCTAAATAAAAAAATGCTACGCCAATATATTGTCTGGGCTGATTAGTTCATTGATTACACTTACTAGACTCATATGGCTCCCCCCTCCCCCCTCTTACACAAATTGATTCTAATTACGCCAGAAATGCTCTTTCTTTCAATACGCCTGGTTCGGTTTGGCAGTTAATGAACAAACTTTTGTTTCACTGCAGCGCAGAAAGGATTGCAGGAAAACAGATGAATAATTCTTGATGAACATATCTGTGTGTGTGGGGGGGGGGGGGGAGAGTAATTTTACAATGAAAATGGAACATTAAGACGAGGCCGTCAGATTGATTTTGCAAAGGCAAACAAATTCTTGCAAAGAATGCAAACTAAATTTGTTTTTTTTCCCTACACAATAACAAATTGTTATGGCACATAAAAAGATATATAAAACATATTTTAAACAAAAAAGACATTGCTAGAACTGCATTTTTATTTACTGAAAACATAACCGAATGTAAACAGCTAAATAACCGTTTTATAGCCGTGGCTATGATGGTATTTGTGTCTTTAACAAGACACACACAGGGCTAATGTGAAAGGAGATTCTATCCATCTCTAACTAGCTTGTGCATTTATGAGCTGTCGGAGCACAGGATGGTATACTTTTCTGAGGTCTCTGTAGGAAGACAAAAGCAGTTACACGGGAAAAAAAGTGTCTCAAGCGTAAAAAGAAAAAATTGTAGAGGAACTTTCAAAGCTTTAAATCACATGCCACACGTTGTTCTGGACACAAGACGGCGGAATAAGGAGCAGAAAAGTCATTTTAGGAGTCAGAACTGTTGAAAACCAGCAGTCAAGCGGAGCTTTCGTACACGTTTCGGAAGGAACAGGTTTCTAGAGCGCTCATTTATCAACAGTATCACCGCAACGGGTTGCATGTGAGGCGTCCATCTATATCATGGGAAAAGATGGAGGAAATTTGCAAATGCGCAGTCCATTAAAATCACTTCAGCGGGGCAGTCGTGAGTTGGCAGATACAGAAGCCAACAGTGTGGTGTGTGTTACGACAGTGTCTTTGCACGGGCTCGTACAAGCTAAAGCTAGTGCGTGTTTTAATAACAATAACAAAAAATGACAATCGTCAACCATCAATTCTGTATCGACTTTCAAAGCAAGATCGAGAAAGATAACTCGTTTCTACAGGGAGGGTAATTTTCGGCGACGAATTTAAGTGGGAAAGTGAATAGGCACAATGCTCGTAACAGGTCATCGAACATCTTTTGGGCCATTTCGAGGACCCTTCTTATTCGAGGAAGACTCTGTAACTGGGCTGTCCTATCTGAATATGCTAACTGATTTACTCATGTGCCAGGTTCATGAAGGCGGCCATAACTTCATAGCTGAGCAAAACCTTTCCACAGGCACTGAGACGTGCCCGACATTTTGAACGCTAACCTGGACAGTGAAAGAACTGGTAAAACCGACGCACATTTGTTCCCGTGGCCTTCTGGATCCTCCGACCTGACGTCTCGTGACTTTTTCTTGTTGCGCGGGGTGGGGGGTGGGTGGGGGTGGGGGTAAATTAAAGACAGTGTTTACTTGCCTCCACTTTCACAGGATCTGAACATTCTGAAACAGGGAACCACAGATGTCACTGTATCTGTTACTCCAGATATGCTATGTAAAATCTGGGAGGGTCTTGATTATCGCATTGATGTATGCCTTGTCACTGCAGGTGAGAGGGGGGGGGGGAGATTAGCACACTGTGTCTCTGCATGGCATGTCCAAAACTTTTGAGAATTTCTCTACAAAGCAACACTAAGTTTGTAGCTGCACTTGTCCTCCTACAGTGCACTTGTCCTCCTGTAGTAGACTTGTCCTTCTACAGTGCACTTGTCCTCCTATAGTAGACTTGTCCTTCTACAGTGCACTCCAGAAAGTGTGAAGGAACATTAGGAACACCATATACAGAAAATATCTCCACAAAACCGATGCTTCAATAACCACATATTAAACACCCGAAAGAGAAAAGCGGGCTACACACAGCACGAAGAAGCAGGTTGCCAACGCCTGCGTACTTAATATCTAATTAATTCAGCCAATAGAACAACAGCCTAGAACATCAGTGAAGCTAAGAAAGACATGAAAGACAGATAGAGATCACAAGAGAATTAACTGAGAACTGAATCGAATGCCCCCCCCCCCCAAAAAAAAAAAAAACAACAAAAAAACAACAGAGGAACAACTCTAATGTGAGAGAGGGAAGAACGGTTAAGCAACAGGGACACGAAACACCTGAGGTTACAGGTATTGGAGATAGATCAAAGCAGTAGGGAACACGGTCCTAGAGTCGGGGAAGGACACCAAATACAGTAACTAACACCAAGAGAGTGTAAGGGAATAGATAGCACTAGTTACCTAGGTTGATTGACAACCCTAGGCATAGGAAATAATGAGTCAGAAACAGATAATACCGGAAGTGCGCAATTCTGGGAAAGGTCCGTCTCTGTTCTAGTATATAAAGAAAACATGATAGAATTTTAATCGGTCGGGATTTGTAAGCTGAGCACGTGGGAGGCCAGCTTATCAGGGGAGTCATATGATTGTTCAAGCGCGAATGAGAAGTTTATTCGTCGAAACGAGAACCATCATGTATTAGGTTAGTATGGGTTTTTAATTATGTGATGTGGATGTATGCAAGCGGTGCTGTGGGTTCTCTCGATCAACCCCGATCCATTTAGTTAAATATTTTGTTAGTGATTGTGTTATAAACGGAAATGAATAATCATAAATCAGTTAAGTTATAATTGTTCTATGTAGGATTTTGATGTTTTTATTTTTAGTGGTAATGTGGAAGTGATCCTTATTATGTGAACTTTATTTTAGATTACTGGTTTTTATGCATATGCATGTGAATACATTCTTAACGCTTAGTTACGTTTGTTGCAATCTGAACCGAACATATATTTAAGGATTGTTTTAGTGATTTTTGTTGATAACAATATAAGCCGATAAATAACAACATATAAATGATATTTTCTTTGATTGTGCTAACTATGTAAACTGATGATTAACAACAGTATTAGTTTATGATTATTTGAATTAGTATTGATTATGTCTGTTTTCTTTCATCGGCGCAATGTGTGAATGTGTTAGTCTGTGCAGTCTTCAATCCTCATGTACCTAATAAAGCTAGATATAAAAAAATACAGTTAAAAATCATATAAAATTCAGACATACCCCAAATGAAATCATGTTTTATTCCTACAAGAGAGCTTACGAGGTATAAGCAAAAACTGTGCAGGTGTTATATGAGAAAAAAAGCATTGATACTATTGCTGCTTTGTTGTTGTTGTTGTTGTTGTAGTTGTTGCTATTGTTCTTTTTGTAGTTGTTCTTCTTGTTCTTATAGTTATTGCTATTGCTTTTGTTGTGTTGTTGTTCTTGTCACTGTTGTAGTAGTTGTTGTTATTGTTTTTGTTATTGTTGCTTCTCTTGTTTGCTAATGTCTTCTTGTTGTTCTTGCCATTGATGTTTCTGTTGTTGCTATTATTATTGTTTTTGCTCTTCTTGTTGTTGTTATTGTTCTTGTTGTTGCTGTTCTTGTTGCTACTGTCCTTGTTTTTGTTGTTTCGGTTGTTTTTGTTCTCCTAATTCTTAATTTTCCTCTTTTCTAATTATTATGAACTAGAAGAATGTGTGGCACATAATAGAATCAAGAACAGAACGTAGTTGTATGACTATTATTTTTGTTATTGCCGTTTTTCGTTGCCGTTATATTTGTGTCAACAGAGATGCACTGTGGAAAATCCTAAAATGGCATGGCCTCCCCCATAAGATAGTGAATATAATCAAAGCCCTGTACGAGGGTTTTCAGTGCAAAGTTATCTGTGGAGAACATACCTCCAGCAGCTTTAGGGTACAAACAGGAATGAAGCAGGGATGTGTACTATCACCAACATTATTTATCTTGGCAGTAGACTGGTTAATGAAGGAGGCAACATCAGACAAACGCAGAGGATTACAATGGATCCTTGACTTTGAGGACGACATATGTCTACTATCAATCAGCCACAAAGATATGCAAGATAAAATAAACAAGCTAATTCAGAATGCAAACAACATAAGATCAACGTAGGAAAGACAAAGTTAATGAAGCTAAATGTGAACAACAGAAATGTACTCAGAGTAGATAGTAAATTAGTGGAGGAGGTCAACGAATTTGTATACCTTGGCAGTAGAGTAGTAGAAAATGGAGACAGCACAGAGGACATCAACAGCAGACTTACTAGAGCAAACCAGGCTTTTGCAGTGCTGCAGACTATATGGAAATCTAAAAAACTAAGCATAAATACGAAAATCAGGATATTTAAGAATAATGTTCTAAGTGTATTACTCTACGGAAGTGAATGCTGGAAAATCACCAAAAAAACCATAGAAAACGAGTTGAATTCTTTCCAGACTAAATGTTTACGAAGAATTAGACAAATATTTTGGCCAAACACCATAAGAAATAACGTCTTGTTGGCAGAAATGCAGATGAAACCACCGACAGCAGTTATTGAGGAAAGACGCTGGTGATGGTTGGGACATGTGCTCCGAATGACTGACAACTCACTACCAAAAATAGTAAGATGGACACCACAGGGAAACAGAAATAAGGGTAGACCAAAAGAGACATGGAGAAGAACAACAGAAAGGATGTTGAGCAATAGATGGCTCACCTGGGCAAAAGCAGAAAAAAAGGCAAAGGACAAGCATTTGTGGAAAACCCTTGTGGAAGCCCCATGTGCCCTGGGCACTTAAGGTTCAGAGAGAGAGAGAGAGAGAGAGAGAGAAAGAGAGAGGGAGGGAGGGAGGGAGAGAGAGAGGGAGAGAGAAAATGAGATTTGGTATTTTTTGTTGTTGCAGATATGTTGTTTAAAAACGCAGATACACATTTTAAGAAACGTGCCTACGTGATCAACATACCCTCAATTTGCTGACATCCTTTCTTCGAAGAATCAGGGCACGTGATCAGTGTCCATGAACTTGTAACCTTATATCATGTCAAGTAGTAATCTTTCTAACAGCCCGTCTTTCCACATTTCGTTAATTTATGCTGCTTGAAGCAGCACACAAAAATCTCAATGTCAGACATAATGAAACGAAACAAAAAGCTAGGGACGATTCTGGAAGAATGAATCTAATGTAATTATAATAAGGTACCGACTTTCCTGGCCGCCATGATGCAATCAAACATGCAGACCTCTCATCTTTTCACTCCGGCATGTAGAGGCGTTGCTAAGGGCTACATGCCGCGCATTGGTGAGCAACAAATTTGCATAAATTTATGCAACGAAATATTTGCTTATTTTAATGATCTTCCAGAAGAAGGGGAAAAACATCGATAACAGTACATTAAGGTGAATCTGACACATAAGATAGGAAGCACAAGACATCATTTAGTAAACATATATTTTTTAAGCGTCAAACAATGCGTTTAATGTTTTGTTCTAAAATATACCTTGAGAATTTACGAGACAAAATACAGTACGAAGAGACACAAATGCACACCGAAACATATAAGTGAACATTTTAAAATAGGTGCATATTATATATTTTATTTAGCATCTTTGCGTGTGATATTGGCTATTTAATCAAACACAAAATAATTAATATCTTATTTTTACGTTTATTAAAATAATTAACCTGAATTATGCTAGTTGCGATTACGAGAAGAAATGACAACATGGCCAAGGAAACCAGTTACGGGCCAGAAATTTCCTTCTTTGATGTGGTTTTGGTGACAGCCTGGTGTGCCGGGACAACGTGGCCGAACGATTAGCTGGTAAGTGAGACAGCAACAGCCTCTATCTGGTCAACGAATTTGCAAACATTCGTTTTCCTCGAAAATAGTGGAGCCTATTGCCAGCTGGGACAAGTAAGATACGACCCTGTTTCAGCCAATGCCCCATTCATTTAGAGCATTACAGTGCATTATTCTTCGTCATGATCAAGTTATCAGTTCCGCCGAGACATTTCCCTGTTGTCCTTTCGTTGTCTGGGTTCGTCCTATCCGAGATTAGGTTCATATAATTCTCTCAGTAATACATTTCTCTTACCTCCGAAGCATTTGGTCTATATTCTTTGCCAAGGTTATTAATATATGTCTTGATCTAAAGCCGTGTTTCCCCAATCTTTTTTTTTGTGTGGATCATATCCTACCTAGACGCCTCAAAGCACCCACCCACCCCCCTCCCCTACGACATAATAGTCAACCAAGTTCTGAAAAAAATATAATATAAATATATTCTAACTGCCTCCCTCACCAAATATTCAAATCGACCACTCCCTCCCATATTCAAAATCCCCCTCCTTAGAGTGTACGTTTGGAAACACTGCTCTAAAAGCATTTGCAGCTTGACACTCCTTTTAATGTAGCAAATAACTCGCTGCCAAACAATAATGTTTACATTAAATAATCCAGCAAGTGCTTATAATTTTTAAAAAAACAATTGTTTGCAAATAATTGCCAATAAAGTGACATTAACACAAAGAAATCATGGTTTATTACAGTGATTTATTAATATTTAGTTTTTTTTTGGCATCAAAATTTTTTTTTAAATGTTAATATATACATATTTTCTTTTGACCCAGCCCTTTTCAAAGACAAAAAGGAAGGCAATGGAGAAGAAATTCTTCTGAAAAACAGAACTATTAAACGAATTTCGCAATCATTTTACACGAAAGAAAATTTATTTTCGGAAAGTCCTCGATTTACTTAATTAGATGGTTCGACACCTCTATACATTTGTCGTTTTTTTTTCTCCCTTTCTCATTTAGGTAATTGGGAGCCATGTTTTGTTATTTACATTATGCGCAACCAGTTTATTCCGTAAAATTCCGTGGAGTATTTATGCACATGGTGAGTTATTATTATTATTATTTTTTTTAACATAATTTCGACTCCGTGTATGTTGGAGCCACGTAAATCCGACTCGTCTGTACTACATGCGACACTTTGCGTAGAGTTGAGCGCACGTAGTCGTATACCCTGATAGAGAGAAGCTATATACAAAAAGAAAATTTAATTAATGTTTCTGGGAATGAAATATCTGTAATGCTGGTTTAAAATGGCAGGTTTCTTTCAAGATGTACTATTTACACACATACACACACACAATACGTAACGTAAGAGGATAAATAAATACATGTAAAATGAATCGCGCACTTGGAGCAAAAGTTTCAGTAAATGGTAACTACAGTGCATTTACAGGTGATAAATGAGCAAAGTGAATTATAAAGAATATTTCATATAGGAAGCATAGCAAGTGATGCATTATTTATAATGATGAATGGAGTAAATCACTGTACAGCTGAAAAAAAAACACAAAGAGGACATCTCGCCAATGTGAAATCACTAAAGGAATGAAACAGGCATTGTACATAGTAAGCAATGGAGCACCGAGGGTTCTCTGCCTGTGTGGCGAGCCAGACAAAATACACCCCTATCCTACCCTACTCGGATAAAGTACTTGCTCATTTAACACAAAGTAATGATCGTCTCCCTTGACTCACTAGGAGCTTGCCAGATGGTGAAGATTGATGAAGAAAACAAAAGACACATTCATGACGAACGTATACGACTTTCTGTACAATATACACGTGACATGACCCAGGATCGACATCTCACAATTGATCTACAAGGTTTTCCAACAGTTCTCGTGGTTGCAACACGTAACCCTGCTGTACGTCAAACTCATCTCCAAAACGAAAAATGTGCAAAACTATACAGACCGGCCCAAACGATGGGCAAACCAGTCTAAATGTAAGTCTAAAGTAAAGGAAATGTTTAAATATCTTATAACAAGCTCAGTTATAAGATTAAATACACAAGGATAAAGAAGGAACTAGATCAGTGGTTTTCAGACTTTCTTCAGGTCTTAGACTCCAGAAGTCACCGATGATTCTTCGCGCACATCTCTCATTGGTTTTAGATTATACATCACTCAGAGGATAACTATCTTTAGAACTTGTGGGCTTCGGCTCTTTGTAATGTACGAAAACTGTAACAAAATTACGTCAAAATTTTAAATTTCTTACGTGAACCATTACATTGCCCTTTTGCGAACCCCTAGGTTTGGATCGATGAGGTATGAAATAAAAGTGACAAAATCAAGAATGCAACTAAATGTACAAACAACTTAGTGTATACAGAAAAAAGTTGATCAGTTATATATTGATTCTATTTAACTCATCATTTAATTGAAAGTCATTTAATGGGCATCCTCAATATTCGCCAAAATAAAACTCTAATCATGATGAGACACACCAACATTTCTACGTAGTTCATTGCCGAGGAAACAGGCGGACCGCCATTGCAGTAGTCCGTGTCACAGAAGCAGTAAAAGGCGGAAAAGTTATGTACATCATGAAAGTAGTGGCGGCAGCCGACGGTCTCATTTATACCAGGCAGCTCTCCAGAGTAGTAACAGGAGCGTATAACGCCAACCCAGCCACCTGAAATGTAAAAAGATATGAACTATAAATTGTTATACTCACTGATAGCTGGGGGAAAAAATGAATGAATCGTTTATCACTGTAATAATGGCGGTGGTTATGAAAAGAAGAGAACAGGGGACAAAGAAACGAAAAAAAAAGTAGTTTAATGGGTAGTCTGAAATAGGCTTGTGACCGAAAAGATGGTGAAAATTTGCAGAATGTTCAGGCGTAATCAAGTTCTGCAGCACGTCAACGCCGCCGGAGTATAACATTTACCTGCAGATGCCGTGATCATCCAGTCTTGTGTAGAACTTAACTGAAATATTTGCAGAATGCGTGTAGTATGTGAAAATATTTTGAAATGTATGTCCCACAAAAAAAGTCACACAAACAGGAGATGATCATAAAACTGCACGCTCGCAATGACAGAAAGAGTAATGACAAACAATGCACTTAAAAGAAGAGTAAAGAACGAAATGGTTACACAAAAAAAAACACACGAGAAAAGTAAAATAGACACTGTCGTAAAGGTACAAATCATCTAAGTCATAATACATAAAAAAAAGAGACACACCAAAACTCTAGGTTTTGAATGAAGCAGTTATTAAGACGTTTGTGAATAGATGAGTTATGGTATATGCACAATTGTCACGCAGCTTCATTGAATATATAGCGCCATGTAAGTTAGACTTAACACTTTTCTCTAACCGCATTTTCGTGTATAACACGCTCTTACGATTAATAACACGCACCGTTTTTGGAGACCCCAAATTTTGCAAGGGGAAAAAAATCGCCGAGATAGTCATAAAAATGACAAAAAGTCATATTTATTCATCACAGAAGCCATATAACTCTTCATCATTGTGGGGAGAGGGGGGGGGGGCGGTACCAGAATATCACGGTCCAGAAACCCTGCAGCCTATTCCCCTTCACTGCAGCTGTCAGGCGAAGCGCATCGTCCTCGGGATGTTGTTCAGCCCTGGGTATTACTAATGCCGCACTTCTTTAAAGATTTAACGGCTACCTCTTGCTTGACTCTGATCTATAAAGTGACAACCCTCTGGCAGACCTGGTTTCTTGACGGCCACCTCTTGCTTGACTCTGATCTATAAAGTGATAACCCTCTGGCAGACCTGGTTTCTTGACGGCCACCTCTTGCTTGACTCTGATCTATAAAGTGATAACCCTCTGGCAGACCTGGTTTCTTGACGGCTACCTCTTGCTTGACTCTGATCTATAAAGTGACAACCCTCTGGCAGACCTGGTTTCTTGACGGCCACCTCTTGCTTGACTCTGATCTATAAAGTGATAACCCTCTGGCAGACCTGGTTTCTTGACGGCTACCTCTTGCTTGACTCTGATCTATGAAGTGACAACCCTCTGGCAGACCTGGTTTCTTGACGGCCACCTCTTGCTTGACTCTGATCTATGAAAGTGATAACCCTCTGGCAGACCTGGTTTCTTGACGGCCACCTCTTGCTTGACTCTGATCTATAAAGTGATAACCCTCTGGCAGACCTGGTTTCTTGACGGCTACCTCTTGCTTGACTCTGATCTATAAAGTGATAACCCTCTGGCAGACCTGGTTTCTTGACGGCCACCTCTTGCTTGACTCTGATCTATAAAGTGATAACCCTCTGGCAGACCTGGTTTCTTGACGGCTACCTCTTGCTTGACTCTGATCTGTGAAGTGATAACCCTCTGGCAGACCTGGTTTCTTGACGGCCACCTCTTGCTTGACTCTGATCTGTGAAGTGATAACCCTCTGGCAGACCTGGTTTCTTGACGGCCACCTCTTGCTTGACTCTGATCTATGAAGTGATAACCCTCTGGCAGACCTGGTTTCTTGATTCTCCCTGTTAGTGTCAGATCATCATTACCAGCTGACCGCATCTATTTGTTCCACATGAACCGCATTAGTGTCTTAAATAATTTGTTAAGAAAAAAAACATGGAAAGGTTTTGTAAAACGGCAAGAAGTACATCGAAAAGAACAGTTTGTAGGAATTTTTAAAGTCATTTTTTATAGCCCGTGCAAAAAGATCAGTACTAATTAAATTAGCGGTTCTCCATTAAATTCTCATCTCAAATTTAAAACAAAATAAATCACGCACGAATTGTTGTGATCTGTAATCTATCTCCTACATATAACACGCACCAGCATTTTGGCCCCACAGTTCAACAAAAGGTGCGGGCTATACACATAAGAACCCCGTAATACATCACTACTTCATAATAGGGTATTGACTTTTGGCCATCCCCGAAACAATATTTAGAGTATCGATATTGTTGCCCAAGGGCGGTGTCTTAATTTTCAATCGCTCTTTTCTTCATTGTCAGCAATTTGTCTATCTGCTAGTTGCCGTTGGGTGCATATTCTTCCTGTGTGCTGGATATTATTATCTGTTTGGCGGACAAAAATAATTGTTTACTGCCCAAGTTTAATAGGATACGCCAGACTGCATGCACTTTTATCGCTACATTTCTTTCTTTTTTTTTTGCATGTGTTTTTTGTGTCTGGAATTTCCTTTCATGCTTGGCTTTGTTTTTCAAAAGACACTTTAAAAATATTCGCACTTTAATCTTGTTTGTCTTGTTATGTTTTGAAAAGATGTTAAAAATATGGAAACATTAATGCAGCAAACTTATTACGTACGCATAGTTAGACAAACAATTATAAGGTTAAAAGAAAAGTAGAAACAAAACTCAATAAGTAAAAGATACAGGAACATATAGATATAGGAGCCACAGGAAATTGCTATGGGCGACTACTTCAACAATTGGTTCATGCTGAAGTGACGTGATAATCTGTTTAATGCCTGTAACTGACGAACACTGTTGTCATCTGTCAGGTTCCACTGTTTCATTTTGCTGTATGAATCAGTCATCAAAATAACATTACATGATTCTGTAAATAAAAGTGGTCCTGTAATAAATGAAAGTCAAAGTGGTCTCGCAGTAAATCAAAGTCAAAATGGTCTCGCACTAAACCAAAGTCAAAGTGGTCTCGCACTAAATCAAAGTGGTCTGCAACTAAACCAAAATCAAGGTGGTCTCGTACTAAATCAAAGTGGTCTCGCACTAAACCAAAGTCAAAGTGGTCTAGCACTAAATCAAGGTGGTCTCACACTAAACCAAAGTCAAAGTGATCTCGTACTAAACCAAAATCAAAGTGGTCTCGTACTAAACCAAAGTCAAAGGAGTCTGGCATAAATCAAAGTCAAAGTAGCCTAGTACTAAGTCAAAGTGGTATCGTACTACTTTGGTGTACGAGCTTAAAGGAGTACCACTGACAAAGAAAAGTCAGGGTTAGGTGTAGAAACATTGTTGGATCTTATCTTATATCTTATATCCTTCCCGTGCCGTTAAACGTCACATAGGGCTCGCAAAGTAGTTCGCCAATTTTTTCTGTCTTCGGCGAGTCTTTCAACCTCCTCAAAGGATTTTATGCCTGTTAATTTGGCCTCTCTTAACAACGTCCTCTTCAGAGTTTCACGCGGTCTGCCTCTGTTTCTTTGGCCTGTTGTGTTCTACTTGATAGCTTGTTTTGGGGTTCTCTGATCATTTCTTCTGTTGGATAGTTGCATAGAAAATGAATCATTAAAAAAAAACTTGGTGGGAAGTAAAGGCGACCAATCGTGATGCTGATCACATCACTCTCTAATGCTCCGACTGTGGAAGGAAAGTATGGACGACCAATCGTGATGCTGATTACATCACTCTCTAATGCTCCGACTGTGGAAGGAAAATATGGACGCTAACACCATATTCCTTGTAACCCCTATGGTTGTTGCCTTTTGTGGAAATTATTAATAGCAGATATCGTAAAGAAGGTAAATACAACAATGAAAAATGTACTGAAATGTCTCGAGTTTTAAATCTTAGTTTTATGTGAAGCAACCACTTGAAAACTTTTGTCATAGCTTGAGAAGCATTTGTCTAGATATTCTACAGCCTTTTTTCTCTCCCCGTTGCCTCACCAACTTGTTCTTGTCAGTCACATCTTTCTAGCTTACAGCAACGACAAGAAAGCGAAAACTGGAGGCGGGATATGAATAATTTAGTTGAAAATACACATAGTGTGGGCGGAGTTAGTATACTTGGGGGTGGCGAAAAATGTAGCTACGTATTCGTTGCAGAAGGCAATGCACTACTTAGCCCAGGATGTGACAATAGATTATATTTCTAGCTGCAAGTATGAATGGAAAACAAACTTAGCCGCTATAAAAAATATTTTGAATGAAAATGTTGCGCAATCAAACGTTGACAAATTTATTCAGCTGTTGAATGATGTTATTTCAAAGCTAATTTGCATTTCATTTTCCAGAAAGGATAAAATAAAAAATGTAATATAAATAAAGCTAAAAATGTAATATAAATAAAAATAAAAATGTAATATAACAACAAGAAAAAGGAGATAAAAAGAAAACTAACTTTTACGATCTGCAGAAATATTTATTGAAATAAACTTGTGACACTGAGTTCTGGCTACAAAATGACATCAGCGATCTGAGAGATTAAATACATGATGAATTCCACCCCCGAGAACGTAGATTCACGCACTCAGGTCGACATAAACATGAACAATAGCTTCGAAATGCTCAGTTTCAAAATTGAGATATCCTCACTGAGAAATAAACCAAAGAACGGGCTGAAATGTATCTCTCCTGATACCCGTATCACTCCTGATACCCGTATTGCTCCTGATACCCGTATTGCTCCTGATACCCGTATCACTCCTGATACCCGTATCACTCCTGATACCCGTATTGCTCCTGATACCCGTATCACTCCTGATACCCGTATCACTCCTGATACCCGTATTGCTCCTGATACCCGTATCACTCCTGATACCCGTATCACTCCTGATACCCGTATTGTTCCTGATACCCGTATCACTCCTGATACCCGTATCACTCCTGATACCCGTATCGCTCCTGATACCCCTATTGTTCCTGATACCCGTATCACTCCTGATACCCGTATTGTTCCTGATACCCGTATCACTCCTGATACCCGTATCGCTCCTGATACCCGTATTGTTCCTGATACCCGTATCACTCCTGATACCCCTATTGTTCCTGATACCCGTATCACTCCTGATACCCGTATCACTCCTGATACCCGTATTTCTCCTGATACCCGTATTGCTCCTGATACCCGTATCACTCCTGATACCCGTATCACTCCTGATACCCGTATCACTCCTGATACCTGTATTTCTCCTGATACCCGTATCACTACCCTTATCACTCCCTGATACCCGTATCACTACCCGTATCACTCCTGATACCCGTATCACTCCTGATACCTGTATTTCTCCTGATACCCGTATCACTACCCGTATCACTCCTGATACCCGTATTGCTCCTGATACCCGTATTGCTCCTGATACCTGAGTCTAAAGTAGGATTAACATAGGAAATGAGACAACGGATGCATCTTAAGCTAGACTTCAATTTTGTCGACAAGTATCCTGGTAACTACAGCAAGTAATAACCCCATGGAAACTGAGGCGGTGCCAGCTGAGGAGGCAGATTATTTTACATATTTAGGCAGCATAGGTGATAGATCCCTGGAGAATGGAAATTATGACAGTGCTCAGAGACAAGGGATGGATACAAGGCCTTTATCCGTGGCCTATGCTCCCAAGGAAGTGAAAGGCGATGATGATGATGATGCTGCTGCTGCTGCTGCTGCTGATGATGATGATGCTGATGTCCGGTAAGAGGAATACATTCAATGCTGTTTAACCTCTGGGATTTAAATTTGAGACACCTCGTTACAGAAAAGCTGTGGCTAGGACAAGCCTTCATGAAAAGTAAAACAACAACAACAACAACAACAACATTTAACTACAGCAGCTATTATAAATGGCGAAGCTTCCATAATTTCGAAATCATTCTCCACAAGTGGCGATTCCCGACCCGGTCTGCCATACCCTGACCTAGCCTGTAGAAGTAAAGCCACACAAAAAAAAAAAAACAACAACACATACCTCATTTCCTTGCTATCATGCTATATCATCTGAGATGACCTTATAATCTGAGCCAGCAATGTGGAACTGGTCAAGATCGTATCATACCTCCTTCCTGTTTATCATCATATTTTATATAACAGTCACAGGGAAATGACAAGGCTTACTTACGTGGCACATTAAAAAAAATCACATTTTGTAACTGAACTAAGCGAGAAAGAGCATCCAGATCATCAGAGAAATGACCCCCTCTCCCTCCCCTTCCAAATCACCAGCAGGAAGAACAGGTCAAGATCTTCGAGCTTCGCAATGACTTCCAAAAGACTGAGGTATCACACGCATAACAAGCTGAAGAGTGACACAAGCGATGAGTGCTCTCCCGTGGACTAGCAGCATCCTACGAGGAAGGAAATAAGTCACACCAGTAACAGTCTATGTCAGCATGGCGGCGCTGACAACCCGAGGCCAACTGCTGCGCTTTTCGAAGGTAGCCAATCTGACGTATGATAATGTTTGAAGAAGAAGAAAAAAGACTTCTTATAAGCTGCAGTCCTCCATGAAGTTTTCCGGAGATTATATTTTAGAACAGCAAGTCGATATATTTTATACCAAACCAGAAGAATTCGACTTAATCAAGGGATCAGTTTCCGCAAGAGCTTTATAATACATAAATTATAATGAAGTTATATATAGAGAGAGAATTTCCAAGTACTTTTTTTTGCAGTACACATTCCTTAGTTATATGTAATATCATTTTATGTAATATTTTATATTTATACCACAAGAAAGACAGTACCTAAAAACAAAGCTACAGTAAGAAGCAACTAACAAAGGGTAAGCGACAGCAGATGCAAAGACCCGTCGTCGCAATGCTTGACCTTTTTATTTGGCATAAATTTCAGCAATGCTTCCAGTTTTCCCCCTCCTCTTTGCCAGTAATCTAACACTTTTACTGATCACCAAGAATTCAAAAGTTAGACAAGACTGAAAGTTCAGGGGGGGGGGGGGGGGAAATGGACAAACTCCCCATATTTATTCAGATGAAAAATATGCCTATATCACGGCGGGTTGCGGTGAATGAGGGCCACAAATAATTATCCTTTTCAAATGTTCAAACTTTTGTACCGATGCAGCAATGTATTGGAAAGTTAGTCCATCGTTTTCGCTACTTCAGCCTGAGGTTTATACGTGGGCGAGCGACGTATTTCCAGACCGCACATCACACTCGATATATTGTATGCCAAGCTAATAATTCCACTTAAGCAAAGGATCCATTTTTATACGGAGTTTACAAACTATCATTAGAATAAAATGAATATAAAGAAGGTATATTTCTGAGAATTTGTAGTCACCTTTGTCGCTTTCTGCTTTGTGTAGGTGTGGATTACTGAATTTTCAAAACTCCAGCGAGGTATAGTTATGGTTAACTGACAAAGTGAGATTGAAAATGATAGATAAACTATCTAGTCATTATGTAACAGATCCAGAAATAAGTTAATTTTTCATGAAGATTTCACTTTTCTGTAAAAATCGACGTCAACTAACAATCTGAAAAAGGAAAGTAATTAGCTTTTTGTTACTGCTGTTTGTTTTTTTGTTTTGTTTTTTTTTAGCCCAGCATCCAAATCAGCCAATCCCACACTTGGTCTTGGCTGAGGTAAACCTCAGTTTGCGACCATTATTCTGCCTCTCCTCATTTTTGTTTTCCATTAAGCGCCTCATGGGCATCATTTTCATACGTATATTTGAAAGCTGAGCACCGTGGACCTAGATTACTTTCCCCCTCCCAGCTCTTTTGTGGCTTTCTCAAACGCCTGTCTGTGGGGGGAAGATTGGCATCAGCGAATACAAGAGAGGAAATTGAATGGAAATAACGTCCGAAATCAGTATCGATAAAAGTCTGGAATTCCGACCCGACTGCTGCCATAAGTAACAGTATCGAGTTTTGAAGAGATTTTCGCACAGTATGGTCTCTTTTTCGCCGACCAGCGAAATCTTTTAAATTCATTGGTAAGGTTGGCTTCGATTTCGCCCAGTGCAAAATATCTCAGATCTACAACCCGATAATCAGGCAGTTCATGACGTCAGAGCGCTATATAAGTGTAGATTTTTTGTTGTTGCTTTTGTTGATTGTAGATTAGCACATATCACAACGGGAGACAAGTTTTAATGTACGTTTTAAAACAGATGTCTGAGACAGAATCATCCGAGTAAAAGGATTTGATTGACTGATTGATTGACTGACTGATTCTCAGGAGGTGGCGTCTCTGCAGTCAGGAAATTCCCACATCTTTTCCAAAGCAAGTTCCAGGCACCAAAAGTTGGGGCCAGTGGGAGGAGCCTTCTTAGCTTGCGGCAGCCAGTCCAGTTACCAGAGGTCGGGGCCAGTAGCTAGTGGCAGCCAGTCTAGTTACCAGAGGTTGGGGCCAGTGGGAAGAGCCTTCGTAGCTAGTGGCAGCCAGTTCAGTTACCAGAGGTTAGGGCCAGTAGCTAGCGGCATCCAGTCCAGTTACCAGAGGTTGGGGCCAGTAGCTAATGACAGCCAGTCCAGTTATCAGAGGTTGGGGCCAGTAGCTAGTGGCACACAGTCCAGTTACCAGAGTTTGGGGCCAGTGGGAGGAGCCTTCGTAGCTAGTGGCATCCAGTCCAATTACCAGAGGTTGAGGCCAGTAGCTAGTGGCAGCCAATCCAGTTTCTAGAGGTTGGGGCCAGTAGCTGGTGGCAGCCAGTCCAGTTACCAAAGGTTGGGGCCAGTGGGAGGAGCCTTCGTAGCTTGTGGCATCCAGTCCAGTTACCAGAGGTTGGGGCCAGTAGCTAGTGGCATCCAGTCCAGTTATCAGAAGTTGGGGCCATTAGCTAGTGGCAGCCAGTCCAGTTACCAGAGGTTGGGGCCAGTGGGAAGAGCCTTCGTAGCTTGTGGCATCCAGTCCAGTTACCAGAGGTTGGAGCCAGAAGCTAGTGGCAGCCAGTCCAGTTACCAAAGGTTGGGGCCAGTGGGAGGAGCCTTCGTAGCTAGTGGCAGCCAGTCCAGTTACCAGAGGTTGGGGCCAGTAGCGGGTGGCAGCCAGTCCAGTTACAAGAGGTTAGGGCCAGTAGCTAGTGGCACCCAGTCCAGTTACCAGAGGTTGGGGCCAGTGGGAAGAGCCTTCGTAGCTTATGGCATCCAGTCCAGTTACCAGAGTTTGGGGCTAGTAGCTAGTGGCAGCTAGTCCAGTTACCAGAGGTTGGGGCCAGTGGGAAGAGCCTTCGTAGCTTGTGGTATCCAGTCCAGTTACCAGAGGTTGGGGCCAGTGGGAAGAGCCTTCGTAGATTGTGGCATCCAGTCCAGTTACCAGAGGTTGGGGCCAGTGGGAAGAGCCTTCGTAGCTTGTGATATCCAGTCCAGTTACCAGAGGTTGGGGCCAGTAGTTAGTGACAGTCAGTACAGTTATCAGAGGTTGGGGCCAGTAGCTAGTGGCATCCAGTCCAGTTACCAGAGGTTGGGGCCAGTAGCTAGTGGCAACCAGTCCAGTTACCAGAGGTTGGGGCCAGTGGGAAGAGTCTTCGGAGTCTGTGGCATCCAGTCCAGTTACCAGAGGTTGGGGCCAGTAGCTAGCGGCAGCCATTCCAGTTACCAGAGGTTAGGGCCAGTGGGAAAAGCCTTCGTAGCTTGTGGCAGCCAGTCCAGTTACTAGAGGTTGAGGCCAGTAGCTAGCGGCAGCCAGTCTAGTTACCAGAGGCTGAGGCCAGTGGGAAGAGCCTTCTTAGCTTGTGGCATTCAGTCCAGTTACTAGAGTTTGGGGCCAGTAGCTAGTGGCAGCCAGTCCAGTTACCAGAGGTTGGGGCCAGTGGGAGGAGCCTTCGTAGCTAGTGGCACCCAGTCCAGTTACCAGAGGTTGAGGCCAGTAGCTAGTGGCAGCCAGTCCAGTTACCAGAGGTTGGGGCCAGTGAGAAGAGTCTTCTTAGCTTGTGGCATCCAGTCCAGTTACCAGAGTTTGGGGCCAGTAGCTAGTGGCAGCCAGTCCAGTTACCAGAGGTTGGGGCCAGTGGGAGGAGGCTTCGTAGCTAGTGACAGCCAGTCCAGTTATCAGAGGTTGGGGCCAGTAGCTAGTGGCATTCAGTCCAGTTACCAGAGGTTGGGGCCAGTGGGAGGAGCCTTCGTAGCTAGTGGCACCCAGTCCAGTTACCAGAGGTTGGAGCAAGTAGCTAATGGCACACAGTCCATTTACCAGAGGTTGGGGCCAGTGGGAGGAGCCTTCGTAACTAGTGGCACCCAGTCCATTTACCAGAGGTTGGGGCCAGTAGCTAGTGGCAGCCAGTCCAGTTACCAGAGGTTGGGGCCAGTAGCTAGCGGCAGCCAGTCCAGTTACCAGAGGTTGGGGCCAGTGGGAAGAGCCTTCGTAGCTTGTGGCATCCAGTCCAGTTACCAGAGTTTGGGGCTGGTCGCTAGCGGCAACCTGTCCAGTTACCAGAGGTTGGGGCCAGTAGCTAGTGGCAGCCAATCCAGTTACCAGAGGTTGGAGCCAGTAGCTAGTGGCAGCCAGTCCAGTTACCAGAGGTTGAGGCCAGTAGCTAGTGGCAGCCAGTCTAGTTACCAGAGGTTGGGGCCAGTAGCTAGTGGCAGCCAGTCCATTTACCAGAGGTTGGGGCCAGTAGCTAGTGGCAGCCAGTCTAGTTACCAGAGGTTGGGGCCAGTAGCTAGTGGCAGCCAGTCTAGTTACCAGAGGTTGGGGCCAGTAGCTAGTGGCAGCCAGTCCAGTTACCAGAGGTTGGGGCCAGTAGCTAGTGGCAGCCAGTCCAGTTACCAGAGGTTGGGGCCAGTAGCTAGTGGCAGCCAGGCGAATTACCAGTGAGGGTATGTTTAATTTCCATAGAAACTGATATGATTTTAATATAAACACTGTACAAACGCTAATGCTAAACGCACTAAAAACACGTGTTTTTTTTAATAAAAAAAAATAAACATGAAAAATGTTGTACCAATTTAGAACAAATGTTTTAACAAACTGGTTTACGATTTTGAACTGAACGTATTTTTACGAAATATTTCCCCCCCCCCCCCCCCCACACACACACACACTTTTCACAATTAAAAAAGTGACCCTAACAATCTCCATGACCCGTTGTCTCCTGCATTGGCGGGCAGATTTGGACAAACTGTTCCAAGTCTGTCATATGAGGCTGTCCAGTATCGCTATCGATTTTTTGATCCTGTAAGTTATATCTTTCGCTCAACTTCTTCTTCGTCTTCTTCTTCTTGCTCCTCTCCTCCTCCTCTTCTTTTCTTCTTCTTGCTACGCGTTCAATTTCACATGCTTTGCCGTCCAGAAGAAGAGACAGGTAACATCCATAAACCTCACTGTAAGGGTAGAGATGAGAACATTAGCAAACCTGGGTTGACTGGCAACCCTAGCGTAAGAAATTATGGGTCAGCAGCTGGGCCAGCTTAGGAGTGCGCAGTTCTGAGTTGAGCTCAGTTCGCTGGACTCAGTATATAAAGAAATTGTTAGAGAATTTTAATGGGTCGGTACAGTATTTGTAAGCTGAGCACGTAGGGGGCCAGCGGATCGGGTCAGTCATGTTATTGCTGAAATAGCACTAAGATGGACACCACAGGGGAACAGAAGTAAGGGTAGACCAAAAGAGACATGGAGATGAACAACAGAGAGGATGTTGAGCAATAGAGGGCTCACCTAGGCAAGAGCAGAAAAAAAAGGCAAAGGACAGGCATTTGTGGAAAACCCTTGCGGAAGCCCCATGTGCCCTGTGCACTTAAGGTTCAGAGAGAGAGAGAGAGAGAGAGAGAGAGAGAGAGAGAGAGAGAAAGATGTTATTGTTCAAGCGCGAATGTTTATTCTTCGAAGAAGAACCAATGTATGTGTAGGTTAGTATTGGTTTATACTCTGCGTTGTGAATGCATGCGAGATGTGAAGTTCGATTCTTCTGGTCCAATCCAGATCCACTTTGGTAATGGTATAAAAATATAAATAGCACACATATAATTAAAAATTCTGTTATAACATAATTAATCTGTGTAAGATGTTAGTGTTTTAGTAACGTACGAACCGAGGGTTTATATGTGCAGATAAAAATATATATTCTGAATTTTATATATATGCATGTCATGCCCAGTTATTACCAATTAGTACCTCTGATTATATATTCAGACACTTAATCCTTAATGTAGGAGGACATTTATCGCTCTTCAGAAAGTAAAACAAATAAAGAATCTGTGGAGAGGAGCAGACAGAACTACAAAAATAAGATTTTTAAGGGTATGCATCTTTCCCATCACAACATATGCATGTGAGACCTGGACACTTAACAAAACAGCTGAGAAACACATAAATGCCTTTGAATGTAAATGCTACAGAAGAGTTCTCCAAATATCGTGGACACAAAAAAGAACAAATATATCTATACTACAAGAGCTTAATATTGAAGAAGTTACAGAGAGAAAACTTAAATATTTTGGACACATTAAACGTCATGATAATTTAGAGAAGACCGTATTGGAAGGATACACAATGGGAAAAAGAAAAAGAGGAAGACCAAAACGAAGATGGCTGCAAGACATCGTTGACGATCTGCAAATGGATGTTGCAGCAGTAGGCCATCTTGCTCACAACTGAGAGGCCTACAGGAGTGCTGTTAGGGAGGCAAAGTTCCGTAAGGGACATGCAAATGAATGAATGAATCCTTAATGATAAAGATTAGAGAATTTTGCAAGGAACAATTTTATGTTAAAAAAATCAAACTAATGCACAATACGTGAATATGCAGGAAACTCTCTATTGTAGAGAGCGGAACAACAACACAACTCCTTCAGATCATCAGAAGCAGTACACCCACCCCCCACCCTCGACAAGTTTTTCGGCCCTATTAAACTCCTGACACTCTAAGGGGGATGGGCCCCTCTGGGTCATGACTCCCAGAGGTCTTGTGAGTTGTTGCTTTTTTTATTTTTTGTCCCGGAATTGAACCCATGATCTTCCAGTTGGCACTGCACTTTGAAAAATGCGTCTTTAGCGGTTTAGCTACGATATTGGTTGTGACAAACGAAATGATTTATGTTCTCAATGCTTGTTTCGCATACTCCACAGCCAGCACGAAGCCTTTTCTGCTGTTTCTGAAAGGCTTTTCAATACCCTTGCTTTTGCTTGTCCCTTTATGCTCAATTGCTTACATAGGTCATATGCTGATGTTGCTATGAATCCTCTTGCTCCCACTTCTACAGCTATCACTTTTGCCCTGACTCCTGCCCCCTGCCTCAGTTGCTTGACCAGATCATTGTACTTCTCACATTTGGATAGATGCTTCTCCTCTATTCTTGTTTCGTACGGAACCGTAAGCTCGATCATTATTAATTCCTGTTTTTCTGTGGAGTACACTACAATGTCTGGTCGCATTCCTGTGTTCTTGATGGCAGTCGGGTATTCTCTTCTGCCTGGTAAGTCAACTACCACATCCCAGTCATTTCCACCATCTAGCAGTGATGGTAATGGAATGTCCCTGATTTCAATATTCGATGTTGTACCAGCGCCTATGAAGTATAACTGATTTCAGTTTTTCCATTCTTGATATATTTTGGAGGAACCAGTGTTAAAGGAAATTGATTTGATTTTGTTGATAACAATATAAACTGATGATTAACAACAATATAAACTGATGATTAACTGATGAAAAATCGTATTCGTGGTTTTCTTTCATAATGTAAATTGTTTTGATGTGTAGGATTGAAAGAGAGATAGGACAGAGCAAAAAGAGATTGCAGGCCAGAGTGATATTCGTGTTCCTTTCTTTGTTGTAGGATGTATGCATATCTGTGTAGTCAACAAACTTCTGTACCATCAAAATATCAAACAGTACAAGAAATAAGAAATAACAGAAAATATACATTCATAATTTTTTAAAAATTCCTACATCACCATCAAGGTAGTTCTTCATGCTTGCTGCTTATTTTTCCACCAGTCTTCGACTGATCTAAAAGATGGTTACTTCCGTGATGGTTTTCATCTTATTATTAAACCGCACGATACGTTGAATGGCCTAGTGGTTAGCCGTTCGTCTCTAACGCTGCGGTCTATGGTTCAGGTCCAGTAAGAAGTCCTAGACACTCAGCTTTAGAAACTGGTACCTGGCTCCATCCTGGAGCAGGGGAAGAGCAAGCACCCAGGCCTGATGCTCACCGCATTATCCTGATGTGTGGCGACAGGTTAAGGAAAATACGGGCATCAACTCTATACCTCTGGATACCTCTGTCATGTGATTATGACATGGCCGCACATTTCTACAGATATCTGGTTCTAATGTGTCTTGAATGATTTAATATAGACGCGCTACAAAGATTCAGCTAAGAATCAGTTTTGTACAGTGCCATCTCACCTATCCGAGGACACAAAAGAACTGTTTTACTAGTGCATAGAGTCAGTTTCGGCGTCCTGAAAGATGATTAGGTAAAAGGAATGACAGACTGCGTGTTCATCCATAGGAGCCTATTACCCCTTATCACACTGTATATTACCATCACCGCTGTTGGTAACGCACCAGATAACAATGAAACAAGCAGACCAGTGACTGGATAATCTGGGTTAAGCTTAGTGAAGTCCATCCCGTCCATTCCGATCTGTTCCGGCCTTCGTCTGACACGTGGTATGATTTACCCTCTAGTTGCGACCTCTGTTCTGACTACATAACTTTGTATTACGCAGACCAAACATAACTGATCCGTCACTGTCAGGCAAGCTTAATAAACGGGGAGTCCAGCGGGTGCATAGATCCAGAGATCCAGATGCAGCCACCCCCCCCACCCACCCGTTGTAACTGCGCAGTGTGCCCAAGATAAGTACTGGTGGAAGCTGGGAAATATAGTTGTACATCGCCGACCTTGCTGTTAGACTTAATTTTCCCCAAACTTATGACCTCCGTCTTTAATAATTTTCTTGTAGACAAAGTTTACTCTATATTTGCATTTCCACCTCCCTACCCCAGCTCCCCAGAGGGTTTTTCTTACCTTATCTTCTAAATTCAGGGGTTCTTTCGATTACAGACCGCCCTTTACGGATTGCTCAATATGTTCCCCATACCCACTACGGATTTCCCAGTATGTTCCCCATACCCACTACGGATTGCCCAATATGTTCCCCATACCCGCTATTGATTGCCCAATATGTTCCCCAGACCCATTATGGATTGCCCAGTATATTCCCCATACCCATTATGGATGGATGGATACATTACCCCATACTGATTACTCAATAATTACACTCTACGCGGGGCCTGCTGCCCTCCAGGACCCCCTAGGGCTAAGACTACTCAGTCTAATGAGTAATCTGTCATTGAAGTAGGGAAGGGCTGTTAAAAAAGAATGAGCATGGCCGCGCTTGATGGAAACGCAGGCGTACACACAAGAAACAAATCGAGGGACAAGGGCATGGAGATTCAATATAAAACCCGCGTGGCCTGATCAAACTTCCACTTAAGAGCCTCCCATGACCTGATCAAACTTCCACTTAAGAGCCTCCCATGACATGATCAAAGTCTGGAGAAAGACAAGATTAAAGGGTCAACTCCAGGCACAAACTCGGGGAAGTAACTCTTAGCAAAATTCAGAGAAGCATCGGGGAAGTGCTGATCGTTAAATGTCCTCTCTGTTGCTGTGAATTCCTTGGTTTAGATTAGCGGTTCCCAAACTTTCTAGATCAGCCTTCTGTCTTGTTACCTAGGCCATAAGGCTGACACCTCTCCTCCCCTGAAAACTTTTTTTTTTCACTTCAGATGGATCTGATGACCTCTCCCGCTTCATTTTTCATCACCGCCCCACTGGACCTTCCCATCGCTCCTCTGAAAATGGGAGGGGGCGCAGTACCAAACTGTGAGAACCACTGGTCAAGAGACATGAAAAAATGTTTATAATTTATCAGGCCAGTCATCATCATCATCATCATCATCATCATTTCTGCAGGAAAGCGAAACAAATCATGCAGATTACTAACCTCGATACTGTTCATTCAGATTCGAATACAACCATATCGTTGATTTCAGTAGTACGGATATTTTGTCTATAGTTACATTTTCACTCCTCCGAGATTCCACAGAGAAGGTCGGAAATTATAAAAACGATAGAAAAATGAATCAGTCAGTGGAGATGGGAAATGAGAATACTGTAAAAAGAACAGTGTAGTCTGAAAAGAGCAATACATTTAGTAAAAAACGTAATCGAGTACCTTTTAATGATACAAGGCATGGCTTAACCCTTTCGTTTCAAACTTAATAACACTGGGGGCAAGTCTTGCAAGGATGCAGTCATTTTACTAAATTTCTTCAGCTTTCTTCACTTAAAAAAACGTTTATATTGCAATTATAATCTGAAGTGTAAAACAGGTAACTTTGTCGATATGATGTGATATCTCTCTTTCTGAACCTTAAGTGCCCAAGGCATATGGGGCTTCCGTGAGTGTTTTCCACAAACGCCTATCCTTTGCCTTTTTTCCCAATCTTGCCCAGGTGAGCCTTCTATTGCTCAGCATCCTTTCTGTTGTTCTTCTCCATGTCTCTTTTGGTCTACCCTTACTTCTGTTCCCCTGTGGTGCCCATCTTAGTGTTTATTTTTGGTAGTGAGTCGTCAGTCATCGTGAGCACGTGTTCCAATCATCGCCAGCGTCTTTCCTCAATAATTGACGTCAGCTGCTTCAGTGATGTGCTATCTATTATGAGTGAATTATTTTGCTTATCTTGAATATAAAACTAAAATATTTACATAAAACAAAGGTCAAAGTTCAACTTTCAAAATTCAGACTCCGGCTTCACTGCATTCGGGACACTCTCATATATGTTTCGCCGCATGCCGTAGTATCCAGTGAAGAGTATGTTTGTTAATAGTTCCTATCAAATGTTGGTTGTTTATGATGCGTTTTCTGCCACACAGTTCGGATTTCCTGCCAGCACCTTTAATTTGTCCTAGCTCCAGCAATCTCCCCACAGCTACATTGTTCTTCCATTCCCGCTCTTCATTTTCCAGCCGTCTGTCCAATACAGCCTTAGCAATGTCCCCCGTTGTCCATTGCCAGTCTGCCATTTATTTTTGCCTGTTGGATAAAACAAGCTGCTCGGTTATAGAAACTCTAAAGAACGAGCTAGGCTCTAAAACTGGAGTGTGTAAAAACATGTCACGTGGAGTATAAAGGGTTGGGATAAGATGCAGAAACCCAAATTGTGCGTGAGTTTTGGTTTGAAGCTGAGAGCAGCAATAGGGGAGATAATTGATTTTCTTCACAGTAAGGGCTTTTCTCGCCCTTATGAATCTCTATTTTGAACGTCCGGGTAGGGGTCGGTCGAGATCCTTTCAGAAGGTCACGTGGGGTGAGAATCCCGTGACTGAGAATTGTGGGAGAGAAGGCCGAATGAGTTAATCTACGTTTGGATGTGTGCGTGAGAGAATGGTTTTCGTGATGTCTCTGTCGAGAAAATGGAAGTTTTATAACTGTTTCTCGAGTTATGGAAGTATGAATGGACTTGCCATATGGCAGGGGAGCCTGCCGGTGATCAGAATATCGTCATCACCATCTTCATTTCCACCCATTTCATCAATAAAACCTCACGTCTACGTGATACGTAGGACTGGCTTGACTTCTGTATCAGTGTGTTGCCAACTTTAGGTTTGAAAGAGCCTGGAAGTGAAGGATGGCTAGAGACAGTGAATAACTAATCCAGAAAGTACAGCCATCCTTTAAAAATGCCTTTCGGTCGAACACGCAAGGTTACTTTCTAATATCACATTTTTGGACCTGTTTTACCTTCCCGATGCCATCTCTGTTTACATGGTCATACTCCTGTCTAATTCCAGTGGCACCGTCTTAAGGCAGAAGAAAGGTCTTCTGGCCGGCCATACTTCGCCTATCCTGACACAAGCAGTCATCTATGGATCGCTAAACCGCTACCGCTCTTTCATCTTCAGTACTGCATCTTGATTTTCGCAAGTTAAAATAATCATTCACCTTAACAACAGGTTTCCATTGGCACGGAACGAAATGCAGTGGTTCCCAATTTAAAAAAGTCCGCGGACCCCCTGCTGTTTCAAAACTTATGTCATGGACCTCCTTACTATGGAAAAGTTTCATGTCTGTATGGTGGCTATGTGCTTTAAATGCAAAAGAAATTTTTTCAGAAAATGTGGGTAATCTTGAACGAGTAAACGCTATACTACAATAAACACAGTGAAAGAACAAAGTTCTCCTCTCCTCCTTCCCCAACACACACACAGGATTCGTCGAAACATCAGTTGCTGGCCATTTCACAGTTAAAATTTTTTAAAAAAAGATACTGAGTGTTTATAAAGCACCCTCATGGCAAGTTGGGGGTCCACGGACCACTAGTTGGGAACCATTGCTTTAAATGATACATGATTGACCTAGTGCCGGAATATACGGAGGCAGAGCTCTTTACACAAGAAATGAGAAACAATACGAGCCATTTTATGCGGGAACAGTTCAGCAAATGTCGTTCAATCGCATGTTACAAGACAGAATAAAATGTGACGTGGTAACGATATCAAGCCTTAAAATAAGAGCTGATTAGTTTTATTTGTTTCTATTTATTAGATCAAACGGGAAAAAACAGCAATCGCTTCAAAAACTGCGAAGATCAAGTCAGACTCAAAAAGTTTATCAAGACTGAAAAAAAAAAAAAGAAAAAAGGAAAAAAATCAAATCAAACACCCCCCCCCCCCCCCCCCCCCAATAAAGTTATCAAGACGTAAAGAACATTTTTTTAAAATGTATCGAATTAAGTATAAATGATTCGTAATTGGAAACAATCAACCAGGCCCGGTAGTCTGTGATAGAGATTTTCCTGCAGCACGAAAAATTAAATAACGCTATTTGGCTGTTTCTAATTGGAACATAAAGAAACGAAAATGTTCTTTAATGATACACAAATTTGAGACCTCACAAGAGAGAAACTTGAAACATTTTTAAAAAAAATTCCCCTAAGGTTAGGGCTCTATTTCGCCGCTTGTGATTTTGTTTTTGTTTTTTTTTGGTACTTGTCAGCATTTTCATTTTGTTATGGAATAATCAGAGCCACTTCCCCAAAGCGTTTTTCTAACTTTATCCTCTAAATTTAGGGGATACTTACCCTTCTTACTATTACAGACCCCTTACGGATTGCCTAGTATGTTTCCCGTACCAACTATGGATTGCTCGATATATTCCTCCATACGCGCTATTGATTATTCAGTGTGTTCCTATACACTCTGTGGATTGCCCCGTATCCATTATTGATTGCCCAGTGTGTTTCCAATACCCACTATGCATTGTCCAGTATGTCTATATCCACTACGGATTGTTGCGCCTAACCATTATGGACTGCCCCCTAACCATTATGGATTGCCCAGTATATCGTCCCTACTCTCTATGGATTGCCCAATATGTCGTCCCTAACCCTTATGGACTGCCCAATATACCCCCATCCCCTTTATGGATTGCCCAGTATATCCCCATACCAACTATGGATTGTCCAGTCTATCCTCATACCAACTACGGATTGCCCAGTATATCTCCATACCAATTACGGATTGGCCAAAATAATCCCCATGCCTACTTTGGATTGGCAGGTATATATCCCCATTATCCACTAAGAATTGCTCAGAATATCCCAACACCCACCAAGGATTGCCCATAAAAATCCCCATACCCACTATGAATTGCCCAAAATGTTCCCATAGCCATTATAGATTGCCCAATATGTCCCCAAACACCCTCGACCATTACTGCCAAATTCATCATTATAACTCGTACAAGCAATCACCAGCATAACCAACAGCTTGGGTTTATTTTGCATATGGATAAATAGGAACATAATTAGAAATATAGAGAACATTCCAGGAATATCAATTGGCGGGTACAACCATAACAACTTAAGATATGCAGACGACACAGTTCTGATTGCTAAAAGTGAAAAGGTGCTACAGGCTCTTCTGGACATCGTGGTTCGTGAAAGTAAAAATAAAGGTCTCAGCCTGAACAAAAATAAGACTGAAGTGATGGTCATCTCAAAGAAAAAACATACCACCAAAATGTAGCATTACCATCGATGGCACAAATCTGAAGCAAGTTGATAGATTCAAATACTTAGGAACGATTATAACAACTGATGGAAAATGTCACAACGAAATAAAAAGCAGATGTGCTCAGACCGTCAGCATTCCAGAAAATGAGAAACATCTTGTGCAACAGATCCGTATCAATGGAAACAAGATTCCGAGTACTTAAATGTTACATCGAGCCAATTTTGTTTTATGGATGTGAAGCATGGTCAATTAATAAGTACAGCGAGAAAATGAGGCCATGGAAATGTGGTTTATAAGACGGATGTTGAAGGTACCATGAACAGCTAAGAAAACCAACGAAGAAGTCTTAAGACAGGATGGAAATGAAAAGCAAATTATAGCAAAGACCAGAGGCAGACAAGCGAGATTTATAGGGCATTTTCTGAGAAAAGGAAAACTGGAACACACTATGGCAACGGAGGGAAGAAGAGACAGTGGAAGACAGAGAGAGAAGTTACTGGATGGGCTTCCCGCCAAGAATAAAGGCTCAAGCCCTGCGATACTCTGAACCTCTTGTGTTCTTCTCGGGGATCTCGTGTGGTCCTTTCGGGGACCACACGGGAGATCACGGGACTTAATGAGGACCACAGGCGTAAATTCAGTAGGATCACAGGGCGGTCTTGGTGGTAGAAGCGAACGAAGATGAAGAAGAAGACTGGATGGGCTGTCAGTGTGGTTAGGAAGAAAGTCACCGGCGGATCTCATAATCAAGTTTAAAGACAAGGAATTGTGGAGATAAATGATCACCTACGTCACGCGGCACAGCACTTAGATTAGATTAGATTAGGAATAGAGCTGCTAAAAGAAATATTCAAATCTAACTACAATTTGATCAAGTTATTGCTCGAGTCACCCACCACCAACATTTGATTCCCCTGATTAAGAACGCCCTACCCTAGCTCACTTGCTCAGAACCTAGGGCCCGCCAAGGGCCTTATGGGGACTTTCATAGCAAATCAGGATTACATAGCATATGTTCATTTTTTGAAATTATAAGAAAGTAGCGAGGATGTCTAGCGCAGGGGAATCAAGCATTAGTAACCTGAACAAAACATTTAGATGGTATCTGATCTAGTACAACCAGTACATTATTTTTCCTTCCTTGGGTTGGCTACAATAGAATTGTTTCTCGGACGCGAAATACTGCATAATAGTCCAAAGAAGAGCGAGTATTAAAATTAAGCTAAATTTTGTATTAGTCGAAATGTTACATCGAATTTAAAATAATTAAACTAATTCATCTCTCATACATAGTTTGAGGCAAAATTCACTTACGGCAGAATACAGTTACAAAATAATGTCTGAACATTTCAGTTTCCGTTTTAGAGATCCACTGACGGAAATGATAATATTTGATAGTGACTGGCGCTTCAAAAGAAGTGTTTCTTTAACTCTTTGATTCCGAAACAGCACTAGCAGTATTGGTAGGTCTTGCAGTCCCATGCGAATCAACACTCAGTACGATATTTAAATAGTGTCTAAATAAAGTGAAAAACAGTACATTTCTAACTCAAACAATTTTTTAAATTATAGAGTAACTTCCTTCCAGATAGTTTCTACTAAAATTTCACGCGAAAATGTCTTCTGACAGGGCTTGGAAATTAAAACCAGAGTAAACGATTTCAAAATGTTATTGCTGTAACCTCTTCTTTCTTTCTTTCTTTCTTTCTTTCTTTCTTTCGAAACACAGATATTCC
This sequence comes from Achatina immaculata, assembly GCA_009760885.1. NCBI lineage: Eukaryota > Metazoa > Mollusca > Gastropoda > Stylommatophora > Achatinidae > Lissachatina > Lissachatina immaculata. The sequence goes on from CM019718.1 coordinate 6,052,453, forward strand.
ATTTCGCTACTATTAGGTTCCAAATGAACAATCTCTCTCTCCTGCTATCTTCTTCTCTTTCTCTCTCTCTCTCTCTTTCTCACAAACAAACATACACATACATATGCCAGTATAGTATTATGTGACATAACACAGTGACGAGTAAATTTGCTTGGAAGCGTAGTTTACACTCGATTAAAGAACTATTTTTTTTTAAAAGACTAAACTTGCAGTTATAAAACACAGCATCTAACTCTAAGACTTTACTAAAAGCCATTTTAAAAGTGGTGTTGGTATATCATGGCAGCCACTAGCGTGCTTTTCAAAACTTGTTGTGAAGTCACGTGATGACATTTTTGTGGAAATGCATTGGTTTACAAAACGTACATACGGAGTTCATTTATGTCTTAGTTTTTCTTTTCAATGTTTCCTTGGAATAGTTTAAATGCTTCTAGTTTTCTCCTTCTCTTCCTCCTCCTTTCTACTCCTCTCCTCTTCCTCCTCCTTTTCCTCCTCCTCCTCCTCCTCTTCTTCTTCTTCTTCTTCTTCTTCTTAACCAAGGCATGAAAATATATAATGGACTATCAACTCGCTCACAATGGATTTTGTTAAAAAATGAACAATCATTTATACTTATCTTCTGGTAGAAGATTTTTTTATCCTCGTAGTCTGTATACTGCTATTGTACTGCTGATGTACTATTATCTCCAGATTTGCGTTTGATAAGGAAAAATTGCTGGTTCACAATGTGTACTAAATTTATAAGTCGAGGATCTACTCTAGTCACCCACAGGTGATTAAACTATCCAATCACAAGTGATTAACCTAGCCATTCTCAAATGAATAATCTATCCGCCCACAAATGAATAACCTAGCCACTCACAAGTGAATAACCTAGCCACTCACAAGTGAATAACGTAGCCACTCACAAGTGAATAACCCAGCCACCCACAAGTGATTGACCTAGCTATTCACAAGTGAATAATCTATCCACCCACAAGTGAATAACCTAGCCACCCACAAGTGAATAACCTAGCCACTAACAAGTGAATAATCTATCCACCCACAAGTGAATAACCTAGCCACCACAAGTGAATAACCTAGACACCAACAAGGGTATAACTTAGCCACCAAAAAGTGAATAATCTAGCCAACCATAAGTGAATAACCTAGCCACCAAAAAAGAGAATAATTGTGCAAACCATAAGTGAAAAACCTAGTCACCAAAAAAAAAAAAAAAGAGAATAATCTTGCCAACCATAAGTGAATAACCTAGTCATCAAAAAAAAAGAGAGAATAATCTTGCCAACCATAAGTGAATAACCTCGCCCGCCCACAGTTGAATAAGCTAGCCAACTACAAGTAAAGCAAGACACGTGAAATCACACAATTAAACAACCAATATTCTACCGGAATAAATCTGAGGCTGCGCTGTGCTATCACAGGATAAAGCAAAAATGCATTAAAAGTGATTGATTGACTGACTGATCGCCACAATCAACAGAGATTTGTTTAAAGAAATTCGCTACTACAACATCCATAGTCTTTTTAAGAACACTGGCTTCAGAAAAGCGACTTTAAATTTTTCTACCTACATTCTCACTGCACAAACAGCAGGTGGTACGTTCTCACTGCACAAACAGCAGGTGGTACGTTCTCACTGCACAAACAGCAGGTGGTACGTTCTCACTGCACAAACAGCAAGTGATACATCTTCACCGCACAGACAGCAAGTGAAAGCAAAGGGGGAAAACTATTAACATGCAAACCTAGCGGGTTGCTAGGTCCACAACTGGGACATTTCTGGGTAGGGACAGGACCGAAAACCCAAATGCAACCCCAAATCCTAGGCTATGTACTACCGCACTGGCCGGCCAGGCTACCATTTGAAATCCACAACCCAGGTTACTCCCCTGCAAGGATCACTAAATGCCAGTTGTGCATGCAATAATCATACATTCATATCAATAAAAAACATGCATTGCATACTACAAAGGGCAAGCAATTCAATACATAATGTTTATTAAACTTTACATACAACATATCACGTCAACAGACTTTATGTGCACAAGACGTCAACATATATCATCATGTCATCAAATACAATGCATTAACACTCTAATATATAACTAAATCATATGGACCATATGGCCTGGGCTCTCTCGGCTTCGTAAGCAAACATACATTCATTCTTAATGGTGACAGCGCATTGATTATCATATTCCCTTCCCGCATCCCCCTCCCCACATATCACACAACATCAGCAATTGTGCCAACTTACTGCATATCAAGACATAACTTCACACTTGTGCTAATGCATTGAATATCACGTCATATATCTCCCCCCCCCCCTTTGTGCCAACGCACTACATATCAAGGACCTAGCTCCATCCTCTTGCCACTGCACCGAATATCCACGGGAATCAAAGAAATCTCCACACACGATAATAATGATACGAATCCACAGGAATCAGCAAATATCCACATACGATAATAATGATATGAATCCACAGCACATGATGTATATCTCACAACACATTTACATCCACAGATGTGAGGGCGGCTGGGGCTAACATAAACGAGACGAAATCAGCCCCAGCCATGCCTCTGGCTCGACTGTCTCCTCCTGCCAAGCATTCTTCCTTAATTATAAGCCTTGCACTTCCGATCATGTAAACGGTGACACTTTACTCCCACGCCGTACACTCGTGGGAATTCTGGGTTACCGTTCACAAACAAAACAAACGAGCTATTGAAAGAATTTTTTTTTTAATGTATGGAAATATGTGCACAGACCTGGCTGAAATTCTGTCTCATCTTATCTCTCATCTTTCATCTTTCAATCTATGCAGACAATGAAAAGCAATATAGCGAAAGAGGGAGGTAGCGACTTGATACCATTTTGTGGAACTTACTGAAACCACTGACAGAGTGGATCGCTGGGAGGCCATATCGCTATTTGTCTTGTTGCTTCAAGGGATGAGAAAAATGAAAATGATAACAACTTGTCATCATTATCACATGTTGGCAAAGAAAAATTGTTTTCGCCATCACTTGGCAGAAAAACGAATCACTTGGTCCTCTAACATTTACAACAACAACAACAACAACAGCAACAACAACAACAACAATAGGAGGAACAGCTGCAAGAGCAGCGACGGCAACAATAGGAAGAACAGCAACAAGAACGACGTTGGCAACAATAGGAAGAAGAACAATAACAACATCAGCGACAGCAACAACGACAACAACAACAATAACAACGAGAGAAGCAACAAGAAATAACAGGAAACAAAGAAAGTCAACAGCGACAGAAACACCAACAACTTCAAGAATAACCACAGCAGATAAAACAAAGAACCTAAGAAAAGCTGCAGCAAACACATTGGGTACAACATATAACAGTTAAAACAAAAACAGAATAACAGGTATAACAAAAAATAGCGGATGCAGCAGAAAAAAGTACAACAAAAAAAAACCCCCAGCAAAGCAAAAACAAAACAAAAAAAACAGTCATGATAAAAACAATAGGTACAACAGAAATAACATCTGCAACAAAAATAACAGCTACTACAAAAACAATTGATGCAACAAAAACAATAGATACAACAAAATGGAAACAGCTACAGGTAAAATCAATAAATGCCACAAAATAACATCTAGAACAAAAATAACAAGTACAAAAAAAAAAAGACACAGAAAAATAAAAACACAATGTACAACAAAAATCAGCCACACAGCAACCAGGTATTTACTGGATTATCTCTCCTACAATCCAGCCCTGCTGAAGGACGTAGCTAGGACAATGGTTACCCAAAGTGCCTCGTATTGTTTTCTTAATAACATAAGTAAACCATTACCGGCCTCTTCAGGGTTAACAATGCATGCCATTACTGGATAATGCAAACACATCACTCAGTTGTTAAACTAACTGCAAAATAAACATTACGAGCTAGTTGTTGTTTTTTTTTAATTTTGAAAGAAAAATTCATTGTAAACAGGTTCAAACAATGTATATATTGTATAAAAGCATGAGTTCTAAAACGCATGAACACAGTCTGTTTAAAAAGCCACAACGGATTCGACTTAACAATAACAGCGGGTCCAAGTTGCTACAAAATAACAGTACAAAGTGTGGTATTAGTGGTCTGCATTAGATCTCTTGTATGGTCGAACTAAGCTGCAGTAAACAAGAACTCTAGACGTTAAATCCTCTTACAATGCATATTTTTTATGTTTATATAAAAATATTTTTTTTCATATTAAACATTCTGATACTTTCGACTTTTTCTTTTCGTTCAACATTACGTTGTGAAATATAACAAGAACAGGAGAACAGAGCTCTTTCTTTTTTTTTCTCTCTCTCTCTCCCTTTCTTCCTCTTTCTCTCTTTTTCTCTTTCTTTCTTCTCATTCACATTCTCTCTCTCTCTCTTTCTTTCTTTTTCTCTCTTTCTTTCCTCCTTTCTTTCTTTCTCTTTTTCTCTTTCTTAAAAAACTTTTAAAAGAGAGAGAGAGAGAGAGAGAGAGAGAGAGAAACAACTTTAAAAAGTTATTTTTGCTCTAACTGACACCGAATTCAGTTAATTGTTTATTCTGAATAGTAATGAAATTTTTGTTTGGTAGATAGTCATTTATATATGTATGTAGTTAGTCATTTATATGCGTATGTAGTTAGTCATTTATATGTGTATGTAGTTAGCCATTTTTTATGTGTATGTAGTTACTCTATTGTTAATTATGCCTGTTATATGAGCAATTGATGGCTGTATAAGACGATATGACACCAGATGAATGGCTACAGAGGCCAGAGAATATCTTAATAACAGCAGCTTAAAGATATGGCTCCAGTAAAGAAAATACACAAGAATGACTGTATTACACCAGGCGCACAAGAATGCAAATAAATGGAAAGTTACAAATAACAACATAGATGAAAAATAAATCTTTAACAAAATAAGTAAGAAGAAACATAAGAAAAGACAAAAAACAATACATACAAGATTGTTGTGAAAGAATAGAAGGACATCTTAAGTGTGGAAGAGATAGTGAAATGTTTAAAGAAATGAAGACATTGACGAGAAATGTCACACCTAAGCTAAATGTAATTTATGACTAGATGAGGAATACCTTTACAGAGACAGAGACAGAGGAAATTCTAGAAAGATGGAAGGAATATTGCAGAGGAATGTATGATAAATCTTATATCTTATATCCTTCCCGTGCCGTTAAACGTCACATAGGGCTCGCAAAGTAGTCCGCCAATTTTTCCTGTCTTCGGCGAGTCTTTCAACCTCATCAAAGGATTTTATGCCTGTTAATTTGGCCTCTCTTAACAATCTCCTCTTCAGAGTTTCATACAACCGACTATGAAAGCAGAAATCAACAGTGTAAATTATTATTGGAGGAGAAAGAACCCGAAACGACAATTGAAGAAGTTTTATGGGCAAGAAAGAATCTGAAAAATGGTAAATCACCAGGATGTGATGAGATAACAGCTCAACTTATTAAAGCAGGAGGAAAGGAATGTGCAACAATCTATCATGCACTATGTAAAAAGATATGGCATTCTGGTATTTGGCCAAAAGAATGGAAAAGAACTATATTCATACCATTGCCAAAAAAGGGTAACTTGAAATTATGCACAAACTACAGAACTGTTGCCCCGATTTGTCATGCCAGTAAAATTCTGTTAAAAATCATAATGGGTAAACTTCGTAAGAAAATATAGGAAGAAGTCAATATGGTCCAAGCTGGTTTTAGACAAGGAAGAGGAACAAGAGATCATATATTCAATATAAGATTAATAATAGAGAAATGCAGAGAATTCATTGTGAATTTATATTTATCCTTTATAGACTATTCAAAAGCTTTTGATTGTGTACAACACCAGAAACTTTGGGAAATAATGGAAAAATGAGATTTCCAACACATTTGATACAATTAACATCGCTGCTGTATCTGGACCAACAGGCAGCAGTAAGAATAAATGGTGAAACAACAACTTGGTTTGACATAAAACAAGGGGCCCGTCAGGGTGCATATTGTCACCCTACTTATTTAACTTGTATACTGAAAATATAATGAGGAATGTTAGAGAAGATGTAGACAAAGAATGTTACGATGCCATAAAAAGTGGAGGTTATGAAATACCAGAGATTAGATATGCTGATGACACAGTATTACTGCCCACAACACAAAAAGGAATGGAAAAACTAATTAAGTCAGTCCGTAAGAATAGTGAAGAACAAAACCTCTATCTTAAAGCGAAGAAAACTATATTGTTGAAAACTTACAAAACAAATAAAACAGCTGAAATATATATCAATAAGGACAAATTGGAAGAAGTGGAGAGTTTCGAATATCTTGGATCATTACTAACTAATAATGGAGATACAATGAGGGAAATTAAAAGGAGGACATCTATCGCTCATCAAAAAATAAAATAACTAAAGAATCTGTGGAGAAGAACAGACAGAACTACAAAAATAAGATTTTTAAGGGCATGCATCTTTCCCATCGCAACATATGCGTGTGAGACCTAGACACTTAATAAAACAGCTGAGAAACATATAAATGCCTTTGAATGTCTTCTTCTTCTTCTTCTTCTTCTTCTTCGTTCGCTTCTACCACCAAAACCGCACTGTGATCCTACTGAATTCACGCCTGTGGTCCTCGTTAGGTCCCGTGGTCCCCTGTGTGGTCCCCGAAAAGACCACACGAGATCCACGAGGGGACCACAAGGGGTTCAGAGTATCACAGGGCTTTAGCCTGTATTCTTGGTGGGTCTCGGAAGCGGGATTGCGTGACATCGTGGTTTTCATTGCACCAGTTTAGTCTAGGGTTGGACTTTCTCACCGGAAGACCTCGACGTGTTTAGGATATCAGTGCATCCCCGCTGGGTGAGAGGCGGTAGCCCACCAAGGCCAGAGTTGGACTTTCTCACCGGAAAACCTCGACGTGTTTTGAGATACCCGTGTATCACCGCCGGGTGAGAGGTGGTTGCCCATCCAGTCCAGAGTTAGACTTTCTCACCGGAAAACCTCAGCGTGATTAGGATACGCAAACATCCCCGCCGGGTGAGAGGTGGTTGCCTATCTAGACTTCCCTGGTCCAATGTCTCCGACTTCAGCATTTTGCCGTCGTGGCCGCTACCCTTCCTAGTTGTGACCAGGATGGAGATTTTGTCCAGGAGGACGAATCCTCGCCACTAGTGACTTCTACCCCTGGGTTGAGCCGGTTTAGGCATTATCCCAGTATGGGCGTGTTTGGGACGAGACCGACCTCTAGAGCAGAGATACTGTGACATGCATAACCTTCAAGATTCACCCCTGGTATGAGCCGGTTTAGGCAAAATTCACCAGTATGGGTGTATATCAGGCGTTACCGACCTCTAGAGCGGAGGTGGCAAGACATGTCTAGCCATCAAGTTCCACCTCTGGTGTGTGTCGGTTTAGGCATATTTCACCAGTGTAGGTGTATTTCGGACGTGGCTGGCCTCTAGAGCAGAGGTGCCGTGGTATAGCTCTCATAGCGATACTACTGGACATGCCGGTTAAACTTCACTTTCCACCACCTTCTCCCATCGGTGCCGCACAGCAACCTTTATTTCTTTTCCGCATTTCTTCCTTGAATGGGAGGAGCTTCACTCCACGCGCGGCATTTGAAGAGTCTCGCCAGCAGTGTCTTAACCTCTGGGACAAGCTGGTTCATGCATTTCACCCGATATGACTGCACTCAGGACGTGGCTGACCTCCAGACCAGAGGTGCCGTGATTTGACTGTTTGCTTCGCTTTATCCTTTCTACCACCTTTTCCGCAGTGATGCTGCGCGGCAACCTCATTTGCAAATTTCTTCATTGGCCGGGAGGAGCACCGCTCCACGCACGGCAGCTGAAAATCTCGCCAGTGTAAATGTTACAGAAGAGTTCTTCAAATATCATGGACACAAAAAAAAAGAACAAATATGCAGACTACAAGAACTTAATATTGAAGAAGACTGGCTAGTAAAGAGTATTAAACAGAGAAAACTTAAATATTTTGGACACATTAAACGTCATGATAATCTATAGTAGATCTTGGAAGAGTAGATAGTGGGAAAAAGAAAGAAAGGAAGACCAAGGCGAAGATGGCTGCAAGACATCGCTGATTATCTGCAAAAGGATGCATCAGCAGCAGGGCATCTTGCTTACAACCGAGAAGCCTACAGGAGAGCTGTTAGGGAGGCAAAGTTCCGCAAGGGACATGCAAACGACTGACTGATATGAGCAACATATCTGTAAAATATCTGGAACAGAGTGAAAGTTGCATGACAAAGGGCAGAATGTCAGACGGACCTGCGTGCCCAATTCTTAACCATTTTGAAATAAAGATCAACCAACCAACCAACCAACCAACCAACCAACCAACCAACCAACCAACCAACCAACCAACCAACCAACCAACCAACCAACCAACCAACCAACCAACCAACCAACCAACCAACCAACCAACCAACCAATCAATCAATATCTTCCTCTCTTTCTCTCTCTTCTCCCCTTCTCTCTTTCTTTCTCTCTCCCTCCCTCTCTCTCTCACCTTCTTTTTCTCACTCTCTCTTTCTTTTTCTCTCTCTCTTGTCTTTCTCTCTCTCTCTCTCATTTCTCTCTCTTTCTCTTCCTCTCTTTCCTTCTCTTTCTTCATTCTCTTTCACTTTCTCTCTTTCCCTCCCACTCTTTCTCTCTCTTTATTTCTCTTCCTCTCTCTCCTTTTTTCCTCTCTCTCCCCGCTTCCTAAGAGCTTAACAATATATTTTTTTGTGGTTGTTCGATACTCTTCACTGTGTTCTTAGAAACACAATAAAAAGGAATAAAAAAACAGAACAATTATCGTAGCAAGAGAGAGAGAGAGAGAGAGAGAGAGAGGGAGAGGGAGGAAAAAAGGACATTGTTTAAGCTATTCCATTAGCTCGGTTTTTTTTATTGACTGTTGTTATTTTATCTTCTTCCATAACAGTGCACTTTAAGTTGTATCCATAGCCTATAGTATCAGGGTTGACCGTTTTGTATAATATGGGCGCCATTAACGACTTAAAATGTGACAGCTCTGTCAATAATTTATATTGAAATCTGTCAGTAATTTACAACGCGAAGGCTGCCAGTAATTTACAACATGAAGACTGTCAATAATTTACAACGCGAAGGCTGTCAGTAATTTACAACATGAAGGCTGTCAGTAATTTGCAACATGAAGGCTGTCAGTAATTTGCAACATGAAGGCTGTCAGTAATTTACAACATGAAGGCTGTCAGTAATTTAAAAACATGAAGGCTGTCAGTAATTTAAAAACATGAAGGCTGTCAGTAATTTAAAAACATGAAGGCTGGCAGTAATTTACAACATAAAGGCTGTCAGTAATTTAAAAACATGAAGGCTGTCAGTAATTTAAAAACATGAAGGCTGTCAGTAATTTAAAAACATGAAGGCTGTCAGTAATTTAAAAACATGAAGGCTGTCAGTAATTTAAAAACATGAAGGCTGTCAGTAATTTACAACATAAAGGCTGGCAGTAATTTACAACATAAAGGTTGGCAGTAATTTACAACATAAAGGCTGTCAGTAACTTACAACATAAAAGCTGTCAGTAATTTACAACACGAAGGCTGTCACTAATTTACAGTATGAAAAGTGCCATTTCCTTGCAGTATGAGAGCTGTCGGTTGTGTACAGTGTGAAGGGTGTTAGTTATAGGTAATATGAAATGTGTCAGTGTCAATTATTTGTGATATTTAGAGATGCCAGTTAGTCACAATAAAAGAGGTGTTGGTTACGTATGCTAAGACGAGTGGCAGTTTTCTCTGATATGAGGAGACTCCCTCAGTCTGTGTGAGCGCCTACTCACTTTTTGTTTTACCAAAGACGAAGTAAGACAATATGTGTATGTGTGTATATATATATGAAAGAACAGAGTGAGAGTTAATGATAGAAAACACTGACGAATATGGAAAGAGAAGAGACGAGAAGAGAGAATGAATGATCTTTATTTTTAAAAGGTAAAGAATTGGGCACGCAGGCCCGTCTTACATTCTGCACTTCATCACTTCATCTTTCATTCTTCTCACACACTCGATTTAATAAAAGTATACAAATTACATTAGGAAAAAACATATAAAAGAGTGTAAGATTAAACTATTACACTCAAAGTAAAAGAGAAGAAGTAATTAACCCAATAAAATAGTTCTCACACACGCATACACACAGATATATACATAAACAAAAATACATTTTCAGTACAGATCCTCTAACATATTTTTTTCAAACATTAAAACAGAGAGAGAGAGAGGAGAGAGAGAGAGAGAGAGAGAGAGAGAGAGAGAGAGAGAGAGCGCACAAGAAAAAATAACATGACAGAGAGATCTAAGGAGAGAGAAAAGGTCCTATAGGAAGGATTCTTTGAAAAAAAAATAGACAGACAGACAGACAGACAGACAGACAGATAGATAGATAGATAGATAGATAGATAGATAGATAGATAGATAGACAGATAGACAGATAGATAGATAGATAGATAGATAGATAGATAGATAGATAGATAGATAGATAGATAGATAGATAGATAGATAGATAGATAGATAGATGTCGAAAAGAGTTAATCTTGAAAGGGAATGGAACTAAGAAAGACAGCGATATAAAATACTAGGAAATAAATTTTAAAAAACACGAAGAGCAAACGAGCAAGAAAGCAACGAAACAAAATCATGATGTCTGAGACTACAGTTATGACGGAGAAGAAAAGATACTAGAGGAAACTCAAAATACAAGAGACTTTAAGAACAAGGCTGGGATACATTTTCAAAAAGAATTAATAAAGAAACTGCTTGTGCACTGCTTCTGATGGCACCTTCAGGACTGAGGATCAACACACTCAGAAATTTCAAGTTAACTCAAAAATATGGAACAATCTTCTTAACGCAGTTCGCTTGGGAGAAAATCTTTAATCGTGAAAGTTTGAGAGTTGCTCACGTGCATGAAAAGTAAACAGAGAAAAAAAATGGCTGCTAGGGAAGCAAAAGAGTATATACATATATAACGGGAAATGTAGGTTTCTTTCTGTCTTGTTCTATCATCATCATCAGGTGCCGTGCCGATTGGCGTTGGCCAGTATGTTTCTCCAGAGTACACGATCCTTCATGCAGGCCATCAGCTCAGTTGGTGATCTCCTCTCACACCATCCCGTCAGACTGTCCAGTATCATTTCTCTTGGTCTTCCTCTTGATTTCTTCCTTCTATTTTTCCTGTTGTTATAATATTTTCAATGCCCCCTCTTCTCATTGCATGTCCTATGAAAGTACATTGTCTCTCTCTTATCTTTTTGTCTCTCCAGCTCTTCTCATACATTCTTCATTAGTTATTTTTGCTGTCCAGGGGATTCGCAACATTCTTCTAATAAACCACATTTCTGCTGCTTCCAATGATTTTTGTGCAGACTTGCCTGTTGTCCATGATTCACTTCCATATAACAAGATAGGTTCAATATAGCATTTTAGGACTCGTTTTCTAACATTCATTGATAAGGATGTGTTGGTTAATATGTTTCTCATTCTTTGAAATGCAGTCTTTGCTTGGCCTATTCTGTTCCTAATTTCTGTTCTGCATTTTCCATCTGAAGTTGTTCTATAATTTCCTCATATCTTTACTTTCTAAGCAGTCCTTTTAAGTTTATATAGTTGCTTGCACACGTTTGCACCAACATATGTGTGTGGCGCGCACATCCAAAGAAACGAGCACTTCACGCTGTCTTTGACCGCAATCCAGGAACGATCTCTACATTTAAGAACAGGTCCAGGCATAAGTCTAACTTCAAAATCTCACTCGTATACTCCATGTTTAATCACTTTCTCTTAGGACATCTAGACAGACAAAGACCTTGCGTACTTCCATACGTCCATCTTCTAGCTTTAACACAGGTTGCGAGATCTCTCTCCAAAACTCCAGCCAAAATCCCCATCTCATGATCAAATTAAATAACAAATGTCAACGCCCCCCCCCCACCTAATTCCCCCTTTTCTTCCATTCCCCCCACCCCCACTGACCCCTTTTCCTTCACCACCCTCTGGTCCTTTCCAACGCATACTTTGGGAAACACTGAAGTAGTTTAACCATTTGAGATTAAAATCAACTTTATATGCCAGTTTGGATTGTGCTAACGAAATCTAAATCGATTCAAACCAACTGTGAAGATTACAAGCATCGTTCTCTAACCCGAACGAGATTTACTGTCTCTGACATTGTTAAAATGACGTAAAAGAATTTAATGTAAAAAAAAAGTGCTCACTTTTATCTGGAGGTTGCTCCTGCTTACCACAAAGAACCTCAGTGCCGTTATGTTCTGGACAAGGCCGTGCCTCGAACTGATAAGCTTTGAATTCCTGGCCACAAGCGGATGAAACGCTGTTATCGCAGTAATAACATTTGATGGCTGAAACTGTGAAAGATATGAAAATCGAAATGTGAATATTTTTTTCTTCAGTGAATTGTCATTTCATGACTGCACAGAGAAATTCATTCATTCATTCATTCATTCATTCATTCATAGCCTAAAAAGAGCGGTACTTGTGCTGCTCCACGGTTCACAGTTAGGTTGCTATATCTGCGCCTTTCGGCTCCACACATCAGTCTTCGACATGGGTTATTTTTTTTTAGGACCTAGCCTGTTCTTCCTTTCGATCGCTATTCACTCGATCAGACTGTTTTCATTACTTCCCTTGGGGCATTGCTTCTTACTCCACTCCCATGTTATCTTCTTACTTTCCGTCGACGCTGTTTTCTTATCTCCCCTGTCATTGTGTCACTTTGCTGTGAGACCTTCGTAAGGTAAAGTGCCTGCCCAGACGGGATACCTGGGAAGTGGTAATTGATATTACATCTTATCCTACAGCTATTAATCGTATCACTTTGTGCCCCAACAAGGTGGCGAAAAACTAACCATCGACGTGCTAACCTTCGTGATGGAGTTTAATGAAAAGTTTGGCATTGTAGACAGCTGTAACAGAGGGAAGCAGTCGCCGTCGTCGTAATTCTTCTTCTTCTTCTTTGCTTCTCCTCCTCCTCCTCCTTCTTCTTCTTTCCCTCTTCTTCTTCTTCTTCTGCTTCTCCCCCTCCTCCTTCTTCTTTTCTTCTTTCTCTCCTCCTCCTTCTTTCTCTCCTCCTCCTTCTTCTTCTCTTCCTCCTCCTTCTTGTTGTTGTTCTTCCTCTAGCAGCTGCTGAATTCAGTAGGTTTTTGTGCCACTGAGGATCATTTTTCGCAGACAAGACCCGTTTGCACTCCTCCTTTCCACCATCATTACCTCTAGGAATAACCATAACACATTATCTTTGTCATCTTAGAAAATGTCAACAGGAAAGCCATTTAATTCTTACACTGGTGAAACAATTTACTCTGGTGAAACAGTTTACTCTGGTGAAACAATTTACTCTGGTGAAACAAATTTACTCTGGTGAAACAATTTACTCTGGTGAAACAATTTACTCTGGTGAAACAATTTACTCTGGTGAAACAATTTACTCTGGTGAAACAAATTTACTCTGGTGAAACAATTTACTCTGGTGAAACAATTTACTCTGGTGAAACAAATTTACTGAGGGGAAACAAATTTACTCTGGTGAAACAAATTTACTTTTGTGAAACAAATTTACTCTGATGATACAAATTTGCTCTGGGGAAACAAATTTACTCTGATGATACAAATTTGCTCTGGTGAAACAAATTTACTCTGATGATACAAATTTGCTCTGGGGAGACAAATTTACTCTAGTGAAACAAATTTACTCTGGTGAAACAAATTTACTCTTGTGAAATAAATTTACTCTGATGATACAAATTTGCTCTGGGGAAACAAATTTGCTCTGGCGAAACAAATCTGCTCTGGTGATACAAATTTACCCTGGTGATAAAATTTACTCTGGCGAAACAAATATACTCTGGTGATACAAATTTACTCTGGTGATACAAATTTGCTCTGGGGAAACAAATTTACTCTGGTGATACAAATTTACTCTGGTGATACAAATTTACTCTGGTGATACAAATTCTTGACTTCAAAATGTTTTACCAAACTAACGGAGAGGCAAAAGAAAATCAAGTGACTAAGCAATCTCATCAGAATGCCACAAAGCCAGTTATCATCAAATCTCTTCAGCAGCAGAAGAGTTGGTGTCTGATCAAGAAGAGCACCTCCCCCCACCCCCCCACACACACAGAGAAAGAATATGATTAGATGATGTCGGATAGGTCCTACAGAGACAGTGTAGCAGGACTGCAGACTGCACTTCCCAGTACTCGAGCAATATATGTATCAGTCGCATCAAATAATTATCGTGTATCGATACTGGTGTTACGAACACTAAGAGACCGTTTACTGTATCCATGTGCCAGATGATAATGTCACTGTTTAGAGATGTGCCGAACTTCAAGTTTTAGTCCGCGCACGAATTCAAATCGAATATTTTGATACTTATCTTGAACTGCGTGTTGTTGATAGCAGGTAGAAGTGAAGTTCCTTCTGTTTACGCAAAAGAAGTTCCATCGATTCCCCCCCTCCCTATATTGCTGCAAATGCCGTATTACTTACAGGGCTCCACTACGATTAGGAACAACATTAGCTAGGATTTTGAACTCAGGCTGCGTAAAGATGATTTCGTGCGAGGAGATGATGTCGTGACTAGCTCTGGTTTATATTTGTGTTTGCGCGAGTGCATGTTTGCGTGCATGCGTGCGTGCCTCTGTCTGTCCGTCCGTCCATCTGTCCATCCGTCTGTATGTCTGTCCGTTCGTCCATCCGTCCGTCCATCCGTCTATCATTCTGTTTGTCTGTATGTCTGTCCGTCCGTCCATCTGTCTGTCTGTCCGTCCGTCTCTGTCTGTCCGTCCTTCCGTCTGTCTGTCTGTCCGTCCGTCTCTGTCTGTCCGTCCTTCTGTCTGTCTGTCCGTCTGTCTGTCTGTATGTCTGTTCTTCTGTCCGTCCATCCGTCTGTCTGTCTGTCCGTCCGTCCATTCGTCTATCTGTCTGTCTGTTCGTCCGTCCTTCTGTCTGTATGTCTGTCCATCCGTTCGTCCATCCGTCTGTCCGTCCGTCCTTCTGTAGGTTTCTTTCTGTCTTATTCTATACTGTCTTCATATTTTTACTTTCTAAACAATCAGTTTGAGTTTACATAGTTGCTTGCACATGTTTGCACCCACATACGTGCATGGCGCGAACATTCTGTCTGCCTGCTTGCCTGCTTGTCTGGCTGCCTGGCTGTCTGTCTGTCTATCTATTTGTCTTTCTCCCTTTTCATCTCTTAGCCTGCATTTCTGTTTCTCTGTCTCTCTTTTTCTTTTTGTGTGTGAGTTTCTCTCTGTCTCTTTCTTTCTCTTTCTTGTTGGTTTCAAGAAAGCCTTCGATATAATTGATCATGAAATTCTTGCAAAAAAGTTGGAAGGTTATTGATTACACCCTGACCTGACAAAACTCATTACATTTTTTCTCTCAAGTAGAAAACAAGCAGTTTGCTTTAGAAACAAAATAAATATCTGAATTTTCTGTGGTTGATACTGGTATTCCTAAAGGCTCCACTCTTGGTCTTCTTCTTTTTGCTTTCTATATTAACGACTTACCAATACATTTAAAGCACTCTTCACGTGATCTTTTTGCTGATGACTGTGCTATTTTTAAAATAGTGACTATGACATCGCAACATATGCCTGTGAGACCTGGACACTTAATAAAACAGCTGAGAAACACATAAATGCCTTTGAATGTAAATGCTACAGAAGAGTAGCATTAGTTAGTAGTGATCCAAGATATTCAACAACAAAAAAAAGAAGTGGAGAGTTTTGAATATCTTGGATCACTGCTAACTAATAATGGAGATACAATGAGGGAAATTAAAAGGAGGACATCTATCGCTCTTCAGAAAGTAAAACAACTAAAGAATCTGTGGAGAGGAACAGACAGAACTACAAAAATAAGATTTTTAAGGGCATGCATCTTTCCCATCGCAACATATGCCTGTGAGACCTGGACACTTAACAAAACAGCTCAGAAACACATAAATGCCTTTGAATGTAAATGCTACAGAAGAGTTCTCCAAATATCGTGGACACAAAAAAGAACAAATATATCTATACTACAAGAGCTTAATATTGAAGAAGGCTGGCTAGTAAAGAGGATTAAAGAGAGAAAACTTAAATATTTTGGATACATTAAACGTCATGATAATTTAGAGAAAACCGTATTGGAAGGATACATAATGGGAAAAAGAAAAAGAAGAAGACCAAAACGAAGATGGCTGCAAGACATCGTTGACGATCTGCAAATGGATGCCGCAGCAGCAGGGCATCTTGCTTACAACCGAGAGGCCTACAGGAGTGCTGTTAGGGAGGCAAAGTTCCGCAAGGGACATGCAAATGAATGAATGAATGAATGAATGACTATGACATCAATAACCTATAGACAACGCTCCAAAATGATATAAACAATTTGATTAAATGGAGTAATAAAAATGGTATGTTGATAAACACCAACAAAACAAAATCCATGCTTATCACTACAAAACAGAAACTGCAAAATGCAACAAAAACTTCACTACAGCTTTATGCTGAGACTAAGGCAATAGAAAATGTTCATGAACTATAGGACTCATCACTGATCAGCATTTAACTTGGAATTCCCAGGTACATAACCTAACAAACTTGACTGCACAGAAAGTTTACCAACTAGCCAAAATTAAACACTTTATAGACAAAGACACAAGAAAGATATACTATATGTCACACATACAAACACACTTAGATTACTGTTCCACAATCTGGGATGGATGCTCAGTCTCAAACACAAAAATGCTCCACTCACTTCACAAACGAGCATTAAATCTGATTTGTGACAAACACCCGGCACAAACAACTCAAAATTCTACCCCTCAAATGTAGAATCGTTTTTAAGTTACGTTTGTTCACATAATTCTGTCGCACAATGCTCCGCCTTACTTGTGGTCACTGTTTACGTATAACAATAAACATAGCCAGCGTTAAAAAAAAACTGTCTTCTTCCTAAACACAGGATTGATCTGTACAAGAAAAGCCTTGCATACTGTGCAGTACAGCTCTAGAACACCCTCCCCTACCATTTAAAACCCATTAGTAATACTTCTCCCCCCACCTCTCTTTCTATCTCTCTCACCCTCCCATTCTCTCTCCACCGCTACAACAGTTTCCATTGAAATACACATGAGTTGTTTATGAAACAGAACTTAAGCCCTGGTAAATTTAACTTCGACAAAAACATTTCAATTATTCTTAAAAGAAAACTGAGGATCTGGAAACGCTTTTACCACCTGTGTAGTCTGCTGACGGCCCTGCTCGTCTGCTTCTTAGTACTGGCCATTCGCTTTTTTTAAAAAAAATTATGTTTATTGACATGAACACAACAGTCTAGTGATTTATGTTTCCTCGTGGAAGCAGGCAGCAATGCGTCCTCTCGGGTTTTAAGATTCGTATGCAATATTTTCAACCCTTATGCAAATATATTCTCAAACAATTTTTGTTTTGCTTGCACATATACATGGTACTGTTACATTTACAAAGTAAAGTTTCACTTTCTAAAGGGAAAGAAACAATAAAATCCAAAGAAATTGGACCCCCCCCCCCCCCCCCCCCCAAAAAAAAAAGAAACGCAAACTCGTGTAACATTTTCTTGTTTGCTCTATTCAGCGTCACCAAGGTCGGGAAACTGAAAAATAGAAGTATCATCTTGTGCTATATAAAATTTCTTTAGCAGCATGTTTTGTGTGAGTATGTGTGTGTGTGTGTGTGTGAGAGAGAGAGAGAGAGAGAGAGAGAAGGTCGCGATGTCACGCAACTAGGAAAGAAACATTGCCAACCAGGGCTCCACCGACAACATGGCTGTTCAGGGCAGCAAAACGATTGGTTCCTTTGCCGTCAGAGGTCAGTCACACCATGATATTTTTGAATAATTATCTACAAATACCACTTACAGGTGTAGTGGGGTGGAAGGGGCTGTTCGGTCTGGCATTCAGCGACCAATAGCTGGTATACTTGAGTCAGGACTGGCAGTCCATAGCTGATATACTTGAAATAGGGCTGGCGATCCATAGCTAGCATACCTGAGTCAGGACTGGCAGTCCATAGCTGATATACTTGAAATAGGGCTGACGATCCATAGATATATATACTTGAACCAGGGCTGGCGATCCATTTGAACCATGGCTGGCGATCCATATATATATACTTGAATCAGGGCTGGCCATCCATATATATATATATATATATATCTATGGATCGCCAGCCCTGTTTCAAGTATATATATATATATATATATATATATATATATGGATCGCCAGCCATGGTTCAAGTATATATATCTATGGATCGCCAGCCATGGTTCAAGTATATATATCTATGGATCGCCAGCCCTGGTTCAAGTATATATATATAGGATCAGTAGCCATGGTTCAAGTATATTATACTTGAACCATGACTGGCGATCCATAGATATATATATATATATATACTTGAAACAGGGCTGGCGATCCATAGATATATATATACTTGAACCATGGCTGGCTATCTATATATATATATATATATATACTTGAAACAGGGCTGGCGATCCATAGATATATATATATATACTTAAGCCAGGGCTGGCGATCCATATATATATATATATATATATATATATATATATACTTGAACCAGGGCTGGCGACTCATAGCTGATGTACAGGGTGTGTATAAAGTCTCTCTCTCTCTCTCTCTGAACCTTAAGTGCCCAGGGCACATGGGGCTTCCGCAAGGGTTTTCCACAAATGCCTGTCCTTCGCCTTTTTTTCTGCTCTTGCCCAGGTGAGCCCTCTATTGCTCAACATCCTTTCTGTTGTTCTTCTCCATGTCTCTTTTGGTCTACCCTTACTGTATAAAGTCAGTTAATTTTAAATATTTATAATTTTGATTCTATACATGGCAGAATCAATTTGTAAAAGACATTTAGAAGCCTGATGTACCTAATTTTCTGTCATCTTCCAATACTACTACTACTACTACTACTACTACTACTACTACTACTACTACTACTACTACTACTACTACTACTACTACTATTACTAAATAATAATAATAATAATAAATACTAATAATAATACACATTTTTGTAGATAACAGAAAACTAGATACACCAGGCTTCTAAATGTCTTTTACAGGTTGATTCTATTCTGTCATGTATAGATTCAAAGTTATAAATCCAAGTATTTAAAATTACACACCGACTTTATAGATATACTGTACTTGCACCAAGAGTGACGAATCATAACTAATCAAGACCCTATCTCACCTCTTTGCTGAGAGGTTAACTGAGCAGGGATGGTTACAGTCACCATAGCAGTATAGTCTGGTTACAGTCACCATGGTTGTATAGTCTAGTTACAGTCACTATGGCGGTATAGTCTAGTTACAGTCACTATGGCTGTATAGTCTAGTTACAGTAACTATGGCTGTATAATCTAGTTACAGTAACTATGGCGGTATAGTCTAGTTACAGTAACCATGGCGGTATAATCTAGTTACATTCACCATGGCGGTATAGTCTAGTTACATTCACTATTGCGGTATAGTCTATTTACATTCACCATGGCGGTATAGTCTAGTTACATTCAACATGGCGGTATAGTCTAGTTACATTCACCATGGCGGTATAGTCTAGTTACATTCACCTTGGCGGTATAGTCTGCTAAAGAAGTATTGCACCCCCTCAACCCACCACTTCCCGCTTTTGAGTTCCACTCAGAGATTGAAGAAACAGCCTCTATAACCCACTCTCCTGTCAACATGATGCTGTGTCTCAACACCTTTGTAGCATCTGCTGGAAAGTAAATAATGCTCGCAGTTTCATGGAGACAGATTACAAATTCATTCATTCATTCCTTCATTCATTCCTTCATTCATTTGCATGTCCCGTGTGGAACTTTGCCTCCCTAACAGCGCTCCTGTAGGCCTCTCGGTTGTGAGCAAGATGGCCTGCTGCTGATGCAATAATAATAATAATAATTTCAAATAATCTCAAATAAGAGGCGTATTATGGGAAAAGTTTGTTCTCCATTTCATACAATGTAGTCTTGTCATTCTTATGATATCAGTGATTATTCACATTCCCCCCTCCCCACGTTACTCCCTGCCTCCTCCCTCCCTTCCTTCCTTCCTTCCTTCTTGAGGGTGAATACGCTCGTTGAGGTAATCAGCGACCCATAGCTGATATGCTAGCGTCAGGGTTAGCGACCCATAGCTGACCAAGACCCTGTCCCAACTCTCCGTGGTACCCCCAGTAACAGGCATAGCCTGGCTAACGGGGCAGGGATCGCCATGGTCCCCATGGTGGTGGAGCCTGCTAAAGAAGCATTGTACATCCCCTGCTTTTTAGCTGTACTCTTGGACTGAAAAAGTAGCTGCCATAACCCGCTCCCACGCCGATACGATGATGTGTCTCAACATCTCTACATCCTCGGCTGCAAAGAACAACAGCTCGCAGTTACAGGGAGTTCGCACAAGTACAAGTCCTTCCTTATTTTCTTCTTCTTCTTCTTCTTACTTCCTTCTTCTTTCTTCTTCCTTTTTCTTTTTTGTTCTTTTTCCTTTTTTTCTTCTTCTTTCTTTTTCCTTTTCCTTCTTCTGTTTTGTTTTTTTCCCTTCTTCTTCCTTATTCTTTCTTGTTCTTGTTCTTCCTTCTTCTTCCTTCTTAGTCTTTATTCCTTCTTCTTCCTTCTTCTTTCTTCTTCTTCCTTCTTCTTCTTCTTTCTTCTTCCTCCTTCTTCTTTCTTCTTATTCTTTATTCCTTCTCTTTCCTTATTCTTCATTCTTCTTTCTTCTTCTTCCTTCTTCTTCTTTCTTCTTCTTCCTTCTTCTTTCTTCTTATTCTTTATTAATTCTCCTTCCTTATTCTTCATTCTTCTTCCTTCTTCTTGTTCTTTTTCTTCCACTCTTTCTCGCCCCTTCTCTCTCTCTCTAGCACTCAGTTACATAAAAGTATGCAATGTCAGTACTCTGATTATTTTCCGCCGACACGAACTTAGCTTGCTCAGGATAATTGTTCCACCAAATCTCATAAGAATCTTTAACTTGATTCACGACGCATCCTTTTTTTTTGTGTGTGTGAGTGTGATGTAATCCACTAAAGAAATGACGAAGGGAAAATTGAAAACGATTCATGCGCAAACTCGATCTTCGCAACGTCGAAACTCATTATTCTAACCCGCTAAATTCACCTTTCACGAAGACTATACCGCGTTTCATTCGACCTCTTCAGTGCGCTAAGATTCACTTTTCCTTTCCCTCTTTTTTTTCCCCCCATTAAAACAGCATTTTAAGTTTACAATGTAAAAACAAACAGGCTTTCGGCCTTGAAATGAGAAACCATGTACGCTTTGGAGATACGAAATAACAAAACTGGGAATTGAATAACGGAAATTATCTTTGCACAAAAGGATGTTCTCCGGGCGAAACTCATTCAGTTCTAGATTATGACAATGATCTCAGTCACATATTTCTGTGCGTGTATGCGCGCGCGCGGCTCTGTGTGTGTGTGTGTTTGTGTGATGTTTTCTTTTTCATGTGGTGTGAACTGAATTTCTCGGTGACGAGATATCGCGAGACCTACGGCATACTCCAAGTTTCGAAGTAAAAATATTTAATTTTTTTTTTTTTACGTATTTTTCTTTCTTTGTTTTAACCTCTTTGCTTCCAGCCTTTTTACAGGTAAGGAGCACTTTTCCCAGCTACGTGTAAATTTGGATGACCAGCTTGTGTGCTTTATGGCAGCGGAGAAACCGTTAAGTATTTCTATTCAGTTCGTCCACCCACGATCTTTGTCGGCGGTCGGCTAACCAATCACCGCCCGGTGCGCCCTGCGGTGTCTTGCAGGGTAACAACAAACTCTCGCCAACAGGAAAGTACTAACAGGAATTTCAATCAGGAACTTGCCAATCATTCCACAACGCTCAGTGAAGTAGGGGAGATAGGTATAGATGAAGTATGGAATTCTTACAGCACATCCATAATCACAGCAGCAAAGGCAAGCGCTGGACTGAGAAAACCAAATAGAAAAAGAATGGATATCAGAAAACACATGGAAGTACATACATGAAAGACGAACAGTCAAATTAGCCACGTTAAATGTAAAGACATATCTTGGTAAAGATCTGGCGAAATCAACATACAAAGAAATAGACAATAAAGTAAAAAGTTCTGCTAGAAGGGATAAAAGAGAATACATAGACAATATGGCGAAAGAGGCAGAGAAAGCAGCAAAAACAGGAGACAGCAAAACTTTTTATAGCATACAAAAGAGGCTAATAGGTACTATTATATCTAAAGAAAGATCAATCCTTAGCAAAACTGGAACGCTATTAACATCAAGTAAAGACCAAAAGAAATACTTAATCGACCACACCCAAAAGAATTGATAAACCCTGAAACTGACTTACCAACTCCACAACTAAATGTCAACCTAGATGAAATTACATTGCATGAAACTGAAACAGCACTGAATTTAATGGCTAACAACAAAGCTGCAGGTTGAGATAAAATAACACCCGAAATGTTAACAGCTATCAATAATGACAACATGAGACAACTATAAAGAATGTTTAAAAGACTTGGAAAGAAGAAAATGTCCCTTCTAAATGGAAAAAAGGAATCATTGTTAAAATACCAAAAAAAGGCAACCTTAGCGACTGTAACAACTGAAGGGGTGTAACTTTAATATCAGTTGTGTCAAAAGTATCTTGCAAGGTCATTTTGAATAGACTCAAAGATATAGTGGATACTGCAATGAAAGAAGAACAAGCAGGATTTCGAAAAGGGAGAAGCTATCTCAACCAGATCTTTACTCTCAGAATAATACTTGAAGAACATATTGAAAAGCAGAAACTATTAATATTTAACTTCACAGACTTTAAAAAGGCATTTGATAGCACACACAGAGATTCATTGTGGAGTATTTAAGTCTATATGGAATACCTTCTAAAATTGTCAACATCATTAAAGACATCTACAACGGATATATTTGTGCAATCAAAACAGAAGAAGCGATGAGTGAATGGTTCCAGATTGAAACAGGTGTGAAACAAGGATGTATACTATCTCCTTTGCTTCTTTGAAATTGCAATAGACTTCATAATGAAAAAATGCTGCACAGGTAACATAGGTATTGATTCGGTACATGGGACCCAATTATAAGATCTTGATTTTGCTGATGACATAACTCTTATCAGTAACAATGCGAATTCCATGCAAGAAAAAAAAAACAGATAGCCTGTCTTCACTGGCTAGCAAAATAGGATTTGAAATTAATAAGGACAAAACAAAAATAATGAAACTTCCCATTAATCAAAATGGAAAAATACACGTAGAAGGGACAGATGTTGAAGAAGTCTATCAATTTGCATACCTTGGCAGCTACATAGACCAGGATGGTGACACCAGAAAGGAAGTTAGAATTAGAATTGCAAAAGCAGCATCGATTTTCAAGAATCTTGAGAACATGTGGCATTCAAAAGTTATAAGCACAAAAATCAAATTAAGACTATTCAATTCAAATATGATATCCGCCCTCATTTATGCATGCAAAAGCTGGAAAACAACTTAAGAAATAGACAAGAAATTAGAATCTTTTGAAAACAAATGCATAAGGAAAATACTCGGCATCAAGTGGAACGAATTCAAGAACAATGCAGAGATAAGACAGATGAGTGAACAACAACCAGTCTCACGGGTGATCAGGAAAAGAACATGGACATATGTTGGCCACTTGATGAGAAGAAACGATCAGAGAATCCCAAAACAAGCTATCAAGTGGAACACAACAGACCGAAGAAAAATAGACCGACCACGGGAAATTCTAAAGAGGACATTGTTAAAAGAGGCCAAATTAATGGGCATAAAATCCCCTGATGAGGTTGAAATGCTCGCCGAAGACAGGAAAAATTGGCGAACTACCTTGCGAGCCCTATGTGACGTTTAACGGCACCGGAAGGATATAAGATATAAGATTATGACAAGCATATCTTCTAGTTCATACTGGGCAAGCAGGTCTGTATTATTTGTTATCTCTGGCCAGTAAATATTTAAAATCCTTCTGAGACAGGATGTTTCTATTTAACAGATAATGTTTGATTCTAACTTGGCAAACCAGCGACGGATCACCGAAATAATGCACCACAAACCACAGTTTTAGATTCACTGTCTGAACTCACGGGCAACATGGACGAGGTTTAAAATGCATGAGTTTTACGCAAGAATGTGTTTACCCCTTAACGCACCGACAAGCGTATGCAGAGTTTAATCTATCTTATCTTACCCTGCAGCCACGCCCTCCACGATGTCAAAGACAGTGTCTATGATATAATCATGTCAGGTGCCAAATTTGTTTTAAATCTTGTTTGTGGGCTACGGTAGACTGGAAGTTATTTTCATTAAACTACGATAAGTTTGGCGTCTGTGTAGCGAAGGTGGTTAGTGCACTCACGTCTCATGACAAAGTTCTCATAGCATGGGGCATCTCAGTCAACCAGCCCTAGAAGTGGGCCCCTGACTCCTCCTCGGAGAAGTACATCCGTCCGAGCATGATACTGACCATATTCCTGTCTAGTGTACCGACAGGTCAAGGAAATGCAGGCACTGAAAACATGTCCACCAGATGCGAGATTTAGGCTCCAGCAAAATAAACTAAAGTTCCACCAGAAGGTAAGTCCATAAGCTTACACTTCCACACGTTCTGGTGTGACTGTTGTTACAAAGGGGCTTCAATCCTTATATATAGCTTAAGGCCTCATCAAGTCGAAATCCGGCACTGCAGCTTAGGACCTCATAAAGTTTAAATCCGGCACTGCAGCTTAGGGCCTCATCAAGTCGAAATCCGGCACTGCACCTTAGGGCCTCGTCAAGTCAAAATCCAGCACCGCAGTTTACGCCCTTACTGAGTCTAAATAAGGCACTGCCTCTTTGGCACGACAAGGCCACCTTGAGCTTTCTTACAACATCTTACAGGTCTACTCCTTTGTACAGGCCGTCTGTGACTGCCACGTGAAAAGAGAAACAGACACTGATTTAACAACATTACTATTTTAACTTCCTATCTCAGCGCCATTACCAGTGACCCACGTGCTGTAGCCATCTGTCCTGAAACACACATTTTGATAATACTTGTTTTTCGCTTACACTTACACAGCTCCTGTCTAGTGCCCTATATACTTTCACTCTGGCAGAAGCCCACAGACTGCAGCATGAAATTCATGAGACATGAATAGTTTCAGCTACGTTTACCAAATAATCATGATCTGCAGCCGTGTGTTAATTACTCACATTATCTTCCGTTGTGAAATAAATATTTTGCTTGGTAGCTCCCATTTCACGCTACTGCCATTTGCCCTGTCTCTGTCTTCAATAAATGCACAGCCTTGGCAATTTTGTCCTGGATTTAGAATTGATTCATAAATTTTAGAGATAAGAGAAATGACTAACCGGGTAAAACTGGTTCCAGTACTGAAGGCTGACAGAGGTGCATGGTTAAGGTAAATTACCTGTAAATTACCAATTCAAAAATTGAGAAAACTTCGAACGGTTGGAGGCCGTCGATTTCTTGGAGGCCGTCGGTTTCTTGGAGGCCGTCGGTTTCTTGGAGGTCGTCGGTTTCTTGGAGGCCGTCGATTTCTTGGAGGCCGTCGGTTTCTTGGAGGCCGTCGGTTTCTTGGAGGTCGTCGGTTTCTTGGAGGCCGTCGGTTTCTTGGAGGCCGTCGGTTTCTTGGAGGCCGTCGGTTTCCGTACCCGGTTTATATTATAAAAACTTAGTAAACAACAACCAGCGAAAGCTGTTGGAGGATAATCGGTGGAGTAGACTGATGATGCTCTATTTGCATTTAGGAGGATCAGTTGGATTTGACTTTGGTTCAACATAAGAGCATAATGAAAAAAAAAATCTCGAATATTTACTTTCCTTGTAAAGTATGTTTAATTTTACATTTGAAAAAGTATAAAGCAACGAATGTTATATTGAGAAAATTGGTATTTTGGAAAGTGATGATAGATATAAATGTAACTGGTTTCAAAAATTCTAGCGCGATCACTGGTTCAGTTTTAGAAAAAGAAAAAAAAGATAGAATGAGTGTGCCAGAAAGCAAGATGAGCACGCATGAATGAGAGAACATACAACAGTCCAGTATTTTGGTAAATGCACCACACACAAAACCACGGATAAAACACGAAACTTGAAGACAAATTAAACACTTAACTCTTTTGGTATCCTTTGTGTAAAAAAAAAAAAAGCCGGGCACAAATGCGCCGAGATAGATTCAGGTAAGCACATACCAGAAGCAGGCGACTGGGTGAGAAATGAGATGCAGAAACAATGACAAAAAAAGTACCAGATGGCAAGCACCATGACATTATACCACAGATGGCCTCAACTTGCTCCCGTCGGATAACTATGACCTAAACAAAAGCCGCCATGGTTCCGCACATTGTAGGAGTACAAAATCAGTATGGGGAAAGAAGGGGGGGGGGGGAATGAAGGAAAGTTCAGAATGAAAAGAGAACACTGCTGGCTTAGGATGCCTAGACAAGGAAGTTATCAAACTCCTCTAGCGGCTGGCGAGTAAGGATATGTTGAGAGATAAGAGAAATGACGACTGGCGGTAAAAACCGGTTCTAGTAATAAAGGTAGGCAGAGGTGGACGGTTCAGTTTTACAAAAAAAAATGGCATGAACGAGAATGACAGAAAGTAAGAAGAGCATGCAACAATCTAATATTTCGCCACCTTTGTCAAGGAACGCATACAAAAACAACACAACTTCGTAATTAACCGGACAGGCCGAAGATCGTCCATCTGAACTTAAAAGGGTTGCTCTGCGTTGGTGTTCGGGTGTTAGTCTAGCACCGATAACCCCCGCAAGGACTATGTAAACAAAACCATCCAAGTATAGGACGCAGGGTGATCTTTTAAAGTTTGTTTTAAAGAAAATAAGTGGAAAATGCGTCTTATATATCGATAAATACGGTAACTGATGTACTACTAAAGCTCTACTCTGGTCTCAAAGAAAATAAGTGGAAAATGCGTCTTATATATCGATAAATACGGTAACTGATGTACTACTAAAGCTCTACTCTGGTCTCAAAGAAAATAAGTGGAACATGCGTCTTATATAGCGATAAATACGGTAACTGATGTACTACTAAAGCTCTATTCTGGTCTTGGATGCAACCAAGAAAACAATTACAAGAGATCACAGCAAATGTATACACTTGTAGAGTAATATGGTTTAAAAAAGACAGATAACTCTCTCACGTCACTAATACACGTAGGAGCATACGGCTTTTATGTATTTTCTTTTGACTATATTTTTGTAACTGTTCACATACTGAATGTTCTTGTGGCCTGTGACATGCATGACCACCTTTCCTTTCATATCTTCCAGAATCTACACAAGTTTCATTTGTGCTTTTATTTCTCTGCGACCAAATCGTGACAGCAGTGCTAAAAGTTGCTACCTTTTGCCGAAGTCTTAATTATTTGTTATCGTTGTTTTACTGTAGTGGATCTGTGTATATAATGATATATTTGTTGTGATATACTTATGGCAGAAAACAGTTTGTGTAAAGCGAGAAGCAAGTATAAAAGATCTTTGCTGAAAGAAGAGAAGTTTCTCTCCGAATATTGAAGCCTTCTCCTAGAGTTCTGTCTTGTCATTCACTGCCATTATCAGGCCATGAAGGAACAACAGCTTTGTTTGGCAGCTTGTGCCAACCTATTTGCTGCGTACGGTGCTTGGTCTTCGGAGGGTCTGCAGGTGTGTGGGTGAGAAGCAGTTTTTTTTTAGCCCTACTGAACAGATAAAGTCTTTTCTTCTTCTTCTTGGAAATGAGAGCTGGCGATTTTTTTTTGCAGCCGATGCGGTGGAGATGTTGACTCACAACATCGTAATGGCTTGGTAGAGGGTCATGGCAGCTATTTCTGTCTGTTCCTCAGTGCAATTCAAAAGTAGGGTGTATGTAATACTTCTTTAACAGGCTCCATCACCATGGGGGCTATGGCAATACCTGCCATCTTTAGCCAGGCTGGATCTGTTAATGTGTTGTGTGTGTGTGGGGGGGGAGGGGTAACCAACTTAGAGATGAGACAGGGTCTTGGTCAGATATGTTTCGCCAACCCTGACACCAGCATGTTAGTTATGGGTGGCTGATTGCTAAAACGGATAACGCCTTCACCCACCCACCCACCCACCCCACCTCCCTAAAAAAATCACTCTTTAAAGACTGAAATGACATACATAAATTACGTGCTGTTCCAGACAGCGCCGGCATCCACGTGTCTTTATGTTTGAGCCATCCTTTGGTGTTTCGCATCTGTTTTCCCACGCCACTTGGTCAGTCCTTTGAGGCATTTTATCACTTGGCCTCTCTCTCCTTCTCTCTGTCCCTCTCTCTGTCCCGCTCTCCCTCCCTTTCTCTCCCTCCCTCCTTTTCTCCCTCTCTGTCCCTCTCTCTGTCCCTCCCTGTCCCTCTCTCCCCCTCTTACTCTCTCTACTTATAAATTGCACCCTAACCTAATAAAATTAATTGCATCGTTTCTTTCAGACAGACAACAGGTAGTATTCTTCAACAATTCTCTATCAAATTCTGCTACAGTTGACACTGGTGTTCCGCAAGGTTCTATTCTAGGCCCGTTGCTCTTTGCTATCTATATCAGTCGTCTTCCACTTCATCTTAAACACTCTTCTTGTGACCTCTTTGCCGATGATTGCACAGTCTACACCAGTGACTACGATTGTGTTAATCTAGAATCAACTCTTCAGGTCGAGTTATACAATTTAATTAGATGGAGCAAAAATAATGGCATGATTATAAACACCGATAAAACAAAATCAATGCTCATAACAACAAGACAGAAACTTCAAAACGCAACAAAAACAACACTTCGGCTCTGTACAGAAACATCACAGATAGAAAACGTTAGCGAGCACAAAACACTAGGTCTTATTATTGACCAACATCTGACCTTGATCTCTCATGTGCAATGTCTAACAAAACTCATCCACAAAAAGTATACCAATTAGCTAAAATTAAGCACTTCATCGATCAAGACACTAGGAAGACACACTACATATCTCATATACAAACACATTTAGACTATTGCTCAATAGTTTGGGATGGTTGCTCAGTGTCAAATACAAAGAAGCTTTGCTCACTCCAAATGCGAGCAGTAAAGCTTATTAGTGACAAAGATCAAGCACAAACAACTAACCATCACAAACGTATCAAAATACTACCTTTTAAAAACAGGTTCCTCTTCAACAAAACCAAGTTAGTAAATCAAATTCTTTCACGGCATTCCCTGACTTATCTATGGAACCTGTTTAAATTTAGCCCAAAGTGCAGCCAACGCTTGAATAACATGTGCCTTCCAAAACCTAGACTTGATCTTTACAAGAAAAGCTTTAGTTATTCTGCTGCTCATCTTTGGACTACCCTCCCATCCTATATAAAAATATAAATTATACTCCTTCCTACAACTACAAGCTTTCCCAATATCTATTTGATGTTGACTACATGCCTCCATGAATTATAAACCTTAAAAGTTATCTTAAACTGCTCTTACATACACCGAATACAATTAATTGTTTTCTGAATAGTCCCGAAAATTTTGTTTAGTAGATAGTCATTTATAATGTATGTAGTTACTTCTGTACTGAGTGAATGTTTAAGAGCGAAACGTAAATGTTATATTTTATTTTATGTCTCTCAGCTTCAATGTTAGTTATGTTTGTTATATGAACAGCATATTTGTAGAATGTCTGGAATAGAGTGAAAGATGTATGATAAAGGGCAGAATGTCAGACGGGCCTGCGTGCCCAATTCTTAACCCTTTTGAAATAAAAATCAATCAATCAATCAATCAATCTCCCTCTCTCCCCCTCTCTCTCCCTCCCTCCCTCTCTCCATCCCTCTCTCTCCCTCTCTCTCCCTCTCTCTCTCCCTCCCTCTCTCTCTCTCTCTCTTGTCCTTGAATTTTTCAGTCATTGCTAAGTTCTCTAACGTCTGTCTTTTCACATTTCCATCATGAAGAGATGACTTGGCAAATTTATTTATTTATTTTTTTTTTTGGGTGGGGGTCTTTTTCAACTTGTCCGATCTCATTTGAAAAAAAAATATTATCACTTCTTTATAATATTCATCGTTATCTCCTACATATTTACTAACTGCTTTATTAATTTATAGCTTCATTAATTCTAAAAACACATTAAAAAGAAAAGAATGGCAAAAAATGCCGAGACGAACAAATATGAAGAGGCAGAGAATAAATCGAAGGCCTCCCCCCTTTCCCAACCCCCAGACCCCCAAACCACCCAAACCCCAGTCTGATATCTTCTGCGCTGGAAACAGATTCAAAATATCGACATGTATATTTTATTTTATCAAAAACTTGCCGTCAGATGCTTGCAGTTTTTCCTTTCACAAAACAAGAAGAGGGGGGAGGGGATGGGGAGTTATTGTTTACTAAACGAAGGCGGTAACTGAAGTCCACATTTAAAAGAAAAAAAAAACAATCCATTATGTCTGTAACCGTTAAAACTTCGATTTCTCTAAAAGCATTGTAATTATTTGAAATGAAAATTGAACACTAATGCGAGCAAAAATTGTATTTTTGTTTATTTTCTAAATGGGGTCGATCAATGGTTACAAAAGCTAGCGAAAGTCTACATCAGCTGTTCTTAACTTGCGGCCCACGGACTCATGAGGTCCAAGGAACTTTTTTTGGAGCCGGGGGGGGGGGGGTCCACGTACCAGCAAATGGATTTGCTTGCTATAAAAAACAATCTTAGCATCATGTCGGTTCTATGTTTTTGCTTTATTTTTAATGAGGGGCCAACAGCTGCTCTCAGACCAGGAAAGTCGGTCGGCGGCGAACAAAAAAAGTTTAAGAACCATTGATCTACAAAAATGTACGAGCTTCTGCTCGCGAAACGGAGAGGGAATGGGGGTTGAGGGGTGGAGTGTGGTGGCTGTAAGATTAAGAAACTCAATGGATCAATATAAATTAATGCAGTTCTTTCAGATCGTAAGTGTGCAGTCAACAGGGCCGAGTTAAAGCTGAAGATTATGGAGGGAGCTCACAGGAGGTTGCCACGGACTGTTGCACTTACAGTAGTGAAATATGTAGCCTACTGCCACATTTATACACACGCATCTCTGCCGTTATTTCTTGAAGATTTTCGCTTGCTCAGTGAAGTTTCTGAGAAGACACAAACTCTTGTGATGGAGTGTTGCCATTGCTATCACCATCAACAAACCATTGCTGGACAAGGCCCCGTGTCTCGCTTCTTCGTGCTGTCCCTGGTAAGAGGTTGATGTGTTCCTTGGGCTTGGTTAATGGGCTAGAGGTAGTTGTGGTCATCGTGTTAGTGGAGCTGGCCGAGAAGTTTATTTCTTAGACCTACATTGGTCTTTAAGCATGCTACAGTACTCCACTCTCCATTCCATACGGTGCTCGAACCAACATTGCAGTCGCGTCAGTTGCAAAGAAAAATAATTCGGGTTTCCAGAAATATGAAAAGCAAGAAAAGATTGTGTCCTACGGAATCTTGTTCGTTGTGTTCTATAAAATCTTGTTCTTATTCTATCACTGTGCTTGACAAAATCTTGTTCTTGTTCTATCATTGTGCTCCATAGAATCTTGTTCTCGTTTGCCACTGTGTTCTATAGAATCTTATTCTTGTTCTGTCCCTGTGTTCTATAAAATCTTGTTCTATCGTTGTGTTCTATATAATCCTATTCTTTTTCTATCAGTGTGTTCTATAGAACCTTCTTCTATCACTGTGCTCTATTGACTTTTGTTCTTGTTCTGTTACTTGTTCTATAAAATCTTGTTTTATCACTGTGTTCTATAGAATCTTGTTCTTGCTCTGTCATTTGTTCTATAAAATTTTGCTCTATCAAAGTGTTCTATAGAATCGTATTCTTGTTCTGTCACTGTGTTCTATATAATGTTCTTCTGTCACTGTGCTCTAAATAATTTTGTTCTTGTCCTGTTACTTGTTCTATAAAATCTAGAAACTTGATCTTGATCTGTCATGTGTTCTATAAAATTTTGCTCTATCACGGTGTTCTATAAAATCGTATTCTTGTTCTATCACTGTGTTCTGTAGAATCATGTTCTCGTTTTGTATTCCTTGAATACATCTTATTTCAAGCTTTCCAAGAAATGAAGGACACAAAAAAAAAGACACCATTGACTCTTATCTTTGCCAGAATTAATCACCGGATAACTGAAGAGACAAGCTCTTTATTCCATGACATTCAGAAGAAAAGCAGCAGCAGGATTAGGAACTGTTTTAAGTCTTCGGTTACAAGACCTGGGAGGTGATGGCCTGGTCCACCCAGCAACTCCAGATTTTTAAAGGTAAAGGATAAAAATGTAACCCTGCTATCCCATGGAGACGCAGAAGGGCTCTGAAGCGTTACGCTGCCCGTATTTTCCTGGACTTGTCAAGAGAAAAGGGGTGGGGGGGGGGGAGGCGATCGATTTATGAATGACTCCGCAGAACGACTTTAATAAGAAAGAAAAAGAAAAACAAAACGTTTGTTATATTCTTTGTCTTCCTCTTCCTATTTAATTATGCTTTATTTTTCAGTATCCAACACCGATCGTGCGCTCCAGAGAGAGAGAGAGAGAGAGAAAAAAAAGTCTCTTTGGGCGTATCGTCTAACTGTGTCAGAGATGTTATACAACGTTTACAAAATCTATTTCTTTCCATTCATTGGCCTTGAGAATATTTAGAGGCAGCTATTTCGCAATTTCAGGAGCATGATTGTTAGAATCGAACTATCTTTGAAAGAAAAACACACAAAAAACCCCCCAAAAACTACTGCCCATTTTTGTTTATTTAACCGTTAAATTTTAAGTCTCGCTTTCCTGTTTTTAAACCAAAGGAATTTTTTCAAAGTCCAGGGCCTGCAGTTTCCATTCGCTTCAGCACAGAGCAATGTCTCTATTCTCATCATTGCTTTATTGAATCTTTATGAGATAAAAGTTGTATTTGACCGTATCAGAAACCAAAATACAATATTTGATGTAAAAGCACACCAAAAGTGATGCAGTAAACTGAGGATTCTTCTGGCAGAAAATGTAGCAAAATAATTCAGCTTTCGCGAATGATATTCACGATTTTTGTGTTTGTTTTTAATCAGCGTGTGTAACTTGATTTGTCAGCCAAGTTCCTTAACTCTTGTGTAACAGCTCGATCAAGCTCCATGGCAGGTGGATAATAGTTTAAATATATACGTGTTAATCTACTCGAGGTTTGGGTGTTATTAATTACAAACCAGCCCTGGAGATCGTGTCTGAAGTCAGGAACACTCCGCAAACACTGAATCTGTGCCCAGAATATCGTCTCAAAGGTTTACCATCGAAGGTAAAACTTAATTACAAGAAAGTATATTAGCTGTAGGAGAAGTTCATTAAACAAACCTCTAGTTTTCTGGTTTTCTTGCCTTTGAATTCTTTCTCAGATACGTCTCAGACTTGTACACTGAAGGAGAGGTTTTTCTACCGTCCAGTTCTGAATAGAGTAGGACGAAAGGGTAAGGTGTAGTTTTAGAAAAAAAAAATAGAAAGATCAACAAAAGTGAGATAATTACAGTGGAATGGGTATGAAAAACAACAACAACAACACCCAATATTTCGGCAGAATGCCTTTTCCAAAGAGAAATGAGAAGATAAAAACCCACAGAAGACGAGTTCAAACGAGACAGAACAAGGAAAGGATTCTGTAGAACACAATGATAGAATAATAACAAGATTATATAGAACACAGTGATAGAATAAGAACAAGATACTCATTCTCTTCTTCTTTCTATTTTTCTGAGATTCCGAATTATTTTTCATTCTGATGCGACAGTAACGTTTGTAGAAGTGCCGTGCTGAATGAGAGTGGAAACATAA
The DNA here is from genome assembly GCA_009760885.1 of Achatina immaculata. Taxonomy (NCBI): domain Eukaryota; kingdom Metazoa; phylum Mollusca; class Gastropoda; order Stylommatophora; family Achatinidae; genus Lissachatina; species Lissachatina immaculata. The sequence continues at coordinate 6,086,448 of CM019718.1, forward strand.
TGTAGCTTGGTTGAAGACTTGAAGCAGGTTCAAGAAATAAACTGCTTCTGTTTGTCAACTCTCTCTCTCTCTCTCTCCCTCTCTCTCTTCAAGTATGTTTATTAGTATCTTCTGTTCATCAAGTCTCTCTCTTCAAGTATCTTAATCAGTAACGTTTGTTTATCAAGTCTCTCTCTTCATCACTGACTTCTGTTCATCAAATCTCTCTCGTCAAGTGTCTTTATCAGTAACTTTTGTTCATCAAGTCTCTCTTTCTCTTCAAGTATCTTAATCAGTAATTTTATTTATCAAGTCTCTCTCTTCATCAGTAGCTTTTGTTTATCAAGTCTCTGTCTTCAAGAATTTTAATCAGTAACTTTTGTTCATCAAGTCTCTCTCTCTCTCTCTTCAAGTATCTTAATCAGTAATTTTATTTATCAACTCTCTCTCTCTTCAAGTATCTTAATCAGTAATTTTATTTATCAAGTCTCTCTCTTCATCAGTAACTTCTGTTCATCAAGTCTCTCTTTTCATCAGTAACTTCTGTTCATCAAGTCTCTCTCTTCAAGTATTTTAATCAGTAACTTTTGTTCATCAAGACTCTCTCTTCATCAGTAACTTCTGTTTATCAAGTCTATCTCTTCATCAGTAACTTCTATTCGTCAAGTCTCTCTTTTCAAGTATCTTAATCAGTAACATTTGTTCAGTAAGTCTCTCTCTATTCATCAGTAACTTCTATTTATCAAATCTCTGTATTCAAGTATCTTAATCAGTAACTTCTGTTTATCAAGTCTCTCTCTTCAAGTATCTTAATCAGTAACGTCTGTTTATCACCTCTCTCTCTCTCTCTCTCTCTCTTTTCAAGTGTCTTAATCAGTAACTTCTATTCATCAAGTCTCTCTCTTAATCAGTAACTTGTGTTCATCAAGTCTCTCTCTCTCTCTTCATCAATAACTTCTGTTCATCAAGTCTCTATCTTAATCAATAACTTCTGTTTATCAAACCTCTCTCTTCAAGTATCTTAATCAGTAATTTCTGTTCATCAAATCTCCCTCTTCAAGTATCATAAACAGCGACTTCGTTCTGCCAATTTGGTCTCCTAAACAGTTGGTATCTATCTCTTTAACCAATACTTAATCTTAATCTATATTTCTGATGATCCATACTGATCACAATTACTCTTTATGGTTTGTTGATCTAACATATAGTGTCTGGTTTCCAGTTTGTTTTTTAAAACTGTTTTCCGGGTTAAATGTGAATGTAAGTTTCTGGAAGCAGTTTTTTTTCCGTTATCGATTCACTGGAATGAGTCATAAATATATGAACTGATTTTTTTTTTTATCAAAGGTTTAGTTCATGAGAAAATAACTTCAACAGCAAATACTAACTGCTCATTGCACTCTCTTGTGGAAGCGATTTGAAAATCTATGTTCAGTTAATTATTCTTGTACTTTGTCTTAAGAGTTACATTTCTGGCCGAATTACACTTAACTGCTTCTGTTACAAAGAAGAAATAATTCTGTCACAAAGAAGAAATACTTTTGTCACAAAGGAGAAATATTTCTGTCACAAAGAAGAAATAATTCCGTCACATAAAAAGGAATACTTCTGTCACACACAAAACATCCCCTTTTAAGAAAGTGCACATTGGCACTTGTTTTCTCTCAAATGTCACTTGCATTCTCTTGTTCATGAACACTTGAGAGCGCGAGAGATGTTTTAGAATTTTAAAACAAGCGACTTCTCAAAGCCACATGGCAGTGTAAGAGAACTATGGTCAAAAACTGACCTGCTGTAGTGGGCAGCGGCATTTTGAAACTAAATGAGTGTTTATGGTATAAAGAAGAAGCAACTGAGGATAACGACGATGCTGAAGAAGACCAAACACGATTATACTAAATTTACAGATCCTCTATACTTCTTTGTCTATTTCTCTTATATCGAAATTTTCTACTTCTAAATATTTTATGGAACAAACAAAACACTTTCATTTCTCACATTACGTGGCCCAACACAAATGTTATATTTTTATTTCTTTTCCTCGTCTTAGTCCACAGTTCCAAGGTCTAATTATTTCCTTATGGAAAACCTCGCTTGTGGTGGAAATCTCTAACCTTGGCTGTTTCTGGGAATTATCAACAGCTAATTAAAGCACAATGGAAATGTTTGATGAGTTCATTCACAATTCTGGCGAGTCCCTTGTTATACAAAAGGGATTAAGAATGTGCGCTTATCTCTTTTTTTTCATCATCATCACCACCATCATCATCATCATCACCACCATCATCATCATCATCACCACCACCATCATCATCATCATCACCACCATCATCATCATCATCACCACCACCATCATCATCATCACCACCACCACCATCACCACCACCACTGTATCTCTCTACTGACCGCCCAGCCTTCGCATCCATAGAACATTAATGGTTCAATGTAACAGCGTAACATTCTCTTCCTACGTCTCTTAGATAGTGATTTATAGCAAAGTTTCAGCTTTTGAAAAGAGGGTCTTGGCTTGTGCAGTTTTGCTTTTTACTTCGGTAAAAACATCTTCCATCAGATATAAGCACGATGCCTAAGTAAATGTCAACATGGTTTAATTTAGATGATGATAATAGCTTTATATATATCTCAAAATGCTGGTGGAACAATAGTGAACATCAAGTTACTGGCAGTTAACAACAATGGCCAGTGGGACCACCACATACAGAACGAAAATTACGGATATTGTATGATTCTCTTGATAACTATTACCCCACGACGAACACAATCCTGCTTTCTTTTCTTCTAACTTAAATACTATCATATAAAAATCACCCTCCCAAAAACTTTCCCTTACAACTCTCGTGAAAGATGTCAATCTAGAAGCTTCCACACGCTTACCGGGTCAAGAGACAGCTTCCCCCAATAAATTTTCTGTGAGAAACAACAAGGGAATTAACGCTTCAAATACTGCACAGCAAGGGAAACAACTCCGACAAATATACAGTAGCAAGTTATCTGCTTGACACAGCAAGGTTTCCACACGTCTCTATTTAAAACATTTCTCCAATAAATTTCAGATACAACATTGTTCTCATGTAGCTCCATAGTCTGAAAATCATGTTCAAGCACTGCTTGAAGGTGGGTAGGAAAGAACCTCCCTATGTACGACATTAGGTTACCTCCCTTCTGTTTGTTTTTTGTCAGAGTTTGCTTTGGGTGTATTTGACGCTCCACAAATAATTGTGTTCAAGAGACACAAGTAGAAGCGTCTGTTGCCACGTGAGTGCAGGAGAACCTACCGTGACACTCATACAGAAGTTCTCATACTATCTTCATTCACATATTTATTCATTAAAACGCAAAATTACTGATAAAAAATAGTAGGAGCAGCTTTATAGCACTCGTAGTTGTCAAATACAACAAAATAACGTTGGAGGCAATGTTTTCGTCTGACAATATCAAAGAGGAACAAGAAAGAAAGAGAAAAATGAGAGATATAAAAATCTAACTTGATGTTTAATAAGCCCCTGGACAGAAAGTTATGAGAAACAGTAAAACCAAACGGGGAAAAACTCCAGCAGGTTATTATTATCAAAGTGTCAACTTGAGGCAGTGTCTACTTCTCTGCTTCTTGCTCCACATCTTCTTCTCCTCTTCCTTTCCTTAAGAATTCTCACAATCTCCGTGTCCCATTAAGAGTCCATTACGAGAATGAAGATCACAGACAGCCAAATATTGCTCCCGCAGGAGAATTCTAAAACAAGAGTCTGAGAAACGTTCTCAGCTATCCCGGGCTTGAAAAACAACTGATCGCATCACAACTGACATACTGAGTGCAATAAACCAACTCGCCTCCTGTGACATCAAGACCACCCTACAGTGGATACCAGGGCACATAGATATCAGAGGCAATGAACGTGCTGACAGACTGGCAAAGAGTGGAGCCACCATGTCACAGCCCCACATCTCCACCAACATGAGAACAGCTAAACAAATTATAAACAACAACTGCAAGCAGCAGTGGATGGACAGCTTGGCCAATAATGCAACTGGTAGATCCTTATATACACACCTGCCAAGGTCTAACCCCGGAGACAAAATCAACAGCTTATGTCGTAGAGACCAATGCACGATCTTGAGGTTGCGAACATGACACATCACCCTCAGTAAGCACTTATACAGAGTGACCACACACCATACTGCATGCACATCAACAGACAAGAATAAGAAACTGTTAAGCACCATCAGTGCTGGATTGCACTGAAGGATCTTCGGAAGAACCTGATACACCAAACTCATCAATCACCGACATTCTGTATGGAGATGTGGAACAGCTGAAGAGGACTTTTATGTTTCCTTATCTGGCACAAGGGAAACGAGTGAAAACTCGCAAAACCCGGGGATCGGAAAAGTCAAAATCAAGTCCAAACATGAAAGTAGAGAAACATGTCAACACAGACTTCCGTATTATGAAAAATTTACAGTAAGACATGTCAGCCACTGTCAAACATTGAAATACCAAAAAAGAAAGGAAAGAGAGGAAACAACAGAATATCTTAAACTGATATCAAATTATTTGGTCTTAAGACACAGGACTCAAATCTGAGTGACACAGCGGTCAGCAATCAATATCTGCTTTTGTTGCGCCAGTGATAGCTGACAATAATCTGAACAAGACTCTGTTCTTCCTTGGCATACATTCCCCTGGTAACAAACACTAGTTTGGCAGAATGAATAAGAATGGAAATGGAAAGACAAGTAAGCCGAGCCTGAATTTGATATGTGGGACTGAAAGTCTGTCGAGGAGTCATTGCAGCTTTAGTTAAATACTCGTAGTTAGAGTTTCTTCCTTTCCACAAGTCACCTCTAAACTTGCAAAACTAATCTTTCTGTTTTGTTTTGTTTTTTTTTTTTTGGTTTTTTTGTAAACTTTCGCAATCTAAAATTAACAACCCATGATAAATAAACTACAGACCTCCAACCTGACAAAATGACTGGCTCATTTACGCAAACAGGTTAGGAAGAAGATTTCTCACAAAATAATTCTACATCAGTTTACGTTCAGCGCAAACAGGTTGGGAAGAAGATTTCTTTCAAAATAATTCTACATCAGTTTACGTCCAGGTTTACGATCTGCGCAAACAGGTTAGGAAGAAGACTTCTTTCAAAATGATTCTACATCAGTTTACGTCCAGGCTCATGACCTGCGCAAACAGGTTATGAAGAAGATTTCTTTCAAACTGATTCTACATCAGTTTATGTCCAGGTTCATGATCGCAAGATTTTTTTAAAAATGGGTCAGGTAGTAATTTCTAAAGCCGAGTGAACGTGGAATCTCCGTCCGGAGTTGAACGATCGACTTCCGCTTGAGAGGCCAAGTCGCAGACCACTATGCTAATATTAGACCTATGTTATTTTTCAGCGAGGCCTCAAAACAAGGGTCTTGAACAACGCTTAGAAACCGCCAGAGAAGACGCTATTTAGCGTCATGTGTCTTCGTGTCCTCAGCTCCTCTTACGGTATCAGAAGCTAACATTGTCGGAGAGTGGAGTGAGTGCAATGATCTCGTTACACATTCTTTTGTTTCATTTGTTTGTGGTATTTCAAGGTCTCATGTAACCGAGGAGTCTGCTGAAACAGTGAGAGAAAGAATGAGAAATACAATAATAGATTTTAAAATGATGGACACATTAGCATGACAAAAATTTTATATAAAAATAGAAAAAAAGCACAAGTAAAGGTCATGTCACTAAGGAAATGAGTCTAAAATTTAAGAAATTCGTGAGGTAAAATGTAAAAATTTATAATTGCTACTACTGCATTGGTGTCATTTGTGTGTCCCTTGCGGAATGTTGCCTCCCTAACAGCTTTCCTGTAGGTCTCTCGCTGCCGATGCATCCATTAGAAGATTATCATCGATGTCTTGCAGCCATCTTCGCCTTGGTCTTCCTTTGTTTTTTTTCCCCATTATGTGTCCTTCCAAAACACATACTTTTTGTGTCCATGACATTTGAAGGACTCTTCTGTAGCATTTACATTCAAAGGCATTTATGTGTTTCTCAGCTGTTTTAAATGTCCAGGTCTCACAGGTATATGTTGTTATGGGAAAGATGTATGGCTTAAAAAAATTTATTTTTGTAGTTCTGTCTGTTCCTCTCCACAGATTCTTTAGTTGTTTTACTTTCCGAAGAGCGATAGATGTCCTCCTTTTAATTTCCTTCATTGTATCTCCATTATTAGTTAGCAGTGATCCAAGATATTCCAAGAAATACTTAATCGACACACCCAAAAGAATTGTTAAACCTTTAAACTGACTTACCAGCCCCACAACTAAATGTCAACCTAGATGAAATTACATTGCATGAAATTAAAACAGCAGTGAATTTAATGGCTAACAACAAAGCTGCAGGTGAAGATGAAATAACACCTGAAATGTTAAAAGCTATCAATAGTGACAACATGAGACAGCTACAGAGAATGTTTAACAAGATTTGGAAAGAAGAAAAGGTCCCTTCTAATTGTAAAAAAGGAATCATTGTTAAAATACAAAAAAAGGCAACCTTAGTGACTGTAACAACTGGAGAGGAGTAACCCTAATATCAGTTGTGTCAAAAGTATTTTGCAAGGTCATTTTGAATAGACTTAAAGATATAGTGGATACTTCAATGAGAGAAGAACAAGCAGGATTTCGAAAAGGGAGAAGCTGTCTCGATAAGATCTTTACTCTAAGAATAATACTTGAAGAACATATTAACAAGCAGAAACTATTAATAATGAACTTTATAGACTAAAAAAAGGCATTTGATAGCATTATGGAGAATTTTATGTCTATATGGAATACCATCTAAAATTGTCAACATCATTAAGGACTTATACAGTGGATATGTTTGTGCAGTCAAGACAGAAGAAGCGATGAGTGAATGGTTCCAGATTGAAACAGGTGTGAAACAAGGGTGTAAACTGTCTCCTTTACTTTTTGGGATTACAATAGACTTCATAATGAAAAAATGCTGCACAGGTAACACAGGTATTGATTCGGTACATGGGACCCAACTAGAAGATCTTGATTTTGCTGATGACATAACTCTTATCAGTAATAATGTGAATTCCATGCAAGAAAAAACAGATAGCCTGTCTTCAATGGCTAGCAAAATAGGACTTGAAATTAATAAGGACAAAACAAAAATAATGAAAATTCCCCTTAATCAAAATGGAAAAATACACATAGAAGGGACAGATATTGAAGAAGTCAATCAATTTGCATACCTTGGCAGCTACATAGACAAGGATGGTGACAATAGAAAGGAAGTTAGGATCAGAATTGCAAAAGCAACATCAATCTTCAAGAATCTTGAGAACATATGGAATTCAAAAGTTATAAGCACAAAAACCAAGTTAAGACTATTCAATTCAAATGTAATATCCACCCTCATTTATGCATGTGAAAGCTGGAAAACAACTAAAGAAATAGAAAAGAAATTCGACTCTTTTGAAAACAAATGCATAAGGAAAATACTCGGCATCAAGTGGAACGAATTCAAAAACAATGCAGAGATAAGACAGATGACTGAACAACAACCAGTCTCATGGGTGATCAGGAAAAGGAGATGGACATATGTTGGTCACTTGATGAGAAGAAATGATCAGAGAATCCAAAAACAAGCTATCAAGTGGAACACAACAGGCCGCAGAAAAAAAGGCAGACCGCGTGAAATTCTAAAGAGGACACTTAAGAGAGGCCAAATTAATAGGCCTTTGATGAGGGTGAAAGACTCGCCAAAGTCAGGAAAAAGTGGCGAACTACTTTGCGAGCCCTATGTGACGTTTAACGGCACGGGAAGGATATAAAGAAGATATTCAAAACTCTCCACCTCTTCCAGTTTTTTCTCATTGATACATATTTAAGCTGCCTTATTTGTTTTGTCAGTTGTCATCAATTTAGTTTTTTTCTTCGCATGAAGATAGAGGTTTTGCTCTTCACTATTCTTACGGACTAACATAATTAGTTTTTCCATTCCTTTTTGTGTTGCTGACAGTAATACTGTGTCATCAGCATATCTAATCTCTGGTGTTTCCAATTTTTATGGCTTCGTAATGCTCTTTGCCGACATCTTCTCTCACATTCCTCGCTACATTTTCAGTACATAAGTTAAATAAATAAGGGGACAATGTGCAGCCCTGACGGACCATTTGTTTTATGTCAAACTAATCTGCTCTTTCGCCATTAAATCTTACGGCTGCCTGCTTGTCTATATATAGCACTGATATTAACTGTATCACACGTGGTGTAAATCTCACTTTTTCCATTATTTCCCAAAGTTTGTGTTGTACACAGTCAAATGCCTTCGAATAAAAGATAAATATAGATTCACATTAAATTATCTGCATTTCTCTATTGTTAATCTTATGTTGAGTATATGATATCATGATCCTCTTCCTTGTCTAAAACCAGGTTGGGCCATATTGATTTCTCCTCCTACTTACTTACGAAATCTACATGTAATAAGGAAATACAAACTTCGAATCAACGAATTTGACAAATTTTATTCTCAAAGGGTGAAAGAGAAGAAGAGGTACGCTGGTCCTTCTAACAATCTGACCGTCTCTCATCTTTCAAACCCAGTCAGTCAATATCATTTGAGTATTAGCATAATAAACATATTAAACAATAATGCCAAATATGAAGATTGATTCGGTTGAAGTGAAAGATCACTGATATAGATAGCAACAGACCTGGCTTAACTCGGGGGACTACAGTATATTTAAAAACGATAAGGAGTTTTTAATCATATTTGAATTTCTACACACAACTTCTTATCTGGACATTCATAAATATATGCAAATAAAACACACGATAAAGTTGTTTTACGCTCTCATGCGTTAACTACAGTGAAATCATGTACACGAATTATTTCAGGTACTTTGTAAGTACACACAATCATTGCTATGTAAATAACGCTATTGTGAAATCAGATCTCTTAAGAGGGCATGTAATCAAGTAAATATTGAATTAAAAAAGTCTGAAATTAAAAGAAGGAAAACTGTATAAGGCTTTTAGGTGGGATGGAAGAGTATTCCAGAGGTGAGAGGCAGAGTAATAAAGGTTTTTCTGTACAAGTCAATCCTTGGTTTTTGGCGAAAACAATTGTTTACACGCTGCCTTTTGTTTTGGGTTAGATTTTAACAGTTGGTCACATCCAGAAGAATCTGGCTTGTTGAATATGAATCTATTTTACAGCGATATAATTCTGAGGTGTGGATCTGTAGTCTTTGTTGGATGTTTGCCACTGATAAGATATAATGCTCGATTTTGAAGAGGATAAATTCTTTTTTGCGTTGGACATTGAGCGACCATCCCATTTTGTGGAGCAGCAATGTGTGATTCTAAATGTGATATTTAGTATATCTTCCTTCTGTCTTTAAAAGTGCTTAATTGTTCCAAGGTGATAACGTTTTGTGCTATGAGCTTTATTATATTTTGTACAAGAGAGTTTCAAACTAAATGTTGGTTGATGGTAAGACATAGAGTTATATGTTCACTCAAAACTCAAAGACAATGAGCTTCAGCGTTGTTTTCCGTGAGTTTTCCAGTTTCTGTCTCGTGATGACCATGGATTTTGTTTTGTCGTTTTTATTAACATGCTGAAGTTGTTGCTCGGTTGACGTATTTATTTTCAGTTTGAAATGCTGCTTTTTTATCTATCTGTTCTCGGTCGTTGGTGTAAACTGTACAGTCGCTATGGAAGAGATCATGCGAAGACTGCTTCGGATGAGGTGAAGATAGGTGCTATAGATAGCAGCAGACTTGCCTCGAACTTAGATGACCACGTTCAAAAAATGAGAAAGAGTTTTCTATCATATTTGTAAATTTTATTCAAATAAAAAAAATGAGGTTACTTTTTAATTTATTCTTGTTTCTTAAAATCTATAATTGCCATGCTGTTGCTGCAAGTGTTTTTGAAGTTGTTGCTGTAGGTGTTTTGGTATTTTCCGGTAGTAGAGGACTCGAATCTCTTTGCAGCTGATGTCGTTTTTAAGACTATGTTATATAGAACTTGGTATCGGATGGGGAGTGAGATATTGTGGTTTCTTTTTCATTGCTGAAACATGTTCATTCTTGGGAGAGAGTGATCACGTGGACTAGTTTGTGTGTGTGTGTTTTTTTGTTGCTTTCTAGTCTGTGTACTTCTCCTGGCTCCTGAAAGACAATTCCAGATGGAGGTGCTCAGTCGGTCTGAGTGCGAAGGGAGGTGATATGACCAGGCATGCTACTGACCAATTCACTTGTGTACCGAATAATCAAGGAGAATGTGATCGCTATTACGACATCTCCGTTGTGTTTCAAAGATGCGGCGTTGCTACTTTTACTTTTTTTTTACGAGCACTTTACTGTTTCGTTTAGTTCATTCAGGTCAGCTTCAGTGAAGCGGTTTGCCCTTTGTCCTACTCCCCGGAGAATCATCATTATGTGCATGCTAGAACAGTTGTCAGCTTTTTCTGACGCATCCACTCTTTTCACTCACTGTACGTCAGAATGTCACATTTTTTCTTCAACCTCTCCCAACCACTTGCCCCGTGATGTCCTGTAGATTATTGATAAAATGTAGAAATGTAGTTTGTAGAAAGAACAGTATTCCCAAAAGTCTGAGTCTTCAGTGCCCCCCCCCCCCCTTCCTACTTCTCAAAACCCTTAAACCTTCATTCCTTCATTGAAGAGAGGAAAAAAGGGGAGGTCGCAAACTTTTCCACTGTCTGAGAACCCCCGATCTAGGTCCTGGACCCCACGATCTACTTCCTGGACCCCACTTCAGGGAAATTGCTCGCTTCACGGTCTCTCGATAACATTACATTCTCACAAGCATCTCTAGCACTTGGCCAAGATGTTCAAGTAACTTGATGTGAGTCAAAGGTCAGAATCATATTCTGGAAGCTGAGAAAACGTTGGAAGCATTTGTTGATGAAAAATCTGAAGATCTTTAGAAAAGGAAGGAAAGTAGTAATCTAATTTACTATCTGTAGCAAAGTAGATACAGATTTACCTTCAGATCTCTCCCTCTCTCTTTCTCTCTCTCTCTCTCTCTCTATTTTCTCAGACAGAAAGATAGTGTAAGACTATATATGTATATATAAATTTCGTTCTGCGAACGAACTTAAAGAAATAAGTCTAGTATTTGAAAGTTTTAATGATTTTTCAGGGATTTCTGGAAGTGCAAGTCTTCCAGATTATCTGTACAAATCTCCCGTTTTTTCCTTCTAAAGCTGATTTTTTAGCCCAGTTATCAGAATGATTTTTATTGTATTGTGAATAAACAGTCAGTTTAAAACTATATTTGGATTTCTTGGGAATTATTGGCAGAACTGTGAGAGTTACATTTCTTTGTTAGGATTTGGGGCAAGAGAGGCGGGGGGGGAGTGTTGACTGCTTATAGATACAAATATAGATCTTTCTTACCACCATACAGGAGTTGTGTGTGTGTGTGTGTTTGTGAGAGAGAAAGAAAGAAAGAACTGGTGGCTTCTGAGTGTAATTTGAGCTTTTTAAGTTAGAAGAAAAACTTGGACATACAGATGAATGTTTCTTGCCTATTGTGGAGATAACGTTTCTCTGTAAGATGTATACAGGTTTTAAAATTACATTTGAGCGTTGTTTTTTATATATATATATATATATATATCCTTCCCGTGCCGTTAAACGTCACATAGGGCTCACATAGTTGTTCGCCTGTTTTCCTGTTTTCGGCGAGTTTTTCAGCTTCATCAAGGGATGTTACGCCCACTAAACTGGCTTCTCTTAACAATGTCCTCTTTAGAGTTTCACGTGGTCGGCCTCTTTTTCTTCAGCCTGTTGTGCTCTGCTTGATAGATTGTTTTGGTATTCTCTGATTGTTTCTCCTCATCATATGAAGAATTGTCCATCTTCTTTTTCTGATCACCTATGAGACAAGTTGTTGTTTGCTTATCTGTCGTATCTCTGTGTTGTTCTTAAATTCTTTCCACTTTATACCAAGTATTTTCCTGAGGCATTGGTTTATATATATATATATATATGTATTATATATATTATTTATATATATGTTTATATATATTTGTTTATTCATTAATTAATTAATTCATTCATTCATTCATTTGCATGCCCTTTGCGGAACTTTGCCTCCCAAACAGCACTTCTGTAGGCCTCTCGGTTGTGAGCAAGATGGCCTGCTGCTGATGCATCTATTTGTATCAACGATGTCTTGCAGTCATCTTCGCCTTGGTCTTCCTCTCTTTCTTTTTCCCATTATGCACCCTACCAAGACGGTCTTCTCTAGATTATCATGACGTTTGTTTATATAATATATATATATATATATATATAGGCATATATATATATATATATATATATATATATATATATATCCTTCCCGTGCCGTTAAACGTCACATAAGGCTCACATAGTTGTTCGCCTGTTTTCCTGTTTTCGGCGAGTTTTTCAGCTTCATCAAGGGATGTTACGCCCACTAAACTGGCTTCTCTTAACAATGTCCTCTTTAGAGTTTCACGTGGTCGGCCTCTTTTTCTTCAGCCTGTTGTGCTCTGCTTGATAGATTGTTTTGGTATTCTCTGATTGTTTCTCCTCATCATATGAAGAAATGTCCATCTTCTTTTTCTGATCACCTATGAGACAAGTTGTTGTTTGCTTATCTGTCTTATCTCTGTGTTGTTCTTAAATTCTTTCCACTTTATACCAAGTATTTTCCTGAGGCATTGGTTTATATATATATATATATATATATATATGTATTATATATATTATTTATATATATATGTTTATATATATTTGTTTATTCATTCATTCATTCATTTTCATGCCCTTTGCGGAACTTTGCCTCCCAAACAGCACTTCTGTAGGCCTCTCGGTTGTGAGCAAGAAGGCCTGCTGCTGATGCATCCATTTGTATCAACGATGTCTTGCAGCCATCTTCGCCTTGGTCTTCCTCTCTTTCTTTTTCCCATTATGCACCCTACCAAGACGGTCTTCTCTAGATTATCATGACGTTTGTTTATATATATATATATATATATATATATATATAGGCATTTATATATATATACATATATAAATATGTATATATATCTCTCTCTCTCTCTCTGAACCTTAAGTGCCCAGGGCACATGGGGCTTCCGCAAGGGTTTTCCACAAATGCCTGTCTTTCGCCTTTTTTTCTGCTCTTGCCCAGGTGAGCCCTCTATTGCTCAACATCCTTTCTGTTGTTCTTCTCCATGTCTCTTTTGGTCTACCCTTACTTCTGCTCCTCTGTGGTGTTCATCTTAGTGTATATATATACACACATATATATATATATAGTTGTTATGCTTTCACAATAGTTTACAATAGATGTAATGCATTCACAAATAATAGATGTAATGCATTCACAAATAATAGATGTTATGCATTCACAATTAATAAATGTTATGCTTTCACAATTAATAAATGTTATGGATTCACAAATAACAAATGTTATGCATTCAGAAATAATAGATGTAATGTACTGACAAATAATAGATGTTATGCTTTCACAAATAATAAATGTTATTCGTTCACAATTAATAAATGTTATTCATTCACAAATAATAGATGTTATGCTTTCACAAGTAATAGATGTAATGCATTCACAAGTAATAGATGCTATACTTTCACAATTAATAAATGTTATGCATTCACAAATAATAAATGTTATGCATTCACTAATACAATGAAGGTGAGATGTGTGTGTGTGTGTTTTCGGTGTCATTGAAGCATTTTTTCAGTTTCAAATTAATTTACCCGGGATCTGCAAAGAATAGGACCACTGTACCCTACCATGCATGATCGTAAAAGGCGACTAAGGAGGGTTCAGCATAGGGCCAGCAACCCTATCTGGTAAAAAACTATCAGACTGCTACAGAAACAGAATTAAATTAAATTAATTTTAAATTAATGAGAGGCTTTGAAAACTCTCTTGGTTCAACAGGCACTGTGCACTGAAAACACATATTTCTAATAAAAAGTTAACTTTGTTTAATTTTTAAAAACTTCTGTTAGAAGTCTTTAGAATGAAAGCAGCATACTGAGCGAACGTTTAACAGCAACAAATTGTTTATTTAAACGTCATTTAATCATTTCTCTTAACCGGGGGGGGGGGGGGGGAGCCATTACGAATTTAGATAGGGAAAAATTTGTCCATATTTTCTCGCTCCTTATGAAGTGGAACATATTTCCCGCCTGATAATAAATAGTATTTTATTAATATCCCTGCTAATAACAGGATATTAGACTAGGGATTCATAACGCTGGGAAAGTTAAGAGGAGAAAAAAAAATGATTTCAGAGATATAGAATCGCCTCGTGTGTGGATTACTACAGTGTGGGAATTTAACGACATTGCTAGGATGTCGTAAAAGCTTTTTCTCGAAAAAGAGGCAGCGAAAGAACAGCGGTAGTTTAAAATGATGATCAGACCGTTGGTGAGAAAATCATGCCATTAAAAGGACTTACCCGAAGTAGTAGTATCGGAAACATCTGATATTTATTTGTCAGGACCCCCACAGTGGGTGGAGTGAATAGGGTGTGGCCACTTCCAGGTAGAGTAGCGAGAAGGAATCGGAAAATTAAAAACACTCACGGGAAGTATAACGACAGAGAAGGAATAGGGAAAATATAAACATTCACGGGAAGTAGAACAATAGGGAAAATATAAGCACTTACGGGAAGTAGAACAACAGAGAAGGAATAAGGAAAATATAAACACTCACGGGAAGTAAAACAACAGAGAAGGAATAGAGAAAATATAAACACGCACGGGAAGTAGAACAACAGAGAAGGAACAGGGAAAATATAGACGCTCACGGGAAGTAGAAAGGCAGAGAAGGGATGGGAAAAATGTAATACAGAGATAGATAGAGAGGTTTCTGCAGCGTAACGATAAATGAAGTTTGGTAAAGTTATTTTTTTCCTCATACTTTCTCTTCACTTTTCATGAAGCATGGAAGTTATGAGAATGGTTATATATATATATACATATACATATACACCCCTTTGATAGTTATGAAAACAGGATAGTGGATAGACAGTACAATGAAAACAGGATAGTGGATAGACAGTGCAATGAAAACAGGATAGTGGATAGACAGTACAATGAAAACAGGATAGTGGATAGACAGTACAATGAAAACAGGATAGTGGATAGACAGTACAATGAAAACAGGATAGTGGATAGACAGTGCAATGAAAACAGGATAGTGGATAGACAGTGCAATGAAAACAGGATAGTGGATAGACAGTGCAATGAAAACAGGATAGTGGATAGACAGTGCACATATAGTAAGAGCCGTTAGGAAAACACTGACAAGAGCATAGCGGGGGGGGGGGAGGGGGAGCGGCACACGTGATTTACTCACGGCACTGAACACTGGATTTATTGACAGTGAGCACATAAATCTCATCATGAAATACACTTCTGCACATTCTAATTAAAGTGTTGAAGGCGTACATTTGAACACATTTCCCTTTATGTAATGAATTTAGAGCTACACTTTAGATCAAGACAAACAGACTATTACTCCATTTACACAAACCTAAGACCGCCCAAACTCTATTCTCTAAGTGTCTCCAGACTATAGGATGCGTTCTGGAAGCCCGCGATATCATCAGGGACCGAAGAGTCCAAATCTGGCCGCAAAAAAAAAGTGAAGTACTCATGAAGACCTCCTGCTGGACGACATGATTTACAACTGCAGATCATCCCGTTGTCCAGATGACTGAGGTTGTTAAGCTGAACACAGCAGTAAAAGAAGAGCAAAATGGAGAACTGTCTATGTTCATCTTGCAGGATAAAGCTTGTTTGTATAGAAAATAAAATATCTATTTTCTTCTTTTGTTTATGCTTCCCCAAGAGAATACATACCTCGCTGTCAAGCTCGGAACCAATCGATCTTAATGAGAGATTTTATGGAACAGAGAGAGGAAAAACTTTATTATGGACACAATGGAGATATCAGTAAAGATACTCAGACTCTTGGCTGGAAAGCTGGGGTCTAAATATCAAGAGCAGAGTTAAATGCCATCCGTGGACTTTAGAACTGCAGTGAAAAGTTGATTAGAGATCTAAAACCGTTGTAATACATCGCTAGAGGCACAGAATATATGATTAAATATTAGAATAAGCAGTCAACGCATATAACCGATGAAATTGTTTCCAGAATGAATGAATGCACGAATGAATGAATAATCTTTATTTTTAAAAGGTAAAGAATTGGGCACGCAGGCCCGTCTTATAGATAGATAGATAGATAGATAGATAGATAGATAGATAGACAGATAGATAGATAGAATGAATGAATGAATAATCTTTATTTTTCAAGGGTAAAGAATTGGGCACACAGGCCCGTCTTACATTCTGCCCTTCATCACTCCATCTTTCATTCTTCCCACACACTTGATTTAGTACAAAAATACAAATTAAATTAGGAAAAATATATCAAAAGAGTGTAAGATTTAACTATTACATTCAAGGTAAAAGAGAAGAAGTCATTAACCTAATAAAATAGCACTCAGGCACACATACACGCGCAGACATATACATACATAAAAATACATTGTAAATCATCTTCTAACATATGTTTTTTTTTAACAAACATTAAAATAATTTCTAACAATATCTAACAAGTTGCTTTTCTAACTATGTCATTGAAGTACTTGATGGTTTACGAGCCATGTGTTGAGAGAGTGCTGGCTATTTTATGGAGGCATATAATTACAAGCAAGTAAATAATGAAACAGGTTTGAGTTAAAGGATGAAGTATTACCAATGGATTTTAAATTGTAGGGGAGGGTGTTCCAGAGCTGTACTGCAGAGTATGCAAGGCTTTTCTTGTACAGATCAATCCTGGGTTTAGGAAGAAGACAGCTTTTTAAACGCTGGCTATGTTTAGTGTTATACGTAAACAGTGACCACAAGTAAGGCGGAGCATTGTGCGACAGAATTCTGTGAACAAACTTAACTTTGTTAAAAATGATTCTATTTTTGAGGGGTAGAATTTTGAGTTGTTTGTGTTGATCTACAGTCTGTACTGGGTGTTTGTCACAAATAAGATTTAATGCTCGCTTGTGAAGTGAGTGGAGCCTTTTTGTGTTTGAGACTGAGCATCCATCCCAGATTGTGGAACAGTAATCTAAGTGTGTTTGTATGTGTGATATGTAGTATATTTTTCTTGTGTCTTTGTCGATAAAGTGTTTCTCTCTCTCTCTCTCTCTGAACCTTAAGTGCCCAGGGCACATGGGGCTTCCGCAAGGGTTTTCCACAAATGCCTGTCCTTCGCCTTTTTTTCTGCTCTTGCCCAGGTGAGCCCTCTATTGCTCAACATCCTTTCTGTTGTTCTTCTCCATGTCTCTTTTGGTCTACTCTTACTTCTGCTCCCCTGTGGTGTCCATCTTAGTGCTATTTTTTGTAGTGAGTTGTCAGTGATTCGGAGCACATGTCCCAACCATCGCCAGCGTCTTTCCTCAATAATTGTTGTCAGTGGTTTCATCTGCATTTCTGCCAATAAGATGTTATTTCTTATGGTGTTTGGCCAAAATATTTTTTTAATTCTACGTAAAAATTTAGTCTGGAAAGAATTCAACTTGTTTTCTATGGTTTTGGTGATTTTCCAGCATTCACTTCCATAGAGTAGTACACTTAGAACATTACTCTTAAATATCCTGATTTTCATATTTATGCTTAGTTTATTTGATTTCCATATATTCTGTAGCATTGCAAAAGCCTGGTTTGCTCTAGTAAGTCTGCTGTTGATGTCCTCTGTGCTGTCTCCATTTTCTACTACTCTGCTGCCAAGGTATACAAATTCGTTTACCTCCTCCACTAACTTGTTATCTACTCTGAGTACATTTCTGTTGTTCACATTTTGCTTCATTAACTTTGTCTTTCCTACGTTGATCTTTAGTCCTATGTTGTTTGCATTCTGGGTTAACTTGTTTATTTTATCTTGCATATCTTTGTGACTGCTTGATAATAGACAAATGTCGTCCGCAAAGTCAAGGTCCTCCAGCACTGTGTTAAGGGTCCATTGTAATCCTCTGCGTTTGTCTGATGTTGCCTCCTTCATTAACCAGTCTACTGGCAAGATAAATAATGTTGGTGATAGTACACATCCCTGTTTCACTCCTGTTTGTACCCTAAAGCTGCTCGAGGTATGTTCTCCACAGATAACTTTGCACTGAAAACCCTCGTATAGGGCTTTGATTAGATTAACTATTTTATGGGGGAGGCCATGCCATCTTAGGATTTTCCACAGTGCATCTCTGTTGACATTGTCAAAGGCTTTCTCAAAATCTATGAATAATGCATATGTTGTGCTATGCCATTCATTTGCCTGTTCTAATATTTGTCTAAGTACAAATATATGGTCTATGCATGATCTTCCTTTCCTAAATCCTGCCTGCTCTTTCCGAAGTTTTTCCTCAAGTGTTGGTACAATTCTGTTGATGATTATTCTGCAAAATACTTTACTAGTGAGTGGCAGTAGGGTAATGCCTCTCCAGTTCCCGCAATCTCTGAGGTCACCCTTCTTTGGTAGTTTTACTATAAGACCAGTTTTCCACTCCTCTGGGGCTTTTTCTAAATCCCAAATTTGTTGTAATATCCGGCAAAGTTGTTTTGGTGTTTCTGTTTCTTCTGCTTTCAACATCTCAGCAGTCACTTCATCTTCACCTGGTGCCCTGTCTGATTTTAGCATCTTTATCGCCTCTTTTACTTCATTTATTGTTATTGGTCCTGTATTGATGTTTAGTTCCGCTTTTGCTTCAGGTATATCTATTGCTTGTGCTGCTTGTGTTCTGTTTAGTAGGGTGTTAAAGTGTTCCCTCCATCTTTCAATTTTTTCTCTTTCTCCACTGACCAATTGTCCATTTTGTGTTCTTACTGCACTTTCACATCTTGTATTGAAGTTACCTGTCATCTGCTTTGTGATTTTATATATGGTTTTCATGTCATTTGTATATGCTGCTTTCTCTGCTGTCTCTGCTAAGTTGTCATAATACTGACGTTTATCTTGACGGCATGATTCCTTCACTTCTTTGTCTTTTTGTGCATAATTACTTAAAACTCGTTCTTTAAGCCGTTGTGATTTGGTGTTCAGTAATTTTTTCTTGATTTCTTTTCTTTGCTCTATCTTTTCCCATGTGGTCTCACTTATCCATTCCTCTTTTCTCCTTTTCCGATATCCCAGCACCTCTTTTGCTGTTTCCTGTAGTGTTTTATTGAACTCTAATATGGACATTTCTGCTTCATCTTGTAGGACACTGAAGCGGTTCTTAAGTATTATTGAGAATTCATTTCTTGTTTGCTGGTCTATCAGTTTTCTTGTATCAAAATGTATCTTCTGTGTTCTCCGATTCTGGCTTTCCTTAATTTTAGTTTTATTTTGCTACCAGAAGGTTGTGATCACTTCCTATATCTGCTCCTTTCCTTGCTCGCACATCTTGTAGTGACCGTTTCCACTTGTTGTTTATTAGTATGTGATCGATTTGGTTTTCTGTGGTTTTATCTGGTGACCTCCAAGTCACCTTATGGATGTTTTTGTGTTGGAAAATTGTCCCTCCGATGGTCATCATGTTTTCTTCACAGAAACTGCACAGTCTTTCTCCATTTTCATTTATTTCTCCGATTCCTTCTCTTCCCATGATTCTTCTTCTATCTTCATTTCCTTCACCTACTTTTGCATTGAAGTCGCCCAAGATGAGTAGCATATCATGCTTGGGTATTGTTTCTACTGTGGCTTGGAGGCTGTTGTAAAAATCTTCTTTTAATTCCTCTTCAGCTGCTTCTGTTGGTGCATAACAAACTGTAATAGACAGCTTCGTGAATCTTGAGTTGAACCGTGCATATAATAATCTCTCATTTATTGGGGTCCATTTCAGCAATGCTCTTGATGCTTCTTTTGTTATAATCAATGCTACTCCTCCTTCATGAAGATCTTCTTTACCTGACCATATTATTGTATCTTCTGTGTGCTGTGTTGGTAATTTCCTTCTGCCTTGTCCTGTCCATCTTGCTTCTTGTATTCCTAGTATGTCTAGTTTGTATCTGTGCATTTCCTTGATGGTTTGTGCTAGTTTTCCAGTCTGGTTTAGTGTTCTTACATTCCAGCTGCCTATATGCATCTTTTGTTTAGGTTCCAGGAGGTCTGCAGTCGGGCTGGGGACTTCCAGTGGCTGGCTTTCATCCACAACCTTCATGGGCTCAGTTTCCTGATACGCATTTCTCCTTCCACCTGCATTTGCTTTTTCCCTTGCTTCTGTTTCTGTAGCAGTCTGATAGTTTTTTACCAGATAGGGTTGCTGGCCCTATGCTGAACCCTCCTTAGTCGCCTTTTACGATCATGCATGGTAGGGTACAGTGGTCCTATTCTTTGCAGATCCCGGGTACCACACGGGGGGATAAAGTGTTTAATTTTGGCTAATTGGTAAATTTTCTGTGCAATCAAATTTGTTAGGTTATGTACGTGAGAATTCCAAGTTAAATGCTGATCAATGATGAGTCCTAGGGTTTTATGTTTTAGATAGATAGATAGATAGATAGATAGATAGATAGATAGATAGATAGATAGATAGATAGATAGATTATTTCACAGAATCCAGACAAAAAGACCTGAAGAAACCCAGAAATCAGAAAACTTGAGCTCGAGAGACTCTTTTCCTTGATATAAGGACACGGTGAAGAAAGGGACAATTGACAGAAATCGACCAGGTTGTCGTCTAGGCCCAACGTTGAGGCCCTAGGCTGCTCAGTGTAAACTCGATGATAAACGCAAGGGTGGGGGGGGGGGCGGGGCCGGGGGCGGGGGAGGGGGCGGCTGAATCGTGATGTAACAACGTGGCCGGTAAAATCCCCTCCCAAATTACCGCGATTGAGAAGAGAAACGGACAAGATCAGCGGTTATCTTGGCAGATCCACGGGAGTAGCGTGGCCGATTTCTTAGAGTGATGTATTGCTGATGCTTCGTGAGAAAAGAATGAATGTAGCTAAAGGGCTGGATTTTTTAAAGGGGATTTGCTATTTGTGGCGTTGACTATTTGCCGATAACAAGTGATGATAGACAAGAATATCTTCAGTACTTCAATTTTAAAAAATCCGACATTGAGCCTATTCTACAATGTGGAAGTGAGTCATGGACAATGAACAGATCGATGAAGAGATCACCAGAGGCAACAAAGATGCGGTTTCTTAGAAGAATGTTAAAAATATCGCGCGTAGCGAAGATGACAAAGCAAGGAACAAATCTAACAAAAGCAAGAAAGTAAAGAAAACTAATTAAATCCATTACAGAACGGCAGTCACATTCATTAGACATATAATGAAAAGAGGAGGGCTTGAAAATGTTATAACAACAGGAAAGATAAATGGGAAAAGAGGCAGCGGAAGACCGAGAGGGGGAAAAAAAGTCATGGACAGTCTAACGCGATGGCACAATAAAAAGTCACTAGCTGAGCTGATGGACAATATCAAGAACCGAAATCTATGGACTGCTTTCCTGTTGTTCATGTTTACCTCCTGTACACAAAACAATAAGAACTGTGTCGAAACTGACTTTTCTGGGTGGGGGGGGGGGGGGTTCAAGTTCTGAGATTCAGAGGAATTCTCACAATCATGAACCTGAGCTAGAAGTAATATCATAGTCTGATTGTAACATAGTCCTTTGTATATTATTATTATTATTATTATTATTATTGATAAGTAGAAAATAGAACAGAAACGATGGAAAATTTGAGAGAAACACTCTCGCGGTATTAGTAGCAATTTTATGACAATGGCAGGATGGACACCAGTAATAAAGGCAGATTACAAGAGATACACCAAGATTATAGTAGTCCTGACACGACTAAACTGGATGGTTAAATCAACATTATGGAGACAGACAGACGGACACTGTGTAAATAGATGCGGACTAATTTCCCACAGGTATCACAAACACCTGATACTGGATGAGAAATTTTTATAGACGGATTTGACGAAATAAGACATGACGCGTGAGGCATAGTTGCGAATCTTAGGACGCAATTTGCACAGTTTTGAAAAAAAAATGGAGTGGACTGACTTGATCAGCTCACAAATGGAAAGATTTAGGGGGGTGTGTTATTGGACAATTGACTATATAAGTCAGCATGCAGTTTTAGGAGGGATACATATAGGACAAAGTAGATACTCAGAGAAAGCAGTTTAGAACGAGAAGTAGTTTTAGGATAGACCGAAGATGTATTTGAAGTGATTAAGAAGATTTGATACTTATGAAACTTTCTGTAAAATGATTCAGTCGAGGAAAGCCCTCGAAATTAGGTGACAACGTGTTGCAGATCTAATATCGTACAGAATTTGGAATTGTTCTCGTATCACGTGTAGATTATTCTGAAGTTGAGAACAATGCTGAAGTGTTGCATCTAGAATACGATAGATTTGATGTTATGAAACACTGTTTAGGTGATTCCGTGATGAACCAAGGAGATGCATTTTCTAGTCCAAGTGGCGCTACCAACTATTGTATCTGAACCATTATTAGACCGAATTAAACGGAATCTGTAACTTGTGCAGAGGTTTGATTTATCGTACCTGTGAGGCTATTCGTGATGTGTGTGAAAATAACTTGCTGTAGTGTTCCTTCGAATGAAGTGAATCGATACATGAAATCACCCTCTAATGAAACTGACACGGAATTGACAACGACTATTCGTCATATAAAGATAATGAAAACCGTGGTAGTATTCAAACAGAAGCAGTTACATCACAGTTTTATCAAATTCGAACTCCTCATCATCATAATGGATCGTATAAATCGGAACTTCTTAGTCATCAATATTATAATAGTTCAGAACCTTACTTTGTTATATGATTTCATCCATTAAAAGTTGCATGTTTGACTTCATCAATTAAAAGTTGTATGTTGAATATAATCCATTGTCTCAATAGTTAGACATGTATTATCCCTGTTCGGAAGTAGGGGGGCAGTTTTACTTGTCACAGTTTCCCAAGTTCCCATTTTCACAACGTGAAAAAAAGGTTCCATTGCTTTCTTCTTCTCTTCTTGCGTTCGAGTTTGCTGGTCACGTCAAGTCCTGGTACCTGTCGATATGGCAAAGTCCGCATTCCTCTCCAGGTCCTGACTGAAGTTCCAAAGCTTTTGCCCCACGTTCATGCCCTCCGGCCGTATCTCTTGGCTCACGTCCACTTGGTTTGGGCACTCTTGAAGGATATGTTCCGGAGTCTGGACTCCACTGCCGCATGGGCGCTCGTCTGTGTGAGACGTTTTGAGTCGATGAAGGTGGTTCAGTAGTCTGCAGTGGCCTAAACTTAGGCGAAAGAGGATGGTTTGTTGATGTCTTTTTAGTTGGTGTATTGGATCTGGTACATTGTTGGATTTCATTTGTTGCTTTGATTAAGATCTGCACTACTTACAGATTACAGTTTTCGCCTCTTGGTAGTTTTTTGGAAGATTTGCTTGTTCTTGATAGCTGCCAGCTATCGATAGGCTGTCGGCCATTTCACTGCCAGTCACTCCACAGTGGGATGGCACCCCTGTAGGGCCACAACTGCTGACAGTGTAAGGCGCTTCAGTTCTGTTGTGATTTCCTGTATGTTTGCCTGTGGGTTATTTGTTGTTTTTAGTGATTCTAGATCTTTGCTGCAATTTGAGGCCTTTTAACTCCAGCCTCTCTTAAGACTTCTTCGTTGATTTTCTTAGCTGTCCATGGTACCTTCAACATCCTTCTTATGAACCGCATTTCCATGACCTCCATTTTTCGCTCTACTCTCTTATTCATATTTTCTGAGAAGAGGAAAATTGAAACACATTGTGGCAACTGGAAAAATTGAGGGAAGAAGAGAGAGAGATGAAGACACAGAGAGAGAGAGAGAGAGAGAGATGAGGACAGAGAGAGAGAGAGAGAGATGAAGACACAGAGAGAGAGAGAGAGAGAGGTTACTGGATGGGCTATCAGTGTGGCTAGAAAGAAAATCACCGACGAATCTCATAATCAAGTCTAAAGACAGGGAATTGTGGAGACAAGTGATCACCTACGCCACGCGGCACAGCACTTGACTGATTGATTGATTGATTCTAGAAGTGCCCTGGTGCCTGTGGAGAATGCCATTTTGGGTGTCGGCTCTGTTTTTAATATTCTGAGGGCTTCAAGGAGAGCTGTTGTTTCTCCCCTGCAGTTAGATGAAATCTTTTACGGTCGCGAAGGCCTTTTTTTATTTGCCTCCCATCTGTGAATCTTATGTACATACCCACACCTCCATTTTGTTATAGCTTCTTCTGCAGACCCATCTGTCCATTCAGCTCACTTGCATGTGCTGTCAATCAATTCCTGATTGCCTTCAAATCAAAGTAAACTACATCGCTATTGATTCGTTCCCTCGCATTCTGAGGTGTCATCCAAAACCCGTTTACGCGGGTAAACTTAACCCTCTCAAAGACTCTGGGAAAAAAGAAATTGTTTAACCTATTGATACTCTGTTCATACACAGCCGAAGAGACTATTTTAGAGGTCGCAGTGGTTAAAATTGTTAAGTCGCGGATAAGAGAACTATGTTTTCCATGGTGAATTTATAAAATACTTCCTTCTTCTTCTTCTTCTTCTTCTTCTTCTCTTCTTCTTCTTCTTCTTCTTCTTCTTCTTCTCTTCTTCAGTGTGGCTAGCAAGAAAGTCACCGGCGGATCTCATCATCAAGTCTAAAGACAGGGAATTGTGGGGAGACGTGATCGCTTACGCCACACGGCACGGCACTTGATTGACTGATTGAATTTTCATAGTAGAATAATTGTTCTTTGAGCTTATTTCTTATTTGCATATAATTTACTTTGAAATTTACAATGAAAAAGATCTACAAGAGCTGCTAGATATAGTAGTAGCAGAAAACGAGCATAAAGGACTATCACTGAACAGAAGAGTATTTCAAATATCATGGACACAAAAAGGAACAAATATATCCATACTACAAGAATTTTGTATTGAAAAAGGTTGACTAGTAAAGCGGATTAAACAGAGAAAACTTAAATATTTTTGACACATTAAACATAATGAGAATTTAGAGAAGACTGTCTTGGAAGGGTACATAATGGGAAAAAGAAAGAGAGGAAGACCAAGGCGAAGATGGTTGCAAGACATTGTTGATAATCTGCAAATGGATGCATCAGCAGCAGGGCATCTTGCTTACAACCGAGAGGCCTACAGGAGAGCTGTTAGAAAGGCAAAGTTCCGCAGCGGACATGCAAATGACTGACACTGAAAAGCAAGAAACAGGAATGATGGTCGTGTCCAGAAAGAAAACTGTGCCAGAATGCAACGTAAAAATAAAAGTAATATTAAAACAAGTGCACAAATTCAGGCATCTTGGTTCAACGATAACATCAGATGGCAGGTGTGCCACAGAGGTAAAAAACATAATATGCCAGGCAAACTGAAATATAGCGCATTGTAAATTATGATTGTACTACTGTTATAGCCTTGTATATTAGGGTATTATTATTATTATTAGTATTAGCATTTTAATTATAGTTATAATTATTATTGATAAGTCTGTAAGGAACAGATGGAAAATTTGGGAATCGACGAGGGAGGAACACTCCTACGGCATTAGTATTACTACGATAATATTAAGTAGATATTTATAAATACTAGACGCTGACAATGAATATGAATACTCTCTAGGAGGATTTACTCAGATAACAATAGTACATACGAAGAAAGACAGACGGATATTGTGTAAACAGAAGTGAACTAATAATCCCAGACAGTTATTGCAAACACCTAATACTGGATAAGAAGAGTTTACCCAGGCGAGAAAACTGAACAGACGGATTTGACGCAACAGACTTACTGACAGGTGAGGCATATTTGTTAACCTTAGGACGCAATTTGCACACGTGAATAGTCTAACGGACCAATAAGATGACCAAGGGGAGTGGACCGACTCATCCCGAATTCCAGTTAGAGTCCAGACAGTATGTAGCCAACAAGCTGATCAATAGAAAGATCTAGAGGTGTGTCCTATTGGACAGCTGACTTACGATATAAAAGACAGTCATGAAGTTTAGAAAAAGACAGAGAGACAGAGAAAAGAAGAATAGAAAGATAGATAGGTGAGCAACGACAGACAGAACAGATGGACAGATAGAGTTATTCACGTTGTTGACCTTGTGCAGTGTAGAGTTTTCGGCCACAGTTTGTGTAGAAAATAACGCTAGAGTTTGAACTTGTGGAAAGTTATTATGTGCTTCAACGACGAAACCAACGAATATTAAGTCATATTGCATATTATTCCAAGTGATGTTGTCAACAATACATCTGTGATCTTATTTGTCAGAATTAAACGGATTCAATGAACTTATTCAGCGGACTTTGGTCAAGCGAATCTTGTAATATTTGTGAAGCCTAATGAAGACCACATAAAATCTTGATGTGTGTGAAGATAATGTCCCATAATGTCTAACTAAGATTTGAGCATAATACGATGAATAGTTATAAGGATTTAACTGCTAGTAAGAAATCAAATGTTGTCGCGGCCACAACGGCTATTCGTCATATAAAAGATACAGACGATCATGCAAGCATCCATCACTCAAAATCCAGAATTAAAAGAGTATCAGTTAGAACCTCTGTTAAAGCATTTTAGAAAAAGAAATATGTTTTGTGCAAGTCCATCTTTGTCAATAAATACTAGGAAAAGAGTCTTGAAGCGCTACATCGAACTAGTAGTACTATATGGAAGCGAATCATGGTCATTAACAAAAAACAATGAGCGCATTAGAGGCAGCTGAAATGTGGTTCCTACGAAGAATGATAAGAATACCATGGACAACCAAAATAACAAATGAAGAATGCCCAAGGAAAGCCTATATGAAACCATCATTAATAAACACACTACGGGGGAGACAGTCAAAGTTTATTGGCCGTATAATGAGAAGAGCGAGGATAGATATCATGACAACAGGGAAAAATGTAGGCAGGAAAGGGAGAGGTAGACCAAGACAGAAAATCTCAGATGGCTTGACAAAATGACATGGAAGAGGCACAACAACAGAACTGATGGATAATATGAAAGATCGGAAGCTGTGGTGAGACATGGTTTCCGACGCCTCCTGGCATGGCACATGATGATGATGAGTTCGAAGAATCACTTTTAACTCCCCTAATATTTTATTCTTCCCCCCCCCCCCGGGTCCCGTTGATTAGGCACCCAGATGAAAGTCACAGGTATGAACGCCTTTTTCCTCATCAAAAAGGAGTCCAACGGTCTTTGTTCGTCTTCACTAACGACGTGTGTCAATCTTCACTAATGACATATGTGAATCAGGGAGACAGACACATATATTGCCACACCTTTACTGGACCAGTTCGGGGCGGACAGCGTTACAGAACTAGACCCTGCGATGTACTCAAATGTCCTTAATTTCGAAATGATACGTGTAATTGTAATTTTAAAAAAAACATATCTGTTCTCCTCTTTTGCCAGTGATTCTTACATCTTCTGTCTGAAAGAAAAGTGTTTTTGCTAGTCCTGATGTATTCATTTAATGACATAAAAAAATCATTGCCCAATTCCATGACATTATCATCATCATCATCATCTTATTATTTTTCTACTTTTTCTTCTGCGACGTTCGCCATCAAAATGACGTTCGCGAAATATCGCCGTTAAGAGCCCAGTGGAAGACCCGACAAAGTAATGCTTTTTTTTTGGGCGGGGGGGGGGGGGAACCACTGGGACATATAAGGAGCATAGTGAAGTGTTACAGACCTGAGGACCAAACTTACAAGACGCGGTGTCGCTGTCCATCTTTCCTTCAACAGGTCCAGAGAGTTCTGTACACCGCTGTACTAGTACTTGGTTGACTAGGACGCTCCAGTCAGATCCGAACCACTTACTACCATCTTAAGAGACAGGTCAGTCGGCCGTCCCAGTGACCAGAATCGGATTCTTGGATATGTCAACGGAATCAAATAAGAACAAAAAAGTTCTTGATAAATGTAGAACATTTCTTAGAAAATAATCAGCACCTCACAGTTTTTTTTTATTTTCTCTGTGAAGAATACGTCATTTTTATCGTTAATGACGCGACAGAGAGCAGTGTGTGGAATTTATATTGGAATTTATATTGGAATTTAGTAAAGAGAGAAGTTTAGACGTGAGAGAAGAAAGAAATGTCAGAGAATAACCCCAACTCAGAGCAGAGACTCGGGGTGGACAAGCAGCCACCTAACCTCTTGGGGGCAACTCACAGAACCACCTGAGGGCAACTCACTGAACCACCTGAGGGCAACTCACTGAACCACTAGAGGGCAACTCACTGCCATCTCATCCACCATGTCAGTCTCGGCCATTCTCTTACTAACTTTCTTTTTCTTACGTCAAAATGGCTGTGCTTGACACTTGTCGGAGCTAATCATACCACTCTGTACACCGCTACTTTACAGTGTGTAAGCTCCATTTTCCAGTTTGCCAGTTTTGACTTTCAGTGACGCAGTTTTAGTTTTCTTGAGGAATTTAACGTTTAGAGGCTGGGTCACTGAATATGATCTTGAATTTGACTAATTTGAAAGCTGATTTCTCTAAGATTATTAAAGTATTAAAATTTTTTTTCTGTGTCCTAGTAGCTTTTTTGAAACAAAAATAAAATATCCTCATTGTCGCAAGTCATTTTTTAAGAATGATTACCATTAAGCCATCATTAAATTATTATGCACCGTTCAGACATGCTTTGGAAATCGTGCTTCTATATCTTACATATTACATGCTTCCCGTGCCGTCATACGCCACACAGGGCTCACAGTGTGTCCCACTATGAGTCTCTGTTCTCGGCGAGCGTCTCAGCCTCATCTAGGATTTTGATGCTTACAATTTTAGTCTCTCTGGCCAGTGTTCTCTTTAGGGTCTCTCGAGATCGCCCCAGATGTTTCCACATTTGGTGGCTTTCTTTGTGGTTCTCTGACTGCTTCTTCTCGTCACTTGGCTCAGATATATACTCATCTTCTTTTCTTGATTACTGACGAGAATGTCGCATGCTCATTTCTCTTGTCCCTGCATAATCTTGAATTCGTTTCAAAGTATTTTTCCTCAAACATTTGTTTTCAAATGCGCCCAGTTTGCTCTCTGTTTCTTTGACTGATTCCCAGTTTTTCACACGCGTATGTAAGAATGGCTATTACATCTTCTATATAATGTAAGATATTTGTTATGTTTAATCAAACCGTTTCATTTATTTTCTTATAATAAAAGGTAGACTGAGAACCAGTTTAACCACCATCGTTATTTCTTTTATCTGTTTTGATAGTATTCTCCAAATGTATGGGAGATAAGCAGTATTGGTACACAAGAAACAATACAATACCCTTGTTTGAAAGATATCTTAGTTTAAGGGCGTAGGCAAGGGTCTCGAGATAAGCGTGCAGCATGAGAACTGAGTGGGTGCAGTCATGGTATAAATGCCACGCAAGGTCAGAGAAGACGCCTTATTTTATTTGATGCAGAGAGAGAGAGAGAGAGAGAGAGAGAGAGAGAGTCTTGTTATGTTTTGGTTTTTCAGCAGTGGCAGTTTTTGGTAGGCCAAATTAATAGACATAAAATCCTTTGATGAGGTTGAAAGACTCGCCGAAGACAGGAAAAATTGGCGAACTACTTTGCGAGCCCTATGTGACGTTTAACGGCACGGGAAGGATATAAGATATAAGATGTTTTTGGTATTAAGTTAAAACGAAGGATTAGTATTGATACAGCTGAAGTTGTTGTTAGAGTTGTTTTTTTTCGGGTGGAATTTGTGTGAGTATGTCTTTTGTGTTACAAGTAAATTGTAAGCTTTTCTCCCATGTGGCATAGAGTATCTCACGCCGAGAATTGGCATTGTGAATGACATTGTATTAGTCTCACCAGCCTGATGGGCTACGTTTCCACCCTCATAATATCATCTGCCATTTTTTCCATCAATAAATGTGGTATTTAGTATCTTCTTGAAGTAGCAGCTTGTTTATTTCCTAGTGGAATGTTATATGTTGTGAAGTTGATGATTGCAGGTCTCAGTGTAGTACAGCTATTACTTGGTGTTCTTGTTGTGCTGCGGTGCGAATAGTCAAGCAACAGATTTCGCAAATTTGCCTCAACATCGAAGCATTTGTGAAATAACAACAAGATGAGAAAGTAACAAGAAATCATATTTTCAGGCTGCAGATACACCCCCTTCAAATTATACAGGCCTTTTCAAATACAAACATATATATCTGCACTCTGTTTTACTGTCACATTCATTTTCTTGTAATAAAGGTAGATTGAGAACCAGTTTTACAAACGTCGTTATTTCTTTTATCTGTCACATTCATTTTATTGTGCCACTTGGCCAGCACTTACAGATATTTTCACGCAGTTTTCCATTTATTCTTTATCCTGTCTTCACGTTTTCTTGTGTCAGGTTCTTTAACTTTCGTATTTTCCAAAAACAGTGTCCAAGAATTTTGATTATCGTTTCCTTAAAGTTTCAGTTTATTTTAGATGATATACAGCAGGCCATCTTGCTCACAACCAAGAGGCCTACAGGAGTGCTGTTAGGGAGGCAAAGTTCCGCAATGGATATGCAAATGAATGAATGCAAGTTCTTTGAGACTGTCTTCATTTTTTTTCTATGACTTTGACAGCAGAACAAGAGCAGGGCGAACGAGGTCCATGACAACCCGTTTTGAGATACACGCCGAGTAAATACCATGAACTTATCCTTCAGGTAACGCGCTGAAAAATAGCGAAGGGATTCCAAAAGACGTAATTCTGTTTTGGAAGATTTCGATAAAATTAAGGACGGAGTTGCCAAAAGAATCAGCGACATCATAAATATTCATAGCTTTTTGAATTCTCATTATCACAAACAGAAACAAACATGTTTGTAAACACTTGTATTTTCAAACAAACGCAAAAACAGATTTTATAATAATGCTATATAAAAATCGAGGGGAAAAATTATGAATTATATATATATATATAATGACGAATATTGAAATATCAAACTATTCGTTCCCCTAACCTTGTTTAAGATTTTGTCTTATTTGAAAAATGTAACGATCGGACTGACATTTAGTTCGCAGTTTCACACGGGAGGTCGTCTGGTTATTTAAATTCCCCCCTCCCCCCCCCCCTCGAATATAACTTGTTTATCACTTATTGTAGACCGAACAAAGCGTTGTTACTATTAAGTTCTTCTTTGTCGTTGCCCTGAAGCGATGTTCACAAAAACATGTCGCTGTTAATAATGCTTTTGCAAAAGTAGGCTACAATGTGAACTAGAAGGTATTTATGTTATAATAGCTTAAAAAACTATTATAACATAAATATCTTTTAGTTCACATTGTAGCCTAGCTGAACACACACACACAGACAAACACACACACACGCAGGGGAAGAGAAGTAAGGGTATATAAAAGGAGACATGGAGAAGAACAACAGAAGGAATATTGAGCAATAGAGGACTCACCTGGGCAAGAGGGGAAAAAAGTCCAAGGACAGGCATTTCTGGAAAACATTTGCGGAAGCCGCACGTGCCCTGGACACTTAAGGTTCATATATATATATATATATATATATATATATATATATAGAGAGAGAGAGAGAGAGAGAGAGAGAGGTAAAATTTAAAAAAAAAACAGCTGGAAATGGACTGATCATCTGCTCCGAAGAGACCCAAGCAACTTTTGCCAAAACAGCCATGCGATAGGATATTCGAGTGAAAAAGCAAGAGATGCTGACCAAAGGCTACCCAGAGGAGAACTGTAGAAGCAGAAATGAGCAGCACGCAAGCACAGCTGAGACACAAAGGCTGGCCCGCGGACCATGATAGATGAAGAGAATTTGTTGCTGCCGTGCAAGACACTACAGGGGGCTCTACTGCTTAGCCGATCGCCGACTAAGAACATAGATAGATGGGGGAATATTTTTTTCATGTTGGTAAATTATTTTACGGGAAAGGAAAAAGTACGGCACAAAACAGTTTAACTAGCTCCTCACGTGATCCCTTGCAGCAAATTTACAGATACCATTGTATGTGTTATCCCCAGGGTAATCGTTTCTAGATCAGGAGTTGGCATGCTACGGCTTACGGTGGGGTGCTGGCCAGGGTCTGATTTTATTCGACACGCCATAGACATATCTGTTTTTTAAATCAATAATCCATTTCTTAAAACTAAGGAAACTTGATATACTTACTTAACCCTACCGTCCTGTTTCGACATTTCAAAGAAATGAAAAGTAAAAATGTCGTTGCAGATAAGTATTGTCGTCATGAGCATTTACAATCAGTTTTGGTTAATGAGAGACTCTCTCTTCTCTCTCTCTCTGGTTCATGCCAACCAGGAGTTGGTCGTCACCGATTTTTACAACCACCTGTCCATTGCTCTTTCCTTAACATGTGTGTTAAACCGTGCTGTGTGTCAAGTATACTGTTTCTTTGTCTTCCTCTGTCCTTTTCACCCTCCAGTTTTCCTGTTGTTACTAGGTATTCCACCCTGCCTCTTCTCAAAACATGTCCTACAAATCTGGACTGTCCTGTTCTGAATTTTGCCATAATTTCTCTCTTTTGCCCAGCCTCGCTTAGAAGCTCTTCATTTGTTTTCTTGACATAATTTTAAAAAATAAGATTTAAAATACACTACTTTTTAAAACTACAAATTTCAGCAGATTATCACTCACTCACTCACTCACTCACTCACTCACTCACAGACAGACAGACAGACAGACAGACAGACAGAGCTCTGGCTTGTTGGATCTAAATAATTGACTTCAGTACCAGCTAATATAGTTATACCCCTTTCCAAGCTGAAGGATTACTTGAACTTTTAAGAGCATTAAGTTCGAGCCTTCCTTACGATTTTCCCGCGCAGTCTGGAGCGCACTATCTGTCTTTTCCTAAATCTCATCGAACTTCTGTGTGTTTCATGTCCTATTTTATAAATTGTTAATTGACTATGTTTTTTAATCTGTCGCATTAATGGTTACGATATTAAATGTAACAATAAAAAGAATGCAGCGCCTGTCATTTTAATTAGTCGTAAAATTGTAAGAATTGCAATGTCCCATGCTTTGTTAGTTCTAATGTTTTCATAAGCTAAGTATATGACTGGTCTTCTGCTCTCATAACCCATTTAGCACCTGGCATTATTTACGGCAGTGGAGCGTCTGGTTTCTCTGATGTGTTTAATGATGTCTTTAAGACGGATTCACAGAGTACGCTTCGTAAGTTTTATAAGAAATTGCTTCGAAAAGAATGGGTTCATCTGTTAGGTCACTCAACTGTGGCAAGCCTAGTGTGGCTTTCTTACCAGTGCACGCGGGAGTACATGGCTGTGATGTGGCAGATGGATTTGCGGACAGGCTGAAATAGATGGCAGACTGACAATGGATAAGGGTGACATCTGTTGGAGCTAGGACAAATTAAAGGTGCTGGCAGGAAATCCGAACTGTGTGGCAGAAAACGCATCATAAACTTGACAGAAACTACCAGCAAATATACTCCTGGATGAATGCAGTGAAGCCGGAGTCTGAATTTTGAACCTTGATTATTTACGATAAATATGCGCAAATAACAATCATCGTCTTTTCTCACATATGAACAGTAATTTCTATTTATCCCCTCACGTATAGGGGCTCAGTAGGATGAGTGGCCAGGCGCTCGGTTTACTAATCACGTGGTACCGGGTTCAGTCCCAGCAGTGGGATTTTTTTCTGGTACACACCAAAAAGGGCCCAGGTCTCACCCAGCCTCTAAAAATAGGTACCAGAGAAATCTGGGAAGGTAAAGCGGCCAGGCGTGATACTGACCATATCACCCTCTAGTGTGTTGACAGGTCAAGGAAAATATGGGCGCTAACACCATATCCCTATGTGCCTCTAAGGCATGACAGGATTACCTTTACCTTTTTTTTTTTAACGTGTGAAGGCAGAATTATGTCTGATGTATGAAGACAGATTTATGATTAACGCATGAACATAGGTAAATTGGCGAACTACTTTGCGAGCCCTATGTGACGTTTAACGGCACGGGAAGGATATAAGATATAAGATAAGATAAGATAGGTTTATGTCTAAAGTAGGACGACAGATGTAGGAACATAAATTATGTATGAGCATAAATTTATGTTCTAAATCATAAAGACGGATTTCTGTCTAACATATGAAAGTAGGTTTATTCGTACGTATGAGGACATATAGCTTTGTGATATGATGAGTTTCAAGGTGCGATTTCAGTTGACTGTTATGTGCCTAGTCTTAACTCTGTCGATTCAGTTCAGTTTCGTCTAACTTAATTCTTCCAGTTCAGCTAACGAGAGTCTAAGCTATCTCTGCTGCATTTAACATAAAAGAGAACCAACGTTTTTGTAACAGACTGACAAAAGCGTCATTTCAGCAGCGATTCGATTCAGAGCAAATTGAAACCAGATAAAACGAACTGAAACCAGATCAAACTAACAAAGAGCTTTCTTCCAGACAGAACATAATTTTGACATAAAAAGCTCCATTTTTAGCTTTGGTGATACTTGAAAATTTCGT
This sequence comes from Achatina immaculata, assembly GCA_009760885.1. NCBI lineage: Eukaryota > Metazoa > Mollusca > Gastropoda > Stylommatophora > Achatinidae > Lissachatina > Lissachatina immaculata. Next base: position 6,121,015 of record CM019718.1, read on the forward strand.
AAAAACTTGGTTCCTCAAATTCTGGTATAAGATTAGTGATGTAATAACACACTGACTGATAAGACCCAGTATAACAGAATCTTGTAGTAGATATAACAAAAAAACCAGATTTGTTGGTTAAAAAAAGAGATAAATCCTGATAAATGCAGCTAAACAAGAGTGACTTTCCCTCGTAAGTGAACTTTTGACCCGAGTTGTTTGAGAAATCAGAGAAAAAAAATCTAAAATTAGAAGTGTCAAAGTTGGGGTTCAGTGTTTTGACTAGGGAAAATGTAAAATTGCTCGGGATATACGGTTTTAGTGTTAGTGGAAAGTTTAATAATAGGAAACAAGTGTTAAACAGTGCATGGATGCAAGGCTGTGTACAGATAGGGAGGCAGTGAGCAATACAATGTTACAAACGTCGACCACGGCTTCAAAACTATTTATTAAAACCCGTGGAAAGTTTGCCGTAGGTTGAATGATCGTAAGTCGAGAGGGATGTAAGCAGTGAGTGAGAGAGAGAGAGAGAGAGAGAGAGGAGATAATGAACGTGGCTGCCACACGATAGTACGAACTTCAGCCACAGCTTCAGAATTACTTCTTTAAAGCTGTGGAAACAATGTAGTAAATCGAATGGTCGTAAGTCGAATGAATATAAATCGAGGGTCATTTGTAGGCACACACACTTTCTAAAGTCAGTATCGGTGCAAAAACAAACAATTTGGCCTCAAATAATAAAACAACACTCACGATCAATGTAATCACAAAAATATATTAATGTAATCGTAATATAATTGTGAAACATTAGCAGACACATATTTCAGGGGGTTCTCGGCCTTCAGTTTTGCGTTATTCTTAAGATTTATTGAGGGGCGAAGTGATTAGTGCACTGGTCTCTCATGGCGAAGGTCGGGGGTTCGAATCCGGCTGGAGGCACGCCAGTCACCCAGCTGTAGAAATGGGTACCCGACTTCAGAAGAAGTTGGGGAAGGAAAGGCGACCAGGCGTGATACTGACCATATCACCCTCTAGTGTGTTGACAGGTCAAGGAAAATATGGGCGCTAACACCATATCCCTATGTGCCTCTAAGGCATGACAGGATTACCTTTACCTTTTTTTTTTTAACGTGTGAAGGCAGAATTATGTCTGATGTATGAAGACAGATTTATGATTAACGCATGAACATAGGTAAATTGGCGAACTACTTTGCGAGCCCTATGTGACGTTTAACGGCACGGGAAGGATATAAGATATAAGATAAGATAAGATAGGTTTATGTCTAAAGTAGGACGACAGATGTAGGAACATAAATTATGTATGAGCATAAATTTATGTTCTAAATCATAAAGACGGATTTCTGTCTAACATATGAAAGTAGGTTTATTCGTACGTATGAGGACATATAGCTTTGTGATATGATGAGTTTCAAGGTGCGATTTCAGTTGACTGTTATGTGCCTAGTCTTAACTCTGTCGATTCAGTTCAGTTTCGTCTAACTTAATTCTTCCAGTTCAGCTAACGAGAGTCTAAGCTATCTCTGCTGCATTTAACATAAAAGAGAACCAACGTTTTTGTAACAGACTGACAAAAGCGTCATTTCAGCAGCGATTCGATTCAGAGCAAATTGAAACCAGATAAAACGAACTGAAACCAGATCAAACTAACAAAGAGCTTTCTTCCAGACAGAACATAATTTTGACATAAAAAGCTCCATTTTTAGCTTTGGTGATACTTGAAAATTTCGTAAAAACTTGGTTCCTCAAATTCTGGTATAAGATTAGTGATGTAATAACACACTGACTGATAAGACCCAGTATAACAGAATCTTGTAGTAGATATAACAAAAAAACCAGATTTGTTGGTTAAAAAAAGAGATAAATCCTGATAAATGCAGCTAAACAAGAGTGACTTTCCCTCGTAAGTGAACTTTTGACCCGAGTTGTTTGAGAAATCAGAGAAAAAAAATCTAAAATTAGAAGTGTCAAAGTTGGGGTTCAGTGTTTTGACTAGGGAAAATGTAAAATTGCTCGGGATATACGGTTTTAGTGTTAGTGGAAAGTTTAATAATAGGAAACAAGTGTTAAACTTTGGGTGACAAAGTGCATTGTTGTAGGAGACATGTGAACTCGCACGAAGATTATGATTTTTTGTGGAAACCGAAGGTTAAAAAAAAAAAACCAATGTCTTTTCACGTGAATTTGAACTTCATGAGGTAGAATCTTCGGGAAGAATTGAGGGGGGATGCCTATATATATATATATATATGTATCATATGTATAATTATGTATATATATATACACACACACGCACACACACACATATATACGCACACACACAAAAGGAAGTTTCTCATTTCAGGCCTGATTCTGCCGATGTGTTGCCTGAGTGATCTGTGGTCAGAAACTCCATGTTATATCACGACAATGCTAAGAGGTTATATTACAGTGCACGAATGAAGGAAACTGCGACAAGCCTGAATTCACAATTGTTCCACATCCTCCCTACAGCCCAGATTTGGCACTGCCCGACCTCTGGCTTTTGTCTAAACTGAAGGACACGTGGAAAGATCAGCTTTTATTTTATCACATGTCGAAGCTGAAGCTGCCGCTTGCACGTGAATCAGACACCACCCAGAAACTTTCTTCGTCAGCCATCAACAGAATCAGACACCACCCAGAAACTTTCTTCGTCAGCCATCAACAGAATCAGACACCACCCAGAAACTTTCTTCGTCAACCATCAACAGAATCAGACACCACCCAGAAACTTTCTTCGTCAGCCATCAACAGAATCAGACACCACCCAGAAACTTTCTTCGTCAACCATCAACAGAATCAGACACCGCCCAGAAACTTTCTTCGTCAACCATCAACAGAATCAGACACCACCCAGAAACTTTCTTCGTCAACCATCAACAGAATCAGACCACCCAGAAACTTTCTTCGTCAACCATCAACAGAATCAGACACCGCCCAGAAACTTTCTTCGTCAACCATCAACAGAATCAGACACCACCCAGAAACTTTCTTCGTCAACCATCAACAGAATCAGACACCACCCAGAAACTTTCTTCGTCAACCATCAACAGAATCAGACACCGCCCAGAAACTTTCTTCGTCAACCATCAACAGAATCAGACACCACCCAGAAACTTTCTTCGTCAACCATCAACAGAATCAGACACCGCCCAGAAACTTTCTTCGTCAACCATCAACACAATGAAACAATGGATATCGCGGTTGGAAAAAATGTTTTGCTGTAAATCGGGACTATATTAAAAAATACGTTTACAGTGTGTAATAAAAAATGAATGTCGTTCATTGTGATACTAGTTTTATCATTTTATATAGCAGAAGCTTATTTTATACATCTGGAAAACTTACTTATCAATCGCTCCCCACCCCCATTTATTTTTTGTACATTCATTTTTATCCCCCTCCACCCCCCCCCCCCCCAACACACACATTACAGATGTAGACACAATATAAACATACCTGGCAAAACATACGTAAAACACAAGACAAGAACATTAAAAAAAGTATAATAATATCTATGAAGAGAATATCTGGAAATATTTTACAATTATAGGTTTGTTTTATGAGCTGAAAAAAAACACACACACGACCAAAGTTTTGTACGAAATACATTTTTATGTTCAGTTAATTTCCATGCATGACCTCGCGTCTGGTATTCAGTAATTTTTGGGGGTTTAAATGTCCTCTGCATTTCAGTTTTGTTGCAACTAATTTCAAGAAGCCTGTCTCACATGGAAATGTGGCTTCAGATTTTATCAGCGTTCTTCTCGCCCTTTTCTATCACATCGGGATACCCCTCATCAACCTGACAGCCAAACTTTTTGACCAGAAAATGATCTGAATCTAATCTCCGGTTTTCTGTCTGATTTTATATCAGTGGGTTATTCATTCTTTTTCATTGAAAAAAACTTGCGTTAAAAATAAGTTGCAAATGAAAATGAATCCCAAATCCAGCCGAATTTTTCTCAAATCTCTTTAACAAAAATTTCTTCTAGTCTTCATAATATGATCATAAATAATGTTCTTGAATATGTGAAGATCTGATTTATTGTTTTTGGTAAACTCTAATAGAAATGGGAACATTTTTAACTTGTTTCCGCCCAGCTTCAGTTTCCAAAGAATTTACTTTGAAAGTTTCAGTTTTATTGCTGGTCAGTATTAAAATATTTTTTCCTGACCTTACCTGCTGAAAGTCAAATCACTGAGCTTTTCAAATACTGTACATCGACCAAAGAGCTAAATTTTCCAAATCACTCTTCGTGTACGAATAAATGAGATAATATACATATGTCGCCTTTCTGATATAAGAATATGTACTTCATCTTTTAAGATAAAAAAACGCGGGTAAGAATCTTACCAAGAGATAACCACCTCAGCTCTGTAACAGGTAAAAATGTTTCACGAACAAAACCCATCTTACTTATGCATTAAGTAAAAATGTTTCATGAATAGAACCCATCTTGTTTCTGCAATAAGCAGCAATGCTTCATGGCTAGAACCCATCCTACTTCTGTAACAAGTGACAATGTTTTACGGGCAGAAACCATTTTATCGCAAAGCACTGAGAAATCTGGCTACCAGAGCTTTTTTTTTTTTAAATATGGTTAACCAGCAACTACACCTTTTAGCACTATACGTAATTATGCACTCATTTCCTTTTCCACAAGAGCTTGGCGATGTATCATGCAGTGATTTAAAGTTAAGCATGAAGCAATTTTTCTTACTAAACCTTTTAACCCTTTTGTCTCCTTCAACCATTGCTACAGCAGCGCCGGTACCAAATCACAGCGCAGTGTGAGCAGCCAAGATTACCTACCTAAAAAATAATTATCAAGGACCTCTGATAATTTTTCTCCAGTCGTTCTTCATTCCATTATTTTACAAAACAAAGACCCCCCCCCCCCCAACACACACATTACAGATGTAGACACAATATAAACATACCTGGCAAAACATACGTAAAACACAAGACAAGAACATTAAAAAAAGTATAATAATATCTATGAAGAGAATATCTGGAAATATTTTACAATTATACGTTTGTTTTATGAGCTGAAAAAAAACACACACACGACCAAAGTTTTGTACGAAATACATTTTTATGTTCAGTTAATTTCCATGCATGACCTCGCGTCTGGTATTCAGTAATTTTTGGGGGTTTAAATGTCCTCTGCATTTCAGTTTTGTTGCAACTAATTTCAAGAAGCCTGTCTCACATGGAAATGTGGCTTCAGATTTTATCAGCGTTCTTCTCGCCCTTTTCTATCACATCGGGATACCCCTCATCAACCTGACAGCCAAACTTTTTGACCAGAAAATGATCTGAATCTAATCTCCGGTTTTCTGTCTGATTTTATATCAGTGGGTTATTCATTCTTTTTCATTGAAAAAAACTTGCGTTAAAAATAAGTTGCAAATGAAAATGAATCCCAAATCCAGCCGAATTTTTCTCAAATCTCTTTAACAAAAATTTCTTCTAGTCTTCATAATATGATCATAAATAATGTTCTTGAATATGTGAAGATCTGATTTATTGTTTTTGGTAAACTCTAATAGAAATGGGAACATTTTTAACTTGTTTCCGCCCAGCTTCAGTTTCCAAAGAATTTACTTTGAAAGTTTCAGTTTTATTGCTGGTCAGTATTAAAATATTTGTTTCCTGACCTTACCTGCTGAAAGTCAAATCACTGAGCTTTTCAAATACTGTACATCGACCAAAGAGCTAAATTTTCCAAATCACTCTTCGTGTACGAATAAATGAGATAATATACATATGTCGCCTTTCTGATATAAGAATATGTACTTCATCTTTTAAGATAAAAAAACGCGGGTAAGAATCTTACCAAGAGATAACCACCTCAGCTCTGTAACAGGTAAAAATGTTTCACGAACAAAACCCATCTTACTTATGCATTAAGTAAAAATGTTTCATGAATAGAACCCATCTTGTTTCTGCAATAAGCAGCAATGCTTCATGGCTAGAACCCATCCTACTTCTGTAACAAGTGACAATGTTTTACGGGCAGAAACCATTTTATCGCAAAGCACTGAGAAATCTGGCTACCAGAGCTTTTTTTTTTTTAAATATGGTTAACCAGCAACTACACCTTTTAGCACTATACGTAATTATGCACTCATTTCCTTTTCCACAAGAGCTTGGCGATGTATCATGCAGTGATTTAAAGTTAAGCATGAAGCAATTTTTCTTACTAAACCTTTTAACCCTTTTGTCTCCTTCAACCATTGCTACAGCAGCGCCGGTACCAAATCACAGCGCAGTGTGAGCAGCCAAGATTACCTACCTAAAAAATAATTATCAAGGACCTCTGATAATTTTTCTCCAGTCGTTCTTCATTCCATTATTTTACAAAACAAAGACCCCCCCCCCCCCCCAAAAAAAAATCTTTTGAAAAATCACCCCCGTAAACATATCTAAAGTACCCAGTTAAATGCAACATTTTGGTCACATTCGTTGTTTCGTCGAAATGCGTGGCGAGCACTCGACTCCATTTTACTCCAGTCAACAGAATGTATTCCATATTACCAGATAAGGTAGTGATATGACCAAAACACGAATTCTATAGAACGATATTGTTTTTTAAAGCATTGCCATACTAACACCAAATCCCTATGTGCCTCTGAGGCATGACAGGATTACCTTTACCTTTTTTTTAAAACCATATTTGTCACCAAATATAACTGGCACCATTTTTTTTTATTTATTGTAGAAGGAGGAATCAAAGATTCGCCGATAGTATAATATAGTTTCACATTCTTTCCTGTCAAATGAGAACTGAAAAAAAAGATGTTCTCAAATCCATTTCTGAAACAGATGAATAATTTTGCATATAGGATTGCAGATCTTTAAGATGGTCAGCAAGACATCTGAAAAGGAGCAAATGATACTTAATTTATGATGCAGCTCGACTCCGTGGGCACTTCCGTCTCGTCTGATTATTTAAACATTCCCAATTTGCATCTGTCAGCCAGTCATAATTTACATAGTCTAGCAGATCATAGAAAATCTCCTACAAATAACTTAGAAACCATTCCACCACTCAGAAGAATGTCAGGACAGACCGACTCTCGGAAATGAGTTTTTAAACTTCTGTTAACGAAATCAGACAAAACAAATCCAACAAGAGTACAGATGTTTTAACACAAAATCATTCTTCTGGTTTGTCATTTGTTTTACCTCGTTAAAAGTTCGTTGCTTGTTTAACTCATGCCTTTCGTATCAACTCCTTCTTCTCGTTCATTTTGCACGAGAAAAGTAGCCCCTCGACAGCCACCGGAAACACTAGTCTGTTACTCCGCCGTAGTTCTGAAGATGACTCCTGTGAAAAATAGTCCCGCCATTAGGGTTTCTTGTTGCGAAATTCAATAAACTTCCTTCACGGAAACAAAATGGGTCTGTATTGGGTGAACTCACCGCAAAATTTAATTTCGCTGGGTAGAATTTTCTGGAATAGAGGATTTGACACATCGACGTTAGACGAGCTTCTGAGATTTTGAAGTCGTTTTTCTTTTCCTAAAAAAAATATGCAAAGTTTTGTATGAGATCGGAATAAATATTCAAATTTAATCTTTTGCTCAGGTAATAAATCTCTCCTTCTTGGCTTGACTTTTTTAACTGCTTTCATTAATAAATCTGCTGGATGGTATAACATTCATGAATATTAATGGTATTCTGATGCATGCAAAATCGAAAAAGTTGCTGAACTATTTCATTTGTCGACATCACCAATGACTGTGATCGTGTTTTAACCTTGCTTTCCCTGATAATGGAAATGTAATGCACTTTTGTAGTAAAGATAACGCACAAATACAAGACATAAAATATTCATTTCAATGTAGCCTGTCTTAATGGACAATGCATTGACAGAATCATGGGTAGCTGCCTTCCATTAGTAAGGGGTTGTGCCTCCAGGTTTACAGATATCGTAAAAAGCGAGGATATGTCAAGTCTGTGACATAAAGAATTCATTAAAATTCCACGAGGATGTATAAGGTCTGTGACACAAACAATTCATTAAAAATAGACGAGGATGGCTGACATATCAGGTTCTTCGTTAGAGTTTAACTGCTTTTAGTGTTTGATCTTGTAAGTTATATATTACCAAACTAAAAACTTCGGTGACCACATAAACAAGTGTATACTAAACATACCCACCTCCATTTTTTTAAATCTAGAAATTATCCGATACCTATACTTATTTTACATTTTAAAATCTGAATCTTTAGAAATCAGATTAAAACTTCATTTGTGCTATTTATGTATGTATATATCACAGAGCGAGCTGGATGATTCGCAGGATGAAGGATATGTCACACACTACCGCCGATCATGAGTTCACAATCTGACTCCAGCAAGATCATGAAAAAAATACTAGTTATTTGACAAGGTTTTGAACTCTAGACCCTTTGGGTACTAAGGTAGACACTCTAGCACTTCCTTTCTTCTTCTTCTTCTTAGTCCCTGAGCGCAGACTTAAAGCAAAAGGGGCGTGCAGTACTTCTTTAGCAGACTCCACCCCCACGGCCTTTTTTTTTGACAATCCCTGGCCCCCTTAGTCAGGCTGGGACTGCTACTGGGAGCATCAACGGAGAGGTGGGACAGGGTCTTCAGCGGCTATGGTTCGACAGCCCATGCGCTGACATGTCAGTTGTGGGTTGATGGCTGCCATATTGGACAACCTCTTCGGCCCCCCCGTGAGTTTTTGTAGGCGACATTTCCCCGGCCAGGTCAGAAGCATCATCGATTCTCCCCGGGTTGCTTGCACTGTTAGGCCTTCAGTAACTCCTGCTGTAGCAGGATACATCTTTTCTACAATCATCGCTGCCTACGTGATTAAAAAAAACACTGGGTATTCCCAACGAGGAAAATATGGGCACTAACACCATATCCCTATGTGCCTCTAAGGCATGACAGGATTACCTTTACCTTTACCTATTCCCAACGCCTAAGTATTATAGAAGATGGAGATTATGTCAATGAATTTCGGAATTCTTTTAAAAGAAAAGACTGAAAATAGACTGAATCTGGCACATCAATGAAAATAGACTGAACCTCTCTAGAACTGAAAATAGACTGAATCTGCACACAACTGAAAATAGACTGAATCTCGCACATCAATGAAAATAGACTGAAGCTCTCTAGAACTGAAAATAGACTTAATCTGCACATAACTGAAAACAGACTGAATCTGATCACATCTATGAAAATAGACTGAACCTCTCTAGAACTGAAAATAGACAGAATCTGGCTAGAACTGAAAATAGATTGAACCTGCCATAAAATTTCTAAAATTTCGGCAGACCGAAAGACGAAATTGATGCCAAGAAAGAATGAAGAAGTTTGAAATTACAGTTACGTCTATTATTATTATTATTATTATTATTAAATCTGAGTTTTAGAGTTTTGTATTTTTTAGTTCTACAATTTTTTACAGCAATTTGGAAGAAAAAGATGAATAAGAAAAAAAAGCTGTAATTAAAAATGTTACTTTTACTTTCTCGTGTTTTTAAAAAATATTTTCACATTTTTTAACTTTTCACTTTTTTAACTATTTAATTGCAGAATAAGAATATTACGATGCCATAACAAATGGAGGTTATGAAATACCAGAGATCAGATATGCTGATGACACAGTATTACTGTCAGCAACACAAAAAGGAATGGGAAAACTAATTATGTCAGTCCGTAAGAATAGTGAAGAGCAAAACCTCTATCTTAATGCGAAGAAAACCAAATTGATGGCAACGGACAAAAGAAATAAGGCAGCTGAAATAGTTATCAATGAGGAAAAACTAGAAGAAGTGGAGAGTTTTGAATATCTTGGATCATTACTAACTAATAATGGGGGTATAATGAGGGAAATTAAAAGGAGGACATCTATAGCTCTTCAGAAAGTAAAACAACTAAAGACTCTGTGGAGAGGAACAGACAGAACTACAAAAATAAGATTTTTAAGGGCATGCATCTTTCCCATCTCAACATATGCCTGTGAAACCTGGATACTTAACAAAACATCTGAGAAACACATAAATGCCTTTGAATGTAAATGCTACAGAAGAGTTCTTCAAATATCATGGACACAAAAAAGAACACATATATCCATACTACAAGAACTTAATATTGAAGAAGGCTGGCTAGTAAAGAGGATTAAACAAAGAAAACTTCAATATTTTGGAGACATTAACCGTCATGATAATTTAGAGAAGACCGTTTGGAAGAGCACATAATGGGAAAAAGAAAGAGAGGAAGACCAAGGCGAAGATGGCTGCAAGACACTGATGATCTGCAAATGGATGCATCAGCAGCAGGGCATCTTGTTTACAACCGAGAGGCCTACAGGAGTGCTGTTAGGGAGGCAAAGTTCCACAAGGGACATAACTGACTGACCAACTGAACTCCTGAATTATTTCCCATGCTGCCTAAAAATAAATGTTGAAAAATATCAACAGAAGGAAACAGGAAGGAAGTTGCTCAATAATTAAAAAAACCTGCTCTGAATTAGAAGCAGGCTACTTTTCACTTAATTAGGACTTTTTCTAACATATTCAGAGCACTGATTTGCACGACCCTGCCAGTGTTGTTATGGAGTAAAAGAGCTGTATCAGCTTTCCTGGATTTCTTTCCATTAATATCTTATTTGTTTGTCGCACATAGAAAGTATTTGTATAAAACATCTTTCACAGAAAAAAAAGCATGACCCTCAAATAAATCAGTAAAATTTAGCCTTCCCTAACCGATAGCTCAGAGGTTGGAGATCTCCGTCCGGCAGATAACACGAGATATCTGACGGCTAAGAGCAGCTTTCTAGGCGGAAATTGACTGGAATGTAGTTTAGCTCCCCCCCCCCCCCCAGACCCCCCTCCGTGCTATGTAATTTTTCAACAAGTGAGATTTTATGACTTTAGAGCTCTGTTGTTTTTATGAGCTTGTGTTGCACGTTGGCTGTTTATTTATGTCTCTGGAACTGCGATTTTGAGCACTTGCAGCCAACTCCATGGTTGTGGTGGTGATGATGATGAATCCTAGATATCAAGTCGAATGTGGACTGAGATGGGATCCATCCATCCATCCATCCATCCATCCATCCATCCATCCATCCATCCATCCATCCATCCATAAAAGTGTGACAGTATAACCGGAGAAGGTGCACATGAAATGCACAGGATAAACGAATTAGGCGGAAATTCAACAAAAGTGAGAACAAAATAGTCAAATAGAAGAAAAAGGGGGGTACATAGTGACGAAACCACTTAGAGAGTATACGCTTAGAGACGCAAAAAAAGTAAACAAACAAACAAACTAGGAGACGAGAAAAACAACTCGAAAGAGCACAACGTGGAAGAGACAAAGAAAAACAACTCCAAAGAGCAAAACGTGGAAGGGACAAAGACACAACAAAAAGAAAAAAAAACTGGCGACTTGGACGCGGCCCGAGAGTGAATGGAACACGAAGTTGATGATTATTGTTTGACAGCAAATTTTCCGAGTTATGTTGATCAGCGGACGAACTGTCCGCATTGAATAAAGCTGATAACCATGATGAAAACAAAACAATACGGATTTGTCTTTTTAAATCGTTGACTAAAATGTTTCCACCAGTTGGGCCCTTTGATTGAGAGTTGTGTTTAAGTTTGGCACAGGGACGGTGAGATGTATACATACATAGGGTCACGTCAACATCATCCACTGTGATAAAACGTCGCCTGACATTGTGGGGTGATAGAGGGCAGCAACAAATTCTTTCTACTTGTCATGATCCGCTGCCAGCTTTTGTATTCCATCCCGGAGCCATGCTTCATGCTGTCCATCTCGATTTGCCAGGGTGTCCTTGATTTCTTCCTATTTCTTTCAGGAGCCAGCGGCAAGCTGTTCCAGCGGCAGCACCGGAGTTTCTCCGAAATACGTGGCCAAGGAGCGAAATGCGTGGCCAAGGAGCGAAATACGTGGCCAAGGAGCGAAATACGTGGCCAAGGAGCGAAATACGTGGTCAAGGAGCGAAATACGTGGCCAAGGAGCGAAATACGTGGTCAAGGAGCGAAATACGTGGCCAAGGAGCGAAATACGTGGCCAAGGAGCGAAATGCGTGGCCAAAGTGCGAAATGCGTGGCCAAAGAGCGAAATACGTGGTCAAAGAGCGAAATCCATGGCCAAAGAGCGAAATGCATGGCCAAAGAGCGAAGTACGTGGCCAAAGAGCGAAATGCGTGGCCAAAGAGCGAAATGCATGGCCAAAGAGCGAAATGCATGGCCAAGGAGACAAGAGTAGCCTTCTATGATCTCCAGGGTGGCCCGAAGAGGAAAAAAAGGCTTTCCTATCATGGGCCACAACCGTAAGAACGCGCAGATCCTCCGCTGTTCCATGTTGGAATAATAAAACTTCTCTGGAAGTAGCTTTCTGTTTTAGACTTCGTTTCTCCGTAACCTCTGATCTGTATCAGGTGAGTAATGTCTAAAGTTTTATAGAGAATGATTAATTACACCACCGATAAACGTGTACAAGCTCAGAATGGAAGCATTTATGAATTACGACATACTGCTATTGTTACCCTATTTTTAAGATGGACACTACAGGGGAACAGAAGTAAGGGTAGACCAAAGGAGACACGGAGAAGAACAGTAGAGAGGATGCTGAGCAAGAGAGGGCTCACCTGGGCAAGAGCGGAAAAAAAACACGCAAAGGACAAGCGTTTGTGGGAAAACCCTTGCGGAAGCCTAATGTGCCTTGGGCACTTAAGGTTCCGAGAGAGAGAGAGAGAGAGAGGATATTATTTTTACCCTTAAAAACATACTCATTGTCACATAACAGAAAAGCATTTCTCACTGAAGCTAGATGTATAAACAGAAAACGTCACAAGACCCACAAACCAGATCAGACATGTAATAAAGTATTTTAGGGCGGAGTAATACAACAGGCGATAAAAAAACATCTTCTGTGTTTGAGATTACCCCACGACGTAATCCACATAAAAAAGAGTACCTGACATTTTTTTGCTTGGGAAAGCTAATTTTGATAACGAGGAATAACGATCTGCAAAGTGAGGTAGACTTTATTGCATTATACACATGGCCGTCTGAAAACAAAGTTTGAGAAAAGAAAGGGTGTCACATAAAAAAAATAATCCTTTCAAATAATCGATTCAAATCAAGCCGGCTTGCGTGAAATATTCAAATAAAAACATGAACAGTTTTCTCATAGCCAGAGATACGAAAGAAAACATGAGTGAAAGATGCTGAACTGGACACATCTGCTGGTCGGAAAGTTAACTGGTATGTCTAGAAAATTTGAAAATTAAAAATGCCCACTCCCTTGGCAATCCAGACCCATCTGTTGGCGCTCCAATCTTCTTTTCAATATCTTCATCACCGAGTATAATGGCTAATAATACCCATGTTATTGATAATCCATCCATGGATATTTTGTTTCGTATCTCTGACTGTCAGCACTTTGTTCTTTTAACTACTGTATTTCACGGGAGTTAACTCGGATTTTGTTTGCTTCCTACAGGTTAAAAAAAGAAGAGAGAAAGAAAAATTAAACATTACACCCCCACCCCCCCAAGTCTTTTCTAACAACCATGTGGAGAATGTAATGCAGTGCGCCTCACTTTGCTTGCAATCATTTTCTGTTACTAAGGGCAGCTTTCCGCGGCCCCGACAAAAATGTCAGATACTAGAAATCATTTTCTTCGGCGGAGGACGGCGTGAGAGAGTTTTAGATAGGGAAGTCAGTTCTTCACTTGTTGTATTACTCCGCCCATCATCCTTCTGTTGTCCCTGACAACCCGTTCTCGTTCCTCAACTTTAAGAAGCATGCGTTCTTAACTACGTACATGGAAAGAATACACGGCCAGGCAGTCAGACCTCATTCATTCATTCATTTGCGTGTCCTTTGCGGAACTTTGCCTCCCTAACAGCACTCCTGTAGGCCTCTCGGTTGTGAGCAAGATGGCCTGCTGCTGATGCATCCATTTGCAGATCCTCAACGATGTCTTGCAACCATCTTCTCCTTGGTGTTCCTCTCTTTCTTTTTCCCCATTATGTACCCTTCCAAGACGATCTTCTTTAGATTATCATGACGTTTAATGTGTCCAAAATATTTAAGTTTTCTCTCTTTAATCCTCTTTACTAGTCAGACCTAGACACACGTTATTCAAGCCCTCTTTTGAGTGTGTCTGAAGCCGAGTAAATGAGTTGAAAACCTGCACTTTCATGAAGTCTTTTGGACTGTATAGTGCTCACAAGACTTCACCACACTCACAGTGACACTGCATCTCTATTTAGAATAAAAGAAGCTGGGATTGAAATGCTGTGAATCCATGTAAGTGTCAGAGCAGCAAGAACAGTAGTTCGACCAAGAGCTAGTTTTAAAAAAAAGTCTATTAAACTGCTGTAGACGAAGAGCTGGAGAGACAAACAAAAATCTTCCCGAAAAAAAGAACCGAGAGAGACAATGTACTTTCATAGGGCATGCAGTGAGAAGAAGCACTGAAAATATTGTAACAACAGGAAAAGATAGAGGGAAGAAAGAGGCAGCGGAAGGCCGAGAGACATGATAGTGGATAGTTTGATGAGATGGTGTGAGAGTAGGCCACCAACAGAACAACTAGACCGATGGCCCGCATGAAGAATCGGATGCTAGGGAGAAAAAATAATACCCAGCGCCGATCGACACGGCACCTGATGGTGTTGATAAAAATGCAGACGAAGAAATATGTTTTTTACATGACAGATAATGCTATGTTATTAACACAAAAACTTTGAATTACAAGGTCAGTTAATAAAATCAATAAAAATAATTTAAAAGTCATATTTTAAAAATGATGTCTATTTGTTGTATGATATAGAAAGGTAATATTAATAATAATTCACGCGAGCAGAGATTTGAATGCTACATAACATAAGCAATCTATTACTATTCGTCGCTATCAAGATAAAATGAGGAAAAATGATTGGATTAAAAAATAATTAGGAAAACTGCAGGCAAGAAAAGACTATAAAATGACATGGTTTATAGAGGAGAATAATCTAGTAAAATAAAATAGAGAATGATATAAGAGAAAAAAAGTACAGAATAGTAAAATAGAATAAAATATAAGAAAAAATACAAGAGAATAAAGTAGAGAATAGTAAAATAGAATAAAATATAAGAAAAAAAATACAAGAGAATAAAGTAGAGAACGATACAAGTGAACACATCAGGAAATGACACAGGACAACAAATCAGAAAATGGCACGAGGAACAAAAAAAAATACAAGGAATGGCACAACAAAACAAACCATATAATGAACAACAGAACAAACTACAAAATAGTACTAGAAAACAAAACAGGGTATGACACAAGAAAACAAGAGAGCGACACACACACAAAAACCCAACAAACTATACAATAAGCAAACAAACTGGACAATTACACTATTGAACGATACAAGAAAAACAAAATGGACAATTACACTATAGAACGACATAAGGAAACAAACCAGACAATTACACAAGCAAACAAACTGGACAGTTACGCTATAAAACAAACCAGAGAAAGACAGAAGAAAACAATCCAGAAAACGACACACACACATACACGCACACACACACATGCACAAGAGAAAGACCTGAAAACAGAAATCCAGAGAACGACACCAGAAAGCAAACCAGAGAAGGACACAATAAGAAAAAAAAAGCGAATAATACACACGCGCGCGCATATCATCAAATCAGAGAACGACACAAGGAAATAAACCACAGAATAACACAAGAAAGCAAACCAGAGAACGACACAAGAGAATAAACCAGAGAATGACACATGTAAACAAATCAGAGAACGACACAAGATAACAAATCAGATAACGACAGCGGAACTATGAATCACTAGAGGAAGCTATTTCTGGTTAGCCTCCCTTGTTGGGTCAGCTAAATGGGTCAGTACCTTTAATGAACACGTTTATGGAACATGCGAAAGGGGAAAAAAACCGTCCCTTACTGGGGATAAAAAGATAAAATTCCCATTTATATGCCATTAAGACATACCACCAAAATCGATGGCACAAATCTGAAACAAGTTGATAGATTCAAGTACTTAGGAACGATTATAACAACTGATGAGAAATGTCACAACGAAATAAAGATCAGACGTGCTGAGGCCAAGTAAGCATTCCAGACAATGAGACACATCTTGTGCAACAGATCCGTATCAATGGAAACAAAATTCCAAGTACTTAAATGTTACATCGAGCCAATTTTGTTTTATGGGTGTGAAGCATGGCCCATGAATAAGAGAGTACAGCGAGAAATGGAGGCATTGCAAAATGTGGTTCATAAGACGGATGTTGAAGGTACCATGGACATCCAATAAAACCAATGAAGAAGTCTTAAGAGAGGCTGGAGTTGAAAAGCAAATTACAGCAAAGATCAGAGGCAGACAAGCGAGATTTATAGGACATTTCCTGAGAAGACGAAAATTGGAACACACCGCGGCAACTGGAAAAAATTTAAGGAAGAAGAGACAGAGGAAGACACAGAGAGAAGTTACTGTCAGTGTGGCTAGGGAGAAAGTCACCGATGGATCTCATAATCAAGTCTAAAGACAGGGAACTGTGGAGAGAAATGATCGCCTACGCCACGAATGAAGACATACCGGCGATACGGTGTTAGGCCAGTATTTCCACAACCTTCGCCACACGAAAATGTCTTCTTGAGGATAACTGAAAAATATGTGTGATTGGAAACGCTGAAGAATGTTCGAGACTTCAACTTCCCCTCTTGTTATTTGTAGCTTTCAGCTAATATATCTGAAAAGAAATATAGCTTTGCTCCTCCTTCCACTGTCCTAGAATCCCGTTTGATTAAAGACCCCGTACGCAAAATTCTCGCTTATTAAAAAGCTGAGACGGATTTGGAGAGAATAACATCTGTGTCATTAAATTAATAATGAAAGTTTTTTGTCTTCAGTGAAAGGAATTTAAGCAGTGCAGTTGTCGGTTTTGAATGAAAAATGCTCTCATTCATCGGCTCTAAATTCAACGATACAAGACTTTAATGAGCAACAATAATACTGAGATTCGAACACTGAGCATAATGATGTCAGTATGGTGGCTCCAAATAGGGGGAAGTTGTGATGTGGAGAATACTGACTGTTTTAGATGGACTGCTTAGTTATCAAGACAGGTGAATCACGGCTGGTCTAGATCGCGCTCTAAAGTCAGTGGTTCTTAAACGGGAATATTCACGCACTTTCCGGGGGGGGGGGGAGTGGCGGGAGGTATAGAAACCAAATGATGGGGGCATGGTAAACAAATGGTCGAGGTATATAAGCCAAATGATGGGGGTATGGAAACCAAATGTTGGGGGTATGGAAACCTAATGATGGGGGTATAGAAACTCGATGATGGGGTATAGAAACCAAATGAGTGGGTAATGAAAGCTAAATATTGGGGGTATAGAAAATAAATGATGGAAGGACGAAAACCAAAGATGCGCGGTATGGAAACCAGATGGTGGGGGGGTATGGAAACCACATGATGTAGGGGTATGGTAACCAAATGATGCTTGGTATGGAAACCAAACGATGCAGGGTATGAAAAGCAAATGATGTGGGGTTCAGTTCAGTTCAGTCATTTGCATGTCCCTTGCGGAACTTTGCCTCCCCTAACAGAACTCCTGTAGACCTCTCGGTTGTAAGCAAGATGGCCTGCTGCTGATGCGCCCATTCGCAGATCATCAACGATGTCTTGCAGCCATCTTTGCCTTGGTCTTCCTCTCTTTCTTTTTCCCCATTATGTACCCCTCCAGACGGTCTTCTCTAGATTGTCATGACGTTTAATGTGTCCAAAATATTTAAGTTTTCTCTCTTAAATCTTTTTTTTTTAACTATCGAGCCTTCTTCAGTATTATGTTCTTGTAGTATGGATATATCTGTTCTTTTTTGTGTCTGTGATATATGAAAGACATTTCTGTAGCATTTACATTCAAAGGCATTTATGTGTTTCTCAGCTGTTTGGTTTTGTTAAGTGTCCAGGTCTCACAGGCATATGTTGCGATGGGAAAGATGCATGCCCATAAAAATGCTATTTTTATAGTTCTATCTGTTCCTCTCCACAGCTTCTTTAGTTGTTGTGCTTTCTGAAGAGCGATAGATGTCTTTCTTTAATTTCCCTCATTATATCTCCATTATTAGTTAGTAATGATCCAACTCTCAATCTCTTCCAATTTTTTCCCTCATTATATATATATATATATATATATATATATATATATATATATATATATATATATATTTCAGCTGCCTTATTTGTTTTTTTTCTAGTTTTCTTTGCATTAAGATATAGGTTTTGCTCTTCATTATTCTTCCGGAAGGACATAATTAATTTTTCCATTCCTTTTTGTGTATGGACAGTAATACTGTGTCATCAGCTTATCTAATCTCTGGTATTTCATAAATGATGTGGGGTGTGGAAACCAAATGGTGCGGGGATATCGAAACCAAATGATGCGGGAATATGGAAACCAAATGATGCGGGGATATAGAAACCAAATGGTGCGGGGATGGGGAAACCAAATGATTGCGGGGATATAGAAACCAAATGGTGCTGTAGCATAATGCTAGAAGGGAAATATTTTTGGAAGTGTGGGGATTTAATGCCCGTGGCTGTTTGCGTCAATTATTAAAATTTTCATTATATCTCCCCACGGGGATACGTGACTCAAAACTGTTTGGCACGAAAGTCAGACAAATCTCGTGCATTTAATGTTTGTGAATGAGAACTGAAACTATACCAAGAAATCCAAAACAGCAACATGGAAGGTCAGACATGAAAAAAGATCTAGTGGCAAGACCACCAGTACTTTTTTTTACCTGAGTGTTTATGCAGTACTGTTTTACCTGGGTGTTTATGTAGTACTGCTTTACCTTGGTGTTTACGTAGTACTGTTTTACCTTGGTGTTTATGTAGTACTGCTTTACCTTTGTGTTTATGTATTACTGTTTTACCTGGGTGTTTATGTAGTACTGCTTTACCTTGGTGTTTATGTAGTGCTGTTTTACCTTGGTGTTTATGTAGTACTGTTTTACCTTGGTGTTTATGTAGTACTGTTTTACCTTGGTGTTTATGTAGTACTGCTTTACCTTGGTGTTTATGTAGTACTGCTTTACCTTGGTGTTTATGTAGTGCTGTTTTACCTTGGTGTTTATGTAGTACTGTTTTACCTTGGTGTTTATGTAGTACTGCTTTACCTTGGTGTTTATGTAGTACTGCTTTACCTTGGTGTTTATGTAGTACTGTTTTACCTTGGTGTTTATGTAGTACTGTTTTACCTGAGTATTTATGTAGTACTGTTTTACATGGGTGTTTATGTAGCTCTGTTTTACCTGGGTGTTTATTGTCATTATGTGCACCTTTGTGAATTAGGATCAGAACATCACCAGGAAATTTATGTCGAAATGTTCAAGTCTATAGCTTTCTTCCAATCTGTGGTATTTCTACTGCGACCAATGCGAGTTCTTTTGTGGTAGGCAGGAGTGTATACAAAGAGTGAGGAAAGTAGACGGGGGCGTATACAAAGAGTGAGGAAAGTAGGCAGGAAAGAAGGTGGCAGAAAATAAAATGAATATGTAGAAATGAAGAACACAAAACAATTCAGTATTTCGGAAAATGCTTTTTCAGGGACCACATACAGAGGACAATTTTTTTTTAAATAGATGAAAAATAGATTTAAAAAATAAGCACTTATCTCTTTTGGTAAACTCTCGTAAGCTTTTTTTTTTAAAGTTCTTTTGTGCTATTACAGCATAGGTTATATATATATATATATATATATATATATATATATATATATATTGTATAGGGGCAGCTTTCCAGTGTTAATTTGACGTTGAATAAAGATGTACCAGAAGAGAGTTTTCTTAAGTTAAAAAAAATTAAGTGTTCATTCTTCATTATATATTCGCTTCTACAGAAAATAGATTTCTGTTTAATTTTGAGGCCAATTTAGAATTCGTTTACTTTCATTTGCCAAATATGTGGCCTATTATCGACCACGTGCTGGTCAAAGTTAAAATATTTTCTATTGTGTTTTCCACACGCGTTCCATTTAGCTAAGTTATTTGGGTGTTAACTATCTCTAAGTTCTTTAAGTGCTAACTTACCTAGGTACAGATTTTTACTACTGATTGCCCTGATTTATATTGAAATGTAATGTCCACTTGAACTAGGTCTAATGTGTTCTTTATTGCTTCCTACTTTCAGGATATAATCTCGTAACATAACATGCTGTTATCTGTCATGGCTGCTTAAAGCTGTGAGCTTTTAAAAAGCATTCCAGATCACAAGCTCATTCGACCCAGACTTGTCAACTTTTGTAATTTATTAGTCTTTATATTTCAGGAAATCCATTTCATGATTCACCTGTTTTACATCAGAGTTTCTGGCTAAATTGGGGGACAAGGCGGTCTGTCAGACAATGAAACATGTTTTTCCTGGCAACGATCCCGTATATATTTCAAGTCCGTGTTATTCTTCTTATTTTTGTTTCGGGGCGGAAAGCACCCGAGAGAAGAAGTCTGCTTTAGGCTACAACAGGGCTAGGGACAGTAAAACAAATAGCTCAGTCTGCCTAACTAGTTTTTAAGCAACGGACACGACAAGATGGTCCATGTAGAGACAATAACTCAAATACAAGGTCCGACAATTAAGTAATGAGAATAACTCCATTAAAAAGTAAAATAAGCAACAGTTGAAGATATATCCTGTATTTTATTCAGAGTAAGCCCCTTTTGCATTGATACAGCAAGTGGCATGATCTAACAAATATGGAACGACCTCTGCAGTTCTTCTGTTGGTATGGCCCTTAAACTCGATGTTACGGCCCTCTGGATGTCATCAGTCAAAGAAGCGTCCTTTCAATAGTAACTTTAATTTTGGGAATAGAAAATAATCTCAGGGAGACAAATCTGGGGAATAAGGTGGATGATTGAGAACACACACTTGGTTTTGGGCCAAATATTTCTGTACAACTACCGCCCGGTGAGCCGGTGCATTATCATGAAGAAGGAAAAAACTTGCAGGTGTTGAATACTCGGGTTGGACTCCGGGAATACTTTTCAATAAGCGTTTCAAAATACTTAAATAAACTTTGGCTGTGACTGTCTGTCTCTCTGGAATAAATTCTTTGTGAATAACTCCTTTGCTCTCCTAGAAGCACACCAACATTGTTTTCATTTTCGACTTTTCGACTTTTGAAGACGAATTTTTTTGCCTTTTGGTGATGATGATGACTTCCACTGATCAGTTTGGCGTTTAGTCGTGGGATCATAGCGGAAAATTCATGTTTCATCTTCTGCAACAATCAAATTTAAGAAATATTTATTTCTGCGACACGTTTTGATGATGTCTTTTGCGTACTAAACCCACTGATGTTTTTGGTCATCAGACAACGAATGTGGTACAAACCGGCAAGTAATTTTTTTCTTGCCCAACTATTCCACTAAAATTTTACGAATGGTCCCTCAGTTAACCCCTGATTCATCTGTCATCATCCTCATAGTCAAACAATGATCTTCTTGTATCCGTTCTCTGACTTTTGCAATGAGTTCCTCATTACGAACAGAAATTGGGCGTCTATGTCTAGTTGCATTTGTAATCGATTCCATATCACTTTTGAATAGCTAATATATCTGAATATCTGTGCACGAAATAAATAATTATTCCCATACATTTGTCGTATCAATTGAAATGTAATGTCCACTTGAACTAGGTCTAATGTGTTCTTTATTGCTTCCTACTTTCAGGATATAATCTCGTAACATAACATGCTGTTATCTGTCATGGCTGCTTAAAGCTGTGAGCTTTTAAAAGCATTCCAGATCACAAGCTCATTCGACCCAGACTTGTCAACTTTTGTAATTTATTAGTCTTTATATTTCAGGAAATCCATTTCATGATTCACCTGTTTTACATCAGAGTTTCTGGCTAAATTGGGGGACAAGGCGGTCTGTCAGACAATGAAACATGTTTTTCCTGGCAACGATCCCGTATATATTTCAAGTCCGTGTTATTCTTCTTATTTTTGTTTCGGGGCGGAAAGCACCCGAGAGAAGAAGTCTGCTTTAGGCTACAACAGGGCTAGGGACAGTAAAACAAATAGCTCAGTCTGCCTAACTAGTTTTTAAGCAACGGACACGACAAGATGGTCCATGTAGAGACAATAACTCAAATACAAGGTCCGACAATTAAGTAATGAGAATAACTCCATTAAAAAGTAAAATAAGCAACAGTTGAAGATATATCCTGTATTTTATTCAGAGTAAGCCCCTTTTGCATTGATACAGCAAGTGGCATGATCTAACAAATATGGAACGACCTCTGCAGTTCTTCTGTTGGTATGGCCCTTAAACTCGATGTTACGGCCCTCTGGATGTCATCAGTCAAAGAAGCGTCCTTTCAATAGTAACTTTGATTTTGGGAATAGAAAATAATCTCAGGGAGACAAATCTGGGGAATAAGGTGGATGATTGAGAACACACACTTGGTTTTGGGCCAAATATTTCTGTACAACTACCGCCCGGTGAGCTGGTGCATTATCATGAAGAAGGAAAAAACTGGCAGGTGTTGAATACTCGGGTTGGACTCCGGGAATACTTTTCAGTAAGCGTTTCAAAATACTTAAATAAACTTTGGCTGTGACTGTCTGTCCCTCTGGAATAAATTCTTTGTGAATAACTCCTTTGCTCTCGTAGAAGCACACCAACATTGTTTTCACTTTCGACTTTTCGACTTTTGAAGACGAATTTTTTTGCCTTTTGGTGATGATGATGACTTCCACTGAGCAGTTTGGCGTTTAGTCGTGGGATCATAGCGGAAAATTCATGTTTCATCTTCTGCAACAATCAAATTTAAGAAATATTTATTTCTGCGACACGTTTTGATGATGTCTTTTGCGTACTAAACCCACTGATGTTTTTGGTCATCAGACAACGAATGTGGTACAAACCGGCAAGTAATTTTTTTCTTGCCCAACTATTCCACTAAAATTTTACGAATGGTCCCTCAGTTAACCCCTGATTCATCTGTCATCATCCTCATAGTCAAACAATGATCTTCTTGTATCCGTTCTCTGACTTTTGCAATGAGTTCCTCATTACGAACAGAAATTGGGCGTCTATGTCTAGTTGCATTTGTAATCGATTCCATATCACTTTTGAATAGCTAATATATCTGAATATCTGTGCACGAAATAAATAATTATTCCCATACATTTGTCGTATCAATTCAACTGTCTCAATGGCACTTTTTCCGAGTTTTAAATATAACTAAATGTTAGGTTTTTTGCTCCATGCTGATTACGTAACACAAGGCACCTCTGACTAGGTCAACAAAATGGCGGCTTGTTTGTCGTCTGCTTAACGAGCGGCGATGAAAAGTTGCCAGATCATAGATGAAGTTTGCCTCTTTGGATTCCATACTTTTTTTTCATAGATGGCATTTTTGTCTTGGCCATAACAAAATCAGTCACATTACTTAACTGTCGGACCTTGTAGCTCAGTTTCCCTAACAAGAGTTTATAAACAACGGACACGACAAGATGGTCCATGCAGGTACAGTGGGGCAAATAGCTCAGTCTCTCTAAGACATCACAAGTCGACATCCCCCTGCTACCGATTTCTAAAAATACTAATTCTTATCTCCACCGGGCACACATCTACAACACACTCTCAGTAAAATCCTGCCCCACTATGTATGACGTGACATCTGCATAGACTAATATGTCACTAAACGCGGATTAAGAAATAATATCCTTAACTTGCTTGTGACGGATACAGGCACTATCACGTATTTGTTTGACTGCTTGTGACGGATTCATGGACTTTATGATGTTGTGTGATTCTTGTTGTTGTTGTTGTTGTTATTGTGTCTTCCTGGAACTGTTCTTAGGACGCTGTCGTGCAAATGATGCTGTTAAGACGCTGAAGCACACACACTGTATCGGATGAAGAGTGGGTTACAGCCGTTATTTTGCAGTTCCCCAGAGGCGAAAAAGCAGAGAAAAAATGTGATATGCTTCTTGAGATAGTTCACTGCAATTAGGACCGTAGAGACCCATGTCACATTAGCCTGGTTTAATCTTGTACTCGAACAGTTTTATATGAAAGTGAATATACTTAAATGTAATATATAAAGTAATAAAACTTTATACGAAAGTGAATATACTGAAATGTAATATATAAAGTAAATATAAAGTGACTATTATACTTGTATAAAGTGAATTCATAATGCTTTTTTTTTCATCTTGTCTTCTCACAGAATAGTCGTAAAAACTGGCTCCTGACTCGACGTGGGTTTCAGGGAAGGAAAGATGGCCAAGTATGGCACCGAAGAACATCATCTTCACGCGTGCCAACATGTGAAGGAAGATGTGACTGGTAACGCCACACTTCCTGTGTGTCTTGATGGCCTGTGTGTCTTGATAGCTTGTGTGTCTTGATAGCCTGTGTGTCTTGATGACCTGTGTATCTTGATGGCGTGGAACATTTCTGCTCTGCTTTTTTCCCCCTTATAACAAGAAAGCACAAACAAAATTATCACCAGACAGTGCCAATAGCGCATATTTAGCAAATTAGAAACAATCAAAGTGATAGTGGGCACAATCAGCAAATTAGAAACAAGCAAAATGATAGTGCGCACATTTAGCAAATTAGAAACAAGCAAAGTGATAGTGCGCACATTTAGCAAATTACAAACAAGCAAAGTGATAGTGTGCACATTTAGCAAATTAGAAACAAGCAAAGTGATAGTGCGCACATTTAGCAAATTAGAAACAAGCAAAGTGATAGTGCACATATTTAGCAAATTAGAAACAAGCAAAGTGATAGTGGCATATTTAGCAAATTAGAAACAAGTAAAGTGATAGTGCGCACATTTAGCAAATTAGAACCAAGTAAAGTGATAGTGCGCATATTTAGCAAATTAGAACCAAGGAAAGTGATAGTGCGCACATTTAGCAAATTACAAACGAGTAAAGTGATAATGGGCGGTGTTGGTTACCCTCGAAAAAAGAAAACGCCTTCGATGTGAGAGAATGAAGAACTCACAGCAAGAAAACGCCTTGGATGTGAGAGAA
Source organism: Achatina immaculata (assembly GCA_009760885.1). Taxonomy (NCBI): domain Eukaryota; kingdom Metazoa; phylum Mollusca; class Gastropoda; order Stylommatophora; family Achatinidae; genus Lissachatina; species Lissachatina immaculata. The sequence goes on from CM019718.1 coordinate 6,146,156, forward strand.
TGAAGAACTCACGACAAGAAAACGCCTTCGATGTGGGAGAATGAAGAACTCACGGCAGGAAAAGGCCTTGGATGTGAGAGAATGAAGAACTCACAGCAGGAAAACGCCTTGGATGTGAGAGAATGAAGAACTCACAGCAAGAAAACGCCTTGGATGTGAGAGAATGAAGAACTCACAGCAAGAAAACGCCTTGGATGTGAGAGAATGAAGAACTCACGACAAGAAAACGCCTTCGATGTGGGAGAATGAAGAACTCAGGGCAGGAAAACGCCTTGGATGTGAGAGAATGAAGAACTCACAGCAAGAAAATGACCACCCTACCGGAGTACGTGGTTCGAGTTACTTTACTGAAAGCTACAGGTCCATTACGAATGATATAATACCTCATTATTATAATAACTTTCACCGTGTGATACCCGGGACATGGCACATGCCTGGGAAGCAAAAATAGGACCACTGTACCCTACCACGCATGATCATAAAAGGCGACTAAGGAGGGTTCGGCATAGTGCTAGCAACCCTATCTGGTAAAAAAAAACTATCAGACTGCTACAGAAACAGAAGCAAAGGAAACAACAAATGCAGGTGGAAGGAGAAATGCTTATCAGGAAACTGAGCCCATGAAGGTTGTGGATGAAATCCAGCCACTGGAAGTCCCCAGCCCGACTGCAGACCTCCTGGAGCCGAAACACAAGATGCAAATAGGCAGCTGGAATGCAAGAACACTTAACCAGACTGGAAAACTAGCACAAACGATCAAGGAAATGCACAGATAAAAACTAGATATATTAGGAATACACGAGACAAGATGGACATGACAAAGCAGAAGGAAATTACCAACACAGCACACAGAAGATACAATATTATGGTCAAGTAAAGAAGATAATCAGGAAGGAAGAGTTGCATTGCGAAAGAAGCAACAAGAGCATTGCTGAAATAGACCTCTATAAATGAGAGATTATTATATGCACGCTTCAACTCAAGATTCACGAAGTTGTCTGTTATAGTTTGTTATACACCAACAGAAGCAGCTGAAGAGGAATTAAAAGAAGTTTTACAACAGCCTCCAAGCCACAGTAGAAACAACACCCAAGCATGATATGCTACTCATATTTGGCGACTTCAATGCAAAATAGGTGCTGGAAATGAAGATAGAAGAAGAATCATGGGAAGAGAAGGAGTCGGAAAAACAAATGACAATGGAGAAAAACCGTGCAGTTTCTGCGAAGAAAACATGACAACCATCGGAGGGACAATTTTCCAGGATAAAAACATCCATAAAGTGACTTGGAGGTCCCCAGACAAAACCACAGAAAACCAAATTGACCACATACTGATAAACAAGTGAAAATGGCCACTACAACATGTGCGATCAAGGAAAGGAGCAGATGTAGGAAGTGATCACAACCTTCTAGACTAAAATTAAGGAAAGCCAAAATCGGAGAACCAAGAAAGGGATGATTTGATACAACAAAACTGAAAGACCAGCAAACAAGAAATGAATTCTCGACAGTACTTTAGAACCGCTTCAGTGTTCTACAAGACAAAGCAGAAATGTCCATACTAGAGTTCAGTGAAACTCTACAGGAAACAGAAAAAGAGATACATGCTGGGATATCGGAAAAGGATAAAAGAGGATGGATAAGATAGACCACATGGGAAAAGATAGAGCATAAAGAAGGGAAATCAAGAATAAATTACTGAGCACCAAATCACAGAAGCTGAAAGAACATGTCTTAAATAAATATGCACAAAAAGACAAAGGAGTGAAAGAATCGTGCTGTCAAGATAAATGTCAGTACTACGACAACTTATCAGACGCAGCAGAGAAAGCAGCATGTGCAAGTGACGTGAAAACCATCTATACGAAAAGCAGAGGACAAGTAACTTCAGCACAAGATGTGAGAGTGCACTAGGGACATGTAAGGGACAACTGATCAGTGGAGAACGAGAAAAAATTGAAAAATGGAGGGAACACTTCAACACCCTACTAAACAGAACACAAGCAGCACAAACAATAGACATACCTGAAGCAAAAAAAAGGAAGTAAGCATCAATACAGGACCAATAACAATAAGTGAAGTAAAAGAGGCAGTAAAGAAGCTAAAATCAGACAGGGCACCAGGTGAAGATGAAGTGACTGCTGAGATGTTGAAAGCAGAAGAGACAGAAACACCGAAACAACTTTGCCAGATATTACAACAAATTTGGGATCTAGAAAAAGCTCCAGAGGAGTGGAAAACTGGCCTTATAGTAAAACTACCAAAGAAGGGTGACCTCAGAGATTGCAGGAACTGGAGAGGCATTATCCTACTGTCACTCACCAGTAAAGTATTCTGCCACGTAATCATCAACAGAATTGTACCAGCACGTGAGGGAAAACTTCGAAAAGAGCAGGTAGGATTTAGGAAAGGAAGATCATGCATAGACCACATATTTGTACTTAGATAAATATTAGAGCAGGCACATGAGTGGCATAGCACAACATACGCACTGTTTATAGATTTTGAGACAGCCATCGACAGTGTCAACAGAGATGCAAAACTGTGAAAAATTCTAAGATGGTATGGCCTCCCTCAAAAGATAGTGAATGTCATCAGAGGGTTTTCAAGTGGTCTGTGGAGAACACATCTCCAGCAGCTTTAGGGCACAAACAGGAGTGAAGCAGGGATGTGTACTATCACCAACATTATTTATTTTAACAGTAGACCGGTCAATGAAGGAGGCAACATCAGGCAAACGCGGAGGATTACAATGGACCCTCAACGCTGTACTTGACTTTGCCGACGACATTTGCCTCCTAGCAAGCAGGTACAAAGATATACAAGATAAAGTAAACGAGGTAACCCAAAATACAAGCAAACTAGGTTGAAAAATCAGCGTAGGAAAGACAAAGTTAATCAAGCAAAATGTGAACAGTAGCAATGTACTGAGCGTAGATAATAATTTAATGGAGGAGGTCAATGAATGTGCATATCTTTGTAGAGAGTAGTAGAAGATGGAGACACCATAGAGGACATCAATAGCAGACTTACTAGAGCAAATCAGGCTTTCGCAATGCTGCAGACTATATAGAAATCTAAAAAACTGAGAATGAAGACGAAAAAATCAGGACGTTTAAGAGCAACATTCTATATGTTCTACTATAAAGGAAGTGAATGCTGGAAAATCACCAAAACTATGGTCCAGATCTCACATGCTTAAATGGCATTCGCTCTGTCATCCTAGAACTGTGACATTCTTTCATGACTAACTATGAAGCCATTTATATATTTGTCTATTTACTTCATACATTATGTATTTTGATTGCTGTGTTAATTTGTTGTATTTGCTTGTGACTGATACACGCACTACCATGTATTTGTCTGATTGCTTGTGATTAATACGCACACTACCATATATTTGTTTGATTGCTTATGACAGATACACGCGCTATCATGTATTTGTTTGATTGCGTATGACAGATACACGCACTATCATGTATATATTTGATTGCTTGTGACTGATTCACGAACTCATTGTTAACCTACGGAGGTTGTGGCATAATAAACTTCACCAGACCGTCACCACAGATATAACCTCAGTAAGTGGCACGTTACACTTCCTTCTTCTATTTCATTTTAGACATCCGGTCCTCTAGACACAGAGGCGGGCCGCTTCCATGAATTCTTCTTTATAAAGAGTTCATCATGTGTGCCCTACCGGGGTTTTTTTGTTTTGTTTTGTTTTGTTTTTTAATTAAACTTTGATTTTTTGGTATATATCTTTCGAATATAAAAATCTAACTACTTTTTCTGTTCAAACTACGCTGAAATATTATATGTACCTTAGCGTGCTCGCCTACTTTGTGTTAGTTGTTCCACTTCTCATGTTTTTTATGTCACTGTATGACCATGGTGCCGAGTCTCATAAAATGTGACAGCAGACTGGAGGCGTAAAAACAAATACGGGTTAAATTTTTAAAAATTATCCTGAGCGCATTCTAGAAAATGAGAAACATCTTGTGCAACAGATCTACATCAATGGAAACAAGATTCCGAGTACTTAACTGTTACACCGAGCCAGTTTTGTTTTATGGATGTGAAGCATGGTCCATGAATAAGAGAGTACAATGAGAAATGGAGGCCATGGAGATGTGGTTCATAAGAAGGATGTTGAAGGTACCATTGACAGGTAAGAAAATCAATGAAGAAGTCTTAAGAGAGGCTGGAGTTAAAAGACAAACTACAGCAAAGATCAGAGGCAGACAAGTGAGATTTGTAGGACATTTTCTGAGAAGAGGAAAATTGGAACACATTGTGGCAACTGGAAAAACTGAAGGAAGAAGAGACATAGGAAGACAAAGAGAGAGAGAGAGAGAGAGAGAGAGATATGTTACTGAATGGGCTGTCAGTGTGGCTAAGAAGAAAGTCACCGGCGGATCTCATAATCAAGTCTAAAGACAGGGAATTGTGGAGAGAAATGATCGCCTACGCCACGCGGCACGGCACTTGATCGATTGATTATCATGAGCAGTGTTTCTCACACAGAATCGCCTGACCCTCGTGTAGTTGTTCAGATTTTCTAGAATCTACGATTATATGGCGTAAATAATGAATCTGTATAGTGTAACAGGGATGGAGGGGCCCTCAGAGAGGATGAACATTTCAATGCTAAAAGAGCAATGTAGAAACCAAGAGCCTGAAACGATTGAGAAACCGTGATTTAGAGGCATATTTCAAATACGAAGGGAGGCCACATCCGAGTTTTTGCCGTTTAAAAAAAAGGAAGTAAATTGATGTCTATGAAACTGGGAAATTGAGGTCCTTATATGCCACCTAGCAATGATCTCGAAACATAAGCATCAAGCAGGATGAAGAAAGGGCTACAAAAGTGGCCTGAAGTTCCTGCATGGATCCAAAAAAAGGTGGGGGTTGTGGGTGCTTGGATTTAGGCTGGAGGCGACCTAGAACACTCAGGAAGAGGTTTTATTGACGGATCCAGTAAGAGGGTTTGTCAGCAGGGTCAAAGAAAAAGGTTTTGTCAATACACTCAACGAGAGGTTTCTCGGTGGGCTCAAAAACAGGGTTTGCGAACAAACTTTTACGTGACGATTTGTCAAGAGACTCAAGTAGACGGTTTGTGGGCAAATTCAATAAGAATGTTTTTGTTAGCAGACTCAGCAAGGTTTTATCACGTGACTGCATACCAGGACTTGTCAGTAGGCTGGATAAGAAGATTTGTTAGTAGACTCAGCAAGTGGATTTGTCAGTAGGCTGGATAAGAAGATTTGTTAGTAGACTCAGCAAGTGGATTTGTCAGTAGGCTGGATAAGAAGATTTGTTAGTAGACTCAGCAAGTCGATTTGTCAGTAGGCTGGATAAGAAGATTTGTTAGTAGACTCAGCAAGTGGATTTGTCAGTAGGCTGGATAAGAAGATTTGTTAGTAGACTCAGCAAGTGGATTTGTCAGTAGGCTGGATAAGAAGATTTGTTAGTAGGCTCAGCAAGTGGATTTGTCAGTAGGCTGGATAAGAAGATTTGTTAGTAGACTCAGCAAGTGGATTTGTCAGTAGGCTGGATAAGAAGATTTGTTAGTAGGCTCAGTAAGACGATTTGTCAGTAGGCTGGATAAGAAGATTTGTTAGTAGGCTCAGTAAGACGATTTGTCAGTAGGCTGGATAAGAAGATTTGTTAGTAGGCTCAGTAAGACGATTTGTCGGTATGCTCCGTAAGATGACTTGCCTTATTAGATGGAAGTTGCCTGCTTGGAGCTGGTGGGATGGGGCTTTTTCTTATGCCACGCTGTACTTTCGTCCACCACAGTTTACACCAGTGTTTCCCAGGCTTGTTTGGGCTGCCGCCCCCTTTTATCCCAGGCCACATCCTGAACGCCCCCTGCTTCCCCATGTAGTACTCACTCAATGGATAATTAAATTAGAATATGCATTACACAAGTAAAAACTTCAACAAACAAACCAATTTAACAATATGAAGGAGTATATTTTTAACTCATCTACTGTATTATTTTCTCAACTTTTAATGTGATGGATGAGTTTCATGTAAGGACACACGTTTCTCAATATCAGGTTGAGAAGTGCTAAGAAGGAAGGTGTCTCCGCCCCTCTCTGCTGCTTCGTTTTTCCTTCAACGCCGGCCCTACCACATGCCCCCCTTTTCTTCCACTGCCCTTTTTTCTTTCATTGTCCACGGGAGAGGGGCGTTATCGCCCACTTTGGAAAACACTGGTTTACACTGATGGAAAAAAATAATGACAGAACGAAACTGTACTTGTGTGAGTCTATATACGGTAGTGTAGTTCAGTGAGTCTATATACAGTAGTCTAGTTCAGTGAGTCTATATAAGGTAGTTTAGTTCAATGAGTCTATAGACGGCAGTCTAGTTCAGTGATTCTGTATACGGTAGTCTAGTTTAGTGAGTCTATATATGGTAGTCTAGTTCAGTTAGTCTATATACGGTAGTCTAGTTCAGTGATTCTATATACGGTAGTGTAGTTCAGTGAGTCTATATACAGTAGTCTAGTTCAGTGAGTCTATGTAAGGTAGTTTAGTTCAATGAGTCTATAGACGGCAGTCTAGTTCAGTGAGTCTATATACGGTAGTCTAGTTTAGTGAGTCTATATACGGTAGTCTAGTTCAGTGAGTCTATATACGGTAGTCTAGTTTAGTGAGTCTATATACGGTAGTCTAGTTCAGTGAGTCTATATACGGTAGTCTAGTTTAGTGAGTCTATATACGGTAGTCTAGTTCAGTGAGTCTATATACGGTAGTCTAGTTTAGTGAGTCTATATACGGTAGTCTAGTTCAGTGAGTCTATAAAATGAAAGCGTCAGGCAATCAGTGCTAACTGCCTTGCGCAGCCCCGCCCCCTTATTAAAATAAACCGCAAGACTCGCCAGGACAAGTCCGACAGATCCGCATCTTTCCAGGGGCGCAGACATACGATCTTGATTTTTTTGACATCAGAACTTCGATCAGCAGGAAAGGTTTCTCGTACACGCGGTCATTGCTCGTGACTATATTGCTCGTGACTATATTGCTCGTGACTATATTGCTCGTGACTATATTGCTCGTGACTATATTGCTCGTGACTATATGCTCGTGACTATATTGCTCGTGACTATATTGCTCGTGACTATATCACTGAAGTACTCCTCCATAACTTGATGGAAAATAAATAACAAACCCAGGTCAAGATTCGCATCTTCCTTTCCTGCCTACGAGTATTTGCATGTTTCCCTTTTTTTTTGTTTGTTATTTATTTATGTTTTGAGTATTATTTTCACGAAGTCTGTGTCTATGTTTTCTACTTTATCTCTGGTTTCCTCTAGAAATTATCGGACCCTCACTCGTAAAAGAAGTTTGTTAAATTTTAAAGGTTTTAATAATAAAATAAGCAGCAATGTTCAATGATATTTAAGTACACCTGGTCTAGTCTTGTGCTACCTCCATGTAACTGCGCACTGGTGCTCTTTGCAGACGATGCTGTGAAAGTGTTGAGGCACGTCATCGTATCGGCTTGTTTGGGCTGCCGCCCCCTTTTATCCCAGGCCACATCCTGAACGCCCCCTGCTTCCCCATGTAGTACTCACTCAATGGATAATTAAATTAGAATATGCATTACACAAGTAAAAACTTCAACAAACAAACCAATTTAACAATATGAAGGAGTATATTTTTAACTCATCTACTGTATTATTTTCTCAACTTTTAATGTGATGGATGAGTTTCATGTAAGGACACACGTTTCTCAATATCAGGTTGAGAAGTGCTAAGAAGGAAGGTGTCTCCGCCCCTCTCTGCTGCTTCGTTTTTCCTTCAACGCCGGCCCTACCACATGCCCCCCCCCCTCTTTTCTTCCACTGCCCTTTTTTCTTTCATTGTCCACGGGAGAGGGGCGTTATCGCCCACTTTGGAAAACATTGGTTTACACTGATGGAAAAAAATAATGACAGAACGAAACTGTACTTGTGTGAGTCTATATAGGGTAGTTTAGTTCAATGAGTCTATATACGGTAGTGTAGTTCAGTGAGTCTATATACAGTAGTCTAGTTCAGTGAGTCTATATAAGGTAGTTTATTTCAATGAGTCTATAGACGGCAGTCTAGTTCAGTGATTCTGTATACGGTAGTCTAGTTTAGTGAGTCTATATATGGTAGTCTAGTTCAGTTAGTCTATATACGGTAGTCTAGTTCAGTGATTCTATATACGGTAGTGTAGTTCAGTGAGTCTATATACAGTAGTCTAGTTCAGTGAGTCTATGTAAGGTAGTTTAGTTCAATGAGTCTATAGACGGCAGTCTAGTTCAGTGAGTCTATATACGGTAGTCTAGTTTAATGAGTCTATATATGGTAGTCTAGTTCAGTGAGTCTATATACGGTAGTCTAGCTTAGTGAGTCTATATACGGTAATCTAGTTCAGTGAGTGTATATACAGTAGTCTAGTTCAGCGAGTCTATATAAAGTAGTTTAGTTCAATAAGTCTATATACGGTAGTCTAGTTCAGTGAGTCTATATACGGTAGTCTAGTTCAGTGAGTCTATATAAGGTGGAAGCGTCAGGCAATCAGTGCTAACTGCCTTGCGCAGCCCCGCCCCCTTATTAAAATAAACCGCAAGACTCGCCAGGACAAGTCCGACAGATCCGCATCTTTCCAGGGGCGCAGACATACGATCTTGATTTTTTTGACATCAGAACTTCGATCAGCAGGAAAGGTTTCTCGTACACGCGGTCATTGCTCGTGACTATATTGCTCGTGACTATATTGCTCGTGACTATATTGCTCGTGACTATATTGCTCGTGACTATATTGCTCGTGACTATATTGCTCGTGACTATATTGCTCGTGACTATATTGCTCGTGACTATATCACTGAAGTACTCCTCCATAACTTGATGGAAAATAAATAACAAACCCAGGTCAAGATTCGCATCTTCCTTTCCTGCCTACGAGTATTTGCATGTTTCCCTTTTGTTGTTGTTGTTATTTATTGATGTTTTGAGTATTATTTTCACGAAGTCTGTGTCTATGTTTTCTACTTTATCTCTGGTTTCCTCTAGAAATTATCGGACTCTCACTCGTAAAAGTAGTTTGTTAAATTTTAAAGGTTTTAATAATAGAATAAGCAGCAATGTTCAATGATATTTAAGTACACCTGGTCTAGTCTTGTGCTACCTCCATGTAACTGCGCACTGGTGCTCTTTGCAGACGATGCTGTGAAAGTGTTGAGGCACGTCATCGTATCGGCGTGGGAGCGGGTTATGGCGGTTATTATTTTCAGTCCTGGAGTACAGCTATAAGGCAAGGGGTGTGCAATGCTTCTTTAGCAGACTCCACCACCAATGGGGACTATGGCGATCCTTGCCCCCGTTAGCCAAGCTAGGCCTGCTACTGGGGGTACCAACGGAAAGGTGCGACAGGGTCTTGGTCAGCTATGGTTCCTTAACCCTGACGCTAGCATATCAGCTACGGGTCGCTTATCAGGCAGATCAGACAGCGCCTTCACCCACAATTTAGGTACATAAAAGCAGATGAGTTAAAATATGCTAGACTTTCTTACTATGACGAGACAAAAAAGCTAAATTTCTAGTTTTCATCTATTTTTCGTGCTTTTATCTATTATGTTGCTTTTGTATGTGAGCCTTGAAAAAGGGTTTTTGCCGAAATATCGATTGTCGTGTGTTCTTCATTTGTAATGCATTTATCTCACTTTCTGCTTTTCTTGTTTCTGTCCACTTTTCTCGATCTTATATACTTTTTCTTTGTTTGTTGTAAAATGAACAATACACCTGCATCTATTTTCATTACTAGAACCGGTTCTAAGGACTGTAATAGCCGGAGGTGGAGTGAGGGATACGCTCTCCACTCCAATTAAATGTTCCCGTGGCGTGCGTCTCAAATAACGTCTGACAGTCCAAATCCAGCTACTGGCCTTCTCGAGGCGGAACTGTTTAAACTGACAGGAGAAGGGGCGAAAGTCGAATATCTGGCGCCTGAAAGTCAGACGCTTTCGGGTAGATGAGACTCGTTAGTCTTGGTTGGTAGCTGACCTAGGTGAAGGAAAGCTCCTGTTCGCTGCTGGCAAGATTCTTCAGCTGCCGTGCGTGGGGTGAAACTCCTCCCGGCCAATGAAGAAAAATGCGATTAGGGCTGCAGCGTGCCGCTGTCGTGGAAAAGGTGATGGAAATGATTAAGTGAAGTAACCAGTAGTCTCGCGGTCAAAGCTACTCATATCACGGCACCTCTGCTCTAGCGGCCGGCCACGTCATATATACACTCATACTGGTGAAATATGCCTAAACCGGCTTAACCTAGGAGTGAAACTTATAACTCATGACACGGTAGCTCGCTCTAGAGGTCGGTCATGCCTTAAACACGACCATGCTGGGATAATGTGCCTAAACCGGCTTAACCCAGGGGTGAAACTTATTAGAGGCGCGGATTCGTCCTCCTGGACAAAAGTTCCGTCCTGGTCACAACTAGGAAGGATAGCGGCCACGACCACAAACTGCTGAAGTCGGAAACACTGGACCAGTGCAGTCTAGATACGCAACCACCTATCACCCGATGGGGATGTCTGCGTATCTTAATCACGCTGAGGTTTTCCGTTGAGAAAGTCCAACGATGGACTGGATGGGCAACCACCTCTCACCCGGCGGGGATACACGGGTATCCAAAAACACGTCGAGGTTTTCTGGTGAGAAAGTAAAACTCTAGATTAAACTGGTGCAAATAAAACCACAGTGTCACGCAATCCCGCTTCTGAGACCCACCAAGAATACAGGCGATACTCTGAACCGGCTACGTCCTGTATACACCCATACTGGGATAGTACGCCTGAACCGGCTTAATCCTGGGGTGAAAATCACTAGTGGCGAGGATTCGTCCTTCTCGACAAAAGCCCCGTCTTGTTCACCACCAGGGAGGGTAGCCGCCACGAAGACAAAATGCTGAAGTCAGAGACACTGGACCAGTGCAGCCCAGATGGGCAACCACCTCTCACCCGGCGGTGATATATTCATATCCAAACCACGTCGAGCTTTTCCGGTGAGAAAGTCCAACTCTAGGCTGGATGGGCAACACCTTTCACCCGGCGGTGGTATATTCATATCCATACCATGTCGCGCTTTTCCGGTGAAGAAGTCCAACTCTAGGCTGGATGGGCAACATCTTTCACCCGGCGGTGATGTATTCATATCCAAACCACGTCGAGATTTTCCAGTGAGGAAGTCCAACTCTAGACTAAACTGGTGCAACGAAAACCACGGTGTCACGCAATCCCGCTTCTGTGACCCACCAAGAATACAGGCTCAAACCCCACGATGCTCTAAGCCTCCATCCTAAATGAGACTATCCCGAGAACCACAGGAGTAAATTCAGTAGGATCACGGGGCGATCTTGGTGGTAGAAGCGAACGACAACGAAGAAGAAGATTGTTAGAATCAGTTTTACCGTTATCGTCATTTCTCTTATTTAGGTATATAATGGACAATAGTAGAGTCCATATTTTCCTTGACCTGTCGGCACTATGTGGTGAGAGACCGCCTTTCTTTTTAAGAAAGAGAGCCAGGCAGTTCATTTTGACAGTTCAGTGTGACCGTACTTCCCTAGGCCGGAATCAAACCACACATAACCGCCAAGAGAGATGAGTTCCCCCCCTCTCCCCCCTTTTCCCAACAACCGAAAGGTTTAATAGAATAGCAATATAAAATCACTTATAATTCTCAGATTAATTTTCGGTGAAGTCATAGGACTGACAGGTTTATGAAGGAAAGAAATCATTTCTGGCGCCATAATTATATTTGTTATAAGGGATTAAGAACTTCATTGGTTTCTCTTAAAGTGTTATTTTATCAAGACACTTCTCTTAAGGTATTACTTCATCAAGATATTCTTTTATTATTTTTTAATAGAAATAAGAATCAGAATAAGGCGTAAGCCTCTATTTTTTTTTGGGGGGGGGGGAAGGGGAGGTGGGAGGGGGAATCTATTAGCCCTCCACAGCATTAGTAGATGACGTTCTAACAGAGGTTTATAGTGTAGTTTTATCTTTTTATCTCTCTCTCTCTTCCCCTCCCCCCTCTTCCTCTCTCGACACACATTGCGGTCACAGTTATATTCATCTGGCACAATATTAAATATGGAAAATTATTTTAGCAAAATAAACCATGCGCAATAAAGTCGGCCTTTATCAGAAACGCCGTATATCAGATTGAGTGTTAAACGGGTGACATGGAACATTCAAAACTTGGGAACGTCTGACTGTCTGAATGGATTTTAGGCTAATTATTAAATTCAGAGACTTCCATTATTGGTATTCAGTTCCATTTGTTATCATTTCTTCACCGAGTGATTGCAAGTGTATTATTATACTGACCATGTTTTCTCTTGATTTTTAAAATGTTCATAAAATGCAGTTGCCAATGGCAACAGTTAAGTCATGTCCTCATCTTCTGACTTGCTTGTGCAAGACAGTGAAAACCATCAGAAAATTTCAAACTTTTTTGTTTTTCGCTTTAGTTCTATCAATAACAATGTACTTTACGTTATGTCTCGAAAGTACTAGAACCAAGCAGTTTCTACATTTCTAATTTGACTCAGAACCAAGCATTCTTTACTTTTCTAATTTGATAGAGTTTATAATTTCGTCCAATTTAAAGTCAAAATTGATATCTTCTAACGTTATTCATAAACAATTTGCTTTCTGCAGTCTTTAGACAAGGACGTGACTCGATGTGCGTCCAGTTTGAACACACGTTTTCTCGTATCTGAGAACCTATTCTGCCTGACAAGTTATTTGATGGGTTTTCCCCCCTATAAGAATGGTTCCATCTCTTGGACATGACCAGAATGGGAAAGCTTGTCAGTGTACTTGCTCAGTCAGTCAGTCAGTCATTTGCTTGCATGTCCCTTGCGGAACTTTGCCTCCCTAATAGTTCTCATGTAGGCCTCTCGTGTACTTTCTACTGCCAGCAAATCACAGGTACACTCCGAATCTCCCATAACGTGGAAGAAGAGGGTGCAGATGTCAAGATGTTAATTAATTTTCCCAATTTAATCAGTCATGCAGCGATTAAAAAAATATTTCGAACCCCTTAATGAGACATATGAGCGTACACAAACACGTTAAATTACGTATAATATATATATATATATATGCACACATACATACGAAAGGTAAAGATAATTCTAGTACGCCACTGAGGGAGAGGCACCTATGGGTTATGACATTAGAGCCCTCCAATACTATTATATGGAAGCGAATCAAGGTCACTAACAAAAACAACAACAAGAGCATTAGAGGGAACTGGCTCCCACGAAGAATGTTAAGACGACAGCTAAAATAACAAACGAAGAATGCCTAAGGAAAGCCAGTGAGAAAGGAACATTAATAAACACACTGCGGGGGAGACAATCAAGGTTTATTTGCCACATATTGAGACGAGAAGGGATAGAAAATATCGTGACAACAGGGAAAATTGGGGGCAGGAAAGGGAGAGGTATACCAAGAGAGGAAATCCTAGATGGCTTGACAAAATGGCATGGCAGAGGCTCGACAACAGGAACTGATAAATAACATGAAAGATCGGAAACGTGGAGAGATATGGCCGCCGACGCCTCCAGACACGGCACATGATGATGATGAATTTCTTTGACCTGTTGGCAAACACTGGAGAGTGATGTGCTCGGCGGGATGTCTGGCCGACTATTCTTCCCGAGCGTCAAAAAAAAAAAAAAACTGGAGGACTAGGGGCGCCTTCTATCGGATTCGAACCGCCGATCTTCGCCATCAGAGACAAATGCACTAACCACTTCGCCACCCGGACTGCTTTCAAACCACGCGCAGAACATATGAATTAACTTTTCTGCGTGTAATGGTGATGCTGAAAAAGTTATTCAATAAAATCTACACCCGTGAACCACAACATATCAAAACATCACGAGAACTAAAGTGTGAACGTCAGCGCCAGAGAAGCAGAATTTGAAAGCCACATTAAAGTCCACTGTTCAAAACTGAGTATGAAGTCATTAAAGATATCAGGGCTTACACTGTTATCATTTCAGTTATTTATCAAACACCACAGCATTAGCAATTACTGATTAAAAAACGAGAAAAACCGAAACTTCTGGAAGAACTCGGTTACTGTGACCGGTTTATATTATAAAAAAAAATCTAGTAAAAAGCAACCAGCGATATCGGCTGGAGGATACTCGGGCCAGTAGAATGATGATGATGAATTTGCATGGAAGAGAGTCAGCCAGTTGTAACTCTGGTTCAGTATAAAGATTAAATCTCACAACTGATATGTACGAGCCATGGGAGTAGACAATCATCAGGAGACAGATAACTAAGAACAGAGAACAGAGACAAGTCTTGTCTGCAACAGTGAGCAGCAGTGGCTCCAAAAGTTTAATGAATGAATTAATAATAAGTTAAAAAAAAAGTTCACACAAACATTTACTTTCTGCTGATGTTTGTAAAGCATGTTTAATTTTACATTAAACAAACGTATAAAGTTACAGAATGTTATATGAGAAACCAGTATTTAGAAAAGTACGTCATGAAAGCCGGACGACAAGTATAATTGTTACAAGTTTAAGAAACTACCAACATGACCACTGGCTGTAATGGTTGTTCAGAGCGAGGCCTGTTTATTTACCAACAGATAAATGAACCTGAACAAGGATTATACAAAGACTTTATGTAGCAATAACCCTTTATTCCATCGACCTAACTATAGCTTCTACAAGTCTTCTCTCAGTAGCATGCCATTACCGCTAAAACAAATGTCAGGACGTGTAGACAGTTTTAGAGGAAATCCAATTTCACACTTGCCTTCTCCTGACGTCTGCTTAAGTCTTCCGTCCCGACACACGAAACAAGAAACGTCAGGCTCGTTTTCCGGACATCAGTGTATGGACCTATTTTGCTTTGGCAGCTGGGTTTATTTTATTGTTTCTAGACGCAAACAGAGACAAGAATGTGAACTATAATTAAATGACCTCTTTCTATAAAATGACTTCCTGGTTCAGATATTAAATTTCTTTTGATAACTTTGGAGGGCATTATATAAAAAATGAGTTTCTAAGGATTTTGAATACGGTTTATGTCTGTATAAAAACATGTAAAAGTTTCGTTTCCCTGTTTCCATGCCATTGAGGTATATTGGGAATACAATGTTAGGCCATCATGACCTTCGGCACCTGTGATAGGGCCAGTATCATGCTGGCAAATCTTCCCTTCCCAGATTTCTCTGGTACCCATTTCTTGAGGCTAGGGGACCCCAGGGCCTTTTGGTGTGGTGGTACCAGGGAAAAAAAAACCACTGCTGGGACTCAAACTCGGTACCACCGGATTAGCAGACCGAGCCACTCAGTCAACTAGGGTGCCATCGCCATTTCTAACAACAAAACAAAACAAAAAAAGAAAAACTGGCTCTAATAATGGCTTCTTTCTAGTATTGGAACATTAGTCTTTACAAACCGCCGTAAAACAGACAATGGCTTTGTAAACATGATAAAACACTTACAGATAGGGAGCTGTGTCTCCTGTCTCAAACTGGAATTGTTAGTTACTCTAAAATTTGCACAAACACACAGCACTTGATGGGCAGGCCCGACGACAGGGGAGGGGGGAGGAGAGCCTGGGGTCGTACCCATGGGGCCCGAGCTGGTGAGAGGGGCCAGGGATGCTGTTTTATGTCCGATAATATCTTCAGCTCCGTGTGGCGGTTACTTAGAAGTTTAAAGTGGCTTGAGGGAGAGTTGGAGAGTATTTCTCTGACGATCTGAGGAGTTTTGTTGTTTGGCTCTCCACATCCGAATTTCCTGCCTTAGAGGTGTATATTTTCCATGTCCGGATAAAGGGCCCGGTAGTAACTGACCCCGGAGCTTGACCTTTCTCTCTGCGATCCTCTTGATAGCATGCAAGGACCTTTGTAAAAAGTATGAGAAATTCACTAGGTCTAACTACAGTCATGGTGCATCAAACTGTCTGTTCGATGGTCCTACACACACACACACACATGGTTGATATACATTCTGTTTGTCATTATTATTCTTCCTTAAGAGACAGACAGACAGACAGACAGACAGACAGACAGATAGATAGATAGATAGATAGATAGATAGATAGATAGATAGATAGATAGATAGATAGATAGATAGATAGATAGATAGATAGATAGATAGATGTGTTTCAGTCGGATGACTTTACAACACATTCTTTCTTGTAGCATGTTTGGTTTCGATTGTTGAAATAATTATGGACCATACCCGTTTCTTTAGTGCTACTGTTTCTATATCTTCTTGCTTGTTACTTTAGTGCTACTGTTTCTATATCTTCTTGCTTGTTACTTTGGTGCTACTGTTTCTATATCTTCTTGCTTGTTACTTTAGTGCTACTGTTTCTATGTCTTCTTGCTTGTTACTTTAGTGCTACTGTTTCTATATCTTCTTGCTTGTTACTTTAGTGCTACTGTTTCTATATCTTCTTGCTTGTTACTTTAGTGCTACTGTTTCTATATCTTCTTGCTTGTTACTTTAGTGCTACTGTTTCTATATCTTCTTGCTTGTTACTTTAGTGCTACTGTTTCTATATCTTCTTGCTTGTTACTTTAGTGCTACTGTTTCTATATCTTCTTGCTTGTTACTTTAGTGCTACTGTTTCTATATCTTCTTGCTTGTTACTTTAGTGCCGCTCTTTCTATCTCTCTATGCTGGTTTCTTTAAAGCCACTGTTTCTTGAAAAGCTTTAGTTATTCTGCTGCTCATCTTTGGAATACCCTCCCATCCTATATAAAAAATATAAATTATACTCCTTCCTACAACTACAAGCTTTCCCAGTATCTATTTGATGTCGACTACATGCCTCCATGAATTATAAAACTTAAAAGTTATCTTAAGCTGCTCTTACAGACACCGAATACAATTAATTGTTTTCTGTATAGTCCCGAAAATTTTGTTTAGTAGATAGTCATTTATAATGTATGTAGTTACTTCTATACTGAGTGAATGTTTAAGAGTGAAACGTAAATGTTATATTTTATTTTATGTCTCTCAGCTTCAATGTTAGTTATGTTTGTTATATGAACAGCATATTTGTAGAATGTCTGGAATAGAGTGAAAGATGTATGATAAAGGGCGGAATGTCAGACGGGCCTGCGTGCCCAATTCTTAACCCTTTTGAAATAAAGATCAATCAATCAATCACTCGATATTTGTTTCTTTAGTGCTGCTGCTTCTATCTCTCGTTGCTTGTTTCTTTAATGCTACTGTTTCTATCTCTCATTACTGATTCTTTAATGTTACTGTTTCTATCTCTCGTTGCCCGTTTTTTTAGTCCTACTGTTTCTGTCTCGTTACTTGTTTCCTTATTGCTAATGTTTCTATCTCACTGAGTGTTTCTTTAATACCACTGTTTCTGTCTATCACTGCCTATTTATCTCCAACGTCTTAGTGATAGTGGAGATATACGATACTAACAAATGCTTTTAGTCTTTGCACTAGCTCTTTATCTAGTTCTATGCACTAGCTCTTTATCTAGCTCTATGCACTAGCACTTTATCTAGCTCTTTATCTAGCTCTTTGTATTAGCTCTTTATCTAGCTCTATGCACTAGCACTTTATCTATCTCTATGCACTAGCTCTTTATCGAGCACTTTATCTAGCTCTATGCACCAGAACATTATCTAGCTCCACGCACTAGAATATTATCTAGCTCTTTATCTAGCTTTATGCTCTAGCTCTTTATCTAGCACTTTATCTAGCTCCATGCACTAGAGATATACGATACTAACAAATGCTTTTAGTCTTTGCACTAGCTCTTTATCTAGTTCTATGCACTAGCTCTTTATCTAGCTCTATGCACTAGCACTTTATCTAGCTCTTTATCTAGCTCTTTGTATTAGCTCTTTATCTAGCTCTATGCACTAGCACTTTATCTATCTCTATGCACTAGCTCTTTATCGAGCACTTTATCTAGCTCTATGCACCAGAACATTATCTAGCTCCACGCACTAGAATATTATCTAGCTCTTTATCTAGCTTTATGCTCTAGCTCTTTATCTAGCACTTTATCTAGCTCCATGCACTAGAACATTATCTAGTTCTTTATCTAGCTTTATGCTCTAGCTCTTCATCTAGCTCTATGCACTAGCTCTTTATCTATCTAGCTCTATGCATTAGCACTTTATCTAGCTCTATGCACTAGCTCTTTATCTAGCTCTGTGCACTAGCTCTTTATTTAGCTCTGTGCACTAGCTCTTTATCTAGCTCTGTGCACTATTATTTTATCTAGCTCTATGTACCAGCTTTCTATCTAGCTCTATGCACTAGCTTTTTATCTAGCTCTAAGCACCAGCTTTTTGTCTAGCTCTTTGCACTAGCTCTTTATATCTAGCTCTCTGTATAATGTTGTCTCCATTTCCTTCATAGCCTGCGGCGGGGAAAGATGATTTTTTATGTCTTTTCTCGTCTCAGGGTTGCATTAGTTCCCTGCCAGACTCTCCAACCTGATTATCCTCTCATACTGTGGTTTATTTTCTGACAGAGAACTTCTAATGTCTCATTTGTGACTGACTTAATGTACACTGTTGACTACAGGGCTAGCGAGATTATTTGAGCGTTTATTAGAGAAAAAAAGACAGGACGTAAAGTGTCTGACAACACGCAGCAGATCTCTACAGCAAATCGCTGTTCATTTACTCTGGTTTATTTTCCGCTCACCGTAACGGGTCCTAGGGGGTGGTAAGCTATACGGCCAAGAAGTCCCAAGTGCCGAGACACCAAGGAATAAGCAATTTATCGAGATCCAAGAGCTTTACTTTCACAATAAGTTGTTCCTCCACTACCCACACTGTTCATTTAACTCTTTCACTCCTGATATGAAAGAATACATTTTGATGAGAAATTTTGGTAGAAACAAGCTAGAAGGAAGTTTGTTTTATAAAATACAAATATAGGTTAGATTAGAAAAGTGGTATTTTTCAATTTATTTAGGCTTTGCCAAAATATAGATCTGAGCGTAAATATAGATAAGAGAATTGATTTGTAAAAGCGAACAAAGAGCTACCAGTGTACTCTTCCTGTGTACTTTTGGAGTAGAAGAGTTACGCTGAAAAAAATGTATCAAGATATCCCTTATGCTTTTTTTTTGCTTTCAAAACTATGGCACCAAACGACTTGCCTCCCTAGCGAGGGTTGATTTGCTTGTACTTGTACGAACTCCCTGTAACTGCGAGCTGTTGCTCTTTGCAGCCGATGTTGTAGAGATGTTGAGACACATCATCGTATCGGCGTGGGAGCGGGTTACGGCAGCTACTTTTTCAGTCCCGGAGTACAGCTAAAAAGCAGGGGATGTGCAATACTTCTTTAGCAGAATCCACCACCATGGGGACTATGGCGATCCCTGTTTCGTTAGCCAGGCTAGGCCTGTTAATGGGGGTACCAACGGAGAGGTGGGACACGGTTTTAGTCAGCTATGGTTCGCTAACCCTGACGCTAGCCATATCAGCTATAGTTCGCTAACCCTGACGCTGGCATATCAGCTACAGTTTGCTAACCCTGACGCTGGCATATCAGCTACAGTTTGCTAACCCTGACGCTGGCATATCAGCTACAGTTTGCTAACCCTGACGCTGGCATATCAGCTATAGTTCGCTAACCCTGACGCTGGCATATCAGCTATGGTTCGCTAACCCTGACTAGATAGCATATTAGCTATGGGTCGCTGACTGTCTCATCGGACAAGCGCCTTCACCCCCTAGCCATGGTTGATAACGGTAAGGAAGAGGTGATAACAGTTGGAAACTGCAGTCGTGTTTCTGTTTCAGGACATGTACACAAGAACGACAGATGAAGGAGATTTACTTTCAAAGGATGAGAAATTGGGTACTAAGGCTGATGTGATATTCTGGTCCTCATCTCTCAGACTTTCACTATATCACAGAAATTTAACATTAGCGAAACGCAAATTTAACACACTTTTCCCTGATGTTCGAAAGTAGAGAGTTCCTATGTCGAAACGGTCGTAAAGCGAAAAAGAAATTACTACTCATTCGTATGGGAAAATTTTGTTAATGTTTTTTTTTTCTTCGTAAAACCGAAAATCCTGTTCGGATTTCTTTTGGTCAGCGAAATAGGTACCAATTTAGGTTTTTCGTAAAAGTGAAATGGTGTAAAGCGAGCAAGAAACCACCCGGAGAAATCGCACATTAATTTCATTCAAATGACTCAACAAATGGCTGCACATTAACTGAATTACTACCTGCCTCCGTTCTGTAAAATGCACTGATTACTAGCTAAGTCTATCGATGGATGGAAAATATACCATCATCGTGGTCTCACTATCATCACAGACACCTCCATCCATCACCATGTTCTCATCATCATCACAGACTCCTCCATCCATCACCACACTCTCATAGACACCTCCATCTATCACCACACTCTCACAGACACCTCCATCTATCACCACACTCTCATCATCACAGACACCTCCATCTATCACCACACTCTCATAGACACCTCCATCCATCACCACACTCTCATAGACACCTCCATCCATCACCACACTCTCACAGACACCTCCATCTATCACCACACTCTCATAGACACCTCCATCCATCACCACACTCTCATAGACACCTCCATCCATCACCACACTCTCACAGACACCTCCATCTATCACCACACTCTCATCATCACAGACACCTCCATCTATCACCACACTCTCATCATCACAGACACTTCCATCCATCACCACACTCTCATCATCACAGACACTCCCATCCATCACCACACTCTCATCATCACAGACACCCCCATCCATCACCACACTCTCATCATCACAGACACCCCCATCCATCACCACACTTTCATCATCACAGACACCCCCATCAATCACCACACTCTCATCATCACAGACACCCGTCTCAAACAGCCTCTGGCAGTCAAGTCCAGCTCCTGGCCTTCCCGTGGCAGAACTGTTTAAACTGACAGGAGAAGGGGCGAGGGCGAATATCTGGCGCCTGAAAACCAGTTACTTAGGGTAGATGAGTGGCACGTTTAGTAGCTCATCTGCTGCTGTTGGCGAGATTTTTCAGTTGCCGTGCGTGGAGCGGTGTTCCTCCCGGCCAATGAAGAAAGGTGCAAATGGGGTTGCCGCGCAGCATCACTGCGGAAAAGGTGGTAGAAAGGATAAAGCGAAGCAAACAGTCAAATCACGGCACCTCTGGTCTAGAGGTCGGCTACGTCCTGAGTGCAGTCATATCGGGTGAAATGCATGAACCAGCTTGTCCCAGAGGTTAAGACACTGCTGGCGAGACTCTTCGAATGCCGCGCGTGGAGTGAAGCTCCTCCCGGTCAAGGAAGGAAATGCTTAAAAGAAATAAGGGTTGCTGTGCGGTGCCGATGTGAAAAGGTGGTGGAAAGGATAAAGTGAAGTTTAATCGGTATGTCCAATAGTATCGCTGCGAGAGCTATACATACCACGGCACCTCTGCTCTAGAGGCCGGCCACGTCCGAAATACACCTACACTGGTGAAATATGCCTAAACCGGCATATACCAGGGATGGAACTTGATGGCTAGACATGTCATGCCACCTCCGCTCTAGAGGTCGGTCACGCCTGATATACACCCATACTGGTGAATTTTGCCTAAACCGGCTCACACCAGGGGTGAATCTTTAAGGCTATGCATGTCACAGTACCTCTGCTCTAGAGGTCGGTCACGTCCTAAACACGCCCATACTGGGATAATATGCCTAAACCGGCTCAACCCAGGGGTGGAAGTCACTAGTGGCGAGGATTCGTCCTCCTGGACAAAAGCTCCATCCTGGTCACAACTAGGAAGGGTAGCGGCCATGACCACAATGCTGAAGTCTGAGACCCACCAAGAATACAGGCTAAAGCCCTGTGATACTCTGAACCCCTTGTGGTCCTCTCGTGGATCTCGCGTGGTCCTTTCCGGAACCACACAGGACACCACGGGACCTAACGAGGACCACAGGCGTAAATTCAGTAGGATCACAGTGCGGTTTTGGTGGTAGAAGCGAATGAAGAAGAAGAAGAAGATCACAGACACCTCCATCTATCACCACACTCTCATCATCACAGACACCTCCATCTATCACCACACTCTCATCATCACAGACACCTCCATCAATCACCACACTCTCATCATCACAGACACCCCCATCCATCACCACACTTTCATAGACACCCCCATCCATCACCACACTCTCATCGTCACAGACACCTGCATCAATCACCACACTCTCACTGTCATAAAAGACACCTCCATCCATCACCATGCTCTCACTATCATCACAGACAACGCAATCAACAGGAGAAAAGGGAATGCCAGCACACACAGTCAACCACTTGGCTTTTTTTTCTAATGGGGAAATCACATTCTACCTACTATCATTAAACTTGGAATTCTGGCTCCTTACCCACACCTTGGTTAGTAATTAAGTTACAAGAAACACGATAGGACTAAAAGTTCACAAAGAAAACAAAAATAAGCTTGAACGAATTAGAATCTGAGCCAACATATTCTGAAGACAATCGCTGTATTGCAATAATCATACTGTTGGCAAGGAAGACTTCCAAAACACAAACAATTTCATGCTAAACTGTTGTCCAGTTCATGGTCTAATAATGTACCTCCTCCTCCTCCTCCTCATTTAACATTCACACAGTTTTCACAAACATACAGATTTCCATAATGATCAAAAGGAAACAAAAAAAAACCACTTTAACTTGTCCCATCAAGGTATAATTTCACTACTGTCCAAATGAGACCCCAAAAGTTACTCACATATAACGCTTGCACCAGCTATCAACAATTACTTATACACAAGATAACATCATTATTTTGAACAGGTGAACTCTCATGATAATCAGTATGAACACAAATTCGCATCTTGAAGGACATCTTCCCAACAGCTCTACCTCGCTCAAACGTGCGAGGCTCACATTTCATATGCACAACATTACACTGACATTCATTCATTAATTCATTTGCATGTCCCTTGCGGAACTTTGCCTCCTTAACAGCACTCCTGTAGGCCTCTCAGCTGCAAGCAAGATGGCTTGCTGCTGATGCATCCATTGGCAGATTATCAACGATGTATTGCAGCCATCTTCACATTGGTCTTCCTCTCTCTCTTTTTCTCATTTTTTTACCCTTCCAAGACGGTCTTCTCATGATTATCATGATGTTTAATGACATTTTTATTACGTTTTCTTTGTTTAATCCTCTTTACTAGCCAGCCTTCTTCAATATTAAGTTCTTGTAGTATGGATATATTTGTTCTTTTTTTTGTCCATGATATTTGAAGAACTCTTATATTCAAAGGCATTTATGTGTTTTTCAGCTGTTTTGTTAAGTATTCAGGTCTCACAGGCATATGTTGAGATGGGAAAGATGCATGCCCTTAAAAATCCTATTTTTGTAGTTCTGTCTGTTCCTCTCCACAGATTATTTAGTTGTTTTACTTTCTGAAGAGCGATATATGCCCTTCTTTTAATTTCCCTCATTGTATCTCCATTATTAGTTAGTAGTGATCCAAGATATTCAAAACTCTCCACTTCTTCCAATTTTTCCTCATTGATACATATTTCAGCTGCCTTGTTTGTTTTGTCAGTTTTCATCAATTAAGTTTTCTTCGCTGTTCTTACGGACTGACATAATTAGTTTTTCAATTGCTTTTTTTTTATTGTGGACAGTAATACTGTGTCATCAGCATATCTAATCTCTGGTATTTCATAACCTCCAGTTGTTATGTCATCGTAATATTTTTTGTCTTCATCTTCTCTAACATTACAATGACATTACAACACATACAACATCTTGTTCTCTTTTCCAACGTTTTCCGTCCCGTCGACTGAAGAACCTCACCATAGCTCTTCCCAGCTAGTGGCATGCCAATCTTTACAGATACACAACTTTGAGTCGAGGGTTAAAGAGATCATCGTTCTTGTTCCCTTTACATACGACACAAATCACATCACCTGATCACCGTCACCACATTAACCAATCACTTCAGAACTTAACGATACAATAAATAATTCACGATACAGTGTCCTTACACATTTGGGAGCCCTATATAGCACTCTCTGATAGCCGACGAACGTCTTTCCTGTTCGGCAAGAGGCCCTGGACTGAAACTACTGATCCGTTGCCCTTTAACTATCACTCCCCACGTCACATCACGTGATATCCCCTACACTTCTACATTTTCTATAATACAAGATCAAAGATGGAACTATCTCCTCCATTAAAACTGCACTATCAGGCTTATACATTTAGCCCACCGTGACAGGTGCTATGTTAACTCTTGATGTGCCACGCCACGTTTGATGTGACAGCCTGTGTTCAGAAAGAACTTGGTGGTAATCATGTGGGGGTTTTGAGGGGCTGTGGAAGTAGCAACCTTTGCTCACGTAAAGGCTGGTAGGTCATGTGAAAAATTACGAAGGAACTACAGGAAAGAATGCCAGAAGGAACACAGAAATAAAGCCAACGGAAATATACAGATAACGAAACATGAACTACCTAGGAGAGTGAGTGAAAAAGTAATCGCAATTTTGCTTTAAAAAATGCTATATCAGGTTGCTGAGAGTTGTGGTACATATCCAGCTGTACACGTTATGCCCTCTCTCTTTAGAAATTGCCCGGAGACATTTCGGCCATTGTGGAAATATGGCGTACATTACTTTCAGCCAGAAACAAAGTGAGCCAGGAAGGAGCAGCGACATTTATCTCTCCTCGCCAAAATAAAAGAAGCCCCGTACAACTCGGTCGGCTGGAAAATGAATGATCACGCTCTTCTGGGAATACACAGGCTCAGTCCTAGAACTTTACATGCCAAGAGGGACCACTGACTACAGCGAAGCATACAGTGATTTGCTTGAGAACCGTCTGAAATCTTTAGTCAGGTGAAAAGGTCTCGTTAAGCACAATTCTGGTGCATTGTTACAGCATGATGACTCACGGCCTCACACACAGCACGCGCAGCAGTTCAACAAACTACGAATCTGCGTTTTCAGTGTCTTCCACATTCTACCTGCTCACCTGACCTCGTAACGTGTGATTTTCATATGTTTTAACTTATCAAGGAAGCGCTGGGTGGAAAGTAGTTCAGCACGAATGATGAGATAAATGAGGCGGTGCAAAGATGGATACACGATCATTCAAACAGATGTTTTTGTTTATCTCGAGGACTCCAGACATTTCTGAAGCTGTGGCAAACCTGCACTGAACGTGCTGGGGACCATGCTAAAAAGTGAGAGGGAATTTTCTATCACATTTATACATTGTATGTTCATAACAAAAATATTGCGGTTACCTTTAGACTTAGTCTGGTATAAAGAAGCGCCGAGTATTGACCAATAAATCATTGGAAACTCAAAATAAGTTTGTTGCATTCATTTAAAAAAGACAACAGAAAACTGTTGTTAAATGTAACAAGACTGCGCGCAGGAGTGGTCAAAAAGCGACATGCCTTCTCGGCATGAAGGCACTCGGTTTTGTACCCATTAACAAAGTTCTCCATGTAGATCCAACTTTAGAAATGAATGCACTATAGATGTTATTACGGCAATTAAAAAAAACAGACTCTTGAAAAAGAATTTGTGGCTCAACGGCGAGGCGCACTGGATTATACTGCATAGACCGATGTCAACGCGGGAAGATAAAGCTGGACAACGAATTTCAGAGTTAGAGCTGGAAAGTAACCAAGGTGATCCAAATTTTCAAATCTTATATACATACTAGGGGACTGGCTAGAGTAGTGATTAGAGCACTCGTCTAGCAACCGAATGGTCGAGAGTTCGAATCTCCAGCTGAGTGGGATTTTTTTTCCAACCAGTACGTCCCAGAGGTCGACCCAGCCTCGTAAAATGGGTACCAGAGAAAAGCTGGCAAGGAAAGGCAGCGAAGAAAGGAACTAGCCAACCTACCTCATACGCTAATTGCCCACCATAATGAGATCTCTAACGCTTCATCCTTTACGGCATTTGCTATTGGACTACCTTTACCTTTTATGTACAAATTGACACTAGTTTTTAAGTATCCTTCCTCCTTCCATCATAGTTCTGGGTAAAGACGCAGTTGTGATGCCACCACATGACATACAGTTATGGAGCAATGTAATCAACCAAAACACAGGAATCCTGTATGGTGGTTAAATGCCTTAAAAATAGGCAACATAAAAATCCCACTCCGCCGGAAAAGCATTACATATATATATATATATATATATATATATATATATATATATATATATAAAATTCCCGCCTCGCATATTTTTTTTAAAATCATAATGTCTGCTGTCACGAGTTTCTGATCTATGATCTTAAAAAGAAATTATGTAAACATGCTGAAGTCTAACGGGACATTTGGACAGAATTTCTACGTGGATCATTGTAGCTTATATTCTGTACTTGTCTGAGCTATTAAACACAGCATATAACATTGTGACAAGCATTAGGTAATTATCTAAATGAACACACGCACATACATACTGTTTAAAAAAAAAAGAAACGCAACACTACTGTAGTGTTGAACACTATACTTCAAACTTGCATCAAAATTTTATTTAAAGGAATTATTGTTTCAATCTTGGCATGAAGAAACTTTAAGACTTTAACAATGAAATGATGTTCATTAAATTTGGTTTGGACTTTCATTCTTTGCCACTGAGTCCTCCGTTTCAGTATCGTATATGGCCTCCTCTGGCATGTATCAGAGAACGACATCTCCTTGACATAGATCCGATTAGCCGTTGGATCTGTTGTTGTGGGATGGCTGCCCTCTCTTCATGTAGTGCAAAAGACAACTGTCGGAGATTGGATGGCGGATTTGTCTGTTGAGTTCATCCTATAAGTGTTCTATTGGGTTCGTGTCTGATGACATGGATGACCACGGAATGATCTGGACGTTGTTGTCAGCGAGAAATTGGGTGGTGAGCTGTGCCACATAAGGTCGAGCGTGATCCTGCTGAAAAATCGACCCTGGTGCAGCCAGAAGTAGAAGGACATGAGGACGAAGAATTTCAGTGACGTATCGTTCAGCATTCAAGCGTTCTTCAATTTGCACCAGGTAACTTCTTCCCATGAAGTTGATCGTTCCCCACACTAGAACACCTTCACCACCAGAACACCTCCACCACCATAAGGAGGAGCCTCATCCACGCAGTTCTGGGCGTAGCGCTCATGGACTCTGCGGTAAACTCTTCTCCGTCTATCGTGTTGCTGGAGCAGAAAGAATGATTCATCACTAAACCAAAGCCTTCTCCAATCATTCATAACGGTCCATTAACGACGCTGGTTCGCCCACTGCAGTCGGTTCTGGCGATGGCGATCCGTAAGAAAAGGACCTCTGTAGGGTCTTCTAGCCCAAAGACCAGCGTCTTGAAGCCGGTTCCTGGCCGTTTGATCTGAAATTCGACAACCTGCTGTCATTGACTGGACTGTTGAGGATGCAGATGCAAATCGATTCCCGAGGTGATGCAGCCGTATGAAGCGGTCTTTGGCAGGAGTTGTGACTATGGGTCTTCCACTGTGCGGCCGGTCTGCAAATGAGCCAGTTTCTTGAAATCGTCTCCAAAGGCGACAAATGGTGCTTCTAACCACATTAAATTGTCTGGCCACTACACTTTGTGACTGTCCAGTCTGGAAACGTTCAACGATGATGAGTCGTTGTTCTGTAGTGAGATGAGCCGTACTTGCGCATTGAATTTTCAAATGAATTGATTAGAGGAGCATCAATCTGTTATAGGCATTCAATAACATGGTCAGTGAGTTTTGTGTTCAGTAAGTTTCACGGGATTTTCGTGAACCTGTCAGTGAGTTATTGTCAAACATGCTGTTTTGAATAGTGTCGCTTTTCTGTGCTCATGAATCATCTACTGAGTACAGTTCATGTCAGCACGTGAAGCTGATGTCCAAGTGATCGTTTCAGGCAATTTGCCTTTGTCTGATCAGCAAACTTCAGTTTAAATCTCACCATCGTATGTGTTGCGTTTCTTTTTTTGAACAGTATATATACATATATAAATATACTTATGTAAAATACATATACACATATACTTATGTAAGGTAGAATTATGTAGTTAAGACATCTTGGGGATCCGGTGTTAATCGCGGTTTCCTAGGACCTGGCATATGAAAGTGTCATGCCTGGCCGCGTTAACCTTCTCAGATTTTTCTGATACCCATTTTTAGAGACTGGATGGACCCTCGGGTCTTTTTCTGGTGCGGTGGTCAGTCAGTCCTTTGCATGTCCCTTGCATGTCTCTTGCATGTCCCTTGCGGAACTTCGCCTCCCTAACAGCTTTCATGTAGGCCACTCGGTTGTGAGCAAGATGGCCTGCTGCTGATGCATCCATTTGCAGATCATCAACGATGTCTTGCAGCCATTTTCGCCTTGGTCTTCCTCTCTTTCTTTTTCCCATTATGTACCCTTCCAAGATGGTCTTCTCTAAATTATCATGGCGTTTAATATGTCGAAAATATTTAAGTTTTGTTTACTCTTTACTAGCCAGCCTTCTTCAATATTAAGTTCTTATAGTATGGATATATTTGTTCTTTTGTGTGTCCATGATATTTGAAGAACTCTTCTGTAGCATTTATATTTAAAGGCATTTATGTGTGCAAAATGGTGCGATGGTACCAGAAAAAAAATCTCCACTACTTGGGACTTGAAACCAGTAACAACGGACTAGCAGACCTAATGCCAATATATACAAGTATATATATATATATATATATATATATATATATATATATATATCAGAAAAAGTTCAGACACCATCTTTAAGAGAACATATACGTGTGTCCGGATGGCTAGACACACCATACTCTGGTTGCCTCTATGGATCATTAAAATAGCTTTCAGAAGTAATCACGGCACAGATCATTACAAATATCTACTAGTTTGGTTTTTTTTTTTTGCGAACGAACTTGAATTAGGACTTGTTGGACCATGGATAAAAAAGGGTAAATATTGTATTTGCAAGGCATGCTGGACGCAAATTGCCTCTGCCAGTAGATGCAGGGTAAGATTTAGCCACCAAATTCTTGGCAAATAGGTAAGAAATGTTTACAATGGGAAATCTTTGCAGTAATGAATGTTTAGAATGTAAATCTTTGCAGTAATGAATGTCTAGAATGGTAAATGTGAACTGTTATATTTATTCTTGAGCCAATAGACAGAAAAATGAGGCGGTCGTTTTGCCAGATCGAGCTCATCTTGTTTTTGCTGCTTCTCGATGGAAGTGTAAACAGATCTTTCCTTGCAACATCAGCGGTGAAAGTGTTCAGCAAAAGTTCAGTATCGGATGGGGAGTATTTTACAGCAGACAGTTTTGCAGACCAGAACTTGGGTTTAAAAAAAAGGCAAGACAAGATGCCAAGCTTCTCTACACAGTCCATCAGCACGGAGGCCACAGTGACCCCAGCCTCGTTGGCTAGACTGAGGCTTAGTACTGGTAGCACCAGCGAAGATGGTGGACAGGGTCTTACTCAGCTATGTTACACCGTCTTTGACAACTGTGCTGTCACTGAAGCACAGTTTCCTCTACTCCCACATCTTGTCTTATCTTACCTTGTTTTGTCTCCTTCCTCATATACCTGTAGCTTTCAGTGTTGAGGGGACAAATAGATGTCTTGGCAGGGCTTGACATTTGCTTCATGTAATGGGATATTTAAGGTTTCAGTAATTTCTTCCATCCATCTCTTGTGTGAGCGGCCTCTGTTACCTGGAGATCTTAGCCTGAATGTTTTTTTTTTTTTGTGGTGTACTGTTTGGTGGTAGTCGTGTAATGTAGCCAGACCACTTGACGTGTTGTTTCCGGGCGTAATGTAATACTGTTGTTACTCCAGCCTTTGCCCTGGTGTCATTTCTTATTTGATCTGTTCTTGTCGCATTTAGTATTCTCCTTAAACATACCATTTCTGCTGCGATGGCTTTCCTTTTGTGTTTAGCTGTTAGTGTCCAAGTTTGACATTGATGGCATAGAGCTGGGGGGGGGGTATTGTGTTGCACTATATTCTTTGTGATGTATTTGTTTTTCAGCAAAGGCGTCATTTGTCGTTTGACCAGATTCGCTTTACTGCATCCGTTCTCAATCTCAGCGACAGGTTTCATTAACGATGACTTTGTGCCACTTAGGCAAAAGAAATGGTTCACCTGCGCCAAGGACCGGCTGTCCAGGAAGATCTTTGCTGGGATATCTTCTCTCGCTAAAGTCAGCGGTGCTGGAATTGGGTAGCTTCTCTGGCTGAAGTCAGCAGTGCTGGAGTTGGGTAGCTTCTCTGGCTGAAGTCAGCAGTGCTGGAGTTGGATATCTTCTCTCGCTAAAGTCAGCAGTCCTGGAGTTGGATAGCTTATCTTGCTAAAGTCAGCAATGCTGGAGTTGGATAGCTTCTCTTGCTAAAGTCAGCAGTGCTGGAGTTGGATATCTTCTCTCGCTGAAGTCAGCAGTGCTGGAGTTGGATAGCTTCTCTCGCTAAAGTCAGCAGTGCTGGGGTTGGATATCTTCTCTCGCTAAAGTCAGCAGCGCTGGAGTTGGATAGCTTCTCTCTGGAGAAATGAAAGCGAAAATTAGTAACCTGCCGATGTTCCGTACACGCACAGGTCAACCCCACATCCTCGTTTGTACAGGCTGGAAACAGTGGCCACGAGGCCACTGGCTAACGGGGCACTTGGTAACGGGGCTTTGACTTGTTCAGGAAGGCGTGCTCCCCTGGATTAAATTCTGGCCTCACACCGCGACTGGCCCAGCAAGCAGGCGGTGGGTCTCGTTACCCCTCGTAGAAAATACCGGATGATCAGACTCCCATAATGAACACAGATTATTAAAATTTAAAAAAAAACCGGCACTGAAAACACCAGACTTTATTTCCTCTCCGTCTTATAAGACGTACTCCTTCCCGCACTCCTCTCATATTCCTCCGCCCTCCAACATAGACATAAACACGGCGTCAGACTTTCAGTCATTGCATGGACTTGAATTTACTTTTGTGTTTGTATAATTACCTTATTCTGTATACAAAACCCTTCAACTATGAGGCAGTCTTATGTGGAACAGCTTTATTAACCCATTACACGGAATAAATTCAGTCAATATACTCTCCGTGTTTCTGTAGAGAATTTTGTTTAAAAATATACGTTTTTTTTGTCTGTGAAAATGAACTCCATTAATAATTACACGGCCACACCCCTACCTTGTAAAAAAAAGGGGGGGAGGGGGAAGGGGCATTTTCTATAAAAGATAAAGAAAAATAAAAACAGGCCAGAAATGTAATTAACGCAAAAGCTGAGAATCCGTTAGAGGCGGATATTTGTCTAAAAACATATCAAAATGATGTAACTGATTAGAAAAACTAAAGACGCAATTTTGTTTTCTAAGTTGCCAGGAGGAGATGCCCAAACAAAATACTGATTGGCCTAAATTACACATGAGGTCGGTTTCCAAACAGGCATAATTGACCAAAATTGATGCTATGTTGCTAAATCGTGGCAGTCCACTCATTTATGTTTCTCGTTAACAAGAAGATAGATAAATCTTTCCAGCAACTTGATGTAAAGCAGAGAGAGAGAGAGAGAGAGAGAGAGAGAGAGTTGTTTTTTTTAAAAATCGGAATGAAAGCATTCTTTTCTTTATAAACTGTTCGAAATGTGTAGAAAATTTGAACTGAAGCAAAGTAGCCAGATTTTTTTTTTTTAGCCGTCCACTGCCAAGACCACTTTTATTTCTTCAGTGTTCTAAGTTAAAAATGACAATAGTAATAACAAATAAACACTTCTAACACATGTTGTGGCTTTGACGATCAGATTGAAGACATTGTTGTGGCTTTGACGATCAGACTGAAGTCATTTTTTGTTTTTGTTTTATACGTTTTGGTGTTGTTGCAAGTGCTTTGTTTTTGCTAAATGAAAAACATAGAAATAATCTGAAACGTCTAATCTGCCTCCATGTTGGACAATGAGACAAGGGCCTTTTCTTTACTTATCAAATAATTTTTTTTTTAACCAAGCAGAGAATAATTTGACATAACTGGGGAACCTTAGGTGATCAAGACCCCATCCCACTTCTCCGTTGTTACCCACAGTAACAAGCCTAGCTTGGCTAACAGGGCAGGGATTATCATAGTCCCCATGGTGGTGGAGTCTGCCAAAGAAGTATTGCACCCCCTCCCCCCTACTTGTTAGCTCCACGCAGGCTCTGCAAAAAAATAGCCGCCATAATCCGATCCCAGGCCAAGACCTCCACAGCATCGGCAGCTCACAATCCCAGGGGTACATAAAACAAGACAAGACTGGACAGGAGAAGACAAGACAGGAAATGACAAGACAAGACAGGAAAGAACAAGACAAGACAAGACGGGACAAGACAAGACAGGACAGGACAGACAGGACAAGACAAGACAAGACAGGACAGGAAAGGACAGGACAGGACAGGACAGGACAAGACAAGACAGGACAGGACAAATAAAATCTAATAAAACAGAGGAGAGCAATTCCCACAAAACAGACAACAAAGGCATTCGAGTAAGGCTTTCAAATGCACTCAAAAACACCTGAGGTTAAGAGAGACAGAGGGTTTCACATGCACCCAAAAACACCTCAGGTTAGGAGAGGCAGAGGCTTTCACATGCATTTAAAAACAGCTCGGATTAGAAGAGACGGAGGCTTTCACATGCCCCGAAAATCACCTGGGGTTATAAGAGACAGAGGCTTTCACGTGCCCCGAAAAACACCTGGGGTTATAAGAGACAGAGGCTTTCACATGCCCCGAAAAACACCTGGGGTTATGAGAGACAGAGGCTTTCACATGCCCCGAAAAACACCTGGGGTTATGAGAGACAGAGGCTTTCACATGCCCCGAAAAACACCTGGGATTAGGAGAGACAGAGCCTCTCACACACACTCCAAAAACACCTGGGGTTAGGAGAGACAGAGGCTTTCACATGTGCCCAAAAACACATGGGATTAGGAGAGAGAGAGGGTTTCACATGCACCTAAATACATCTGGGATTAGGAGAGACAGAGGATTACACATGCACCCAAAAACACCTGAGGTTACGAGAGACGGACGCTTTCACATACACATAAATACATCTGGGATTAGGAGAGACAGTTTTCTGGGGGGCTACTTGTATTATTGGTCACGTGCTGTGTAATGTGTGGTCCAGACGGAGAGCCAGTTCGGTCAAATGTTCCGAAGCATAGGGCGGAGTAACATGGGCGAGCATGTGGTCGTGGGACTTCTAGATGTGTATAATAAAGTTCCTAATATTGTGTTGTGGAATAAATGAATGTTCGTCTATGAGCCCTAAATGTTATCCGGAGCAGCTTCATTTCTATATGTAAGTTGTCGTAAGTCAGATGTTTGAGTATTGTAAGTTCTATATGTAAGTTGTCGTAAGTCAGATGTTTGAGTATTGTAAGTTCTATATGTAAGTTGTCGTAAGTCAGATGTTTGAGTATTGTAAGTTCTATATGTAAGTTGTAGTAAGTCAGATGTTTGAGTATTGTAAGTTCTATATGTAAGTTGTCGTAAGTCAGATGTTTCAGTATTGTAAGTTCTATATGTAAGTTGTCGTAAGTCAGATGTTTGAGTGTTGTAAGTTCAACATGTAAGTTGTCGTAAGTAAGATGTTTGAGTATTGTAAGTTCTACATGTAAGTTGTCGTAAGTCAGATGTTTGAGTGTTGTAAGTTCAACATGTAAGTTGTCGTAAGTCAGATGTTTGAGTATTGTAAGTTCTACATGTAAGTTGTCGTAAGTCAGATGTTTGAGTATTGTAAGTTCTACATGTAAGTTGTCGTAAGTAAGATGTTTGAGTATTGTAAGTTCTACATATAAGTTGTCGTAAGTCAGATGTTTGAGTATTGTAAGTATAACTCGTGACATATGTTCAGTGTTAAGTGTGTAATGATTCCCATTAAGATTAGGATTTTGTGAAACATAGTATCAGCACTGAGATTTTCATTACCATGTTTGACATACGCGAATGCTTTTCATTTTGACTCATGGACACTGCTAAGTTATTTCTTAGGTGTTTTGTGCGTGTGCACATGTGTATTTTGGCCAGTGTAAATTCATCTATGATCATAAAGCTATGATATGTTTCATTTTTATATGAGTCATAAAACTATTAATGTGTCACTGGTAATTTGATTACTGCATTTATTTCATGATGACAACGCAAGCAGAGTACTGCGTGTATTTTGATATATGTAGCTGAGTTAGCAAGACACTCCCATATGTGTTAAAGGATGTGTGGCTAACTCATGATTTTGTGGATATGTATTGATGTTGAATATATAAGACAAGAGAGTCGCAAGAGATGTTGAAAATTAGTATTAGCGTCACGTGGGGGGGGGGGTGGGTGATGTTTGGTTTGGTCATGTTGATTCTGATAAGCGTGGTCATATTGCTTTCATGTTGATGCCATTGGTTTGTGAGAACATACAGTTGTGTGGTTCTATGTTATCTGAGAACATACAGTTGTGTGCTTCTATGTTATCTGAGAACATACAGTTGTGTGTTTCTATGTTATCTGAGAACATACAGTGGTGTGGTTCTATGTTATCTGAGAACATATAGTTGTGTGGTTCTATGTTATCTGAGAACATACAGTTGTGTGCTTCTATGTTATCTGAGAACATACAGTTGTGTGGTTCTATGTTATCTAAGAACATATAGTTGTGTGGTTCTATGTTATCTGAGAACATACAGTGGTGTGGTTCTATGTTATCTGAGAACATACAGTTGTGTGCTTCTATGTTATCTGAGAACATATAGTTGTGTGGTTCTATGTTATCTGAGAACATATAGTTGTGTGGTTCTATGTTATCTGAGAACATATAGTTGTGTGGTTCTATGTTATCTGAGAACATATAGTTGTATGGTTCTATGTTATCTGAGGACATATAGTTGTGTGGTTCTATGTTATCTGAGAACATACAGTGGTGTGGTTCTATGTTATCTGAGAACATATAGTTGTGTGGTTCTATGTTATCTGAGAACATATAGTTGTGTGGTTCTATGTTATCTGAGAACATATAGTTGTGTGGTTCTATGTTATCTAAGAACATATAGTTGTGTGGTTATATGTTATCTGAGAACATACAGTTGTGTGGTTCTATGTTATCTGAGAACATATAGTTGTGTGGTTTTATGTTATCTAAGAACATATAGTTGTGTGGTTCTATGTTATCTGTGAACATATAGTTGTGTGGTTCTATGTTATCTGAGGACATATAGTTGTGTGGTTCTATGTTATCTGAGAACATACAGTGGTGTGGTTCTATGTTATCTGAGAACATATAGTTGTGTGGTTCTATGTTATCTGAGAACATACAGTGGTGTGATTCTATGTTATCTAAGAACATATAGTTGTGTGGTTATATGTTATCTGAGAACATACAGTTGTGTGGTTCTATGTTATCTGAGAACATATAGTTCTGTGGTTCTATGTTATCTAAGAACATATAGTTGTGTGGTTCTATGTTATCTGAGAACATATAGTTGTGTGGTTGTATGTTATCTGAGAACATATAGTTGTGTGGTTGTATGTTATCTGAGAACATATAGTTGTGTAGTTCTATGTTATCTGGTGTAAACGTGGGTGGTGTCATTTATTTACCTTGATCAGTTACATCTTTGAGTTGTTGTTGTTGTTGCTGGCAGAGGTAGTGCTGAACGAGACGATGATCTATTTCCTAGTGTCAAGGTCATTTAGGGTAGCTGGCCAGACACTAGATTGAAAGGGCAAGAACCTGGAGGCGTACAGTTTGGAGAGTTGTTGTGGCACGTACAGCTGTACTACATTTGGAAATGAGTTGATTAAATAAGGGCTAGCGCTCTAAGCCAAGCACCAGAGAACCTCCTACGATGATAACAAAGATGAATGATAGAGATAAGAAGTAAAGTAATAAAGCTGATACAGATAAGCACCAAAGTAAAAGTTTTACACAACTGGCTTACATCACACGCTTACAGCGGTAGTGTTAAATTCCGAAAATTAGTTAAAGAAATCCTGATAAATGATTACATCTGCTTATCTAATGTTATTATCATAGACATTATACAGGAGAATCCCAGCTAGTTGCTGTGTGGAAGATGAGAGAACGTAAATCTTTGAACTTATCGTCAACCACAATCAAGGTTAGCTGCTCTGGTTGGGGACAGACTAGATATGATTAAATTTCAGTTGCTTTTCGTAGTCCTTTTCATGAGAATTTCTTGTGTTAGAAAGAAGAATACGGAAAGGGAAGGCGGAAAGGAAGGCAATGAATTCAAAGAGTAACTGGGAAAAATGGTTAAAAAAAAATGAAAGCGAACAGGGAAGTGGAGCTTAGAAGATAATATAACTGAACAAAGATAAACAGAAAGTCTTACGTGAATACCTGAGAAATGAAACCTCGTTTTTCAGTCTTACACACACTCGTATGATCACACAAGGACATGTTCACTAATTATCTGGTCAGGAAGTATTTTTGAAAAAAAAGATATTTCATCAGTCATCTGTGCTCTCAATAGAGCATAAGGCATCAACAGATGTTCTCCAGTCAACCCCGTCTTAAGAATTTGAGATACCTCAAACAATGTCTTTCCTGCTTTCTTTAGTTCTTCCTGTATCGTGTGTCTCCATGTCCCCAATGGCCTGCCTCTCTTTCTTTTCCCTTGAGATGTCCAAGTCAAGGTGGTATAGGGGTGTATTGATCTTTCCATTCGTAGTATGTGGCCCAGCCATTTCCATCTTAGTTTTTTGACCTCTTTGTAGGAAAAAAAACAGAGATATTTGCCTAAACCTGAAACTGACGCATGACTACGTTTTCATTACTGATGACCATCTGGCAGGAAAAAAAAACGAAAGATTTTACGCGCTGGCGTCTGTCTTTTTTTCATATTACCTCTTACTTTACAGTCCCTCGATAAAATGTGAAAAACAACATTAGAAGGATCATCCTCACATTTTGGATAAGTCCATAGGTGTGTCCAGAGCGTTCTTGTATAAATAAAAGATACCAGAACACAAACCCAGTCCCGCCCTTCGACATAAACATGAACACAAGAAAATAAATACTATTCTCATTTAGTAACAGCAAACGAATATATGTTTGTACTAAATCCCTTATACACAATCCCTACCTAAATTTAAAAGTCATTTTCGAGATTGGGATTTGTGTTCAATTTCCCCGAGTTCCTTTGTACGGTTATTGTTCTAATCTTATCTGATAAGAAGGTCCTTCTGAGGTCAGTGTCGGGTTCATTAAGACAATGTACTCTTTCACAATCGCTGGAAGAAATGGTTATTGTGTTATAGAGTTCTGAACCCGAGACAGTTCCATAGACATTCATTCTCTGAGTTTCAGATTATCTCTGAAGGGCAAATCATTTCTCTCTCATTAACCTGAAATCTACGCAACAAAGACCATATTTCTTCTTCTCAGAGGATGTTGTCTTTGCACTTGATGATCATTTAAGAATATTTAAAGTACTTTTATGTTTTGATAATCCTGTGTCACCGTTTGGAAGTAGTCTTTTTTTTCTAACATAAAATTTAAGATTTTCATAGAATACCATACGGGAGACTGATGAACAGTCTAACCTGGGATAGTCTAACCTACTTTCTTGACACAGAGGGGTGACCTTTCTAGCTGTCTCAAATGCTTTAATACAATAAGGACCTGAATTTTTGTTCAGTCTAAACATTTCCTGGCCCTAAAAAAAAAAAGTAAGTGCTCGTGCTAATGGCCTCAAGTGAGCCTTCTATGCCCAGTTTTCTTGCGATCTTCGTACACATCACTTTTCGTTTCCTGAAGATCTAAGCTTAGTTCTGACAGTTCCTGTAGAGCAACACAATTTAATCCTAAATCTGGAGTTCCACCCACATTATTTTCCCAATGCAGGCCTTTGTAAGTGTGTTTTTCCTTGTCTTCCTCAATTATTTTCGGTTTTTACTTTGTCAGAATGAAGCACTAAGGCTTAGAAAGCTTGCCAAGCAGACAAAATGCAACAAACAAGTACTGTGCAGGATGAATTCTTCAATTAAAAAATGCATCTTTAGCATAGTTTTACGCAATGGCAGCTGTCTTATAGTTTGTGGAAACACGCGATACATACATGTAACACAACTTGTGTAAGAAACGCTTAAATCTGTCTATGCCATAAAACTTCTTTCATAGCATCATGAAGCGATAACTGCAGTCTATGAATGGTAAGAGTGCCATGAAACATGGAAGAGACATTATCAGTGAAGAGGTTTGGAACTTCGGGAAGCAAACAAGCACTAGAGAAGCTCCATCACGAGTCAAAGACATTAAAGTTTCCTACAGACGCTATTAATAATGGGAAAAAGAAAGAGAGGAATACCAAGGCGAAGATGGCTGCAAGACATCGCTGATAATCTGCAGATGGATGCATCAGCAGCAGGGCATCTTGCTTGCAGCCGAGAGGCATACAAGAGAGCTGTTAGGGAGGCAAAGTTCCGCAAGGGACATGCAAATGACTTACTGACTGACAGACAGACGCTACTGGTCCGTATATTATTTGAAACCGGCATGTATGTTTACAGCGAAATCAAACCATATTTGTTGTCCTTGACCCCACGAAGACAGCGAAGAAGCAAACCAAAATGTAAATAAGCAAATAAATAAACAGCGAATCACACTACAAGATCTTACGATGAGTAAACTGAAATGAAAATCTATGTCCACGGATAAGTAGATTCAACTAAAATCATTCATATTTGATATTTTCCAGGTGGAAATACACCGGCGAGCGGAGCTGAAGATTTGCAGGAACGCAACTCACTGACCTTCGTCTCCGCCTAGAGGGAGTCTGGCATGCGCATTGCAGGCTGCCATCCAAGTCTGAAATATCCTTTTTTCCCCCTCTTAATGTTGAGTTTGATTTTGAGAAGTTCTGAACAGTGTATTTCTATAAAAAAAGATCTACATTGTTCCAGTAGGTTCAGGAGAATAAAAATTACATTCCATTGCAAAGCCTGCCGGATTATTAGTCATAATCTCAGACCCTAATTAGGAAGTTAGAACGATAGACGTCATCATAAGAAGTGATGTAGTTTTTTTTTTCAGATGCGGATCTTTATAGAAAACCTGACTACGATGACCAGCAACAAGTAAAGATATAAAGCTGGATAAACCTAGAGACAGCAGCAGGTCAGTCGGTCAAGAGTCAGTCAAACAGTCTTTTTAGGAACTGTTCCAGCTTTATTCTAGGGTGTGATCTTTTTAATTAGTGCCACATTCAACTCCAAGTTGAATATGAGATCTCTTTGATGTGCCGATACGGCTAATGAAAGAGAACCCAACATCGACCACGAGTCTTTGTGGGTCGTTGCTGAGTGGACGTCTGATTGATTGGTTGACTGACTGATCTTTATTTCAAAAGGGTTAAGAATTGGGCACGCAGGCCTGTGTGACATTGTGCCCTTTATCATACAACTTTCACTCTGTAAATATACTTACTGGATGTGACAAAAGAGCATGAAACTGATTAGAAGTATTGAGTAGATAACCGGCACCGGCCATACAAATCAGGGTGTGCACCCGTGCAGGTGGAGATTTT
The DNA here is from genome assembly GCA_009760885.1 of Achatina immaculata. Taxonomy (NCBI): domain Eukaryota; kingdom Metazoa; phylum Mollusca; class Gastropoda; order Stylommatophora; family Achatinidae; genus Lissachatina; species Lissachatina immaculata. The sequence goes on from CM019718.1 coordinate 6,185,771, forward strand.
GTTAAACAAAAGCTGCCACGTGTAATATGGATTCTTATTTTATCTTATTTTTTTTCTTTTATTAGAGCTAAAATAAGAATCCAAATCTGTTGATTCATAAACACTAAGAATTTCCATTCTTAGAACAAAAGCCAATTGGTCATTGTGTAATGCGACCATAGTCTTGGCCTAGAGAAACAAATTTAGTAACTCTGAAATGTGTAGGTGATAAAAACACCATTCATTCCTTACACAATGTCTAGCGGAGAAAATCGCGTACGTGTACGAAACTCGGGCAAAACAAACTGAAAGCAAAGAGAAATCGCCGCGCCACTTTCATTCTCTTGTCAAATCATGCAGACAGAAATACTTAAATATATCTCATCACATCCCCCAGTAAACAGCGACATTTAGTGACTGTCTTGTGTAAGACAAAGACACACGGGGGCTGTGCATTGACTGATCGCCACAGAATGTTTGAACACAGATGAACGAGCTCGGCAGTTGCAGTGACAATTCTCATCAAGGCAGTTTTTCTTCAAAACAATGTGTCAATTAACCATTTTGGACATCCGGATAGACTTGAAGGTAGCAGCAGAAATAGCAAACTTTAAATAGCAGCTTTAATCTGAGCAGTCGGCGTTATGGTCGATGGTTGTCTATGACCCTACTTAAGAGCGAAAAATTCAATCATTCGTTACAGCGGCGGAGAATGGCAGCTATAGATCAGGTTATAGACAGCTGTAGAAGCATGAGAACTTCTGTCTGAAAATACCTACAAGGAAACTGGGGTGACTTCTTGCAGCGCTTAGACAGCTAAACAAAGCCAAGGATACCCCCCCCCCCCCCCCATACTCAGCAACAAAGTGGCTGCAAGACATTGTGTTAATTTTGGAACCTTCACAATGCGTTTCCTCCAGTCACCCAGCTGTAGAAATGGGTACCTGACTTCTTCTGGGGCTGGGGAAGAAAAGCGAGCCAGGCGTGACGCTGACCACATCATACTCCAGTGTATCGACAGGTCAAGGAAAATATGGGCGCTAGCACCATACCTTTATGTGCCTCAACGGCATGACAGGGTTACTTTTATCTTTCAAAGTGCATTTGCTGATCTGCATAGAACAGAATCCAGAATATAAATGCCGGTTACATTGCTTATGTCTACCTTTGCTTTGGAACTAAATTGGAGGATAATGATATCTAAAGATAGCCCAGTGGTAAAGTGGTTTCTACTCAATGTCTCGTGTAACAAGTGCACTCTGGCATCAGTCACTAACTGTCGGGCCGCTACCTCAGGGCTTCCAGTCTGGATATTGATGAGAGGACAGAGAGAGAGAGAGAGAGAGAGAGAGAGAGAGAGAGAGTTACATCGCTGGAAAGTGATGATCAGTTTAAAATGAAAGCAAAGATATCTACTTCGTTTGAAGTGAGTGAGTGTACGCATGTACTTGAATGTTTTGTGTACAGATATTGGTCCGTTTGTTTATCATATAGGGCAGGATAGTAGAAGTTTGGTATCACGGATATCTAAATCAAATATAAAGAAAATAGATCCAAAACTGATACATCATACATCATATAAAAGAGTGGCCAGTTCTGAACTGTTTAAACAGCCCACGGGATCACAGAGCCTACTGAAACAGATTTTCGTATTTGTATTACTGAACACTAAACAAGTGTTTTGCTCACACACTGTTCTGTACTATGCCTACTACGTGTTAACATGAGCATTGGGCCCAGTGACATAACAGACGTTACATTGGTATATGCCGTGTAACAAGACAACCCAGATAACAATAACATTACAACTACACATTAATACACGACATGACCAGTTACGTATAATCGACTAACTCAACACCACAGTTGACGCTTAACAAGAATCCAATAATCACAGGATTCAGCAGTCACCAAACAATCAGCAAATGTTTAATGATGAATTCCATTTGTTCGATGTGTGTTCCATAGATGTGGAGTGTAAACTGATGAGAACAATTACAATGATCATAAAAAAATGTCCGGGCGACTAACATCGCCATGGAACTAACTCAGACATACAACATTGACACAACACTTCAAAACTACAAAATATCTTTCAACCTGAAATTACAACCTTGTCAAAAAACGGGGACAAATCAAACACACATTCTACATGACAACTACAACATCTGTCCTGAAAAGGACAATCCGTCTAACTACAACATTGTCCTAAAAAGTACAATCCATCTAACTACAACATTTATCCTGAAAAAGACAATCCATCTAACTACAACACTGTCTTAAAAAGGACAGTTCATCTAACACAACTACGACAACTGTTGCCCTAAAAAGGACAAATAAACACAAATACTACATACTAAAAAAACACTTCTGTCCTAAAAGAGGACAATCACACCAAACTTACATAATGAACTAGAGAATCCCTAACATCCCTTTCTAGAAAATAAAACTCACACACGACCTGTCTCTACAACATTCAGACCAAAAACTAACCCATCGGATCCACGTTCTCCCTCGGAACACGGAGATCCTTTCTCCGTGCTCGCATAAACAGGTGATTTATGGTCTATAACTGTTTGACCACACCAACAGGGTTTCTCACAAAAAAATCTGTAACAGAATATCCTGCAGTTATAAACAGCCCGCAGGAGGATAGATCATACATTCTGCAGGATAAAGAACGCAAAAGGACAGGGTATTATAGATGAATTCGATCATATTCGGCACTGAGATTGAAGGAAATGGACGTATGATGTATTTGTCTCTACTAGTTTGTAGTTGTTGAAAACGGACATGCAGTGGGATGGTGAGCACACAGTAGTGAGTTTTTCTAATTTTTTTTTTTTTAAGCAGACTTAAGACAAGTTATATTACAGAAAAGCCACATTGACCTGCCTCTTCCGCCCCGCCCCGCCCTGCCCTCGCCATAGCCACAGAAACGCATTCTGTTGACCAGGACGAAGTGACACACGACCTTGGTGTCAGAAAATCCGCGGTAAAATCAAGGTCAGATTGTGGCCAGGGATAGTACTTCGGCTTTCAGTAATTGTATTATATGTTTCACATGTACTCTTGTCTTTCTTATCTACAGATCATCCAGTGAATACCATTTCTACCACTAATCTTTCAATCAGAACCTATTCTACTAATCTTCCACTCCGCAACTTTTCTACCGAAGCACGTTTTCTCGTTTTTGAACTGCATTTATTATTTTGCAGTTTTTAAGAGTAAGGTAAGGTAAAATTCTAGTTTCCATGCCATTAAGGCACGTTGGGGAATACGGTATTAGGGCCGTATTTTCCATGACCTTCAGCACATGAAAGTGTGATGTGGTCAGTATCACGTCCGGCCGTGTTTACCTTCCCAGATTTCTCTGGTAACCCATTTCTAGAGAATGGGCGAACCCCAGGCCTTTATTTGGTGTGTACCAGAAAAAAAAATCCCACTACTGGGACTGAACCCAGTACCACCAGATTAGTAAACCGAGCGACTATCCACTCATCTAACAAGGCCGCCGGTTTTTAAGAATGGGGTGTGCAAAAATACAAAATAAACACCGATTTTCCTGCATACCTGGTTCTTGTTGCCATATTACTCGTACAAGAGTTTCCACTAAAGCCGTGATAGAAGAGCACTGCATAGCTCTGGATAAACAACTAATTAAACAAAACATGAAATATAAAACAAAACAAAAAAAAAAAAAACAAAACAGATGTAGTGTAAAATAAGTACAAAATATGGAGCTGCAAATGGCGACTTTATCCAAAGCTAGTACCGCGACCTATAGCGCTGTGTGCACAAAACATAATGTGATCTAGTTAATAATAAGTAAACAGACAATTAATTTCTTCCCATGGGGGAAAATAGTTTCACCAGCTTCTGAAAACAAAAACTGTTCAGCTTCTGCTCATCCACTGGAGAATCCTGCGACCATCCAGCTTCCATGATCAGAGTCAGGAAGAGTCCATGTTGCCAAGTCAGGTGACCATTCAGCAGAAAAAGTTACGATAGAATTAGAAGCTGATGTTTTTTTTTTTTTTTTCAGACGGACTCAGTACTCGGCGATTCTTCGTTGAATTGTGAAAGTTAGATTAGAAGAAACATCCTTGGTATCTATCTGTGTCACGTGGCATTTGCATGCCTTAGGGGCTGTGAAGTGTTAGTGCCTTCAGATTTCTAGGCCACTACAACATTTAAGGTAGGAGTGCTAGCACCTACTATGATAGTGTGTGTACATAGTTTGGTGTCGTGCAAGAATTTTACAAATTAACTATATGTACACGGTTCATTGTCGTTCAAAGACTTAAAATTTAACTGTTTGTACTACCATGACCTGTGGCATTTGCATTCCTTAGGGGTATGAAGTGTTATAGCCTTCACATTTTTAAGCCTTTTCGGCATTTGACGTAGGGATGCCAGTACCTTGACCTCGCTGTCTGTGTTTTCCTAGGGAAATCCCAGGTACCAATTCTCTAAGGCTAGGTTGACCTCGCTGCCCGTGTTTTCATGTGGAAATCCCAGGTACCAATTTTCTAAGGCTGGGTTGACCTAGGTGCTGGTCGGCCCAAAATTAAGCGGAACCTTATCTATCAAACTGTGATTTAATAGCGTCGGAAAAAAACCCAGATAAACTTGTTTTATCTTTATCTTTTACCTTTATGTTTGTTAACAACAAACTCTTGACTTACCTAAACTTGAAAGTAGGAAACACGCCAGGATGCGGAGCAATTGTTTAATTCCAGTCATCTCTCACGTGTTTTTCTGGACATGTCAACATCAATAATAAATTCCGTCTATGGTGAAAGGTGTCTTCTTGTCAAATCTGCCAGACAGATAAGGAGAAACGTTAAAGGAGAAACGTTAAACTGACTTGACCTAGTCCACACAATTTCAGTAGTTATCGCGTCTCACCTTCTTTTCTCGCAGTCCATCATCCAGCATTTATAAAAAATGCCGTATCAGAAACATTAGACAACAGTTAGATAAGAATTAAACGAAACAGTTTGGCTTTCTACTAACTCGAACCTCCTTGACACTAGTTACCCTCTCGTAAATGATATTGATATGCGCAGACTGTATGACAGACATGTGATATTTTTTCTGTTTTGCGATGATAAAATTAATTATGCTAGCAATTTTTTTTCTTTGCTTCTTTAAAGAAGGAACTTGTAGCTGAGTTCTTGGTTACAACTCTGTAATACTTATTACTGATGGTTTATCATTAGAATGTGTGAACCTATCCAAAAACAATGTGAACAAATTACTTTTTTTTTGGGCAGTTTTTGTTTTCATTGTCTTATACAAATGCGGTCTTTCTATCACCGTTTCTCGCTACAAGGATTGGAACAGTGATTCCGAAAGTGGGCGTGACCAAGGGGCGGTGGGAAGACTGGCTGGGGCGGCGAGGGAAAAGGGAGCTGCAGGGAGCATCGGAAACAACTGAGCGATTAAAGGGATTTGGGGGCCGCCAGCATTGTCATCGCCAAGGCAAGGGAGCATTAGCTCGAAAAAATGCTTGGAGCCACTGGACTATAGAAATGATGCACTAGGCAAATAGCCACAGGGAAACAGGACGTTCCAAAAGAGAAGGACCGGGTAGGAAAGAGTGAGTAGGTTAATCTGCATTTCCATGTCTGCTCACTCGGAAGGCCGTGGGATTGCCAGCCAACGACTGCTGCATTCTGGCCATTTCGGCCGTAGAAGTAGTTCCCGGTCGGATACTGTTTACGAATTCAGCCAACGAAGACAGACAAAAGCCTTGCCTCCAGGTGGCGCTGTACACACGGCTGTCGGTAAATGAGAAGGGAGAAATATCACAGGAACTTCAGTTTCCAAGAAAAAACAAAGAACTTTACCGGAGTTTGTACACAGTGAAAGAAAAAAAAAGTAAGATAGCACACGAACTTGTCTCAAAGAACAAACAAAGAACTTAACAAGAGTGGACTCAGTGATCACGCTAGGATTTTTTGAAACCTGTACAGTTGTACCTGTCTTTTACCTTGCATGAAGTACTTTCTGAAATACCGGTTTTCTCAACACAACACTCCGTACTTTATATATTTTTTAAATGTAAAAATAAACAAATTTTACAAACATCTGTAGAAAGTAAATATTCGTGTGAGCTTTTTTCCCCCCAAATTATCTCATTTTGCGGCAAGATTCAGTCTTTACAAAATACTCACTTGCTGAACAAAAGTCAAAACTGGTCGATTGTCCTCCATGCAAACTGAGCATCATCATCCTAATGGCCTGATTATTCCCCCCAAGCGATTTCGTTGTTTGCTCTGCACTAGGTATTTGATAATATAAACCGGTTACAGTAACCGAGGACCTACAAAAGTTTCGGGGTTTCTCTCTTTTAATCGATAATTTACCCGTAAATGCCGGTTAACTTGATCACTGGTTTAGACACAGTGAAAGTTAGAGATGGGTATCACAAACTTCACTCCCAGAGAACAAAAAGAAAAAAGAACATAACCGAAATTCAGAGAAAGGTAAAGTAAGATATTACGCGACCTTCAGCCACAAGAACAATGAACTTTGCCCTAGTGTTGACCGAGTTAAAGGGGAGATAAAGCTCTCCTCAGACAGAACCTTCCAACAACATAGTACTCTCAGTTGTGCAAACAGTCCCTGTATTCTCTAGTTTCTCAGTGCATTTTTCCATGTTATGTTCTGCAAACTGTTCTACACAACTAAACTTACAGCGCTTTCCAAATTTTACTCGCTGAATGTGAGTAGAATTAACGGAACTGAGAGTAGACACAGTTAATTTTTAAGTCACTACACGACGCCTGTCAATCAGAAGGAACCTGGTTAGATTTCGCATTCGGGGGGAAAAGGAGGGGAGAGAGGGTATTTTTCGGACTGACCGGAACTGGGGTCAACCCGACCTAAAAAAAAAAAGGTGAGTACCTGGGATTTCCCCAGGAAAACAAAGACAACGAGGACAAGGTGCTGGCATCCCTACCCCAAATGCCGCAATAGCATAGACATGTGAAGGCTGTAACACTTCACACCCTCACGGCGTGCAAATGCTACAGGTCATGGTAGTCTTACATCTTATATTCTTCCCGTGCCGTTAACGTTACATAAGGCTCGCATGGTAGTTCGCCAAGTTTTCAAGTTCTCGGCGAGCTTTTCAACCTCATCAAGGGATTTTATGCCTACTAATTTGGCCTCTTCTAACAGTGCCCTCTTTTGAGTTTCACGTGGTCGAGCTTTTTCTTTGGCCTGTTGTGTTCCACTTGATAACTTGTTCTGGGATTCTCTGGACGTTTCTTCTTATCATGTGACCGACATATGCCCATTTCCTTTTTCTGATCGCCCATGAGACTGGTTTTTGTTCGCTCATCTGTGTTATCTCTGCGTTGTTCTTTAATTCATTCTATTTTATGCCGAGTGTTTTTCTTAGCAATTTGTTTCCAAAAGAGTCTAATTTGTTGTCTATTTTTTTTGTAGTTGTTTTTCAGCTTTCGCATGCATAAATGAGGGCTGATATTACATTTGAACTGAATAGTCTTAACTTGGCTTTTGTGCTTATAACTTTTGCATGCTATGTGTTCTCAAGATTCTTGAAGGTCAATGGTGCTTTTGCCATTCTGATTCTAACTAATACATAATAGTTCAGAAATGAGGGAAATTGAACAAAGGACATCTATCGCTCTTCAAAAAGTAAAGCAACTAAAGTGGCTGGGAAGAGGAACAGACAGAACTACAAAACTAAGATGTTTAAGAGCATGCATCTTTCCCATCGCAACACATGCCTATGAGGATTGGACACTTAACAAAATAGCTGAGAAACACATAAATGTCACTGAATGTAAATGCTACAGAAGAGTTCTTCAAATATCATGGACATAAAAAAGAACACAGATGTCCATACTGCAAGAACTTAAGAGGGGTGAGTGATACGTTCTCGGTCTAAGGTACAACGGATTATTTGTGAACAACATTTTTGGATTATTTCTCAACATAGTCCCCTTGCACGTTTTTGCACTTAGTCCAGCGATTCTGGAGCATATGAATCCTTTCTTTGTAAAAGTCAGCATCTTGTGCCAGTAGAAAGTAATCATCTGAAGCAAATTTGCGACCACTGAGCTCCTTTTTGAGTTTGGTAAACAGGTAATAGTCCAAAGGGGCCAAATCTGGGGAATAAGGAGGATGTTCAAGAAGCTGGAAGCCACATTCATGAATGGTGGCCATTGCCACTGCCGACTTGTGAACTGGAGCATTGTCGTGATGAAAGATGACTCGTCTCGTCAATTTCCCTCCACGCTTTTCCTTCAATTTGACCTGCAGTTGCTTCACACATTAGCGTAATAGGCCCCGGTGATCGTTCTGCCCTTTTGAAGATAGTCTACCAATAACACACCTTCTGAATCTCAAAAGATGGAAGCCATCACTTTGCTTGCACATATAACCACCCTTGCTTTCTTCGGAGGTGGGGTTCCATGATGTTTTCACTTTTCACTGTTTTGACTGTTCTTTGGTTTCTGGTTGAAAATGATGAACCCAAGTCTCATCCATAGTCACAAATTGCTGAAGAAACTTTTCAGGATTTGCAGAAAAATGGCCAAGATTGTCTCTTGACATGTTGAGAAGCTGTCGTTTGTGATCAGCTCCAAGAGGTTTCGGGACCCATCGAGTAGAGACCTTTGTCATTTGAAGATCATTGTGAATAATGGCATGAACACGTTCCTAGGAGATGCCTGACTCAGTAGCAATGTACCGCTCAGTTAGTCATCGATCTTTATGTCATGGATTCTGCCGGTAGTTTCATCGATGGTTACCATTCTTGGTCTTCCTGGATGGGGATCATCTTCCAGACTCTCCCTTCTATGTTTGAATTGAGCTGCCCATTTCTTCATTGTGCTGTAAGAAGGGGCACTCTCCCCTAGCCTCTATCATATCCTCATGGATCTCCTTCGACGATAAGCCCTTGATGCAGATGTAGTGATTTCTCAATGAGAAATTTTATCCATTTTCTCAATTTCTGCCACCCCTTGCCACTTCAGTAGCCTTTAAAAAATTGATTGCAGTTGATTTCTCGAAACTTGGTGTTTAATCTTATATTAACCTGATCTACAAATGCACCTAATATCAACTGTGTCATTCAAGTATTTGTACTTTATGTCGAGAACATATCAATCAACCCTTGTAATACTGAAGAAGGCTGGCTAGTAAAGAGGATTAAACAGAGAAAACTTGAATATTTTTGACACATTAAACGTCATGAGAATTTAGAGAAGACCGTCTTGGAAGGGTACATAATAGGAAAAAGAAAGAGAGGAAGACCAAGGCGAAGATAGCTGCAAGACATCGTTGATAATCTGAAAATGGATGCATCAGCAGCAGGGCATCTTGCTCACATCCGAGAGGCCTACAGGAGTGTTGTTAGGGAGGCAAAGTTCCGCAAGGGACAGGCAAATGACTGACTAACAGTAGTACACACAGTTAAATTTTAAGTCCTTCCACGACAGTGGACCGTGTACATATCGGTAATTCTTAAAATCTTTTCACGACACCAAACTGTGTACACACAGCGTCATTGTAGGGCACGCGGTTAAATTTTAATTCCTCTCACCACAGTGAATCGCACCACGACGCTAAAATGTGTACACTTAGTTGTTCTTTTTGTTCTTTCTTCACTTCTACCACCAAGACCGCCCGGTGGTTCTACTGAATTTACTCCTGTGGTCCTTGATAGGTCTTGTGGTCCTTGATAGGTCTTGTGGTCCTCTTGTGGCCTCAGAGAGGGCCACAAGAGATCTCCGAGAGGGCCACAAGAGATTCAGAGTATCGCGGGGCTTGGGCCTGTATTCTCGGTGTGTCGCAGAAGCTGGATTGCATGACACTGTGGTTTTCGTTGCACCAGTTTAATTTAGAGGTGGACTTTCTCACTGGAAGACCTCGACGTGTTTTGGATATCAGCATATCCCCGCCGGGTGAGAGGTGGTTGCCCATCCAGTCCATCGTTGGACTTTCTCACCGGAAAACCTCAGCGTGATTAGGATACGCATATATCCCCGTCTGGTGAGAGGTGGTTGCCTATCTAGACTGCACTGGTCCAGTGTCTCCGACTTCAGCATTTTGTGGTCGTAGCCGCTACCCTTCCTAGATTGTGACCAGGACGTAGCTTTTGTCCAAGAGGACGAATCTTGGCCACTAGTAAGTTTCACTCCAGGACTGACCCGGTTTAGGCGTATTATCCCAGTAAGGTCGTCTTTAGGACGTGACCAACCTCTAAAGCGGAGGTACTGTGACATGAGTAGTCATCAAGTTTCACCCCTGGGTTAAACTGGTTTAGGCATATTTCACCATTATGGGTGTATATCGGAGATGACCGCCCTCTAGAGCAGAGGTGCCGTGGTATGAATAGCTCTCGCCGCGATACTACTGGACATACCGATTAAACTTCGCTTTATCCTTCCCATCAGCTTTCCACAGTGGCGCCGCACGGCAACCCTAATCGCAATTTCGCATTTTCTTCATTGGCTGGGAGAAGTTTCACCCCACACGTGGCGGCCGAAAAATCTCGACAGCGATGTCTTAGTTTAACCCCTGGGTTAAGGCGGTTTAGGCAATCTGCCACAGTATGGGCGTATAAAGGACGTGGCCGGCCTCTAGAGCATAAGTGCCGCGATTTGAGTAGTCCTGACCTTGAGACTACTGGTTATTTCATTTAATCATTTCTTTCACTTTTTCAACGGCGGCGCTGCGCGGCAACGCTAATCGCATTTTTCTTCATTGGCCGGGAGGAGTTTCACACCATGCACGGCAGCTGAAGAATCTCACTAGCAGCGGGTACACTTAGTTAATTTTTAAATCATTGCACGATACTGAACTGTGTACACATAGTTAATTTTTAAACCCTTGCGCCACACCAGTTAATTTTTTTTAAAAAGTTCTTGCTCGACATTAAACTAATAAGTTGTCATGTTTGCACAGAAAGGATATACTGTAATAAAGTGTTGATGTTTAAGTATTGTTAATTTTAGTTTAACTAATTCTTTACTTCTTTTTATATCATACACACTCGTAGATGAAAAATACTGGGAAAAAATTGTTTTATTCGAAAAAAAAGCTGACAAATGATGAATATTCGGGAAAAAGTATAACTTTAAAAGTATAACTTTAAAATTTGGCACTTCTTCATGAAGCAGGATTTGCGCGCATATTTATTCATCTTAAGCGACCGAAGTTGACAGTTGTACAGGAGCAAGAGACTACAGGCACCGCATGTAGACTTAATGTTACAGTGACGCAAAATATAAATGTTATAATAAACTCAGAGCATACCTATGACTGGTAAGTATCAATATGTGACTCAAGATTTCAAAGTTTTCAGCAAAATTTTCACATGTAATCTTCATTTTTTTATGTGAACTTTTATCAGAACTGTCATTTTTTTATGCACTGTTATATCACTTTATCTATCAGCCTTGCTCTGACATTTGAAATTCACATCTTGATGAATCTTCCAGTTAGCTAGCTTTACATTTTAAAAAATAAAACTTCCACATTGCTAACATTACATAATTATAACAACTTCTACACCCCTAAATTACATTTTAAAGAAAATTCTAAATAACTAACATTACACATTTTAAAGAAAAATAAAACTTCTACATCGCTACAGTTATATTTTTTAATAAAACTTCTACATCGCTGAAATCATATCTTCATAAAACTTCTACACCGCTAAAATAACATCTTTATAAAACTTCTTCATCGCTGAAGTTACATCATCATAAAACTTCTATATGGCTAACTCTTCATCATCATAAAACTACTAAATCTAGCACTACATCTTTATAAAACATCTACATAGCAAACATTACATCCGTATAATATTCTAAAACGCTAACACTATATTTTTGATAAAATCTCTACACAGTGAACATTACACTTTTCCAAACATACTTCATAGTTAACATCACATCTTAACAAATCTTCACCTATTGTAATATTAACGCCTTTGTAAAATTTCTTCACAGTTAACCTTACATCTTAATAAATCTTCCATCACAGCTAACATTATATCAACGTAAAGCTTCTATATATCGTAAACACATGCACGCAACTAATACAGTTACCTCCTCAATGCTAGCACACAGTAGCATCGCTTACACCACAGCCTCTCTTATATATGTATCACCTTCTCACCACCACACTACCACTAGTATCACCGTCTCTTTTAATATCATACCGTCCAAAAGTATCGACCTCTCCATTAAGGAACTACAGGCATATTCTCCGCTCCCCTCTTTTTCTCGTTCCCAAACAACTCTCTGGCCCATCACTGTCTTTTAGCGAACAACCTCGTCTTTTTTTTTTGCTCAGTTTTTGTTTTGTTCGGCCATCGCTCTCGCTGTAGCGACATCCCCTCCCGCGGTCCTACGCGGATCTACAAGCGAAACTATTATCCCTCGCTCAAGGTACAGACTCCACTTCTCGTAATCGCGTCAACTTCTTGCAATCAGGTTCTCAAATCATCGGATTTGTCACAAGAAATTGAAAAGTTTGTCGCAGTCCCGTGTCCCCCCCCCCCCCCCCCCCTCGTAGCTAGGGCGACTTTATTTATCACGTGATTTCTTCACCGTGTTTCTGGGAGCCTGTGAAGTCCGTGTGACACGTGTCAATACGAGATAATAACTTGGTGCCGGGATCACCGTAAAACTGTTCCCTGGTTTCTTAGCACCGGGCAACAAACTGTCAACTTTAAAAAAAATATATGTATTGGCCAGAGTTTTGCATATGGTTTTGTCTAGTGCAGGAGTAGCCAAACTTGGGCGAGGTACGAGCCATAAAAACCTTCAGATGCTGAAGAGCCGCAAGCAGGCTCGACGAGAGAAGGGTAGAATGAATGAATGAATGAATAATCTTTATTTTTCAATGGGTAAAGAATTGGGCACGCAGGCCCGTCTTACATTCTGCCCTTCATCACTCCATCTTTCATTCTTCCCACACACTTGATTTAGTACAAAAATACAAATTAAATTAGTAAAAACATATCAAAAGAGTGTAAGATTTAACTACTGCATTGAAGGTAAAAGAGAAGAAGTAATTAACCTAATAAAATAGCACTCACGCACACATACACACACAGACATATACATAAATAAAAATACATTGTAAATACAGATCTTCTAACATATGTTTTTTTTTAAACAAACATTAAAATAATTTCTAACAATATCTAACAAGTTGCTTTTCTAACTATGTCACTGAGGTACTTAATGGTTTACGAGCCATGTGTTGAGAGAGTGCTGGCTATTTTATGGAGGCATATAATTACAAGCAAGTAAATAATGAAACAGGTTTGAGTTAAAGGATGAAGTATTACCAATGGATTTTAAATTGTAGGAGAGGGTGTTCCAGAGCTGTTCTGCAGAGTATGCAAGGCTTTTCTTGTACATATCACTTCTGGGTTTAGGAAGAAGACAGTTTTTTAAACGCTGGCTATGTTTAGTGTTATACGTAAACAGTGACCACAAGTAAGGCGGAGCATTGTGCGACAGAATTCTGTGAACAAACTTAAATTTGTTAAAAATGATTCTATTTTTGAGGGGTAGAATTTTGAGTTGTTTGTGTTGATCTACAGTCTGTACTGGGTGTTTGTCACAAATAAGATTTAATGCTCGCTTGTGAAGTGAGTGGAGCCTTTTTGTGTTTGAGACTGGGTAGGGGGAGGGAAGGAACCGGGATTGTATCCCTGGGGCTCAGTCTGTCTTTTACTCACCAAATAATTATAGCGCTTTCAGTTTGCCCTATTAATTGTGTCAGTCATTTGCATGTCCCTTGCGGAACTTTGCCTCCCTAACAGCTCTCCTGTAGGAACTTTGCCTCCCTAACAGCTCTCCTGTAGGCCTCTCGATTGTAAGCAAGATGCCCTGCTGCTGATGCATCCATTTGCAGATTATTAATTGTGATGTTAAAAAAACATAAAGATTTCAGCCTCCATGCTTTCATGAGCCGCACATTTTTATCTCAGAGAACCGCAAGTGGCTCGCGAGTCGTGGTTTGCCTAGCCCTGGTCTAGTGACAGTACACTTTGCAGTTGCCTCTTCCATGTAACAGCTCAAAACGAACCAACTACCTGTAACTCGTTCATAGTTCATAAATTCGAAATGAAACATTGATAGTGAACATCATGAGGCCAACTCTTGCTATATTATCACCATAAATATTTTACTTTCGCTGACATTTCTCGAAGCCAGATAACTAGCTCAAGCCACTAAGTTAGATTTTAATCTCACAAATTAAAACCTTTGATTTTCTCTGATTCCAAACAAGTCCAACCACAAGCCGTTTATTTATATTTAGCTGACACGGCATCTCTAAACACAGCCGTTTGCTTACCTTTAGCTGACACGGCATCTGTAAACACAGCCATTTGCTTACCTTTAGCTGAGACGGCATCTCTAAACACAGCCGTTTGCTTACCTTTAGCTGAGACGGCATCTCTAAACACAGCCGTTTGCTTACCTTTAGCTGACACGGCATCTCTAAACACAGCCGTTTGCTTACCTTTAGCTGACACAGCATCTGTAAACACAGTAGTTTGCTTACCTTTAGCTGACACGGCATCTGTAAACACAGCCGTTTGCTTACCTTTAGCTGACACGGCATCTGTAAACACAGCCGTTTGCTTACCTTTAGCTGACACGGCATCTGTAAACACAGCCGTTTGCTTACCTTTAGCTGAGACGGCATCTCTAAAAACAGCCGTTTACTTACCTTTAGCTGACACGGCATCTCTAAAAACAGCCGTTTACTTACTTTTAGCTGACACGGCATCTGTAAACACAGCCGTTTGCTTACCTTTAGCTGACACGGCATCTGTAAACACAGCCGTTTGCTTACCTTTAGCTGACACGGCATCTGTAAACACAGCCGTTTGCTTACCTTTAGCTGACACGGCATCTGTAAACACAGTAGTTTGCTTACCTTTAGCTGACACGGCATCTGTAAACACAGCCGTTTGCTTACCTTTAGCTGACACGGCATCTCTAAACACAGCCGTTTGCTTACCTTTAGCTGACACGGCATCTGTAAACACAGCCGTTTGCTTACCTTTAGCTGAGACGGCATCTCTAAACACAGCCGTTTGCTTACCTTTAGCCGACGCGGCATCTCTAAACACAGCCGTTTGCTTACCTTTAGCTGACGCGGCATCTGTAAACACAGCCGTTTGCTTACCTTTAGCTGACACGGCATCTGTAAACACAGCCGTTTGCTTACCTTTAGCTGAGACGGCATCTCTAAACACAGCCGTTTGCTTACCTTTAGCTGACACGGCATCTCTAAACACAGCAGTTTGCTTACCTTTAGCTGACACGGCATCTCTAAACACAGCAGTTTGCTTACCTTTAGCTGACACTGGTATCTCCAACGAATGGGCTTTTTTTTGGTTTGATTAAATCGCTCTATAATATCCTGTGTCGCCAGTACTGTCTTCTCCCGCCCTCTCCCCCTACTTCTCACCCCTATATCTCGTCCTTGACTACAAGAACCGCGTCTACAGCGAGCAGAAACCCATCCTCTCGAAGAGTATTATTATTATTTTTCTAACTGGCTCCGAGATTATCCGTTTTTTTTTTACATCTTTTTATGAACATTATGCCCAAATCCTTCTTGACATTATCAGTTTCTGTGAGATTACAAAAGGTGTTAAGTGAGAAACCAGACAAAGCGTTGGAAGAAACGGCACAAAACAAAACATAATTTAAAGAGGTCTAAATAAAGTAATCGATAATTTTACAAAAATATTAATCACTGACTGGGCTTTCGTTCATAGTCATTTTAAAAAAAGTAATGAGAGAAATTCAAAGGAAGCAAATTTTCTGGTTTTTAACGTAAAAGTAATCATGAACTTATGAATGTATGGTATATGGCAGACATTAACAACTTGGTGACGATTATGATACCTACAAGTATGGAACGAACGAAGGAAGGAACTTTATGCTCAAAAAGTGAGAAACTGAACAAAACAGGCCTCTCTGTTTCCAATTTCTCTCAAATGCAGTCTTTGAACTTCAGTTTAATACTAGTATTATATAGGTATATAAACAGTATTAACTATGTAACGAACAAATATTACATAAAATCTCGACATCATTCAGCTGTATAAAACGCACAGGAGAGACAGAGACAGAGAGAGGCAGACAGAGATAGATCGAGACAGAAACAGAGAGAGAGGCAGGCAGAGATAGATCGAGACAGAGACAGAGAGAGGCAGGCAGAGATAGACTGAGACAGAGACAGAGAGAGGCAGGCAGAGATAGATTGAGACAGAGACAGAGAGAGGCGGGCAGAGATAGATCGAGACAGAGACAGAGAGGCAGGCAGAGATAGATCGAGACAGAGAAAGACCGAGACAGACAGAGACAGACAGATACAAAGAAAATGAGAGGCAGATAGGCAGAGAGAAAGACGAGAGAGAGAGACAGACAGACAGAGACAGGGAAAAATGGAGAGAGAGAGAGAGAGAAAGAGAGAAGTGAAGAGAGCACGTTCTTTAAACAAAAACATGCATTTTTCACGCAAGTCAGTCCACTATTCTGCTTTCATCTCCCCAGCCAAGCCACAAATATACAACATAAATTCAACATAAGATCACTGACATAAATCTGCAAAGAACAACATTTTTAAAATGACAAAGTTGTTAACTCTTATTCTTATACACCTATTCAACAAAATAACGAAACTAATTCCATGTGACATAGTTATTGTCACACTGGAGCTTCCAAATAACATTGCTATAGAAATTATAGAAATGATGACTGCGGTAAAACTCGTTCCAATAATGACAAAGATGGAGATGTATGGTTCAGTTTTACAAAAAGATAGAAAGAATGAGGAAAGTGGGCAGGAAAAAGAATGGCAAAAAGCAAAATGAGTATATACAAATAAAGAACACACAACAACCCAATATTTCGGCAAAAAGCCTTTTTCAAGGATCACATACAAAAACAACACAACAGTTATATGTGATCATTGAAAAAGACTTCGTAAAACTGAACCGTACACCTCCGTAGAACACATTGTTCTACAACAACTTGTACATCTGCAGCCGTTCTGTAAATCTGGAGTGATTGCTAAGCAAGTCTAAGGTTCTGTGTGCGGTTGTGTACGTGAGGGGAAGATAGATAGATAGACAGACAGACAGACAGACAGACAGACAGACAGACAGACAGATAGATAGATAGATAGATAGATAGATAGATAGATAGATAGATAGATAGATAGATATAGATAGATAGATAGACAGAGAGAGATAGGGATAGAGAGAGATAAAGACATAGATAGAGAGAAATAGAGAGAGAGGAATAGAAACATATACATGCAAATGGCAGAAAGACAGCGTGAGATAGAGATAGAGAGAGAGAGAGAGAGAGAGCAAGAGAGAGTGAGATAGTGAGAGAGAAAGTGAATGGAGGCGAGAGAGAGGGAGAAGAAAGAAAGAAAAAGAAAGAGAGAGAGAGCAAAGGAAAAAAGAACTAGAGAGAGAGAAAGAAAGAGGCGAGAGAGAGAGAAGGAGAAGAAGGAAAGAAAGAAAGAGAGAGGGAGGGAGCAAGGGAAAAAGAACTAGAGAGAGAGAGAGAGAGAGAAAGAGAGAGAGAGAGAGAGAAAACTGTGTGAAGAAATAGGTTTAATATTAAAACAAAAAAAAAAGTTGAAGCAAATCTCTAATCAAATCATTAGCTGAAATGTCTGTTCTTTCAGTGAAGAGAACAGCATCTCGAAGCGTCCCATAAAAAATGCAGCATTAGTTAATTAATATGACAGAATGCATTGACAAGATTAGAAAATCTTACAAACGTGGACGTCCATACAGGAGAATATGCTTTCACAGCCTGGCAGAAACGCTGAGTAAATACAGTAATATGGCCATACTGGGCAAGATAAGCGCTGAGCACGAAGTAATTGTTACCGATAATTGCTGATCTTCAAGTGGCAGAGAGAGAGAGAGAGAGAGAGAGAGAGAGAGAGAGAAAGAGCCAGAATAAGAGCATTAAAGTTAACAAAGCAAAGATCTTCAGACATTTATTTTCTTCATTTGTCTTTTGTCAGTCCATTCCTGTAGTTTCAACTAGGCCATAATGAGACTGTTAATAACAGCGAAACTGCGAGATTTTATTCGGTTTTTTTTTAAAATTTAAACCGAAATGTCTCACTTCGGTGATCTCAAGGGGCAGTAGATGTATTTACTGACGAATCTAAGTCTACTTTTTTTATTGCCAAATTACATTATCTTACGGCCAGGAACAAGTTTATATTTTTTTGGTAGAAGTTTACCCTAGAAGCTACTCACGTCTGAATAGTTTAGCGAACCGATGAAGAACTCCTACATGAAGTTTACCCTAGAATTTACTCGCGTCTGAATAGTTTAGTGAACAGAGGAAGAACTTTTGCATGAACCGCTGGTCGAGGTGGACGTTGCAGATAAGTGAGACTTTGCAGCTCGCGTCTTCAAACCTTTATTCTGTATGCCCAGGACTTGAGAACGAAAAACTCTAACAGTCAGATAGTACTGGCATTTAGAAGTTAGTGTTGCATGGCAAGACCTTGAAAAAAAATCATAGACAAAGCACTTTTAGAAGTGAGAGTAACAAAAATGACAAGAGGGACATGAACCGCGTGCAAAATGGCAAAGTTTATTAATGCGCTGTTCTCTGGTGGCTAGACCATTGTTCGTTCTAATGAAATTCCTAGTTCAAGTTCGAGGTAGTTTTCTTGTTATTTTTCTTCCCCTCACATCTAAAAATCCTTTGTCTATGATTTTATTTTCGAGGTATAATCATACAATACTGTGTTCTGATACTTTACTGTGTTTTATTATTTTACTGCGAGAAAGCCCTGTTATTTCTTTTTTTTTTTATTAATTATGATGTTAAAAAAAAGATTTCAGCCTCCATGCTTTCATGAGCCGCACATTTTTATCTCAGAGAACCGCTGGTCTAGTGACAGTACACTTTGCAGTTGCCTCTTCCATGTAACAGCTCAAAACGAACCAACTACCTGTAACTCGTTCATAGTTCATAAATTCGAAATGAAACATTGATAGTGAACATCATGAGGCCAGCTCTTGCTATATTATCACCATAAATATTTTATTTTCGCTGACATTTCTCGAAGCCAGATGACTAGTTCAAGCCACCATGTTAGATTTTAATATTTAACCCCCTTTAGCTGACCCTGCATCTCCAGTCACAGTCATTTACCCCCTTAGCTGACATTGTATCTCTAGTCACAGTCATTTATCTCCCTTTAACTGACCCTGCATCTCCAGTCACAGCCATTTACCCCCCCCCCTTAGCTGACACTGCGTCTCCAGTCACAGTCATTTATATCCCTTAGCTGACACTGCATCTCCAGTCACAGTCATTTATCTCCCTTTAGCTGACACTGCATCTCCAGTCACAGTCATTTACCCCCTTAGCTGACACTGTATCTCTAGTCACAGTCATTTATCTCCCTTTAGCTGACCCTGCATCTCCAGTCAGAGTCATTTACCCCCCTTTAGCTGACACTGCATCTCCAGTCACAGTCATTTACCCCCCTTTAGCTGACACTGCATCTCCAGTCACAGTCATTTACCCCCCTTTAGCTGACACTGCATCTCCAGTCACAATCATTTACCCCCCTTTAGCTGACACTGTGTCTCCAGTCACAGTCATTTATCCCCCTTTAGCTGACACCGCATCTCCAGTCACAGTCATTTATCTCCCTTAGCTGACACTGCATCTCCAGCCACAGTCAGTTACCTCCCTTTAGCTGACACTGCGTCTCCAGTCACAGTCATTTACCCCTCTTCCCCCCCCTTTTTTTAGCTGACACTGCATCTCCAGTCACAGTCATTTATCTCCCTTTAGAAGATCTATATCTAACATTACTGGTATTATTCAGTCACTATAACCGAAAGTGAAGCGCAGCGACCAGCAGCTGACCGCAGGCGTCTGGACTGTCAAACAGCCGACCAAAATTCTGCCTCATTTCCAGGCTGGTGTGACTGAGTAACAAGCTCATTCTGGGCAAGGGGACTGGTGTCGCTATAGTCCCTATAGAATAAGCCTCCCCTGTTTGTCTGACTTCGCTTCGGATCTGCAAAAATAGTCGCCGTAACCTATTCCCCATCCGACACAGTACTTGTACTTCAATGTCCTCACCACATCGGCGACAAATAAAAAATCCTGTTCAAAGTTCCAGTGAGACAGACAGACAGACGGATAGATAGATAGATATAGATAGATAGATAGATAGATAGATAGATAGATAGATAGATAGATAGATAGATAGATCCAAAGAGTTAAGAATTGGGCACGCAGGCCGGTCTAACATTCTGTCCTTTATCAATCAACTCTCACTCTGCTGCAGACATTCTACAAATATGCCGCGCATGCAAGTGTAACAAACATAATGACAACAGAAAAGCTGATAAACATAAAATACAAGACAACATTTACGTTTCACTCTTATCCATGCACTCTGTACAGAGAGTAACGGCACACATATTAAAAATGACAACGATTTCAGTGCCATAATAAATAATTAACTGAAATCAGTGGACGTAATAACAATCTAAAATATACTGTTCAAAACACACACACACACAAAAGAAACGAAACACTACTGTAGTCGTAATGGACACCAAATTTCAAACTTGTATCAACATTTTATTTCACGGAATTAATGTTTCAATCTTGGCATGAAGAAACTTTAAGACTTTAACAATGAAATGATGTTTATTAAATTTGGTTTGTACTTTTATTCTTTGCCACTGAGGCCTCCGTTTCAGTAATGTGTATGGCCTCCTCTGGCCTGTATCAGAGAATGACATCTCCTTGACATGGATCCGATTAGCTGTTGGATCTGTTGTGGGATGGCAGCCCACTCTTCCCGCAGTGCAAGAGGCAACTGTCGGAGATTGGTTGGCGCTTCTATTTTTGAACAGTATCACATGTAAGTTTTATGAATCATGGATGCATGTAGTCGACACCAAATAGATACTGGAAATGTTATTTATAGGAAGGAGTACAGCTTTATATATAAATACAAGATGGGTGGGTATTCCAAAGATGATCAGCAGAATAAGCAAAGCTTTTCTTGAAAAGATCAAGTCTAGGTTTTTTCACGTGGTCGACCTCTTTTTCTTCGACCTGTTGTGTTCCACTTGATGGCTTGTTTTGGGATTCTCAGACTGTTTCTTCTCATCATGTGAAAGATATATGTCCATCTTCTTTTTCTGATCACACATGAGACGACAGGCTGTCGTTTACTCATCTGCAGTATATCCGCGTTGTTTTTGAATTTGTTCCACTTTATAACGAATATTTTCCTTAGGCATTTGTTTTCAGAAGAGTCTAATTTGTCTTTTTCTTTAGTTGTTTTCCAGCTTTCACATGCATAAATGAGGGTAGATGTCACATTTTAAATGAATAATATTAACTTGGTTGTTGTGCTTATAACTTTTGAGTGCCATATGTTCTCAAGATTCTTGAAGGTCAATGCCGCTTTCTCAGTTCTAATTCTAACTTCCTTCCTGGTGTCAGTCACTATCCTGGTCCATGTAGCTACCTAGGTATGCAAATTGGTTTACTTCTTCAACAGCTGTTCTTTCTATGTATATTTTTCCTTCTTGATTAATGGGGAAGTTTAAGAATAGTTAAAGAATAGTTTTACGTTAAATTTTTTGATACTTCTAAATTTCATACTGTGTGTGCTTGTGTTTTGGAAGTTTATACTCCTTTCGTGTCCACGTACAGCAGACTGGGTAATGATCACTCAACGAAGTATGAGAGATGTTACATTCATTGTTTTCTGGGTGGGCAATAGTGATAATATAATAATGCTCCAGGTTTGATAAGTCTGTGTTAAATTTATGATAGAGTCACAAAGAATTATGATATATTTGAACTTTAAGGTTGAAATATCATCCATCATAATCGTAAAGTGAGCATATCACAAGGCTGATGCCACTGGATTAAAACACAAAAGCCCAAGAACTAATGGACTTTGATTTGGCAGTTTAAAATACAAAAGCCCAAGAACTAATGGACTCTGATTTGGCAGTTTAACTTCCACCCACATACACTCTACCCCCGATTATTCGAGCCCTTCTCTACGACGAAAACTGGACAGCTGTGAAGACTTACATCACAAGACCTGTTTCCAGATTTCTAGTTGTGTCACGCAGGAGTAGGTTAAAATCGTTAATTCTAATGTCTTCATGGTAATGTTGTTATTTAAACGGCTTTCAGAGAAGCAAAAAAAAAGTGAGAATTTTGGTTTAATATGTGTGTTGTTTCAGGAACTTTACCTAATGGGTGATATACATTCAGATGGCCTATTCGAAGTCCTTTATGTAACCAGTTGTCAGTATGGGGGGAAAGGGGAGGTAATTTTTTTTTTACTCCGTCTACTATTATTGGTTTGAAATATTGTGAATGAGGAAGAGTAAGCCATTACAACCGCCGTTGAGAGGAACGGAACGCTGCTGGATACCAGCGGAATAATGACGCTAACATTCTCGTCAGCGGATCAGAAAACGGCTGTGAATTAAAAACCTTTCTACCAAGGGACGCTGGGAGATCTGTTTACTAGAGGTAAGCTGGGAGATCTGTTTACTAGAGGTAAGCTGGGAGATATGTTTACTACAGGTAAGCTGGGAGATATGTTTACTAAAGGTAAGCTAGGAGATCTGTTTAATACAGGTAAGCTGGGAGATATGTTTACTACAGGTAAGCTGGGAGATCTGTTTAATACAGGTAAGCTGGGAGATCTGTTTATTAGAGGTAAGCTGGGAGATCTGTTTACTAGAGGTAAGTTGAAAGATCTGTTTACTAGAGGTAAGGTGAGAGACCTGTTTACTAGAGGTAAGTTGAGAGATCTATTTACTACAGTTAAGTTGGGAGATCTGTTTACTAGAGTTAAGTTGGGAGATCTGTTTGCTAAAGTTAGGTTTGGAGATCTGTTTGCTAGAGGTAAGCTTGGAGATCTGTTTACTAGAGGTAAGCTGGGAGATCTATTTACTAGAGTTAAGTTGGGAGATCTCTTTACTAGAGGTAAGCTGGGAGATCTATTTACTAGAGTTAAGTTGGGAGATCTATTTACTAGAGGTAAGCTGGGAGATCTATTTACTAGAGTTAAGTTGGGAGATCTGTTTACTAGAGTTAAGTTGGGAGATCTATTTACTAGAGGTAAGCTGGGAGATCTATTTACTAGAATTAAGTTGGGAGATCTGTTTACTAGAGGTAAGTTGGGAGATCTCCACAGGGTATGGCAGCTTCATAGTAGAGTGAGGCGTTCTTGTCACTGAAAGCGGTGTCGTTTTGTAGAAAAGATGAACGATATCAATCCTCAACATGAAGATTATACTTGTATGATTATACAGTATGATCCCTATACCAGAATCTTTCATGTCCAAATTTTTAAAGAAGTAAATTCTCTGGTAAACGCTAGTTACCTGTATCATAAAGGTTGTTATATTATAACAAAAGGGAGTGGAGCTGTATTGGCAGAAGACGTTGTACTTTGAATTCTGTCCGTGAGTGTAAAGGTCAAGGTAAGAGTTTATTTTTTGTCTTAAGTTGTTTCTGATGTTGAAAAAACAAAAGAGTGCGCTTAAGGTTGTATGCCTGACCAGGCATGCATATTTTGACT
This sequence comes from Achatina immaculata, assembly GCA_009760885.1. Lineage (NCBI taxonomy): Eukaryota > Metazoa > Mollusca > Gastropoda > Stylommatophora > Achatinidae > Lissachatina > Lissachatina immaculata. The sequence goes on from CM019718.1 coordinate 6,209,417, forward strand.
GAAGGTTATGACTTTGTTTAGTAACTGTTTTTATAACAAGACTTAAGAAAATGATAGCGACTTAAGAATTATTCTCTTTCAAAAGTCAGACTACAGAAATTGGTAGATTTATTAAAGTAGACTAATAGTAGATAAAAAGTAGAAATTTACGAAGCGAGACAGGCAAAGAACCATGATAATTTAACTCTAAAGATAATAGCTGTTGGAGACAAGTGATGCAGAAATCGGCCGTGATGAACAGCCGAACTATGTCGTGCTACGAAGTTGTTGTTCTCAGTGGGAGAGCGTATGGGATCTTGACCGTCTCCTTGCATTTTTCTTTCACTGTTAGGGTCGTGATGAAATAAATAGCCAGTAATTAGTTCATACACAAATAAGAGACGAAGTTTAATTGTCCGCTGTTTAATTTTGATGTGCCTTTTTAAGGAATGACCCAGCCATACACAACATAAATCCTTCTAAAATTTCGTCTGTTTCTTTCTTACCTTCCCAGTTAGTCATCCTCTTATTAAGTCCCTCATATGTCGCTGAGTGATCACTACCCGGTCTGCTGTACGTGGTCACACAAGGGGTATAAAATGCCTAAACACAAACATACCAGCACCAAATATAGGAACTTTAAAAACTTTAACTTGGAATTATTTTTAACTGATCTAAAAGCTTCGCCTCTTACGTACGTTTTCCAGTTAACAAATCCAGATGAGGCTATCGAATACTGGATAAAGATATTTCGAAATATTTTTGACAAGCATGTCCCCATCAAAGAAATGAGAGTAAAACACGTAACAAAATCCTCGTGTGTAACTCCTGATATCTTGCAACTCATGAGGAAACGGGAATAAGCTCGCAAAAACAGAGATTTCAGTAGCTGTCGTTCACTTAGGAATAAGGTGCAGTATTTAATTAGGCAGGAAAAGAAAAATTACTTCAGAAATTTAGTGAAAGACAAAACTGATGGTAAATCAATTTGGAAAGCGATTAATACTCTTGTAAATAAAAGGCAGCAATCTGACCCACAAACACTTAATGGTGAACATACTTGCACTAACTTCAGTGAACATTTTAGGGAAGAAATTAGTATTCTAAAATCTTCATTACCGACCCCTAATTGCAACCTGAGCGTGTTGAAAACTTTCAGGGACAGTAAATGTGTAAAGCTAAAACAAATTAATATTCCTTTCCTCACAGTCGGTGAGGTTTATAACTATATCCGGTCCTTAAAGAACACTAACTCAGCAGGATTTGATGACATTAGTAACAAGATACTACGCTACGCTGCACCAGTTATCACAGACACACTAACATACTTATACAATTTGTGCATTAACAAACATTATTTCCCTGACGCTTTTAAACTCGCCAAAGTTTTTCATCCTTTTAAATCTGGACAGACTAGTGAGCTCTCAAACTATAGACCCATATCCATTCTGTCATCACTATCTAAACCTCTTGAAAAGCATATACAAAAGTTAACACTGCTCCACATGCAAGAAAACAAGCTACTAATAGACAGTCAGTCAGGTTTTAGACCAAATTACTCCTGCCACACAGCATTAACTAAAATGACAGAAAGCTGGCTGTCTAATATAAATGATGACAAATTGTGTGGTGCTGTCTTTGTTGATTTTAAGAAAGCCTTCGATATGACTGATCATGAAATTGTTGCAAAAAAGTTGGAAGTTTATAGATTACACCATGACTTAATAACATTTATTACATCTTTTCTCTCAGGTAGAAAACAAGTATTTTGCTTTAGAAACAAAATATCTGGCTCGTCTGTGATTGATACTGGTATTCATCAAGGCTCCATTCTTGGTCCTCTTCTCTTTGCTACCTATATTAACCACTTATCACTACATTTAAAGCACTCTTCATGTGATCTTTTTGCTGATGACTGTACTGTTTACAATAGTGACTATGACATCAATAAACTACAGACAACGCTCCAAATTGATATAAACAGTTTGATTAAATGGAGTAATAAAAGCGGTATGTTGATAAACACCAACAAAACAAAATCCATGCTCATCACTACAAGACAGAAACTGCAGAATGCAACAAAAACTTCACTACAGCTTTGTGCTGAGACTAAGGCAATAGAAAATGTTCATGAACATAAAACTCTAGGACTCATCATTGATCAGTATTTAACTTGGAATTCTCACGTACATAACCTAACAAACTTGATGATTGCACAGAAAGTTTACCAATTAGCCAAAAGTAAACACTTTATCGTCAGAGACACAAGAAAGATATACTACATACCAAACATACAAGCACACTTAGATTACTGTTCCACAATCTGGGATTGATGCTCAGTCTCAAACACAGAAAGGCTCCACTCACTTCACAAGCGAACATTAAATCTGATTTGTGACAAACACCCAGTACAGACTGTAGATCAACACAAACAACTCAAAATTCTACCCCTCAAAAACAGAATCATTTTTAACAAAGTTAAGTTTGTTCACAGAATTCTGTCGCACAGTGCTCCGCCTTACTTGTGGTCACTGTTTACGTATTAACACTAACCATAGCCAGCGTTTAAAAAAAAACTGTCTTCTTCCTAAACCCAGGATTGATCTGTACAAGAAAAGCCTTGCATACTCTGCAGTACAGCTCTGGAACACCGTCCCCTACAATTTAAAATCCATTGGTAATACTTCATCATTTAACTCAAACTTGTTTCATTATTTACTTGCTTGTAATTATATGCCTCCATAGAATAACCAGCACTCTCTCAACACATGACTCACCAACCAACAAGTACTAAAATGACATAGTACGAAAAGTAACTTGCTAGATATTGTTACATATTATTTTAATGTTTGTTAAAAACATATGTTAGAAGATCTGTATTTACAATGTATTTTTGTTTATGTATATGTCTGTGTGTGTATGTGTGCGTGAGAGCTATTTTATTAGATTAATTACTTTTCTCTTTTACTTTGAATGTAATAGTTAAATCTTACACTCTTTTGATATGTTTTTTCCTAATTTAATTTGTATATTTGTATTAAATCGAGTGTGTGGGAAGAATGAAAGATGGAGTGATGAAAGGCAGAATGTAAGACGGGCCTGCGTGCCCAATTCTTTAACCTTTAAAAATAAAGATTATTCATTCATTCATTCCTCTATTTCTTTCTTACATCCTCTTCAAGTTAGCCATTCTTTATTTCTCCCTTGCCTCTTCCTTTTCTGTCTTTCTCGTGCTCGTAATTCAAAATCTCTTTCTCACGAAGTGACCAGTCACGTGGGTTTAGCAGCCTTATTAAGAGTCAAAGCTTACGAAACTATAAAACATAATCTACCCAAAAGTTGAACATTTCACCCAGTTTATGATTTATCTTTGTGCGGAATGAAGCAGGTGGTCTAGGGAATTTCAATGTAAAAATAGAACTATAGCAACGAAGAAGGATGACTCCTCAGAAACATAAATCAGAGCGGTCAGTACGCCCCAGACAAGGCAGCTGGTTGTGTCAGTGCTAAGACTATTAGCAGCTCAGGTAAAGAGGAACTAAAAAAAAACTTGAAGCAGAAACAAGAGAGACTTCTATCTCAGACCGAGTTTTAGAGGCTGTCAGTCACTTGAGGAACTGTTCACAGTAGGAAGACCTTGAGATATTTTTTAAAAATATTGTTGTGTGGTCATCTTTCAGTAAGACATATTTGTTGGTCTTAACGGCTTGTGCACTATTCCTTCTTGATTGTGCACTGTTCCTTCTTGATTGTGCACTGTTCAGTAACAATTCAATGGCTGTCCAAACAATCCTGTATTTCGTGTCCAGACAGGTTCTTGAGTACTTTTATCACGTAAAGCTCTAACACGTTCTTGAGTACTTTTATCATGTAAAGCTCCAACACGTTCATGAGTACTTTTATCACATAAAGCCCTAACAGTTTTATTGTCGCTGTCTGTTCTTCTGTAGCATTTACATTCAAAGGCATTTATGTGTTTCTGAGCTGTTTTGTTAAGTGTCCAGGTCTCACAGGCATATGTTGCGATGGGAAAGATGCATGCCCTTAAAAATCTTATTTTTGTAGTTCTTAATAAATGTAGTTCTTAAACATAAATGCCTTTGAATGTAAATGCTACAGAAGAGTTCTTCAAATATCGTGGACACAAAAAAGAACAAATATATCTATACTACAAGAGCTTAATATTGAAGAAGGCTGGCTAGTAAAGAGGATTAAAGAGAGAAAACTTAAATATTTTGGACACATTAAACGTCATGATAATTTAGAGCAGACTGTATTGGAAGGATGCATAATGGGAAAAAGAAAAAGAGGAAGACCAAAACGAAGATGGCTGCAAGACATCGTTAACGATCTGCAAATGAATGCCACAGCAGCAGGCCATCTTGCTCACAACCGAGAGGCCTACAGGAGAGCTGTTAGGGAGGCAAAGTTCCGCAAGGGACATGCAAATGAATGAATGTCTGTTCTTAAGATCTTATTTCTATACACCTAATTTCTTATCTCTGTGTTATCTTAATTATTTTCTATTGTTTATTATGGCGTATATAATTTCTCTTATTTATTTTAACTTCCTTATTTTTCTTCTGTATTGTATGTTCTTTAGTTTTATTTTCTCTATGTTATCTTCACTATTTTATCTTCTTTCTTCATCTTCCTTCTTTTTTCGTCTTCTTCGTGTTCTTATTCTTCTTGTTCTTCTTCCTTCTTTCTTCTTCTTTCTTCTTCTTCTTCTTCTTTCTTCTTCTTCTTCTTTCTTCTTCTTGTTTCTTTCTTCATCTTTCTTCTTTCTTCTTCTTATTTCTTCATCTTCCTTCTTTTTTCTTCTTCTTCCTTCTTTCTTCTTCTTCCTTTCTTCCTTTCTTTTTTTTCATTCTTTCCTCTCTTTCTTCATCTTTCTTTTTTCGTCTGTCCTTTTCTTTCGTCTTCTTCCTTCTTTTTCGTCTTCTTCGTGTTCTTATTCTTCTTGTTCTTCTTCCTTCTTCTTTCATCATCATCATCATCATCATCATTATGCTATTACTATGATTACCAAAACGAATTATCAGTATTATTATTATTTCCAGCTTGAACTGCCCTTCACTTAAAAAAATACACTCAGCGAAAGTGCAACATCTCTCACATATTTCTAACCTTGAATAATAAAAAAAAATCCCCCCTCACCCCCACACTCGAATTTCTGCCAGGTCAGTACACGTATGTACGTGTCCTCGGAGACATGAACCCTGGAGCTGATAAGCCCTCATGTTCATTCCATCATGCGCCTATTTCCTATTTAGATCATTTTGCAGTCTTCCCTCAATCTCGCCCGGTTTCCAAGGAAACCGTAAGAAAACATCCAGATCCGACAAATAATCTGTGGTTTTCTAACTGGCAAAGGTAAAAAAAAAATACTTCCCAGATTTTGTTTCCGGGGGGGGGGGGGGGGTTTAAGTATCTGATTAAGAACGACACGTTTAACTATTTCTTTTCACCATCTAAACATAAAATCTGATTTATCCAAAGCAATCGTAGAAATGTTCGTGAGGACATGAAATGTGTATCAGTGCAGTTGTAGCTTGACGGATTTGTAGCGTAATTTTGTGACACGTTGCTTTCCTTGCGTGGGATTTCTTTTTCATTTTTGTTGTTGTTTTTAAAGAAGCACTGAGATGGACGTAGTAATAAACAAGGCTAGAGGGACATGTTTTCGTGCATGTATGTAATATTTACTCTATGGAAGTGAATGCTTGAAAATCACCAAAAAAACCATAGAAAACAAGTTGAATTCTTTCCAGACTAAATGTTTATGAAGAATTAGAAAAATATTTTGGCCAAAAAACCATAAGAAATAACATCTTATTGGCAGAAATGCAGATGAAGCCACTGACAACAATTATTGAGGAAAGACGCTGGCGATGGTTGGGACATGTGCTCCGAATGACTGACAACTCCCTACCAAAAATAGCACTAAGATGGACACCACAGGGGAACAGAAGTAAGGGTAGACCAAAAGAGGCATGGAGAAGAACAACAGAAAGGATATTGAGCAATAGCGGGCTCACCTGGGCAAGAGCAGAAAAAAAGGCGACGGATAGGCATTTGTGGGAAACCCTTGCGGAAGCCCCATGTGCCATGGGCACTTAAGGTTCAGAGAGAGTGAGAGAGAGAGAGAGAGAATGAATGAATGAATGAATGAATAATCTTTATTTTTCAAGGGTAAAGAATTGGGCACGCAGGCCCGTCTTACATTCTTCCCTTCATCACTCCATCTTTCATTCTTCCCACACACTTGATTTAGTAAAAAATACAAATTAAATTAGGAAAAACATATAAAAAGAGTGTAAAATTTAACTATTACATTCAAGGTAAAAGAGAAGAAGAGAGAGAGATGTAATATTTGCAGAAAAATAGCACGAGTGTAGAGTCAGCACAGCTCAGAAGAAGGTTGTTTGCTCATTGGTCAGAGCAAAAGTGTCCACATGTAGAATCTGTCAGTGTAGCTCGGGAACAAAGATGTTCAACTGTAGAATCTGTCATTAGGGTTTAGAAAAGAAGAATGTGAAATCTGTTAGCGTAGTTCAGAACAAAAAAATGTGAAATTTATTAGCCTAGTTAAGAACAAAGATATCTAAATGTGAAATATGTCAATTAGCACAGTTGAGAACAAAAATATCTGAAATCTATCAGCACAGTTAAGAACAAAGATATCTTATGTGAAATCTAGCAAACATTGTTCAGAACAAAGATATCTAATGTGAAATCTATCAATCAGCACAGTCATTCATTCATTCCTTTGCATGTCCCTTGCGGAACTTTGCCTCCCAAACAGCACTCCTGTAGGCCTCTCGGTTGTGAGCAAGATGGCCTGCTGCTGCTGCATCCATTTCCAGATCATCAACGATGTCTTGCAGCCATCTTCGTTTCGGTCTTCCTCTTTTTCTTTTTCCCATTATGTATCCTTCCAATACGGTCTTCTCTAAATTATCATGACGTTTAATGTGGCCAAAATATTTAAGTTTTCTCTCTTTAATCCTCTTTACTAGCCAGCCTTCTTCAATATTAAGCTCTTGTAGTATAGATATATTTGTTCTTTTTGTGTCCACGATATTTGGAGAACTCTTCTATAGCATTTACATTCAAAGGCATTTATGTGCTTCTCAGCTGTTTTGTTAAGTGTCCAGGTCTCACAGGCATATGTTGCGATGGGAAAGATGCATGCCCTTAAAAATCTTATTTTTGTGGTTCTGTCTGCTCCTCTCCACAGATTCTTTATTTGTTTTACTTTCTGAAGAGCAATAGATGTCCTCCTTTTAATTTCCCGCATTGTATCTCCATTATTAGTTAGTAGTGATCCAAGATATTCAAAACTCTCCACTTCTTCCAGTTTTTCCTCACTGATACATATTTCAGTTGCCTTGTTTGTTTTGTCAGTTGTCATCACTTTAGTTTTCTTTGCATTAAGATAGAGGTTCTGCTCTTCGCTGTTCTTGCGGACTGACATAATTAGTTTTTCCATTCCTTCTTGTGTTGTGGACAGCAATACTGTGTCATCAGCATATCTAATCTCTGGTATTTCATAACCTCCAACTGTTATGGCATCGTAATATTCTTTGTCTAGTTCAGAACAAAAAAAAAAGTGAAATTTATTAGCCTAGTTAAGAACAAAGATATCTAAATGTGAAATATGTCAATTAGCACAGTTGAGAACAAAAATATCTGAAATCTATCAGCACAGTTCAGAACAAAAATATGTAAATGTGAAATCTGTCAGCATAGTTCGGGTATGAAATCTATCAGCATATACTAGAACAAAGATATCTAACTGTGAAATCTATTAGCGTAGATCAGAACAAAGATATCCAACTGTGAAATCTGTCAGCATAGTTCAGAACAAAAGTATCTAAATGTGAAAATCTATTAGCATAGTTCAGAACAAAGATATCTGAATGTGAAAATCTATCAGCATAATTCGGAATAAAAATATCTAAATGTGAAAATCTACCACCATAGTTCAGAATAAAGACATCCGAGAATGATATGTGTAAAACTGGGTAACACCAAAATAGTCCTACAATAAATTACGATCAAAGCATGTGATAGTTCGGATATGTACACTGCTTTCAGTACATATAGTAATCCATGCTATTTTTAAAAAATCTGATTAGTAAGTTAACCTCTCAGAGCCATCATTCTCAGCTCATCTATATCAATTTGTCTCTTATTTAATGGACTTTGGAGTTTTCTATTTTTGGCTAAGGGTTAACAGGTTACAATTTGTTTTTCAATTCTGCACAGGACACAAGGTCGCTTCGCTGATATTTTTGTCGCTTTTCTTGTAGGATATTTTTTGCACTTGCTATTCTGAGCATTTTGCAGCTTGTTAATAAAAAAAAAAAAACCAAGCATAAAATCGAATAGTGAGTGGGCGTGCTGGGCTCTTTCTTACGTAGGCGGGGAACTTAATACAAATACAGCAGATAGGACACAATGAGGGGTCTAGTGGGCAGTAAAGTGATTGAGCACAGGTGTTTGCCGTGGCCGTGACTTGAACCGTGGACTCCGGTAGGGTTAGCAAGCTCTTAACCGCAAGAGAGGAAAACACTCTATCTAGTCGGCCATCTCTCGTCTCTTGAGAATCGTGGTCATTTATTTTTCCGTCTCTGGCTTCTTTGTTTGTGTGTGTGTGTGTGCGTGCGTGCGTGCGTGCATGCGTGTGTGTGTGTTTTTTTTTCATTTTGTTTTTCGAAACCTGTCATGCAACATTGTGATCTGTCACAATGATAAAGTGGGGTAGATTTTAATGAGATTCCAAAGCCATTTGATATATTTCGATCTAAATCTCCTTAACCATGGATTTCCTCCTCCTCCTCCACCTCCCATTCTTCCCATCTCCTCTCTCCAAATGCAGCTTTATTACCAGGAAAACTTATGAGCCAACGAGAATTGCGTTGTACTGTAGTTCTTGGTGTACATGTATCCCTTTCCCCACTTGGACCATCTGCCTTCATCATGCATTTCTCTCGAATTTTTTCCCGTAGTCTTTGGCTGTCCCCAGCCATCTTGCATGGCACCAAGGTCTGAATTCTGCTTTGTCTAGCTTCTACCTTTAGACCTGTCTGGCTCCCGCCAGCACAGCTCTTTGGGTTATGGGGTGACACACAACCACTCTCACTACGGCAAGGTTAGAACTCACGAGGGAGTCCAGGAGAACTGAAAGAGAGGTAAAAAGATAGCCACGGCAACGAGGAATGTGTGATTCTCTCCAAAAGCAGCGTGTGAGACGTTTTTCTCGAAAATGTAACGAAAATGGAGCGGTTTTTGACTCCCCAACAAATATAAGCCATAGGCGGCCGTCCTAGAGCGATCATTCACTTAACAATGCCGCGCCAGCACCGATCAAGAGTCTGACACACTTATGTTTAACCTTAACAATATTGACAGCGGCTGTATGAAATCTATCATTTGATTGATTCAGTTTAAAGCTATCTTTTATTCATGGGATAGATGAGCCCAAAAACAGCCATGCAAGATGGAACATGAAAGTTTCAAACACTGCCGGCGACCTGAAGGCGATCAAGACCCAGTCTAAAACTTATTATAGTCTTCTTAGAGGTATTACCTTTGCGTTTTTATCAGTCTGATTCCCAGTGAAGGCTTTGACGGATAAAAGCATATCCTGAAGTCTAACGAGAACCCTGTTCTTTCTTCACAATCCAGGAAGTCAAGGAAAAACAGTCTAAGCCACACCGCAATCTTACCCCCACGTCTGCGCTGTAGGATTTCCCATAATGGCAGCCTCGTCTGCAAGGAACTCGAACTTTCTCTCGAGAATACAGTTTAGAGAACGATATCTAACAAATCTGACATAACGATGAACTAAGTCTGTGGTTTCCTGAAGCTGCAGTAGTATCAATCCTGACCTTTCTGGCCGTGGTATGACTATCCAAGGAGGGGGGGGGGGTGATGGAAAAAAGGAGCTTCTGAGGCATTCCGACAATCTTAGACGCGTTAGGGGTGTGGCAAAAGGAGGGGGGAGGGGGCAGCACAGAAAAGGTGTAGGAACCACAGATCTAACCAAGGGGCGGCAGCACAGAAAAGGTGTAGGAACCACAGATCTAACCAAGGATCGGCAGCACAGAAAAGGTGTAGGAACCACAGATCTAACCAAGGGGCGGCAGCACAGAAAAGGTGTAGGAACCACAGATCTAACCAAGGGGCGGAAGCACAGAAAAGGTGTAGGAACCACAGATCTAACCAAGGGGCGGCAGCACAGAAAAGGTGTAGGAACTACAGAACTAACCAAGGGACGGCAGCACAGAAAAGGTGTAGGGACCACAGATCTAACCGAGGGGCGGAAGCACAGAAAAGGTGTAGGAACCACAGATCTAACCAAGGGACGGCAGCACAGAAAAGGTGTAGGAACCACAGATCTAACCGAGGGGCGGCAGCACAGAAAAGGTGTAGGAACCACAGATATAACCAAGGGGCGGCAGCACAAAAAGAAGATGTATTAACCACAGATCTAACCAAGGGGCGGCAGCACAGAAAAGGTGTAGGAACCACAGATCTAACCAAGGGACGGCAGCACAGAAAAGGTGTAGGAACCACAGATCTAACCAAGGGGCGGCAGCACAAAAAGAAGATGTATTAACCACAGATCTAACCAAGGGGCGGCAGCACAAAAAGAAGATGTATTAACCACAGATCTAACCAAGGGGCGGCAGCACAAAAAGAAGATGTATTAACCACAGATCTAACCAAGGGGCGGCAGCACAAAAAGAAGATGTATTAACCACAGATCTAACCAAGGGACGGCAGCACAGACAAAAAAAAAGGTGTATGAACCAGATATTTAAACAAAGGGAGGACAGCACCGAAAAGATGTAGGAACTACAGAACTAAACAAATTACTTTCTTCAACCGTCAGTGCCAACAAAACAAAGAAATAAGTAGCCTTGGGACCCAGGTTTAGTAAATCTCAAAAGAATAACAACAAGCGGCTGCTGATTAAGAAGGAAACTTCTGAGAGTTAAAAAAAAAACAATGGAGTATTTATCGAGTAAAAAAGTGTATTTATGTGCTACTTATAAAGGAACACCTACAAATAAAAATTCAAATCGAATGAATTCTTAAAATAAAGATGGCTTTTCTATCAATGTTGAAGTTCTGAATAACCAATTAATCGTTATAAGGGGGCGATAGAAGGGGCGTGTTGGTGTGGGGGTGAGGGTAGGTTGAAGAAAAAACTGAAAACTATCATGGTGGGGGTGAGGGTAGGTTGAAGAAAAAACTGAAAACTATCATGTTGGGGGTGCGGGTAGGTTGAAGAAAAAACTGAAAACTATCATGTTGGGGGTGCGGGTAGGTTGAAGAAAAAACTGAAAACTATCATGTTGGGGGTGAGGGTAGGTTGAAGAAAAAAACTGAAAACTATCTTGGTGGGGGTGCGGGTAGGTTGAAGAAAAAAACTGAAAACTATCATGTTGGGGGTGAGGGTAGGTTGAAGAAAAAAACTGAAAACTATCTTGGTGGGGGTGAAGGTAGGTTGAGGAAAAAACTGAAAACTATCATGTTGGGGGTGAGGGTAGGTTAAATTAAAAAAAAACTGAAAACTATCATGTTGGGGGTGAGGGTAGGTTGAAGAAAAAACACTGAAAACTATCTTGGTGGGGGCGAGGGTAGGTTGAAGAAAAAAACTGAAAACTATCATGTTGGGGGTGAGGGTAGGTTGAAGAAAAAAAACTGAAAACTATCTTGGTGGGGGCGAGGGTAGGTTGAAGAAAAAAACTGAAAACTATCATGTTGGGGGTGAGGGTAGGTTGAAGAAAAAAAACTGAAAACTATCTTGGTGGGCGTGAGGGTAGGTTGAAGAAAAAACTGAAAACTATCATGTTGGGGGTGAGGGTAGGTTGAAAAAAAAATTGAAAACTATCATGGTGTGGGCGAGGGTAGGTTGAAGAAAAAACTGAAAACTATCTTGTTGGGGGTGAGGGTAGGTTGAAGAAAAAACTGAAAACTATCTTGGTGTGGGTGAGCGTAGGTTGAAGAAAAAACTGAAAACTATCATGGTGTGGGTGAGGGTAGGTTGAAGAAAAAACTGAAAACTATCTTGGTGATGGTGAGGGTAGGTTGAAGAGAAAAAAACTGAAAACTATCTTGTTGGGTGTGAGGGTAGGTTGAAGAAAAAACTGAAAACTATCTTGTTGCGGGTGAGGGTAGGTTGAAGAAAAAACTGAAAACTATCATGTTGGGGGTGGGGTTAGGGTGAAGAAAAAAAACTGAAAAATATGTTGTTGGCGGTGAGGGTAGGTTGAAGAAAAAAACTGAAAACTATCTTGGTGGGGGTGAGCGTAGGTTGAAGAAAAAAACTGAAAACAATCTTGGTGGGGGTGAGTGTAGGTTGAAGAAAAAACTGAAAACTATCATGTTGGGGGTGAGGGTAGGTTAAATTAAAAAACTGAAAACTATCATGTTGGGGGTGAGGGTAGGTTGAAGAAAAAACTGAAAACTATCATGGTGTGGGTGAGTGTAGGTTGAAGAAAAAACTGAAAACTATCTTGGTGGGCGTGAGGGTAGGTTGAAGAAAAAAACTGAAAACTATCTTTGTGGGGGTGAGGGTAGGTTGAAGAAAAAACTGAAAACTATCTTGGTGGGGGTGAGGGTAGGTTGAAGAAAAAACTGAAAACTATCTTGGTGGGGGTGAGGGTAGGTTGAAGAAAAAAAACTGAAAACTATCTTGGTGGGGGTGAGGGTAGGTTGAAGAAAAAAAAACCTGAAAACTATCATAGTGGGGGTGAGGGTAGATAGAAGAAAAAAAAACTATCTTCCAGTAGCATTTTATGGGAGACAATATAACAGGAAAAACAAAATAAAGAAATGCTAAGTCTAAAATAACACAGAATAATATGTTCGGTAGTAAGTTAAAATAGGAAGTTAAAATAATAAGTCAAAATAGAAAGCTGAAAAAATAAGTTAAAAGGGAAAGTTAAAATAATACGTACAAATAGTAAGCTAAAATAAGAAGCAAAAATAGTAAGTTAAAATTGAAAGCTAAAATAATAAGTTAAAATTGAAAGCTCAAATAATAAGGGCACACGGGGCTTCCGCAAGGGTTTTCCACAAATGCCTGTCCTTCGCCTTTTTTTCTGCTCTTGCCCAGGTGAGCCCTCTATTGCTCAACGTCAGGATAAAATAGCAAGTTAAAATTGAAAGCTCAAATAATAAGTTAAAATCGAAAGCTAAAATAATAAGTTACGATTGAAAACTAAAATAATAAGGTAAAAGGGAAAGTTAAAATAATAAGTAAAAATAATAAGTTAAAATTGAAAGCTAAAATAATAAGTTAAGATTGAAAGTTAAAATCGAAAGCTAAAATAATAAGATTGACAGTTAAAATAATAAGTTAAGATTGAAAGCTAAAATAATATGTTAAGATTGAAAGCTAAAATAATAAGTTAAAATTGCAAGTTAAAATAATAAGTTAAAATTGAAAGCTAAAATAACAGGGAGTAAGAAGTAAGAGAAGTACCTCTTCAAACACAAAACTAGAAGGATGTTAAGAGAACATCAGCGAACAAAAGTGAACATCAGCGAACAAAAGTTGATTAAATAGCCAAATTTTCTTTAAGTTCTAAGTTACCAGACTATGTCTTTTTTTAATATAACATTTTTAAAAAGTTCTCTAACTGTGATGTTTAGTATAATGTAATCAGTTTCCGACAAATCTGAAACAAATAGGAATATATAACATTTCCAGTTACTGCTAAGTCCCAGGTCAAAAAGGTTAGACTTGAAACATAATAAAAGACCCCTCAATCATTAACAGTTAGAGAAGCCAAAAAATTCTAAACAAGGAGAACAGCTGACGCGGAATTTCGCTAGATAATGTAATTTGAACTTAATTTATGTCCATTCTACGTCAATTGTGATTCTTCGGACACATGAATGTACATACGGGTTTAAGTCCAAGGTACAAGTCTTTCTAGCTTTATTTAAACGACATTTACAAGTTCTTCTAGCGTTATTTAAACGGCATATACAAGTCTTTCAGGTTTTGTTTAAACGACATAGAAGTTCTTCTAGATTTGTTTTAAACGGCATAATTCAAGTTCTTGTAGTTTTGTATAAATGACACATGCAAGTTCTAACTTTTTTAAAACGACATATACAACTTTTTCTAACTTGCTTAAACGACATATGCAAGTTTTTCTAAATTTGCTTAAACGACATATGCAAGTCCTTCTAGTTTTGTTTAAGCGATAGAATCGGAGTTTTAAAAGGGAGCAGGAAGGCTGATGGAGCATGACCAGACCCTCTCACATCACGAAGCTAGTGGGTCTGTTACCCGCTGCCCACGACCTTCAGTTGACCCAGTTGTAATAACTGACACCTAACACACAGGTAATCTTAAGTGACAGTGTCGCTTTCTCGTTTGACATCTGTGGTCAGTTTTTAGTCTACCTCTTTAATACCCACAGCTACAATCATCATCATCATCATCATCATCATCGTCTCAGTGTTTGCTACCGTCACTAAATGAACAATGGTTTTGATTTGTTTTCTGTGACAACACTGAAAGTGAATCTCTTTTAGAAGACCCAACCATGGTTTTAGATATAGTGTAATTGATGATGCAGATATAATCAAATAATACCACAGATACAGTACAAATAATGTCACAGATGTGGTAACAATAATGTTACAGATAATGTACAAATAATAATAGATAGTGTAGAAATAATACGACAGATACAGGGCAAATAGTGTCACAGATAAAGTAACAATAATGGTCAATGATATAGTACAAATAATGACGTAGATATAGTACAAATAATGACGTAGATATAGTACAAATAATACCACATATGTCATCATCATCAATCCTCCATACTCCCACTAGATCATAAGGCATCAACAAATGTTCTCCAGCCAATCCGTCTTGAGCAAGCCAGGATACCTCGAGCCATGTCTTCCCGGCTTTCTATAGTTCTTCTTGTATTGTGAGTCTCCATGTTCCCAATGCCCTGCCCTCTTTATTTTCCATTGAGGTGTCCAAATCAGGGTGATATAGAGGTGTCTTGTTCTTTTCATTTTTAGTATTTTATGCCTAGCCATTTCCATCTTCGTCTTTTGACCTCTTTAGTGATGTTCTCAATGCCTGTTCGTTTGGTTATTTCCTCCTTTGTCACACGTTCTTCCCAGAGTACTCGTAAAATTTTTTTCTGAGGCATCTTCCTTCAAATCCCCCCAGTCTGCTTTCAGTTCTTTGACTGGTTCTTCATTATTTCGGCACACCACAGATATAGCGCAAATAAAATCACAACAAAAAAAAACAATAAAGCCACAGATATTGTACAAACAGTGTCACAGATATAGCACAAATAATATCACAGATATAGTACCAAAAAAGTCTCAGATATACCAGGGGTGATTGATAAGTTCTCGGCCTAAGGTACAGCGGATTATTTGTGGACAACTTTTTTGGGTTATTTCTCAACATAGTCCCCTTGCAAGTTAATGCACTTAGTCCAGCGATCCTGGAGCATACGGATCCCTTCCTTGTGAAAGTCTCTTGTGGCAGTAGAAAGTGGCCTACAGCATGAATGACGTCATCATCTGAAGCAAATTTGCTACCACTGAATTCCTTTTTTTAGTTAGGTAGACAGCCGAAGGGGCCAAATCTGGCGAATAAGGAGGATGTTCAAGAAGCTAGAAGAATGGCGGCCATTGCCATAACCGACTTGTGAACTGGAGCATTGTCTTGATGAAAGATGACTCCTCTCGTCAATTTCCCTCGATGCTTTTCCTTCAATTTGACCCGCAGTTGTTTCACAAGATTAGCTAATAGGCCCCGGTGACCGTTCTGCCCTTTTGAATATAGTCTACCATTAGCACACCTTCTGAATCCCAAAAGATGGAACCCATCACTTTGCCTGCAGACAGATCCACTCTTGCTTTCTTTGGAGGTGGGGATCCATGATGTTTCCACTGCTTTGACTGTTCTTTGGTTTCTGGTTGAAAATGATGAAACCAAGTCTCATCCATAGTCACAAATTGCTGAAGAAACTTTTCAGGATCTGCAGAAAAATGACCAAGATAGTCTCTTGACAGGTCGAGACGCTGTTGTTTGTGATCAGTTCCAAAAAGTTTCAGGACCCATCGAACAGAGAGACCTTTGTCATTTGAAGATCATTGTGAATAATGGCACGAACACGTTCCTGGGAGATGTCCAACTCAGTAGCAATGTACCACTCAGTTAGTCGTCGATCCTGCATGATCATGTCATGGATTCTGCCGGTGGTTTCATCGGTGGTTACAGTTCTTGGTCTTCCTGGACGGGAATCATCTTCCAGACTCTCCCTTCCATGTTTGAAATGAGGGGCTCATTTCTTCACTTTGCTGTAAGAAGGGGCACTCTCCTCTAGTCTATACCATATCCTCATGGATTTCCTTCGATGAAAAGCCCTTGATGCAGAAGTAGCGAATAGCTGCTTGATGAGAATTTTTTTTTCCATTTTCTCAATTTCTGCCACCCCTTACCACTTCAGTAGCCTGTAAAAAAAACTTGGTTGCAGTTAATTTCTTGAAACTTGGTGTTTAATCTTATATTAAAATGATCATGATCTACAAATGCACCTAATAGCAACTGTGTGTTTCAAGTATTTGTACCTTATGTCGGGAACTTATCAGTCACCCCTCGCAGTACAAAAATGTCACATGTCAAAGACATAGTTCAAATAATATCACAGATATACTACACAAATGTCACAGATATAGTACAAATAATATCATAGATATATTACACATAATGGAAATGGCAAGCAGTATTTATCCTCTGTTTTCCGTTTCTCATCCAGTTTCAGAAAAGCCGGAGGCAGAAATCTGGAGTGGAAATTTCCAACAAAATTCAGCACAGGCTTAATACTAAAACATGAACTCACTTTACGCTAAAGTTCAGTGGTTCTCAAACGGCTTCATTCACAGCCCATTTTATAGCTGACAAGTTAAAAATCTCCTAATCTACTACTACACGATGAAAGTATTGTTAATAGCAAGAAAAAATCTAATGTAATAAATTGAACGATTTTGTTTTAAGTTTTTATCAAGATAAAAGAGCTATCAATGTTTACATTTCAACAATCATACATAAAATATGAAACGAAACAGCCTTAAATTCCCCTGACTTTAAGCCCAGTAGAGCCATACTTTACTAATAGCCCAGTTTTTTAAACTAATTATCTCATACTACGCTCTCGGCATCGATCTTGCGGTTACCAGGGACCAGATATAAGTCTGGGGAGAAAAGAATAGGGCCACATCCACCTTCAGTAAAAAAAAAATCGTAGCGTTACATGGCAGAGCTACTTGGAGAAGGGAAATTATGAAAGTGCTCAGAGACAAGGAATACACATGGAGGGAAGCTGAGAACAAATCCAAGAACAGGGATGACTGGAGAACGTTATCCGCGGCCTATACTCCCAAGGGAGTGACGACGACAGCGATGATGAGACTGTCACCAAGGGTCATCATTCTCCACTCTTCAGAACTACTGCGTCATATTAATATCCCCTTTTTTCGGGAGGGGAGGGAGGAAGGGGGGAGATATGAAAGATTCCCATGTGCGCCATGAGGAAAGGTTTGTTGACATTAGAGATGCGCACAAGCTCTGAGCTAAGAGAGACCTTTCCAAAAAGTTGGTCAGTAATGGTCAGTAGTACGGTCCCCCTTGGCAACGATTCTGACAGGATTTGAAGTTCGTTCCTGTAAAGTTTAACGTAACAATGACCTTGAATCGAATACTTACGTGTCTGGAAGAGATCTCTGCATTATGTTCCACAAGTAGGCAGCATGGGAGAGAGCGAGAACGAGAGAGAGAGTTTCTCAGTGAGAAAGATACAATTTATAAGAGTCAGAAAGAGGGTTTATCAGAGTCAGAGACAGATAGTAAGAAAGAGTTTCTCAAAATCAGAGAGAGACAGAGAGTTTTTCAGTCACACACAGAGAGAGAGAGAGAGAGAGAGAGAGATATTCTCTAATTGAGGTGAGAGAGAGAGAGAGTTTCTCAAAGTAAGAGAGAGAGAAAGAGAGAGATTCTCAAAGTCAGAGAGAGATTCTCAAAGTCAGACAGAGAGAAGGAGAGAGTTTCTCACAGTCAAAGAGAGAGAGAGAGATTCTCAAAGTCAGAGAGAGAGAGAGATTCTCAGAGAGAGAAAGGGAGATTCTCAAAGTCAGAGAGAGATTCTCAAAGTCACAGAGAGAGAGAAAGAGAGAGAGTTTATCAAAGTCAGAGAGAGAGAGACTTTCTCGAAGTCAGAAAGAGGGAGAGGGAGAGAGAGAGAGAGAGAGAAATTGAATGATTGATCTTTATTTCAAAAGGATTAAGATTTGGGCACGCATCCCAGTCTGACATTCTGCCCCATATCATACAACTTTCACTCTGTTTCAGACATTCTATAAATATATTGGTCATATAACAGACATAATTAACAATAAAGTAACTACATACACATAGACATGACTAACAGCATACATATATAAATAACTAACCACATAACACATATAAATGATTAACTACATACATATTTAGATGGCTAACTATATACACACATAAATGACTATCTATCAAACAAAAATTTCATTACTATTTAGAATAAACAATTAACTGAATTCGGTCTCTGTAAGAGCAGTCTAAAATAAATTTTAAAGTTTTACGACTCATGGAGGCATGTAGTCAACGTCAAACAGATATTGGAAAAGTTCGTAGTTGTAGGTAGGAGTTTAGTTTATATTTTTTATACAGGATGGGAGGGTATTCCAAAGATGAGCAGCAGAATAAGTAAAGCTTTTCTTGTAAAGATCAAGTCTAGGTTTTGGAAGACTTGTGTTATTCAAGCGTTGACACTGCTGGCGAGATTCTTCGGATGCAGCGCGTGGAGCGAAACTCATCCTGGGCAATGAAGAAAATGCGAAAAAGAAATCAGGGTTGCCATGCGGCGCCGATGTGAAAAGGTTATGGAAAGGATAAAGTGAAGCCTAGTCGGTATGTCCGGTGATCTCGTGGCGAGAGCTACTCATACTAGGGCACCTCTGCTCTAGAGGCCAGCCACGTCCGTTATACACCCATGCTGGTGAAATAGCCTAAACCGGCTTACACCAGGGGTGAAACGTGATGGCTAACGCATGCCACGGTAACTCCGCTATAGAGGTCAGTCACGCCCTAAACACGTCCATACTGGGATAATATGCCTAATACGGCTCAACCCAGGGGTGAAACTTACTAGTGGCGAGGATTCGTCCTCCTGGACAAAAGCTCCGTCCTGGTCACAACTAGGAAGGGTAGTGGCAACGACCACAAACTGCTGAAGCTGAAGACATTGGACCAGTGCAGTCTAGATAGGCAACCACCTCTCACCCGGTGAGGATGTATGTGTATCCTAATCAGAGGTTTTCCGGTGAGAAAGTCCAACGCTGGACTGGATGGGCAACCACCTCTCACCCAGCGGGGATATACTGATATCCAAAACACGTCGAGGTTTTCCGGTGAGAATTTCCAACTCTAGATTAAAATGGTGCAACGAAAACCACGGTGTCACGCATTCCCGCTTCTGTGACCCACCAAGAGTACAGGCTTAAGCCCTGCGATACTCTGAACCTCTTGGTGGTAGAAGCGAACGAAGAAGAAGAAGATTCAAGCGTTGGGTGCACTTTGGGCTCAATTTAAACAGATTCCATAGTTAAGGCGGAGCATGCTGTGAAAGAATTTGATGTACCAACTTGGCTTTGTTGAAGAGGAACCTGTTCTTAAGAGGCAGTAGTTTGATACGTTTGTGCTGGTTAGTTATTTGTGTTTGATCTTCGTCACTAATGAGCTTTACTGCTCGCTTTTGAAGTGAGTAAAGCCTCTGTGTATTTGACACTGAGCAACCATCCCAGATTTTTTAGCAATAGTCTAAATGTGTTTGTATATGTGAAATGTAATATGTGTTCCTTGTGTCTTGATCGATGAAGTGCTTAGTTTGGGTAAACTGGTATACTTTTTGCGCGATGAGTTTTGTTAGACCTTTCACGAGAGTTCCAGGTCAGATGTTGGTCAATAATAAGACCTAGTGTTTTGTGCTAGCTAACATTTTCTATCTGTGATGTTCCCATACAGAGTCGAAGTGTTGGGTTTTTTTTTCGCGTTTTGTAGTTTCTGTCTTGTTGTTATGAGCATTGATTTTGTTTTATTAGTATGTATAATCATGTCATTACTGTTGCTCCATCTAATTAGATTGTTTAACTCGGCCTGAAGAGTTGATTCTAGGTGAATATAGTCGTAGTCAGTGGCGTAAACTCTGCAATAATCGACAAAAAAGGTCACAAGAAGAGTGTTTACGATGAAGTGGAAGATCATTGATATAGATAGCAACGAGTAACGGGACTAGAATAGAACGTTGCGGAACACCAGTGTCAACTATAGCAGAATTTG
Organism: Achatina immaculata; assembly: GCA_009760885.1. Classification (NCBI taxonomy): domain Eukaryota; kingdom Metazoa; phylum Mollusca; class Gastropoda; order Stylommatophora; family Achatinidae; genus Lissachatina; species Lissachatina immaculata. The sequence goes on from CM019718.1 coordinate 6,229,842, forward strand.
ATAGAGAATTGTTCAAGAATACTACCTGTTGTCTGTCTGAAAGAAATGATGGAATTAATTTATAAGGCCAGGTGCAGTCTAAAAGTCTTTATTTTTGTACAAGAATATCATGGTCAATCATATCAAATGCCTTTCTGAAGTCGACAAAAGATGGCACCACATAGTCTGTCGTCATTTATGTTTACTAACCAGTTTTCTGTCATTTTGGTGAGAGCTGTGTGGCAGGAATGACTGGGTCTAAAGCCTGACTGACTGTCTATGAGTAAATTGTTCTCTTGCATGTGTCGTATAATTATTTTGTGTATGTGTTTTTCGAGTGGTTTAGATAACGACGATAGTATGGATGTTGGTCTATAGTTGGTAAGATTACTGGATGAACTAGATTTGAAGAGAGGATACACTTCAGCAGTTTTAAAAGCCTCGGGGAAAGAGCATTTTGCAATGCCCTGATTGTAAATGTATGTTAGTGTATGTGAAATGACAGGTGCAGCATAATGTAAGATATTATTGCTAATATCGTCAAGCCCATCTTTACTGTTGTTTTTTAAGGATAAGAGATAACTGTAGACTTCACTGACTGTTAAGAATGGAATGTGTAACTGTTTACATTTAGTACATCTGCTACCCATGAATGTTTGTAGTTCATGTGAGTTACATACAGGGGCTGGTATTGATGATTTAAGAATGTTGATTTCTTCTCTGTGCGCTAGTGTATGCATGATTGCTGGCTTGAACATCAATTTCTTTTCTTTTATTTGATAGGGTATTTATGGCTTTCCAAATTGATTTACAGTCAGATTTATTCTCTATTAAATTCCTAAAGTAATTTTTTTATCCTGTCTTATCAAATATGAACTTTGTTTCTGAGTGAACGGTGGGTCCTTGATTTTGTACGCCCGGTCATGTTCTCTCATGGCATGTAATATTTCAGGTGTTATCTAAGGCGACTTCCTCTGGTGTTTTACTCTCACTTCTTTCATGGGGACATGCTTGTCTAAAATATCCTGAAGATCTATAGCCAATATTCTATTGCCTCATTAGGGTCAATTAGTTGGTACACGTTTGTCAGTAAAGATCCTTGGAAATCATTAAGGAATAATTCTAGGTTAAATTTTGTGAAGCTTCTAAATTTCATACTGGTGTGATTGTGTTTAAGAAGTTTATACTCCTTTCTTGTCCACGTACAGCAGACTGGGTAATGAACACTTTAAAATAGTATTCTGTTCCGTGTGATTTACTGAATACTAACGCCCCAATATGGCACTAGAAAAGATGTATCTATTGTGTTTAAAGGTCCAGGAGAACTATGAATAAAAGTTAGTTACTCCATCTCTCATGATCAGATTAGACAGATTGATCTGAGAGACTACGATTTGTGTTCTGTGATACACTCAGAGAACAATACACCCAGGAAAGCTCCTTCTTCCACTGGACAACAACAGAACATCTGGACCCCATAATTCAAGCTTACAAAAGTAACTCAAATGTAGAAACAGTCAAGAGTGTAGTTCAGATTCAACAGACAACAAATTTATTGATGCGGAAGATGTGGATGATGGATATGACGATGGTAGGAACAACTGTTGTCCAATGACAAAAAGTGAAACATGAAAAACTTCCCGGGCACACAGTCCGTGCCATAAGAAAGAAACATTCTACCTGCAAGCAGTTACCAAAAAAAAAAAACACACAGTACTTACTAATGTCTGGAATGAATAACAACTTCTAGAATAACACTTCATCTTCCAGAATAATAAAAACCAAATAGTAATCTCTGGTCCTTCCAAGGACACTACAACAAAATTCCTATCATACTATTACAAAGAAAACCTTGTCCTAAAAAGGACAACACAGCACTACTAAACTCAACTAGGACATGACTGAATTCACTACAAAACTATTGACTTGCCTCTATCACACGATCCTCATACTCCTAATACAATCACCATAATCCTCCCAAATAAGCTCCCAGTACTTTTATATAACCCCCATTTACTTCGCCATCCTTCCAGAACTTTCACTTCGTGAAATTCACTTTCACGCAAAAAAGATAACTGTTCTGAGCTTCACCAAAACACGAGATTTATAACTCCATGAAGTTGACAAGTCGTAAACAACATAACCTTGAACTTTCGTTTCTAAAGCAAACGATGAAATCTTTAAAACTAAATTTAGACTGTTAAGTCAACACAGACATTCCAATCGTTGACACTTAAGAAACTTTGACTAACAAAACTTGTAATCCCGTGCAAAATAACATTAAGTGATTACAATTTTGTCTGCCGTTACAGGCTAAACATCGTGCTGAGCTGCGTGAACTATACAAGGGAAATAGTGCATTTAGTTCAGATCTAAGGGACTTAAACATACGTGACTCTACAAAAATGTTTAATATTTCCGATCAGCAAAACAAATTGATTTTAAATGATCTCATCTAAAACAGCGTGGTAAATACTGTTACAACTTAACGAAGTATGAGTGATGTTACATTCAATGATGTTTTCCGGGTGGGCTACATCTAATAATGTGGATGATACTTCTGTTACTCTAGTAGATTTGGTGACAATTTGGGAAAAATTGTAGGACAAGATAATATTGCTCCAAGTTGGATTTGATTGTGTTAGATCTATGTTGAAATCTCCAAGAATGATAAGATCCTTGAAATTAAAGGTTGAAACCTCATCCATCATAGTCGTGAAGTGATCATAGCACAGGGATGATGCATTTGGATTACGGTACAAAAGTCCAATAATTAATGGACTCTGGTTTGGCAGTTTAACTTCCGCCCAAATTGATTTCAGGTCTTCTCTACGTCTAAACTGGATGGCTGTGGAGACATACATTACTATACCCGTTTCTAGTTTCCTGGTTGGGTCTCGCCGGATCAGGTTAAAACCGTTAATTCTAATATCTTCATCGGTTGTGTTCCTATTTAAACGGCTTTCAGAGAAGCCAAAAATGTGGAAATTTTGATTTAGTATGTGTGTTGCTTCATGAATTTTATCTAGTAGATGAAATACATCTTTTTTACCTGTTTGTCCAGATGGCCTATGTAACCATTTTTCGGTAAGTGGGGTCATTTTATATTCTTGTCTATTATTATTGATTTGAAAGTAATTCCTATTATTATACTTACTACTGAAGTACTAAATACCTAGACACATTCTGTATATTAAACTTTCAACTGGTACACAACTCACTAGCTGAAATAGTAGTAAAGTAAAGGTAACCCTGTCATGCCTTAGAGGTACTTAGGGATATGGTGTTAGTGCCCATATTTTCCTTGACCTGTCAGCACACTAGAGGGTGATATGGTCAGTATCACGCCTGGCTGCCTTTTCCTTTCCCAACTCCAGAAGAAGTCGGGTACCCATTTCTACAGCTGGGTGACTGGGGTGCCGCCGGCCGGATTCTAACCCCCAACCTTCGCCATGAAAGACCAGTGCACTAACCACTTCGCCACTCAGTCACCCCACCAGCTGAAATAATTGGAGACTAAAAGAGAGACACGCCTAACTACTGTACAATTAAATGCTCAAATATGAGAATTCACTAACATGTTCTCACACACAAACAGGCACAACTCACGAACTACAAGTTTCTAAAAAAAAAAAATTAACAAGAATTGGACAAACAGGTAAAAAAGAAAAGGGAGGCAAGAAATAAAATTCAATAATAACACGCAAAGAATTCTAAACAAGCTTAAGAAGAAAGATATCAGTCACTATGTCTTGCTGAGTAACAATTCGTTTTTTTTTACATTGCAGGTTAGTTTCAGCTTGTGAAGCATCACAATGATATTGGAGAGAGAGAGAGAGAGAGAGAGAGAGAGAGAGAGAGAGAGAGAAAAGGGGTTTGGAGAATACACAGTATGAAAAAGAGCGCCAGGAGGTTGGTTAATAGTTACCTCCCCTATGACCCCTGCTCTAATCCTCCTCCCCCCCACTCCCAGTCGACTGACCCGTGACAATCACTGACTAGATAAGTGACATCTGTGTGACGGTGAAACGCGCATATTCTTTCCCATCTCTCTCTCTCTCTCTCTCTCTCTCTCTCACACACACACACACATATTTATTCAGCACTTTACAAGTCCATCAAGTTCTACATCGGTTTCGTCAGTTCCAGTGCTGATATAGAGCACTTTTCAGTCCTATTCTTTTGCCTAAGATCTATTAACGAAAGACACAATCAGCGTTTCTAAAACTTTCTGAAGGCGCGGACCACTAAAACTTTCTCCATACTGCCTCTGAAGAAATTTAATTTTACAGAGAAGAAAACAATTTTTTGTTTTCGGGAAATTAATAATGGGAAAAAAAAAATTAAACAATAAAGAATGCATAGCTTAAAGAAGTAAATAATAAACATTGAGACCTGTACCTCACAGTGAAATGAAAGAGAACTTTAACCTGGAAAAATACAAACCCCTCAGCACATCAGAAAAGGGGAAAACGCTTAGAAAAAGATCGCTTCTCGAACCACAGACTCTGACAGTACACGGAACCGCTTAGTCGCGCGAGGATAATGCATTTTCTACTCGGGCGTTTCGAATCCCCGAATTGTCCTCTTTCTCTTCTTTCCTTCCTTATTTCTTTCTTGATATCTTCATACGTTGGATGTTTCTGTTCTTCCCCATCAGTTCCAGCATATATCTTGTCCATTTCTTCTTGCTTCTGATAAGGAAGCCGCGAAATCCATGTTGAAGTGGTTATTTTAATGTTTCCCATTTGTCACGTAGTTCTAGAAGTAGTAAATGCATTCTGTGGTTCTAATATCGAATTACATCCTTTATTTGTTAGAATTATTTGTTAGAAGGTTCTGTGTTGAATTTCTCTTCTATTTCTTTATCTGTGTCTAGAACATCTCTATATTGTTTAAAACTCCAGTTCATTATTTATAAATATCTTCAACTTTAACGTTAACTTTTCTAGGGTCACTGTGGTAGTCTGCTCCTGGGATTGTTTTAGTAACGTGGAGAGTATTTCAGGGTCATCTGTTGATAAGAATATAATCTGTCTGGTTTCGGGTCTTATTTCCATGACTGTTCAAGGTGCACAACCTCTTTGGGTTTTGCTACTGCCAACCCGGAGGTAGCCCGAAAAACTTAAAAATCTTAAATACATGATTTTTTTCTCTTTTTTTTCTTTTCGCCTGGGGAAAAACACTTATAGACAAACAGTCTAAACAAACATGGTCTCCCAGTAAACTACAATTTAAGATCTGGATACCAACAATAATAATAATGATGATAATAATAATGTTCGTGCATGCTGTCCATGTTGTCTTACGAGAAGATAAACTTCAATACGGATTATTTTTGCAATAAAAAATTCTTTATATTTTTTTTTCAAACTTTTACGTAAATCCCTGGAAGATAAAAGTTCTTCTGAGTGTGATTTATGTGGTGTAAGCCTCCAGATTATAACGGAGCTTAGGACGTCTGCTAATCTCGCCCAGTGATTTGTAGACCCTTAAATTCCCATAAGACCTAATGCCGTGAAATATCCGAGAACCAAAGTTTTATTTATTGTTTTATCATGTCTTACAAATGTGGATGTCATCGAACTGCCGGCCTTACCAATGGGGATACTAAAGGGAGGTAAAATGTAGAGATATGACAACAGTTCAGACCACCTTCAGCAGAGTTGCATTACATGCCACACTGGCATACAAGCAGGAACCCATTTTTGTGTCCTAGAACTTTTAAATAGGAAGTCTAGTGCTTCCCCCCCCCCCCTTTTTCTCCTCTTTTTTTTCAAATCAATTTCAGTACACAACCACTGAACCAGGACAACAATTGTGATAGTGGTTGAGGGACAAATGAAATATACGTAAAACAGATAAAAACAAACAAACAAGCACGGTGATATAAGGCTTGCAATAAAGGTCAGAGAAAATAAAGACCAAAAAAAAATACGTTGACATCATATGAGAAATAAACTGAATGTACAGCACACTAATGAGCTAGATGAAGATGTTTATGAAAACAGCCTACAAAATAGCTTATAAATTAGGTTGTAAAAATTGCTTTACTGTGTGTGATTTCCAAATGAATTTCGACTTATAGTGAAAAGGAAATGAGCTTGCGATAACCACTTTAAAACTCTCGAATAAAAATAAACTGTAACTTCAATCAGAGACTGGCATCCCCACACTCCGGGCATTCCCATACGTGCTCCGCCTTCCGTTCCAACACTCACTGAAGCGTGCGCCTGAAGCATGGAACCAGTCACACTCAAGCTCAAGGAATGTAAATCATCTGAGGACCTACATAACCTGACCTGACCACGTTTGAGGACCTACATAACTAGACCTGACAACGGGTGAGGACCTACATAACTAGATCTGACCACGAGTGAGGACCTACATAACTAGACCTGACAACGGGTGAGGACCTACATAACTAGATCTGACCACGGGTGAGGACCTACATAACTAGACCTGACAACAGGTGAGGACCTACATAACTAGACTTGACCACGGGTGAGGACCTACATAACTAGACCTGACAACGGGTGAGGACCTACATAACCTGACCTGACCACAGGGTCTGCATGATTCAGGGTCCTTATGGTGCTGGAGCTAAGAGGCTACCGTGAAAACTTCAAGAAAATCCTGGTAACCGGGCTACAGACTTCATGACTGGAACACATAAGACGAAGGAAGAAAGAGGAAAGAAGGGAGAAGGAAGGGAAGAAGAAACAAAGGAAATACAGGGGAAGGAAGGAATGTGCTTGTTTATGATTGCGTTAAGCGTTAAAGTATAGAAATATTTTCCATTGGGTTAAAACTAGTGTTATTATTAAGGTTAGGGTTGGAGTTGGGGGTTTAGTTTAAGGTTGTGGTTAGTGTTAGGGTTACGGTTCTGGTAGGGGTTGGGTTTGGGATTAGGATTAGTGTTATTATTAAGGTTAGGGTTACGGTTCTGGTAGGGGTTGGGTTTGGGATTAGGATTAGTGTTATTATTAAGGTTAGGGTTTCGGTTCTGGTAGGGGTTGGGATTAAGATTAGTGTTATTATTAATGTTAGGGTGACGGTTCTGGTAGGGGTTGGGTTTGGGATTAGGATTAGTGTTATTATTAAGGTTTGGGTTACGGTTCTGGTAGGGGTTGGGGTTAGGATTAGTGTTATTATTAAGTTTAGGGTTACGGTTCTGGTAGGGGTTGGGTTTGGGGTTAGGATTAGTGTTATTATTAAAGTTAAGGTTGGAGTTGGGGGTTTCGTTTAGGGTTGGTTGGTGCTATGGTTGCGGTTAGGGTAGGGTTTAGGGTTAGGGTTATAGGATTAGGGTTTTACTGTTAGGCTTAGGATGAGAGTGAAGGTTAGAGTAACGATTTGAGGGTTTTAGGGTTTCTGGGTGAAGGTTTAGGGGTTAGGGTTAAAGTTAGGATTAGACAATAAATGGCAGTTTCAAAATCTTTTAGATGTTTTAAAAAAAATCCATATAAGTGAATAAGTGCTGTAAAATTTAATTTATTTACACGTTTTTTTTTTCGTTTTTTTCAGTGTTTTAGACTGGAGCCTCGCCAAAGACTCGATTTGGCCTCGAGTCAGGAGAATTTAAAGACTAGCATTTCGATCGATCTTACGACTAGAAGATGATGACTTGAGACTTGACTTGAAACCTTGCTTGAAACTTGACTTAAGACATTACATGCCACGCCCAACTTGAATGCAGCACTAATACGTTTTTTTTGTTGCTTTATTTAGTATTTTATTTATTGTACTTTCCACCTTTTCCTATTGTTAATAAGAATGTATAAAATAACATTATTATTCTCTGAAATACGAATTAAACTGAATGTATTAATGCGCATGAATCACTTAAATTTTTTATCTTCAGGTGAACCAAGAACAGCTTGACATCACTCTGATAAATGTTTTTAAAAATTGTTGCTTCTTAAAACTCTTTTACAATGGACAAGTAGAAGCCGAATATTTCTTGTCGATCGCCGGGTAAAAAAAAACAAAACCCGGTTAATTTACTGCCATCTTTGCGCCGTCATGAAATAGATCAAATTTTCATTTGAAACTAGAACCATTTCTGCGACTAGTGTGCTCTCCCTGATTCATTTTCCTCACTGGTAGTCGGTGCAACATTTGATATTTTTAGTATTATGTTTGCTTGTCATGTCCGACAGGCAAGTTCTGATCAGGGCCCTAAGCATGAAAGTGACATTGTTTAACTCTCTCCTTATAACAGCCATCGTGAAACACATACGACTGAGCTGACTTTGGCATTTTGAGAGATTAGAGGAAACAAAGATGGCACGTACAGAAGTGATGAAAAGGGACAGACCAAGAGGCAGACCCAGACAACGGTGACGAGACAACCTAGAAGAAGATGTAGACCGGGCTTGGAATCGACAATTGGCAAGAAAAGATCAAGAAACAGAGAGAAATGGTGACGTGCCTTGTCTGCAGCAGCAGCGAAACTTGTTGGCTCGGAAAGCTGGTGACCCAGATGCTCAAGGAGAAGCAAGAGAGATAACTCAATAATATAATTTTTAAGAACAGAGAATACATTAATATAATTTTAGCATCATGAGAATTCTAACATGACAGCTCGTCACTTTTTCTGTTGTCCTCAAAGAAGGCCCTTTTTTGTCTAAACATTGCTTGGTTTAAGTACAAATCACAGTATGTTTTCCCAATCTTCTTGTTCTCCATCTTTCGTCCTATATGTTTTAAAACTGCATCACAGAACTTCATCACTCACTAAATCATTCGAGAAGTTGGCGACGGTTTGAATCATCTAAAACCAGAAAGCAAAGACACACAAAATCCTTCACGTGCGGAGTGCTGACCCACCAGACAGAGAACTCTGGCAAGCGCTGAAAGATTCAAGGAAAAAAGATGAAAATGGAAAGCGAAAGACAAGCTAAGTATATCATAGACAAGATAAAAATATATCTAAATCATCATCTTAATTATCATCATCATCACCATCATCATCATCATCGCCATCATCACCGTCATCACCTGCACTGTCACGTGAAAGATTAGCTGTAATGGCCTTCCAGCTTGCTTTCCCCTTCCTTTTCACAGCGCACCCGGCCAAGTTCAGTCCAACCCATTTTTTATGTTGTCTCCAGTCTACACCACTGTTGACCTCTTGCTCCTTTTTTCTTCAACTTTTCTTTCTAGTTTGATATTTATTATTGTTTTATGCCTGTTTGCATGCCGAAAATACAGGCGTCTCTCTGATTCTACTACTGTTCTTAATGGGTCTTTTCAATTTCAGTTGATTTAGTATTATATCTAACATAAAGGACCCCTGATTGGCGAAGTTCGAATCTGGCACTAGCCTCTCATGACGAACGTCGCTGGTTCGAATCTGACTGAAGGCGCCTCTGTCATCCAGCTGTAGAACTGCGTACCCACCATCTTCTGGAGCTGAGAAAGGAAAGGCGGTCTGGAGTGATGCTGACGACACCACCTTCGAGCGTCCCGACAGATCAAAGAAAAATGTGGCCACTAATACAGGGAGCCCTTTCTGTGGACTTTCAGGGATACTCCACCCAATAGCTGCTCATCGATAACATATTTTTCTTGTTTCTCCATTGGAGACACGTGGGTCCCCTCCTTGTCTGTTTCTGCTAGTGGTTTGCTTTTAATGCTATCTCTTATAATTCACTGTAAGTTTATTTTCTTTGTCCTTACTACTCGTAGTTTAGTTTAATGCTATCTCATGTACTTCGCTGTAAGTTTATTTTCCTTGAACTCGTTTGTTAATGTTGACTCGCGGTTTCACCCAAAGGTTGTTTTCTTGCTCTATGAGACCGTTCGATGAATTTCAAAACTCCCTCTCTCTCTCTCACTCTCTCTCTCACTCTCTCTCTCATTCTCTCTCTCTCACTCTCTCTTTCTCTCATTCTCTCTCTCACTCTCTCTCACTCTCTCTCTCACTCTCTCTCTCTCATTCTCTCTCTCACTCTCTCTCACTCTCTCTATCACTCTCTCTCTATCACTCTCTCTCTCACTCTCTCTCTCACACTCTCTCTCTCACACTCTCTCTCTCACTCTCTCTCTCACTCTCTCTCACTCTCTCTCACTCTCTCTCACTCTCTCTCTCACTCTCTCTCACTCTCTCTCACTCTCTCTCTCACTCTCTCACTTTCTCTCACTCTCTCTCACTCTCTCTCTCACTCTCTCTCTCACTCTTTCTCTCACTCTCTCTCTCACTCTCTCTCACTCTCTCTCTCACTCTCTCTCTCACTCTCTCTCCCACTCTTTCTCTCACTCTCTCTCACTCTCTCTCTCACTCTCTCTCTCTCACTCTCTCTCTCACTCTCTCTCACTCTCTCTCTCCCTCTCTCTCTCTCCTCTCTCCTCTTTCTTCATTCTTCCCTTCTCCACCCCTAGTACTCCAAATGTCAAAATAAAACATCCAAATCAGTCTTATTTTATTTGGTACTCATTTAACGGCTCTAGGACATCTCAACGCTACGATCATGACAGACAAGCATTCGCATCAGAACAAAACACGGACAAGTACTTTCTCACTCCATCAAGACGTTCTTACACTCGATTCTCAAAGATCTACAATCCTTCGACATTCCACGCCTAACTTCCTTTTCTTACAACAAGGAGCACACAAATCAATTGACCTATTAGCCTTAATGGCACGTTTTACCACTCTCTCTTTCAGTCTTCAGTCATCAACTCTCTGAACCTCAACATAATCATTATTTGCCACACGTCAGCCTTTACTTTCTTTCAAGTGCGACCATTCATTAATATACATATTACACAGCAAAAACCGCCATACGCAACAAAACAAAGCATTCGTCATAACTGGCCGATGCACTGAGCTGTAAATCAGTCAAAGATTGCTCCCGCCTATTCATCGTCAAGTACATGGCACAAAACCCCCAAAAGATACACCGAGAGATCGTCCCTCCACTAATAAACAACAACGAGGCAAAAATAACCAACACAGTCACCATACACGCCTTGGAGAGTCTCCACAAACATTCAATACTGAGAATGAAAAAAAAACAAACAAAACACTCAAAATCTTCCATTAATACTATCATTTTAATAATAATAATATAAAAATAGTATTATGATATTATAAAATATAAAACAAATCTCTCTCTCTCTCCCTCTCTCTCTCTATCTCTCAACCTTAAGTGCCCAGGGCACATGGGGCTTCCGCAAAGGTTTTCCACAAATGCCTGTCCTTCGCCTTTTTTCTGCTCTTGCCCAGGTGAGCCCTCTATTGCTCAACATCCTTTCTGTTGTTCTTCTCCATGTCTCTTTTGGTCTACCCTTACTTCTGCTCCCCTGTGGTGTCCATCTTAGTGCTATTTTTGGTAGTGAGTTGTCAGTCATTCGGAGCACATGTCCCAACCATCGCCAGCGTCTTTCCTCAATAATTGCTGTCAGTGGCTTCATCTGCATTTCTGCTAATAAGATGTTATTTCTTATATAAAACAAATAATAATAGTATATTTACATTATGTACTTTTCCCCTGGCACTCATTTTCTTATCTCGCTCTCGACTAATGGAACATCGCGGATCATTTCCTGCCGTACATTAACGATCAGATATGGCATCCTTCCAGCTCAGTTCTTACCTGACATACCGACTGACAACTATGTCCGTCCGATCCATGTGGAGCCGAGACAGCACAACACAACTGTCCCTCGGTTCTCCTACTTTTGCTTGGGCTGGAGCAGGGCAACTAAACACGTCCCAACATTCATGAAATCCTCGTGCTACCTAACTACTGGCTCAGTCTTTTCAGTCGCTCAGTCAGTCATTTGCATGTCTCTTGCGGAACTTTGCCTCCCTAACAGCTCTCCTGTAGGCCTCTCCGTTGTAAGCAAGATATCTTGCTGCTGATGCATCCACGTCTTTCTGCACTGTATATATTTCACATCTAATCAACAGCAAGAACATTAAAACCAACAGCAAGAAACATTACAATCATAACAACCAGACAGAAGAGAAAAACAATAGATCCGTAGATTTAGGATTAAAACAAACAAAAAACAAACAAAAACAAAAGGAACACAAGACTGCGTGACCCACTTTCAACTACAAATTTGTGCAACGAAAATTACCTTATTCAGTTAACACCAAATCCCATAGATTCATCCAGAGCAAGATATGGCTACCTTTACCTCATCTGTGTAAAGTGCATTTCTATTCCAGGTTCTCAACTTTTAGGTCTACAGGATTGACTTATTCCATTTGGCAGTGGCTTCTTCTTCTTCTTCTTCGTTCGCTTCTATCACCAAGACCCCCTGTGATTCTACTGAATTTACGCCTGTGGTCCTCGATAGGTCCCGTGGTCCCCTGTGTGGTCCCCGAAAGAACCACACGAGATCCCCGAGAGGACCACAAGAGGTTCAGAGTATCGCAGGGCTTGAGCCTGTATTCTTGGTGGGTCTCAAAAGCAGGATTGCGTGACACCGTGGTTTTCGTTGCACCAGTTTAATCTAGTGTTGTACTTTCTCACCGTAAAACCTCGGCGTGTTTTGGATATCAGTATATCCCCACTGGGTGAGAGATGGTAGCCCACTCAGGCTAGAGTTGGACTTTCTCACCGGAAAGCCTAGACGTGTTTTGAGATACCCATGTATCACCGCCGGATAAGAGGTGGTTGCCCATCAAGTCCAGCGTTGGACTTTCTCACCGGAAAACCTCAGCGTGATTAGGATACGCATACATCCCTGCCGGGTGAGAGGTGGTTGCCTATCTAGACTGCCCTGGTCCAGAGTCTCCAACTTCAGCAGTTTGTGGTCGTGGCCGCTACCCTTTTTAAATGTGACCAGAACGTAGCTTTTGTCCAGGAGAACGAATCCTCGCCACTAGTGACTTCCACCCCTGGGTTGAGCCGGTTTATGCATATTATCCCAGTATGGGCGGGTTTAGGACGTGACCGACCTCTAGAGCAGAGGTACCGTGACATGTGTAGCCATCAAGTTTCATCCCTGGTGTAAGCCGGTTTAGGCGTATTTCACAAGTATAGGTATATTTCGGACGTGGCCGGCCTCTAGAGCAGAGGCGCCATGGTATGAGTAACTCTCGCAGCGATACTACTGGATATACAGTGTAAGCTTCACTTTATCCTTTTCATCACCTTTTCACATCGGCACCACACAGCAACCCTAATTGCTTTTCCACATTTTCTTCCTTGACCAGGAGGAGCTTCACTCCACGCGCGGCATCCGAAGAATCTCCCCAGCTGTGTCTTAACCTCTGGGTTAAGCCGGTTCAGGCATTTCGCCCGATATGAGTACACATAGGACCAGATCAGAGGTGCCGTGATTTGACTACTGTTTACTTCGCTTAATCCTTTCTTTCACCTTTTCCACAGGCAACCCCATTCGCACCTTTCTTCACTGGCCGGGAGGAGCCCCACTCCACGCACGGCAGCTGAAGAATCTCGCCAGCGGCGATTTAACTGCAACAACTTTAATATACGCTATTGGAGCTGGAATTACCGCGGCTGCTGGCACCAGACTTGCCTTCCAATAGATTCTCGCTAGAGGGTTTAAAGCGTACTCATTCCAATTAGGGAGTCTCGAAAGAGTCCCGTACTGTTATTTTTCGTCACTACCTCCCCGTGCCGGGAGTGGATAAGTTGCGCGCCTGCTGCCTTCCTTGGGTGTGGTAGCCGTTTCTCATGGTCCCTCTCCGGAATCGAACTCTGATTCCCCGTTACCCGTTACAAACATGGTAGGCATGCCATGTACCATCGACATTTGATAGGGCAAACATTTGAAAGATGCATCGCCGGCACAGACGGCCATGCGATCAGCACAAAGTTATCCAGAGTCACCAGTTGGGACGCCGCGCCCGGCGAAGGGCAACGACGATTGGTTTTGAACTAATAAAAGTGCTATTTCCACGAGGGTCGGAGCTTGGTAAGCATGTATTAGCTCTCGAATTGCCACAGTTATCCAAGTAGGATCGTGTCATCTAAGGAACCTCGAATGATTTAATGAGCCATTCGCGGTTTCACCGTGAAACAGTGTGAACTTGGACACGCATGGCTTAATCTTTGAGACAGGCATATGACTACTGGCAGGATCAACCAGATAGCTTTCTTCACCGAACCTTAGTCGGATATCTGCCGACAGACCGACGCGGGGCAAGGGAGACAGCGCTCTGCTCTGAACGGATCCCTTTCGACCCCGGTGGCGTTTCATATCCTTTAACCAGCGGCGGCTCTCTCTCTCTCTCTCCCTCTCTTTCTCTCTCTCTGCTCTAACGAACGAGAAGAAAGCCCGTCACCTACAACCAACGCACATTAAATACTGCACACCTGATACTCTTTGCGAGAGATGGGCCAATTTCGAGACCATCGGTCGACAGAACCGTAGTACACCATTAGCAAGAACATGGGTGGCTAGCCGTTTATAGGATTCGCTCGACGGACAAACCACTCGCTTCTGCATCGAAACACCTTAACTTTCGCCGTCCGGGAAGGGAGGCTTCGATTATTAACTGTCCTCACATTCCTATAGACTCTGGGGTAAAACAAAAGGAACTCAGATGCTATTTTGGGGGAAAACTATGAGTGGTATCTATCAGAAGGTATGCCTGTAAGGCGAGGCACACAAGAATTCTGTATACACCGCTGCTACTGCTGGACAGATATAAACAGATGTTCATGTAAATATCAAAACCGTATAAATTATATTACATTAGAGCTGAAAGTTGATACCACAAAAATAACGATTCCAAGGCTAATATCCTGATAATTTCACAATCTATGTTTGTCTCAGATATTCAGATCACTTCCTGTAAGAGATTTTCTTTCATCTTTCGTAAATGCGACCCGCTTGGTGAGTGTTACAATAAATGCGACCCGCTTTTAGCCACAAATGAAACCATCAGAAGCAGCGGTTCTCAGTCTGGGGATCCGGAAAAGTCATGTAGGGGCCTGAGTAACAGGTTTAGATTTTAACCCCATTTTTAAATCTTGCAAAGAACCTAAACCTGTAATGTATAAACTGGGAAAAAAAGTAGAAACAGCTTTATTACTTAAGGAGCACACAGTTGTGACGTTTCGGCGTGAGCCTTAATCATACAAAAACATACAGGACGAAGAAATAGAGAGAGGAGATAAAATATGAATTCACATGAAAGCTATGTTTAAAAAAATCAAATAAAATGAATAGAGCACTTAGCTGTAACTTGTATGAAGCTGTGGCTTGCCCAACGCTGAAGCCGTGTTACCTGCCCTGTCGTTTGGGAAACGAAAACGATCACCTTTCCCAAAACTATCCTCATTCTCCATGAGGGATTCACATGCAAGTCCTGCAATGTGATATATGCCATTGTATGCAAAAGATGCAGAATAATTTACATTGGTGAGACTGGCCTCAGATTAGGGGACTGCATACAGAAACATCTATACGATATCACCCAGCACTCTTCGAAACCAGTCCCGAATCATTTCAAGGCCCCAACCACGGAGGCAAATCTGACTCTGGTAACAGCCATCAAACAGTGTCACGCAGATGACGCAAGTCGCTTAGCGCTTGAGAACCGCTACATTCAGGAATATGGAACTCTGGAACCTCATGGTTTGATCTCGTTATTCAGCTACACCTAACATTCTCCTCTTCCACAATCATAATCCCTCCCCACTAAGTTCCACTCTCGTTTCACTTGTTACACATAGCTCAGAACCTCTTCAAAGCATCATATTACAACTCCTCTACCCCAACTATAATCACATTTTCGCCTTCTCTCGCCTAAATTAATATTGCACATCTCTCTCTCTCTCTCTCTCTCTCTCTCTTGCCTCCACGGTTTCCCCACCCACTACCCTCAGTTACGACCCACCTATCACACATCCCAAGTCTCCATTTAAATTCTCTCTACACTCCACCATGCGCATTTCTGACACATAGCGTCGGACAAGCCACAGCTTCTTACAAGTTACAGCTAAGTGGTCCATTCATTTTATTTGATTTTTTTAAACATAGCTTTCATGTGAATTCATAGTTTATCTCTTCTCTCTATTTCTTCGCCCTGTATGTTTTTGTATGATTAAGGGTCACGCCGAAACGTCACAACTGCGTGTACTCGTTAAGTAGTAAAGCTGTTCCTACTTTTTTCTATTTTATACATCTTGGTATCACAGCTTTACTGCAGTGGCCCCGTGTATAGTTATATACTCATACACTAATTATTGTGTTACTAAACCTGTAACTTCTCCAATATAATTTTGTGAAGCTTTATTTTAAAAAAATGTTAATACCAGGTGACATGAGACATAGAGATAAACTATCATTAGATTCAGGGAGTCTCCAATTTCATGAGAAAACAGAAAGACTAAAAATTACTCTTCTAGTGTGAAATATGTTCACAGTTTACTACAAACTCTGTCCCAGCATGCATCTCGTGTTAATGTTAACTCGTATCATCTGTATCAGATCTGCTGTCTGATCTTCTGCCCACGGTCCTGATTTTGTATCTTTCTGTCAGAATGCACGTTCCCTACTCCCGGCTGTGTGATTTCATATGTAGAAGTAAAGGAGATTTTGAGAAATAAAAATCCAATAATCTATGAATTGATCATGTGGAGGAGGTCAGTGTGACATGTAAACCTGTGTCAGGATATGACGTGAGGGTTAAAATTACCGATGTAAAAAACGTAACATTACACGTAATCCCAGAATATATAATATGCCAGGATTTGTAATTACTTTCTGTGGGCATGCAGTGGAACGAGAATCCTGAAATCGGTAGCATTGCAGCACTGGAAATGTAGTTCATGTCTTCAATAGTTCTGACAATATGCTCTGGAAACCCAAGAGTGTTCAAGAAAAATAATGTTGTAAAACAGTGAATGCATTGTCACATGAAGGACTGATAGTATAAAACTTGGGTAACAAGGCAGCTCTTCACTGAGTGCTTTATGGTTTATGTTTTAGATCATCATCATCATCATCATCATCATCAATCATCATCACAACCACCACCACCATCATCATCATCATCATCATCATCATCATCACTGCACTCCGAACTTGTCCATACGAGTTCACTGAGTCACATCCATGAAAAGTACCTCGAGGAGAAAAGTTTACCACCCTGGTACTGATCAACGATCTTGATCATCCTCCAGACCTGGAAGAAGATTTGGTGGGCAAATAACAGCTTCATTCAAGTGAAGTTCTTGCCCCCTAACACCACTCCTCTAATCCATCATTTTAGCAGGTCAGTTCAAACTTCCACAAGCTCTACACAGAGTTACTTCTGACACAAGATAACCCTTAGGGGCTTTTGGAACAACCATTTCAATATCCTCCATTGTCTGAGGACAATAGACACAGATTGGGATGAAGTTCAAGATGCTGAGCTCTGAACTGGAAGAAGCTGTGGCCAGACCGTGATTTCTTTATGATTTTACACATTATCATCATCATTATCATTGTCGCCGTCATTATTATTATTATTATTATCATTATACAGGTTTAAATAATCAATTTTATTACAAGGAGGATACAAAAAAGCTAAGTGTTTATTTTTCATCTACTTTTCGTGGAGTTTTTTCATATGCTGTGTTGTTTTTGTATGTGATATGTGAAGAAGCTTTTGCCGAAATATTGGATTGTTGTATGTTGTTCATTTAAAGAAGAAACTTCGCTTTGTTAAAACTGCGCTTGGTTTATTTTGCTATATATTTTAAAAGTCTGACCTTTATAACGACAACAATAGTAGAGTACAAGGAAACGAATATAGAGGCTGTAGTTAAGTAGGTTATATATATATACATATATATATATATATATATATATATATATATTATCATCATCAGGTGCCATGCCGATAAGCATTGGTGGTAATTCTTCTCCATAGATCTCATCCCTTGATATTTTCATCAGCTAAGTTTTTTTTTCTGTTGTGCCACCGCGTTAGACTGTCCATGATTTGTTTTTCTCTTGGTCTTTCTCTGCCTCTCTTCTCATTTATCTTATCTTTCCTGTTGTTACGATGTTTTCAAGCCCTCCTCTTCTCATTATATGTCCAGTGAATGATGCCTGTCGCTTTCTTGTGGACTTAATTAGGTTTATATCTACATTTGCTTTTGAAAATTGAAAAGACTGTAATATATAACAAAGTAGGTATTCCTGTGGCAGACAATAAAAATGGTGGGCTTGCTTTTTGTAAGTTTTCTCGTCTCGTTTGTTCTTTGTTCATATTCTGTTAGCTCCAGTCTGTATATGAAACAGTGGAACAAAAGTCAATACAAGGTTTCGATAGAGAAACAACTATTAAATTAAATACAAACACACGTAATCAACTGATGGAAGAGGAAAACAAACAGAAGCAATTTTTGTGGTAAACATCGCTAGACTAGTATGGCCGACTCATGTTCTACAGCGGGTCGTATTTATTGTAAAACTCACCAAACCGGTCGCTTTTATTGTAACACTCACCAAGCGGGCAGCATTTATGATAACACTCACCGTTATGTCTCCCCCTTTCGGTCCGACTCATCCGTCTTCGGTATGGCTTATTTTTAAAACCAAGTTTTCATTTGCATTCGATCTGTGTTCGTTGTTCCAGAATGTGGTCTAATATCGATGGACACAACTGGGATAACAGAACAGTGTCTTTGCCAGTTATGGTCAGCCACCCCAGTACCAAGCACTCAGCTGTGGGTGCCATTCGGCTTGAGTACCTTGTCTCTGACCCCCTTTTGCACTTCCATATTCCCATTTTACTTCATAGCAACATCAATCTGTCGTGTATGTTTAATCCATATTGACTGCTTCCCTTGATGACCTTATTGAACATTTATTTTTGCAAAATCTTCTCATTTCCTGTATGAGGCGCACCATAAGAACGTGACCTCAGCTTTCCAATTCTTTTAAATTTTTAACGATTATCGTGATCTTTTTTTCACAGTATAAGAGATTATGCCAGGATATAAGATACGCTTTTGTCTTATCTCACTTCTTATTTGTTGATATCCCCAGATCCTTGGTATTTATATGTATCCGCAATATCCAGAGATATTCTTGGCCTTAAAGCTGTCTTCTAAGTTGAAAAAGTTTCATTACCAAAAGTGTTCTTACGTCTTTGCTAAGATAAATGTCTTCTCACGGTCTTTAGCCATACCTGGCCAACATGCATCTCTGCCTTCTGCAGCAGCATCCCGCTGACACAGACTGCGATATCACAGACTAGAGAAGAAAAGAAAAAGGATTGGCGCAGTTCTTGTGGTGGTGGAGCTTGATGAAATGTTCGAAATTGCAGCCTTCCTGGGAAGCACATGATGTCGCCTTTATGTATAACTCTTGTTAGATACGGAGACAAATGACATACTGCTGTAATCTCATCATCATCATCATCATCATCATCATCATCAAGAATACTAGAAAATCATCAGCAAACATTGTTACTATTACAACATTAATATCATCATCGGTATGAACATTAGACTCATCATTAGCAACAGTCTTAGAATCATCAACATCAAGAATGTTACAATCATCATCGCCGAGAACATTACAATCATCATCGCCGAGAACATTACAATCATCATCGTCGAGAACATTACATTTATCATCGCCGAGAACATTACAATAATCGTCGTTGAGAACATTACAATCATCGTCGCCGAGAATATTACAATCATCATCGCCGAGAATATTACAGTCATCGTCGCCGAGAATATTACAATCATCGTCGCCGAGAATATTACAGATGCCTGTCGCTTTCTTGTGGACTTAATTAGGTTTATATCTACATTTGCTTTTGAAAATTGAAAAGACTGTAATATATAACAAAGTAGGTATTCCTGTGGCAGACAAAAATGGTGGGCTTGCTTTTTGTAAGTTTTCTCGTCTCGTTTGTTCTTTGTTCATATTCTGTTAGCTCCAGTCTGTATATGAAACAGTGGAACAAAAGTCAATACAAGGTTTCGATAGAGAAACAACTATTAAATTAAATACAAACACACGTAATCAACTGATGGAAGAGGAAAACAAACAGAAGCAATTTTTGTGGTAAACATCGCTAGACTAGTATGGCCGACTCATGTTCTACAGCGGGTCGTATTTATTGTAAAACTCACCAAACCGGTCGCTTTTATTGTAACACTCACCAAGCGGGCAGCATTTATGATAACACTCACCGTTATGTCTCCCCCTTTCGGTCCGACTCATCCGTCTTCGGTATGGCTTATTTTTAAAACCAAGTTTTCATTTGCATTCGATCTGTGTTCGTTGTTCCAGAATGTGGTCTAATATCGATGGACACAACTGGGATAACAGAACAGTGTCTTTGCCAGTTATGGTCAGCCACCCCAGTACCAAGCACTCAGCTGTGGGTGCCATTCGGCTTGAGTACCTTGTCTCTGACCCCCTTTTGCACTTCCATATTCCCATTTTACTTCATAGCAACATCAATCTGTCGTGTATGTTTAATCCATATTGACTGCTTCCCTTGATGACCTTATTGAACATTTATTTTTGCAAAATCTTCTCATTTCCTGTATGAGGCGCACCATAAGAACGTGACCTCAGCTTTCCAATTCTTTTAAATTTTTAACGATTATCGTGATCTTTTTTTCACAGTATAAGAGATTATGCCAGGATATAAGATACGCTTTTGTCTTATCTCACTTCTTATTTGTTGATATCCCCAGATCCTTGGTATTTATATGTATCCGCAATATCCAGAGATATTCTTGGCCTTAAAGCTGTCTTCTAAGTTGAAAAAGTTTCATTACCAAAAGTGTTCTTACGTCTTTGCTAAGATAAATGTCTTCTCACGGTCTTTAGCCATACCTGGCCAACATGCATCTCTGCCTTCTGCAGCAGCATCCCGCTGACACAGACTGCGATATCACAGACTAGAGAAGAAAAGAAAAAGGATTGGCGCAGTTCTTGTGGTGGTGGAGCTTGATGAAATGTTCGAAATTGCAGCCTTCCTGGGAAGCACATGATGTCGCCTTTATGTATAACTCTTGTTAGATACGGAGACAAATGACATACTGCTGTAATCTCATCATCATCATCATCAAGAATACTAGAAAATCATCAGCAAACATTGTTACTATTACAACATTAATATCATCATCGGTATGAACATTAGACTCATCATTAGCAACAGTCTTAGAATCATCAACATCAAGAATGTTACAATCATCATCGCCGAGAACATTACAATCATCATCGCCGAGAACATTACAATCATCATCGTCGAGAACATTACATTTATCATCGCCGAGAACATTACAATAATCGTCGTTGAGAACATTACAATCATCGTCGCCGAGAATATTACAATCATCATCGCCGAGAATATTACAGTCATCGTCGCCGAGAATATTACAATCATCGTCGCCGAGAATATTACAGTCATCGTCGCCGAGAATACTACAATCATCATCGTCGAAAATATTACAATTATCATCACCATGAATATTACAATCATCATCGCCGAGAATTACAATCATCATCACCGAGAACATTACAGTTATCATGGCCGAGAACGTTACAATCATCGCTGAGAATATTACAGTTATCATCGCCGAGAATATTACAATTATCATCGCAGAGAACATTACAATTATCATCGACGAGAACATTACAGTCATCATCGCCATGAATATTTCAGTCATCATCGCCGAGAATTACAATCATCATAGCCGAGAATATTACAATCATCATCGACCAGAACATTACAGTCATCATCGCTATGAATATTTCAGTCATCATCGTCGAGAATATTACAATCATCATCGCCGAGAACATTACAGTTATTATCGCCAAGAATATTACAACCATCATTTCCGAGAATATTAGAATTATCAACAACAAGAAGATTAAAACCAACGGCTAAAAACATTAGAATCATCACTACTAGTCAGAAGAGAAAAACATTAGAATCATCACTACTAGTCAGAAGAGAAAAACATTAGAATCACCACTACTAGTCAGAAGAGAGAAACATTAGAATCATCACTACTAGTCAGAAGAGAAAAACATTAGAATCATCACTACTAGTCAGAAGAGAAAAACTTAGAATCACCACTACTAGTCAGAAGAGAAAAACTTAGAATCACCACTACTAGTCAGAAGAGAAAACATTAGAATCACACTACTAGTCAGAAGAGAAAAACATTAGAATCACCTACTAGTCAGAAGAGAAAAACTTAGAATCACCACTACTAGTCAGAAGAGAAAAACATTAGAATCACCACTACTAGTCAGAAGAGAGAAACATTAGAATCATCACTACTAGTCAGAAGAGAAAAACATTAGAATCATCACTACTAGTCAGAAGAGAAAAACTTTAGAATCACCACTACTAGTCAGAAGAGAAAAACATTAGAATCACCACTACTAGTCAGAAGAGAAAAACATTAGAATCACCACTACTAGTCAGAAGAGAAAAACATTAGAATCACCACTACTAGTCAGAAGAGAAAAACATTAGAATCACCACTACTAGTCAGAAGAGAAAAACATTAGAATCACCACTACTAGTCAGAAGAGAAAAACATTAAAATCACCACTACTAGTCAGAAGAGAAAAACATTAGAATCACCACTACTAGCCAGAAGAGAGAAAACATTAGAATCATCACTACTAGTCAGAAGAGAAAAACATTAGAATCACCACTACTAGTCAGAAGAGAGAAACATTAGAATCATCACTTCTAGACAGAAGAGAAAACATTAGAATCACCACTACTAGTCAGAAGAGAGAAAACATTAGAATCATCACTTCTAGACAGAAGAGAAAACATTAGAATCACCACTACTAGTCAAAAGAAAAAAAAACATTAGAAGCACCGCTACTAGTCAAAAGAGGAAAAATAAAACAATAGAATCACCACTACTAGTCAAAAGAGAGGAAAAAAACATTAAAATCACCACTACTAGTCAAAAGAGGAAAAATAAAACATTAGAATCACCGCTACTAGTCAAAAGAGAGGAAAAAAACATTAAAATCACCACTACTAGTCAAAAGAGAAAAAACATCAGAATCATCACTACTAGTCAGAAGAGAAAAAAACATTAGAATCACCATTACTAGTCAAAAGAGGAAAAATAAAACAGTAGAATCACCACTACTAGTCAAAAAGGAAAAATAAAACAACAGAATCACGACTACTAGTCAGAAGAGAAAACTTTAGAATCACCACTACTAGACAGAAGAAAAAACTTTAGAATCACCACTACTAGACAGAAGAAAAAACTTTAGAATCACCACTACTAGACAGAAGAAAAAACTTTAGAATCACCACTACTAGACAGAAGAAAAAACTTTAGAATCACCACTACTAGACAGAAGAAAAAACTTTAGAATCACCACTACTAGACAGAAGAAAAAACTTTAGAATCACCACTACTAGACAGAAGAAAAAACTTTAGAATCACCACTACTAGACAGAAGAAAAAACTTTAGAATCACCGCTATTAGACAGAAGAGAAAACATTAGAATCACCATTACTAGCCAGAAGAGAAAAACATTAGAATCACCATTACTAGTCAGAAGAGAAAAACATTAGAATCACCACTACTAGCCAGAAGAGAAAAACATTAGAATCACCACCACTAGTCAGAACAGAAAAACATCACACCTGTAGAATTAGGACTAAAAAAATAGAAGGAAAGAACACAAGGTTATGTAATACATTTTTAACCTTATATTTACATAACGAATATTATCTTATTTACATAACTTACCCCAACTGGCATGATCCTCTCTATCTGTAACATTCAAAAGTGAATATTCACCGAGTAAAGTTACACACCTTCACAGTCTCAGACGTGATATGTTAGGGAATACTAGTGAGAATACACTCGGAATTAAAATGATATCACTCCATTCAACTCAAATGGCGACAAACTATCGCTCTGATTCCTATGTTGAACTCTCTCAGGTAGTAAACTCTTTGTTCTTCTTTTTAAAATCTCACTTCAGTTCGCCTCAGACTGACTCATTTTGAAAACTAAACGCAAAAAAATAAAATATTCCTCCCA
This sequence comes from Achatina immaculata, assembly GCA_009760885.1. Taxonomy (NCBI): domain Eukaryota; kingdom Metazoa; phylum Mollusca; class Gastropoda; order Stylommatophora; family Achatinidae; genus Lissachatina; species Lissachatina immaculata. Next base: position 6,253,821 of record CM019718.1, read on the forward strand.
TCAAAAAGAGGAAACAGGATTTATACGTGGAGGGAATCAAAGAGTCACAGACGCAGGCGGACGCAGGCGGATGTGGATAGCGGATTGACAATCGTCTCCTACATCTGTTTGCGTGACTGTCGTTAAACCGCTAGAAGCTTCGCTGTATAGCAAAAGGTGGGGGGGGGGGGGGGGAGCGGGCCGGGGGATAGAGGGAGGGGAAAAAAAGCAGCAAATTTTAGCAATGGATCAAATGTTCGCAAGGCGTTCTCACCTGTACGAAAGATCTTCACCTGTTCCATACACAACTCAGTTATCGTCATCATCTTTCTTTCTGATAGCCATGAGCGATCACGTTTCTTCATTTTGTCAGAGGTATGAGAATTATATATTAACACTAACACGTACACTGACAAATACATGAAATTATATTCTCCAAATATGCGATTATTTTTTTCGAAATATACGATTATTACTATTCGTATTACAAATGGAAGTAACGAACAATCACGTTCAAATTTAAAAGTGGTGAAGATATTTCAGAGAGCGCTTGAAGGATTCTGACGGCTTGTTGTCTTTTATATGATGGAATTACTAGCTCCTTGTCGAATGGTTCCAAAGTACAGAAACGTCAGACTAGTTTAAGAAATCCTCATAAATATTTATCAAAAACAAATTTCTCATAATTACCTACTTGTAAAACATTCGGAATTAAAATTTAAAAAAAAAAAGAAATCAATTTTAAAAATATATTTCTTTCAGTTAATAAAAATGCACCTGTCGTATTTTCTTTGCTTGAAACCGACCAGAGTTAGATGCTGAAGTAACAATATTTCATGAAACAGGTGGATTTATTCAGCCAAAGTTGATGAGATATTTCAGCATTTTTTACTGCTAGGACTGGCAGCGCAAACATACACCACCCCACAATAGCGGCCCCAGAGAGGAATGCTGTAAGGCTATGGCCCACCCCTCCACCGCTTATTAAACTGATTATTCGTTTCATCAAATCCCCGTTCTCCTCCCCCCCCTCCCCAAACCGAAGCCTCCAGGGCCCTATCGTAACACATATTGGGCCCCGAAGCCATGTATCGGCTGAGCCCTGCTCTTCCCCCCTCCCCCACCCACAACCCACCCCACCCACTGAGCCTATATAATAGTGGTAGATATATCTGAAGAGAAAACCTTAGGAATAATTATAACACAGTAATTAGTGTATAAGTATATAACTATATTGAGGAAAGACGATGGCGATGGTTGGGACATGTGCTCCGAATGACTGACAACTCACTACCAAAAATAGCACTAAGATGGACACCACAGGGGAGCAGAAGTAAGGGTAGACCAAAAGAGACATGGAGAAGAACAACAGAAAGGATGTTGAGCAATAGAGGGCTCACCTGGGCAAGAGCAGAAAAAAGGCGAAGGACAGGCATTTGTGGAAAACCCTTGCGGAAGCCCCATGTGCCCTGGGCACTTAAGGTTCAGAGAGAGAGAGAGAGAGAGAGAGAGAGAGATAACTATACACGAAGCACTGCAGTAAAGCTGTGATACTAGAATGTATAAAACAGGAAGAAGTAGGAGCAGCTTTATTACTTAATGATTACAAAGTTGTGACGTTTCGGCGTGAGCCTTAATCATACATATGTTTTTGTATGATTAAGGCTCACGCCGAAACGTCACAATTTTGTAATCGTTAAGTAATAAAGCTGCTCCTACTTTTTCTTGTTTTATACATTCTAGGAATAATTATGAGCGAGGTCATTTTCTACCGATACTTAACCTCATTCTCCTGCACAAAGTGGGGCCCAGACTACAGAGAAAATTCTGCTGGACATACCGAAATGTGGCCCAGACTACATAGAACATTCTGCAGCACACAAAAATGGGGTCCAGACTACAGAGAACATTCTGCTGCACACAACAAAATGGAGCCAAGATTAAAGAGAAGATTCTGCTGACCTGCAGTCTGTACAGAGATATAAAATCAGGTACCAGGCTACAAGAAATGAACATTGATGAAAAAATGTTGGGCACTCAAGAAGAACTCCTACTGATGGAGGGATTCATGAAGACCATCCTCTTCTTGTCTAGATAGCAGAACAGAGGAAACTTAATGAAGACGAAGGAGGAGACGACGAAGAAGAAAAGACGAGGAAGAAGCAGGAGTAGTAGTAGTAGTAGTAGTAGTATTAGTAGTAGTAGTAGTAGTAGTAGTAGTAGTAGCAGCAGCAGAAGAAGAAGAGGAATGAGAAGAATAAGAAGAAGAAGAAGAAGAAAAAGAAGAAGAAGAAGAGGTAGAAGAAGAGGCAGAAGAAGAAGAAGAAGAATGAGGAGAGGACGAAGAAGAATGAGAAGAAGAAGAAGAAAAAGAACAAGAAGAAGAAGGAGGAGGAGGAGTAAAAGAAAAAGAAGAAGGAGAAGGAAGGGAAGAAGAAGAAGTAGAAGTAGAAGAAGGAAGAGAAAGGGGAGAAATAGAAGTAGAAGTACAAGAAGGAAGAGGAAGGGGAGAAGAAGAAGAAAAAGAAGTAGTAGTAGTAGTAGTAGTATTAGTAGTAGTAGTAGTAGTAGTAGTAGTAGTAGTAGCAGTAGTAGTAGTAGTAGTAGTAGTAGTAGTACAAGAAGAAGAAGAAGAGGCAGAAGAAGAAGAAGAATGAGTAGAGGAAGAAGAAGGAGGAGGAGTAAAAGAAGAAGAAGGAGAAGGAAGGGGAGAAGAAGAAGTAGAAGTAGAAGAAGGAAGAGGAAGGAGGGAAGAAGAAGTAGTAGTAGTAGTATGAGAAGAAGAAGAAGGAGTAGAAGAAGAAGGAGGAGGAAGAAGAAGTAGAAGAAGAAGAAAGAGGTGGAAAAGGAGGAGAAGGAGGAGAAGAAGAAGAAAGAAGAAGAAGGAGGAGGAGGAAGAGGAAGGGGAGAAGACGAAGTAGAAAAAGAAGAATTAGGAGGAGAAGAAGATGAAGTAGCAGAAGAAGAAGAAGAAGAAGAAGAAGAAAAAAAGAAGGAGAAGAAGGAAGAGGAAGTGGAGGAGGAGGAGATGCTTATATTTTAACATGCCTCGTAACTTGGCTAAATCTTTATATTTTTACCGAACTTGTTCACAGAAACAAAAATACCTGTATAAAATACGATAATGAGAACAGATAATAAAAAAAAATTCGTGGAAAAGTATTTTACCAGTACCGTACACAGGTATTTTACCAGTACCGTACACAGGTATTTTACCAGTACCGTACACAGGTATTTTACCAGTACCGTACACAGGTATTTTACCAGTACCGTACACAGGTATTTTACCAGTACCGTACACAGGTATTTTACCAGTACCGTACACAGGCAGACATGACTAACCAGGAATATCAGAGGAATGGTAGGGGAAATGTTTCTTTTCTAATAGAACAAGAAGCCGGTAATAATTGTGTAAAACGACACAGAAAGGAAGTGAAAACACAGCAGCCGTTAAATAGTGGTAGCGCTGTGGTTTACGATAAGACGATGCGACACGGTGACCTATCGCTGTCCTGAAAGAAGAAGGGGAAGGCTGAAAGAGGAGGTAAAAGAAAAAAAAAGGATAGTATGAAACAAGAATTTCACAGAAATCACCTTAGATAACGGGTATCATCAAGGATAATGGTCTGTAGGGATGTGTGGGTCCATGCTATCAGACTCAGCACATGATGGTAGAGCACTCATATTATCAGATGGGGTACACGATGATGATGATGATGATTATGATGATGATATGATGAAGATGATGATGAGGATGACGATGATGGTAAGCACTCATATTATCAAACGGATACACGATGATGATGATGATGATGGTGAAGATGATGATGATGGTAAGAACCCATGCTATCAGATGAAGCAACTGATCATCATGATGGCAAGCATACATTCTATCAGATGCGGCACCTGGTGATGATGATGATAATGATGATAAGCATCCATATTATCAGATACGGCATTTGATGATGATGCTAATGATAATTACCATGATAATGTTGATGAGGATGATATATCTGGTCGTATTTCTAACACTCCTATGTTTCCAGCAAAATTATCACTTTGATAACAATAACAACAACAGCAACAACAACAATACCAACAACAGCAACAACAACAGCAACATCCGTTCAAGTGGTAACTTTATTTCAGTGGTCCTTTCAAGAAAATAACACGAGAATCCTTGATGTGTGTAATAGTGCATAAAATCCCTCTCCATGTAGATAACAATCTATTTTAAAATATTGCTCGTGAAACTCGCGCTGGAAATAAGCTGATCTTTCTTTCCACGAAGACCGCAGATCCTTTTCTTATTAACAGAAATAGGTTAAAACAGGAACAGTGACATTTTAAGACTCTACATTTAGACCATATATCTCGGGAAAAGTCCAAGGAATTTTTAAAGTCTTGTCACTGCGGCTTTAGACAATAGAAGGTCGTCTATTGGTTACGAATCGGATCGGGGAGTTTAAGATATATGGGTAATAGTAATCTTGTGTGTGTATATATATATATATATATATATATATATATAAGAACAATGGCAGCGCCAACAAAAACTACTCAGGTCATCAAAGAAATGAAGAGATACCACTTAGATGTACTGGGCAACAGTGAAATGTGATGGCCAGAAGCAGGTAAAAGATCGGCGGAAAACGGTAAGTTAATAGTACATTCAGGCAGAGACGACAGTAAACATCGAGTGGGTGTAGGTATAATTATGTCAAATGTAGCAGCAAAGATCCTTGTAGAGTAGGAACCAGTGAACAGTCGTATAATAAGAGCACGATACAACCTAAGACACGGAAGAATGACAATAATAAAGTGTTATGCACCCACGAACGATGCAGATGATGAGATGAAAGACGATTTCTATCACCAATTACAACAAATCATCAACAAAGTCCCTAAACACGACGTCCTAATTGCAATGGGGTACTTCAATGCTAAGGTAGTGAACGATAACACCGATGTTGAAAAGATAATGGGGAAAGAAGGAACTGACATGGTAAATCAGAACGGAGAAAGAGTAATTGAAATAAGTCTAACAGAGGGCATGGTTATTGGAGGCACAATATTTCCACACAAAGAAATATATGAAACAACGTGGATATCTCCAGATGATAGAACTAGAAACCAGACAGATCATTTTTGTATTGGAAAGAAACAGAACATCTCTGATAGATGTAAGGGCTTATAGGGGGTGCAGATGTCAACAGTGATCACAATTTGTGTATAGGGAAAATACAACTAAAACTCAAAAAACCAACACAAAAAATCATTACCCAGAAAGATAAACTGCCACAGCCTACAAGAAGAGAATACTGACAGTAATTTTAATCAGGAACTTGCCAATCATTCCACAACACTCAGTGAAGTAGAGGAGATAGGTATGGATGAATTATGGAATTCTTACAGCACAGCCATAATCACAGCAGCAAAAGCAAGCGCTGGACTGCGAAAACCAAATAGAAAAGCATGGATATCAGAAAACACATGGAAGTACATACATGAAAGACGAGCAGTCAAATTAGCTATGTTGAATGTAAAGACATATCTTGGAAAAGATCTGACGAAAGCAACATACAAAGAAATAGACAAGAAAGTAAAAAGTTCAGCTAGAAGGGATAAAAGAGAATATATAGACAATATGGCGAAAGAGGCAGAGAAAGCAGCAAAAACAGGAGACAGCAAAACTTTATATAACATACAAAAGAGGCTAACAGATACTATTACATCTAAAGAAAGACCAATCCTTAACAAAACTGGAACCCTATTAACAGCAAGTAAAGACTAAAAGCAAATATGGGCTGAACACTTCCAAGAAATACTTAATCGATCACACCCAAAAGAATTGATAAACCTTGAAACCGACTTACCAGCCCAACAACTAAATGTCAGCCTAGATGAAATTACATTGCATGAAATTGAAACAGCACTGAATTCAGTGGCTAATAACAAAGCTGCAAGTGAAGATGAAATAACACCCGAAATGTTAAAAGCTATCATTAGTGACAACATGAGACAACTACAGAGAATGTTTAATAAGATTTGGAAAGAAGAAAAGGTCCCTTCTAAATGGAAAAAAGGAATCATTGTTAAAATACCAAAAGAAGGCAACCTTAGAGACTGTAACAGTTGGAGAGGAATAATCTTAATATCAGTTGTGTCAAAAGTATTTTGCAAGGTCATTTTGAATAGACTTAAATATATAGTGGATACCGCAATGAGAGAAGAACAAGCAGGATTTCGAAAAGAGAGAAGCTGTCTCGACCAGATCTTTACTCTAAGAATAATACCTGAAGAACATATTAACAAGCAGAAATTATTACTACTGAACTTTATAGACTTCAAAAAAGGCATTTGATAGCATACACAGAGATTAATTGTGGAGAATTTTAAGTCTATATGGAATACCATCTAAAATTGTCAACATCATTAAGGATTTCTACAATGGATATGTTTGCGCAGTCAAAACAGAATAAGGGATGAGCAAATGATTCCAGATTGAAACAGGTGTGAAACAAGGATGTATATTGTCTCCTTTGCTTTTTGGAATTACAATAGACTTCATAATGAAAAAATGCTGCACAGGTAACACAAGTATTGATTGGGTACATGGGACCCAACTAGAAGATCTTGATTTTGCTGATGACATAACTCTTATCAGTAATAATGTGAATTCCATGCAAGAAAAAACAGATAGCCTGTCTTCACTGGCTAGCAAAATGGGACTTGAAATTAACAAGGACGAAACAAAAATAATGAATATTCCCCTTAATCAAAATGGAAAAATACACATATAAGGGACATATATTGAAGAAGTCAATCAATTTGCATACCTTGGCAGCTACATAGACCAGGATGGTGACACCAGAAAGGAAGTTAGAATCAGAATTGAAAAACAGCATCGATCTTCAAGAATCTTGAGAACATATGGCATTCAAAAGTTATAAGCACAAAAACCAAATTAAGACTATTTAATTCAAATGTAATATCCACCCTCAATTATGCATGCGAACGCTGGAAAACAACTAAAGAAATAGACAACAAATTAGACTCTTTTGAAGACAAATGCCTAAGGAAAATACTCGGCATCAAGTGGAACGAATTCAAGAACAATGCAGAGATAAGGCAGATGACTGAACAACAACCAGTCCCATGGGTGATCAGGAAAAGGAGATGGACATATGTTGGTCACGTGATGAGAAGAAATAGTTAGAGAATCCCAAAACAAGCTATAAAGTGGAACACAAAGGGCCAAAGAAAAAGAGGCAGACCGCGTGAAACTCTGAAGAGGACATTGTTAAGAGAAGCCAAATTAATAGGCATAAAAACCTTTGATGAGGTTGAAAAGCTCGCTGAAAACAGGAAAAATTGGCGAACTACCTTGCGAGCCCTATGTGACGTTTAACGTTTATATATATAAGATATTATTTATATATACTGGGTAAAGATCTTCCCAGCTGGGAAAACTTGAGGTTAGGATGAACAGATCAAAGCTCTTTAAACTTTAGCTTACTGTTAAGGGGAAAAATCTTCTAATAGGAAAAAAGAACCTACACGTGTCACTAATATGGAAAAAAAGGATTCCAATATCACATGTACACTAATAGAGGGAAAAAAGTCTTCCAAAGTACCACCAATTGGGGGGGGGGGGGGAATCTTCCAACGTACCACTAATAAAAGAAAAAAGTCTTCCAACGTACCACTAACAGAAGAAAAGAGTCTTCCAACGTACCACTAATAGAAGAAAAAAGTCTTCCAACGTACCACTAATAAAAGAAAAAAGTCTTCCAACGTACCACTAACAGAAGAAAAGAGTCTTCCAACGTACCACTAATAGAAGAAAAAAGTCTTCCAACGTACCACTAATAGAAGAAAAAAATCTTCCAACGTACCACTAATAAAAGAAAAAAGTCTTCCAACGTACCACTAATAAAAGAAAAAAGTCTTCCAACGTACCACTAACAGAAGAAAAGAGTCTTCCAACGTACCACTAATAGAAGAAAAAAGTCTTCCAACGTACCACTAATAGAAGAAAAAAGTCTTCCAACGTACCACTAATAGAAGAAAAAAGTCTTCCAAAGTACCACTAATAGAAGAAAAAAGTCTTCCGCTAATGATAAATTCATCATCATGTGAACATCGTTGACATTTACCACTGGGTATTTTTGTGGTATGTATATCAGATCTGCTCGGTTTACTAATCCTGTGGTAGCGGGTTTAGTCCCAGCGGTGGGATTTTTTTCTAGTACACACCAAAAAAGAAAAAAAAAACGAAAAGGTCCCAGGGTCACCCCAGCCTCTAAAAGTGGGCACCAGATGAATCTGGGAAGATAAATGCGGCCAGGGCGTGATGTTGCCCACATCACACTTTCATGTACCGAAGGTCGCGGAAATGCTGGCCTAGCACCGTGTCCCCAATATGCTTCAATGGTATATATAGCTTTACCTCTTTATGTATATCAGGTAACGGTTGAATGTGCTAGTGCAGTGGTTCTTAAACTTTTGTTCAAGTCCAGACTTTCCTATACTCCCGTCACTAAATATTATTGAATTTAAAAGCCTCCCACAAAAATTTGCAAGGTCCGCGGACTGCAGTTTGGGAACCTCTGTACTAAAGTGAGGGAGCAGTTCCTGGGGCAGGAGGACATAGCCCAAGATGCTGTCCCACTTCTCCATGACGCTTCTAGGGTAGGAGGACATAGCCCAAGATGCTGTCCCAAGTCTCCATGACACTTCTAGGGTAGGATGACATAGCCCAGGATGCTGTCCCATGTCTCCATGATGCTTCTAGGGTAGGATGATGTACTCTTGCCTTTACCTTTTACTCGGTTCATCGAGGTCTTCACGGTGAGAGGATCCGCCGGAGAAACTTGGGTCCACTTAGGGTCTTGAAACGTGCTGACACAATGCCTATGATTCAACATAAGCAGGGCAGTCACCGCAAGTTACAAGAGTTCATATTTCTGAACACAGAACAAGCCAGTCTGAGCTTTTAAAACAAAAATAACAAATTTATTAGTTCCCACAAAATTACCAGGCAAGAACACCTTGACACAGAAGACCCAACAGTTATTTTTTGTGAGGTAGAAAACTGTACACATTCAGTCTCAACTCTTTCGGTGAAATGCAGAACATTCATTTGACAATCCAGTCCTTTCCTTCTAGGCAAACAGCAACAAGGACAGAGATCTACGTTGCACCATAGCCATGTCAGTACTTGCAGTAGCAGGTCTCATTCTTTTGATGTAGTGGCATCATCAATTGTTTTTTTTTAATGGCTGAATGAGTCACATTTCTTGCGGTGACCCCCCCCCCCTCCCAGACCCATGGCCTGACGTCTTGTGACCTTTACCTTCAGGGGTACATCAAAGTCAGTGTTTACGCACCCTCATTCCAACAGGTTCTGAACATACCAAAACAGCCAGTCATGGATGTCATGACGTCTGTCACTCCAGATATGCTACATAAAACCTGGGAGTAACTCGATTATCAGACTGATATGTGCCGTGTCACCGGGATGGGGTGGGGGTGGGGGTGTATGGTGGATTGGGGGGGGGGGGGGAACAGTGAGCCCCTGTAAGGCAAGTCAAAAACTGAGTATTTCTCTAACATATACAAGGTCCATGTAGTTCCATTTGTCTTCCTATAGCGGCTTTCGGAAAGTGTAAAGGAAATTTCCGAACACCCTGTATTTTTGAGACGGAAACTAACAGAATGATGTTCTTAAAGAAAATAAAGGAAAGAAATAAAATAATGGCAAAAACAGGAATGATATAATTATTGTATCTCGGTTAGATCATCGGGTCTGATACTTTAGGGAATTAATGTTTAGCTAAAAACTGAGGGAGGCAGAAATTGACAGTAATATGGAAGGATAGACAACATGAGGAAGTGGATAAAGCATTGTCTATTGAGGGCGTGAGAGAGAGAGAGAGAGAGAGAGAGAGAGAGAGAGGAGAATGAAGGAGAAAATGAGCAAACGAAATTTATTTCCAAAAGATGAAAAATTGGATACGCAGGCCCATCTGTACCTCTCAACATTCACACTCGCAGAGAGAGAGAGAGAGAGAGAGAGAGAGAGAAAGGGAGAGAAAGAGATAGAGAGAAAAATAAGAGGAAGAAAGGGCAAAATTTATTTTCAAAATGTAAAGACGTGGGCACGAGAGGACACCTGATTTTCTACCTTTCATCTCCTAACTTCAAACTCTTTCACAAACAACTTCAATTTAGTACACCATAAACAGAACAAATATATGTAACATTTGACGCGATAAAACATTTGTGTTTAACTACACCAGTTTCCAGAAAATCTGTTGTCGACTTGTATTAGAAAACCCACAGTTTCAGAGAGAAGGACCATCCAGTGATGGTTCATGTTATAACTGTGGCTTACTTTCCCAGTTATTGCAAAGTATTTAATATGAAACGACAGCTTTACAAACTAAACAGCTGGTAGGCAGATACCACTTTTGGCAACTGAGATAAACTGGAGCAACTGAAAATTAAACCAGAAAGCAAAGGTTTATGTGAATTAACACAGAACTGCGTGTTTATCACTCCCTTAAATGAAACTAAAACGCGGACAAAATATTCAGTGCTCAAAATAACACCATGAGAAGTTACCTCCCTTCAATAATGAACATCAAGTCTCAGGAGAAAGTAACCAGAATCAAGTGCTGTTCCGTGCTCAGCTTCCATCCTTGATGGCGACTTTAGCAGCTGAAAGTTTTAAAATGGCTGGGGCCTGTAACAAGATTGGATAGCAGTCGCATCTCCAAGCACACTTTATATGGGAGTAAGTTGTTGTGGGGAAAGGAGGGCCTGAGATGACAAGGAAAATATGTAAGACGGGTATGAGAGATCCACCCCCCCCCCCTCAAACCACTAGCCTGCAGGGGTTGAATGAACTGGCCAAGAAGCGTACTAAACAGTGAGTTATTACACATGGGGGTTGGAGGGGGGGGCCCACGAGATGAAAGAAAAACGAGCGAAAACTGACACCAGAGTATGAAAGGCGTAAAGCGACTGGGCCCAACAATATAATATGACACGTTATTACATTATATTATGGGCCCAACAATATAATATGACATGTTATTACATTCTATTATGGGACCAACAATATAATATGACACGTTATTACATTCTATTATGGGACCAACAATATAATATGACACGTTATTACATTCTATTATGGGACCAACAATATAATATGACACGTTATCACATTCTATTCTGGCCCCAACAATATAATATGACATGTTATTACATTCTATTCTGGCCCAACAATATAATATGACATGTTATTACATTCTACTCTGGGCCAAACAATATAATATGACATGTTATTACATTCTATTCTCTCTATATAGTAAATGCGTTACATGGAAGAACTAGTGGGGCTTTACTATGAGGGTGTACTTGGAACAACCTGAGATATGCAGATGGCGTTGTCTTAATAGTAAAGAATGAAAAAAGAACTGCAGGAGCTGGTAGATGGGGTAGTTATGGGAAGTGAAAGAGGACTCAGCCTGAATGAGAAGAAATCAAAGGTCATGGTCATCTCTAAGAAGAGAGTGATTCCGGGTTGTAAAATAACAGTCGACAACACAACACGCTGAAGTAGGTAGACAAGTTCAAATACCTAGCGATATTAATAACTTCAGCCTGAAGATATGAAATAGAGATAAAGAAAAGAATAACGAGCTAAAGTAATGTTTCGGAAGATGAAAAATATTCTATGTAATCAATCACTACACTGAAAATAAGGAAGAGAGCTCTCCGGTGTTACATTGAACCAATCCTGTTTTAAGGATGTGACACATGGACAGTCACCAGGGAAGTACAGCGCCGTATGGAGGCCGTGGAAATGTGGTTCCTTAGAAGAATGGTAAAGACACCATGGACAGCGAGGAGATCAAACGAAGAGGTTCGGAAAGAGGCAGAAGAACAGAGACAAGCAATAACAAAACTCAATAGAAAGGGACATTCCAAGTTCATAGGACACGTCATGAGAGCAGGTGGACTGGAATATTTGCTAACAACAGGGACGATAGAGGGCAAAAGAGATCGAGCCAGACACAGAGAAAAGACGATAGATGGACTGAAGAAGTAGCAAGGAGAAAGAACACAAGGTCAGCTAATGATTAACACCTGGAACAGAGAATTGTGGAAAAGCATGGCTGCCAATACCTGCCGGCATGGCACTGGATAGATGCTACTGTGGCCTGTTGCACCAGTAAGGTATCGTACAATCAGCCATGAGGGGTGTTGCTCAACGCGGAGATGTTGACTAACCTCTACAGACAGCGAACCTGTTCATACACAGTAATCTAAGACCAAAAACAGCGATTATATTACAACGTTTTTGGGAATATCGGTTTAAGATTCATTAAAATGAGTGGAACAAATAAGGCGTATTGTGTTAGAGATGCGCCCATATTCAGATATACATTAAATTTAGCCATGACTGGTTATCATAGAAACCTGGACAAAATGTGAAAACTTTCCAAAAACCCCCCATTCTTTTTCTAAGCCGTTATCTGTAAACCTCTACAGAAACAGAAATTTTAATTTTCAAAAACATTTTTTTTGCTTCTTCTCTGCATTTAAATCTCATTTATTCATGTACCAGACTTCCCACGTTTTCTGATTTTTAGCATTTTTCTTGCATTAAAAAAAAACTTTCCCTTAACACACGTTTTTTGTTTGTTGTTATTCCTTATTAATTTCTTTTAGCATATCTTTTCTTCATTCGTCATAATGCTTTCATTCTATGTCATTCTGACCGTTTCCATATTTTTATTTCAAGCTGCACTTGCGCTATCCTTTTCTATGACTCATTCATCGTGTCCCAAACTCTGCAGTGGATTTCTCTCCATTACATTCAGTGAACATTTCCCCTGTGAATTATTTGTTACCTTATTTAGAGCCCTGTCTTCAGACATTATGATTTATGCTCAAACAATCAATAGTATTGGAGGATTCTACCAAGTACTAAATTTGATAAAATATTGTAGTTCTTCATACTCGTTGTTCGCTGGTACTTCCGTTGTTCAGGATATCTGCGCAGAATTGTCAGACGTATCTATCTTGTCTGAGTCTGGTCGTTTCATTCATTTGTTTGCTTGTAAAAAGAAAAGTTAAATACAGTATCTTATATTATTACTTGTATGACACACACACACACGGCTTTCTAAAGTAGGAGTTTCTAACCTTTTAATGATTACAGACTGCGCAGTGTCTCCTTCTATCAGCTTCTCTCAAACTGTAGAAATCATCATCGTCACCACCACCACCACCACCACCACCACCACCACCACCACCACCATGGACCCACCACCACAGCCATCACATTGCATCCACCACCACATCCACCACCATCACTACCACCATCACCCACCACCATCATCACCATCACTATCACCACCATGCACAAACCACTACCACCACCACCATACCATAACCACCACCAGGCACCCACCACCACCACTACCACAACCACCATACCATCACCACCACCAGGCACCCACCACCACCACCACCGTACCATCACCACCACCAGGTACACACCACCACCACCACATCATCACCACCACCAGGCACCCACCACCATCACTACCACCACCACTACCACCACCACCAGCACCCACCACCACCACCACCATACTATCACCAACACTACCAACACCGCCATACCATCACCACCATCAGGCACCCACCACCACCATCATACCACCACCACCACCACTACCAACACCGCATTACCATCAACATTACCAGGCACCTACCACCACCACTACCACCACCACCACCACCACCATACCATCACCACCACCAGGCACCCACCACCACCACTACCACCACCACCATACCATCACCACCACCAGGCACTCACCACCACAACTACCACCATCAGGCACCCACCACCACAACTACCACCACCAGGCACCCACCACCACCATTACCACCACAACCATACCATCACCACCACCACCACTACCACCACCACCATACCATAACCACAACCAGGCACCCACCACCATCACTACCACCACTACCATAACATCACGACCACAATGCACTCACCACCACCACCACTACATCACCACCACTACCACGACCACAATACCATCACCACCACCATGCACACCACCACCACCACTACCACCACTATCATTACCAACACCACCATACCATCACCACCACCATGCACACCACCACTACCACCACTAACACTACCAACACCACATTACCATCACCACCACCACTAACACTACCAACACCACCATACCATCACCACCACCATGCACCCACCACCACCAACATTACCACCACCACAACCACCACCATGCACCCAACGACACCACTACCACCACCACCATACCATCACCACCACCAGGCAACCACCACAACAATCACAATACCATCACCACCACTAGGCACCAACACCACCACCATGCACCCACCAGCACCACAACCATTGCCACCATCACCAGGCATCCACAACCACCATCATTTCCATCACCACCATACCATCAGCACTACCAAGTACCAAACACCATCACCATGCACCGACATACACCACCACTACCATCACTACCACCACCACCATACCACCACCATAACACCACCACCGCCATGCAACTACCACCATTACCATCATGGACCCACCGACACCACAACTACCATCACCATACCACCACCACCATGCACCCACCACCACCACTACCAACCCTATACCACCACCGCCACCATGGATCTGCCACCACCACCATGCACCCACCATCATGACCACTACCACCATGCACCCACCACCACCACCATGCACCCAAAAACACCACCACTACCACCACCACTACCACCATCACCACCACCATGCACCCATAACCACTACCACCACACTACCACCGCTGTGCACTCATCACTACTACCATGCACCCACCACCACCATGCACCCATCACCACTAACACAACATCACAACCACCACACCACCACCACCATGCACCAATCAACATGCACCCACAACCACCATACCACCACCACCACCATGCACCCACCACCACCTCCATGCACCCAACACCACCACCATGCACCCACCCATACATCCACCACCACCATACACCCACCACCACCATACACCCACCACCACCATACACCCACAATCACCACCATACACCCATCATCACCACAATACTACCACCACCATCACCATACAACCACCATCACCACCATAATACCACCACACCACCATGCACCCACCATCACCACCATACACTCACAATCACCACCATACACCCACCATCACCACCATACAACAACCACCACCACCATGCACCCACCATCACCACCATACTACAACCACCACCACCATGCACCCACTATCACCACTATGCATCAACCATCACCACCATACACTCATCACCACCACCATACACCAACCATCACCACCATACTACCACTACCACCACCATACACCCACCATCACCACTATACTACTACCACCACCATTATACACCCATCATCACCACCATACGCCCACCACCACCACCATACACCCACCACCACTACATGCACCCACCACCACCACCATGCACCCACCATCACCACCATATACCCACCATCACCATCATACACACACCATCACCACCATACACCCACCACCACCAGATGCATCCACCATCAACACCACATGTACCCACCACCATATGCACCCACCACCACCACATACACCCACCATCACCACCATACACTCACCGTCACCACCATGCACCCACCATCACCACCACATGCACCCACCACCACCACATGCACCCACCATCACCACCATACACCCACCACCACCACTACATGCACCCACCATCACCACCACATGCAACCACCATCACCACCATACACCCACCATCACCACCACATGCACCCACTATCACCACCATATGCACCCACCACCACCACATAATCCACTATCACCACCACATGCAGCCACCATCACCACCATACACCCACCATCACCACCACTTGCACCCACCACCACCACCACATACACCCACCATCACCACCACATGCACCCACCACCACATGCACCCACCATCACCACCATGCACCCACCATCACCACCATGCACCCACCATCACCACCATACACCCACCATCACCACCACATGCACCCACCACCACCACCATACCACCATCACCATACCACCACCACCACCACCACCGTGCACCCACCATCACCACCATCACCACTACTACTATCAATACTACCACCACTACCACCACCATCATCATCATCATCATGTGTCATGCCGACTGACGTTGACCATTATATTTCTCCATAGCACTTTATCCTTCATGCAGGCCATCAGTTCCTTTGGTGATCTCCTCTTACACCACGTCGTCAAACTATTCAGTATCATTTCTCTTGGCTTTCCCCTGACTCTTCTTCCCTATATTTTTCCTGTTGTTACAATATTTTAAATGCCCCTCTCTTCTCATTGCATGTTCTGTGAAAGTACATTATCTCTCTCTTATTTTTTCATAAAACGTTTTTGTCTTTCCAGCTCTTCTCATACACTATTCATTAGTAATCTTTGCTGTCCAGGGGATTCGCAACAATCTTCTAAGAAACCACATTTCTAATGCTTCCAATGATCTTTGTGCTGACCTGCCTATTGTCCATGATTCATTTCCATATAATAAATTAGGCTCAATATAGCGTTTTATTACGTTTTCTAACATTCATTGATACTGTATTGCTGCATAATATGTTTCTCAATTTCTGAAAAGCTTCTGTTCCTAATTCCTGTTTTGCATTTCCTGTGCGAAGTTAATACTGCTCCAAGGTATTTGAATTTCTGCACTTGGTTCAGAATTGTTCCATTTCATTTTGTACTTCGTTGTGGTGGACGAAACACTGAATAGAAAATTCGAATCGAACCTCCCCCCCCCCCAGCTGTTGTTCAGAATCTCACCCCCCCCCCCTCTTCCTCAACCATCCCTCACCACCATCCCCCACCCTCAAGGGCCTGGATGCTCCTGGTCGAGAATCCTTGATCTAAGACGCCATTTCTCAACCTGGTGTTCGCAAAAGGTCATATGGAGGTTCGTGAAGAGTAATATCGAGGTTCGCGATGAGTGATATGGAGGTTCGTGAAGAGTAATATGGAGGTTCTCGGAGAGTCATACTGAAGTTCGTGAACTGAGAGATAAGTGAAATGACGGCTGCGGTAAAACTGTTTCTAGTAATGAAAGCAGACGGAGGTGTAAGGTTCAGTTTTACAAAGAAAGAACGAGGAAAGTGGGCAGATACAAGACTGGCAGAAAACAAGATTAGTACACACAAATGAAGCACATACAACGATACAATATTTCGTCAAAAGCCTTTTTCAAGGATCACATATAGCAACAACATAACGGATTAAAATAAAATGTGAAGAAAAAAAAGCTTTCAACGATTTCTTTCTGAGTTCTCCTGCAGTATATTTTTCACATTGCGTCTCCGAAATAAAGCTAGGGAAAAAAAAAGGTACAATTATCATATCTTATCCAACAGATATTTATACCCGATATTTATCTCCTTCGTACAAAAAAGGGCATGTTAACATCTAATTTAGTAAACTGTAACCAGAAAGAGAAACTCCGGGAATACATTCTCTCAAAAACAAAGAGCCACTCCCCCACAGCCAGCGCAGCAACTGACCTGATTTCGAGACAGTGATTACAACAATGACGTTATTTTGCAAGTTAGTAATTCCCTGTTGTAACATCTAATCTTCCAATAACCCCAATGTACGACCTGATAGAACAAAGAGGAGCAGAAAAAAAAACGTTATTTCAACATTTTAATTCGTTTAATTCAGGGAGTCTCAAACTTTCTAACGATTACGGGTCCTGATCCCTAGTGATGTTGCCCAGTATGTCCCAATATCCCATTCACCGGACTGTCCATATAATACCCGTCACCAGGAGTCGCATCACATACCAGTAGGACTTCCAAAAAAAAATGTCAAAAGTTAGGTTTAATTTTACTCATGGATCTCCAGGAACAGAGCAGTTAAAGGTAATCTAACAACAACTGTTCCCAGAAACTATTCTGAGATTGAATCCCAGACGTTTATAATCCCGGCTTAAGAACCCCTAATATAATCCATGTTTATTTTGCTCAAAGCCCCGAAGTCTACAGAAGGTAGAGAGGAATCTGTGGTTCCCGATAAACGAGGCTGATTGGAATATACATTATGATGTACTGAGATAACTTAAGTGGCATTATCAGTTTCCTCAGGTATTTTATTATTATTATTTTTTTTTATTCTTAAACCGGAGATTTTTTTTGGGATTTCATCAGACAAACAACTTGCGCAACCCACATGGATTAAAGCGATTGGGCTGGGCAACCTTGACTGTCTGGGTCATGATATTTTAAATCATGTCGATAAACATTAGGCATAAAAATATATGTAAGAAGAAAGACTTTATGTAAGAAAGTGGCTTCTCTACGCTTCGGAATACAGCATATTACCTGGAACAACAGTAGAGACGACGGTGAAAGATAGAAATAGTCTAGAAACGTATTCAGTATCACTATAACAGAAGATCAGTTGAGAAACTTGATGTCTGAAAAACAATCTAAACTTAAGGATAATAATGAAGTTGGGGGAGACAATACTGAAAAAGAAATTAGAAAAAAAAACGGAAAATAATCGAGTGGAAATTATTTTAAGGAAACATGAACGTCCGTAATGGAGATTGATAATAATAAGATTTTTTTAAATATAAATAATAAGATTAGAGAAACTGAAAATAAAGTGATTACATTTCACTAGGATTATCGATCTTGCTCGTCTGACAAGCCCAAGGTGCTTCGAACTCCACACAAGCACACAGGTGCTCTTCATTTTTCAGAGACAACAGGTGCTCCTCACTCTTTACAGACTATAGGTGCTCCTCACTCTTTATAGACTATAGGTGCTCCTCACTCTTTACAGACTATAGGTGCTCCTCACTCTTTATAAACTATAGGTGCTCCTCACTCTTTACAGACTTTAGGTGCTCCTCATTCTTTACAGACTATAGGTGCTCCTCACTCTTTACAGACTATAGGTGCTCCTCACTCTTTACAGACTATAGGTGCTCCTCACTCTTTACAGACCACAGGTGCTCCTCACTCTTTACATATCATAGATGCTCTTCGTTCTTTGCAGTCACAGGTGTTTCAAACTCCTCATAAACTTATAAGTGTTCCTTACTCTTCATAAACCATTGCTGCTCCGAACTCCTCACAAACCAGTAGGTGCTCCTCACTAATCAAAACCCCATAGGTGCTCTTCACAACTCACAAACACATAGGCGTTCCTTACAAGCAAGAAGGTGCTCTGAATTCCTCACAGGCCAATATATGCTCTGAATCCCTCACAAGCCAATAGATGCTCTGAATCCCTCACAAGCCAATAGATGCTCTGAATCCCTCACAAGCCAATAGATGCTCTGAATCCCTCACAAGCCAATACATACTCTGAATCCCTCACAAGCCAATATATGCTCTGAATCCCTCACAAGCCAATATATGCTCTGAATCCCTCACAAGCCAATATATTCTCTGAATCCCTCACAAGCCAATAGATGCTCTGAATCCCTCACAAGCCAATAGATGCTCAGAATCCCTCACAAGCTAATAGGTGCTCTGAACTCTTCACAAGCCAATAGGTGCCCCAAACCCCCGATAAGCCAATAGATGCTCTGAATCCCACACAACCCAATAGGTGCTCTGAACTCTTACAAGGCTACAGATGCTCCTCACTCTTCGCAAGGCTATAAGCTCTCTGAACTTCCCAGAAACACATAGCGCAGAACTCCTCATATCCCTCAAAGTGCTGCAACTAATGGCTCAAATTCTTTGTTACATAAAATTCTACTTCTTCTTGTGATCTGACGTTCGCGTCTGGCACTATCACACTTTTCCTATCTGCTCTTTCATCCTAACCACAGATCCCACGTCACAGTATCTGTTAAAAAATCTTCTGTCATGCTGGTCTATATGTTAATGGTGTCTGGCTGATTCATTATCCCTCCATCAGCCACTGTATATTTAGCTAGACCAGAAAACCAGCCCAACTTTTACATTTTATGAGTCATCAGTACAGGCTATAACAATACAACAAAGATCAAATCGATTTGTTTCCCCTTACAAATTGTTGAACCCCGTCTTGTCTTACTTCCTTCCATGTTGAGTCTGCTTGAGCTTTTTTTTAATTTTTGAACATAATCGTTGTAATAATTAAAATCAAGGCAACCGTGTTTTTTTTTAATCTACCGTTTTCTAACAGTCAATATTTCCATGTATACGGCTGGTCGTATTAATGACATTAGCATCGCTGGCCTCCATTATAGTTTCGTATTTGAGCTGACAGTTAAACGACAATACATTTACCGTCCGTATGCAGTTTGTCTGTACCCAGCTGTAGAAATAGGTACCCGACTTCTTCTGGAGTTGGGGAAGGAAAGGCGGTCAGGCGTGATACTGACCAAAGCACCCTCTAGTGTACTGACAGGTCAAGGAAAATATGGGCACTAACACCATATCCCCTATGTGCCTCTAAGGCATGACAGGATTACCTTTACCTTTTTTTTTAATGCAGTTTATATTAAACAGAACGGTTATTTGGTAGAGTGGGAGGGAGGGATGGTGGGAAGCATTGTTTGCGGTCTGTGTGCAAAATGTTCAGCTCGTGTGCAAAATGTTGAGCTCGTGTGCAAAATGTTGAGCTCGTGTGCAAAATGTTGAGCTCGTGTGCAAAAAAAAATATGTGTGCAAATATGCGTAGTTATATATATATATATATATATATATATATATATTATATATATATATATATATATGCGAAGGACAGGCATTTGTGGAAAACCCTTGCGGAAGCCCCATGTGCCCTGGGCACTTAAGGTTCAGATATATATATATACACTGTAAATGTCTGTACATTTAATAACAGGATAGATCTGCTGTACTTTCCAGCTGTGGAAATGTATCTGCCCGTTTATTTTAACTACCATCCATTCTCTGTGTGCCCACTTGCCTCGTCAAGATTCTGCTACAGCGCTACCAAAACTACGCGGTAAAAGAACAGTTGAAACATCCAATCAGAAAGTCATATCTCAACAAGAAAGAAACACTAAAGGAGAAACATGTACCGTCCCTGTATTTTTGTTTCAATCGCAATTAAAGCACGGAGTAACATCTGGGAACTGGAAAATAAAAGTAGCAGTTTTTGTTTTTTTTTGTGCGGCTCTAAAAAGTTTGTACGCGGTATGATTTTTTTTCTGTGCGCGCGGCCGCGCTGGCGCGCAGCTTAGAGGAGACAGTGGTGGGAAGGATCATAATAATTCTTGCTCTAACTTACAAAAGTTCTGTCACAGCCCATAGAAACAGGATTACGTAATCCATGTATCCTGCCAGGCGGAGTGATATCAGTGAGATGTGTTTTCAAGGGAGAGAAATCCTTACCTCGCCACATTCATTACTACACGGAGAACAATCACTGTAGGCTATATCTGGTACCCGGTCCATCCAAGTTTTAGGCCTGTTATCTTTCCTTATAGGAAGTTCCCAGTGAACCGAACGTCCATGATAGGTTCTTATCCTCTGGACGTATATGTGTTATCTATGTGGGAAGATCAAGTAGGCACCTAAGGACTTTACAAAGTGTATCTCTAGAACATCCAGGTATAGTGCTGTGGTCCGGACCTTCCAGTGGAGTTTTTGTAAACAGGTGGAGCCATCCCTCTCTCCCTCCCCTCTCTTACTCATGCTGTTTTTTTCCCACCAGCCTTCCCCCACTCCTACCTTAAAACGGAAAGTTATCCTGGTCCCAGAGAAATACAAGGGCTAGACTGAGCCTAGCTGTAACCACTTCAGCCTCTCTGTCTCAGCGCCACTGAGTGTGAGTACTGCCAGTGTTAGTTCACATAGAGATGAGTTCAGCCACACCCACATTTCACCATTTCCTCTCGTGAAAAGGCAATTAATTACACCACGCAAACCCCGACACGAATGAACAAGACCTTTTATTACGTATAGCACGCTTAGCATTTACAGCCACGTAACTTGACATAGACCCTCACTAAATAGTCACGTAACTTGACATAGTCCCTCACTAAATAGTCACGTAACTTGACATAGTCCCTCACTAAATAGCCACGTAACTTGACATAGTCCCTCACTAAATAGTCACGTAACTTGACATAGTCCCTCACTAAATAGTCACGTAACTTGACATAGTCCCTCACTAAATAGTCACGTAACTTGACATAGACCCTCAGTAAATAGCCACGTAACTTGACATAGTCCCTCACTAAATAATCACGTAACTTGACATCTCTGAACCTTAAGTGCCCAGGGCACATGGGGCTTCCGCAAGGGTTTTCCACAAATGCCTGTCTTTCGCCTTTTTTTCTGCTCTTGCCCAGGTGAGCCCTCTATTGCTCAACATCCTTTCTGTTGTTCTTCTCCATGTCTCTTTTGGTCTACCCTTACTTCTGCTCCCCTGTGGTGTCCATCTTAGTGCTATTTTTGGTAGTGAGTTGTCAGTCATTCGGAGCACATGTCCCAACCATCGCCAGCGTCTTTCCTCAATAATTGTTGTCAGTGGTTTCATCTGCATTTCTGCCAATAAGATGTTATTTCTTATGGTGTTTGGCCAAAATATTTTTTTAATTCTACGTAAACATTTAGTTTGGAAAGAATTCAACTTGTTTTCTACTAAATAGCCACGTAACTTGACATAGACCCTATTTCCATTATGAAGACTCGTATGACAACACACTGCGTTACAAAACGTATATATTCACAAAAAACAGGCAACAAACACAACACAGCATGGAAATCCAAATCAATATCTTCATTAATGGCACCAAAAATACAAAACTAAAAATTCTCTTCAAGCCATAATGGAGAAACGCTGTTTTATCTTTCGCAACTTCCACGAAAATTCCCCTCATTGTTGCCGCATATCGGACATATAACCATTCATTTCTTCACCTGCTTGGAACGTTCTCCAACATTCATCCTCTCCTACTCTCTCTCTCTCTCTCTCTCTCTCTCTCTCTCTTTCTCCTTCTCTTTCTCAGTTAGCTTTGATTCTTACCCCTCCAGCCTAGTCTAGCTGGAGCTCAGACGTGCATGCGTTATTATTGGCTAACAGCTCCGACTAAATATTTATAAGCATTTAAGCATTTCATTAAACAAATGTCACCGAAAACAAATGGAGGATTGCATAATATCAAAACTGCAGGCAATATTTTCCTCACAAGTGAGGGATCTCCTTTCCTATTCTTCCTCATGGAGTGAGGAACAGGATTCAGAATAAGGAACCGAGGCAAAACTTGCTCAGCGGTGTCCAGATAACTCATCATCAAATAATTCATCCAAGGAACCTCAAATGATCCTAATTCAAATTCCTATAATACCCCAACGGGTGTCTGAGTGGTGAAGTGGTTAGTGCAGTGGTCTCTCATGGCGAAGGTCGGGAGTTTCGAATCCGGCCGGAGGCACCCCAGTCACCCAGCTGTAGAAATGGGTACCCGACTTCTTCTTGAGTTGGGGAAGGAAAGGCAGCCAGGCGTGATACTGACCATACAACCCTCTAGTGTGCTGACAGGTCAAGGAAAATATGGGCACTAACACCATAGCCCTATGTGCCACTAAGGCATGACAGGATTACCTTTATCTTTTTAACCTTTACTAATACCCCAACATTAGTCCCTATGTGCATTCCCACATTAAATCGCCTCGCGCTTTGCTCTCATGTGTCCAGGGGTTGGTGCCCAGAGTTACCTTGCCTCTGGTGCCCAGAGTTACCTTGCCTCTGGTGCCTTAAGTTGCAACTTCGACGAACATATTCTTCCAAGTATAGCCGTTCTTCTTAACTCTGCACTATCATCCATTCATTTTAACGAAAGAACTGTTCTAGAATATTCCCATCAAACTAACCGTACTCCCCTGTTTAGAATAATATCTCTGCGACTCTTCTCGTCGCCATATGAACAGAAGTTCTCCTCAGTTAATTTCAATAGAGGACACAGCGACTGTGACCTTCTCTTGGTTGTAGTACCTGACCAAATAGGTAATAATAATAATTATGTTTGGTATTTGCACCTTATTTGCACTTTCTCGTACGTACACTTCTCGTTCCTATTCATTGAGCCGAACTGTCTTCTTCACAGATACCAAGTGAACAACAGGCAGGATTTTCAATAACTGAAGAATGAAACAGACTCATTTGTATCTAAACATCCAAGTCCCTTATCATTTGCATGCCGTAGGGGTGTAAGGTGTTGGCAATTCCTTCATATTTCTAGGCCATTACAGCATCTGAGGTAGGGATGCTAACGCCTTGCCACGGTTCCACTGTTTTCATAGGGAAACTCCAGCTCCCATTTTTTTTAGACTGGGTTGATCCCTCATTTGTACGCATTCTCTAAATAAGATGTCGTACCATGCGTTTCTGTTTTTTTTCTCTTTCCCTTTTAGTGTCATAAGACACACGGGGATATGTTTCAGATCTTTCTCTTGTCTCTTCAGTGTCCTAAGACACACGGGGATATGTTTCAGATCTTTCTCTTGTCTCTTCAGTGACCTAAGACACACGGGGATATGTTTCAGATCTTTCTCTTGTCTCTTCAGTGTCCTAAGACACACGGGGATATGTTTCAGATCTTTCTCTTGTCTCTTCAGTGACCTAAGACACACGGGGATATGTTTCAGATCTTTCTCTTGTCTCTTCAGTGACCTAAGACACACGGGGATATGTTTCAGATCTTTCTCTTGTCTCTTCAGTGTCCTAAGACAAATTGGGATATGTTTCAGATCTTTCTCTTGTCCATTACAGAACCAGAAAGTTTCCTTACAATTTGGCGTTGGATTCCCTCTAGACTTGCAGAAGTGTTTGCTGATCTGCCTAATGTATCATTGATATCCCCCAGTGATGTTATGTGAATATTCATTTATTCGTATTTTACATTTTATTTTACATATTGGATGTAAATTGTTTAACGCCATTGTCTAATTTTACATAAACGTAGATTTAAGCTCGTGTAAGATGAATGGCTATTGTAGCTTTGAAAACGCTGCTAACAGTAACTTATATACCAGGCACCATTTAGCGTCACTCACAGAGACCTACCACAATGTGCCCTACATGATTCTCGGCAGCGCTGCCCAGAATATTAAAAATAAATAAATAAATAAAAAGTCTCGGCCGAAATTTTAAACGCCGCAAGAAAAATTAAAAAAAAAAAATCTTTGTTTCGTTTTCCAATTTCCTGATATTACTCCGTGCTGCAGAAGCGCTGAAGCAAAATGAGATATAGCTACATGAGTTTATTTTCCTTATTTCTTTGTTCTTTCCTTTTTCCTCTAGGAGAACTTTAAAATTATAATCTGATGTTAGGACGCACATTTCCACACATTTTTTTTTAGAGAATATATTTGCATACAGGTTCAAAATTTTGCCAAAGAACGGCAAAATTTTAGAGGACATACTGGATATACCAAATATAGGATTTAATATTCGGCCGATACGACAATTCTAATTTTTGGACTACCGAAAAGGAATACATACATTTATGAATAGTACACTGGGTGAAACAAAGGCACAAGACTAGAAACATTTTCAATACAGGCGCGCATAGTTAAACTGTACATTTAAATTCTAGCGCACAACGCGCACATAATGTCTCTGTTGACGCTCTATAAAGTGTCCCGACTGGCTATTTTATTCATCCAGTATATTAAAAAAATGTAGTCCAGATATATTTATACATTACCGCTTTGGTTAGCATTTGTTTTGCTATGTTAAAGTTAAGTAGGCAAATTCCATTGATAGCCATCTGTACAGTCGACGGAAAAGCGAGAACCGAGAACGATCATATTTTTGGCGTCTGATAATAATTCTGTTTATTATATATTGTTCTATCTTTGCTGAGCAGGGAAGTGGCGAGAAAGGAGAAGGAATTCTTTTAAAATTCTACTAAATACAACATTAAAAGAACAGTTAAAACAAGGACCTAATTTTGTGTTTGATGCTTGGCTAAAATTCAAAGATTTTTCCCCCTCTGCCTGTGAAGTTTAAGAACTTCTGAAGTGTTTCCCACATAAAGGTCACTTGTGCAATTAATAAAATGGTCTGCTCTCGCATTCCAGCTGTAGACCACATGCGTGCTGTGTACAAGTGCGGTTCCCTCGATATATAGAAGGAGATACTCGCTTTATCCAGTGATCGCGTTAACCCGCGGTTACCGGTAATTTACCGATTAAAAGAAAAAAAAAAGAGAAATACCGAAACTTTTGGAGATCGCCCGTTACTGTAACCGGTTTATATAATTTTTTTAAAAAACCTAGTTAAAACCAGGGAAATCAGCTGGAGGATGATTGGGTCAGGAGGATGATGATGTTCTGGAAGAGAATCAGCCAGTTTTAACTTTAATTCAGATTGCGAATATTTCGTAAAGATTAAATCTCGTCTCAAAATAAGATAATAAAAAATTCACACAAACATTTCTTTTCTGCTAATATTTGTTAAGTATGCTTAATTTTATATTAAAAAAAATACAAAGTATTCAGAATACCGGTATTTCGGAAAGTACGTCATGCAAGGTAGAAGACAGATGTAAACTGTCCTGGTTTCAAGAAAATCCTAGCCCAATCACTGAACTTTATCTAACTCAGTCACTAAACAATGTGGGCACAGGATGCAATTTTCTAATGTTTCGTTATCTTTAATCTCGTTGTTGGTAGAGTCCAGTTTTAATCTTCAGTTCTTTCTTCGTCGTGCAGGGAAGTAATACCTAGTCATATGTGAACTGTGGTAGTTACATGTAAGTCAGTGATAGGTGGCCACGGCAGTTTAGAAATTGCTAGATATTTCCCGATTGCATTTTTTTTAAAAAAATCGATCTCTCCAGGATAAAGCTCTTGCTCAAGTATTCGATTTTTTTGTGAATACAAGTTTTTGAATTTCGTAATTCTTTGGCTGAACACGAATTGGAAAAGATTATTCGGTGTGTGAAGACACAAAAGATATAACCGAATGATTGAAAGCGTTCAATTATAACAAGGGATTCACGTATTCAGCGTTTATGTATGGAAGAATGTTTTATAAAGACAAACAATTTACCTATTACAAGAAGAGATTATTTTTAAAAAAAAACAGTGCTTGAACAAGTGAAATATACATAAAAATGGTGGAATGTAGACAAATTGTCTAAGGTACAACCAAGGGAGAAAGAAATCAATGAGCCAACAATAACACAACAAGAATTACAAGAATTTGTTGCAGCAAGGTCGAACGCGCCATTGTTTTCTTGTGAACGACGAAAACACAAGAGAACGATTAAAAAAAACCCTCATAAAATATATTTATCACTGCATACAAACAAGACATATTTATAGGAAGACAGGCAATGATTTGGAAACTACAAATTTCATCTGGGAGAGTGTAAAGATGAGGAAAGAAAAAAAAAACGCACACACACAAATGAAGTCAGACATTACATCCCGTCTGGCGAGGAAATTTCACAAACGAGTACGGCTCCAAACTTGACCGATTCCATTCATCACAAAGTTTTTACTTGGATTTATTCTTGAAGATGATAGATATGTTAAGGTTCCCAAATAACAAACAAAAAAAATTATAAGTTTGCCTTCAGTAGGGAAAAACCACTGTAGAAACAAACAGAAAATTATGATCTGATTAGTTTGAAGCATACGGTGACCTAGTAATAGTCCAAGAAGATTGGATGGGTTACAACGTGGCAGTTATCTGAATAAATCATTTTATGTGTAGCAAATTTCATTCTCGTTATTCTTATCTTTTTCTATCGCTATATGGTTAGAAAATACATCTCCCTTTTTCTCTCTCCCCTTTTTTTTCTGTCTGTCTTTCTCTCTCTCTCTCCTTATCTATCTATCTTTCTATCTCTCCCTCTGTCTCTCCTTGTCTCTCTCAGTCTGTGTCTCTCTCTGTGTCTCTCTATCCCTCTTTCCCTCCCTCTCAGTCTGACTGCCTGTCTGTCTCTCTACCTCCGGTTTTCTCTCTCTTCTCCTCGGTTTGTCTCTTTCTCTTCCCCTTTCTCTGCCTGTCTGTCTTCCTCCGGCTTTCTCTCTCTCTCCTATTTGTCTCTCTCTCTTCCGTCTGTCTCTTTCCCTCCGGCTTTCTTTCTTTCTATCTTCCTCTATTTGTCTCTCTCTCTCCTCCTCTGTTTCTCTCTTTCTTCCCCTTTCTCTGTCTGTCTCTTTTCCTCCGACTTTCTCTCTCTCCTCCTCTGCTTGTCTCTCTCTCTCTCTTCCCCTCTCTTCCCCTTTCTCTGTCTCTCTCCCTCCAGCTTTCTTTCTCTCCTCCTCTATTTGTCTCTCTCTCTTCCCCTTTCTCTGTCTGTCTCTATCCCTCTGGCTTTCTCTCTCTCTCCTCCTCTGTTTGTCTCTCTCTCCCCTTTCTCTGTCTGTCTGTCTCCCTCCGGCTTCTCTCTCTCTTCCTCTATTTGTCTCTCTCTCTCTCTTCCTCTATTTGTCTCTCTCTCTTCCCTTTTCTCTATCTCTACTTCCGGTTTTCTCTCTCTCCCCTCTGTCTGTCTCTCTTCTCCCCCTCTGTCTGTCTATCTCTCTTTCCCCCTCTGTCTGTCTATCTCTCTTTCCCCTTCTGTCTGTCTATCTCTCTTTCCCCCTTCTGTCTGTCTGTCTCCCCCCCCCCGTTTGCCTCTCTTTCCCCCCTCTGTCTGTCTGCCCCTCTTTTCCCTTCTGTCTGTCTGTCTCTTTTTTCCCCCTTCGTCTGCTGTCTCCCTCTCCTCCTCTGTCTCTCTCCCCCTATCTCTCTTTTCCCCCTCCGTCTGTCTGGCTCCCTCTCCTCCTCTGTTTCTCTTCCCCTCTGTCTGTCTCTCTTTTCCCCCCTCTGTCTATCTGTCTCTCTCCCCCGTCTGACTGTCTCCCTCTCTCCCCCCTCTGTCTGTCTCTCTTTTCCCCTCTGTCTGTCTGTCTCTATCTCTCTCTTTCCCCCCTCTGTCTGTCTGTCTCTCCTATCTTTCTCTTTCCCCCTCTGTCTGTCTGTCTGTCTCTCCTTATCTTTCTCTTTCCCCCTCTGTCTGTCTGTCTGTCTCTCCTATCTTTCTCTTTCCCCCTCTGTCTGTCTCTCTTCCCCTCCCCCGTCTGTCTCTCTCTGTCTCCCCCTCTGTCTGTCTGTCTCTCTTCCCCTCCCCCTTCTCTCTCTCTCCTCTCCCCTCCCCCCCCTGTCTGTCTCTCTTCCCCTCCCCCCTTCTCTCTCTCCCTCTGCCCCCCCCCTCTGTCTGTCTCCTCTTCCCCTCCCCCGTCTGTCTCTGTCTCCCCCTCTGTCTGCCAGACTGTATGTCTCTCTCTCTCTCCCCCCTCTGTGTCTGTCTCTCTTCCCCTCCCCCCTTCTCTCTCTCCCTCTCCCCCCCTCTGTCTTCTCTCTTCCCCTCCCCCTTCTCTCTCTCCCTCTCCCCCCTCTATCTGTCTCTCTTCCCCCCCCCCCGTCTGTCTCTCTCTGTCCCCCCTCTGTCTGTCTGTCTCTCTTCCCCTCCCCCTTCTCTCTCTCTCCCTCTCCCCCCCTGTCTGTCTCTCTTCCTCCCCCCTCTCTCTCTCTCCCCTCTTGCCCCCCTCTGTCTGTCTCTCTTCCCCTCCCCCGTCTGTCTCTGTCTCCCCCTCTGTCTGCCAGACTGTATGTCTCTCTCTCCTCCCCCCTCTGTGTCTGTCTCTCTTCCCCTCCCCCTTCTCTCTCTCTCCCTCTCCCCCCTCTGTCTGTCTCTCTTCCCCTCCCCCTTCTCTCTCTCTCCCTCCCCCCCCTCTATCTGTCTCTCTCCCTCCCCCGTCTGTCTCTGTCTCCCCCTCTGTCTGCCAGACTGTATGTCTCTCTCTCTCTCTCCCCCCCTCTGTGTCTGTCTCTCTTCCCCTCCCCCCTTCTCTCTCTCTCCTCCCCCCTCTGTGTCTGTCTCTTTTCCCCCCCCCCTTCTCTCTCTCTCCCTCTCCCCCCTCTCCCCCCCTCTGTCTGTCTCTCTTCCCCTCCCCCTTCTCCTCTCCTCTCTCTCCCCCCCTCTGTCTGTCTGTCTCTCTTCCCCTCCCCCCTTCTCTCTCCTCTCTCTCCCCCCCCTCTGTGTCTGTCTCTGTCTCCCCCTCTGTCTGCCAGACTGTATGTCTCTCTCCTCTCTCCCCCCTCTGTGTCTGTC
Source organism: Achatina immaculata (assembly GCA_009760885.1). Classification (NCBI taxonomy): domain Eukaryota; kingdom Metazoa; phylum Mollusca; class Gastropoda; order Stylommatophora; family Achatinidae; genus Lissachatina; species Lissachatina immaculata. The sequence continues at coordinate 6,284,028 of CM019718.1, forward strand.
TCTCTTCCCCCCCCCCTTCTCTCTCTCTCTCCCCCCCTCTGTGTCTGTCTCTCTTCCCCTCCCCCTTCTCTCTCTCTCTCCCCCCCTCTGTCTGTCTGTCTCTCTTCCCCTCCCCCCTTCTCTCTCTCTCTCTCCCCCCCTCTGTCTGTCTCTCTTCCCCTCCCCCCTTCCTCTCTCTCTCTCTCCCCCCCTCTGTGTCTGTCTCTCTTCCCCTCCCCCTTCTCTCTCTCTCCCCCCCTCTGTCTGTCTGTCTCTCTTCCCCCCCCCCCCCTTCTCTCTCTCCCCCCCTGTCTGTCTCTCTCTCTCTCTGTCTCCCCCTCTGTCTGCCAGACTGTATGTCTCTCTCTCTCTCTCTCACTCTCTCTCTCTCAGAAAATCTTTGCAGTGTCTGCAACATGTTTTTTTTTTTAACTTTCCGTTTCCACGGCATTAAGACGTATTGTGGACACGGTGTTAGGCCCGTATTTCCAAGACCTTCGGCACATCAAAGTGTGACGTGGTCAGTATCACCCCTGACTCCATTTGCCTTACCAGATTTCTCTGGTACCCACTTTTAGTGGCGCGGTAGATCCAGGGACCTTTTCGGTGAGGTAGTACCAGAAAAAAAGTCCCACTGCTGGGACTTAAACCAGGTACCACCGGATTAGTAAATCCAGCGTCTAACCACCGAGCCAACCAGGTCACCTAACAGTTCTGTTAATGTATATACATTTGTGCCGTGACAGCACTGTGTTGTATCACTGCCTGAGTGTGATAACAATGACATCTCATGTATTCAGTATATTTTATATATCTTATAGAAGATGTAGAACGGAGACTGAATGTCAAAGTTTTGTCATTTTAATTGCTATTTTTTTCATGGTCTATCATGTTACTATTGCTCCTTGTACTAAACCGAATGTTTGAAAACTGAGTGGTGAATGTCAGGATATCAGACGATCCTGCGTGCCCAGTGTTTCTCCCTTTGAAAAGAAAGTTCGTTCTGTGTATGAATTTTAGAAAGACTACAGTATTGTAGTCTGCTGAGAGTAGTTGCTCCACTGCATTGCCGTCTTTTCTCAGGTGATCGGTTTTCTCATTCCATACTTACACATTCTAAAACTTTGATGTTTTTACCCTCTTTAAACAAACATTCTCTAATAAAGGTTAAGTGATATGTTTTTAAAAAATGCTCGCCATATCCGCTTCCCTGCGGTCTGCATCAGTGACTCTGCCTATCTGGTTTAATAGAATTACCGGCCCTCCACGTCAAGCTACGTACATTCAGTTCTTGTGAAAAGTTCAGTTTTTATTGACAAAATTTAATAATACTAATAATAATAATAATAATAATAAACTATTTCGGATCATCATTTCAAACCTGAAGGCTAAATGCTGCTTTATACATTCATCTCTTCATGGCTCTCTCTCTCCTCCCACGCGTTTATTAAAAAAAGTTACTTCTCGACAGCCTCTCAGCTGGTCTCCCCATCTTCTGGCTATTTCCAACAATTCCTAGACAGAGGACGAACATGCTGCAGCGAGCTGGAGATCTGTGAGCATACTGGTCCAAAAATCAGTTAAACTCCGTCCTGACATCTGTGAGAATCCCTTTAGCACACAAACGGAGCCCCAGTTAAAAAAAAAGCAGCCATATTAATAACCGTTTTATGAACCATATCTTTCCACTTAACCATTAAATCATTCATCCGCCTCTGTTGTGTTGACTTCTTGGTAATTTGGACAACCCATACTAATATACTTACCCAGAATAACTGCCATTCCTCATGTTCGAGTTAACGTAAATCACGCAGTGTTATGTATCTCTTAAGTCTACCGCCCTATCAAACAAAATCTCAGTTTAAAATTGTATCCCCCTATACCTAATATTGTTTTCCGGAAAAAAATGACCCGATGCTCAAGCTTTCGCATTTTAAAAATGACAAATTCTAAATAAAGGGAGAAATCTATATGTACTTGATGACTTTTTTTCTCTTCTTAAAACATATCCATGCAAACAGCTCATGTAAGCTGTAAGATATGCTACAATTACTTCCAAAAGTTATGGCACTGCATTTACAGTACAAAGCTGTATTTTCACTCACCCACTTACTCATATTTCCAGCGCCAGACCAGCTTTTAATCGATTCAGCGTCCCTTACAACTTACAACATGCCGTACTTCAGTGTGACAAGAACTGTCACCTGCTATCACAACACATTTACTAACACGAACTCAGAACACTTGAACGTAGAAGAAACCTGTAGTTTTATTATTTCAGTTTGCAAGTATATAAGGGGAAAGGGAGAGAACCAATACAAAACAGAATGAGCAATATTCACCAGACAGTGACCACGAAGTTTGCTCCCTTCTTAGAGGCCCTGCTCACAAAAAAATGCCGCTGGTGCTGTGAAAACAGATAAAGGGGGTAGAATGGTAGACTCCAGTGCCGATAACAACAATCAGGTCTGAAAGATTTCTGGCCCTTTTCCGGTTCAATTTCATTAAATGTTCTTTTTAAAATAAATTTTCTTGGGTGAATGTCTCTACATTCAAGATTTAAAAATCTAAAAATAATTTAATGCTGTTAGTAGATGAACTGAAACACATCTCTTCCTGAAATGCTACTTTTCTTACAGTGAGATACTGAAATATAAAACCAGCAAACTTGTATATGAAATGCTCTGCCCTGCCAGATAATGCAGCGGTCATTTAAGGTTCCACTGATGTGATGGGTTTCATCACTGTGTTCAATCAGGCACCAAAATTTCTCACAAAAACTATTCTGTTATTGAAAAACCTTCACAAAGGTTAGCAACCACTGCTAAGATTTCTGAATGACACTGTGTATCTCCAAACACAGTGCTGCACCATACAGTTCATACTGAAGAAGCCCTAAACAACACTGTATAAATGTATATATCAGATATCTTAGTCAGAGATTCCCATACTGGACTGCTAATCACAGTCACTGCCTCACAGAAAAAATGGCAAATCTTGCATGGACACTTGTGCAGGTGAAAATATTGTAGACTTCAAAGAGTTAAAAAAAAAACAAAAACAAAGAAAGAGTGAGAAGTGTGACAGACCACGCTAACAATAAGAAAGATGTTTCCAGAAATATATTCTCATGAAACTGCAGTACAGCAGGAGTCAAGCAATCAGCAACAGCCTGTCAGTTCATGGGGACTAGTCTCATGTGACACAGACTTTTAAAATACATCAGGATTATCACAAACAGATAACACACACTGTGAATCATTTAAAATTTAATGCTGAACATGTCTTATTTATACGTCACAAAACTTCAGTTGACAATTTTTAAGTTTTAGTTTAAAAAAAAAAGAAGCTGAAATGCAATCCTTGAATAAGTTACCATAAAAACAATCTCTAATAAACAAAACATGTATACATAATAATAATTTATAATGACAAGCTGAATTTTTTAAAAATTTAAATATTGGGAAAGAATACTGGACATAATGGAAACTTAATGTTTGTAATGATAAATAGAACTAAACAAACATTCAATAAAAGCTGAAAAAAAAATAACAAAACCTTTGTCATGTACACACTCACTGTTTGATGTAAATTGGAAATAATAAAACCATGGAAGACACAGAAAACATTCACAAAGCTTTAAAGCTCAATAAATGAATAAACTCATCACTGAGAAATGTAGATAACTTAATTGTTTTTTTTAATTTCAGAATAAGTGAAACAATTTTTGGTAACTAGAAATATACAGAAAATCAGTGCACAACCACTCTCAAACATGTATATTGCACATAGGGGAGTTCAGCTATGTCATTATTTATTTTTTTAAAACGAAAATGGCGTCTATACATCCTACACACATTTTTAAGACAATAAAGAAATTCTCTAGCAGCATACACAGATCTGATTTTATTTTGTGTGCTAAGATCATTTTCTACTCTTCCACTGTTTGTTCCTACACAATACAATATTAACTGTAGCTCTCCAGAATGATGGCCAATTGGGCACATTTTCCTATATGTCTCTAGAGCAGTGGCTGTCAATGTTTTTCCACATGATAAAACACCAAATCAGATGATAAAATTGCTTCAACACACCATCAGTTTTTAAGGGCAGATTTCAGGGTCTAAAACTGAGTAAAATCTGTTCTTTTAACCCTTCTCCAAACTTCTATGGCACACCTGTGGACCCTTCATGGCACACTGAATGGAAATCACTGCTCCAGAAAGTCCATATGAACTTGGTACATAATTTCCTCTGTGATTTTGCTGCTAGACATTTCCATGTTTATCTAAACAAAATTATGGACTTTCTAAATATATTTTTAAAAAATACATTTCAAATATATAAACAGGATAAAAATGAAATAAAATAAAACCATTTCTTGAACTTCACATGAGTACTAGAAAAAAAAAAGAAAAACATAAACTTTTTGCTCTAGTTGAACTGTCAAAAATGAAGATCCCATGCAGATTTGATTACAGCTCATTTCTGTCCTTGTATCTTCATTATAAAAAAAAAAAAAGTACTCACTACTGTATGTTAAATCAGAATAAAGGCGCTGAAACTAGACGAAAACTGCCTTTAAATATGCAAGAATTTGTAACATAATTAACTTCTTGTAATGTATACTGTCCTTACTTTCAGTCATTACTAAAAAGTAAAGACAAACTTTTAAGAAAAGGTATGGCTAATACCATTTTGTGGAAGCATGAATTAAACAATTTCACATTAAATGTTCACAATACATATCAGTGATGATGATATTTAATTTTTAGAGTAACTTGAGTCACTGTTGCTTCCATCATTCAAGCTTCTTGCACGCTGGTTGTAGGATTCTTCAAAGACATCACTGAAAGTAAAGAAAAAAAGAAAGAACAGAATCAAATCAGTTCTTCTTTAAATACACTTCACTCATTCAATCATTATTATGTCCTTTGTAGAACTTTGCCTCCCTAATAGCTCTCTTGAAGGCCTCTCAGTTGTAAGCAAGATGCCCTGCTGCTGATACATCCATTTGCAAATCATCAATGCCATGTTGCTATCTTTGCCTTGGTCTTTCTCTCTTTCTTTTTTCCACTATGTAGGCTTCCAAGACTGTCTTCTCCAAACTCTCATGACGTTTAATATGTCCAAAGTAATTACATTTTCTCTTTTTAATCTTCTTTACTAACCAACCTTCTTCAGTATTTATTCTTGTAGTGTGGATATATTTGTTATTTTTTGTGTCCACGATATTATACGAAGTACAACAGATTATATAAAAAAAAAACAATAAGGAAATCAGTTCTATAAACAAAAAATAATACAAAATAAAATCAAATTTCTTCAGCCAAAACAGATAATATGACCATAAAAAAAAAAAAAAACAAAACTCAGTTCTTCAGTCAAAACATGCAGTGTGCAGCCGAGTAGATATCCTGACTGCCATGTAGCCGTGTTCTGAACAACAGACAATGAATGAAATGAAAAACAAATAATGATAAACAAAATATTAACAAAATATCAAGAATCATTACACTGTAATGAAAACCATAATGGAGGGAAGTGTCCAGGAGTCAGAAGAAAGAGAGTGTCAGCTAAAAGAAAAGGATGGGTGGACAACAGAGTGCCCTTTAGGGTTTTGTGGTTCACGTGGAAAATTTTCAATCTGTGTGTAAATATATTCTGAACAATGTTTTGTGTGTAAAAACATCAAATTACAGAGCACAGTTTAATGTTCTCATAAAAGGTAAAATTCTCATTTCCATGCCATTAAAGCATATTGTGGAATACAGTGTTAGGCCCATATTTTCCATGACCTTCGGCACATGAAAGTGTGATGTGGTCAGTATCATGCCTGGCCTCTTTACCTTCCCAGATTTCTCTGTTACCCATTTTTAGAGGCTGGGTCAACCCAGGGGCCTTTTTGGGGTGTACCAGAAAAAAATCCCGCTGCTGGGACTGAACCCGATACCACTGGATTAGTAAACCGAGTGCCTAACCACTCAGCTAACCAGGCAGCTAAAGTTCTCATAGAAAAATAAATACCAAAATCCAAAGAAATCATTAAAACAAACTCATGTAGCACTATCACATTTTTATTCAGCCATACTATAGCACAGAGCAGCACAAGGAAGTTGAAAAATAAAAGTAGCAATATTATTTTTGCACAGCATAAAAAATACCACATGCAGCATGATCTTTTCGTGTGGATGGCCAGCTTTGAGGGAACACTGGTGGACAACATTACGGTTGAGTGCACTGTGAAAATGTGAGACAGAATAAGTTAGAGATCTAGTGTAGTCAACTGTCCCTGGGGACATGACAAATGATGACGATATGCCAATGGATATGACAGCCATTAACAACACAGAATGAATTTTGAAGTAAGATTCAGATAAGTCTTGAAGAAGCCAAAAAAAAAAAAAAACAGAACTTTCCAACCAACACTGAAATAAACAAATAAATATATTGTGCTATAGAAACTGCCAAGTTAGTCTACTGTTTATGATTAGCTGAACGCAGCACACAAACCTCAACAGAATCAATCAACTGTTGAACATCCACATCCCCGGTAGATGACTCCCCAATCCTGACCAAAAGCGAAAACGTCCAGCTGTTCTGACCGCGGTCATCTTTGGCTGTAACAGAGTATGATCCGGAGTCGGTAGACAAGGCGGCAGGGATGGTGAAGGTGGCATTATTTCCAACCTGGGCAAAGGTGAAACGTCCCGAGTCTTCAATAGGACGGCCATCTTTGCTCCAAGACACTGATGAATGAAAACATATGTTAGATTTCTGTGGCTTTAGAAATTACCCACATACATGTACTGTGATAATATTATGTCCTGAAATGTTTGTATCACGTATTATCTGTTAGTGACTGATGTGCATCCTTAGTTATGCAAACCTGACTTCTTTACAACAGACCCCATCATGCCAGCCCTGAAAACAGGCTTCATGTTTAATTGACTTCTGGTGACTAAGTGATCACAACAAATTATGTATTTTTAAAATGCATAAAATATGAGTAATCAAACTCAGCATTAACTCACCGGTAACTTCTGAGGGACTTTCTATACTACTGCTGAAGGTAACTGGGCTACCTTCGTCCACAATGACACTTCTAGGGAAAGCGCTGAAGACAGGGACTGTTGGCTCCTCATCTGGTACTGAACAAGTTGGAAGACAGAAGAAAATTAGGTTATTCTACTCAAGAAAATGGTAAAAAATAAGATGCCTCTGATCTGTAAACAAAAGTGAGTTATGTGGTAAACACTAAGAATGTTTTGTACTATATAACTACAAGGTATGATATATATATATATATATATATATATGTATATACATATATATCACAAATAGTAAGACAAAAGCAGCTTTTTATGACATAATGTACTTATAAATAAGAGGATGTCCATAAAAGTGGGAAAAAAGTATTTCAATACTATATAGAGCTAACATAATTGTAAACCTGGACAGTTAACAAAAAAGATGATAAAGAAATTGGAAGCAACAGAAATGTGGTTTTGAAGACAGATGCAGTATTTAATGCCTTGGACAGCTAGAGAAATGATGAGATCCTCCAAGAAGTTATCTCGGCAATGAAAATCAGATAAATGTATAAGAAAGAGGCAGTAACAATTTCTTGGACATGTCATGAGAAGACAGAAGTTTGAGAACTTGGTAAAGACTGGACAATTCAAGGGAATATAAGGAGGAGGACTGACAAAGTGCCACACAAAATAAAACCATCTGAATTGATCATACAGGAACATACAGGATTGACAAGCATGTAATGTAATGTAATATATATATATAGGTGTGGGGTACTCAATGTACATAAGCTAAAATAAATACATTTAGTGGAAAGAATGCAACTGAGTTGTACTGTTTACTAAATAATGAAGAAAACTGCAGGCCTTTAACCATATTCACATCCTGAAGCTTTTATATTTATGAAGGCATCTTTCTGAATGACCAAAGTAAAGGACACATTTCAACTGATAATAAAAAAGGGAAGAATTCTAATTAATAATAATTTTTAAAAGATGAGGAATCCCTATTACTAATATAGCCTAAAAATTCATGTTTTCTGATTTCTAAACTTATCTTTTTATAAACTATTAATTCTTGAAATTAAAAACAAAAACCAAAAAAAACTTTTGGCTGCTATCTGGAATGCTTACCTCTCACGTATATAGTACAAGATGAGGAAACAGTTCCTTCTGAGTTTGATGCTCGGCAGGTGTATACACCACCATCTTCGGGGAAAATTTCAGCAACAACAAGTTTGTAGATATCACCAGCATTTTCATAACGGAAGTCATCAGAAGATGTGACTTCTTTGCCTTCCTTAAACCACTGGATTTCAGTGGGTTTACCTTGAGGATGAACAAACTGGTGTGTCAGAGTCAATCAAACTGTCACAAGAGTTGTCTGTATTAAAACTTTGCCTCTACTGAATCTCAATAATTTACTCTTCTCCTGCATTCATTAAAGTTAGTGTCATGATTGACTATAGAGAACACTGATGGAGGGTATGGTTCTTTGGAAATGAAAAAGAAAATGACTGAAAAGATGATGGGCCAAAGATATCATTGAGACTGTAAACACCATGCTCACTGAAGCAGTTGTCTAAATCAGATAAGGTGGTCTCATACTGGCTATCATAAGAGTAATATTCTCAAAGGAAATGAAAGAACTTATTTTCTCCCAGTTAGTTTTGATCTGTGTAAATAATATCATCCAAATATTAAAAAAAATATCAGTGTCTTGATACATGCATTCTTTTACTGTGGAACTGCAGTCAGGATCTAGCTACTTCTATTAGCGATTCTTCCTATGATTGAGGTTTCTTCCTCGTGACCCTGATGAATTTTCACACAATGAAAAGATCACAGAACTTTAACTGATTAAAAAAAACAACAACCCTAAATATGATACTACACTTACCAGAAATTCTACAGACAAGAGTGACAGCATCTCCATCACTCACATTCTGTCCTTGCAGTAACTCAACAAATCTTGGGGCCTCTGCGGCGACTGTTCTCTCAGGTGCTGGTGCAGCTTTCTTTACTGAAAAGTAATAAGTTAATGAAGATGAAATTAATCAGATCCATATTTAATAGCTGAATCATAGTTACTAACAGTAATACTTTTATTAAAATGTCGCAAATGATTATTCATTATGAAATTTTAGGCATCTACTTAAAAAAAATATGACACTAATAATGACAGCACACAGCTACAGCTACTTTTTTTAAAAAAGGGATAAAACATACATCATAAGAGCAGGATGTCAAATACGTTCATTAAATAACTGGATTAAATCATAAAATGTACAAGCTTGGTAGGGTTCATAATGTTGAAAAAGAAAGTGAGGAAGACCAAGGTGAAGATGGCAGTAAAACACTGTTGATGATTTGTGAATGGTTGCATCAGCAGCAGGATATCTTGGTTACAACCGAGAGGCCTTCCAGAGATCTGTTAAGACGGCACAGTTCTACAAAGGACGTGTGAATGAATGAATGAATGTACACACAATAATATAAGTATACAACTATACATGAAGTACTGCAGTAAAGCTGTGATACCAAAATGTATAAACTAGGAAAAAAAGTAGCAGCAGCTTTATTACTTAATGATTACAAAGTTGTGACATTTTGGTGTGAGCCTTAATCATACAAAAACATACAGGATGAAGAAATAGAGAGAGGAGATAAAGTATAAATTCACATGAATGCTATTAAAAAAAACAATAATGAACAGAGCTGTAACTGAAAGAAGATGTGGCTTGTCTGATGCTGTGTGTCAGAAATGAGCATGGTAGGGAGTAGAGACTGTTTAAATGGAGACCTGTGATGTGTGGTCAGTGGGTTGTAACTGGGTCTGGTGGGTGAGGAAACCGTGGAGGGGAGGGAGAGTGGTACAATGTTAACCTAGCCAGGAGAAGGTGAAATAGATGATTACTGTTAGAGTAGAGGGGTTGTAATGTGATGCTGTGAGGAGGTTCTGAACTATGTGTAACAAGTGAGAAAGGAGTGTGGAGTGGGATTATAATTGTTGAAGAGGAGAATGTTAGGTGTAGCTGAATAGCAAGTTTAAATTGTGTGGTTCCAACGTCCCATAATCCTGAATGTAGCGGTTCTCAAGTGCTAGGCGGCTTGTGTCATCTGCGCAACATTGTTTGATGGCTGTTACCAGAAAATCAGATTTGCCTCTGTGGTTGGGGCCACTGAAATGATTTGGGACTGGTTTCAAAGCATGCTGGGTGATATCATACAGATGTTTCTGCATGCAGTCCCCTAATCTGAGGTCAGTCTCATCAATATATGTTATCCTGCATCTTTTGCATAAGATGACACATATCACATTACGGAACTGGCATGTGAATCCCTCATGAAGAGTGAGGATAGTTTTGGGAAAGGTGACTGTTTTCGTTTCTCAGACTCCACAGCTGGATCATCCACCCCTGTTGGCATACAAATGTGAACTAAACCGTATGGACATCCTCGTCCATAGCCACTTGAAGCAGAGCCTTACATATGTTGGTACCAGAAAATGTAACCATCCCCGCTGTATTAGCTGCCCTGAGTCTTAGAAATGACAATGATCACCTTTCACAGCATTGGATAAGCCACATCTTCTTACAGTTACAGCTAAGTGCTGTATTCATTATTAATTTTTTAATAGCATTCATGTGAATCTATACTTTATCTCCTCTCTCTGTTTCTTCATCTTGCATGTTTTTGTATGATTAAGGCTCACACAAAACGTCAAAACTTTGTAATTGTTAAGTAATAAAGCTGCTCCTACTTTTTTCCTAGTTTATATATTTTGAATGAATGTACAAGCAGACCAATTTATCAAAGATATTTGAATAAATCTTCTTCACTGACAGGTCAAATGCTCTGACAAGGTTACTGGAGGCTACATAGTATTATATGTAAAAGTACATTATGAAAACATCATTTACAGGATGTAAATATATCACTACCAAGGCAATTTTTTAACAGATTATAAAATATCAAACAATGGTCTCTAAAGTGGTATATATACACATATTATGAACCAAAATAAGGCTAAATTAGATGATATAGAGAATATTGAGGACCTGCAGGCAGCTTTAGCTTGTCTTACCTATAACTATGACATTGGCTTTGGTTGATGCTACTCCAGCAGTATTAGTGGCTTTACACACGTAGTCACCTTCATCTTCAATGACAGATTCAGCAATTTCTAATTTGGCAACACCATGACGGAAGCTGAGGCGGATGATATCATCAGCCTTCAGAAGCTGTTATTGTAAGGTTAAAAAAAAATCTGGGCTGGATTATTGAGAGCATTAGAGCAGTACACAGAATTAAATACAGCCACTGAAATTCTTGTTATGTAGTTACCAATAGAAAAAAAATGAACCCTCAAAATATGTTACTATTTTATAGTGAATGGATAGATATTTTTGTCCATATTTACATTTTACAACATATGGAGTGATAATTCACATGAAAGCAGGCACAAGAAAGTTATACCTCTTCAGCTAACATGAAACATAATATTTTACTGATGAAGATCATGAAAATTCTTTCCTCTCTTTAAGCAAATAATTTTTTTTTTTTTTGCAATTAGATTACAGTAATCTGTGTCACTAAAGCAAGATTCATTAAAAAATGTGTAGGTCAAAACTAGGTTTATAATATAGAAATTTCAGATGACTAGTGTGACAAAACAATGTCTTGTAAGAGAAATAATCCAGATTTTAGCAGTTAAATCCAAAATAAATCTTCACTCTTATGAGAAACAACACTGTGGATAGGACATGGGAATTCAAGTTTAAGTACCAGCATTCTTGAGGTCAGAATCAACTCTACTCGTGTTAGGAGGCCTGAGAATTGGAATTTTTCAAATCTAAGTCACTCAGGTTGAAAGAGTTAACATAAATTAACTATCTCATGTCTGACACACTGAACATTAACTGTGAGAAAACGATACAACGATATTTATGAACTAGTGTGGCCCCAAGAACAATGTTGTCGCTACTCTTCTTCACACAAATGCTAGACAGCTCACACATCCAATAATCATTTCATTTGCTCATGACCACAGCTTCTGTTAACAGTTCTAGGTTATACCTGTCCATTCTGGAACCATTCAATATTGGGCTCTGGGTTTCCAGTCACGCTACATGACAAGGTAATTCCCTCCCCTTCATTGACTGTGACCGGTGACAGGTTTTCTGTGAACTTGGGGGCTTCTTCCTCTGGTTCAGTGCGTCCTGGGGGTGGATTAAGTCAGATCAACAGCAAGAAATGGAACAAAAACTGTATACTTTCATAGTTTCAACGGCATGTACTGTTTAAAAAAAAATTTGTTTCAAAACTTTATCATGAGGCCTGAGGCTAAATCAAGCTTTATAATGAAAAACTGATGCTCAAAAATCTAATTTTCATTTTTCTTTCTTATCATAAATATCAGAACTTCACAAACAAGGGGCCATTAAGCAATATACAATGTGCTCAAAAGAAATTTGCATGAAATTCTTACTATAGTAACAGAAACTTGCACACAAAAAAAAGCTGCCCTGCCATTGAACCATAAAGGGAATACAGTATTAGTCTTATCTAGAATTGTTGGCACATGAGAGGATGATATGGCCAGTATTATGCCTGGGTGTCTTTCTTACACAGCTCCAAGAGGAGGCAGCTACAAACTTTTACAGCTGGGTTGATTGAAGTGTCTCCAGCAAGAACCAAATAACCATCAACAACCTCCATGAGGGAAGACTACATATTTCTATTCAGGTATCTAACAGACAACATTAATACACAAATGCTTTCTTCACACCTATTAATGATAATAAACTAAAGCAGCATATTTAATATAGCAATTTTCTGAAATATTTGGACTGTAACCTCCACCATTCCACAGAATGAGAGTAGACAGAAGCTGGTGAGTGTATGCAAGTTTATTGTTTTACTTCACTGTCCAGACTTAGGACCTTTCTGTTGTGAGCAGAAGTCAAAACATGTCTCAGAATTTTTGCCAGTAATAATTATTCTGGTGGCATATTTTCTGGTCAGGTAAAAAATTACAAGACTTGTTCTCACAGGATGGTAAAATTTAACAGGGAAAAGCAGCTAATCTGAGTAAAAGTATTTCCATTTCTTTTCCCACCATCTTTTGAGGGTCATGACTTGGAACATCAATAACTTCATATAAATGATGTGATGAAAAATAAAACACAGACATTCCCACAGAGGAGCTAACACCAAAAAACAACCTACCTTTAAGTCTTCTACTATCACTACTAGAGCTACTAATAGTAGTGCTACTGTAGGCTGCAAATATACAAGAACAAGTATCATGCATTGTCACAGCATGCTCTAAAATTAACATTAACTCTTTGATATATTTCTATTGCCTTTGTCCTATCTTAGATGAGTATTAGTTTTAAATGATTTGTACTTTTTTCAAAATGTTCTTTTTTGTTATCTTCTACATGTCTTCTTCAGCTGTCAATAAATATCATAATTATGAAGTTGGATTTTATTTCTGAGGCCATGAATACAGAAAATATAAAATAAAAGAAAACTATTAGAATAATTTCTGTGAAGTTTAACATTACAAAAAAGAAAGTAGGATCATCATAATGTGAAGTTACTGAGGAGAAAAGATCAGTGTACTAGAGTGATGGCACAGTTAAATAGTGTGGCAAACAAGCACTTGTCAAGACCATATCTCATCTCTTTTGTGGTGCTCCTTCCTTCGCTTATGGTCACACTTGTATTTTAACAGCTTCAAGTTTTTGCAGCTAAGAACATCTTGCCAACGGTTCCAGGGAGGTATGGCAATAATAATTTTTGTCATAAAAGCATACCAGGGAACTAATCTAAGCAATATTTGGAGATATTTGCATTACGGCAAATGATGCAAAATTATTTTTATCACAGTGTCACATGCATAATTTGCGCTGGTGCTGCCTGCCAATCAGAAGGTCTCTGGTTTGATTCTGAACTCTGGCAGAATTTTTTAGCACCAACCAGCACAAGGGTTAACCTGGGGGTTTCCCTAGGAAAACAAAGGCAGCACAGATAGGTGCCGGCATCTCTACCTCAAATGCTGTAGTGGCCTATAAATGTGAAGGAACTAACACCCCCTACAGCATGCAAATGCCACAGGACGTAAATCTTTTTTCTCTCACATGCATAATTCTACATAACTGGGGAAATATTTACATTTCATAGGCAATGGTGAATAAACACTATCTTCTCATCATACTAAATGGAGGAATACATGCCAAACAGGCTACACAACAATCAATGAACAGTTACTGGAACTTGAATACCAACTACAAATAAAGACATACTTGTACTGATCAGGTATGTAGTGACTGAGTTTTCTTATGAGTTGACATTATAAGTGAATCTACTGAAAGTATTCTAGGAAAATATAACACTGCAGCTAAGAACCTCTAATCATCTTTCCCCTGATCAAAAATGTTCAGATCACAAAAACAAACATTCCTGCAAACACTTGACTTTTTGTTATTCTTTTCTAAAGAAACATGAAAAAAACTTCTGTAAATACAAACTATAAATAAAATTAAAAGGATCAGATCAATAATAAACTAAAACAACAATTTACATTTAATGATGCAATATCACAAATCAGATCATTATAAATTATTATGGAATGTTTACCATAAACATTTACTTCAAATATTCCTCACAGCTATTTATATATCTTGTATCTTATATCCTTCTTGTGCCGTTAAACGTCACATAGGGCTCGCAAGGTAGTTTGCCAAGTTTTCCTGTTTTCTGCGAGCTTTTCAACCTCATCAAGGATTTTATGCCTATTAACTTGGCTTCTCTTAACAATGTCCTCTTTAGAGTTTCCCATGGTTGGCCTCTTTTTATTCAGCCTGTTGTGTTCCACTTGATAACTTGTTTTGGGATTCTCTGATCGTTTCTTCTCATCATGTGACCAACATATGTCCATCTCCTTTTCCTGATCACCCATGAATTGGATTCATTCCACTTGATGCCAAGTATTTTCTTTAGCCATTTGTTTTGGACAGTCTGACGGGATGGTGTGAGAGGAGATCACCAACTGAGCTGATGATCTGCATGAAGGATCGTGTACTCTGGAGAAGCATAAAAGCCAACGCCAGTCGGTACGGCACCTGATGATGATGATGACTTGTTTTCAAAAGAGTCTAATTTCTTGTCTATTTCTTTAGTTGTTTTCCAGCTTTCACATGCATAAATGAGGGTGGATATTACATTTGAATTGAATAGTCTTATCTTGGTTTTTGTGCTTATAACTTTTGAATTCCATATGTTCTCAAGATACCTGTGTTACCTGTGCAGCATTTTTTCATTATGAAGTCTATTGCAATTCCAAAAAAGCAAAGGAGATAGTATACATCCTTGTTTCATGTGTGTTTCAATCTGGAATCATTTGCTTATCCCTTATTCTATTTTGCCTCCACAAACATATCTGTTGTAGAGGTCTCTAATGATGTCAACAGTTTTAGATGGTATTCCATACAGACTTAAAATTCTCCACAATGAATCTTTGTGTATGCTATCAAATGCCTTTTTAAAGTCTATGAAGTTCAGTATAAATGGTTTCTGCTTTTCAATATGTTTTTCAAGTATTATTCTTAGCGTAAAGATCTGATCGAGACAGCTTCTGCCTTTTCGAAATCCTGCTTGTTCTTCTCTCATTGCATTATCCACTATATCTTTAAGTCTATTCAAAATGACCTTGCAAAATACTTTTGACACAATTGATACTAAAGTTACTCCTCTCCAGTTGTTACAGTCACTAAGGTTGCCTTTTTTTTGTATTTTAACAATGATTCCTTTTTTCCATTTAGAAGGGATATTTTCTTCTTTCCAAATCTTATTAAACATTCTCTGTAGTTGTCTCACGTTGTTGTTATTGACAGCTTTTAACATTTCGAGTGTTATTTCATCCTCACCTGCAGCTTTGTTGTTAGCCATTAAATTCACTGCTGTTTCAATTTCATGCAATTTAATTTCATCTAGACTGACATTTAGTTGTGGGGTTGGTAAGTCAGTTTCAAAGTTTATCAATTCTTTTAGGAATGGTCAATTAACTACTTCTTGGAAGTGTTCAGCCCATCTTTGCTTTTGGTCTTTACTTGATGTTAATAGGGTTTCGTTTTGCTAAGGATTGGTCTTTCTTTAGATGTAATAATACCTGTTAGTCTCTTTTGTATGTTATATAGAGTTTTGCTGTCTCCTGTTTTTGCTGCTTTCTCTGTCTCTTTTGCCATAATGTCTATGTATTCTCTTTTATCCTTTCTAGCTGAACTTTTTACTGTATTGTCTATTTCTTTGTATATGCTTTTGCCACATCTATATATATAGATTTATATATATCCAAAGTAAAATTTTAAAGAAAAAAATAAGTTTTACAGTATACAGAGAAAGAAACAAAAATATATGTTGGGAATGTTTCTTAAAATTCTTGGTATATTTTCTTCAGCATAGACTCTCTGTCTGTCTCTTTCCCTATATATATACATATGGAATGATATGGAATGGTTACATATCCATTATATATTTATAAACATTTTTAGTTCCTGTGGTTTGTTTTTTGTACATTTTAAAAAAAATTAGGTGAATTATTTCTCTACATGTTTTCAGTTTCCCAGGTTTATTTCTATATTTAATTTTCTATAAATATTTTATACAGAAGTTTATTTCTATACATACTTTCAATTTCTTGAGATTATTTTATCCTATATTTTCATTTTCTGAAGGTTACATAGATTAATCAGACTATAAATTCAGTCAGTACACAGGAGATCAGCACCACAAGAAGATATCTCAATGAGAAAAGAACAAAACTACAACTAGCTGGGTGTAGGCTTCACAATACTTGTCTTTCTAGAACCGCGTGATGTGGTTTCTTCTGTATATTCATCTCTTCTGCTCTTCTTCACTGAGGAGCTGGACTCCTCGTAGCTGGAGCTTTCTTCAATCTTGGTGCCAGATTTTGTGCGTCTGACAGTGCGGGATGTTTGTGATACGTCTGATTTTGTTTTGCCAGAGCTCACACGATCTGTGAATGAATTATTTTCCATGTAAATTATTGACAGGAACCCCATACCTATACAGTCTAAAGTTGTAAGAGAAGTTACAGAACAATGAAAATCAGCCAAAACCATGTGGAAAACAGAATCAAAATTCATTGCACATGTGTGAAAAGACAGAGAGATCCTAACTTTCAATGGAAAATTCATGGTAAAAAAAGAAGTAGAGGAATATAGGCACTGGGAAAGGACAGGAACCAGTCTCACTAGAAGTACAAAGGAGCAGGCAAAATGGAGAAACACAATCATGACTAGCTACTGGCATTGCACATAATAAAAATAGAAATTCATTATTTGAAAAGATCAGTAGAATTTGGTTAATGAAAACTTAACCTTACTTTTTAATATCTCTAAAACATTTATATATATATATATATATATATATATATATATATATATGTATAAAATAAAATGAAGCTAATATATGTAAAGGTTTAAGGTTTATCCACATAAGGGTATCAACATATATGTGAATCTGATATATAACCTGTAAAGCATCAATGAGTTCTTGATCAGCTGCAAGGAATGGGAAGAATTAATGGATGTCTCTCCTCAAGTACTGAGAAGAATGAGAGACCTTGTTCCTAGGACTGAGAATAACTGATGGAAGACCTTGCAACAAGGACAACAGCTCTGTGTAAGGTATCTACATCATTTGACAAAGGTTAAAACAGAAAATGCAAAAATGAAGAGATTAGACCTTGCAAATGCAGATATACAATCTGCTGCTACAGTGGTCAATTATGATAAAGTGGGTGATAAAAAAATATTTACACAGGCCTAATACTCCAGAATAAAGTCAGAAACCTCACCTTCCACGATGACCTTACAGCTTGTTTCATGATCTCCAAGGGGATTTCTAGCAATACAGGTGTATTTGCCAGAATCTTCTGGCATAGCTCTTGAGATTTCCAGAGTACATATGCCAAATGAATACTGAATAGTGAAATGATCACCATCAAAAATCTCTCTGCCATCTTTGTACCACTGTACCTATAAGTCATGAAAACATTTCACAGCTATTAAAAAAAAGGTTAGTTTGAAAATTCTTCAAAAATGAAACATCTTTTTAGTTAGCATCATCATCATCATCATTGCCCTTCAGAGAAATCCTTTAGTGCCTCAGTATTCCAATCAACATACTCTTCAGCATCCTTTAATGGCTCAATATTCCCTTCAGTATACTTTTCAGCATCCTTCAGTGTCTCAGTATTCTCCTCAATATACTGTTCAACATAGACAGACAAGTAAATTATTTAAAAGGGTAGAAATGGCTTTAATCATTAACACAGCACACAGTTGCTTCTATCTAAAAAAATATTCCAGCTTTCTGTTGTTACAGCTTTGAAAGCAGTAGATTATGGACAGGAACCCCATATCTGTACAGTCTAAAGCAGTGCATTTTTGTGTATATCTTTTTTTTATACATTTAACTTCATATATTACACACAAAAGCTGTTTCAGTATACACAGACTTGTGACAGCAGTTCTATGTTAATTTAAAGTTCTTCTTGTATCCTTAATATAACATTTGTGCTGGAAATAACCACATTTTATCCATTATAATTTGAGATATTATGTCACTGTATATGATGAAATCTTCAGTCCAACTATACTCTGTACCTCCTTTTTTTCTTTTGAGCTCTATGCAATGTCATTTGTGACAGTCATAATCTGTTTCACATAACTGCCATAATCATAGTGGTAGTAGTTGTTTGATCTCTGTGTAGATGGGTCTAAAACCTGTGTTAGATTATAGCATGAAAGAAAGAAAAACCTGGCTCCATCTTGTCATGATGGCATCCAATTCACGGGAGATGTGTTGCAATGGCTCTTTCCCTTCACAAGCTGAAGAAAGCAACTTCCACTTCCTGTAAGGAACACACTGACTCTGACCCATCAGTTATTTTATCTCACGAGTCCCTTCAAAAGTGGGTTTTTTTAACATGTTACCGTGTGACAAAATCTTTGCTCCTGAACGGTGAAGTAGATGTACTTAACTGACTACTGATCATATAAAGATTTTTTTAAATGCTTAATATAAAACAACTGCTGTCATATGGTTTTGCCCTGCAGCTGAGAGTTAGCAATTCTAAAATGTCATAAATGAAAAAAAAATTGCTACTGCATCATTTCCAATAAAATATTATGTTTAAATAATATGATTACAAAAATGTTCATGTGTCTTTGGTGTTGTACTTATTAAGTAAATTACAACTCTCAGTAAAACAGCTGCTACTTCACACAACACAAGATTCACCATTCACCTTTGGTTGTGGGTGTGCCTGCACACAACAAATGAGTTTGAACTCTGAGCTAGCTTGGATAATTCTAGGACGTAACTCAAAGTTAAAGTTTGGACTCTCCTCTTCCTTGGGCTTCTCAAATTCTTTCTCTTCAAAGATTCGTTTCCTTGGATAGAGGTAAATCACACAGCTCAGCTCTTGATTATAAGGAAAAGCAATACTGACAACACTTTCCTAATAAAATGTGGTTTCTCTAATAATACCTAAATTGTACCTTGGCTCAATGAATGATGACAGTAAATACCATATATTTCCTTACTTCTACACACATATAAACAGATAGGATTATGTCCTTCTAGAAATTTGATATTGGCAGAATCAGTAAAGAGAGGAGCTGCTTAGAAAAATAATGCTAAACAAGTTCCACGAAAAGCTAAAATATGCCTACTTCAAAATCATCTCCTAAGATGAGAAAAGCATTACTGATTTCTGCAATATTCTTTGTAAAAAAAAACAAAAAAAAACTTTAGTAATCCATAAAGGATTAAGAATCAATCTTTGCACACCATGGAGACCTACATGAGGGCTAAAATACTGAAAACAAACCTAATAAATTGATGCAAACTGTTAAGCAGTGCAACTTACTTCCTCATAGGTGTTGTCTCTCTGCCTGGTGTAGCACGCTTATCAAGACCAGCTGTGGGTATAAAGATGTATCACATGCTATTTGATGCAAGAATTATTTCTTACTATTTTACTCCAATTACTTTCTTTCCATTGATAATTACAAAATGGATGGCTATAATATAAAATGGTAAAAAATAAACTGGCTATAACCTAATGTAAATCCCCCGCTTTTCAACTGTCAGCTTCGTTGACTGTTTTCAGTTATAACCAGAAACAATCATTTGACCATGTGGTCTGCTCTTTCAACTGATTTCAACTGCTGAAACACTACATATTCATTATCTTTCTGTGTAAAATCAAAATATTTAATGGTAACATTTATCTAACTTTAAGCTTTTATTTATCATTCATAAGCATTTGCAAGTAATATACAGCATGTTATTTAATTTTTTTTTTTGCTGCCAAAATGCAATTGCAACCTGACAAAAAAGACTGCATTCCATTTTTTGTTCAACCCCAGTGCTCTTTTCCCTAACCAGTTGAATAAACAGGGAATACCTGTATGTGTGTGTATATATATATATATATATATATATTCATGAAGATGTTAGAATATAACAGGGATATGGGCATGAGTATGTCAGATATAAAACAGGAATATGGGCATAAGGATGTCAAATATACAGGCATAAGGATGTCAAATATACAGGCATAAGGATGTCAAATATAACAGGGATATGGGCATGAGGATATCAAATATATAACAGGAATATGGCTATGAAAATGTATAATAGGAACATGATCATGAAAATTTTAGACTTATGACAAATATTCATTCATACATTCATTCATTTGCATGTCCCTTGCGGAACTTTGCCTCCCAAACAGCACTCCTGTAGGCCTCTCGGTTGTAAGAAAGATGGCCTGCTGCTGATGCATCCACTTGCAGATCATCAACAATGTCTTGCAGCCATCTTCACCTTGGTCTTCCTCTCTTTCTTTTTTCCCATTATGTACCCTTCCAAGACAGTCTTCTATAGATTATCATGACATTTAATGTGTCCAAAATATTTAAGTTTTCTCTCTTTAATCCTCTTTACTAGCCAGCCTTCTTCAACATTAAGTTCTTGTAGTATAGATATATTTGTTCTTTTTTTGTGTCCATGATATCTGAAGAACTCTTCTGTAGCATTTACATTCAAAGGCATTTATGCATTTCTCAGCTATCTTGTTAAGAGTCCAGGTCTCACAGGCATATGTTGCAATGGGAAAGATGCATGCCCTTAAAAATCTTATTTTTGTGGTTCTGTCTGCTCCTCTCCACAGAAACAGAAATCAGAAACAGATTTATCAAATTAATCAAGCATCGAAGGAATACTGTATAATACAAACCGTACTAGGACAAATATCAGTTTCAGAAATGATATTCAGATGATCTGATTTAATGTGAAAGTAGATTTAATCAAACAAAAGATATGAAGCTATGATTAACATAAACAAATATTACACACAGTTAGATAACGTTAAAGCCTAGATAATGCAGCTTAGGAATATGATTCTAGAAAAAGAAACACAAATCTGAAATTCTACCATCTATGCAGTATTAAATAAAAACTCACGTTCAACTGTCAGTTTAGCTCTTTCATCCTTTCGCCCAAATGAGTTTTCTGCCCTGACAATGTACTCTCCTTGATCCTCTATCTTAAGCCTGGAGATCTTCAGCTCATACTCTGAGCCCATGTATTTCTGCATACTTGTAGCTTTGTCCAAGAATTCCATCACTTCTGTACCTGCATAGGAAAAAAAAGGAAGTTTTTATTTTAAAGGGAATGAATGGCAGAACTAACTTATAAACTACATCTTCTCAAATGCTGCTGTTGTTTTAATTATACTTTTTTTTTTACATTACTTAGAATAAGGTTTCTCAACCAGGGTCCTTTGGAAGCCACAAGGGTTTGGGGTTCAAAGAACTTTATAAGTAGGGTGAAAGAAAAGTACAATATTTTACTCAAAAGAGTAAAAAAAAATCCAGGAGTCCACCTAGACTCTAAAAACGGGCGCCAGAGAAATCTGAGAAGGTAAATGTGGCCAGGTGTGATACTGACCACATCACATTTTCATGTGCCGATGGTCTTGAAAATACAGGCCTAATACTGTATCCTCAATATGCCTTAGTAGCATGAAAACAGGGATTTTACCATTACCTTTTACTCAAAAGAGCACTGACAATTACAGTATTATTGGACTCTCGTAACTTACTGAACATGCTGATGTACCATGAACCATAGGCACAATAATTTTTATATGCTGGTCTATGAAACATGAAAATTGTTTTAAGGATTCTATCAGTGTACAAAGATTAAGAAAGCCTGACTTACAGTGTTACTTGTATAAGAATTTTTAAAAATGTTAAAGCTATCTGTGATGTTCATAATAAGCACATATTAAACTAAATCTTCATTTGTGTGGCAGTGTGAATGTTGAGAGACTAATGACATCATGTTCAACAAGCCTGTGTGCTCAGTTCCTTGACCTCTTAGAAGAAAAGTATGTTTTTTTTTTCCTTTCTGCACATCATTTTGTTAATCTTTTGGAGATCATGTGAACTTCCTTTGCCAGTCTCTGATGTTTTGGCAGAAACTGGTTAAAAAATCTGAAAAGGTTATTGTCAATGCACTCCAGACATGTCCATAAGTCCTCCAATCTCTTCCTGTTTGGGAGGATCTCAGCATTGAGATATAACACTCTAAAACAGGGTTTTTCAACCCAGATTCTGTGGAATTCTATGGGTTCTACCACAGATAGTGACTTACAAAATCCCTCTTATACACTTCTCATGGAACCCTTAGGTACATGTTTTTGTTTCTGTCCAAGACACGTTGGCTAAAAAGTCATTTCTAGTCCTACAGAAGGAAAAAAAACATACTCTTGTGCAATACCATATACCACAGATCATGCCTGATGAACACTTCGTATATTATACATTTATTATTATTCTTTTTGGTGGTGGCCAAATGAATAAACTAAAATAAAAAAAAAACATTTTTTTCCTGCCCACAAAATGACTTTATTAGAATGAGTATATTTTATGGTGTGGGGTCACAATATTGATGATTTTTTGGGAATCAGGGTGGGGGAGAGATGTGTGTATGTGTGTGTAAGATATGAAGTGAAAAAATGAGTGGTAGTAAATATTGTAATACTTGGGTTCCATGAGGATAAAAAGAAAATTCCCATGCATTCCATTTGGGTGAAAAGGTTGCAAAAGGCTGCTCTGTAGCAGGTGCAAGATGCCTAAAGAATGGAAGTGGCAGAAGGTCAAAGCAGAACCCAAATATTTCAATGTTAGAAGCCTCACTGATACAATTCAGCCATACCCAATCTTTAAAAAAATGACAGAGATATCAAAACAGTCTCTCAATAATTTACTTTACTCAACATTAACTTTACACAAGAATCTGACAGCCACAGGAAAACTCAATGGAAACAAAGAAAAGGGTAACCAAGAAAAAAAGCATTTGAGCAGATTGATCAAGCGGCACAGAAAAAAAAAAGAAAAGCAACTGATCTAATTAAAAATACCATAGGTGACACAACATGGAGAAGAAAGCATCACCTACAAGGCACATGATGAATGACAGAAACTTTACACAGAAACATACCAGGTAACAATTGGTGGGGAGGCAGCAACGATTTTGCAGTCAAATTTGGCCACTTGGCCTTCAACCGCAATCTGGTTGCGAGGTTTGCGAACAAACCTAGGCATAGCCTCCTTCCGATCTATCAAGAGAGAAAGATAAAATTATTTTTAGCCAAAATCACTGAACAGAATTACAGCATATAATAAAACTTATACTGTAATTGTGAAATGAGGTTGTAAAACAAATAAAAAAAGGTAAAAATGAAAACTAAATGTGGGTTTTCATTAAAATGTACTGCATTAATTTTACATTTGGTAAAAAGAAACACAAATTTTCAACAATCAACAAGTTTCACAAGTACTGCTGGTAATTAAGAAAAAAGAAACAACTGAAAAATCCTCATAAAGTATGACTTATACTCTTAATCAAGTTAACAGATGACAGAAATGGAGATCAATAAATTTCATTTTACAGTGAATAAAATACTGTATGATTTAGAATAGTGGAAACTTTTAAAAGCTGAAATATAAGATCATTATATTTGCAAATAATCTAGCAGTATGTGAATTATGAAACACTTTACCCAAAAAAACCCCAGCCTGCAAGTTTGCTTGTTAATTTTATCTTGTCTCATTCCCCATATCACACAAATATTCATGGGTGAAATTGGCAGCAGCAGTCTCTTGTGAGAAAAAAATGTTTGTTTTTTTAAGTGGCGGGGGGGAGGAGAGAATATGCACTGTTTTGTGCAATGAATTTTTATATTTTGATCTGAATAAACACAGCTTGTTCTACATAGGAGCTGCCTCTGAAACATCCCCTTTTTTTAACCTTCATTGTCTCTGGCTGCTCGGGAAGATGGAGTGTTAGGATTGAAATTACTATGATTGACAAATGTAATGTTATCATTCAAAGAACTTTATTTATTTTGACAATATTAATAATGCAGTAGCTATATTTATTTTCATGTGTATTTCTCTTTTTTCAACAGCATCAGCTAGTCAGTAAGACACATCTTAATCTATAAACATCCCTCTACAAATCTGACACTGCTATTTCTTTTGAAACTGACTTAGCATTCACACTTTTACAAAATCTTTTATGTTTTGAAAAGATTAACTGAAACTAAAACTTTGCTACACATGGAGCAATAACACAAATAAGCAACTTTAACAAATGCTAGCCACCTTAATTTACAGACTTTAAATATATTGGTAGCTTACAAGACTAAATCAGCACACAGCCTCTCAGGCCATTCACTCTTTGAAGAGAAGACAGATTCAGATGTCTCTACAATCACTTAACACATATGCAGTTTCAATTGCTCTCATAATGTTCTTCAAACCCTTCTGTTTTGGACACAGAAGCTTGGATTGATTGTCAGATAAATTTGAATCCTCTGTTTATGGGTATTTGAGTCATATAACTTAACACCATTAAGCTTTATAAATGAGCACTACAGATTAACTAAGAAAACATTAGCTGAAAGCTAGGAACAAGACTTTACCTCACTGATAATGTTTCAGAGCTCATGCAGCTATACCATGCAACATCAGGCTATGTGATTTAACTATCCAATGTAAAAAAAAAACACACACACACAATGTTAGTGCACTGACACTGAATTAGTACATACATGTGACAATTTTTGAACACGAAAACTAGCAGAAGGGAAGGCAACTGCAGGAAGTGACAGATTAAGTCATTATTTACGGATCAGGCGAATGCTGTTAAATGTCTTGTTTTTTTTCTTCCTCATCTGCTTTGGACTCAACTAAAGTGACATCCCTTACTCATGACACTGAATTTCATGTGACATCCTGCTTCTCCTTTACTCACCAAAACCTATGTGCACTGCACAGACGGGTGTGCCCATTCTTTGGAGACTAACATTTCTACAGCTGGGTTGAATGCAGGGTTGAAGGTAAGAGGACATGTTACTGATTAGTTTACTCATGCCCCCATCTGCAGCTGCTGGACTACAATCATGGATTGGATTGCTGTCTTAAAAAAACTTATGACATCTCTTATTAAATAGTCAGGATACACATTCATGTGTAAGAGCATAATTTTAATGTTTTGCATTAAAAAAAAATAAAAAACCTGACAATCACTAGCAAATCAATGGGAATATGAAAGGAAGAAACAGAAAATAAAAACAGTCTAAAAAAGTGGCATAGGAAAGAAAAAAAAAGCAATAGACATGATTAGAAATATCATTATTATTATTATGTGGTGTGCTGGATAGCACTGATGACAATTCTTCTCCATCCTGTGTGGTTCCAATTAATTCAGATGCTTTTTTTTTCATGCCACTTGGTCAGTCCATTGAGATATTTTTCTCCTGGCCTTCCTTCCACCAACACACATACACAACCACACTTACACACACAAATAAATCCTATTTTTGCATGCCTTACTGCTTCTTTAACAAAAAGTCAGAAAGTTATCATCAATGCACCATGGAAAAGTTCATATATGCTCTGATTTCCTCCCTTAGAAAGGGTGCCCAACATGGTGCATGAATTACTCAGCATCAGTAAGAGTCTTGACAAAAAGGAAATGACTGCCAGCAGAACTCAATACATGCACTTGGAGAAACCACCTCAATATCAATTCAACCAATTTTTTTCCCTCATTTATTACTTCCCTTCCTTACATTTTGGGGACCGGTTAGCGTAGTGGTTAGAGCACTTGTCTAGCAATTGAATGGTTGAGGGTTCAAATCCCCAGCTCAGCGGGGGGATTTTTTTTTTTTTTCTGACCAATACAGCCCTGGGGTTCACCCAGCCTCGGAAAATTGGTACCAGAGAAATATGGGAAGGTAAACTGGCCAGGCGTGATACATCACACTTTCATGTGCTGAAGGTCACAGAAAATATGGGCCTAACACCGTATTCCCCAATATGCCTTAACTCTTCCCGTGCCAGGGATCCTGATCAGGACCCTTCCACTTTGTCAAGTTTTTGCCAAGGTCCCTCGGGACCCTTGCTTTGTTTCATTAAAAACCCGGTGTAACTTTTGATTGTAAACAGTTTAGTACGCATATCTAGTGACCTTTGTCACCATTTTGAAAGCATCATAACACCAGGGGTCAAAATACAGCACTTCAATCGAAAATAATCAATTTTTTTGTGACTTCAGAGGCAAACATGTACCCCTACGACTAGACTTCTGTTCGTGAATGTACCCCAAGTAGATTTAGACTATTAGATGGACTGGAGAAGTAGTTAGAAGGTTATTTCAGGTATTATTTTAAAGTGAACATGCAACATAATCACATGAAGAGATTGGATAAAACAACAAAGTTGATCTACACATCGCCGGTCGATTGATGACAGTCCTAGACCTACCTGATGGACAGTAATACACAATTATCAGCTAAAATCATCACACTACATCTTTTTTCCTAAAAAAACTCTTCATTTATGAAATCTTTTTACATTTATATCTATTTTGAGGCATAATACGCATACTTTTAAAGTGGTAATAATTAGTTAAAAATGATCCCCTATACATATCAAGACCCACACTTTTTGTCTGGCACAGAAGGGAACGTCCGTGTTTTTACCTCCGGCAGGGAAAGAGTTAATGGCCTGGAAATGGGAATTTTACCTTCCTTAGATCTTGTTCTTAAACTGAAGCCCATGTTACTTTGAAATAACTTGCTGGTCAATGTGGAGACTACACAAACAACTATAAAATCACAGAACCAAAGTGGAAGGAGTTTTATTGCTGTGAAATTAATGTCACATTTAAAGATAAATACTCATGCAGAAAAATATAATGTATATAAAAATAAAAAACTTACATATTTGTCTTTGATCTTCTGTCTAATCTTGTTGTATCTGCTTGATGGGATTCTGTTGGTCAGATCACTGTGATCACCCTACGGGAACAGAAATAAAAAGTATAAATAGTAAATACAGTGCAAATGGGTAAACATTAATGAAAAGACAGCCTTGGAGAGAATATTGGATTATTGTGTATCATAGTACACCAATTATGAATAAACATTACCACCTTTGGCAGCCAGCAACCTATAGCTGACATGCTAATGTCAGGGGCCGGTGAACCATAACCTATCGAGATCCTGTCCCACCTCTCCACTGGTACCCCTAGTAACAGGCCTGGCCTGGCTAATGGGGCTGGGATTGCCAGTCCCCAGTGGAGTCTGCTAAAGAAGCATCACACACCCCCAGCTTTTTAGCCCCACTTAAGGACTGAAAAAATAACCACTACAACCCACTCCCAAGCTGACATGATACTATCCATCAATATTTTCACCACACTGGCTGCAAAGAGCACTAGCTTGCAGTTACAGGGAGAATGAAGAAGAAACATAACCACCTATATAAGCTGTCCCTTTGTACAAAGAAAAGGAAACCAAGTAAGACTTTTTTGTAACAACCACACAAATTAATTTCTAATGCTTCTTCATCATTCAAGACTTTGGTCATGCTGAATCTGAAGCTCTGTCACCAACACAAAGTGCAATTTTCCATTGGATTTTGTGGGTGCCTGTTAACTTCTGCTTCAGGTCCATTCCTTTTGCTTAGGTCTAACTATATGTTATTTCCACTGTTGGGATACTCTCATAGTACATATTCAGATTCCTGAATATGTAGTTTTACTTCATCCATTTGTATACAAATGCTGACACCGATATGATGGGCACCACAAGGAAAGAGGAGGTGGGGCTCCCTATGGACAATCTGAATGTTGTAAAAGAAATCAAATGCATACAGCACAGCTGGTTGCAGACCATAAGAGGCAGAGAGAACTGCCAACTGCCGCATAAGAAGGCACAAAGTATACTGGATAGCAATGTCTTTGTCAGTACATAATTATTATTACTTGTATGTCCTTATTCACGGACACGGCCTGATGAATGGAAGAATTAGATGCTGCAGTTCCAACATCCATACGCTCATACTAAAACCATCCTCCTAAACATATTAAAAGGGTAGATATAAACACACATACACTGATTTACTCAATGGTTTAGTGATTACCTTCAACCACGCATGTTCCAGGGCTTCATGGACTGTTATACGTTTTCTAGAATAACATAAAAGAAGCAATCATTATAAGAGCCACAGTTAAAGTGACTCTTCTAAAATAGGAATAAGACAAAAGAGGACATGATCAGTGCTTCTCAAACTAAACATCCCAGTGGTTCAACAATGTTCTACGTACTCTGCCATTAGCTTTGTAATTGTTAATAGGGGCTAAAAGGTTATGTATGAGGAAAACAAAAAAAAAGATGATTTATACAATTTTTATAAAAAATCATAATTCAAAAGAATAGCATATGCTTCAGATATATTAAAAACTATGAAATATTTTAAAAGCTAATATTTGTAAAATAAGTGAAATTTACTAAGAGACGTATTTTATCATTAGAAATCTTTCTTCTATATTTTTCTTAGATTTCAAATTTGGTGAATTATGCACATTTTTTTTTCTAGAGGCCCAGTTAAAAAAAAAATCAGTGCCTTCTTGCAGACCATAGTCTGAGAAGCACCATACTGAATAAATCCTTGCTAAAGGATAAGGGACAAAAAGAAAACAAAACTACAAATTAAAACATACAAAATGCTAGGATAATTACAGAACATTAACATGCTCTCAGTTAAAAAATGTTTGATGAAATCTTTACAGATTAGTCTCTGTTAATAAAATTTGACTGAAAATACTGAAGGAGTTAGATCACAAAAAAAAAGAAACTTAGATTGCTAAGTGTAGAGGCAATCTTATACACAATTTGTGGGACAGAAATTTCTGAATATAAAAACTGAATAAAAGGAGTCACAAAAGTAGTCACTGTGAATCAACTACCATTCCACACGGTCAAACCATGACTGCCTAGTCAGCAGTTGACCAGAAACTGCCAACTAGTGTTCCAATCAGCAAGAACACCATAGCTAAGGGTGAAATTCCTTTTCCTTCCCAGAGAGTTAATCCTGGTACCCAGTTTTTCTTCAGGTTGGGTGAACCCCAGGAGATTTTTGACAGCCATGGCCTGACTGCCACAACAGTGAGTGGAAATCAAAGCTAGGTTGCCTGCTCGGCAAACCATCTAATCCACTACACCAGTATATAATAAAAAGCAAAATTTGAACGGATCTTGAGAATCACATTTAATATTACTGCGCTCATTTTTTTCTGTGTTCTGAAATGAGACAATGATCCAAAATCAAATTAATTAATGAAAGAAGAAACTTCTCTGTGATATTCTCTCTGCACTAAAATAGCAGGCTTATGCCAACTCACTTTGGATCCTTCTGGAGCAAACTCCTGATGAAATCCTTCCCCTCAGGTGAAACTGTTGCAAAGGCATCCTCATCAAATTCCCAGTCACAGCGTTTGACATTTTGTAAGGTCTCCAGATCATCCTCTCCAGCAAATGGTGAAAGACCACTCAGGCTTAGAAAATATGAAAAAATAAAAGTACAAGAAAACTGCTATCAATTTTTAAAAAATTACTATTTAATTCTGTCAACACATTTCTCAAAATGAATGGATTAGATTGACTATGATTTCGTTTGCTTAAAATATACTAGTTTATATAAGACATGCACATCTAACACAAAGACTGAGACTTACAGAACATAGGCTAAGACTCCAATGGCCCACATGTCTGTGTAGAAACCTACAGGTTCCCTGTCAACTATCTCAGGGGCTGCAAACTCTGCTGTAGCTGTTGTGACCTTCACAATCTCATCAGGGTTGAGTTTTGTTGCCAGGCCAAAGTCAATAATCTTGACACTTGAAGCTTTCTTAGTTTCGCACATGATGTTCTCAGGCTAACAGATATGGAAAGATAAATTGAAGTCCTCTCATATCTGTTATTATATATATTATATATGTTATTTTCATCTTACATCTTACATCCTTCCTGCACCGTTAAACATCACATTGCATGGTTGTTTGCCAAGTTTTCCTGTTTTCGGCGAGTTTTTAAACTTCATCAAGGGATGTTATGCCTATTAAACTGGCTTCTCTTAACAATGTCCTCTTTAGAGATTCATGTGGTTGACCTCTTTTCTTTGGCCTGTTGTGCTCTACTTGATAGCTTGTTCTGATATTCTATGATTGTTTCTTTTCATCACATGGTCTAAATATGTCCATCTTCTTTTCCTGATCACCCATGAGACAGGTTGTTGTTTGTTCATCAGTTTTATCTCTGTGTTATTCTTAAATTTGTTCCACTTTATACAAGTATTTTCCTGACCCATTTGAAATTCAAAAGAATCTAATTTCTTGTCTATTTCTTTAGTTGATTTCCAGCTTTCACATGCATAAATGAGGGTGGATTTTGAATTGAATAATCTTAACTTGGCTTTTGTTATTTTCATACAGCATTCTTATTTGAAAGTGATATAGCACAGTGTATATGATGAACCTCAAAAATAGTATACATAATGGGGTGC
This sequence comes from Achatina immaculata, assembly GCA_009760885.1. Taxonomy (NCBI): domain Eukaryota; kingdom Metazoa; phylum Mollusca; class Gastropoda; order Stylommatophora; family Achatinidae; genus Lissachatina; species Lissachatina immaculata. Next base: position 6,315,067 of record CM019718.1, read on the forward strand.
AAGGTGGCAAGCAGAGATTGCACTGTCCTCTTTTGGCAAAGTGCTTGCTTGATCTTCTGGAGTTGATGGTTTGAGTCAAATCATTCTCTTACTATTTTTTCTTTCTCTTACATCTCAAGTACTGTGGCTACTATTTCTTGTAGCTAATCATATGTGCTCTTTTCTTATTGTGCATAAGTCTTTTTGTTTCAAATTTGCTGTATTTGTAATCTTTGAAAGACACTTGAAAACAGAATAATAAAACAGTTGAAAGAGACCAAATTATGTAATCAATTCAGAGTTGCTTTACAGTGGATTCTGCAACCAGAAAATGAGAAATACTGAGAATTTTTACAGGACTGCCACAATTCCCATGCTTGCAGAGACTACGAATGAAGCACTGCACTTTTTCCTGTCTTTTAGTCATGATGCTCAGGGTACATCTACCAGCTGCTGTAACTCTCTACTTTTGAAAGGATGCTGTGCCTGAACATCTTCACCACAGAACATCAGCTTGGAGTTCCAGAGAGGGAGAAAGAACAAGAACAAAAAGAACAAGACAGAAAAATAAATCAATAAAACATGTTACCTACAACATGAAGCAAAACCACTATCAAGATTTACAGGAAGAGAAGGGAGAAATGAGTTTATATATGAAAAAAAAAGCAGAAAATTAAAATGCTTGGTATTCATACACTAAGCTGCATCTGATAAATCACTGTACCCAGAATACAGTACTAAACTTAAACCTATGCTTGGCACAGTGCTTACCTTGATGTCCAGGTGTACAATGTTATGCTCATGCATATGCTTGAGACCTTCACATGCTTGACGCATGTAGTTGATGACCTCAGCTTCAGACATTTTGTAGTCTTCAGCAGCAATGCGATCAAAGAGTTCACCTCCTGACAGACTGTACAAGAGAATCATCATTTAAAATAGCATAAATACAACTCATGTTTTGAAAAAAAAAAGCAACGAGAAAAAAAAACAAAACATGAGGTTTTTGGTATGTTGGAAGTTATTACATAAGTAAATCTAACCTGAAACTAAAAGTGATTGTTTAATCTGTTCAAAGTTTACACTTAAATTTTCTCAGGAATCATCACCATCATATACTGAAAAATCTTTGCACTTGAGAGATTCTGGAGCTAATATAGCTAAACAATTTGTATCATAAAACTAAAATTTTGGCTTTCCCTCTAATTTTAAATGCAGAACAAACATTAGTTTAAAAAAAATATAAGGAAATTTTGTCTGCTTTCATTGAAATCTGATGGATTAGACAAAAAGATGTTTTCTCTAAGCTGGGGTATAACACTTTTGTCCTCTATCACATGTTGGTTTTGGACTGTAATTATTATAAAGTGATAGGGAAAGAATTATATACTTTTTGTAATTTTGATTTGTTCATATTTTGTTAGTGATAGACTGAACCACTACCACCACCACCACCACCGCTTCATATGATTTTTGTGCTGACCTGCCTAGTGTCCATGATTCACTTCCATATATAAGATGGGCTCAAAATAGCATCTTAGAACTAATTTTCTAACATTCCTTGGTACTTACAACTCTAAAATAAGCACCATTTCATATTTGTCATCAAAAGCATCATGGAGATTGATCAGTTTTGGATGGTGGAGCTGATTCATGATTGAGATCTCATTCTTTACAGTGTGCTTGTCAAGTGGATAGGGTGTGTTGATAAATTTGGCCACAAACACGCGCCCCGTTGCTTTCTCAATACAGCGATGGACAACACCAAAAGCTCCACTGTAACACAGACACAAGAAAGCATTGTGTAAATATATATAAAATGAGTATCAGAACCCTTAATTTATTTTATAGAACTTTTATCATGAGAGAAATCATTAAAATCAGTATTTATCCTTGGCAAAAACAAGTTAATTCTTTTTTTTAGATTTTGTATTACCCATTCATGCCCATTCAGAGGATCATGAAGAATGTCTCTTGAAATCTTCTAGAAACAAACCCTTTTCTACTTAATGTGTTTTCTCACACTGAACAAATATTATCATTAATATTTATGAATGACTGTAGTCTTTCAGTGTGAGGGAACATGCTATATATAAATAATATAAACACTTCTACTTAGTCTGGAAAACATAAACACACTATCATAAGGTAAAACCAATTTTAGACAAATTGCTCAAATCATCTAACTGCAATAATGTTCATCAGTTTGTACTATTAAAATAACTAGTGCATATTTATTACTGTGCACACAAACACACAGAACTACTAAAGATAACAAATTAGCTCTTTGGTTAAGTTTCTCTCTTTCTCTCTGAACCTTAAGTGCCCAGGGCACATGGGGCTTCTGCAAGGGTTTTCCACAAATGCCTGTCCTTCGCCTTTTTTTCTGCTCTTGCCCAGGTGAGCCCTTTATTGCTCAACATCCTTTCTGTTGTTCTTCTCCATGTCTCTTTTGGTCTACCCTTACTTCTGTGGTGTCCATTTTAGTGCTATTTTTGGTAGTGAGTTGTCAGTCATTCGGAGCACATGTCCCAACCATCGCCAGCGTCTTTCCTCAATAATTGTTGTCAGTGGCTTCATCTGCATTTCTGCCAACAAGATGTTATTTCTTATGGTTTTTTGGCCAAAATATTTTTCTAATTCTTCGTAAACATTTAGTCTGGAAAGAATTCAACTTGTTTTCTATGGTTTTGGTGATTTTCCAGCATTCATTGGTTAAGTTTACCAGATAATAAAACATAATATTTCAGTTACAGCTTTTCAATCCTTAATTCCCAGACAAAGCTCCTCCATATACACAGACTATCAGTCTGCAAGGTGAGACACACTGGCTAACACTGAAGGAAAAATAGTATATCTTGCAGAAGTTTAGTCTCATGAATAAAGGGTTTTGTTTGGGACCAGAATGGATAAACAGAAAAACAATGCAAAGCAAAGCATACCCTCATTATTTTTACCATTCGGAAACGAAAAAAATTAGCACAAAGCTAAATAATATTACTGCATAAAAGACAAGCGTGAAAGTAATTTCCACATCTCATTAATGTCTTTTTTTTCCTAAGGTTGGTGGTTGAAATCTGGCTGGAGGTACCCCAGTCACCAAGCTGAAGAACTGGTATCCAGCTCCTTCTGAATGAGAAAGCCAGGCATGATGTTAATCACATCACCTTCTAGTGTGCCAACAGGTCAAGGAAAATACAGACACAGATTGTATCCCTTGGTGCCTATACAGCATGATAGGGTTACTTTATCTCTATGTCTTTACCTTGCTGTTTATATATCATCAAAATAACATTCTGCACAGATCTCTCAGGAAATTTCTAAGATATCACATAATGTCTACCTGCCCAACTCTTCAAGGATGTCATAGTAGTCATAAACGCTGCCTTGTTTGACTTCCACTGGCTGGGGAACATACTTCTTCCAGATGTCCTCATCTTATCATAAGAAAAAAAAAGTCATGAAATACAAGCTGATATGTTAGTAAAAGAAGTCTAAGCTTGTGATAAAAATAACCTTCGTTATAACAATATTAGATTTATTTTATCAACACATGATTATGAAAGATTCTGATCATGCCCTGAACAATGCGATAAGAATCCTGGCATAGTCAAAGGACAGTTTAATCATGACAGTTTAGTTCTTGCCCTTGGAAAGTGTAGGAAAAATGAGGTCTTGTTCTGGGATAACAAAGAAGTAATAGACTAGGTCTTGTCCTAGGATAGAGTGATAACAAAAAAATAATGGTCTTGTCCTTGAAAAATCTCATGGAAAGATTGTAGCAGTAAGACATTGTGATTGTGAGAATGGATGAATGGATTTTATATAAAAAGTATAGATTTTGTCATGTTTTAGGATTTCATGGTTATCAAATTACAACATTACAGCAAGTATATGGTAAAGTGATTGAAAGAACTATAGCTGGGTGACTATCAGGCTTTCTAGAGACCAGCGGGCTCTACTGAATATATTAGGCAGTTGTCATACAGGAAGAGATACAACTAATAATGCAGCGATCCTGGTGTATGATGTATATGAGGGATTCCAGAGAAAAGAGGAAACCATAGTTGTGGCACTTGATTTTGAGGATGCATACAACAGAGTAGTTGACACTTCTGATGGAGTTTGGGGTAAATGCAAGATTAGTTCGATGGATAGCTTTAATGCTGTTAAGGCAATCAGTTGCTCTGCGATGCAGATCATGGATCTCAGATCCCAGAACCATTGCAACAGGGCTGCCTCAGGGGGTCTCCCTTGTACTATTCAATGTATATTCCACCGGCATTGCACTGTTCTTTGGGAACAGTATGGGGTGAAAGCTGACCTATGCTTATGATATATGAGTATATGAGAGCATGGAAGGTGTAGAGAGGAAATAGCCACAAGGGTACAGAACATGGTGGATCAGATAACAGGCTGGCATGAGGATAACAACGTGGTGATAAGCCCTGAAAATGTTAGTATCCTGTGGTGCTCATTAATTAACAGAATTGTAAGATCTGAAGTTCTGACTGTGAAGTATTGGGGACAAGATATTAAGAGAACACATTTCATGCATCTTGGAATCACATTTGATTGACCCTTGTCCTTTGCACAACATGTGGACAATGTAACACAAAAGCCCAGGAAAGTGGCTGGTCTCTATTTTTGCTAATGCAGGCACAGGTGATGTCACCACTGGAGTATGGTCTAGACCTACTCACCCTGTCAAATGCACAGCTGAACAGACTAGAACATGTATAAAACAAGACAATGAGAGTAGTATTGCACCAGGGATGCTCCTGTAGCAGCTATGCTCTTTCCGCTTGATATGATGCATGTTATGTCAAAACACAAGTATGTTTAAGTAAAGGTATACATCAGGGTTGCTGGCATGAAGGGCCAAAGGATACAATAATGTCAGCATGTGATCTAGATGAGATGCCTAAAGGTGATGACTGGTTAGGGGTACAGGACTGACATCAGCTAACAAAGGTTACTATTATACAGAAAGATTGTGAATGTAGAGACTGTGCACAGGAAGTAGTTGAACTTTGGGTTAAAGATCTCATCCAGCATCAATGTGGGTCTTCTGACATGGTAATATATACAGACAGCTCAGTGTCTCAGAACAGAAGTTTTGAGTTTTGTTGTCTACTGCAGTGGAAGAGTAGTGGTTTAAGAGACTATGAAGCCCCCATATCAAGCATGCAAATGGAAATTGAGGCTGTGTCAGTGGAAATGGAATGGACAGTTGCCCATGATGTAGTTTATGGTGTCAATGTGATGGATTCACAGAGTATACTTTGTAAGATTGAGAAAAAAATTGCTTCGAAAAGAATGGGTTCATATGTTAAGGCAGTTAACTGTGATGAATCTCTCTCTCTCTCTCTGAACCTTAAGTGCCCAGGGCTTTATTGGCTTTATTGTCCAGGACATGAGGGAGTACACGGCAATAAAGTGGCAGATAGGCTTACTGGACAGGCTAAAATAAATGCCAGGCTGAGAATGGACAAGAGGGACATTGCTTAAGCTATACTGGAAAGACTGCAGGAAAATGATGAGCAAGAATGGAAGAACAATGTAATTGTGAAGCAATTGCTGGAGTTAGGACAAATTAATGGTGCTGGTAGTAAATCTGAACTGTATGGAAGAAAATGCATCATAAAGAACTAACATCTGATGGGAACTATTAGTAAACATACTCTTAAATGGATGCTGCAGCATGTAGTGAAGCATGTATGGGGCTTTCCTGAATGCAATGACATCGGAGTCTGATTTTAAACGTCTAAACCTTAAACTTTTGTTAGACTATGACCAATGTGAAAATAAGAGATTAGGCCTGTCCTATGACAATATAATACTGAAAAATTATGTCATGTTTTCTAACAACTGATAATGGCACATCATATTTTGGGGTAGAGATAAAAATTGTTTTATAAAATATTCTGTTAATTACTATGAATTTAAAAAAAATATTTCGCTGTTTCAAAAAAAAAAAAAAAACTAAAAACACTCTGAACATTTACAGCATCAGGAAAATGTAGAAGGTGAATATTTTAAGTATAATTTTTCAATCACAATAAGAATATTTTTTTTTAAAAATCAAGATTCCTGGATATTTCTTTTCTTCTTTTTATATCTGTTGATGAAGATGATACAGCTTAACATAACATGATAAAACTACATTCACTCCACATAAGAGAGATATTCATAACATACAAAAATGAAACATAAGAATCTTTTTTATGATAATATTTATATTACTGTTAAAAAAAAAGAAACACAACAAATATGATGTTGTGATTTAAACTGAAGTTTGCTAATCAGACAAGGGCAAATTACCTGAAACTTTCATTTGGACATCAGATTCATGTGGTAACCTGAATTGTACTCAGCAGATGATTCATGAGCACAGAAAAGTGACACTAGTCAAAACAGCATTTTTGACAACAACTCATGACAGGTTCATGAGAATCCTGTGAAACTTACTGAACACAAAACTCACTGACCATGTTATTGAATGCCTATAAAAGATTGATGCTCCTTGAATCAATTCATTTGAAAATTCAATGCGCAGGTATGGCTCATCTCACTTCAGAACAACAACTCATCATCATTGGACATTTACAGACTGGACAGTCACAAAGTGTAGTGGCCAGACAATTTAATGTGGTTAGAAGCACCATTAGTTGGCTTTGGAGACAATTTCAAGAAACTGGGTCAGTTGCAGACCGGCCATGGGGTGGAAGACCCATAGTCACAACTCCTGCCAAAGACCACTTCATACGGCTGTATCACATTAGGAATCAATTTGCATCTGTGTTCTCAACAGTCCAGTCAATGACAGCAGCTTGTTGAATTTCAGATCAAACGCTCAGGAACCAGCTGCACAACATGGGTTTTTGGACTAGAAGACCCTACACAGGTCCTGTTCTTATGGACTGGCATCGCCAGAACCGACTGCAGTGGGTGAACCAGCATCATCAATGGACCATTGTGAATGATTGGAGAAGGGTTTGGTTTAGTGATAAATCATTCTTCCTGCTCCAGCGACATGATAGACAGAGAAGAGTTTATCGCAGAGTCCATGAGCACTATGCCCAGAACTGCATGGATGAGGCTCCTCCACATGGTGGTGGAGGTGTACTGGTGTGGGGGATGGTCAATTTTATGGGAACAAGTGACCTGGTGCAAATGGAAGGACGCATGAATGCCCAGCCATACATCGCTGAAATTCTTCATCCTCATGTCCTTCCACTTCTGGTTGCACTAGGATCAATTTTTCAGCAGGATAATGCTGGACCTCATATGGCACAATTCACCACCTAGTTCCTTGCTGACAACAACGTCCAGACTATTCCGTGGCCAACCATGTCATCAGGCATGAACCCAATAGAACACTTATGGGATGAATCAACAGACAAGTCCACCAGTGAGACGTGGCGCCAACCAATTTCTGATAGTTGTCTCTTGCACTGTGGGAAGAGTGGACAGCCATTCCACAACAGCAGATCCAATGGCTAATTGGATCCATGTCAAGGAGATGTCATTCTCTGATACAAGCCAGAGAAACAGCTTGCTGAAGCGGAGGCTCAGTTGCAAAGAATAAAATTCCAAACCAAATTTAATGAACATCATTTCATTGTTAAAGTCCTAAAGTTTCCTCATGCCAAGATTGAAACATTAATTCTGTAAAATAAAATTTTGATACAAGTCTGAAATCTGGTGTCCATTACGACTACAGAAGTGTTGCGTTTCTTTTTTTGAACAGTATAGAAAAACATGTACCTGCTTTTCGACAAGGGGGCAAAGACAGTGTCCGATTTGGCAATCTGCGGCCCATAACTGATATGCTAGTGTCAGGGCTAGTGATCCATAGCTGACAATGACCCTGTCCCACCTCTCCATTATTGCCCCCAGTAACAGACCTGGCCTGGCCTGGCCTGGCTTGGCCTGGCTAATGGGACAGGGATTGCCATGGTCCCTATGGCAATGGAGTCTGTTAAAAAAGTATTGCACACTCCCTGTTTTTTAGCTGTCATAACCCAAAAAACACCAACTGGCAGTTCCAGGGAGATAGAAGACAAGACAAGCTTTTCAAGGACTCTTCCTTAAAGATTAGGATAATAATTCCTGTGCCTTATAATGGATCAGAACAATGATTTGGGTGTCTTATAACAGACCAGAACAATGATTGGAATGTCTTAAAATAGACAAGAACAATGATCTAGAACTCTCATGTATGTATAACTGAAACATTACCAACATATTTTTGCATTTTCAAACACACTGATATGATGTTTATAACACATAAAGGTGACATAATTTATACTTACAAAATTTGTCATAGTCGTTAATCTTTGGACCATCATATTTGCCTCTGATCTTGCGTCCAAACTCATCTGAAAAATACAATTATACCAGTTTCATGTGTCCAAAATTTCAGGCAAAAATTCTCTTATTATGACAGATGAACCCAGTTACTACCGATACAGTATCAGTTTTAAGAAGACAGAAATATGCACAGATAGTAACATTAAAAAATTCTTTCTCATAAAAGATTAAAAAAAAAAATTCAGTCAAACAAGTCATGAATACAGCTACCTCACTCCTCTTGGAGCTAAGATGCAATGGCAGGATACTGACCACCTTCTAATGCTCAATAGGGTCAAGGAAAATATGAGCACTTATATAGGAATGAGTGAAGTTAGAAGGACAAGTACAGGGAAGATAAACTCTGATAAATATACAATAATATATTCAGGAAATGACAAACATGAATGAGGAGTAGGAATAATATTTGACGAACAAACAGCAAAGACAACTGTAGGATATTTGAACATATCGGATCAAGTCATGCTAGCCCAACTGAAAGGACAACCAATAAACATAAATATTAAACAAGTGTACGCCTCAACATCTGAAAGTTCTGAAGAAGATGTACAGCTGTTTTATAATGACATAGAGACAGCCCTGAAACACACAAAGTCACATGAAGTTACTATAGTGATGGGAGATTTTAATGCCAAAGTTGGTAAAGGAAGAACTTCAGACATCGTTGGTGACTATGGACTGGGGGAGAGGAATGACAGAGGTAGTAAATTAATTGAATGGGCAAGAATACATAGCATGGTTGTAGGAAACAGCTGGTTTAAACAACATCCCCAAAGACTGGCAACGTGGTGCAGCCCAGACAAAAAGACTTTTAACCAGATAGACTATGTATTAATCAACAAACGATTCCGGAATGCATTACTGACAACAAAAACCATGCCAGGAGCTGACTGCAATAGTGACCATGACCCACTCTGTGGAAAAATTAGAATAAAGCTAAAGAAAGCATGCATAAAAGTGAGAAACATCAAACTGAATACAGAACACCTTAAAAATTACCAAGAACTGCGAGAACAATGCAGAGTTATTATAACAAATAGATACAATGCAATAGCAATGATAAATAGTATAGATGAACAACGGGCAATGTTAAGAGATTCTATCCACCAAACTGTTAAGGAGATAATACCACCGAAAAAGAAGCCCCTAAAAATAAATGGATGACAGATGACATCTTAGGACTGATGGACAAGAGGAGGAAGAGTAAAAATAACCAAGAAAAATATAGCAAGATAAATAAAGAAATAAGATACAAATGCAGAGAAGCAAAGGAAGTGTGGTTAAATGAACAGTGCAGATAAATAGAGGACTCCCATAATAAAGACAGCAAAAACATGCACAAACAAATTAGTGAATTCACAAGCAGGAAAACAAAATATACCACAGGATGCCTGAAATCAAAAGAAGGTAAAATGCTAATGGGAAAAGAAGACATTGTGGACAGGTGGACAGAGTACTTTGGTGAGCCATATGGAGGAGAAAGACCAGAATTAACACCAGATACTGAAAACTGTGATGGATCACCAATACTTGAAGATGAAATCATAGATGCCATCAAACACATGAAGAAAGGAAAAGCGACTGGGCCTGACAATATAACAATAGAAGAAATAGAGGTACTAGAGGAGATAGGAATAAAAATAATAACCAAGTTATTGAATGACATTTACAACAGTGGTTATATGCCTAGTGACCCGTTTAAATCCATGTTTATAGCACTACCAAAGAAACCAGGTGCAAAGGAATGTGACGACCACCGGACTATCAGCCTCTCATGTCACATAACGAAGCTACTTCTGAGAATTATTATGAGAAGAAAAAGGAAAAAAGATAAAAATGGAAACAGCAGATGAACAGTTTGGATTTGTTGAAGGAAAGGGAAAACACAATGTCATTTATGCTTTATGAATACTAACAGAAAGAGCTTTAGAAGTACAGAAAGATCTCTACTTATGCTTCATTGATTACACCAAGGCATTCAACAAAGTGAAACATAATGAAATTATTAAAATGCTTGAAGACATCAATATAGATGGCAAAGACCTGAGGATTGTAAAACATCTATACTGGCAGCAAGAAGCAGCAATTCAAGTTGAAAATAGAACTGGAAAATATCAATCTATAAAACAAGGGGTGTGACAAGAATGTGTATTATCCCCAGACCTTTTTTCTCTGTACAGCGAGAATATTCTAAGAACGATCATCACAGAACCAGGTATAAAATTTGGAGGATGCAATATTAACAACCTTCGGTATACTGACGACATAGTACTGATAGCTGAGAACCAACAAGACCTGCAAAATCTCTTGGATAAAGTCACTAAAGAAAGTGAACAGAAAGGCCTTACTTTAAACATAAAAAAGACAGAGACTATGGTTATATCTAAGAAACAGAATCCACCAACATGCAGTATAAAATTAAATGGAACTATTCTAAAGCAGGTGCAGAAATTCAAATACCTTGGAGCAGTAATAACTTCAGATGGGAAATGCAGAACAGAAATTAGGAACAGAATAGGCCAAGCAAAGATTGCATTTCAGAGAATGAGAAACATATTATCCAACACATCCTTATCAATGAATGTTAGAAAACGAGTCCTAAAATGCTATAATGAACCTATCTTGTTATGTGGAAGTGAACCACAGACAATAGGCAGGTCTGCACAAAAATCATTGGAAACAGCAGAAATGTGGTTTATTAGAAGAATGTTGTGAATCCCTTGCACAGCAAAAATAACTAATGAAGAATGTGTGAGAAGAGATGGAGAGACAAAAAATCTTGTCAAAAAGATAAGAGAGAGACAATGTACTTTCATAGGATATGCAATGAGAAGAGGGGGCATTGAAAATATTATAACAACAGGAAAAATAGAAGGAAGAAGATCAAGAGGAAGACCAAGAGAAATGATACTGGACAGTCTGATGGGATGGTGTGAGAGGAGATCACCAACTGAGCTGATGGCCTGCATGAAGGATCATGTACTCTGGAGAAGCATAATAGCCAACGCCAGTTGGCATGGCACCTGATGATGATACCATATCCTCATTGGAACTGAACAGGGCTCCACTTTCTATGATCTACTTGAACTGATGTCTTTGCTCAATATGAAATACATCAATATTTAACTTTATCATTTCTCCTTTCATTTATATCTTCTGCTAACATTTTTTTTTAATGTATCAATTTTGTTTTCTTAGCACTTTTTCTTGATGAGAAGCCTGATCCTGGGAGAGAAACTTGGGCAGAAAACTGCAGCTTGCACAAAGGACTTCTGCTGACAATGGGATTCAAAGAGATAACCCACCTACTTTTCTTGATGAATAAGTATATAAAACTGAACAGGATTCATGGAGGTGACCTTTTCTCCTTGCCTGCATGGCTAAACATAAAAATGAACACTGAAGACTCTTCACCAACATTATTTTCTCTTGGTTTTCATTTTAACAGAACAGCCCATGCTCACCCTCTAATTGTTTCTTCTTGCGAACTGACTCTGGCTCCTCTGTCTTGACAGGAGCTGTTGGTTCACAAGGATCACTTCGACCATAGAAATTGTCAGCAAAAACACGGAAAGAATACTCTTTGTTGGGTGAGAGGCCTGTGACATTGTGGAAGTTGAATCTGGAGGGAATAAATACATAAAAATATTTTAAATAAAAAACAAGTCATTGAAGAATATCATTTTCATGAAAATTATTCCATACCTGACTTCCCTGTACATAAGGTAAACAAAATCTTTTCAATTAAAAGATTCTGAACTACTGATATAGCATTTTTCACACTGAAAAGGTAAAATATTATTTGGGGAAAATACAAAACTATGTGTTTCATATGGTAAATTATATTATGAGTAATTATGTATGTCCCAGAAATATGTATGTATAAAGTGCTATATTCTGTGACAATGAATTTAAACTTGAGATACTGCCATCTAAAATAAAAAAGAGGCATTCTACTCTAAATAAGATTACCTCCTGAATTTATTCCCATTCTCCACCAGAATAAACTTTGATGAGAAATTTTAGTACAAAGAAACTGGATGGAAGTTACTCTATAATTTAAAACATATGAGGTTGGTTGCAAATGTGGTACTTTTCATTGTATTTAGATTGCCTTAGGTCACCTAAATATTTCTCTGGGCATTCACATAGGTATGCAAGATCTATTAGCAGTGGCAGTGTTGTTTTAGAGTGAAGAGTTAAATGAATTTGTTAACAATTCTAAATCTTGCACACTACCCAGTCAACAGTTTAGAAGACAAACAGAGCAATCAGTAAAAGACCAGATTCTGAGTGGCAAAGTGGTTAGTGCATTAGTTAGTGCATGGCACCTGATGATGATGATATATAATCAAACAAACAAACAAACAAACAAAAATATGTTCATTTTAAACAAAGCAAGCATAAACAACCTCTCACCTTGTGGATGCAACTCTGAACCACTTATCACTTGGTGGTTCATTCCTCTCTATCACATACTCTGTGATGAAGCTACCACCATCATTCAGTGGCGGTTTCCATGACAATACCACAGAGTCATCTCTGATATTCTCAACCACAGGGAATCTTGGTGGGTCAGGGCGATCTGGATAGTTTTAAATTCAGAACAAGTCACCACAAGGCATCAGTTACCCAAGGCTTATTTTACAAAAGTATGTAACATAATTAATAGCTGTTTTTATAACACATATGATTAATAGATGGTTTATTTTACAATAGTATGTTACATATAATTAATATCTGTTTTTTACAATACATATAATTAACAGCTGTTTTTATAAAATGTATAATTAACAGCTGGCTTATTTTATAACAGTATGTTACTTATAGTTAATAACTGTTTTATAATACATATAATAGCTGTTTTTAATAATACACATAAAACAAGTGGCCATTTTTAATAATAAAATACATAAGAAACACTAGGCTTCAGTGACAGTCATAGTTTTAAAATAATCATGCAACATATATTGCTAAACTTTCTTCACTGCTGGCACTTACCGTTGACCTGAACCTTCAGAACAGCAGAATCTGAGCCAAGGTCATTTTCCAGACTTAATCTATATGGACCATCATCCAACTTGCTAGCATCTTTGATTGTGAGAATGGCATGGCGTTCTGTAACCTCAGAATGGAATCTGAAAATTAACCACATTAATGTTATGGTGAGTCTAAAATAGTGTATGTATTTAAAGATGGGGTGATGTATAAAGCTGTGGTATAGGATCAATGGTTAAAAAAAATGGCTTGATTAATCTTTATTTGGTAACAAGGTAATATGATACTCCAATAAGTATCAGAGTCAGTTATTAACAAATGACTGAAATAAAAGAACGGCATGCAGATACTAGCTGAAAGAAAAATGTAAAATTGCATTACATTCATTAGACCAAACAACTTTATGATAATTAGCAACTATTTTTTAGATAATGTACTGTCTGCTGGAATTGAAATAAACAAATTTTGTTTTTGTCTTTAAAAAAAAAAAAAAACTTTGAGTAATTCTATTTTTAATTTAATTAATACATTGAAAACTTCTTCTACAAACTGCTGTAAACAGCTGTCTACTCTATACTGCTGTCTGTGATTGCCTACACCAACAGTTATGAAACAATATGTGGCACATCACTGACCTTGGACCTCTGACCTCTTCATTATCCCTGATCCACTTGATGGTGGGTTTGGGGTTACCAGTGAATGGAATCTTCAGGACCACATTCTCCCCCTTCTCAAATGTACACACGTCACGGAAACGAGGTGGAACATTGATCTTTGGAGGAGCTATGAAAACAAATGAAGTGTCTCCAGCTCCAGTCAGCATTATTCAGTTTTATTCTATTAACTCCATGTATCCCATTATGTTTAAATACATTTTACTTCCCAGGAAAAGAAAAAATGTTTCAGTTAAAAATTGAAAATTAATTAATTTTGTGATACTCTGATTCTGCTCTAAATCATCCATCCGCCCAAGCACTTTTATACTGATAAGATTACCAGTCATCATCTATTACATCTTATGATGTTTCTCTATAATTCTCAGTTATTGCAAGCCAGTCTTTTTATGACAATCTGGCCAAAACCTGATAACAAACATTACAAGCTAGATAGCATAATTTCTTTCATAGAAAGTTTTGGGTCCACTGACAAGAAACTATTTTTCTAAGCATGATAAAAACTACATGTTTATGAGCCAACATATTTCTTACATCTGATTTCAAGCTCTGCCCGTGACACACGACTTCCACCTCTGTTAGTGGCACGAACTGAATACTCATCAGCATCTTCACCATAGATGTCCTTTATCACCAAGATCTGCTTGTCTCCTTCTGTTATAATCTCATACTTGTCACCATCATAAATCTCACGAACACCCTTGTACCTGTATTGAGGGGAAAATAACTCACATACCTAAAATTAAATGTTACTTATCTTTTCATACAATTCTATAAACGCGTTATGAGCATATCTCAGTTTTACTACAGGAAAATGAAAAAAAAACAACTCTCAAGCACTGAGCAGTGCCCAGTCACCCCTTGTCAGAGTACATTTAAATTTCTGAATAAATTTTAATATCCTCTTTTTCTCAGAGAGTTAATCTGCTGTCAGCTTGTGTTTACTCCCATATAGATGAGACTGATTTTTAATGTGAATATCTCTGTCCTCTTACTATACTGACAACAAGTATGCAGTCTGATGTACCTCACCTTGCAGACAGAAATATTTTTATATTAGAGATCTATCACAATCTAGTCAGAATGGGAAGAAAATAATACAACTATGAAACTCATCAGCTCACAAAAAAGGCAAAATTCATTGCACTTGGTGGGATTTAAACCTTTCTTCCTTATTTTTTGGCCCAGCACTGGATTTTTTTCACCAATAATCTACTTTGCATTAGTTCTTATTATACTTATACTTACTGTCAGGTAAAAGTAATGAATGAGTTCTTATAATTACCATCAGCTAAGAATAATGAATAAGTTTCTTTAATCACTATCAGCTAAGAGTAATGAATGAGTTTTTAATCACTATCAGCTAAGAGTAATAAATAAGTTCTTTTAATCACTATCAGCGAAGAATAATGAATGAGTTCTTTTAATCACTATCAGCTAAGAGTAATGAATAAATTCTTTTAATCACTATCAGCTAAGAGTAATGATTAAGTTCTTTTAATCACTATCAGCTAAGAGTAATGATTAAGTTCTTTTAATCACTGTCAGCTAAGAGTAATGATTAAGTTCTTTTAATCACTATCAGCTAAGAGTAATGAATGAGTTCTTTTAATCACTATCAGCTAAGAGTAATGAATAAGTTCTTTTAATCACTATCAGCTAAGAGTAATGATTAAGTTCTTTTAATCACTATCAACTAAGAGTAATGAATGAGTTCTTTTAATCTCCATCAGCTAAGAGTAATGAATGAGTTCATCACCATTAGCTAAGAATAATGAATAAGTTCCTATAATCACCATCATCTACAAATACAGTATGACCTCTTTATGATCTACAACAACTATGATCTTTAACAACAGATATGGAGAAAAGCAACAGCAACACAGATAATTTACCACTGAATATCTGGCTTGGGATTTCCTGAAACCTCACACTCAAACCTAGCAGACTTGCCTTGCACTGCTTGGACCTTCCTCAAGCCCATGTTAAACTCTGGTATCTCAGCGGCTGTTTAAAAAATGGTATTTACTGTAAACATTTCAGTTCTTTAAGTGTTTATCTATATGTAGGTATAATTACTGCTAAGATTTTGTAAACTGAAATTTAACTGAAATTTAGTTGATAATAAAGATTCATGAACTGTAACTCTTTAACTCTTTCCGTGCGGAGAAGAAACACGGATGTGTCATGGCGTGTGGGAGTAAAATGCAGGTCTTGGTCTGTAAGGGGGTCTAGTTGTAAAATGGAATGGAAAACAGTATTTACATGTACTTCCGTATACGTAATATGTGTCAAAGTATAGCTAAATGAATGAAAATTTCATAAATGCAGAGTTTTTTAGGAAAAAAGAAGTAATGTGATGTTTTTAGACACTGATTGTGCCCAGCTCACCATCGGCTAGGTCTAGATTCGCGCTACTTACCCCTACTTACCATCTAAGATGTGTAGATCTACTTGTCGATCTCATATTGTGACTCCGTATTGCATTTCCGCTGAATGAATGTCTGAAATAACCTCCTAACTACTCCTAACTACTTCTCCAGTCGTCTAAATATGTCTAAATCTACTTAGAAAACATTCAAGAGCAGCAGGGTGGCCATAGGCTATGTCCATACCCCTATCTACATCGTCAAAAATTGAAAAATTTCCATGCTTCTCGTTCTTGTTCTCACTCGTCATCGCTCGTAACTAGGCACGCATTCGCCATTTTGAAAGTGTCACCGGAATCGTGGATGAAATATGCACAATCTAAATGTTACACCGCTTGTTTTAATGAAACAAACAATGTCAAATTTTCGACCATACGGTAGCTTGGGACCACCGGAAGTGTCGAAAATTCGACCATATGCACGGAATCAGTACTCTAATTGTAAGTACACCATTTTAAAGCCACTTCTATGAAAAGTTAAACTAATTTCATAAATATAAATGTATAAATGATGCAAGAGCTGCACTGATATGACAAATGATGATGCTCAATGAAACAAAACTACTCACCTTTTGGATCTTTGATTTTGACACTGTTTGATGCAATGGAAGGTTTACTCAGGCCTGCCTCATTCTCAGCAAAGACTCGGAATTCATAACGGCGATCTTCAATGAGATTGGGAATATTGATCATGTTGGTAATGCAGGGAGTGTTGTTAACACGTGACCAGTTCTCAGTCCCATGTTCTCTTTTCTCAATCCAGTATCCAGTGATCTTACCACCACCATCTGACTTTGGTCTCTCCCAGGTGAGGCTGACAAAGTCTCTGCCTACTTCTGTCACATCAGGAATACCAGGAGATTCTGGGGCATCTGTTCAGACAGATATGCTTGATTTTACAGCCTAAATCATGAAATATATTTTCAGCATTTGAGAACAAACATAATGAGCAATCTGATGTGGTAAGCTAAATAAATGAAAATAAATAAATTATCACATCTTTGTGCTGCCTGTGTTCTGTTAGATAATGAATGCAAAAACATTTGCTGCCATTGCCTATATACTGAATATCATCTTTGTGAAACCTTTCAAAATTATAACTGCTTTCATATGAGAAGACAGTTTCAAAGACACTAGATGTTAGCTATTCGTGAAACTTATTAAGCATGATTTAGATAAGCTGCTTCTTTCATCACTAATTCTACCAATATTTGTTTTGAATGCTGGTTATAGTGACAACAGAAAAATGCCAGTGTTTCAAGGCTCAGTCTCTGTATCCTTACAACTTCTGTCTTCAGTGTTGGGTCTCATTTCCCCCTTAAATATGCCACTGATAAATTCTTTTCAAGAGTGTTTAACTGATATTTGCAAGGAATATAAATTCTAAAATTTAATAAAGCACACATTAAGATCTTTGAAAAAAGACAATGCTATTTACTGCTGTGATGTCAAAAAATAATTTTTTAAAAAATCTTACTGAATTGCATCTTTGCAACAATAGGGCTCTCAGCTGTCAAGAAGTCACCAGGTCCATTCTCAGTGACTGCTGCCACTCTGAACAGATACTGGCTGTTCTCATACAGACCCTGTACATCAACGCCTGTGTCCTATAATAAATTTGATAGAAAGAATTATCCTACTGTTTCTTCTAATCCAACCCTTTGCTCTATCCACTAAAAATTATGCTCTACAATTTTTTTTTACAATGGATTTATATAACATATAAACCATCATGTGATGGATGTGCAATGGAAGTTCTTTATTTCAGTAAAATTTTGGTATTAATATGTTGTCAATACTGAATTAACTGTTGCTAACATTGTGAAAGAATTTTTCTGTGGTCTTAAGAAAGAATAGATGCTGAAATAATGCTGAAAAATTGTACATTCCTCGTAGCTGGAATGGTGTTAGTATGAATTTTACTGACTTTTGTTTCGGAGTGTGGCTGAAGAGAGAAGGGAGGACTAAATGAGACCCTGAAAAAGATTTTCAAGAAAAAAAAAATTGTGAAGATAAGGAAAACTTAGACTGCAGTGAGATGACTGGACAAGTGTGACTAGATGAAGAAGATTTATCATTTTTGTTGATAATTCATAACTTGTGCAGTGGCAGATCTTAACTGCCTTAAGCTGAATTTAATGACATTCATACTTATTCTTTTCATGGAAGTTCTAGGGACATTTACATTAATTCTTTTCATGTGACATTAAGAAGACATGAATTTTTTTCTTGTAATTTCAATGGATATTCACACTGATCCTTTTGTCTAAATTTTTGGAGGCATTTACACTGATTCTTTTTTTTTTTTTGTAACTCCAGGTGCATTTATGTTTATTCTTTTCATACAACTTTCAACTGTATTCACACTGATACTTTTTACATAACTTCCAGATAAAAGTTAGACAAAAAGAAGCTGCAGAATAAAAATAAAGGGGGTATAACTACTACTAAATCTCAGTTAATTTTAGTGCATACCCTGAAAGCATGTGTATACCCACAACTACTAACAGCATATAACTTGGTATAGCTGCAAAGGATTATCCTTAAACTGTGACTGGCTGAAAGGGCTCTTTATTCTCAGCTTAAAGAATGTAACACAGTATTATTCCAAGTAACAGACTGTTGATTAAAATAAAAAAAATTATTCTGAAGGAATATGTCTAACACACAGCAACCATGAGATGAGGGAATTCATACCTTGCAGTGAGATGACACTGTGACCCAGTATGGCTTGCCAACCTCCTGTCTCTCTACTAAGTAGCTAGAAACTTTGCCTCCTCCATCATCACTAGGTGGCTTCCATGCTAACCTGCATGTGTGCTTTGTGATGTCAGAAACAGCTAGAGGGCCAGTAGGAGACCCAGGGGGACCTGTTGGATGGTGAAGGTAAAAGTGATTTTTGAACCCTGAGCGATATATTATTATTGTAAAATTGGACAATCATCGCGAGTATATACTGTACATATAGGAAAATAAATTCTTTTTCTTTTCTCTCAAATGATGAACTATAATTTTTATTAAATGTAATTTTCTTACATGTAAAGAATAGATTACTCTGATTCAATTACCCTTAAATTCTATGTCATAAAGTTCTTTTCATTTTAGATATTGTTATCATTTGCTGATTTCCAAATTTTTAAAGTCATTTCTATTATATCTGTCCATCATACCCCAGGAAACCAGACTGGTATTGTGTTTTGTACTTAATGGGGAGTTTCTCATCTCTTCATAACTTCTTATCATTTAATTTATTTTAGTGATGTAAATGTCTGATTTATAGATGGGTATTTTCATTATCAATATTCTTCATATGCCAGTTTCAGCATACTTTTTTCTCATAGACTTTAACTCTTTTCCTACCATTAGCCATTTAAATGGATTTTGAAAAAAAAAACCCCAACAAAATGAATATGTACAGTTTAATTTTAGATTTTGGGAACTTAAATTTTAAGCTACATTATAAGATATCTTGTATTTATCATATAATTTTTATGTAAAAAGAATGGCAGGTGTGTTTATTATAAAACTGTTTGTTTGGTCTTTGAAAGTTTCTTTTGTCTGATAGGATAAGGTTTAATGTAACTTATTACTTGTGTATTGCTCTAGATTTACTTCATATTACAGAACTTCACTTAAATTTATTACAACTGTAAATTTGCACACAGGTCACACATTGGACGAGCTAAGTGGAGTATCAGTGCTATATGCTTACTGACAACTTTGAGCTGGAATGGTGCAGACACTGTGCCGCTGTCATTGCTGACTTCAATAGCATATCTGCCTGTGTCATCTCGATCAGTTTCTGACAGATTAACACAATTATAAATATATAAAATTGACAAATTTTAAAAGCATAAAGAATGGCATGTTAATTAAACATAATAAAATGATTCCCAAACAGTATATAACTATATTTTTTTAAAAGCAAATTGTATACACTAATCTTAACATATTTTGAAATCCACAGTATGTTTCTTTGATGTTACGAACAAAAAAGAATAAATAAAGATACCTTTGATAACAAACGTGACATAGTCATCAAAAGGAGAGATTTTGATGCGGTCACTTTCATTAACTTCTTTGCCATCCTTCTTGACCTTAACTTCAAAAGGCCCTGTTCCACTAAATGGCAGTTTGACCTTGAACTGTTCACCAGCAGTGATCTTCTGATCCTTCAGCTCTTTGTCCAGTTTTGGTGGGGCTAAAAAAAAATGAAGAAAAGTCTAGAATGAGATCTATTTTTTGCTTTTTTTGTTTAAAAGAAATGTTTATTGTTACACACTGTCTTTTTTGGTTCAGTTAAACAAAATTCTGTACTTTAGAAAATATGAAAGATGAACAAACACACTAGCAATAAATGCTGGCAGAATTAACATCTATTCACATAAACAAAACTTTTGAAAGTTAAATCTTGGAAAAAAAATTGTGCAAAAAATCATGGAGCAACTTAAGAATAACTACTACCACAAATGGTTTTAATGCAGCTTTTGCCTGCTTCTTGTATATAACACAACAAAATGTGAAGCCTAAACTGGCCTAAACCATTGTACTGATGGATGATGCCAATTTCTAAGCAATGTACATGCAATATCTGGCATCTGCTTTCTCCTATTGCTGGAAAAAAGTCACATAATTTTAATATGTAAATTCAAGTTTTAATAGACAAGCACCCTTGCTTGGAACTATCACTATAGACTTGCTCAACCATTTCAGAAAAAAAATGAGATCTGCTGGGAAAAGTTATAGTCTGAAAACCTACACAAAGATAAAATGATTAATTTCACTGAATAAAAGTGGCAGCTGAGAATGATGTGGAATCTGCTTTATTTGGTTCTTTAAAGGAAAGTCACTAGGGCCCATTCCCAGTAAAATTCTGTATTTTTTTCTCCCATGCTCATATTATTTTGTTTATAACTGTCAGAGAAGTTGATAATCAGTAGAAAACTCAAGTGCAAAAGAAAGTGAGGAAGTCCAAGAGAAAAATATCTCAAGTTAACTCTCTTGCTCCAAAACAATACTGGCAGAGTTGGAGGATCTTGAGCCTTTATATAAATCAATGCCAAGAGTGATATTTAGGCCAAATCTAAATAAAATGAAAAGCAGCACATTTCTAACTTAGCCCATGTATTTCAATTAGAGAGTAACTTCCTTCTAGTTTCTTTATACTGAAATTTCTATAAAGAAACTTATTCTGGCTGAGCATGGACAATAATTCAGCAGTGAAAGAGTTAACTCGATATGATGGGAAAAGAAAGCTGGCTGTAAGTACCAAGGACCACACAAACAGAGAAGCACATAATGAATGAATGCTTTTATTTACTAGATAAAGTATCTAGCCAAGCAACTGAGGCAGGGGGCAGGAGTAAAGGCAAAAGTGATAGCTATAGAAGTGGCAGTGAGAGGATTTGTAGCAACATCAGCATACAACCTATGTAAGCAACTGGGCATAAAGGGACAAGCAAGAGCAAGGGCATTGAAAAGCCTTTCAGAAACAGCAGAAAAGGCCTCATGCTGGCTGTGGAGTATGCGAAGCAAGCATTGAGAACTTAAATAATTTCGTTTGTCACAATCAATACCAGTCCTCCTACCTAAATGGCTAAGATGCACTTCAAAGTGCAGTGCCAACTGGAGATCACGGGTTCAATCCTAGGATGGAAAAAAAAAAGAAACAACTCACAAGACCTGTGGAAGTCATGACCCAGAGGGGCCCACCTTCCTTAGAGTATCATGAGTTTAATAAGGGCCAAAACACTTGTCTGAAAAGGGGGGGTACTTACTCTGATAATCTGAAAGAAATTGTGTTGTTGTTCCACTCTCTATAGTAGAGAGTTTCCTGCGTGCATATATATATATATATATATACATACATACAAATTCATTAAATAAGAAAACAAAAAGCTCACCAAGAACTGACAGATGAGCTGAACATGACTCCCTCCCTAATGGATTCTTTGCTTCACATGTGATTTCCCCTGCATCTTTATCATAAATTTCACTGATGGTGAGCGTATATATATCTCCACTCACTCTGACACGGTTACGTCCAGCTGAGCCAATCTCAATACCATTCTTGAACCTGAAAGGTTTTTGTTTTTTTTTAATTAAGAAAATGGGAATACCACGATGACAGTAATAAGGTGGCAACAAGTAATGACAAGTACTGAAACATTTAGTGTAATATTATGTGTAGAGTTCTTCAAATATCATGGACACAAAAAAGAACATATATATCCATACTACAAGAACTTAATATTGAAGAAGGCTGGCTGGTAAAGAGGATTAAAGAGAGAAAACTTAAATATTTTGGACACAATAAATGTTATGATAGTCTGGAGAAGACCGTCTTGGAAGGGTACATAATGGAAAAAAGAAAGAGAGGAAGACCAAGACGAAGATGGCTGCAAGACATTGTTGATGATCTGCAAATGAATGCATCAGCAGCAGGCCATCTTGCTCACAACCGAGAGGCCTACAGGAGTGCTGTTAAGAAGGCAAAGTTCCGCAAGGGACATGCAAAAGAATAAATGAATGAATATTATGTGTAAATTTTCCATCACTAATTACATACACATGAAGTAATTATCATAAACTTGTCATGAAACAAGAGTATTTCTCAAAAATGGAAAATGAGGATGGAAATACACATAAAATATTAAGAATAAATTATTGTAAAAAAAAAACACACACACATTGTGAGATCAGGATTTATTTCTGATTTTGATTTTTTAATGGGCCTGACAGAAAAAAAAGCCATAATATTTATCCTGTTTCTGTCTTCTATTCATCGCCATATCTGGGACTTCTCCTGAAACTAAGTAAGCTTTCAAACCAATCTATATGAAGTAATATAAGAGAAAAGGAGAAAACAACTGTGTTTAAAAACCTTTTCCTATTCAGTTCTAAAAAGTGAAAAAGGTGCTTTAGACTCCAGTTTTCAACTCATTCAGTCACTAATTACTTTGTATCTCACAGTTTTCTGGCTGTTTTTCAAAATTTATAAAACGTCATCATCATCAGGTGCCATGCCGACTGGCTTTGGCTATTATGCTTCCCCAGAGTACCTGATCCTTTATGCAGGCTGTCAGCTCAGTTGGTGATCTCCTCTCACACCATCTCATCAAACTGTCTAGTATCATTTCTCTCGGTCTTCCCCTGGCTCTTCTTCCCTCTATTTTTCCTTGTTACAATATTTTAAATGCCCCCTCTTCTAATAATTATAATTTGCTAAATTAAGAGATAATTAACCACATTTAATTACTTTTTTTCATTACCTAACCAATAATAACATTATGTTCTGAAAATGAACCACTTGCCTATGAAATATTTGGCATAGGATAGACAATATTTAAATAGCAGTTGGGAAGGACACAAAATGAAACAAGCATTTTGACATATTTTGTTTCACTTACCACAAAACTTCAGGAGCAGGTGATCCTGACACCTCCACACTAAACACTGCATCACCTCCAAGAGGTGCCTTGACATTCTGGATCTTCTTCACAAACTCAGGAGCATGACCAGCTGCAGAAGACAAACTACACTTAAAAATGGCAATTTATTTTCTTTATCTTTGCCAAGAAATTTCTGAAGCTGTGCTAAGTAAAGCAGCAGTTTATTGTTATCTATATAGTTTTTTTTTTTTTTCAGTGAGGTTTATCCAAGGTCCATACATCAGACTTCATATATTCTGTATGTGCTGAAATACTGATATTCCTAATAAGATATTCTTTCTACACAGTCATTTATTATTATTATCATCAAGATATTTTTAAAATAGATGTAAGAATTATTTCACTGGTATTCATTATTTTTATTTTGTCTCTAAAAAGGACGAGATTGTTTCACTATAATTTGTTACTGGTATCATTAGAATGCTCTCTAATAAAGACTAGAAAGTATTTTTACCGATATTTATTATTATTCTTGTTTAATCGAAAGAGAACAGAAACAATTTTTCCATCATCATTTACATAAACAGAAACTATTTCCGTTTCCATCATATTCCATCAAAACCTGCTTCAAATTTACAGTTTTCCAATTTTGTCTCATATTTTGCATTAGCATTTCCCATTAGCCTTAGGATGCAACTTTTTCATGAGTGAATCTGATCAAATAAACTGTACCTGACAAGTTCTACAATGGTTTATATCTCTCTATGTCCCATGGCACTTGCATGATGTAAGAGTATGAAGTGTTAGTGCCTTCATATTTTTAGACCGCCACAGCATTTGCAGTAGGGATGCCTCACTGCTTTTGTTTTCTTTGAGAAACCCCAAGTTATATACTCGTGGCAGTGGTTGGTACCAAAAAAAAAGCTGACCATGGGAAACGCTAAAGAGGACATTGTTAAGAGAGCCAAATTAATAGGCATAAAATCCCTTGATGAGGTTGAAAAGCCCACCAAAAACAGGAAAAATTGGCGAACTACTATGCGAGCCCTATGTGACATTTAACGTTGCTTGAGTGTGAAATCGAACAAGGGACACTCACCTTACATCTGCCTGATTCAAAATTTCCTAAAATGAAAAGAACACTACTTATCTGCTTACTGCTATCATGTCTTCATATATTGTTATTTTTCTTGGAAGTAAATAATATACTTATTTTCTTTCCTCTGTTCATATACTGTATAATACTGCAATGCTGTCATATATACAAATAATTCATATTGTTCTAAGGCTCACTAGTTTCCATTCCAGCAAACCATTATGATTTCTCTCACAGAACTGAGCTCTACAATCAGTCATTAGGAATTAAATCTCTGAGAGGCGATAAAACAAGCGATATTTTGTATTTGATGAACCTCTTCCACACACATTATGTTCTTAAACTTTTCAGTAGACTTACCAATCTTTTCCTTAATCTTTATGGGAGCACAAGATAAGCTTGGTTCTCCGGCACCAGCAGCATTGATGGCAGCAATTCTAAATTCATATTCAGAATTTTCCGGCAGATTTGAAATAGTGAAAGTATTATCAGTGACTGGGAAATCATTAGCTTTCGTCCACAGTGCCATGCCTTTCTCTCGTTTTTCAACAAGATAACCTGACAAAAATAACCAATTGGTTTTAATTAAGTTTTATATATTTGCATGGTTTCTCACTAAATTTTTATCTTTAAGTCTTAATGTGTGACCTCATCTCCATAAAAATGATTAGTGTTATGAAACAGTATAGAGAGGAATGGAGTCAAACTTTATCTGCAGCAATGAGCCTCAATGGCTCGAAAAGCTGAAGAAGAAGAAGTCTTAATGTACCAGACAACATTCATGATACATAAATATTTTTTATAATAATAAAAAATATCACTGCCACAGTGTTTTACCAGAAGAAGATAAGATGTCTGTTTTTAGCATTTGCAGCAGTTTAAAATTAGGAACTCTCAACTATACAGCATAAAAGAACCATATGATGGTAGTTATTTTATTTTTATTTTGTTTTAAAATGCTGTTTCAACAGATTCTCTCTCTCTCTCTCTGAACCTTAAGTGCCCAGGGCACATGGGGCTTCGGCAAGGTTTTCCACAAATGCCTGTCCTTTGCCTTTTTTTCTGCTCTTGCCCAGGTGAGCCCTCTATTGCTCAACATCCTTTCTGTTGTTCTTCTCCATGTCTCTTTTGGTCTACCCTTACTTCTGTTCCCCTGTGGTGTCCATCTTAGTGCTATTTTTGGTAGTGAGTTGTCAGTCATTTGGAGCACATGTCCCAACCATCGCCAGCGTCTTTCCTCAATAATTGTTGTCAGTGATTTCATCTGCATTTCTGCTAATAAGATGTTATTTCTTATGGTGTTTGGCCAAAATATTTTTCTAATTCTTCGTAAACATTTAGTCTGGAAAGAATTCAACTTGTTTTCTATGGTTTTGGTGATTTTCCAGCATTCACCTCCATAGAGTAGTACACTTAGAACATTACTCTTAAATATCCTGATTTTCATATTTATGCTTAGTTTTTTTTATTTCCATATAGTCTGCAGCATTGCAAAAGTCTGGTTTGCTCTAGTAAGTCTGCTGTTGATGTCCTCTGTGCTGTCTCCATTTTCTACTACTCTGCTGCCAAGGTATACAAATTCGTTGACCTCCTCCACTAACTTGTTATCTACTCTGAGTACATTTCTGTTGTTCACATTTTGCTTTATTAACTTTGTTTTTCCTACGTTGATCTTTAGTCCTATGTTGTTTGCATTCTGAGTTAGCTTGTTTATTTTATCTTGCATATCTTTGTGACTGCTTGATAATAGACAAATGTCATCCGCAAAGTCAAGGCCCTCCAGCACTGTGTCAAGAGTCCATTGTAATCCTCTGCGTTTGACTGATGTTGCCTCCTTCATTAACCAGTCTACTGCCAAGATAAATAATGTTGGTGATAGTACACATCCCTGTTTCACTCTTGTTTGTACCCTAAAGCTGCTGGAGGTATGTTCTCCACAGATAACTTTGCACTGAAAACCCTCGTATAGGGCTTTGATTACATTAACTATTTTATGGGGGAGGCCATGCCATCTTAGGATTTTCCACAGTGCATCTCTGTTGACATTGTCAAAGGCTTTCTCAAAATCTATGAATAATGCATATGTTGTGCTATGCCACTCATTTGCCTGTTCTAATATTTGTCTAAGTACAAATATGTGGTCTATGCATGATCTTCCTTTCCTAAATCCTGCCTGCTCTTTCCGAAGTTTTTCCTCAAGTGCTGGTACAATTCTGTTGATGATTATTCTGCAAAATACTTTACTGGTGAGTGGCAGTAGGGTAATGCCTCTCCAGTTCCCGCAATCTCTGAGGTCACCCTTCTTTGGTAGTTTAACTATAAGCCCAGTTTTCCACTCCTCTGGGGCTTTTTCTAGATCCCAAATTTGTTGTAATATCCGGCAAAGTTGTTTTGGTGTTTCTGTTTCTTCCGCTTTCAACATCTCAGCAGTCACTTCATCTTCACCTGGTGCCCTGTCTGATTTTAGCTTCTTTATCGCCTCCTTTACTTCACTTATTGTTATTGGTCCTGTATTGATGTTTAGTTCCGTTTTTGCTTCAGGTATGTTTATTGTTTGTGCTGCTTGTGTTCTGTTTAGTAGGGTGTTAAAGTGTTCCCTCCATCTTTCAATTTTTTCTCTTTCTCCACTGACCAGTTGTCCATTTTGTGTTCTTACTGCACTTTCACATCTTGTGTTGAAGTTACCTGTCATCTGTTTTGTGATTTTATATATGGTTTTCATATCATTTGTATATGCTGCTTTCTCTGCTGTTTCTGCTAATATTGACATTTATCTTGACGGCATGATTCCTTCACTTCTTTGTCTTTTTGTGCATAATTAATTAAAACTCGTTCTTTAAGCCGTTGTGATTTGGTGTTCAGTAATATTTTCTTGATTTCTTTTCTTTGCTCTATCTTTTCCCATGTGGTTTCGCTTATCCATTCCTCTTTTCTCCTTTTCTGATATCCCAGCACCTCTTTTGATGTTTCCTGTAGTGTTTTATTGAACTCTAATATGGACATTTCTGCTTTGTCTTGTAGGATACTGAAGCAGTTCTTAAGTACTACTGAGAATTCATTTCTTGTTTGCTGGTCTATCAGTTTGCTTGTATCAAAATGTATCTTTCTGTGTTCTCCGATTTTGGCTTTCCTTAATTTTAGTTTTATTTTTGCTACCAGAAGGTTGTGATCACTTCCTACATCTGCTCCTTTCCTTGCTCGCACATCTTGTAGTGACCGTTTCCACTTGTTGTTTATTAGTATGTGATCGATTTGGTTTTCTGTGGTTTTATCTGGTGACCTCCAAGTCACCTTATGGATGTTATTGTGTTGGAAAATTGTCCCTCCGATGGTCATCATGTTTTCTTCACAGAAACTGCACAGTCTTTCTCCATTTTCATTTATTTCTCCAATTCCTTCTCTTCCCATGATTCTTCTTCTATCTTCATTTCCTTCACCTACTTTTGCATTGAAGTCGCCCAAGATGAGTAGCATATCATGCTTGGGTATTGTTTCTACTGTTGCTTAGAGCCTGTTGTAAAAATCTTCTTTTAATTCCTCTTCAGCTGCTTCTGTTGGTGCATAACAAACTATAATAGACAGCTTCATGAATCTTGAGTTGAACCATGCATATAATAATCTCTCATTTATTGGGGTCCATTTCAGCAATGCTCTTGATGCTTCTTTTGTTATAATCAATGCTATTCCTCCTTCATGAAGATCTTCTTTACCTGACCATATTATTTATCTTCTGTGTGCTGTGTTGTTAATTTCCTTCTGCCTTGTCTTGTCCATCTTGCTTCTTGTATTCCTAGGATGTCTAGTTTGTATCTGTGCATTTCCTTGATGGTTTGTGCTAGTTTTCCAGTCTGGTTAATTGTTCTTACATTCCAGCTGCCTATTTGCATCTTGTGTTTAGGTTCCAGGAGGTCTGCAGTCGGGCTGGGGACTTCCAGTGGCTGGCTTTCATCCACAACCTTCATGTGCTCAGTTTCCTGATAAGCATTTCTCCTTCCACCTGCCTTTGTTTTTTCCCTTGCTTCCGTTTCTGTAGCAGTCTGATAGTTTTTTTTTACCAGATAGGGTTGCTGGCCCTATGCTGAACCCTCTTAGTCGCCTTTTACGATCATGCGTGGTAGGGTACAGTGGTCCTATTCTTTGTAGATCCCGGGTAACACACGGGGGGTTTCAACAGATTACTGCATGTTAAGAGTTAATCCACAATTCAGTTTACTGCTCTGTAAACTGATCTTTTGTGAAAATACAATGTAAAGAAGATAGATTTACAAACAATATAACCATTAAACAACATTACTAAAATATGCAGATTTGCAAATAACATAATAATTATACAATATAAAAAAGTAGAAAAGGGTACAATTTCTGCTTCCATGCTATTATGGCATATTGGGGTGCATGGTGTTAGGCCTGTACCTTCAACACATGAAAGTGTGATGTGGTCAGTATCATGCCCGGCCCTTTTACCTTCCAAGATTTCTCTGGTACCCATTTTTAAAGGCTAGGTGAACCCCATGGCCTTTTTTGGTGTGTACCAGAAAAAATCCTACTGCTGTGACTGAACCTGTTACCACCAGATTAGTAAACTGAGTGAATTATACAACATTATCTGCCATTATATATAATGATTTACAGTTTTACTGCTAGTTTCATCTTTCATTTCATATACAATGATTTGAGGTTTATGTTTTTAACTATGTGCATGTGTGCTAAATCACAGTGTGTTAAATCTATATCATTCACAGTGAACCGAGTTTCCTATTCCATACAACAGTTTAATAAAGATACACAAATGTCTCAACATATTTTCATTCTTGCACACAAAACACTTTCATAACAATGACACAGAAGAATAATATTACTATGTCGGTGACAATGAAAGAGTTAAAAAAAGGAACTTTCTAAGTAAATCAATAAAATGAAGGCCTTCTATCTAACACTTTCAATTCTGCCCCAGTGGAGATCAAAACTTTTGTTTAAACCACAAAGAGACTGAGAAAAAATATTAAAAACTAACCTGTGATTTTTGATCCCCCATCATTTCTTGGCTTTTCCCACTTCAACTCTACGAAAGTTCTCCCGACCTTTGCTGCCTCTGGAACACCAGGCGTGCCTGGCTTGCCTGTTATTATAATTTAAAATCATGGCATTTTAGAAAAACATGAAAAACTTCTGCGGGGTCTGAATATAATAAACCTACATGCATGATGTAAAGATGTGTTTAAACTGTATAGTTTTTTTTCCATCATTTACATATGAAGTTTCAAGCAAAGATATGTCAAATTTGTCTGATCTTTGATACAGGAAAATGTCCTGCCAAGTTTGCACAAACCTTCTCTCAAATCTGTTAATTAACTTACTGGAAAGATGAGCCCCTTAGAAAAAAAAAATTTAAATGAATAATTTAATGACTATATGTTTAATCTCTGTGTACAAAAGAGACAAAAAACTGAACTGTAATACTGAAATTTATTTACATATTCATATCTTCTAAGGAAGAAGGTATTTTTAAAAGTTTTCTTCATGGCAGTAGTTCTTATAATTAAAAATAAAACAATAAATAGAACCCAGATGATACCAAGATTTTTATACTTGAGACATCCATATGCTGGTCTGTGGCCCCCCCCCCTTATGCCGAGAACTTATCACAGCTTCATAGTGGGTCTCCAAATTAGCCATAGTAACTCCACACCCAACATGAGATCTATGCTTCAATACCTTCACTGCACTGACTGCAAAGAACAATCTGCTTGTAGTTTCAGGGAGACAGAGTAAGTTCAATAAACTGATTCTCCATAATAGAGAAAGCCAAAATAAAAGTAACTATGTTATTTACGTGAAATGATCATGATTTTAAAATGTTAAAATATTAAAATGTTATTTATCATTACTGCACCATGGACAAAGTCCATCAGTTCTCTGATCTTATCTTGTGAACGAGGATCTCAGCACAATTCTTGTAACCCACAGAGTCAGCAAGAACTATGATGAATGAAACCAGAAATGGGCTGAGGCAGAACCCACAATCTTTCCATGAAGCTACATCAATACTGATTCTGCCATTCCTGCTTCTAAAGATCACATTTTTCTTCTCATTAAGTAGTCCAATAAAAAGAACAATGCTTTTTTTTGTGGAAATTTTCTTTGCTAAGTCAGGTACTAAGGAGAATATGAAACTTTTTATTTACTAATTTTCACTTTCATCAAATGTAATAAATCCCTGTTACAAAAATGAAAGAAGTGAAAGCATTTAACTTGACATGGATTGTGAGAAGTGTTTTAAAAATTCATTTTTTTTAAAGAGCTTTAGAATTTTAAAAAAAACTGATCTCTCTGCTGATGGATACAGATATTTTCTGACAAAGGTAACCCTGTCATGCCTTAGAGGCACATAGGGATATGGTGTTAGTGCCCATATTTTCCTTGACCTGTCAGCACACTAGAGGGTGATATGGTCAGTATCACGCCTGGCTGCCTTTTCTTTCCCCAACTCCAGAAGAAGTCGGGTACCCATTTCTACAGCTGGGTGACTGGGGTGCCGCCGGCCGGATTCAATCCCCCGACCTTCGCCATGAGAGACCAGTGATTTTCTGACAACTGGACTGTAAATTGTCACTAGGTATGGATGATGACATATAATACAGCATTACAAAGCTAGGATGTTCACATATCAATGGGAGGCAAAGTCTGGGTGATCATATTGATGATTTAGAAGGGATGCTAATAATCAAACAAGTCAGAATGATGAAAGTGGTGATTAAAAAGAAAAATCATTACTATATTTTGGCTTCACATGAACTGGTCCAGTGGTGTCACTTGGGTTGCCCAGCCCAGCAATATTCTTGGCCCTCACACGGAACTCATACTCTGTATCATTCTCAAGCCCCTTCACTGGCAGGAGCAGTAACATAAGTTAGACATTCCAGGCATTTAATATTACAGACAGTATGTGATATTCCCATTCTGAATGGCAGAAAAGCATTAATTTTGCAATGTGATTCCCAATATACCTGATCAATGACTTCAAACTAATGTTTTAAATTATGACCAACTGGATACAAAAGAAAAGCATCTAGCAGAATATGAATCAATCAAGTGCCATGCCACATGGCATAGGCGATCATTTCTCTCCACAACTCCCTGTCTTTAGAGTTGATTATGAGATTGACTGGTGACTTACTTCCTAGCCACATTAACAGCCCATCCAGTAACTTTTCTCTCTGTCTTCCTCCGTTTCTTCTTCCCTCAATTTTTCCAGTTGTCACAATGTGTTCCAATTTTCCTCTTCTCAGAAAATGTCTTACAAATCTCGCTTGTCTGCCTCTGATCTTTCTGTAATTTGCCTTTTAACCCCAGCCTCTCTTAAGACTTCTTCATTGGTTTTCTTACCTGTCAACATCCTTCTTATAAACCACATTTCCATGGCCTCCATTTCTCACTGTACTCTCTTATTCATGGACCATGCTTCACATCCATAAAACAAAATTGGCTTGATGTAATATTTAAGTACTCAGAATCTTGTTTCCATTGATATGGATCTGTTGCATAAGATGTTTCTCATTTTCTGGAATGCTGACTTGGTCTGAGCAAGTCTGCTTTTTATTTCACTGTGACATTTCCCATCAGCTGTTATAATTGTTCCTAAGTACTTGAATCTATCAACTTGTTTCAGTTCTGTGCCATCAATGGTAATGCTACATTTTGGTGGTATTCTTTTCTTTGAGATGCCCATCACTTCAGTCTTCTTTTTATTCAAGTTGAAACCTTTACTTTTACTTTCATGAACCATGATGTCCAGAAGAGCCTGTAGCTCCCCTTCACTTTTAGCAATCAGAACAGTGTTGTCTGCATATCTTAAGTTGTTAAGGTAGAGAACATACTGGAAGGATTAGTTTTGCTACTAGTGTGCACTGTTTGCCAATAACAAATGATAGAAACTGCTACTGACATTGTGTATAAATAACATAATCCACACTGACATATAAATAACATAATCCACAATAATGTATAAATAACATAATCCACACTAACATATAAATAACAATCCACACTGACATATAAATAACATAATCCACACTGACATATAAATAACACAATCCACACTGACATATAAATACCATAATCCACACTGACATATAAATAACAAAATCCACACTGACTAAACATGACCATTGACTCTTTCACTCCTGAGTTATTCTCCATGTTCTTCCAGAATAAATTTTGATGAAAAATGTTGGTAGAAAGAAACTGGAAGGAAGACCCTCCATAATTTAAACATATGGGTTTTGCTACTTTTAATTTTATTTAGACTAACTTCGTACTTTAAGAAGGGAGGATATATGACTATGCTAGACTGATACTATGATTATCAGGGGTGGAAAACCAGAGCTGATATGCTCCTTCAGTTGGCTAATGGTGTGGGCCTTCCCAGTGGTGGAGGAATCTATTTAGAATCTCATTTCTTGTGCAAATGCCAAGTTTTCAATCAGGTTACTATAATCCATGTATCATTCAACAGGATGATTGTACTTCAACATCACTGGTAACAAAGAACAAGTTTCTGCAGTTTCAAGAAGTTTGGAACCAAAGAAAAAATATATTACACTATTTAAAAAAAAAGAAAAGGGTATGAACAGTTTTATTCATATTCCATGAATATCTGTTCAAGGTAGTCCAATTATTATATGTTACCATAGCTTTACTGCAATGACCTGGTGTATATTTATATATTTGTATTTTATATATTTATATGCCAAAATTTACTGCATAATTTTAAAAAAAATGCTATTTGGCAGAGAGAAAAAAAACAAATAAGAAAAACTTATCCACATCTAATAAAGCCATTGGTTCACATGAATTTATGTAATTTTTTTTCTTTATAGTTTTTTTTCTTTATGGTTATATTTGCCTCATGAACCATTTTTCAAATTGGTTATTTGAGTGAACATTAATATTTCATAGGGAGATAAATGCATTTTGTTATAAATGAAACCAATAGTGTGATATATTTCAATCTGTATTATATAGTTAGTGAAACACTATCATGAATCTGATCATATATAACTTAATTTAACAATACAGAATAGTTTTTTCATCACCTGTAGCTAGAGATTCCTTGATAGGTGTTTCATTGTAAGTCTTCCATCTGTTGGATGATGGCTCCTTGTACTCAATGACATAGCCATCCAATTTCTTTCCCCCATCATTCCTTGGTTTGTTCCACTTCAGTGTCACAGATGCCTCATCCACATCATCAACAGTCAACTGTAAGGGGGCCTCAGGTGTAGCTGTTAAAAGAGGGGAAAAAATTATTCCAGGCTCTCCTCTATGAGCAGAATCAGTACTCAACACACTCCAGAGTGATAATGGCTCTTTTGACTTTAGAAGATGGTTATGAATTGCTTTTTCGGTGAACCGTCTTGCTCATGTTGCTATGAACACCTCCTTGACTTAGCCAATCAGAACTAATGGAAGGACTAAATCCACTTGTCTGGAAATCAGACAAGAATTTCAGGGGTTGCTAAAAGATGGATAGGAGTGACTCTTGCTGTTCACTGTCTTATGATCCCTCTCAGCAAATTCATAATGGGCAACACAGTTCACCAACAAGTATCATGCCATAGTTAGTGCACATATTTATGGCCAGATATTTAGTTCATTGTTGATCTGAGAAGATGGCTGCAAGACATCGTTGATGATCTGCAAATGGATGCATCAGCAGCAGGGCATCTTGCTTACAATCGAGAGGCCTCCAGGAGAGCTGTTAGGGAGACAAAGTTCCACAAAGGACATGCAAATGACTGACTGACTGTTGATCTGATGTTGGCTAAAGACTCTATCTTTACAGGTAAGTTCTCTAGAGATGATCTTTTCAAACACATGTAGTTTTAAAGTGTTTTTTTTTTTTTTTTTTACATAATTTACTGGAACTGTAACTGTAAAAAAGGGGCCTATCTCTGTTGCTTGTCCTTGGGAGTGGCTTCATTACACTCAGGGCATGCCCATACATATTCGACCTTTGACATCAGGATTTTCTTCAGTATTTTTAGGGATATGTCTCCCATATTGATTGTGTGTTGCCTGTGATCTAGCATTTAGTTGGGATTTACAAACACTGCCCTTTGCTAGATGTAATGCATTGAGTCATGTGGGATAGATTATTTGGAGGAAGTTGCTTTGCATTTGTTCATAAAGGTGTTGCTTGATGGATATTCATAGGTCCGAACTGTCCATTTTGATAAGGTCCTTTGGTCTGGCCCTTGTTGTTTAGCTGTAAACAATACTGGAAGGAAAGACTGAAGGAAAAAAAATGCAAAAATGATAGAAACCATACTGATGAATAGATAAACATCAAGAGATGGGCAGGATGCTATTTGGCCAGCTGTCCTGTGAGAGTAAGAACCACATTAAGACAATTACAGCCAACCTCCCTTGTGGAGATAGAACTTAATGCTGGATTTCCTTCATACACCACAAAAGCTGAGTGGAAAAAAAAACTGTGATGTCAATATCTTGGAATGCTAAGAATCCTTAATTTATCATTCAGGATCAGCAACATAACAAAGTCTACATCTGTTTGACTCATATCAAAGGCCTCCCATCTGTATGCTACAATCAAACTAGCATTGGAACTAAATGAAGAAAAAAAAAAAAAGAAAGGCACTCACTGTATGGATTCTGAGCAACAGTAGACAATGTAGTCTCTAAAGGTTCTCCCACTCCATATTCATTTTCAGCACTGACCCGGAAGTTGTACTCATGACCTTCCAATAATCCTAGGACCTCATATTTTGTGCCCCTTACAAACTTGCTGATAGGTTCCCATCGGCCTGTTGCTTTGTCCTGCTTCTCTACAACATAGTTTGTGACAGGACTGCCACCATCTTCCTGAAGTAAACATAAAAAAAAAGATGATTACTTGCAATATGAGGCTAACATCTATTTTTCAACTGTTAATGAAAAGAAATCTACACATTCTAAAATAATCCTCTAAAGCAGTGCTTCTCAGCTTTTCTAAATGGATAGATCAGCCATGTTTTTTCACTCTAAAAAATAAAAGCCAGGACAACAACAGCAAGACCTATCAGTGAAAAAATTTTTTTTAAAAGTTAAAGGGAAAAGCATTTTCAAAGAATAATGTGTGCTAATTAATTGTAATGTATAAACTAGGAAAAAGCCACTGACCTGTCATGAAAAATTAAACTGGAAATTCATGTAAAATTTTATCTGTTTTTTTTTTCCTTTTTTACTATAAATTTGTATTGTAATTGAGTGATAGGAGTTAAAAAAACCTCAATAAATTATTACTGTTATTATTAGTATTTTTTAAAAGTCAAAATTACTTTCCATTACACTTCTTCATATTAACCACTAGCGGGCAAAAAATGTCTTATGGGAAATATTTTTCTACAAACTTGTCACAGACTGGGCACCCAATGACTGCACCAGTCAAATTAATTTTGAGAAGCACTGCACTTAAGCACATGCATCATTCATGCAGAAAATTTCACTTTGTTTAATTTATAAACAACATAAGAAAATCAATAAAAATGAGATACTAAACTACTGCAATTTTTAATGTAAGTTACATTGTGGTGTTAACAGAACTTTAAAAAAGATACTGTTTCATAAGTAAAAAAAGAGTTTAATTTTGACAAACTATTGAAGATTTTATCTTTTTTCCTTGAAATGGAGGCATCTATAAAATCTGTCTCTTCATGCATTATTTCAGTACACAGTCTGACAATACTGCTTCTTGCTAATAAATTGGAGTTCCATTTTTGTTCCTAATTTTTAAACATTTACTGTTATTAATAATGTTTTTTATAAGAAAAAAAAATGCTACACCATATATAAAGACAGGCACACTGGTCTGAAGATGAATTTACCCACATACATGAGGACAGCTAGTTTGCACATAAATGCTTATAGAATTATGGTCAGTATGAGCATGCTAAGTAGCATCAGAGATGGTATAAATGTTTTGTATGTTTAGTAGCACAAGACAGGAAAAAAAAACAAAGTACAAATGGCTGCTGAATAGTTCTCACATATTTTATATCGAGCAATACTATCTGTATATGAATGAAACAGGCTAGAACAAAACCAAGTACATTACATATGGTACAAAAGCACATGCTCTTCTGTAAAACAAAAGAACAAGTTGTCAGGAAAGTTGGAGAATGTTGAAAACTAATTAAAACAAGAAGGAAAAGATCATTAAAAATTATTTCTGACATATCATGAGAAGTCAGAAGTTGAAGAACCTGACTATCACTGGAAAAATCATGGGAAAAATAAAGAGAATAGGCTGATCAAATGACACAAGAGAAAAAAAGACAGCAGACTTTATAAGAATCAAAATGATTGTACAAAATCAAGAAGTCTAAGTGCCAAAAACAGCACCTAATGAATGAATCAATTTTGTGTACTCTATATGCTCTATATACTCTATATATATAGAAGGAAAGAACAGTTGTTGATGAAGTAAACCAATTTGCATACCATGGCAGATACACAGACCAGGATGGTGACACCAGGAAGGAAGTTAGAATTAGAATTGCAAAAGCAGCATTGTCCTTCAAAAATCTTGAGAACATATGGAATTAAAAAATTATAAACACAAAAACCAAGTCAAGATTACTCAATTCAAATGTGATATCCACCCTCATTTATGCATGCGAAAGCTGGAAAACAACTAAAGAAATAGACAAGAAATTAGACTCTTTTGAAAACAAATGCCTAATGAAAATACTTGGTATAAAGTGGGACGAATTCAAGAACAATGCAGAGATAAAACAGATGAACAAACAACAACCTGTCTCATGGGCGATCAGAAAAAGAAGATGGACATATGTAGGCCATGTGATGAGAAGAAACAATCAGAGAATACCAAAACAAGCTATCAAGTGAAGCACAACAGGCCGAAGAAAAAGAGGTTGACCAAGCGAAACTCTAAAGAGGACATTGTTAAGATAAGCCAATTTAGTGGGCATAACATCCCTTGATGAAGTTGAAAGACTAGCCGAGAACAGGAATACTTGGCAAGCAATAAGCGAGCCCTATGTGATGTTTAACGGAATGGGAAGGATGTAAGATGTAAGATATGCTGGAAAAAGAGGCCAACCACATGAAACTCTAAAGAGGACACTGATAAGAGGCCAGTTTAGTAGGCATAAAATCCCTTGAGGAGGTTGAGAAGCTTGCCGAAAACAGGAAAACTTGGTGAACTACCTTGTGACCCATATGTGACATTTAACGGCATGGGAAGGATATAAGATAAGATATACTGTATATATATATATATATATATATATATATATCTGCACACAAACATACATTAGGATCAGTGCAGTAATGCTGTGCTAACTAAAGTTAAAACTGAAAAAGCAGTAGCTGCTTTATTTTAGTAAATGTCATTTGATTATACCTGGATTAAATGTCATTTGATATGCACATCTAGGGCCAGCAACCCTATCTGGTAAAAAACTATCAGACTGCTACAGAAACAGAAGCAAGGGAAAAAGCAAATGCAGGTGGAAGGAGAAATGCTTATCAGGAAACTGAGCCCATGAAGGTTGTGGATGAAAGCCAGCCACTGGAAGTCCCCAGCCCG
Organism: Achatina immaculata; assembly: GCA_009760885.1. Classification (NCBI taxonomy): domain Eukaryota; kingdom Metazoa; phylum Mollusca; class Gastropoda; order Stylommatophora; family Achatinidae; genus Lissachatina; species Lissachatina immaculata. Next base: position 6,353,621 of record CM019718.1, read on the forward strand.
ACTGCAGACCTCCTGGAACCTAAACAAAAGATGCAAATAGGCAGCTGGAATGTAAGAACACTAAACCAGACTGGAAAACTAGCACAAACCATCAAGGAAATGCACAGATACAAACTAGACATACTAGGAATACAAGAAGCAAGATGGACAGGACAAGGCAGAAGGAAATTAACAACACAGCACACAGAAGATACAATAATATGGTCAGGTAAAGAAGATCTTCATGAAGGAGGAGTAGCATTGATTATAACAAAAGAAGCATCAAGAGCATTGCTGAAATGGACCCCAATAAATGAGAGATTATTATATGCATGGTTCAACTCAAGATTCACGAAGCTGTCTATTATAGTTTGTTATGCACCAACAGAAGCAGCTGAAGAGGAATTAAAAGAAGATTTTTACAACAGCCTCCAAGCCACAGTAGAAACAATACCCAAGCATGATATGCTACTCATCTTGGGCGACTTCAATGCAAAAGTAGGTGAAGGAAATGAAGATAGAAGAAGAATCATGGGAAGAGAAGGAATCGGAGAAATAAATGAAAATGGAGAAAGACTGTGCAGTTTCTGTGAAGAAAACATGATGACCATCGGAGGGACAATTTTCCAACACAAAAACATCCATAAGGTGACTTGGAGGTCACCAGATAAAACCACAGAAAACCAAATCGATCACATACTAATAAACAACAAGTGGAAACGGTCACTACAAGATGTGCGAGCAAGGAAAGGAGCAGATATAGGAAGTGATCACAACCTTCTAGTAGCAAAAATAAAACTAAAATTAAGGAAAGCCAGAATCGGAGAACACAGAAAGATACATTTTGATACAAGAAAACTGATAGACCAGCAAACAAGAAATGAATTCTCAATAATACTTAAGAACCGCTTCAGTGTCCTACAAGACGAAGCAGAAATGTCCATATTAGAGTTCAATAAAACACTACAGGAAACAGCAAAAGAGGTGCTGGGATATCGGAAAAGGAGAAAAGAGGAATGGATAAGTGAGACCACATGGGAAAAGATAGAGCAAAGAAAAGAAATCAAGAAAAAATTACTGAACACCAAATCACAACGGCTTAAAGAACGAGTTTTAAGTAATTATGCACAAAAAGACAAAGAAGTGAAGGAATCATGCCGTCAAGATAAACGTCAATATTATGACAACTTAGCAGAAACAGCAGAGAAAGCAGCATATACAAATGACATGAAAACCATATATAAAATCACAAAGCAGATGACAGGTAACTTCAATACAAGATGTGAAAGTGCAGTAAGAACACAAAATGGACAACTGGTCAGTGGAGAAAGAGAAAAAATTGAAAGATGGAGGGAACACTTTAACACCCTACTAAACAGAACACAAGCAGCACAAGCAATAGATATACCTGAAGCAAAAGCGGAACTAAACATCAATACAGGACCAATAACAATAAATGAAGTAAAAGAGGCGATAAAGATGCTAAAATCAGACAGGGCACCAGGTGAAGATGAAGTGACTGCTGAGATGTTGAAAGCAGAAGAAACAGAAACACCAAAACAACTTTGCCGGATATTACAACAAATTTGGGATTTAGAAAAAGCCCCAGAGGAGTGGAAAACTGGTCTTATAGTAAAACTACCAAAGAAGGGTGACCTCAGAGATTGCGGGAACTGGAGAGGCATTACCCTACTGCCACTCACTAGTAAAGTATTTTGCAGAATAATCATCAACAGAATTGTACCAACACTTGAGGAAAAACTTCGGAAAGAGCAGGCAGGATTTAGAAAAGGAAGATCATGCTAGACCATATTTGTACTTAGACAAATATTAGAACAGGCAAATGAGTGGCATAGCACAACATATGCATTATTCATAGATTTTGAGAAAGCCTTTGACAGTGTCAACAGAGATGCACTGTGGAAAATCCTAAGATGGCATGGCCTCCCCCATAAAATAGTTAATGTAATCAAAGCCCTATACGAGGGTTTTCAGTGCAAAGTTATCTGTGGAGAACATACCTCCAGCAGCTTTAGGGTACAAACAGGAGTGAAACAGGGATGTGTACTATCACCAACATTATTTATCTTGGCAGTAGACTGGTTAATGAAGGAGGCAACATCAGACAAACGCAGAGGATTACAATGGACCCTTGACACAGTGCTGGAGGACCTTGACTTTGCGGACGACATTTGTCTATTATCAAGCAGTCACAAAGATATGCAAGATAAAATAAACAAGTTAACCCAGAATGCAAACAACATAGGACTAAAGATCAATGTAGGAAAGACAAAGTTAATGAAGCAAAATGTGAACAACAGAAATGTACTCAGAGTAGATAACAAGTTAGTGGAGGAGGTCAACGAATTTGTATACCTTGGCAGTAGAGTAGTAGAAAATGGAGACAGCACAGAGGACATCAACAGCAGACTTACTAGAGCAAACCAGGCTTTTGCAATGCTACAGAATATATGGAAATCAAATAAACTAAGCATAAATATGAAAATCAGGATATTTAAGAGTAATGTTCTAAGTGTACTACTCTATGGAAGTGAATGCTGGAAAATCACCAAAACCATAGAAAACAAGTTGAATTCTTTCCAGACTAAATGTTTACGTAGAATTAAAAAAATATTTTGGCCAAACACCATAAGAAATAACATTTTATTGGCAGAAATGCAGATGAAACCACTGATAACAATTATTGAGGAAAGACGCTGGCGATGGTTGGGACATGTGCTCCGAATGACAGACAACTCACTACCAAAAATAGCACTAAGATGGACACCACAGGGGAGCAGAAGTAAGGGTAGACCAAAAGAGACATGGAGAAGAACAACAGAAAGGATGTTGAGCAATAGAGGGCTCACCTGGGCAAGAGCAGAAAAAAAGGCGAAAGACAGGCATTTGCGGAAAACCCTTGCGGAAGCCCCATGTGCCCTGGGCACTTAAGGTTCAGAGAGAGAGAGAGATATGCACATCTGAGGTGGGTGAGAATTTCATATACAGTACTTGATTTCAAACAGCGAAAGTTTGGAAGTAGTAAAGGTTTAAGAAAACATCAAGTATGCAAACTGTACTGGATAGCTGCCATTTAAAAAATGGTAGAAAAATATTGGACAGTTTTAAACCTGGTAAAAAAATCATTTGGTTCTCAGAGGGTGAGGAACAACAGAGAGACCTATATTGTAAACTTTCACAGGATCTGTGGGATTTATGATAATGCAATAACATTATCATCATCACTATCACCTATTGTCGTGCTAGTAGGCAACATTATCCTTCTATTGTCTTTTCTAATCAGATTGAATACCTTTTTTTCTATGCCACTTGGTCAAATACTTTTCTCTCAGTCTCCCTCTTTCTCTTTTTCTTGAGTTTTCCAGTGGTTCTGTAGTGCTCTCTTCTCATGACTTGTTCAAAGAAGTCTGACCGTATTTTTGCTACACCTTTAATTAGTTTTTGATTTTCCTTATAACTTCCTGATCTGTTTATTTGCAATATGTACAGTTTGGTAAAATATATGAAATATTATGAAAAAATATCATAAGTTTTGGTGGTAAAATTAAAAGACAGAGGCAAAGACTGAAGAGTGATTATGAAAAAGATTATGGTGGAAGGTGAAAATGATTAAGAGAAGAAACTCTGGAGGAAGCAAGATATCTATTTCAACCGATAGAAAGTGGAAAAGTGAAAAAAAAATAAACAAGAGACACTAAATAGAATAAAGCAAAGTGGAAATTGAGAGACAGCAACAGAAGAAACATGGAAGCAAAGAGGAAACTGAAAAGAAAGATCAACAAAAGAAACTAAATGGAATAAAGTAAAGAGGAAAATGAAGAGAGATCAACAAAAGAAACTAAATGAAATGTTGGAAAGTTGAAAAGAGAAATGAATAATAGATAATAATCAGGAAATAAATGAGGAAGCAAAGAAAAAAAAATAAAACAAAAATAAAACAAAAATAAAGAGATCAAAAGTAAAGAATGGAACAGGGTATAGCTGGTACAGACTATCTTAAACTTAAGAGCTCTGAAAACTGAAAACAGTCTGAATTCTGACTGACACCCAGTAACATTACATCTAAGGAGAACATCAGGAGATCTCTAATGCTAGTGAGACCCCACATTCTGGTTTAACTTATGTTTTAAATGGCTGGGCGTTTATAGATATTTTCTGAAATAATAAAAAAAAAAAAACCAACCTAACACTTCAGATTCTAGATCCCACTGAATTTTTTCATTAAAAGTTTGGATAGTATAATCATTCAACAGAGTAACTAAAAAATGTAAATCTGAAGTATATTGTATCTTTTAAAGATATTTTACTAATAACAACTTAACATACATTTTGAAGTATATCAGAAAAGTGCTTTCCTAATGTATGAAACCGTTATGAAGAATTTTTGAAAAAAATGTATTATCCAAAGTTCAGTAATTAAGGAATAAAAATGAACTGGACAATTTTTGGGGAGGAATTCTGGTGTTTAAGAATGTATGATCAGATGATTTATGTGTACAAGTCTGTCAGTCATTTGCATATCCCTTGTGGAACTTTGTCTCCCTAACAGCTCTCCTGTAGGCCTCTCAGTTCAGGTCTCACAGGCATATGTTATGATAGGAAAGATGCTTGCCCTTAAAAATCTTATTTTTGTAGTTCTGTCTGTTCCTCTCCACAGATTCTTTAATTGTTTTACTTTCTGAAGAGCAACAGATGTCCTCCTTTTAATTTCCCTCATTGTATCTTCATTATTAGTTAGTAATGATCCAAGATACTGAAAACGCTCCACTTCTTCCAATTTTTCCTCATTGATACATATTTCAGCTGCCTTATTTGTTTTGTCAGTTGTCATCAATTTAGTTTTCTTCGCATTAAGATAGAGGTAAGGATCTTAAACAGGATAACAAAAAGTCAGTTTTAGCACTTTTTAATAAATGTCTTTGTATTATAAATATTACACTTGGAAATGTCAGCAAACAATACCAAAAATATTTGATAAATGAATGGTTCATTTGGACATTCATATGCAAATACAACAAAAAATAGGGTGGTTTGTATAATGAATCAGCCAACATTGTGAACTAACTTTACCAGATAAGGTGAAAAGTTAGGCTGAAATCAACAGAAAACATGTTAGAAATCTAACTTGCAGAGTAGACAGTGTCAGTGGGCAGATAAAATGAACAAGTAAACTTACAATTTTAACTCTAATCCTACCAAACAACACACTCAAGACTACATGATCATTTCTGGCATCAAACAACATAGTCACAATTTTTCTTTTGTCTGGAAATAGCATAATGTCCATTTTTTTTTTTAGTATTCACATGATTTTAAAATTATGGGCTTAAATTACAGAACACCATATGATGTCTGTTATTTTAGTTTTTAATATTCTGAAAAGCAACTTACAGGGCCAGGTAAGATTTAATCTTATGGAATGGATTTGGTCTAAAATTCTGTGAACTGCAATGCTTAATGCTAGGAATCACAGAACCAGTTTGGTTTTTTTTTTCAATTATCTGAAAATGTGAAAGCAACCTGAGTGGCAGTGTTTGCAGTTTTAATTAAAATTTTTCTTGAAATAATGAAATGCAAAGAAAGAAGATGGAGAAAAAGCCATACACTGAAAATGAACTGAGAATGATCTTCATTATTTCATATTGCAAATTCAATCACATATCAGCTGAGTACCTTAGACAAGTATCTTAACATTTACATTGAACTAAATTTCATATCTGTTTAAGACTTAAACTAGGATCATAAACATTCTACATCAAACTAAATCATGTACCAGTGTAGTGTGCTATACTATAAACACCCTACATTAAACTGAATCACATACCAGGACAGTCTTAAAAACTCTACATTTTATTTTTGCCAAGATAAATAACACACTGGCAAAGAAATGAACTACTACATGTAAGTCATTGTGTGTTACAAAGAGCACACTGCATTCACAATTTATTTACAGTACTATTACATAAAAATAAACTCATAATCATCACACGAGTATGACCACTGTGACAGAAAAAAAACCAAAAAGGCCATAACAGAAAAGCAGAGAGATAAAAAATGAGAGAGTGTGCGAGAAAGAGAGAGAGAGAATAAAATGACTCAAAATGTGAATAAGTACAGGTGCTAAATCACATTTTAAAAAAAAGAAGTCTTAAGGAAGATAGATGAATATGACAAAATAAATAAAGAAGTGAATAAGACACAAATGCAATAAAGCTAAAGAGGAGTGGCTAAATAAAAAATGTAGTTTAAATAGAGACATACCATCATGGATAGCAAGAGATATGTACAAATAAATAAAGGAGTTAACAAACAAAAAGGCATACTACAAGACTGGTTGCCTGAAGTCAAAGGAGGGGCATACAATAATGGACAATATAATATTATAATGAAATAATGGCAAGATGGAGCAAATACATTACAGAACTCTAAGGAGACAATAGAAGCAAAATAGATATAAAAATAATAATGAAGGGCCTCCAATATTAAAAGAAGAAGTGGAAGAACCTATCAAACACATGAAGAACAGCAAAGCACCAGGACCAGATAAAATCACCAAGGAAGAATTGGAAGCATTAGGAGAGCTTGGCATAGAAATAATTACCAGATTGCTGAATACATCTATAACAGTAACTATGTCCTATCAGACCTTTTGCAATCAATTTTCACTGCTCTACCAAAGAAAAAAGGTGCAGCTGAATGTGAAGACCAATGAAACATTAGTCTTATGAGCCATGATACCAAAATCCTGCTTCATATTGTTATGAGAAGTCAGGGGCAAAATAAAACTAGAAATCGCCGAAGAACAGTGTGACATCATCGCAGGAAAAGGTACAAGTAATGCCATATATATAATGAGAAAATTGATGGAAAGATCATTAGAAGTAAAGATGGATCTATATTTATGCTTCATAGACTACTGTAAAGCATTCGATAGAGTGAGACACAGAAATTATAAGAGTGCTGGAAGACATCAACATAGATGGGAAAGATCTGAAACTTACCAAAAAAAATAAATTGGCAGCAATCAGCAGCAATGAAGGTTAAGAACCAAATAGGAGCATTTTAAGATATAAAATTTGGAGTGAGACAAGGATATGTTCTATCTCCTGACCCCTTCTCCTTGTACAGTGAAAACATAATGAGAAATATAAAGAGCATGACAGGAATATCAACAGGTGGGTACAACCTTAACAACTTAAGATATGCAGATGACACAGTTCTGATTGCTAAAAGTGAAGAGGAGCTACAGGCTCTTCTGGACATCATGGTTCATGAAAGTAAAAATAAAGGTCTCAGTCTGAATAAAAAGAAGACTGAAATGATGGTCATCTCAAAGAAAAGAATCCCACCAAAATGTAGCATTACCATCGATGGCACAGAACTGAAACAAGTTGATAGATTCAAGTACTTAGGAATGATTATAACAACTGATGGGAAATGTCACAATGAAATAAAAAGCAGATGTGCTCAGGCCAAGTCAGCATTCCAGAAAATGAGACACATCTTGTGCAATGATCCATATCAATGGAAACGAGATTCCGAGCACTTAAATGTTACATTGAGCCAAATCTGTTTTATGGGTGTGAAGAATAGTCTATGAATAAAAGAGCACACTGAGAAATGGAGGCCATGGAAATGTGGTTTATAAGAAGGATGTTGAAGGTACCATGGACAGCTGAGAATACCAACTGCGGAGAGAAATAATCACAAATGCCACACAGCATGGCACTTAGAACTAAATCACGTTTAAGCAGTTATTTGCAAGACGAATTTATCTGATGAAGAATTTACTGAAATATATGCAAGACAGACTGGAAGTATGAACATGAGGGGATGTGAATGTGAAGAAATCACAAACTCCTGATCAAGAAACAGAAACATTAAACAAAAGCCTTTTCTTTTCTCTTTAAAAATATCAGAGACACACATTTCATAGAGACTACTTCTCCTACTTTCCCAATATAAACATCAATTTCAAACTGTTAACATGTCTATGAAATGTATTATTATTTTTTTAACTATCCTTACTTTTGGAGGATTCCAGGTAAGTATGCAGGATTCTGGAGTAACATCTCTGACTTCTAAGGGACCTTCAGGTTTCTTGGGGACATCTTGGAAATAAAAAAATTGCATTGTATCATCTACATGTGTCTCATTTTATACAACACTTGAGTAATCTATTTCAAGAAAACCAACATAATATTTTCATTTCCCTTTCTTTAAATCCTACTTCAATATGTTTGTTTTTTGTCCTTCACGAGTGTTTAGGGTACCATATCTTTAATTCAAATTTGTATAAAGTTGATAGATTCAAGGACTTAGGAATGATTATAACAGCTGATGGGAAATGTCACAACGAAATAAAAAGCAGACGTGCTCAGGCCATGTCAGCATTCCAGAAAATGAGAAACATCTTGTGCAACAGAACCATATCAATGGAAGATTCCAAATACTTAAATGTTACATCGAGCCAATTTTGTTTTATGGATGTGAAGCATGATCTATGAATAAGAGAGTACAATGAGAAATGGAAGCCATGGAAATGTGATTCATAAGAAGGATGTTGAAGGTACCATGGACAGCTAAGAAAATCAATGAAGAAGTCTTAAGAGAGAGTGGAGTTAAAAGGCAAATTACAGAAAAGATCAGAGGCAGACAAGCGAGATTTGTAGGACATTTTCTGAGAAGAGAAAAATTGGAACACATTGTGGCAACTGGAAAAATTAAGGGAAGAAGAGACAGAGGAAGACAGAGAGAGGTGTTACTGAATGGGCTGTCAGTGTGGCTAGGAAGAAAGTCACCAGCGGATCTCATAATCAAGTCTAAAGACAGGGAATTGTGGAGAGAAATGATCGCCTACAGCACATGGCATGGCACTTGATTGATAAACCTGTACTATCAGAATCTGTAGTCATTATAACGGTGCATGAATAATGAAGTGGCTAGTGCACTCATCACTCATGGCAGTATTCAGAGGTTTAATTTCAGCTGGAGGTACCCTATTTCAACTCAGCAGCTGTAAAAATGGATATCTTGCTTTCTTCAGAGTTGAAGAAAGAAAGGCAACACTAGGTATGATGCTGACCATTGGAGCAAAGACACTGTCTATTTTGACAGTGAAGTCTGTTAAAGAAATACTGCACAGCCCCCTGCTTTTAGTTCCACTTAGGGACTGAAACAACAGCTCTTGCAACCCTCTTTCAGTCCGACACAGACCTATGCCTCAACACTTGCACCACATCAGCCACAGAAAAAAGGAGAAGAAGAAGAAGATACTGATAACATCACTGACTAGTGTGCCAACAGTAAGGAATTGACACTAACATCATGCCTTCATGGCATCAGATACAGCATTTTTTTTTTTTTTAATTCTTACAACGATAGAAAGAATACAGACAGGATGCTAAAAACCTGTATCATGGTCTCAGCAGAAACCTTTTTATTTCATTTATTCTACTTCTGTGGTGTTGCAGTAAAATATTCAGCACTGCAAGGTCTCACTTTTCAAAATACTTATAATTTTAAAACTGTTCAATCTTTTTTCTGAAATATACCACTGTAGATTCATGTGGTTCTTCCATCTTTCAATACTGAGCTGAAGATGGTGGTTATGGATCTTCTCAGCCGGATCCTGCTGCAATATTAGCCTTCTAATTAGCCTCAATGTCCAAGGATCCAAATTTACCCCTCCCCTATTGTCCTAGCTGTTGCAACACCACCTGTTTCCATGACTGCTGTGGTACTGCCACTTTTATTGTCCCTGAAGTTCAGCATGAAGAAACTGTAAAATGAATTTTTAAAAGTGTTTAAAATCTCAAATTAATTATTTTTTTTATTAGCAATAACAGAGAACTGTATGGATATAACATCTGCTTACCAACAACTATCACATTCATGGTGACATTATCAGATCCTTTCTCATTTGTCAAGGTGAGATTGTATTTCCCAGCATCCGTCGGCTCTGCACTCTTGCACTTCAGGGTGATTGAGTCTGGCTTGTTCTCAAACTTGATGCGATTAGTCTCATGAACTGCCTTGCCACCCTTATGAAGAAAATAGACAGGTTTCCACATTATTTATTCTCAAACTTGGAGAACTGATATACACTCTTGTGCCCACTATGTTTATGTATTTTATCATAACTATGATGTGATCAGCATATAATGAATGTGAATGGCCATTGCAGTGAGACAGTCAAACAAATGAGCAGTAAATCTTCAATTTAATGTGGACTAATAGATGGGTATGGGGGTGTCTGGTATTGCTGAAAGCTCATTAAATCAATTATAACCCTTGGGGGTAATTTTTTTTTTAACCATAGTTGAAGATTATTTTGCAGTGACCATAGTTGCAGTCAGTGTTCCCTCTAAGGGTTTGCACTCTGTGCAAAATGTTCAGCTAATGCGCAAAAAAATATTGTGCGTGCAAATGTGCGTATATATATATATATATATATACACTGTAAAGGCCTGTATATTTATTAACAGGATAAATCTGCCGTACATTTAAATTACTGGTATTTAGTTAATTGCATTGATGAATTCTCTGTTTACTTATTCAGTGACAGTAGTTATTTATTTATATAGCTATTTATCCTATTATATTCGAGTTACTATGGGTTCAATGAAACATAATCCCATGGTGGATTTCCTATTCACAGAGTAAATCAATTGTTATTTAAAAAAAACAGGACGGCTCTAATGTTGGTGGTCACGACATCTGGTGTTAGTTACCAAGATCAGTTTGCATATCTGAGCAGCTTAACGGACATTCTCCTTTTCCATGAAGCTGGGTGTAGCTGCATAGCCTGGGAAGAAAGTGCTCTCAACATATGTTTTACTAACTCTGCCTCCACTGTCCAATGATGGATGAAGTCCACACATTTGAAAATAGTAGTATGTAGTAATTGCTTTTTCATTCTATTTCTAATATGTTACTTTTGGTCATGAAAGAAGATAATCAGCAAAATGATGCTCAGAAAGCCCTTTAACACTCTCTCTCTCTCTCTGAACCTTAAGTGCCCAGGGCACATGGGGCTTCCGCAAGGGTTTTCCACAAATGCCTGTCCTTTGCCTTTTTTTCTGCTCTTGCCCAGGTGAGCCCTCTATTGCTCAACATCCTTTCTGTTGTTCTTCTCCATGTCTCTTTTGGTCTACCCTTACTTCTGCTCCCCTGTGGTGTCCATCTTAGTGCTATTTTTGGTAGTGAGTTGTCAGTCCCAACCATCGCCAGCGTCTTTCCTCAATAATTGTTGTCAGTGGTTTCATCTGCATTTCTGCCAATAAGATGTTATTTCTTATGGTGTTTGGCCAAAATATTTTTTTAATTCTACGTAAACATTTAGTCTGGAAAGAATTCAACTTGTTTTCTATGGTTTTGGTGATTTTCCAGCATTCACTTCCATAGAGTAGTACACTTAGAACATTACTCTTAAATATCCTGATTTTCATATTTATGCTTAGTTTATTTGATTTCCATATATTCTGTAGCATTGCAAAAGCCTGTTTTGCTCTAGTAAGTCTGCTGTTGATGTCCTCTGTGCTGTCTCCATTTTCTACTACTCTGCTGCCAAGGTATACAAATTCGTTGACCTCCTCCACTAACTTGTTATCTACTCTGAGTACATTTCTGTTGTTCACATTTTGCTTCATTAACTTTGTCTTTCCTACGTTGATCTTTAGTCCTATGTTGTTTGCATTCTGGGTTAACTTGTTTATTTTATCTTGCATATCTTTGTGACTGCTTGATAATAGACAAATGTCGTCCGCAAAGTCAAGGTCCTCCAGCACTGTGTTAAGGGTCCATTGTAATCCTCTGCGTTTGTCTGATGTTGCCTCCTTCATTAACCAGTCTACTGCCAAGATAAATAATGTTGGTGATAGTACACATCCCTGTTTCACTCCTGTTTGTACCCTAAAGCTGCTGGAGGTATGTTCTCCACAGATAACTTTGCACTGAAAACCCTCGTATAGGGCTTTGATTACATTAACTATTTTATGGGGGAGGCCATGCCATCTTAGGATTTTCCACAGTGCATCTCTGTTGACACTGTCGAAGGCTTTCTCAAAATCTATGAATAATGCATATGTTGTGCTATGCCATTCATTTGCCTGTTCTAATATTTGTCTAAGTACAAATATATGGTCTATGCATGATCTTCCTTTCCTAAATCCTGCCTGCTCTTTCCGAAGTTTTTCTTCAAGTGTTGGTACAATTCTGTTGATGATTATTCTGCAAAATACTTTACTAGTGAGTGGCAGTAGGGTAATGCCTCTCCAGTTCCCGCAATCTCTGAGGTCACCCTTCTTTGGTAGTTTTACTATAAGACCAGTTTTCCACTCCTCTGGGGCTTTTTCTAAATCCCAGATTTGTTGTAATATCCGGCAAAGTTGTTTTGGTGTTTCTGTTTCTTCTGCTTTCAACATCTCAGCAGTCACTTCATCTTCACCTGGTGCCCTGTCTGATTTTAGCATCTTTATCGCCTCTTTTACTTCATTTATTGTTATTGGTCCTGTATTGATGTTTAGTTCCGCTTTTGCTTCAGGTATCTATTGCTTGTGCTGCTTGTGTTCTGTTTAGTAGGGTGTTAAAGTGTTCCCTCCATCTTTCAATTTTTTCTCTTTCTCCACTGACCAGTTGTCCATTTTGTGTTCTTACTGCACTTTCACATCTTGTATTGAAGTTACCTGTCATCTGCTTTGTGATTTTATATATGGTTTTCATGTCATTTGTATATGCTGCTTTCTCTGCTGTCTCTGCTAAGTTGTCATAATACTGACGTTTATCTTGACGGCATGATTCCTTCACTTCTTTGTCTTTTTGTGCATAATTACTTAAAACTCGTTCTTTAAGCCGTTGTGATTTGGTGTTCAGTAATTTTTTCTTGATTTCTTTTCTTTGCTCTATCTTTTCCCATGTGGTCTCACTTATCCATTCCTCTTTTCTCCTTTTCCGATATCCCAGCACCTCTTTTGCTGTTTCCTGTAGTGTTTTATTGAACTCTAATATGGACATTTCTGCTTCGTCTTGTAGGACACTGAAGCGGTTCTTAAGTATTATTGAGAATTCATTTCTTGTTTGCTGGTCTATCAGTTTTCTTGTATCAAAATGTATCTTTCTGTGTTCTCCGATTCTGGCTTTCCTTAATTTTAGTTTTATTTTTGCTACCAGAAGGTTGTGATCACTTCCTATATCTGCTCCTTTCCTTGCTCGCACATCTTGTAGTGACCGTTTCCACTTGTTGTTTATTAGTATGTGATCGATTTGGTTTTCTGTGGTTTTATCTGGTGACCTCCAAGTCACCTTATGGATGTTTTTGTGTTGGAAAATTGTCCCTCCGATGGTCATCATGTTTTCTTCACAGAAACTGCACAGTCTTTCTCCATTTTCATTTATTTCTCCGATTCCTTCTCTTCCCATGATTCTTCTTCTATCTTCATTTCCTTCACCTACTTTTGCATTGAAGTCGCCCAAGATGAGTAGCATGTCATGCTTGGGTATTGTTTCTACTGTGGCTTGGAGGCTGTTGTAAAAATCTTCTTTTAATTCCTCTTCAGCTGCTTCTGTTGGTGCATAACAAACTATAATAGACAGCTTCGTGAATCTTGAGTTGAAACGTGCATATAATAATCTCTCATTTATTGGGCTCCATTTCAGCAATGCTCTTGATGCTTCTTTTGTTATAATCAATGCTACTCCTCCTTCATGAAGATCTTCTTTACCTGACCATATTATTGTATCTTCTGTGTGCTGTGTTGTTAATTTCCTTCTGCCCTGTCCTGTCCATCTTGCTTCTTGTATTCCTAGTATGTCTAGTTTGTATCTGTGCATTTCCTTGATGGTTTGTGCTAGTTTTCCAGTCTGGTTTAGTGTTCTTACATTCCAGCTGCCTATTTGCATCTTTTGTTTAGGTTCCAGGAGGTCTGCAGTCGGGCTGGGGACTTCCAGTGGCTGGCTTTCATCCACAACCTTCATGGGCTCAGTTTCCTGATACGCATTTCTCCTTCCACCTGCATTTGCTTTTTCCCTTGCTTCTGTTTCTGTAGCAGTCTGATTGTTTTTTACCAGATAGGGTTGCTGGCCCTATGCTGAACCCTCCTTAGTCGCCTTTTACGATCATGCATGGTAGGGTACAGTGGTCCTATTCTTTGCAGATCCCGGGTACCACACGGGGGCCTTTAACACTACCTGCTTCAAAACTCTCTTCTGAGATAAAAAATGCCATTATACTTTCTCTAATATTAACATTAGATATAGAATGAAAAACAAAAAGGATTTTTTAATGATATAAAGTATGCACAGAGCTAGTATTTCATACAGAAATAAATTCTTATTCTGCAGATTAAAGATTATTTTTTAAAAATTTAATAACTTATTTAATAAGAAAATATAACAAAGGTATGTTTTTTCCCTCAGATTTGTCAAATTTACCTGCGTCCAAGCAACAGTGGGGATAGGGTTGCCTGTATATGGGATAGCTATTTTGAATTCCTCTCCAACTTTGACCTTGATATCTTTGGATGTTGGAAGCAAGTCACGATTGATTTTTGGAGCAACTGAAATTCAAAGCAAAACACGCAAGGCATTAAAAAGTAAAACATAAAAGTTCAGGGAAAAAAAAACAATGCTCGACTCATTAAAATTTTAGTTTATAAAAAACTGACACAACTAATTTCTGAAATGAAGAAATTTAATTACTGATACATGTGAAACAGCTTATAATTTTTCCAGGATAGGTTTAAAAAATGTAAATGAATTATAAAAGTGTATTTTTTAAAAAAATTATTGCCTAAACTTATCTACATTTCCACTGGTCAACTTTATATACTGCAATTACTGAAAATAATAAATGATAACATCTGGGCTTTCTAAATATTTTGGAAAGTTTTTCCCAGAGTCAAAATACACGTAAATGATTTTTTTCTTGGGAGTGGTCTTGAAAAGGTTAAACCTGGCCAACAACACAAAGGTGACAACTATTATGATGGTTACTTAAGAAAAATAATTTACAGCCATCCTATTTGAATGTCACAGTTGAAAAAAAGAAAGTATTACAAATTTTCCGAAAAAAAAAAAGAGATAATGTTTAATGCCAAAGCAAGACCAAAAATATATAAATGATGTGGTAGCTTTAACTCTCAATTAAAATAAAATTGCAGCTTTTAAAAGATGAAATTACTACTGAAATATATATATTTATAAATATATACACAAGGATAGCCCACCACGAGTGAAATTTTATACATGTATATATCAAGAATCTTGAGAACATATGGCACTCAAAAGTTATAAGAACAAATACCAAGCTAAGATTATTCAGTTAAAATGTAATATCCACCCTTATTTATGTATGCAAAAGCTGAAAAACAAGTAAAGAATTAGATATGAAATTAGACTCTTTTGAAAATAAATGTCTAAGGAAAATACTTGGTACAAAATGGAAGGAATTCAAGAACAATGCAGAGATAAGGCAGATGAGCAAACAACAACCTGTCTCATGGGTGATCAGAAAAATAAGATGGACATATGCTGGTCACGTGATGAGAAGAAACAGTTACAGAATCCCAAAACAAGCTATTAATTCTTTCCGTGCCACAGGAAGAAACGTGGGCGTTCAGTTGGGTGCCAAATTAAAAGTGCGGGTCTTGATCTGTACAGGGGGTATAGTTGTAAAATTGAAATAACAAAGTATTTCCATGATAAAAGTATATGTATTATGCATCAGAATAGCTGTAAATGTAAGAATGAAGAGTTTTTTTAGCAAAAAAAGAAGTAGTATGATGATTTTAGGTGATAACTGTGTCCTACTTACTATCAGGTAGGTCTGGATCTACCATCAGCAATGTCTAGATCGACCTGTAGCTTCATCTGATCTTGTCGTGTGATAGTATGTAGCAAACTCAGTACAATAATGTCTGAAATAACCTTCTAACTACTTCTTCAGTCTGTTTTATAGCGTTTTATAGATCAAAATCTACTTGAGGCACATTCATGAACAGTGATCTGGTCGTAGGGCTTGTCCGTATGCCTCAGAAATCAAACAAAATATTGAAATTTCTCCAAAGAAAGACCCATTTTCACTCAGTTGTTAGGCATGCTTCGGACAGAACTATGAAAGATGCATGCGCAAATAAAATGTGTACAATTAAAAAATTACACCATCTTTTTAGACACAAAACAAGTGGTAAAATTTTACCAATCAGCATGGAAAGAGTTAAGTGGAACACAACATGCTGAAGAAAAAGGGGTCAACTATGTGAAACTCTAAAGAAACATTGTTAAGAGAGGCCAAAGTAGTAGGCATAAAATCCCTTTGTGAGGTTGAAAAGCTCGTTGAAAACAGGAAAACTTGGCGAACTACCATGTGAGCCCTATGTAATGTTTAATGGCACAGGAAGGTTGTAAGATGTAAGACATATGAAGGTACAAAATAAAAGCAGATCACAGAAGACACAGGAGAGTGAAATAGAAATATCTCCAATAGAAATATACTGCAACATGAAAGAAATCCATATATAGAGACAGGCATAATCAACTAACTTTAAAGAAAGCTAAGTTTGCTAAAGAAGATAAATGTTATATGCAGAAAAAGGCAGTTTATGATTATTCTGAAAATGTTGTAATATGCTGTTAAGAGTTTCAAACCTGGTGGAGGCTGGGCCTTGATGTTGCCGCTGCCATCACTAAAGTCACCAATGCCAGCTTTGTTCACGGCAGCTACGCGGAACTCATACTCTTTGCCATCTTGCAGACCCTTGACCATGTATTCTGTATCTGGGATGTCTGACACATTGGCCCTGTAGGGACAAAAAAAAACAATATAACACCAACACTTACTGAAGAGACCTGTTGTATTTAATTAAATAGGTAAGATAATTACTGAATTCTGCTGTTACAGCTGCTACTACTATATGCTACATTATAAAACTAATATCACAATTTCTTTGTTTCATTCTGGAGATAAGGAAATCAAATTTTAAACCAACTTGTTTTAGATAGTGGGATGATGTCATCTTACCACTTGATAACTTACTCATAAATGAAATATTCATTCTGTGTTACTAATTAACATATTACAAACTGTTTCATTTGCATGTGCATTTGTCAAGGACACTTGCATGTCCCTTGTGGAACTTTGTATCCCTAACAGCACTCCTGTAGGCCTCTCAGTTGTGAGCAGCATGGCCTGCTGCTGATGTATACATTTGCAGATCATCAATGATGTCTTGCAGCCATCTTCACCTTGGTCTTCCTCTCTTTCTTTTTCCCATTATGTACCCTTCCAAGACAGTTTTCTCTAGATTATCATGACATTTAATGCGTCCAAAATATTGAAGTTTTCTCTCTTTAATCCTCTTTACTAGCCAGCCTTCTTCAATATTAAGTTCTTGTAGTATGGATATATTTGTTCTTTTTTGTGTCCATGATATTTGAAGAACTCTTCTGTAGCATTTACATTCAAAGGCATTTATGTGTTTTTTAGCTGTTTTGTTAAGTGTCCAGGTCTCACAGGCATATGTTGCAATGGGAAAGATGCTTATCTGTTTAAAATAAATAAATAAGCTCATGAAGTGAAGCCTGTGTTTACAATACATGGAAACTGGTAATTTTTTAAATTTTCACAAACAAATTTAACTCTAAACTCTAAATTCACAAACCTAAATGAGAACATGAACAGCCTGTTCAAGAACGAACTGTTCTCTCACTGAGAAAGTTATAGATTTTTGGATCCACTACTAGCACCCTTCAGCTGATCCAGCTGTTTTTTTATGAAAAAAATAAACAGCCTCCAGAGATGAAGAATATCTACCTGCAAGGTGAGGCACACTGGCTTCCTCTGAATACATGACTTGGGGGGGAGGGAAGGAAGGAACAATGTATTTGATTAATGAGGATGGCTTGTGACACAATACTCACTTTGTCCATTTCTGGTCCCCTTTCTCTCTCTTCTCCAGGACATATCCTGTGATAGGGGATCCACCATCCTTCTTTGGTGGATTCCAGGTGACTGTGATGGAATCTTCTGTTGTGCCAACACATTTGGGGGTGGTAGGTGCTTGAGGGGCATCTGCAGTGATAACATAACCACTTTAGTCTTAAAACATGTGACTGTATTTAATTTTAAAGTATGTGAATGTCTTTCAAAAATAAAAAGAAGACAACTCACAAACTGCATCTGATGCATAACTAAAGAAACTGCCAATTAGTACTTAATTCATCTTATAACTTGTCAAAACTTATCAACAAGCACTTCCCACAAAAGTGTTTGAAATATATGAATAACTGAATATACAAAACAATTGTTCTGCTACAAAATCTTCTACAGGTTGTTAAAGAATTGTTCATGTTGTTTGGAACGATTGAAAAATAAAGCAGGTTCCATTGTGAAAGACTTCATATATTTCCTTTTATCAAGAGTCTTTAAACATTATATACTGTGACAACATTTAATCAATTTACAAAAATTACTGTCAGTATACATATGCTGTGGTATATCTATGATATTTTTTATGTGTGTATGTATGTGTGTGTATACACATGCATGAGAAATATATATATAGAGAGAGACAGAGAGAGAAAGATGGAGAGTGTGGGAGAGAGAAATAAAATCTGTATAAAGCCATACAAATAGGTAAAGGTAAAATCACCATTTCCATGCCAATGAAGCATAGTGGGAGATATTGTGTTAACCTGTATTTCCTAGACCTTCTTATAATCAGAACATTATGAATTTAATGTAAACTTGTATCCAAGTAGAAGATAGGAGTAAAGTAAGGTTTGAAGCACTGACAGTCATGAGGATACTAACCTGGTCCAAAAAAAAAAAAACTTTTTTAAAAATCTGAAAAAAAAACTGGATCCATTAATCAAAGACAAAAAAAGGACCAGTGATCCATGTCCAGGAAATGGGAAGGTGGAGAACTAAGAAGTGAACAAACTGAAGAAGAAGACTGGCAAGCCAGAAGTGCATATATATTACTTATAATGACTAACCATAGGGAAGTTTAGCCAGAACAGGTGTCTCAGTTTCCAGAAAGTCACTGATGCCCTGTGGATTCTCAGCGGCAACTCTAAACTCATACTTTGTGCCTGGCTCCAGGTTCCTGACCTGACAAGTTGGCTTGGACAGGAAGCTGCTCACTTTCTGCCATCTGTTAGTTCCAGCCTGGAAGAAAACACAGAATGATTAGAAAAGTAGTTGTTTTGTCTTTTCACTGAATTCCTGCTATCACTCTCAGAGATTTTATGTTGGTCTGTTTACTCTTCATGACTTATCTCTGTTGCCTCCAGCTATCTTTATACTGGTCTGTTAATAATCATTGGCTCTTATCTGTCAATGCAAATTAGGCTAAAAAATATATAATTCTTGTATGCAGAACAGCATAGTACAAAATCTGTTTTTCTATAATTAATGTCTATTTTCAAAATACAACTAACCACACTCCAAGATATTCACATTAAATTTCTAAATGTTTTTGCTTAGCACAATGCACCAAAACTAAAAAATAGAACAAACTGATTGAAAAAAAAATTACTGTAAATAGTATCAAAGTGAGAAATGCAGTGGTATTAGTGGGGAATTTGATTATGACTACTGATGTTAATTACACACATTGAAAAAAAAATATAAACCATCACCTCTCTTTAATCCATTACCTTTCTCTTCTCCACAATGTAGTTGGCAATTTTTTCTCCACCATCATCCTTAGGTGGCTTCCATGTTAATGTAAGAGATTCTCCATCAATTTCACTGGCTTCCAGTGGTCCTTCGGGAACTCCAGGTTTGTCTGCACAAAGCATATGGAGACATCATTAAAAACTAAAAACAAATGCGCATACAAGAAGATGCATATATGTGATCTCCACATTTTTACTTTAATTCACTCACTGCTACAAAAATTTGTAACAAGAACTAACTATAACCCAGAAACTGCTTAACTGAATCTCAATAAATAAGTCCAAGTAAATCATTTATTATGCATCAGAATATTATAATAATATTATAATATGTCATGTATTAAAATAAATGCAATATGGTATAAAATTTATATCTGCAAAATATATCTTATATCTTCCAATGCTGTTAAATGTCACATAGGGCTTGTATGGTAGTGCACTAAGTTTTTCTGTTTTCAGTGACCTTTTCAACTTCATCAAGGGATTTTATGCCTACTAATCTGGCCTCTCTAGATGTCCTCTTTAGAGTTTCCCATGTTTGACCTCTTTTTCTTCAGCAAGTTGAATTCCACTTCATAGCTTGTTTTGGGATTCTCTGATTGTTTCTTCTCATCACAAGGCCAATACATGTCTATCTCCTTTTTCTAATCATCAGAGAGACAGGTTGTTGTTCACTCATCTGCCTTTCTCTGCATGGTTCTTGAATCAATTCCACTATATACTGAGAATTTTCCTTAGGCATTTGTTTTCAAAAGGATCTAATTTGTTGTCTGTTTCTTTAGTTGTTTTCCAGCTTTTGCAGTAAAATATATGGCAGCTCATTATTTAAAAAGGAAAGACAGTAAGTTTAGAAATTGCCAAATTTTCTGCAATATTTTTGACGCAAAATACTCAGTGAAATTTTGTATTATTTTTATTTTAGATAATAATATACTTTCAGGCAAATCAGAGGTGAGCTAAACTTTAGCAAGGTAATCAGTAATTGATAAGTTCTTATACATGTAAAATGTGAAGAACATCAACTGTGAAGAAATATTAACTGTTCACTTTTTTTAAAAATAAAAATGTTACTGTTTTTTTCTCCATAAAAACAGTGATGTTTTAGCATTTTTTTTTTACAGAATATAATCACAAAAGTTAGCTCTTAAAATTTAAAAAATCATAAACACCTTCACATAGGTGAATTAACCAGTTATTTTCACCCCCCCCCCCCCCAAAAAAAAAAAAAAAAAAATCACAAAAATTAAAATTTTGCATTTTAAATCATAGAATACCTTCACAAAAAGTGAACTTTAACATTTTTTTTTCACAAAATATGATATTAAAAGTTAAACTTTTATCATTTTAATTATAGAACAATTGCAAAGTGTGACTTTAAAATTTTAAAAAATCATGACTGATCACCATATAAGTTACATTTCAATTTTTTTTTAAACCATAAAATACCACAATGAAATTTAAACTTCTAAAATTTGTGCAGGAAATATACCACAAGAGCCAAACTTTTAACATACTATCCTCTTTGTATCTCACTCACACAAAGCATTATTATCATGTGCTGTGCTGGTAGGCTGACAATCATGCTTCTCTATCTTATCCAGCCCTTTTGATTAGTTCAGATGGCTTTCTTTTTTCCATGTCACTTGGTCAGTCCACTGAGATACTGTTCTTTTGGCCTTCTTCCTCTCTTACTTTTCCCCTTTAAATTTACCAATCATTAGTAGGTTCTCCAACTTCTGTCTTCTCATGACATGTCCAAGAAATTTTAATTGTCCTTTTCTTATCATTTTAACTTGATTTAACTGTTCTGAAACTTCTTTAAGGACCTCTTTGTTTGTTTTTCTATTTGTCCAGGGTAATTTTTTCCATCTTTCTTCAAATCACACAATGCTTAACTCAAATAATAAATAATTCATAAGTTTTGTGCATCTCTCAAAATGCTGAAGTATCTTTGCTTGTTTTCTGCCATACTAAGACAGCTGACTTAAAAAATGACAATTAACACTGCTTATTAACAGACTATTTATTCCTTAGTTAATAACTTTCATTTCTTACTGAATTTTTTGGGATCCTTTAAAAATTTAACGAACAAACCAAACCTGCAACCATCAATTTATATCCATACATCATATGAAAAATCCATTTATTAAGCATTTCTGTTTATAAGGCCTAAGCAAACTATTTAATTGTTTGGTATTTAATAACCAAATTAAATACTTTATTTTTAATCACATACAAACCATGGTTCATGTGCAAAAAACAATCCAACGGGTTAAGAAGAACTTACCGAGCACATTCACATTTACATTTAGGGTTTCACTTCCTTCACTGTTCTTCAGTGCCAGCTGGTATCTGCCAGTGTCATCACGTTTAGCTTTAGCACAGTGTAAGATGGCATGGTCATCAGTAAGCTGGAAAATATAGAAGCAATTCTCTTGCTGGTCAGTGTTTTATATGAATACAATCATGAAAAATGGCTAGAGAATTTTGTAAAAATCTGGTTTTAAACTGAAGCAGAAATGCATACCATGTTGTACCCTCAAACTAGGTGGATGTTTACCAGGTAACTGCATTTTTTATGAGTATTTTTGTCTTCTCACTGTCCTTGACAATGGCATACTGCCAAAATGTTGCTATTTTTATCACAATTTTGTCATTTGTAATTGTTTAATACTTCTTATTGCCGGTTTTTCTTTTTCCTTCTTTTATCTTATTGTAAAACTGAACCATACACCCCTGTCTGTCTCTACTTCACGAGTATCATTTTATTTCAGACATCATCAACTTGTTCATTTTGATAGATGCAATAGGAAAAATTGGCGAACTACTTTGTGAGCCCTATGTGACGTTTAACGGCACGGGAAGGATATAAGATATAAGAATATTATCTGAAGAAGCTACTATATACCACTTCCTTTCAGAATGAGAAAGTAGTTAAAAAATAGAAACATCTTCTGCTTTTTTTTTCTTTTTAGTCATCTTCAGTCACTTAGGATTAGGTGTCTTCAGACCAAAACAAAGTCCAGTCTAATCTAATTATGCACATAATTTGAACAGTTGTATTTTTTGAGTTGATGTTTATTTCCAGTGAATGCAAACACATATATGTGATGGGGTTTTTGTGTAAATATCTTACTTTTCTTTAAAAAAAAACTTGGCTGTGTGAGCAGTTCTATGTTACAGAGCAGATTTTCTCAGTCTTTTTGCTTCTATGGAACCTTTGGACTTTTTTTTTTATCCATGCAGGACCTCTGCATTCAAATATTTACTGTAACTCTTTTTTTTCACTTCACATGGTTCCAGTCTCCTCCTATCACAGCAATCTCCTCTTCACAATACACCATACATATACCAATTCTAATAAATTCACTAATGGCTACTACAGGCAGAAAGGAAAAAAAAACTGTTTTCCCCTTTAATTTATCCAACAGGCCACTGCCAAAAAAAGAAGAATAATAGATCTAAATGTTAATCAAACATGGCTTATGGCATCTGGTATTTCTTTTTTCTTGTATAGAACTAAAATGACTTTTTTAACCAGCCTGCATCAGACAAAAATAAAATCATGTAGCTAAGCTCTGGCATTCCTTGAGAAGTACCTAGGAGGGATATTTCAGTCACAGTCTTGAGGAAACCCTTGCAAGATCCATTGTGGAACCTGAGTTAAAGAATTCTGCTCCAGAGACTAAACATCCAGTCTCACTATATCCAAAAGATCAGTGACAGGTATGATGCTATTTGTGTAATACAAATTTATGAAAAAAATTCCATTCACCTGCTGGGATTTGAACCAAGGAGTCTATGTACCCAACCTCCTCCCTTCTCCCCAAACTTTATATATACGGTGTCTCTGTAGTCAGGACTTTTCTATATTGCTTCTGCTGCCTGTTCTAGTAGCCAGTGTAAGTTGCATGTACTTGTTATTCTTCTTGCTCTTTGATTATGGATTAATCACTTCAATCACATTTGCAATGTATTTAATTCTTTCTGAATGAAGGAGAATAATATCAAAAAAAGTAAATACATTCAAGTAGGTTAAAATGAACTTACTGTCATTGTGACCCTTGGTGCATCAGAGACATCATTACCACCCAGAGTCCACTTAGCTGTAGGCTTAGGAGTACCAGTGTAAGGCACTTTAATGGTGAACTCTTGGCCTGCCTTCACGTTGATGTCCTTTACCCCTGTTGCATCAAGCTTTGGCTTCTCTACATAACACATAGAGAATACATGCCTCTGCTATAATCCTGAATGCAACATCATACATTATGCTTAAAAAACCATGATTGTATGTAACTCAGCTTTACAGTGTTACACTAAACAATTGGTTCCAGTAATGAAAATAGATGAGTGAATGGTTCAGTTTTACAAAAAGATAGAAAGAGTGAGGAAAGTGGGCAGAAGCAAGAACAGCAGAAAGCAAGATGAGTACATAAAATGAAGGACATACAACAATCCAATATTTCAGAAAATGTCTTTTCAAGGATCATATACAAAAACAACACAACAGATAAAAACATGAAAAATGGATGAAAAATATAGTACAACATTTCTCATCCAATCACTGGCTTTCATTTTGTGCTCTACTTCATCTACCTGGGCACTTTTCATGCTGGACTTTTGTATAAGGAGGGGGCCAAAAGGCTAAGTCCGTATATTTTTTATGTTTTTATCTGCTGTGTTGTTTTTATATGTGATCCTTGAAAAAAAGGTTTTTTTCAAAATATTGGATTGTTGTATGTCCTTCATGTATATGTACCCATCTTGCTTTATGCCACTATTGTTTCTGCCCACTTTCCAGTGTTACACTAATAACTCCGCTATTTATAATATGTTACAATAATAAGTTAAAGAGGAAAAAAATTTTCTGCAAGATCTGAAGTTAAAAAAAGAAGAAAAAAGATCAATATTTTTCATGACTGTACACCATGCCTGTATGTGTTAGCAATTATGCATCTACATTCTGTGCATAGCCTAGTTTCCAATTAGTTTACCTGCACTCCTTTACTCCTATCATCAGCTCATTCAGATATTTTTTTCTCTTCACCTTTCTCTCTTTCACTTTTTCCTTAGAGTTTTTCAATAACTGTCGGATTTCTGGCTTCTTTCTTTTCATGACTTATCTAAAGAGTTTGATCAACTTCTTTTTGAATAACATTTGAAGCAACAGGCACACAAATCTTTGAAAACAGAATTTTCAGAGATCCTAAATCACAAGAATGCAAAATTAGGAATAATACACGTGCTATTTCAATCTCCACTTATAAACTACCATTATGAAAAATGAGACTGAGATGGCTCAGACACTTGGAGAGGATGGATGAGAATAGACAGGCAAAACAAACTTATACAGAAGTGATAAATGCAGACAGACCAAGATGCAGACCAAGACAACAGAGGCATGACAACCTGAAAGAAGATATATGAGTCCTTGGAGTGGACAAATAGCAGAAGAAGACTAAGAACAAAAAAGGAGAGGAGACAATCCTTGTCTGCAGCAATGAGCCACAAAAGCTCAGAAATCTCAATGAATGAACTAAGAGGCATAATAATTTATTGATGGCTTTACTGGATAGAAATGTTTAAGGGAAAGGTGCAGGTGGGCAAAAATGGTACATTTGGGTGCACAACATCAAAGGATAGAGAGGATGCATCTACACCATGAAAGCAAGAGGCACATGAGCTAGGGACCCATTGCAGTCATCTTTCCCCTGGGAAGAATGCATATGATTATTCATGTGATACTGGAGATACACTCAAAGAAATCTATAATGTGTTTGAGAGTGGTATGGAACAAAGATGCTGAAAAATGTGAAGACTGACAGTAAAGTTATCAGTTAAAATTTCTTGTTGAGATGGGTGGATAATGCCGGCCTTTTTAAAATGTCAGTAAACAGCAATGATTGACTGATATCTTAAAAACTCTTTTTCAATACTGGTAGAATCAGTCATGAGAGATACTGTTCAGCAAAGTGATGCTCTGCAAGTTCCATAAACTGCAAACTTCTTAAAAATCAATTTTTAAGGAAAATATCACCGTTAATAAATATCTGACAGAATCTTGAGGACACAGAAGAAAATCTATAGAGACATCTTAATAAAAGATAAGACAACAGATTAACATACAAATTTCACCTTGGACTCACCTAATGAGAAAGAATTTGATTTCATAAAGCCTTAAAGAAAATAATTCTTAATGGGATAAAGAATTAAAAATACAGAGAAAAATTGGCGTGGTTAAACAATGAGCAATGTTCTAGTCACAAACATGACAAAAAGAAAGAAGAAAATAGACTGACAGTCACATAATACCTGGCTGATCCTCTATCTTGACGGCATTTGTAGGTTTGCTAGGTTCACCAGAACCTGCAGCATTTTCAGCTCGGACACGAAACTGGTACTCTTCTCCTTCTCCCAGATTTGGTATTGTCGCAGTCAGCTGACTGGCAGGCAAGGTAGCACACTCCATCCAATCCTCGCCTTTCTTCTTCTTCTCAACCACATACCCAGTAAGTTTGCTTCCACCATCACTGGAAGGTTTGGCCCAGGACAGAGTAACAGAGTTCTTGGTAATCTTGTCCAGATTTGGTACATTTGGTGCACCAGCAGGAACTATATTTGCAGCACAAAAAGATGTATACAAGATAATATGTCATAAGAAAGCCTTGCATAAACATTTATTCAATTACAGTTGTATCTATCTTGCATAAATATTTTTTCAGTTATTACTGCATCATGTGTGTAAAAACAATTAGTATTGTACTGAGCTGGTATAAACATTTTGGAACCATTTTTGCTGTCGCAGATAAAAATTATCCTTAATCAATAAAAATATTTATTCATGTGACATGTCCTTTCCAGAACACTGTCCCTCTCCCTGAATGCAATACGATCTAGTGCAAGTTGACCAGCATCTCACAATGACACATTCAGACTTTCCCTGAAGTCCTGAGTCCACCTGCAGCGAGGTCGTCCTTTTTCTCTTTTGCCAGGCACTATGCCTTCTATAATCAGCCTCTCCAAGCTCCCATATCTCTTGATGTGGCCGAAGTATCTCAGCTTTCTAATTTTTATGGTGTTAACCAGCCAGTTTTCTGTGACACTTAATCCCATTCTTACATCTTATATCCTTCCTGTGCCATTAAATGTCACATAGGGCTTGCAAGGTAGTTTGCCAATTTGTTCCTGTTTTCGACTAGCTTTTTTTATACCTATTAATTTGGCCTCGCTTAACAATGTGCTCTTTAGAGTTTCCCATTAGTATCTCTTTATTTGATTTTCATTCTATCCATGATATTCTAAGTGCCCTTCTGTAAGAAAATAATATCAAATTAGGTGCAAACTAAGCAATGACAGCTGCTAGAATAAGTCATTACATTGGAAGCAGCAGAAATCTGCTTTATTATAAGAATGTTGTGAATCCAATGCACAGCAAAAATAACTAATGAAGAATGTATGAGAAGAGCTGGAGAGACAAAAAATCTTGTCAAAAAGATAAGAGAGAGACAATGTACTTTCATAGGACATGCAGTGAGAAGAGGGGGCATTGAAAATATTATAACAACAGGAAAAATAGAAGGAAGAAGATCAAGAGGAAGACCAAGAGAAATGATACTGGACAGTCTGATGGGATGGTGTGAGAGGAGATCACCAACTGAGCTGATGGCCTGCATGAAGGATCGTGTACTCTGGAGAAGCATAATAGCCAATGCCAGTTGGCACGGACCTGATGATGATGATGATGGTTAGAATGTCATACATTACAAATATTACAACATGCAGAATATCTCATAGCATAAGAATGCACCAGTTAAGGAATGTGATATTTTAATAACTGTCTTTTTTTTGTTGAAATTAGATTTTTTTAAAAAATCATATTTTTCTTCATATTTTTTATATTATTGATGACAAATTAAAGCAATGATGGAAGCCTTAAAAGAAAATAAAGTACTCACAAATAGGATCTCTGGCAACATGTTTTGGAGTGGGCTTGCTTGGCTTGCCAGGACCACCATCATTGACAGCTGCAACTCGAAACTCATATTCAGTTCCTGCATTCAACTTCAAAACACTGAATGATGTTTCTGGCACTGGATATATTGAGGCTTTTGTCCAGTCTTTGCCCTTTTCTTTCTTTTCAACAATGTAACCTGAAATAAGAATTAAATTTTTTTTTAAAATGCTAAGAGTTATTTTTTACTATGCTGTTTACCAGGTCAAAAGAATGAAAAAAGCAACTAGGCAACTGTTCAATGTGGTCTTCTTCTTCTGTATGAGATTATGATTATTAGAAAATGTTTTTTCTCCATTTCTGGCCCATCATAACAGTGTTTATATATACATGCTAGCTTTCTTAGTATATATAAAACATTGTTTTATTCTCTCTTGTATCTCGGTTTCTCTTTCAGAAAGATTATCATACAGTTTGTATTTATTTTCATTTCTTTCATGTCATTATCTCTTTTATTTAATGAGGTTTTTTCGTTACTTTTTTTTCCCAATAACACCCTGGTATTTTACTTTGTCTTTGTATCTGTAATCTTCCATACTTTAGAACTGTTTCATTTAATGCACAAATTTGCTCTTCTTCTTTGAGCAGCTGGTGAATTCAACAACTTTCTGACCCACTGAGGCTCACTGCTGCAGACAAGACACATCTACATTCCTCTCTGTTCCTGATCTAGCTAATCATTAATTTCAAGAATGTTTATGTTGTTTTCCAGGTTGTCTCCCATTTGTTATCTAGGTCTACCCCTTGCTCTATCCCCTTTCATCACTTCTATATAGGCCATCGCTGTTTGTCTATCCTCTATTCTCTAAGTACCTGAGCCACCTCAGTCTGCTGTTTTTCATAATGGCTGCTTTAAGCAGAGAGTTAACAATGTGTGCTA
Source organism: Achatina immaculata (assembly GCA_009760885.1). Classification (NCBI taxonomy): domain Eukaryota; kingdom Metazoa; phylum Mollusca; class Gastropoda; order Stylommatophora; family Achatinidae; genus Lissachatina; species Lissachatina immaculata. The sequence continues at coordinate 6,382,189 of CM019718.1, forward strand.
TAAGAAGAGAGTTAAACAATGTGTAGATTTCTTTGTTATCTCTTATCTTCCACTGTTGTGTTACAGGGTCTCTTACCAGTCCATAAATTCTCAGGATTACACCAGTCTCTGTTGCTTTTAAAAACTGTGATTAAGAGATAAATTTCTTTATCTCTGTTAGACAGGTCAGTTTTAAATTTAGGATGTATTACCTCAGTTAGGAACTGATTCTATGATTTTTAGTATTTGTAACAATCTGAGATTATTGTGGATTAGTCTTTCTGTTCTTATGTTGAATTTAGGCATACCTTTTCATGGCTAAGTCAAGTAAGTTATCAATGATCATTATTCATTTATGTGATAAAAATCAAACAATGGCAATAGCATGTACAAAAATAGAAAAAAAAGTTACTGTTTATAATTATTCAATCATCTGATAAAAATAGATCACAAAAAGATAACAAAAAGTCATAGTTAACTATGAGAGGTGACTGATAAGTTCTCGGCATAAGGTACAACGGATTAATTGTGGACAACTTTTTTGGGTTATTTCTCAACAAAGTCCTCTTGCAAGTTTATGCACCTAGTCCAGCTATCCTGGAGCATATGGATCCCATCCTTGTAAAAGTCAGCATCTTGTGCCAGTAGAAAGTGGTCTACAGCATGAATGATGTCATCATCTGAAGCAAATTTGCTACCACCGAGCTCCTTTCGAGTTTGGTAAATGGGTAATAGTCTGAAGGGGCCAAATCTGGGGAATAAGGGGGATGTTCAAGAAGCTGGAAGCTGCATTCATAGATGGCGGCCATTGCTACCGCCAACTTGTGAACTGGAGCATTGTCTTGATGAAAGAGGACTCCTCTTATCAATTTCCCTCCACACTTTTCCTTCAATTTGACCTGCAGTTGTTTCACAAGATTAGTATAACAGGCCCCGGTGACTGTTCTGCCCTTTTAAAGATAGTCTACCAATAGCACACCTTCTGAATCCCAAAAGATGGAAGCCATCACTTTGCCTGCAGACAGAACCACCCTTGCTTTCTTTGGAAGTGGGGATCCATGATGTTTCCACTGCTTTGACTGTTCTTTGGTTTCTGGTTGAAAATGATGAAACCAAGTCTCATCCATAGTCACAAATTGCTGAAGAAACTTTTCAAGATCTGTGATCTTGACATGTTGAGATGCTGTCATTTGTGACAGCTCCAAGAAGTTTTAGGACCAGTTGAATAGTGACCTTTGTCATTTGAAGATCATTTTGAATAAAGGCATGAACACGTTCCTCGGAGATGCCCAACTCAGTAGCAATGTACTACTCAGTTAGTCGTCAATCCTCCATTATCATGTCATGGATTCTGCCAGTGGTTTCATCGGTGGTTACCGTTCTTGGTCTTCCTGGATGGGAATCATCTTCCAGACTCTCCCTTCCATGTTTGAACTGAACTGCCCATTTCTTCACTGTGCTGTAAGAAGGGGCACTCTACCCTAGAGTCTCTTCTATATCCTCTTGGATCTCCTCCGATGATAAGCCCTTGATGCAGAGGTAGTGAATGACTGCTCGACGAGAAATTTTCTCAATTTTCTCAATTTCTGCCACCCCTTACCACTTCAGTAGCCTGTAAAAAAACACTGGTTGCAGTTAATTTCTTGTGTTGTTTAATCTTAAATTAACCTGATCTACAAGTGCACATAATATCAACTGTGCATTTCAAGTATTTGTGCCTTATGCCAAGAACTTATCAATCACCCCTCGTATGTTGATAATTTGATACATTTATTACTGTATAGTTACTGCATACAGTCCAACAGTATATGATAGGTTGTAAGTAATGACAAAATGTTTGTAGACTACCTATTTATAAGTAAACAAAGAGAATGATAGATCTGAGCAAAATAAATGAAATTTCAAGTAAAATTAAGGAAATTTTATACGACACTGTAAGAAAACAAAACACAGAAATTTTGGAAGACATTATGTAATGGACTATAAGGACTTTCATGAAGACAGAACGAGGGAAAACCTAATATTAAATTTTAAATATCACTGCAAACAGAAATATAGGTATTTATATAATTCATACATTTCACGCAAGATATTAAAAAAACAAGATACATACCTTTGATTGGATTGCCACCATCGCTCAATGGTTCTTTCCAGTTTAACGTGACTGATGAACGATCATACTTGGAGATTTCTAGGTCTCTTGGAGCATCAGGGGTATCTGTGGGATTTTTGTGGATATGTTTTTCATTTTTATGTTTTCTTGGATGTGTTATTATGGTAATAGTTAGTTTGGAAGGACTATCATCCATACAAACCGGACACACTCATAAGTGCTCAGATCTTCTATTCAGTGTCTCCTTCAGTGTAAAATAACTGATTATACCCACTGTTGCTATGATAAATTAGCTTTGTATATTTATAATTCATTATTTATTCTGAATTATGCAGCCTTATTTTAAATTTTATAATTATATGGTGCAAAAAAAAATAATAGTGCTATTTTTACACAGAGATACATTCTAAGTATAGTTTTTGTGGAAAAGGCAAAAACATCTCAGTGCAAAATTCACTGCACATTATTAAATACTAATAAAATGATCAGACTTGTATCAGTATATTAATGCATCAGATGAAGGCACTGTCATGGTTAGGCTGACTCTTTAAGACAAGGCAGCAGTTGTAGACCCTTGTCATTGTGCTCCATTCAATGTGGGTGCAAAAATGAGTACCTGACACATTTGTGTTAAATAAACTGCCTCTGAAACTGAGGAACCCTGCCCTGTAAGGTGAACTATTTCAGAGTACACTGTACTTGAAGGAATACATGTTCGAATATCCATATGAATACTAAGAATTGAACTGGAGCTAATAAGTTGACAAAAAAAAAAAATGGAAAAATGAATCAAGAAAACAATATTTTTATGATACTCTTAGTTAGATAAATATAAAATTCATAAAATTAAATCATAAACAATGTTATCTGATACATACACTAAGCATTAGCAGTCTTCTATTCAACTTACCAAATGGATTCTTGGCTGTTATCTTCTGGCTTTCCAGTGGCTCGCCAGTACCATAAATGTTTTCAGCTTTGACCCTGAATTTGTAGTTCTTGCCCTCCTTGAGTCCTTTTGCAGTTATTGACTCCTTATTGACAACACCTGGAACCTTCTCCCAATAATTGGAACCTTCCTCGCACTTCTCAACAACGTATCCTACAAAAAAAGAAAAAGAAGTGCACATGTTGTACAGCAACACCACTTATAAATAGAATCTCCATAAGTAATATTTTAATTCAGTGTATTCATAAAACAGAAAATATGGGAAAACCAAACATCAGAAACTTAGACTGCCAAGAAAATCCTAAACCAGTGTTTCCCAATCTTTTTTTGGATCATGCTCCACCTCAATGCCTCAATGATTTTTGTGGCTCCCCACCCTACCACCACAGCATAGTAGTCAACCAAGTTCTGGCAAAGTATAATGTAAACAATATAAATATATTCTGACTGCCCCCAAATTATTCAAATTGCATTCAAGAGTTATAAGCACAAAAACCAAGTTAAGATTATTCAATTCAAATGTAATATCCACCCTCATTTATGCATGTGAAAGCTGGAAATCAACTAAAAAAACAGACAACAAATTAGACTCTTTCGAAAACACATGCCTAAGGAAAATACTTGGTATAAAGTGGAATGAATTCAAGAACAACGCAGAGATAAGATAGATGACCAAACAACCTGTCTTGTGTGTGATCAGAAAAAGAAGCTGGACATATGTCAGTCATGTGATGAGAGGAAACAATCAGAGGATTCTCAAACAAGCTATCAAGTGGAACACAACAGGCTGAAGAAAAAGAGGTTGATCATGTGAAACTCTAAAGAGGACATTGTTAAGAGAGGCCAGTTTAGTGGGCATAACACCCCTTGACGAGATTGAAAAACTCACTGAAGACAGGAAATCTTGGCAAACTATCATGCGGGCCCTATGTGACGTTTAGCGGCATGGGAAGGATGTAAGATGTAAGATTCTGATATATAACTCTCTTTTGCTATAGGTCACAAAATGCTTTATCCTTTGCTATGGCGAACAATATTTTTCATCCATGCCTGCAGCAAAGTAGATTCTAACAGGAAATTAAGGCTGCCAAATGAAACTTACACATTTTTTTTCCTTATTTTTTTTAACAAGGATTACTTTTTTTTTATTATTACTTCCTTCACACGGCCTGTATTAAAATTAATAAGAATCAAGTCCTTCTTTGTTTCACTTCTTCCTAAAGTCAATGAAGTGCAACAGTTACTCTGTACACATTAAAGCAAACAGTGAGTGTTACTGATGACCTAGCTAACAAAGTAGTTTTAGGAAGTAAAATGATGTATTCAAAGTGCTTGTAACAGCACAAAACAAGACAAACAGATGTGAAATGTGTAAATGCGTGGATACTATAACACAAATACATGTTTAATGTATATACAAATATATATATATATTTGCTTATAATGATATAAGCACAAAAGAAAGCAAATGAAACCAAACAGATTTGACTCATTTTACCTGTAACCTCTGCACCACCGTTGTCTGTAGGTGGCTTCCATGAGAGCTTACAGCTGTCAGCAGTAACTTCTGTTGCTTCTAAAGGTCCTTCTGGTGCTCCTGGTTTGTCTGAAAACAAGCAATGGTATCTTTTAATATCAACTGTAGTTCACTTTAAACCATCTATAACACTGAAAATTTCAAATTTACTCCCAGCCAAGAGTCCAAATAAATCAGTGCCACAGAATTCTTCATACGCTTTATAAAAACTGAAAATACAAGGGTCATACCAAAAGTGTGAGCAAAAATTTTTAAAACATTAGAATTTATAGACAGAGAAAATGTAAATATATCATCTTAATATGCATCCTTATCTTCACTTTTCAACATAATCTCCATTTCTTTGCACACATTTTTCCCATCGTTTTGCAAGTTTGAAAATACCCTCCCGGTAGAATTCTGTTCCAGCTGACCGAAGGCACAGACACACTGATCCTGGACATTTTCTCCTGTGTTGTAGTGATGGCCTCGCATTTGTTCTTTCACAAAACTGAAAAGATGGTAATCACTGGGTGCCAGGTTAGGGTTATAGGCAGGGTGTGGAAGAAATTCTCAACATATTTTTTGAATTTCCTCAGTTAAGTGATGGTTTTTCTCACATCTTTGTGATCTTCAGTCAACAAACATGGGACCCAGCAGGCACAAACTTTTCTACAGCCTAGGGTTTCAATCATTTCCTGTACTACTTTGTATCCTATTCCAAGATTTACAGTGATTTCAGATACCGTGACACATCTGTCTTGTTTAATGATGTCGTCAACACTTTCCAAGTTGAGTTCAGTGGAGGCAGTTTGAGGGCAACCACTGTGAGGCATATCTTGGATGCTCATGTTTCCATCTTTAAAATGTTTCATTCACATCCTAACACTGCTAGCAACCATACACACATCTCCATAAGTAAGTTGAAGTCTTTGATGAATTTCAGCAGCAGGGATTTCCTCTTTAACAAGGAACTCAATAACAGCATGTTGACGAAATGAAACTTCAGCACCCGCCATTCTGTTTCTGCTCCGCGTGGTCAGTGGCACATGATGGTGACGTCATATGAGCTCTACATGAAGTGCAAAAGGATGCAGTTAAGGTGATACATTTATATTCTCTCTATCTATAAATTCTGATTTTTAAACAATTTTTGCTCACGACCTTCGGTATGACCCTCATACATGCAAATATACTCACGGAAAAAAGTAAGTGTGTAATGCTTTAAAAAGCAAAATGAACGTGCTCAGGTGATGACTGAAATAAAATTTGGCACACATTATGTTTGATTATCCAATAACAGATAAAATGATAACTTTCAGGCCAGTCACATGTCACAAAAAAGTGAAAAAAAACCTCACCTAATGTGGCTCACCACCCCAAGAAAAGAAAATCAGGGTTTCAAAATTATGTGTGTCCTCCTCTGGCAGTTATCACTGCTTGACACCGCCTTCTCATTGAACCAATGACAAGTTGTATCAACTGTTGAGGCATGTTATTCCATTCTTCTTGCAACGCTTGGGCTAATTCTTGGTGGTTTCCAGGACGACTGTGTCGTCTTCTCAACCTGCGGTCCAGTTCATCCCAAATGTGCTCAACAGGTGATAGGTCCAGTGAAACTGCTGGCCATGGCAAGACAGTAATCTGGTGCTGCTGAAAGTGGTCCCTGACCAACGTGCGACACGTGGACGATCGTTAACCTGCTGCAGTATCACGCCTTGTCCATTAGCATCCAGAAAAGTCATTATGTGGCATGTAATGATTTTGTCCCTATATCGTAAACCTGTAAGGTTGCCACTGAGGAAGACTAGGTTTGTTTGGCCAGCATAGGAAATTCCTCTCCAAACCATTACACTGCCTCTTCTTCTCCTATCTACCTCTAGCACACAGTTATTCGCAAAGCGTTCTCCTCTTCACCTGTACACTAAAGCACGCCCATCATGGCCTTGCAGACAGAATCTGGACTTATCAGTGAATAGGATCCGTCTCCATTGATGATAAGGCCATGCCACATGGTGCCTGACCCAGTTCAAGCGGGTTTGTCTGTGGCGAACTGTCAGTACTGGTCTAACTGTAGGCCTATGAGGTAAGAGATTTACCTCTCTGAGTCTGTTCCTCACTGTCCTGCCCGACACACGTCTTACACCTGGAATGTTGCAGGCAGTCCATGTTGCCTGGAGAAACCTGTTACAAAGGTGCATGAGGTGGATGTAGCAGTCTTGTGCAAGGGTGGTAACTCGTGGTCTGCCGCTTCTATGGCGGTAAGCAACGGAACCATTCTGGTTAAAACGACTTTGAAGGCGTGATATTGTGTTTCTGTGAACATTAAAATATTGAGATACTGCTGCTACTGTTGATCCAGCAATTAACATCCCAACAGCTATTTCTCCCTGATGTTCATTCAATCTTGGCATGATGAAAAAAGATGTTTATGTTGGAATTCCACTACTTCTTTTTTCAACGATTATGTGAAGAGATCTCTGAGAACAGAATTACACACTTACCCTCATTTTATCCGTGGTCAGTAACCAATCATGGATCACGCACATGATTTCACTGGAGCTGTGGTTATCTCCCCATGAATAGTGCGATCAACTTTGTGCAGCATGGGGAAGTAGACAACACTCAGACAAAAATTTGTGCCAAATTTGATTTCATTTCACTCATGACAATATAATTGGTGCGCTTGACACCACTCCACACTTACTTTTTTCCATGAGTATACATTTAATAAAATAAAAGGTAGAAATTACCACAGGCATCACTTACAGTAAACTCAAATCATCATAAATATCAAAGATACATTTATAGTGAACATGAGCTCACTTACATCACCAGTTCTTGTGACAGAAGCCACTCAAAAATCAGGTGTTCAATGCATTCATTTAGTCCTGCTACAGACTGGTCACATAAAAGAAAAAGCGAAAATATTCAAATACAAATCCTACATGAGATCAGACCTTCTCACCTAGAACAACGACAGAAACCTCTGCAGTGTCTTCACCATGTAAGTTGGCAACTTTGATCTGGTATTTGCCTGTGTCCCCTCTCTCTGCTCTGGGTACATGGAGTTTGGCCTCCTTATCGTTATTTGTAACTTCAGCCTTCAGATGGGTAGAATATGCAGTATTAAAATTCTCTCTTCGTTTGTTTTTTTTAAAATTTGTTCAAAGATATGGTAACCTTTTTACTCCAATTTTAAAAAAGCTGAAAACCAGCAATCAGATTTTGTTCAATAGCCTCAATTGTTGATTTTCTTGTATTTTAATTTTTTAAAAATATTCCTTGATGTTCTCATTGCCATATGAAAACTTATTAAAGATAATTAAATACACAATGACAAAAATGTATTTATAATACATAAGTCATTTGTCTGAGAGCTTCAACTCAAAATTATCTAAAACTATCTATCTAAGGTATCTCTGATGAATTATAGGAAAGTGTATTTTTCAACAACTAAAAAACATAATTTTTCAAAGTACATGAAGATGATATCCCAGCACTATTTCATAATCCACTGATCACAAAGGGTTATGGCTGCTATTGTAAGAATGAATTTTGAAATATTCACTTAATTGCATTTACTTACTCGGCCGCCCAAGGGTTTCCCATTTTTCTGCCACTCAACAGTTGGGTCTGGAGCTCCACTAATTCCCAGACTGATATTGATAGGTTCTCCAGCTCTAACACGAATCTCCTTGGCTCCAAACAGGTTGTCCAAATTCACTTTAGGTGCTTCTGCTCAAACCAAATTTATACAGAATACAGTAATAGCTTGGTTATCACCTACACAAAGGAAATCAAAGGAGGCAGAAAACTGATTTAGTCAACACACAAATCATATTTACTCTGACTCTTAAACAAAGTACTGTTCTCAAGATATTTATTTCTTATGAATAACATTTTAGACAATTCGATGTGTTAATGATACTGCAAAAAGTAGTGCAAGTATATGAAAGTATACTCTCCATATCACTCTATCCTACAATCTCCATATTAAAAAAAATATGTAAATATGTACGGAGCACTCACCTTTGGCTGGCTTGGCAATGATGGGTACAGATGTTGCACTTGGTTCAGATGAGCCTGCTTCATTCAAAGCATACACTCTGTACTCATATTCCTTACCCTCCTGGACTTTCTCATCTTTAAATTTGGGTTCCTAAAGATTATACAGTTAGCAATGTTAATGTTTTCAAGGAGGAAAGCTCCTTCTGTTCCAAATCCTGGCTTCTTTCATTTCTTATCTGGTCTTTCTGCTTCCTGCAAAACTGCATCATACACTTTTATCCATCTCCACCTTATGGTTATTTTGATATACTATTTTAATAATGAGGATGAGAAAGCAGAACTTGTTATAATAAGTATGATAAGTATATATTATAATAAGTTCACTAATTATATGTAATATTAGAAATTAAAATCCACACTTTCATATTACATGGACATATTCTTTGTGGCTGATACTTAAAACAGAATTTCTGTAATATTAGAAACTAAATTCCGAATTCTGATGTTACTTACTTAGATGTATTCTTTGTGGCTGATCTTGAAAATGCATATACGAGGGGAAGTCACTAAGTAATTTGCAAATGCCTGTTACAAAAAAACTAAATGCGACAGTAATTTTAAAACTTTTAATTTTTGAACCTACACTATTCCCCTATTTCTCAACGTAATCACCACCAACACTGATACATTTGTCCCATCATGTAATCAGTGATGCAATACCCATGGCGTAAAAATCGGGAGTCCGATTTATGAACCATTTTTTTACTTCTGTTTCCACCTCTTCATCACTTGAGAATCTTCTCCCGCCAAGGTGCTTTTTCAATGGACCAAACAGGTGAAAATCACTTGGAGCTAAGTCAGGACTATAGAGTGGATGTTCAAGAACTTCACAACCCAACTGGCTAATTTTCTCTTGGGTTAACCAAGCCGTATGTGGTCTGGCATTGTCATGAAAGAGAAGCACACCTCTAGTCAGCAGACCAGGACGTTTTCTTCGAATTGCATCCTGTAGCATCAACAGAACTTCACAGTACGATACAGAATTCACATTGTCACCATACTTCTGGAACTTGATTAACAACACTTCCTGATATTTACATGTTGCACGGTCGCTTCTGTTGCAGTCTGAACAGGATGGCCAAGTTGGACTTTGTCAACAATTTTGGTGCGTCCCTGAGAAAATTCTTTTACCCAGTTATAGACCGCTTTACGTATAAACACTTTTCAGCATAAACTGTAATCATTTCCTTATGAATGTCCTCAACTGAATGTCCTTTAGCCCTAAAAAATCACACTACACTTCTCTGTTCTTCTTTGGTACACACTAACAGTTGGGTAGCCATTTTGTTATTGCTTTGCGCATGCACGCGTAACTCCCAGCGCCCCCTACATACAACTATTATAAAGTTGGATGATGGTACTATCTAAGGACATATTTAAATACTACCGATAACTGCCACTGATAAAATATTTCAATTTGTGAGTTATTTAGTGACTTCCCCTTGTAATAATAAAAAGAATTCTATCCTAGACAACAGAATTTAGTTGTTCAGGAAATCAATGAGGATTAAATTTATCTAGGACAACCAAATGAAAATGCACTTCTTCAGGAAAATTCTATTACACTTGCTTTGAAAGAAATGAAAATCAACAAACAAACAAAAATGAAACTCACCCTGACTGGAACCTTGTTGAGTTTAATCCATCTGTTTGTTTTCGGTTCTTTCCTCTCGATCTCATAACCAGTGATAGGAGCTCCACCATCTCTTGTTGGTGGCTCCCATTTAATCTCAATGAATGTTCGGTCACGATCTTGTACTTCAGGCTTGCCAGGTGGTCCTGGCTCATCTGTATGTAGAAAATAAGAAAAAAAAAGTTAAGGTACGTCGAATGGTAGGTTAAATCAATAATGGAAATTATGTAATAGAATGATTTTACTTTAGTCATAAAGACAAACAAACAGGTGGTAACAGATCACTAGATATAGACATATATATATATATAGATATAAAGTTTTTTTTATTTATTCTTGTTCTAATCTCTCACAGCAACTGTGAAATCCTTGTCCTCTGCTGGTGACATAATGACAATACTGAAACAAAGAGCACTGTGTCAGACAGGAGACGATTACGATGACTTGCTTTAGTACCTGGAGTGGGCCAAGAGAAGAGCTCCACAGCAGATTACACTACACTAGAGACCACAGCAAGCCCTATCCCATTAGCCAGGCAGTGCCTGGTACTAGAAGTTCACAAACAGGAAGTTAGAATCTTCACACACTCAGGTGTAACAGCCATAATATGCTACCACTCTTGCCTGTCCTTTGCAAAATAAGCTAAATATGAATACAATTTGTAAGTTTCAACTCTTGGAACTTCTTTTCTGAAGCAGAAAATGATATACAAGTTAGTTTGACATTCTTCTACAAAATCTGTTTTCTTTCTAGCCCATTCCTGTTTTTTCCTTTAAAATGAGGATGCTCCAATTTATTCATAGCTTCATTTAATATGTTTCACTAAAATTTGTTTTTAACCACTGTATTCTGACAATACGGGGCCGGCTAGCGTAGTGGTTAGAGCACTCGTCTAGCAACCAAATGGTCGAGGGTTCGAATCCCCAGCTGAGCGGGATTTTTTCCCCGACCAATACGGCCCTGAGGTCGACCCAGCCTCGTAAAATGGGTACCAGAGAAAATCTGGGAAGTAAAGGCAGCAAGGAAAGGAACTGGTCACCCTACCTCACACGCTGATGACCCAGCATAATGAGGTCTCTAACGCTTCACCCCCTACGGCATTTGAAATGCTATGGGACTATCTTTACTTTTTTTTTATTCTGACAATGAATGAAATGTGTAAAATGAACTGTAATGACAAATAATTAGCTGAAATTATATTGAAGCATTTAGAAACAACGGAATATTGAAGCATACAGAAATAGCAGCATACTGAAGCATATGAAACAGGAGCATAAATTACTCACCAAATGGCTTTTTGGCTATGATTGGGTTCTCCAGTTCAAGAGGAGCACTGTCGCCATTAGGACTCTCAGCAATGACCCTGAACTTGTATTCATGGCCTTCCTGTAGTTTTGGTACAACACACTTATTGCCCTGTACAGTAGCAACTTTTTCCCACTTGCCTTTGGATGTGTCAAATTTCTCAACACGGTAGCCGCTGTAGTAAAAGTCAAAATATTATTTTCCTTATAGTTATTTTTGTACTTGAAACTGAACTTTACTTCTTACTCTCAAAAATATAAAATGTTAGACTTTTCTACAGTTCAGACTCTTACAGTGAGAAGACTCTGTCCCAATGCATTTATTACTGTATCTCAATCATCCTATGTCCAGCTGCGTCAGCTGAAGCATTATCAAGACAGGCATAAGCCCAATTTCTCATTGTGAAAAGCCAGAGCTATAACGAATAGTGTGCATAAAACTGTCTTATACAGGATAAAGAATACTTTTCTGTTAAACATTAAATGGTAATCACCAGAACTTAGATGTGAAAAGTGATTTTGTATCATCCTACCCTTTGTCAAGAATGTATAAAATTGGAAAAAAGTAGGAGCAGCTTTATTACTTAACGATTACAAAGTTGTGACGTTTCGGCGTGAGCCTTAATCATACAAAAACATACAGGACGAAGAAATAGGGAGAGGAGATAAAGTATAGATTTACATGAATACTGTAAAAAAAAAAAAAAAGGTACTTAGCTGTAAATTGCAAGGTGTGGCTTGTCTGGCGGTGTGTGTCAGGAATGGATCTGGTAGGACGTGGAAATTGTTTAAATAGAGACCTGTGACATGTGGTCGGTGGGTTGTAACTGGGAGTGGTGGATGGGGAACCGGGGAGGGGAGAGAGAGTGACGCACTACTGGCCTAGCTAGGAGAATTTGAAACAGGTGATTGGGGAAGAGGTGTTGCAGAGAAGAGGGGTTGCTGAGAAAATAGCGGGGTTGCAGAGTGATGCTGTGAGGAAGTTTGAAAAGTAAAAAGGGGTGGATTTAGTGGAGAGGTACTATAATGATTGAAGAAGATGATGTTACGTGTAACTAAACAGCGAGTTTAACCCATGTGGTTCCAGCGTCCCATAATTTTGAATGCAGCGGTTCTCAAGTGCCAGGCGGCTTGTGTCATCTGCGTGACATTGTTTAATGGCTGTTACCAGAAAATCAGATTTGCCTCTGTGGTTGGGGCCATTGAAATGATTTGGGACTGGTTTCGAAGCATGCTGGGTGATGTCGTACGGATGTTTTTGCATGCGGTCCCCTAATCTGAGGCCAGTCTCACCGATATATGTCATCCTGCATCTTTTGCACACAATGACATATATCACATTGCGTTAAGTAATAAAGCTGCTCCTACTTTTTTCCAATTTTATACATTCTAGTATCACAGCTTTACTGCAGTGTTTAGTGTATAGTTGTGTACTTATACACCAATTATTGTGTTACCCTTTGTCAAATGATTTTTAGATGACTATTTTGTGGTATTTTAATCCTTTTTCAAAGATTTCTTTGTCTAGTGGTCCATTAGAAACAAACACAATATTTACTGAATTAGGGGAATAAATAATCCATTGACATTTGCTGACAATTACAAATGTGTATCTTATTTTCTTTTAACTGATATTATATAGCCATCATAAGGCAAAATAAAAAAATGTTAATCTGTTAAAGGATTATAATCTTGCACTCCAGACAAGTCCAAATGTGCTCTAAACTTCCCTTTCTTAAGAGGATCTCAACATAGTGTGTAAACAGAACTGGCTAGAATCCTGACCAAATGAAAAGAGCAAATACAGGGACATAATCCACTAGTTTCAGTATGTGGATTCACATCAATATCAGTTCAGTGATTCTTGTTCCCACCCAGCATGCAAGACAGTAAACAGAATAAATGCATTAGAAAATAACTTCCTTTAAAGTTATGACCCCATTTTTAAACAATGAAAAGTAAAGGATCGCAGCAATCAGCATGAAACTCTTCTTAGTTCAGCACAAATTCCAGCTCACCCAGCACAACCACGTTGATAACAGCTGAATCAGAGCCGTGCTTGTTAGAAACTGTCAAGATGTACTCTCCAGTGTGTTTTCGTGCACCATCAGTACAGTCCACCGTTGTTTCCTTTGGCTTGTTAATAATCTTGATAACATCACTGACCTCCAGAGGTGCTTCTTCTTGTTTCTGTTCATATATTTAACACTGGATGAAGTTCAGTTTTTGACATTGGTTTTATGAACATAATAATGACGAATTAAATAAAAAAAGCTCTCAACGCTAAAGATGTCAGGATCAATGGAAGTTCTCAATTAAACCAAATGAACAATTAAGGCCAAATGTTTCTGTACTAATTTCTAAAGAACTACTTTGCTATAAACTAAAAAACTGAATGCAAAATTTGTTGCTTTTAAAAATAAAACACTACCATTTAAAAGTGCATTTAAAAAAAAAAAAAGCTGAAGACTCACAAATAACAAGCAGCATTTTGCTGCTGGAAGGAAACTCCATTCTTAATGACAATTTTTCTGGTTTCTGTAATACTTATACATGTAGATTCAAAAATGGTATTGGACAGTATGAATCTCCCCACCCCCACCATAACAGAATCCATTCCTTTTATAAATAAATGTAAATAAATGACTTTCCAACTCTATCAGCAGAAAATAACAAACAGAAATAACCTAAAAGAAACTTTAAATATTATCTCTTAAAGTATATTTCTAGCAGAAAACCTACATCTACAAAACTGATGGTAAAGTTTCTCTGTGGGTTACACAATCCTACCTTAGGTTAAATTTCACGGGAAAGTTTTGAGACTAAAACCTTCCCTGAAAGACGCATTTGTAAAACAAGGAGAAACACACAATCAAGGTTTCATGGTAGCATTGGCAACCACCTCTACCAACATTTTCAACAATTATTCAGACTTCTATTGACACAACAAACAAGAAGCCATAACAAGCTTCATGTAATGAGCAGGGTAAGAAAAACTTTTTTAAAAAAAGCAGTCAACATCTGAGAGCATTCTGATGAAGCATGAAACATACTGATCACAAATTATGTGAATGTAATGTTTCACAGCAAAAAGCATCCGAAATGGACTTTCTGAGAATCCAGAAAGCAACAGAATTTTGTTTTAAAATGAGGGGAAGAACAACAAAAATCCTCTGATTCAAACATTTGTTTTCATGTACATGGTGCTTCATGTTCATGGTGCTTCATCAAAATGTCCTTCAAACAAACACACAGACAATACCTCTGCTGCTAAAGTCAGTCATAAAAGCATTACAACACTGACATTAAGACAGGAGTGAGAGACAATTCATGACAATAACTTGAATAAAGCTCTAATCTTCATCTCGCATAAAATCTATACAAATTTTATCACTTACACATTGATAACTGATATTTTTTTCTAATAAATTTATTTCACTCATAATAATCTTGCTTGACTCATGATATTGTAAATAACGTGTGGCTTTGGAGATTTATACATACTACAGATAATGTAATATGAAAGTAATATAGTTAGATATAATTAAGTGAGAAAGTCTAGGAGGCACCAAATAAATTGCCCATTAGAAGAATTGGCCCAGTCAGCATTCCAAAAAATGAGAAACATCTTGTGCAATAAATCCATATCAATGGAAACAAGATTCCAAGTACTTAAATGTTACATCGAGCCAATTTTGTTTTACCGATGTGAAGCATGGTCCACGAATAAGAGAGAACAGTGAGAAATAGAGGCCATGAAAATGTGGTTCATAAGAAGGATACTGAAGGTACCTTGGACAGCTAAGAAAACCATTGAAGAAATCTTAAGAGAGGCTGGAGTTAAAAGGTAAATTACAACAAAGACCAGAGGCAGACAATACGATTTGTAGGACATTTTCTGAGAAGAGAAAAATTGGAACACACTGTGGCAACTGGAAAAACTGAGGGAAGAAGAGACAGAGGAAGACAGAGAGAGAAGTTACTGGATAGGCTGTCAGTGTGGCTAGGAAGAAAGTTACTGGCGGATCTCATAATCAAGTCTAAAGACAGGGAATTGTGGAGAGAAATGATCACCTACACCACGCAGCACAGCACTTGATTGACTGACTGATTTGATTAGAAGAATTCTAGGAATGCCTTGGATAACTAATCTGGAATTAAAATATCCCAACAGAAATCAACTTCATAATGAACATTTACTGAAAATCTTAAATATGGGATAAATACTTTAGAAGGATTTATCATAAGAATATAAAAGTTCACAAATTTAATGAAGAAAAAAAACATCAATGGAAAGAATAATGCAGATCAATAACGTAAAAAAATAATAATAGTGCAGCAATGTTGTCTGAGAGTCGATGATGTATAAGAGAATGCCACATATATATAAAAAAAAAAAAGAATATTGTATCTTTTCCCCTGGCTTGGCAACCTAAGGAAATGTGTGTGCAATAATCAACTAAAGTTAACAAATTCTGGAAATTATAATTTTCATTTTTGACCTGACTGGTTCCTTTTTTAATAAGTCAGATACAGTCAAAATAATATAAATATTTTTTATGCCTAATATTTTTTTCAAGTATTTATTTTCTTTATTTATTTCCTTTGCTATAACATACAAAACGTACAAACAGGCTGTCGATCAAGACAGATGACTTCATTAACTACTGTAATACGTTTTCTCTCATTCTTATAATAAAACTGTCTTATCAGTGTTACATACATTATTAGATATTAATATTCAGTACTGGCAATAAGCAAAATAAGCCACACATACTTTGGTTAATACTTATACATAAATGTAGATTAACAGGACCATGTGCTCAGACTTTAGCACATATGGGTAGCACAATGAAAACAAGTACACATTAGACATCTACACAAATGTGTGCTACCCCAAGACCATGCCAACACTGGGGCATACAGGTACAAACAATGCTGTGAAAAATACTCACAGAAAATAAAACGAAATGAATGAATGAATAAAATCTGTCAGAATTAACAACCATGTGTGGCTTTATTTTATATCTGCTTGCTCATAAATCACCAGAAATGTTCATTCAGTATTCTATGAGTCACTTCTATATTGCATTTAGCAATCTGTAATGAAGATGAAATTCAGCACCACCCAAAGCTTGCAACTTCAGTGAATTAGATACTTTAGAGAACTATATGAGTGTCACATTACGCTGAAAGAAGCAGCTAACACGTTATATAAGTGAAGGAGTGACTGAGTCAACAGTGAATTAACTTCACATGTTATTACTTCCAGCCAGCATCACACTCTATGTTATCCAGCTGCTCTGAAATCAGTGATTGACTGATCTTAGAGGGTAGCATCAGTGCATTCAGGGCATTCCCACATCTGTTTCACTACCCATTCCAGTAACCAACGGAAGGTGTGTGTACTAATTGTTCCTGTCGCTCACTGATTGTGGGTTCACTGCTTCTACCCACAAAGGCTGCTTATCCCTCCCTTGCCTTGCTTCACTTTGTTCCAGGCAATTATGGATAAACTGCAGGAATGAAGAAATGGAATCAGAGAATAACCCTTACATCCTCTGATATCAAAGAATGTCTGTCTGCAAGACAAGGTGCATCAGATAAATGGTGCTCGTGTCTGATGATGGGGTGAAAAAAAAAACCCAACAAAACTTGCATTATTTTTTACATTATTTTTAAAATTACTGCTACAGAATATCAACTTTCTTCCTAAATATATCATTTTTCAGCTAAGTATTTATATTTCTCATAATCATACTGCTTTTTTTTTACATGATTATATGATCTTTAACACTTTCTTTTGTTGATTAGATGATATTTAAAGCAATAATATTGTTTTTCTGATGTGATTATGTAATAATATATATTATTTTTAGCTTCTGCTGGTTATGTAATATTTAAGTACAAACATAGCATTTTACGTGATTATATTTTATACCAGCTTCAGCTCCTGTTAGATGATTCTTACACCTTAAATCTTACATCCTTCCATATTAGATGATTATGTGACATTTAATGTAAAAATGTAGCTACTGTCTTGTTACAAATAACAAAACTTATTCCCGCTCTTTTACCATCAAGTTTCATTCCGCAGCTTTACAGCAAAGAATCTGTGTAAATTAGACTGTGGTCATGTAAGCATATGTTAGTTATTAATAAACTATACTTTCTTTTGATGTTACGCCAATTAATTTAAATACCATTGAACTCGGTCAGCAAAGCTAAACAACAGCCACTAGCAAAGCTGTAAACAATTTTTCTGGTGGACTGTACATATCTCTAACTATAGAAGCTGGCTCAGCTTAGTTATTGTTGGGTGTAAAATTTAGAATTTTAAAAAAATAAAGAAATAATATAACGGATATTAATGGAGCAAAAAGAATTAGTATGAACTAAAACTAAAGTTAAACATGAAACAACAGCTTTTTTTTTGTTTTAATGTAACCAACTCCTCACTTGTCCTGTTTCCAGATCCTATTGATAAAAACAGCAGTGAAATGAAATGAAATAATTAATTTTATGATGTTTAAATAAAGACAGAAAAAAAAAGAAAAACATAAGCTGCTGATGTGGCTTTGGGGGAAAAACTTATGCTGTAATCATGAAAAGAAAAACTTTTTGAGAAGCATAAATAATTCTAATAGATAAAAGTGTTTGAGACACAAAACAATGACAAAATCTAAAGTTCTTTGAAATATAAAATAATGATAAAACTTTAAACTTGTTTGAGATATAAATTACTGGTAAAATCAAGTAATGCCCAAAATAATAATAACATTTAGAACTGTTTGAGATTCAAATAATGATAAAACCTAAATCTGTCTGAGACACATATATAAATGCTGAAACTTAAAAATGGGATATGTATAATAATGCTAAAACCTAAAAGTGAGACACATATAATAAGGCTAAAACCTAAAAATGAGACACATATATCAATGCTAAAACCTAAAAGTGAAACACATGTAATAATGCTAAAACTTCACAAACATGTCTTTGTTAGTATACTATAAAGCCTAAAGATTATATAAAACACATTAAACATAAAACATAGAGAAGTCTGAAATCCTGTAGAGCTGACATAAATATTTGATATACACATAAAAATGGCACATATAATACTGACTAAAACAGATGTGCATAACTCACAAGAGACATATAATATAAAAGCAACACTCATAAAGTACACATAAAAAATATATATGCCAAAATATAAATACACATATTCACACACTGTCAAAACATATATTGGTTATGACAACTCTACTGGCCAAAACTGATGAACATGTGTTTCTTCATGCACAGACACACACTTATAGGCAACTGAATATACAGGATAAAAATAAACAAAAATAATTTTAGGAATGTTCATGAATATAATAATTATAATAATAGTTTTTTTCATCTTGGAAGACTGTGTGAAGAAGCAGGTAAAATCTGCCATATGTGGAAGTTTCCAAGCATCCTTTAGTTTCACCAGCTCTCTGATGGTTAAGTTAATATTTCACTGGACAAAATCAGCCAAACTGTGTTGCAAAGCCTGGTCTATTTGTGCTAGAACCTTTCATCCTTAGTTTCTGTACTCATTTTCCCTAAAATAATGCTATACCCATATGCTGAGTTGTTCTCCATGATGAGAAATTCTCTTTTGGAAGTTCTTTCAAGTCTTCATATCCAGTAGTTCTTAATCCTCATGGCCAAATGAAAAATCTCTCATCCATATTTCACTAATATCACTGTCTCAGTTCTGATCTACCCAGGGGCCTCTTCCATTCTGAAGACCCCAATATAATATTTGCTTTGAGATATGGTTGCCATCCACTCATGCAATGTCATTTTAATCTTCTGCTGCTTAGTGTTGTTATCATGGATGGAATCATAGCACACATTGAATGTCAGCGTTGGCAACTGCCCTGGCATGTGATGCTCATTATTTTTCAAATCAGATACAATAAATAAGAATATCACTGAAATATTTTCTGCACTCAGAATAAGCACGTGTTATACAGTCAAAATGAACCAAAACAAACTGAATATAAGCCAGTTAAACAGCTGTGATTGCCACATGTGATTATCACATAAATCTTATATGACAAAACAACAATTAACAAATTTTGCTCTATTTATATTTGTTTGCATGTTGCAAATACGAATATTTAATGAGAATATTTAATACTATATTATGCTAATAATGCACTGCAACCCCCATAAGAAAACATAAAGCTAATCCTATCACATTACCTAAAAAACAGAAAAGAAAAAAAGCATAATCACACCAGTCTGACACATGAAAGAGCTACAAACACATAACTGAAGGTCTCTAGATCTACTCACTCTCAGTTTTTTTTTTTTTTTAAACAAATGGAATATCAGACAACTGTTGCTTAATGTTCAGTCAATTCAGTATAAGCAAATGTGCTTCAATTTTCAGATTTAAAAAATATAGTCTAGACTGTTAAGTGTATCATTTTCTTTTTTGTTGTCAAAACAAAAAAACTAAACTTAAACTACTTAAACTAAAACATATAATTTACAATTTCAGGCTATCAAAAAATATCCAAGACCTGCAGTTTTTTTCCCCCTGAATATTGCCTGATATTCCAGAACATTGGGTTCACAAGTTCTGACATTTGAAGAGAAAAACACTTGAACACATCTTGAAGACTGGTAGAAACAAATAATCTCTTGCTACTGGGAATTTCACTCTAAGGGTTTTACTTCTCATTCACTTACCCCTTTAGGACCCTACATGAAGTTAGCATATATATGAGTTATTTATGACTTGCAAAGACATATGTATATGATGTATACTAAACATCCATTTAAAATTTGTACAAATGATAAAAGCATAGAATAGAAGCAAATACAATACAGTCAAAGAGGAAAAGGAGAAACTGGAGGGGGGGGGGGGAAGGCAAAAGACAGGAAAGCTTAGAAAAGCAATAAAAATGCTAATGATAAAGTGAAATAATAATAAAAAGTAGTGGCTGAATGTGTTTAGACAAAACTAAATGATTAAATACACAGTAACAGAAGATCATCATCATCATCATCAGGTGCCGTGCCGACTGGCGTTGGCTATTATGCTTCTCCAGAGTACCCGATCCTTCATGCAGGCCATCAGTTCAGTTGGTGATCTCCTCTCACACCATCCCATCAGACTGTCCAGTATCATTTCTCTTGGTCTTCCTCTTGATCTTCTTCCTTCTATTTTTCCTGTTGTTATAATATTTTCAACGTCCCCTCTTCTCATTGCATGTCCTGTGAAGTACATTGTCTCTCTCTTATCTTTTTGACAAGATTTTTTTGTCTCTCCAGCTCTTTTCATACATTCTTCATTAGTTATTTTTGCTGTCCAGGGGATTCGCAACATAATCACAAAAAAAGATGAGAAGAACAGATATTAAATGAAGAACAAAAATGGCAGCTGACAAAAAAAAAAATATTACGAAAATGAACACAATTACACAAGGCCGTCAGTCAGAGGATATACATAAAGACAGTTTCAGCCAAGAAATGATCAAACTATACTGACACAGAAGTGAAGATAAGTAGTTAAAAATAAAGATTTAAAATGATATGGGTGACAGCAAGAAACAAAATAATGCAAGTGGCCACATCTGAAAATCATTAAAAATAAATGTAGCTTTCCATAAATGCCAGAACAGAAACTGCAGAACAATGGAAGAAACAGACATAGATTAAAAGGACAAGAAAAGAAACAACCAAAATTCAGAAGAAACAAACAGACACAGGAACAATAATGAATCTTTTATTGAGCTAATACTGTGCATATGCCAGTTACTTTTGAATTGTTATGCCACAACTTACTATTTCTTCACATATAATGTCCATTTTATCTGCTTCTTTCTGTTTGCAGTTGTCCCTGTTTTGTCTTATTGTATAGAGTATGCAGAACAATACAGTAGCAAATGGTTGAAAATGAGAATTTGTAGGAAGAAAACTGGTACAAAGCCGACATCATAGAATAAATACAAAGCTGACATAGAATAAATATACACAAATGTGAATAGAGCATGCTTGCCAGCAATAAAATGAAGGTGATGATAATAAAGAGCTGCCTATATCATCTTTTGTCTGTTAAATGGAGAGAATTTCAACTACATATTCTAAATAAACATTACATGTCTTTAAACATCAAATCTGATTAAAAAAATATGGCCAATGGAAGAATTAGAATAATGTTTAAAAATATATCACAATGGTGCTTTATAACAGTATCAGCTGAAGGAAACATGGGAGGCCCAGTAAACATAGGACAATCTAGTATCACAGTGCAATAATATTAAATAAATCTTGACATAAGTCAAACTCTTATTCAAACTTTATTTTCTCTCTCTCTCTCTCTCTCTCTCTCTCTCACACACACACGCACACGCACACATATATAAAAATATAAATTGGTATAAATTAAATTCTTTGTAGAAGAAACACAGTGAAGAATAAAGAAACACACAAAATCATACCAAATTTTTTAAGGTCCATGAAACTTGTGGATTTGGTTCTCCAATGAAGCTGATTGGGCCAAGAGAGAATTTCTGTCCTACTTTGATTCTGATATTCTGTGGCACAGTTTTCTGGTCAATCCTTGGCTTGACTAAAGTGATGACAATGATGAAAAACAAACTTGTGCAGAATTAACATGTTTGATGGACTATAAGAAAAATAGACCTCTCTGAAGTCCATGAAAAAATTACCATTAAGGATAAAAAACTGTTGACAAAAAAGAGCAAAGATGGAGAAAATATGAAATAAATTTGTGACAGTCTAGTTCAAGATATATTTTTACAGAGAAGTATGTCTGTGATATATGCTCCACAAGTATATCAGATGAATGATAAAATGTAAGGCAAAACTGTGTGTGTTGTTCTCTTCTCCTCATTATATCAGAATAAATCAGTTGCTAGAACCAGAATAAAAAATGAATATTAAAACTTATTGAATAAAAGTATAAATTTTAATGTAGTGCAAATGTTTCATGTTGAATTCAAAATCATCCAAAATTAAATTTGGATACTTGATATATTTTTATACTGAATCTGTGACATCACATTCATTCTTAGGCTTTAAGAGTGCATATGAATAATGCAGATTTAAAGCAGAGAGAATGGTATACATGACAGCATCACAATAAAATGATTATTTTTAGATAGTAAAATATACTTTGTGATTTTCCAGTACCACCTGTCTATGATACATCACTGACTTTATATTATGGTTTAGAAAATATTAAGACTGTACATCACATACACATTTCATTAAATTCTCTGTGTTAAACCAACCTTTTCTGGATTTGCATAGAACTGGCTGAGAGCACTCGCTAGGTTCAGAAGGTCCAGCTTTATTCTTGGCAATAACTCGAAACTCGTATTCTTTGCCCTCTTTCAAGCCTGTCACAGTTCCTTTATTTTCTGGCCCAGTTTCAATGCCCTGAGGAATAGGTTTCATTTACTTCATTTTTGTTTAATTTTCTTTTGTTTAAAAGAAACTATAAAGGCAGAGACAAAGCGCTCTGTCTCCTTCAAAACTTATGGAAATTACCTGAATATTTTTTAAAGCTGCAATGCAGAAAGTTTCAACAAAAAATTGGAAACAAAGTAGACTACTGAACTACCATATGAAAATGAAATGTAGTAAATATATAGAAAAATGTTAGAACAATAATTATTATAATCATTATTACCATCAGATGCTGTGCTGGCAGGCACTGGGGATCATGATATTTTTAATCAGCTCGGTTGGTGACTTTTTATTACACCATCATGTTAGACTGTGTGTGATTTTTTTTTCTCCTGGTCTTCCCCTGCTTCTGTTTCCATTTATCTTTCCTGTTGTTATGATGTTTTCAAGCCCTTTCCTTCTCTTAATATATCCAATGAAAGATGACTGTCATTTTTTAAAAAAACAGATTTAATTTCTTCATCTGCTTTTGTCAGATATTTCCTGTTTGTTATCTTACCTGTCCATGGCCATCTTAACATTCTTCTAAGAAACCATATCTCTATTGCCTCTAGTGATCTAATAATCCTTTGTTAAATATAAAACTGCCTAAACAACACTAAATACATACACTTGTCATCATGAGCCTTTCTAAAAAAGGTTAATTACCAAAAAGTTTTGTTACTCTCTCTTCTTCTTTTTCAAAATTGCATACTCAAAATAATTTTGGTTTTAAAATGTACTAAATTTCAAAATGTACTAAGTTTGCCTTTACTCTTTCATTTTGCCTGCTTCAAAAAGCTTAAAATGTGTTCTTTATTGTAACCTAATGTCTTGCTGGTTCACAGTTTTGAGGACTGAAACATTTACCAGGGTCTTACATCCTTCCCGTGGTATTAAACATCACATAGCGCGCATGGTAGTTTGCCAAGTTTTCGGCGAGGTTTTCAACCTCATCAAGGGATGTTATGCTCACTAAACTGGCCTCTCTTTACAATTTCACGTGGTCAACCTCTTTTTCCTCGCCTGTTATGTTCCGTTTGACAGCTTATTTTGGGATTCTCTGATTGTTTCTTCTCATCATATGATCGACATATGTCCATCTTCTTTTTCTGATCACCCATGATCACCCATGCTCATCTGTCTTAACTCTGCATTGTTTTTTAATTTGTTCCACTTTGTTAAATATAAAACTTCATCTTTCTATAAAAGGATACAGGAAAAAAATTACCTTTAGCTCTTAGTTATCCATAAGTCATTTAAAGAGCACTTTTAAAATGAAAAATAATATAACTGTAGTCATGTGGTTTTGTTCCACATAACTTTATACTTCCACAATTTCAGAAAATAACCATCACATTTTCCTGGTAAATACTGAATCCATCATGTTTGATAACAAAAAATGCTCATGCACCATGGATGTTATTTGGCTGGCTTAGAGTTAATGACCTCGATAACTCTGAGATTCCCGTGATATATAAAGAGGAAAGTTTCTTGTCTCTATACTGAAGATAAGAAAGATGGTTGCAGATTGCTGCTTGCAGTGATTAAGTCATGAAGGTGTGGTGAATTAGTAGTCCTCCATTTAAGTGATCCTACAATTACTGTTTCTTAATATTTCATGAAGGCATGTGTTAGCTGCAAACTTGAAACCAATGAAGTACTTAAAGTTGAAAACCTTTAGAATATTTAAGTTATAAGCATAATTCTACTACCAGGTATGCTTTTGTCAAACATTCAACAATTGTTCACATTTGTTAAAACTGTGAAACTGTGTGGATGAACAGTTTTGCACAACGTGGCTAATTTCACTTTCCACTGATTATAACTGTGATAAAAATGTAAGCTCAGGTTGCCCACCCTACTTTAAGTACAAACAGTCCAATTTACTGTTAGTTATTCTTGTTAAATTTTTGTAGTTTTTAGAATAATGGTATGTTCTGTCCCTAGAACAGTCCTGAATCACTATATATACTGTACACTGAAACAGCAAATAAGAAAGAAATACCAAATGCTCTGGACTAAAAATGCTTGGACCAAATGATAACTATTATTTTTAACTTATAATTTGCTTTCAACAACAATTTTAGGTGAATACCTTTTTCCAGTTCTTATCATCCTCGCCCTTTTCCCTGAATTCAACTGTATATCCACTGACAGGTGCACCATTATCATGTTCTGGTGGGACCCACTGGACTTCTGCATAATCTTTATCATAATCAATGATGTCAGGCTCTCCAGGTGGGCTGGTCGGGTCTAAAGAAAACATAAAGAACAAAGTCCCTATTGTAAGTCCAGAAGGTTCTTTGTATATTATTCTTAATTCTGCTCACAGAAGTATCATATGAAATAAGCAATAGTAACACTGCTGTTATTTATTTATTATTTTCTGCTAGGTACACATGTAATTTTTTTGTACAGAATTATTTGTTCTCTATCCACACTATTTGTCAGGTGGTGGTGTATGGTAATACATACAATGCAGGTTCAATTTCTGAAATAATCTGTTCATGTGGGCTATCATATCTAAGTGTCCTCAGTGTAATACACCTAGTATATCTAACCAAGTTCCTTATCTTTCCTTTCTATTGCTTTCTTCCTCTGCATTTCAAACAACAGCATTGCTTGATTTACAGTCAATGTAAACTTACCCCATGGATCCTTGGCAAGAGTGTCTCCAATAGAGGGTAGTGGCTCACTCACTCCTTCAGAATTTACTGCGGACACACGGAACTGGTAGTGATGGCCTGGCTCTAGGTCAGACACATCTACCTCAAGGTCCTCAGTATCACAGACCTTTGGGGGTTAATTTTTAGATGTTAGAAAATATGTCTGACTTCTGAATATTTAGAACATATTAATCAGAAAAAGAATTACAGGTTTAAAAACAAACTGTGTTGTCAATGAACAGCAATGAACTATCCAAACAGGAAGAAAAATGTAAAGACATATGGAGCCTAATATACCTTTTGCCAATCTCCATACTGAGCATCCATCTTCTCCACAATGTAATGAGTGATAGGAGCACCCCCATCATCTTTCGGCTTGTCCCACAAAAGTGCACAACGGTTGGCAAAAATATCCACTACTTCCAGAGGTCCTTCAGGTTGTCCAGGTGCATCTAAGTTCAATGAAAGCAACAGTGAAAGAATTAAAATCCTATCTAATCATAACATCACACTTCTGTGTGGACAAAGATATATATTCACACAGGAATGGAAGAAAATAAATTATTTTATACTCATTAAAAATTAAGCATTAGATGTACAGATTAGTCTGATATTTTGGTCTCTTCATCTCTTAGATTTCATACTGTTATTGTTAATTCAGCATCACACATTACAAAGCAGTTTAACAGGAAGTTACAATATACAACTGGGTCACACGTAAAATTAAAATAGTTGAACTTTTTAGCAAAATATTATGGATCATAACCAGAGAAAATGAACCATGATTAACTATTTCTCTATCTGATTTATGCAGAAGACTACTTGACATCCTCCATCAAAACACTGGTAAATTGTCCTCATAGAATTTAATTATTTAGTTTTTTTAAGGTTTTAAAGAATTATAACATAAAATGTCACATCTTTGATTAAAAAAATACTGTTCAACAAAATGATCTCTTTGCACATTAAATGATTTGCAAATACATTTTTTTAACAAGTCCCACAGTTTATAATGTGTATTAAAAAAGCAAGTCTCACATGTGCTCAGAGCATACATGAAGGTGAATAATGCTGACTGCCAGAGCAGTAATATCTGCCACATAGTAAATCATGCCGCTTCCTACATTTTATGCTGAATTTAAAACACATGCCATTTTATTCCTTACAGAAAAAAGTACAGCAGTTTAAGAAACACATATGGTAAAATGTTTGGTAAAAGAAGAAGAAGAAATAATAATAATAATATATTTTTAGATCACAGAAGACAGTTTTTGATTTAGGCAGATTTAAGCTGTTGGTAGAGTTTCCAGGTGATATTTTGATGAATAGCTTCTCTTTAAGGCTGATTCTGTCAATCAGTGATCAGCAAATCAGGCACAGTTATACAACCAATTTAGTGTTGGGCATTATCCAGTCTCTTTATGCTTGTATCTCCCATCTCCAAACCTGACGTAATTCCATGATCCAATGACACTGCAATCCCTGAACGGAGTTTCTGTCCATGTAACACAGCCTTTCAATTTCTTGTAACTAATGGAAAAATCTCCTGTGAATGCCTAACATGTATCTCTG
Organism: Achatina immaculata; assembly: GCA_009760885.1. Taxonomy (NCBI): domain Eukaryota; kingdom Metazoa; phylum Mollusca; class Gastropoda; order Stylommatophora; family Achatinidae; genus Lissachatina; species Lissachatina immaculata. The sequence continues at coordinate 6,409,458 of CM019718.1, forward strand.
TATTTTATTTTGATCTCATATCAATAGTTATAGAAAAATATGGCACAGCTCAATGAATACTTATGCCTGAAAAGAATGATATAGAAATTTCATCAGAATTCTTTGGTTAGCCTGTCAAGACTAGTGGTTTTTATTGGTCAGTAAAATAAGAATTAATGGGCTTAGTTCCTCAAGTTCTATGTTTAGAGAAATTCTGCTATGAAAACATAAGGCATTATTCTTCAGACACTTAACTGTCCTTTTTAGTCATTCTGCTGGTATGACCTTCATACTGCATAACTATGTATACTAATACTACTTGAGGATTTTCACATGAAACTAATATGCAGTTAACCTTACATTAAACTCTTATTTACGAAATGAAATGCAGAGATTAAGTAATTAAAATCATAAAGAAAAGGCAAGTCAAAATACAACTTGATCATGTCACAAGAAGATAGACAATTTTAGACAACCACTGGAGAATCAAAGGGAAAAATAAAGACAAAGACCATCTGAACCGAAAAAGTGTGACAGAAAAAAAGGTACTCTGATTAAAAGGGTGATCTGCCTGAAATATCAATGATAGCACAAAACAGACAATACTGATCATTAACCATGACCAATACAGCATCCAATGAATAAATAAATGCAGTCCTCAGAATAAGAACTTAATATTGAAGAAGGTAGGCTAATAAAGAGGATTAAACAGAGAAAACTTAAATACTTTGGACACATTAAACATCATGATAATTTAGAGAAGAAGACCATCTTGGAAGGATACATAATAGGAAAAAGAAAGAGAGGAAGACCAAGGCAAAGATCACTGCAAGACATCACTGATAATCTGCAAATTGATGTATCAGCAGTGGGGCATCTTGCTTACAACCAAGAGGCCTACAGGAGCTGTTGGGGAGGCAAAGTTCTGCAAGGGACATGAAAATGATTCACTGAGATCTCAGAATCAGCCGAGATTTTACATCAGTGACTGAAAAATCAACTTCTGATGAAACAGTCAGAACTAATACAGAGAATTATAGTTTCACCACTTTCTTATATTTCAATTTTTACTTTTTCAGATTGATAAACTAAAGTGACTAGCCTAAAAAAAAATGAAATGAATGTAAGAAGTATATGAAATGATTGGATTACATTTGCTCTTAACACTTCATTTTGTGGAATAGCTTTTCACTTGACTACTTTGTGGTGTGAACTTTCTGGTGTACCACATGACCTATGTGATTTATGTGTCTGTGTCCAAAATTTCCAGATGTGAAAGGTTCTGTGAGATTTATCTTTTTAATCCAAATTGATTGTGTAAAACACACAAAAACTAGTTTGTCTAAGAAATTTTTGAAAAAGGATAGGAAAAAGTTAAAACTGCAGCAATAAGAACATCAAGTGCACAAAAAAAACACAAGAGAACACTGTGCAAACTAAATATTTAATATGCAGTAGATTGATATAATAAAAGCATAAATCACAGATTGAACAGGCAGTGTGAGACAAGGCGAGAACGATAGCTTAAGCAGCATGGAATGTAATGCAGTATCTCACAATAATTTTTATGTTCATAAAACCATCTTGATTATGATGGACAATTTTTGCATTAATTATATGAGGATGACAGAATTGAACAGTATACAAAATTGAACAGATTTATCTGCTAAACTGAAGAAATTAAACAAAATGGGAAATAAGTAGTTATTTATAAGATATTGATTGACAAGGGTGTGGAGGTGATGCTCTTTGGTGCAGAACTATGTCAGTTTTCATTCTGATTTTGGCAGTCTCCTGGCTACTATCTACAGAAAAGCATTCTTGAATCTTCATACCAAAGTCAGCACATAACATCAAGAATTCTTCTTTCCATTTGTCATTAGCTTCATTTATTATATACAGCTGATTCTGTGAATATTTAGTTCAGTCATATTAATGTACTCTGTCAGTGCAGTTCAGACCATTAACAGAATGCTGTTTTCCGTCCAACCACATGCAAAACTACAACTTTCTGTGACAGATTCCAAAGAGTGGATGGCATAGCTGACAGAATGCTGTGCACTGTAAGAGATGCAAGAATGTTAGCTACAAAGAATAAAAGGAGAAAGAGAGAGAAATGAATATTCAAAAAGTAAAAAAAAAAAAAAAACCAAGGCATTTCAAAACACAGGAATGAAGAATTCAGATGTAAAATTAGAAAAAAAGTGTAAACTAATCTCAAGAAAGTTTTGAGAAAAACATAACAACAATAAAAACAATGGCTCGAATGATACCTAGAGGACCTGTAAAGTTAAACAATTATTACAATTTATTAGTCAAATGTTAAAAAATGGGTACCAAACACACATTAAAATAAATTAAACCAGACTATCATTTGAAAGCGTGAATGATCACCTGCAGTAAGCATACCACTGTGAGCTACTTAGGACAAAATTACATAAGGATGTTTATGAATTCAGAGTATAACCAGGGCACTGCTTGATTCTTACATGAAAAATGAGTAATATATTACTACTTTCAAGTCAGTTTCACACATTCTTTTGTAAACAATAATATAATTTCATTGCTTGGATTATCAAAATTTTATCAGCTTTGATTATACCTATACATGAAGATTATGTCAAAGCCTATTATCATAATATAATGTAAAATTATTGATGCTGATTTGATTGCTATATTAACAGCTGATCAAAGATTGCTTTGCTCTTTCAGAAGCAAAATATAATGAGGAATTTTGATACTTTACAAGTCACCATTTTCCATTTTCAAACAGAGCACAGCCAACTCCAAAGTCATATGTATACAAAGTTTAAGGTTGGTACTACTACTCTTTGTACATGTGCCCAGGTGCCCAAATTATGGAACATATCCTCCAAAACTGCACCAACTATGAGACACTGAGAAGCAATTACTGGCCTAGTGAAACCACCAAAGAAGATAAACTCTATGGTTCCATACATGAATTACAAAAAAACACTGAAATTTATCCAAGAGACAGGACTGCAGATATAGACAGATAATAAGTACAAAGAAGAAGAAGAATAGTACTTTATTTTAGAAGGAACAAGAAAAAAACGGACAGATCAAGGTAAAAATGTTGAGACAATATGGAAGAAGACCCATGAGAACTTTAAGTAAACAAATGGAGAAAGAGAAAAACCAGCAATAGAAATGAATGAAGATGTACAGCAGCAATAAATCTTAAGGACATTTTGAGTGCAGAAGAGAGAGACAGAGACAGAGAGACAGAGTGAGAGAGAGGTGGGGAGAGAGAATGTAGTCTGATCTATCAGATGGAAACAACTATTTAGCACACTATTTTTATATCCTCAGTTCTCAGCAGAAACTCTGCATTTCACATATGAAAATGCATAAACTAGGAAAAAAGTAGGAACAGCTTTATTACTTAACGTTTATAACGATGTGACATTTCAGCGCTAGCCTTCCTCATACAAACATAAACAGGACAAAGAATCAGATAGAGGAGACAAAGTATAGATTCATATGAAATTTATGTAAAATAAACAATTTTTAGAAAATTAAAAAATGAAACATTTATATGTTATGCATAACAAAGGCACTCTGAAAAGTGGTTTTACGAGTTCTACCTTATGTTTTTCCTAGACTTAAGATAAGTTCCATTGTTCATTCATTTTTTTCATTTTTTAATTATTTCTTCTACATAAATTTCATGTGAATCTATACTTTGTCTCCTCTATCTGATTCTTTGTCCCATTTATGTTTGTATGAGGAAGGCTAGCACCGAAACGTCACATCATTGCAAACGCTAAGTAATAAAGCTGTTCCTACTTTTTTCCTAGTTTATGCATTTTTGTATCACAGCTTTACTGCAGTGCTTCATGTATAGTTGTATACTTATACACTAATTATTGTGTGTTCACATATTTTACTTCAGTTATGGACTTGTTAAGCACCTCTGGATTACTTTAATTACTCAAATCTTCTTATATTTTGTGATTTAAAAATTGCTATTGTGAGATTATGAGACTAACATGATAATGCTGTGTAAATAGAAATAAACTAGTAATTCTGTTACAGGATTTACCTAGCAACGCTACTGTATGTTAGCCTGGCAGCACTATGCTATAGGATTAACCTGATAAGTATGTTATATTTATGGCATGCTGTTGCCACAATTATTATCTGTTACATTAGTTCAGATTATTACAATAAATTATAGTACTATATCTAACACAATTGCAATGCTTGTTGGCTAATGTTAAACAAAGAAACATATTCAGTGTTCTGGGAAAACATATCCATCATAATAAAGGTTAAACTACTGATTAGTATATCTCCAATTTATAAAAAAAACTATGAACATTGTTTTCTCATCATGGATATACAAATGTTGTTTCAATGATTCTGGCAACCTGAGATCAAGCAATATGTTATAATTTGTAATGTATAGCTTTGGAAATTTGTGCCATGATCTAAGAAACATTCATTTTCTATGTTTTTTTGTTTTTTGAGAGGAATGATTAAACATTCCTTGAAAACACAGTGGGAAAATAAGTTTGTAAAAAAAAATAATAACAGAAGATTACTCATTTCTAAAACACATGTCTTTAATGCAGGGGTTGGCAATCTTCCTTTCAGAAGCAAGCAAATCAAAAGGAACATAACCAATGCTTTTTTGGACAGGAATGACTCAGCTGGCAAGATACTGAGCTTATGCTAAAAAGGTGCCAGGTGTCACCTCTATGAGTGGTCAGCAGCCCACATTCATGTCTATAGCTAATAAATGAATCTAATAAAATATTATACAGCTATGAATAACAGTTACTTCATTTATGTACTATTATATAATAATGGCATGATAATTAATGTGATATGGCCCATAGATCACAGGTTGCCAACCCCTGCTTTAAAGTGAAGGACTCTGATCATGAGCATTATACAAAACTTCTACAGTTTTACAGATAAACTATCTTATCCTATCAAGTGAAATTTACTTCTATATATGAAGCCTGGAAACTTTAACTTGTTTTTCTAAGAAAGAGTTAAGTTTCTGACAATGCTGGAGTGCCAAGGCTTTTCAACATCTCGCAGTACTTTTTTATAATTCAACCAATATGACTGTTTTGCTAGAAAAATGTGATGCAGTCAATGATATAAATAAAAAGTTTTACTTCTATATAACTTGTAGCAATGTTATGAAACAAAAAAAACAAAAAAAAAAAAAAAAAAGTACTCCGCTGATGGCGAGATCTTCAGCTGCCGTGCGTGGAGCGGTGCTCTTCCCGGCCAATGAAGAAATTTGCAAATGAGGTTGCCGCGCAGCATCACTGCGGAAAAGGTGGTTGAAAGAATAAAGCGAAGCAAACAGTCAAATCACGGCACCTCTGGTCTGGAGGTCGGCCACGTCCTGAGTGCAGTCATATCGTGTGAAATGCATGAACCGGTTTGTCCCAGAGGTTAAGTCACTGCTGGCTTGACTTTTCAAATGCCGCGCGTGGAGTGAAGCTCCTCCCGGTTAAGGAAGTAAATGCGGAAATAAAGGTTGCTGTGCGGCGCCGATGGGAAAAGGTGGTGGAAAGTGAAGTTTAACCTGGTATGTCCAGTAGTATCGCTACGAGAGCTATACCACGGCACCTCTGCTCTAGAGGCCGCCTACGTCCGAAATACACCTACACTGGTGAAATATGCCTAAACCGGCACACACCAGGGGTGGAACTCGATGGCTAGACATGTCATGCCACCTCCGCTCTAGAGGTCGGTAACGCCTGATAAACACCCATACTGGTGAATTTTGCCTAAACCGGCTCATACCAGGGGTGAATCTTGAAGGCTATGAATGTCACAGTACCTCTGCCCTAGAGGTCGGTCCCGTCCCAAACATGCCCATACTGGGAAATGCCTAAACCGGCTCAACCCAGGGGTAGAAGTCACTAGTGGCGAGGATTCGTCCTCCTGGACAAAAGCTCCATCCTGGTCACAACTAGGAAGGGTAGCGGCCACGACCGCAAAATGCTGAAGTCGGAGACACTGGACCAGGGAAGTCTAGATAGGCAACCACCTCTCACCCGGCGGGGATGTCTGCGTATCCTAATCACGCTGAGGTTTTCCGGTGAGAAAGTCCAACCCTGGACTGGATGGGCAACCACCTCTCACCCGGCGGTGATACACGGGTATCTCAAAACACGTCGAGGTTTTCCGGTGAGAAAGTCCAACTCTGTCCTGGGTGGGCTGACGCCTCTCACCCAGCGGGGATGCACTGATATTCCAAACACGTCGAGGTCTTCCGGTGAGAAAGTCCAACCCTAGACCAAACTGGTGCAATGAAAACCACGGTGTCACACAATCCCGCTTCCGAGACCCACCAAGAATACAGGCTAAAGCACTGTGATACTCTGAACCCCTTGTGGTCCTTCGTGGAACTCATGTGGTCTATTTTGGACCACACAGGGGACCACCGGACCTAACGAGGACCACATGTGTGAATTCAGTAGGTTCACAGTGCGGTTTTTGGTGGTAGAAGTGAACGAAGAAGAAGAAGAAGAAGAAAAAAGTACTCATTATTATGCTCTCTTTAATTCACTAACTTTCAATCTTTTGTGGATGCTATTAAGTAACTATGAGGTAAGATATAGAATGATATGGACAACAAATGTTAAATTTAAATTATCCATTCTTTCTAATCATTATAATCTTTATTTGCTTCAAGGAGTATATGACACACTAAGATTATAAAAACTGACTGAGATAAGGCATTCACTCACCCATGACTGTGATTTTAACAGGTACTTTATCCTCTCCTGCCGCATTTGACAAGGTCAGTTCATACTGTCCTGTGTCTGACCTTTGTGCAGCAGGAATTCTCAGGCTTGTGTTTTTGGGCTCAGTAAGAGTGTCCAAGTTGCCTTCATCAATGTGTTTGCCATCCTTTGACCACTGGGCACGAGGGACTGGTGCACCTAAATAAATAAAAAAAATATAAAACATCACATTATTGTGCTGAACTTAATTTGACATTTCATAAATATATTATTATCTTTTCTATGATTTTCTTCATACTGAAGTTCCTGTTCCCCCGTGTGGTACCCGGGATCTGCAAAGAATAGGACCACTGTATCCTACCATGCATGATCGTAAAAGGCGACTAAGGAGAGTTCAGCATAGGGCCAGCAACCCTATCTGGTAAAAAACTATCAGACTGCTACAGAAACGGAAGCAAGGGAAAAAGCAAATGCAGGTGGAAGGAGAAATGCGTATCAGGAAACTGAGCCCATGAAGGTTGTGGATGAAAGCCAGCCACTGGAAGTCCCCAGCCCGACTGCAGACCTCCTGGAACCTAAACATAAGATGCAAATAGGCAGCTGGAATGTAAGAACACTAAACCAGACTGGAAAACTAGCACAAACCATCAAGGAAATGCACAGATACAAACTAGACATACTAGGAATACAAGAAGCAAGATGGACAGGACAAGGCAGAAGGAAATTAACAACACAGCACACAGAAGATACAATAATATGGTCAGGTAAAGAAGATCTTCATGAAGGAGGAGTAGCATTGATTATAACAAAAGAAGCATCAAGAGCATTGCTGAAATGGACCCCAATAAATGAGTGATTATTATATGCACGGTTCAACTCAAGATTCACGAAGCTGTCTATTATAGTTTGTTATGCACCAACAGAAGCAGCTGAAGAGGAATTAAAAGAAGATTTTTACAACAGCCTCCCAGCAACAGTAGAAACAATACCCAAGCATGATATGATACTCATCTTGGGCGACTTCAATGCAAAAGTAGGTGAAGGAAATGAAGATAGAAGAAGAATCATGGGAAGAGATGGAATTGGAGAAATCAATGAAAATGGAGAAAGACTGTGCAGTTTCTGTGAAGAAAACATGATGACCATCGGAGGGACAATTTTCCAACACAAAAACATACATAAGGTGACTTGGAGGTCACCAGATAAAACCACAGAAAACCAAATTGATCACATACTAATAAACAACAAGTGGAAACGGTCACTACAAGATGTGCGAGCAAGGAAAGGAGCAGATGTAGGAAGTGATCTGGTAGCAAAAATAAAACTAAAATTAAGGAAAGCCAAAATCGGAGAACACAGAAAGATACATTTTGATACAAGAAAACTGATAGACCAGCAAACAAGAAATGAATTCTCAATAGTACTTAAGAACCGCTTCAGTGTCCTACAAGACGAAGCAGAAATGTCCATATTAGAGTTCAATAAAACACTACAGGAAACAGCAAAAGAGGTGCTAGGATATCGGAAAAGGAGAAAAGAGGAATGGATAAGCGAGACCACATGGGAAAAGATAGTGCAAAGAAAAGAAATCAAGGGAAAATTACTGAACACCAAATCACAACGGTTTAAAGAACGAGTTTTAAGTAATTATGCACAAAAAGACAAAGAAGTGAAGGAATCATGCCGTCAATATAAACGTCAATATTATGACAACTTAGCAGAAACAGCAGAGAAAGCAGCATATACAAATGACATGAAAACCATATATAAAATCACAAAGCAGATGACAGGTAACTTCAACACAAGATGTGAAAGTGCAGTAAGAACACAAAATGGACAACTGGTCAGTGGAGAAAGAGAAAAAATTGAAAGATGGAGGGAACACTTTAACACCCTACTAAACAGAACACAAGCAGCACAAACAATAGACATACCTGAAGCAAAAACGGAACTAAACATCAATACAGGACCAATAACAATAAATGAAGTAAAGGAGGCGATAAAGAAGCTAAAATCAGACAGGGCACCAGGTGAAGATAAAGTGACTGCGGAGATGTTGAATGCAGATGAAACAGAAACACCAAAACAACTATGCCGGATATTACAACAAATTTCAGATTTAGAAAAAGCCCCAGAGGAGTGGAAAACTGGTCTTATAGTAAAACTACCAAAGAAGGGTGACCTCAGAGATTGCGGGAACTGGAGAGGCATTACCCTACTGCCACTCACTAGTAAAGTATTTTGCAGAATAATCATCAACAGAATTGTACCAACACTTGAGGAAAAACTTCGGAAAGAGCAGGCAGGATTTAGGAAAGGAAGATCATGCATAGACCACATATTTGTACTTAGACAAATATTAGAACAGGCAAATGAGTGGCATAGCACAACATATGCATTATTCATAGATTTTGAGAAAGCCTTTGACAGTGTCAACAGAGATGCACTGTGGAAAATCCTAAGATGGCATGGCCTCCCCCATAAAATAGTTAATGTAATCAAAGCCCTATACGAGGGTTTTCAGTGCAAAGTTATCTGTGGAGAACATACCTCCAGCAGCTTTAGGGTACAAACAAGAGTGAAACAGGGATGTGTACTATCACCAACATTATTTATCTTGGCAGTAGACTGGTTAATGAAGGAGGCAACATCAGACAAACGCAGAGGATTACAATGGACCCTTGATACAGTGCTGGAGGACCTTGATTTTGCGGACGACATTTGTCTATTATCAAGCAGTCACAAAGATATGCAAGATAAAATAAACAAGCTAACTCAGAATGCAAACAACATAGGACTAAAGATCAACTTAGGAAAGACAAAGTTAATGAAGCAAAATGTGAACAACAGAAATGTACTCAGAGTAGATAACAAGTTAGTGGAGGAGGTCAACGAATTTGTATACCTTGGCAGCAGAGTAGTAGAAAATGGAGACAGCACAGAGGACATCAACAGCAGGCTTACTAGAGCAAACCAGGCTTTTGCAATGCTGCAGAATATATGGAAATCAAAAAAACTAAGCATATATATGAAAATCAGGATATTTAAGAGTAATGTTCTAAGTGTACTACTCTATGGAAGTGAATGCTGGAAAATCACCAAAACCATAGAAAACAAGTTGAATTCTTTCCAGACTAAATGTTTACGAAGAATTAGAAAAATATTTTGGCCAAACACCATAAGAAATAACATTTTGTTGGCAGAAATGCAGATGAAACCACTGACAACAATTATTGAGGAAAGACGCTGGCGATGGTTGGGACATGTGCTCCGAATGACTGACAGCTCACTACCAAAAATAGCACTAAGATGGACACCACAGGGGAGCAGAAGTAAGAGTAGAACAAAAGAGACATGGAGAAGAACAACAGAAAGGATGTTGAGCAATAGAGGGCTCACCTGGGCAAAAGCAGAAAAAAAGGCAAAGGACAGGCATTTGTGGAAAACCCTTGCGGAAGCCCCATGTGCCCTGGGCACTTAAGGTTCAGACAGAGAGAGAGAGAGAAGTTCCTGTTGTAAGTATGAAGTGGTGTTCAGAAGTAATGTCTCCTATGTTTTCTTTTTAAAGAAACAAATATAAGAATGAAAACTGATATGAATTCAAATCACTAGATTTTCTCACAGTAATGATTTTAGTTTCTTATTTTATTTTCTTAAAGACAAATTCATGCTACATGCCACTTCCAATATAAAATGTGTGATGCACTAATGAAGGCCAGATAGGAAAAAGATCTGGTGGTGAGTTCCCCAGGCCAGATAGATCTAATTTTAACACTGGGGAAGAGTGTGAGACAGAGGTCAGTACTAGTAATTGTGATGATGGACAAAATCCTGACAGTGTTAATCAGTAAAACCCCTGCATCAAACTAAAAAGAAAATTAAGAGCAAAAAACTTTACCAGGTGCTACTTGAGACACGGACCATGAATTATTAATTGCAGACATGAAGATAAAGATAAAAAAGACAGTTATAGGATCAAGACCACTCCACTTTGATCTTACAAAAATACCAGAACAATACAGTATAAAAGTGAAGAACTGTTTTGAAATCCTGATGGCTGTACAGAAGGAGATGACACCAGATGAACTGGTTACGCAGGCCAGAAATATCTTAATAACAACAGCTAAAGACATGGCTCCAGTAAAGAAAACACAAAAGAAAGGATGGATTACAGCAGGCACATTAGAACTGATAAAACAACATAGAGAAATGAAGATGCAATGGAAAGTGACAAACAACACCAAAGAGGAATATAAATCGTTAACAAAGAAATACAAAGAAACAAAAGAAAAGACAAAAAACAATACATACAAGATTGTTGTGAAAGAATAGAAGGACATCAGAAGTGTGGAAGAGATAGTGAAATGTTTTAAAAAATGAAGACATTGATGAGAAATGTCACACCTAAGTTAAATGTAATTTGTGACAAGATGGGGAATACTTTGACAGAGGAAATTCTAGAAAGATTGAAGGAATATTGCAGAAGAATGTATGAAACAACCGACTGTGAAAGCAGAAATCAACAGTGTGAATTATTATTGGAGGAGAAAGAGCCCGAACCAACAATAGAAGAAGTTTTATGGGCAATAAAGAATATGAAAAATGATAAATCACCAGGATGTGATGAGATAACAGCTGAACTTATTAAAACAGGAGGAAAGGAATGTGCAACAATCTATCATGCACTATGTAAAAAGATATAGCATTCAGGTATTTGGCCAAAAGAATGGAAAAGAACTGTATTCATACCACTGCCAAAAAAGGGTAACCTGAAATTATGCACAAACTACAGAACTGTTGCCCTGATTTGTCATGCCAGTAAAATTCTGTTAAAAATAATAATGGGTAGACTTCGTAAGAAAATAGAAGAAGTCAATATGGCCAAGCTGGTTTCAGGCAAGGAAGAGGATCAAGAGATCATATATTCAATCTAAGATTAATAATAGAGAAATGCAGACAGTTTAATGTGAATCTATATTTATCTTTTATAGACTACTCAAAGGCATTTGATTGTGCACAACACCAGAAGCTTTGTGAAATAATGGAAAAAATGGGATTTCCAACACATTTGATACAATTAACATCACTGCTGTATCTAGACTAACAAGCAGCAGTAAGAATAAATGGTGAAACAACAACTTGGTTTGACATAAAACAAGGGGTCCATCAGGGGTGCATATTGTCGCCTTACTTATTTAACTTGTATACTGAAAATATAATGAGGAATGTTAGAGAAGATGCAGACAAAGAATATTATAATGCCATGACAGTTGGAGGTTATGAAATACCAGAGATTAGATATGCTGATGACACAGTATTACTATCCACAACACAAAAAGGAATGGAAAAACTAATTATGTCAGTCTGTAAGAACAGTGATGAGCAAAACCTCTATCTTAATGCGAAGAAAACTAAATTGATGACAACTGACAATACAAACAAGGCAGCTGAAATATGTATCAATGAGGAAAAACTGGAAGAAGTGGAGAGTTTTGAATATCTTGGATCACTACTAACTAATAATGGAGATACAATGATGGAAATTAAAAGGAGGACATCTATTGCTCTTCAGAAAGTAAAACAATTAAAGAAGCTGTGGAGAGGAACAGACAGAACTACAAAAATAAGATTTTTAAAGGCATGCATCATTCCCATCACAACATATTCCTGTGAAACCTGAACACTTAACATCTGAGAAATACATAAATGCCTTTGCATGTAAATGCTACAGAAGAGTTCTTCAAATATCATGGACACAAAAAAGAACAAATATATCCATACTACAAGAACTTAATATTGAAGAAGGGTGGTTAGTAAAGAGGATTAAAGAGAGAAAACTTAAATATTTTGGACACATTAAACGTCATGATAACCTAGAGAAGACCGTTTTGGAAGGGTACATAATGGGAAAAATAAAGAGAGGAAGACCAATGCGAAGATGGCTGCAAGACATCATTGATGATCTGCAAATGGATGCATTGGCAGCAGGCCATCCTGCTCACAACCGAGAGGTCTACAGGAGTGCTGTTAGGAAGGCAAAGTTCCACAAGGGACATGCAAATGAATGATGCACTAATACATTCTGAAAGCTGTTCTGAAATACCAGGAAGATTAAGAAGATGACTTTGAAAAGTTCAACCTCATAAGAAGATGCCCATAGTTCTACATGACAAAACTTATAAATAAAGAGCAACTTCAGTGACTTCTGAGACTTGGGTTCACTGTGTTGAAGACCTGACTCTGACTTCCATCTGTTCCATAAATTTAAACAAGCTGCACCTGGGGAAAGAAATGCTGACAGGTGTGGTAGCAACAACATCATGTTTTAGTGTTCTGACAGGTCAAGAAAAATATGGTAACTTGCACAATGTTCACTATAAACCTCAAAAGACAAGACTGGGCCGCTTACATGGTTCTTTTTTATGTTTCAGTTTTTTTTTCAACTCAAATATTCAATATTTCTCACAACAATAGGTTTAAAAATCACTAACCATCAAAGGGAATATTGAGTTCAATGAGATCTCCTTTCCTTACAAAAATATCCTTCACTTTTGATGCATCAATCTTAGGGGGCCTGGGCACTGCAAAACATGACACTATGCCAGAAAGGCAAATATTTTTAAAAATGAATCTGTTCAGAAGAATAAAACAAAAAAGGTCCTACATCAAGTTAAAAAAAAAGTTATCAAGTCAGAGAAAGTATATTTTTAATGTAGCAGTGTCCCACTTTGGCTGCATGCTTGAAACTTTTAGAGCATTTTGTGACATAGGTCTCATGTAAGATGGAAAATGGCTGCTACACTAAATTTCCTTAATTCTTGGGCCTGAGAAGCCAGACTTCACAGCAAGCTTCACCAATTTTGACAACATGATGATCCTAAGCCTGTGAGCCAGATTTCAATATACTAAAACCTATTTATCAAGACATTTTGCATATCTCTGCAACTACATAGACCAGGATGGTGACACCAGAAAGGAAGTTAGAGATGGTACCAAAAGCAGCATTGACCTTCAAGAATCTTGATAACATATGGCATTCAAGAGTTATAAGCACAAAAATCAAATTAAGATTATTTAATTAAAAAATCCACCCTCATTTATGCATGTGAAAGCTGGAGAACAACTAAAGAAACAGACAAGAAATTAGACTCTTTTGAAAACATATGCCTAAGGAAAATACTCAGTATAAAGTGGAAAGAATTCAAGAGCAATGCAGAGATAAGACAGATGAGCAAACAACAACCTGTCTCATGAGTATTAAAAAAAGAAGATGGACATATGTTGGCATGTGATGAGAAGAAACAATCAGAGGATCCCCAAACAAGCTATGAAGTGGAACACAAAAGGCTGAAGAAAAAGAGGTTGACCATGTGAAACTCTAAAGAGAACATTGTTAAGAGAGGCCAGTTCAGTGGGCATAACATCCCTTGATGAGACTGAAAAAACTTGCCGAAGACAAGAAATCTTGGCGAGCTACCATGCAGGCCCTATGTGACATTTAGTGGCATGGGAAGGATGTAAGATGTAAGATTTATCAAGAACATTATTTGTGGTAGAATATAGGTCTTGTCCAGCTATAGCTAGATGGTCATTGACAAAGGGACCATCTCTATAAGCCTGCAGTAATAACTTCCTGAGAGTAGACTAACATGATAAGAAATAAAGACAGCATAATGAACTTTCCAAGATAAAAGAAATGATGCTATGTTCCAAGGATGAAAGCAACAGCAAATAACAGATAAAACAAATACAAAATAGTGAAAAAGTCAGTATCATATCAAAATATCAATAAACAAAAAAAAACTAGATTTATACCATTGGCAACCAGAAAAATAAATGAAGTTGTCAGATAAACTGCAGTATTTTCAAAACTAATTAAAACCATAAGGAACAGACAACAAAAACTCTGTAAACATGACTAACAAAAGTTACAGAGTCAGACAATTACTGGAAAATATTCAAGGGAAGTAAAAAGAGTGGGAACAGGAAACAAATCTAATCATGTAAGGTGAAGAAACCAATTAGATTACAGATATGAAGAGACTGCACAAAATGAAGAAACATGGTTGCTAATGTTTATCAACTCAGCCCCCAAAAGAACAAATAAATAAAATGTTATAATGGTTATGCAAAGTAATACACAAAACTTGCAACTCACAAGGCTCCACATTGACGTTGCATCTGTTAGGACGTTCACCGATTTGAAGAGTGTATTCACCGCTGTCAGAAAGATCCACATCTTTTACCGTCAGTTTGTAGATCTCTCCTTTCTGGCTAACTTCAACCCTGCTCAGCAACAGATAAGTGAAACAAAATAAAGATAAGAAAAGCCATTTGATAATACACATTCACCAATCAAATTGATCCATGCTGCAAACTCTCAAACACAGGGAACGAAAAAGCAGCTACACAAGATTCAAGAGAAATTGTTAGCTACCACTTCTAGCAACTTAATCTGATCTGTACAGTGTCTTTAAGTTAATGATTTACATGCTGATAACACACAGTCCGCAATTTGCCTTTCACTGCAAAAAATTATCTGATTTCCCCTACATTTCAAGACTTGTGTCTCTTGACTGATGTTGTAAACAGTTGTGATAGTAAGTTTATATACTATTCTATATTATTTATCTTGAAAGTGTACATTGTCCACCGAGCATGTTGCATTGTTACTGATACTATTTATCATTCTAGCTATATGACTTCATCCCATCACAAAAGTTAACTGATTCTTGATAAAATACCTACATATTATCACATCAGAAAATATTCAAATATTATTTATCCACATTATCAGCTGAAATATAGTATCTATTCTGGAGTGTCTGTTCAAATATAGCAACTACTCTGGAGTGTCTGTTCAAATATAACAACTACTCTGGAGTGTCTGTTCAAATATAACAACTACTCTGGAGTGTCTGTTCAAATATAACAACTACTCTGGAGTGTCTGTTCAAATATAACAACTACTCTGGAGTGTCTGTTCAAATATAACAACTACTCTGGAGTGTCTGTTCAAATATAACAACTACTCTGGAGTGTCTGTTCAAATATAGCATCTTGTGAAGGCTACTAGCTGAAAACTGGCATTTACTCTAGAGTACCAGTTGAAATATGGCATCTACTTCTGGCATGCAAACATGTTCCAGCTATTCACATACTTAATAGAATCTGTATTAATCGGTTGCCCATTTTTCAACCATTTGAATGGATGCTTGTGTGGATTTGTGGCCTTAGCCTCAAGGGAGATGGTCTCTTTCTCTTTGCAGTTCTTGTCAACCAGCTTTTTCATGAACTTGACATCAGCTATTGATGAATTAAAAAAAAAAAATATATATATATATGTTACATATATATATATATGTTGAAACCACATCCTGAAATATAAATTAAAATAAAAATCCCTCAAAATTCTGTCTTTAGTAAATAAAAGTGTACTATTTTCTTCTTGTCAGGTGGCTGGCTGTCTTTCAGGCACTGGTGATTTGTCACTCAGTCTTTCTACTGCAATTTTATTTTCTTTATTGTTTTTTTTTGTGCTTTCCACTAATTATTAGCATGTACTCAGTATCTTCATGATATTATTACTCTTTATCCTGCATATGTCTTGAGTTGTCCATCATTTTGTTACTGCAGCATAATATAATGTTACATCTATCAGAATTTTATATGTGGATATTTGGTTAAAACTGGTTATTAATTTATGAACATAATAAACACCTTTTAGCTTTTAAAAATAGATTAATTAACACTTTGTACTGAAAAGACTTAGATCACTGAAACTTCTCAAAATATGTTTTCCCTAGCATGCTACAGTTCATGGATCCGTTCTCTAGTTTCATATGTTAACAGTTAGTTAATGAATGCTATTCCCATTTTCCAACACATGGTTCAAATATTCATTCCATTATATTTTTGGTATAGTCTGTCATAATTATGAAGGAGAAGTGAAATACAAAGGTAATTTGAAAATTATGTGGTAACCACAATAGACAAAAGATGACACAACATAGCACTTTCTCGATGTCCAATGGGTAGTTTGAACATGCATTAGTGCAGTGCTCTGTCCTTAGTCTAGTTGAAGCTAAGGTCAAATAAACATGAATGTTCTGCAGTGGAACTGTATCACAGCTGAACAATGTGCTGTAGTGAGATTTATTTCGGCAGAAGAAGTGAAACCCGCTGAAATTCACATTAGGATCTTGGCACAGTACAGAAGTGAAAACAGCATGACTCAATGAAAAGTGTAAGCAGAAGAAGAGGAATGCTCTCAAAAACAGTCTTGCTGTAATATGACAATGCATGTCCCCCATGCAGTTGGTGCAACAGTGGGGGCAATGCAACAGCTGCAATTTGAGAGTCTTCTTCACTCCCCCCCCCCTCTGCCCCCATACAGGCCTGATCTGGTATCATGCAATTATCACCTCTCCAGCCCACTTAAAGAGGCTCTATATGACTGCAGGTTCACTTCTGATGATGAGGTTATGGATGTGATGTAGACCTGGATTCAGGGGCAGCTGAAAACTTCTTTTCTCAAGGAATGAAGAAGTCAGCAGAACGATACAAGAACTGCATTGATCTGTGGGGCAGGGACACTATGTGGAGAAATGATATAACCTTTATGTTCATTTCATCACAATTACTGGTATTGAAGGGCATGATGCCTTTACTTTCTGACTGTCCCTCATACTGATACTAATTTTCATTTCAGCAACTGCTCTATACACTTTGTGCTTCTTGTTCTGATAGCCTTGCCTGTGAGACATGAACATTTTTGTTGCCATTCATCATGGCTGACACGTTTTACCAGGAAATAACTTGATAATTATTTTTTAGCATTTATAGCAGTTTAAAATGTTGAACTCTTAACAATGGAACAAGACTACATTTATATTTTCTAATTTTTTTTTTTAAAGACATCTATATGGTTCAAAGCAGTCTAAGAAATGAAATGCAATAAAGAGATTACTGTGTCTTTAACTTTGTTTCAAGAAATTTAAAAAAAAACACATTAAACAGAATTCACTTTTTTTTCAGAAGCAACATTAATATAAGAATACTGGAAGCCAGCATGATATAAATTTTTATTTGCAATGCCAAATCCTTTAAGAGTTACTGTCAAAAGAAAACTTACGAGACACAAACAGTTCGGCCTTAGTTTCCTGATCAAGAAGTCGGCAGGTGTATTTTCCGTCGTCCTTAATGCTGCAGTTCTTGACAATTAATCGTCTCTTCAAACCCTCCTTGGCAAATTCATACTTGCCTCCTGGTTTTAGCTCCTACATATCGAAAGTCAGCAAAATATAAGGCATCACAAGCATATGTCAACGACTTTGTATACATTTACTGTTGTAGTTTCTGTTTTTTTGTTGTTTTTTTTTTAAGTTCATTTTCTGTATAACTAGTGGAAAGGAATACAACTGGAACAAATTAAAAATGTGATTTATTTAGAGCAGAAGAGCTGAGACTTGAAAGATTGAAAGACAAATTTAGGAGAAGTTTGTCTGGGTGCCTTTATGCAGTTTGTTTAGTTGTTTAATACCCCATGTTTGTTTCAGTGCAATGTGTCTATTTATTTTCCTTTTTCAAGGAGCTGTGTCATATTTTTTTGTATTAAACTCCACATTTAAGTTTTATATTAAGAAAATTAGAAAGTCTGAAAAATCAATAGAAAATTGAAATGAAAATTAAATTAAATTACACTGAGATATAAACAAAAAATAAAATTGTGAACTTTAAAATAAAACTTAAAAAAACAAATTACCTGTTAATCTCATGTTTAAAACCATGCAAAAATTTATCCCAAGCAAATGGAGCAATTCTCCTAACTACTGTTAAGCATTTTGACCTTCTATAAAAATAAACATACATTTTACTAACACTTCATATCAGTAACGAAAATTTGCCAAGAATATTTATCAGTTTTTTCCTCTAAAATAATAAAACTTTTGGACACAAAAAACAAACAAACAAAACTAGTTTACAATCATCTTTTAAGACATAACAAGGAAGGTGCATAATCTGAGCCAGGCAATGTCTAGACATGCAGCAAAGAAAATTCATCTGAACTGGAACAAAAAGTTAAGAGCCACAGAAAATACTTAGATTGAATTCTTATATCTACACAAAAAGGTAAAAAATAAATCTGAGCATGGAAACTACATAAAGGAGTTCTACTATGTACAGGAGAACTAAAAAGTAGTCAAATGTTATGGAGATTACATAAATGAGTTCTGATATCTACATAAGAACAAAAAAAGTAGTTAAATGCCATCAAAGGAGTTCTATTATCTACAGGAAAACAAAAAAAAGTAGTCAAATGCCATAAAAAATTACACAAAAGGGTTCTATTATCTATAGGAAAATAAAAAAAGAAAAGTAATCATACACATTGGAAACTAATCAAAGGAGTTCTGTTACCTACAGGAAAATGAAAAAAACCATGAACCATGGAAACTAATCAAAGGAATTTATTTCCATCAGGAAATTATAAACTATATCATAAGGAAGTATAGGTTAAAACAATAATCAGTAATAATAAATGTTATTATTAACTATACAGCAAACTTACTCCTAATAATGGAGTGAAAAAAAACAACATAATATTATAGAAGAACCATTTTAATTTTGTCAGCAAATTGAGATCAATGAGCTAATTTTGCTAGCTTTACTTTCACTATGTTCTCTGTCTCATACAGCCTCTCTATTTCCATTTTTTGTCTGTCTTTCACCTTGTCTTTTTCATGTATTCATTCATTCATTTATTTGCATGTCCCTTGCGGAACTTTGTCTCCCTAACAGCACTCCTGTAGGCCTCTCGGTTGTGAGCAAGATGGCCTGCTGCTGACGCATCCATTTGCAGATCATCAACGATGTCTTGCAGCCATCTTTGCCTTGGTCTTCCTCTCTTTATTTTTCCCATTATGTACCCTTCCAATATGGTCTTCTCTAAATTATCATGACGTTTAATGTGTCCAAAATATTTAAGTTTTCTCTCTTTAATCTAGCCAGCCTTTTTCAATATTAAGTTCTTGTAGTATGGATATATTTGTTCTTTTTTGTGTCCATGATATTTGAAGAACTCTTCTGTAGCATTTACATTCAAAGACATTTATGTATTTCTCAGCTGTTTTGTTAAGTGTTCAGGTCTCACAGGCATATGTTGTGATGGGAAAGATGCATGCCTTTAAAAATCTTATTTTTGTAGTTTGTCTGTCTGTCATGTATAGCCATGCCATTATCATTTTTTTATCTGTCTTTCACCTTGCCTTTGTCATGTATAGCCTTGCCATTATCATTTTTTTATCTGTCTTTCACCTTGTCTCTGTCCGATATAGCCTTACCATTACATTTTTTTAAAAAAATCAGACTTGTTGCTTTTTAATCCATTCCTCAACCTCTTTGATGCACTCTTGATTTTATGTTTGCAATTTATTTAAATAAAAATGCTTCATACACTCTTCTGTTAGCCTCTATCATTACAAAATATATTTCAGTAAACATAGCTTATTCCAACTTTATTACACTGCTTGTAAGTATTATTGAATTTGATTTTGCATGTCTGCCAGTCTCAAGTCTCAATCTCCATATGTTCAGCCAGACTTTTAACCTTTCCTCGTTGTTTTAAATTAGTTCCTTGACTTGAGTTAATCTTTTTTTTCTTCCTTTTTTGCAGATCCTATCACTTACTGGATACAACATTCTTCAGATTTATCACAGAAATAAAATAAACTATACAACTAAAAATATGAAAGCAAGCTAAATGAACTATTTTAACTGAAAAATTTAATAGAAAAAGACCCGTAAATGGACAGAATTAACAGTACATAAATAATATAATGTTTTTTTTTTAAATTGTAAAATGAAAACATTTAAAGAAAAGGAACTATGAAATGAAAATTTTAACAGGACCAAAGTAAAAATGAAGAACATCTAAAAGCAATCACACTTTAACAAATGTACTAAAACTAAAGTACTACACAAAAAAGGGAGTGAAACTAGTCCCATGAAGCTAACTACAGAACCACACACAAGTAAATATGTGCCAGTGTGCAGGCATAACTAAACAAAGAAATGAAAAGTAATAAACATTAAAGCAAGTAATGCCTTCTAGTGAGGCGCAGACAGTCTAGAAACCTGGGATGTGACCAAGATAGGTGGTCACAGTCTATATACACTAATATCAAAACCAGATTTGAAAATGTGTAATGTACCTCAACTTCACCTGGAGTTTCCTGAAAATTGGTAGCCATTTGTGGAATACAGTTATGTTAGTTACAATGTTAAACGAATAGAAAAGTGAGGATAACCCAAGAAATGTAAGTAAATTTTACGTTACAGTTAAAAGCAAACTAAAATAATGTAAAAAATTACACCAAAAAAAAAAATAAAATTGAAAAAATGATTATGGCAAATTACTCTAAAGCACAATAAAACAACAAGCAAAAACATGGTTAGTGTATTAAACAACTCATTTCTTTCAAAGAAATGTTACGCACAGCAACTCATCAACTTATATAACATATTAAATAACATTTTTCTTCTATGTATTTTGCATTAAAGAACAAAAGAAAACTTCTAAATCAAAGAAATGAAAATGACAATACACATAAGTGATAGACTTTGTAAGAAAACAAAACTATTTTTTCTTTTTTACTTTTCAAACATGAGTTTGGTTATAACTGTGGTAAAACTGGTTATAACTGTGATAAAACTGGCTATAACAGTGGTAAAACTGGCTATAACTGTGGTAAAACTGGCTATAACTGTGGTTAAACTGGTTATAACTGTGATAAAACTGGCTATAACTGTGGTTAAACTGGCTATAACTGTGGTAAAACTGGCTACAGCTGTGGTTAAACTGGTCATAACCATGGTTAAACTGGTTACCCATGCAGAAAAACTGTTTATAACTGTGGTTAAACTGGTTACAACTGTGCTAAAATTTGTTATAACTGTGGTTAAACTGGTTAAAACTGCAGTAAAATTGGCTATAACTGTGATAACAATGGTTAACTGTGGTAAAAATGGTTACAGATAAAACTGGTTATAACTGCTTAAACTGGTTAAAGCTGCAGTAAAAGTGGCTATAACTGTGGTCAAACTGACTATAACTGTGGTAAACCTGGTTATAACTGTGGTAAAACTGGCTATAACTGTGGTAAACCTGGTTTAACTGTGGTTAAACTGGCTATAACTGTGGTAAAGCTGACTATAAATGTGGTAAAGCTGACTAAAACTGGTAAAGATGGCTATAACTGTGGTAAAAGTCTAAACTTATCTATCTTCCTTTCTCATTTTATCATAAAAACATAGTTCAAAACTTGTTAACAATACCTGTGGCAGCATAAATATCCAATATCGACTTTAAAACACTGGGCACTGACATTAACTGAAGCTACCCACTGTCTAAATGTGTTATGTCTTATTTGTAAGAGTATATACAAAACTATTATGAATAATTATGCAAACAGTAGAACAGACTGACACAAGGTTCTCACCTTTCCTTCTCTCAACCATGTGACATCTGCCTCTGGATCACTGACATCACACTCAAAAGTGGCCTTTTCTCTTTCAACTGCTTCCACATCTTCCAGCTTTTTCATGAACTCCCATTCTGGTTCTGATAAATAGACACAATCACAACATAAATTATTTACTTATCTTTCAGAAAAAAATGCAAAAGCTCAAGAAATCTCTTCTACTCATTCATTCAGTTTTCCAAGCCATTGCATCTCACTGCTGCAGACAAGACTTGTCTCTACTCCTTGCTGTTCTTATCTTCTCCTGCCAACTGTCCACTCCAAGGACTCATAAGTCTTCTTCCAGGTTACTACGCCACCACTGTCTCATTTTGCCTCTTTGTCTGTCTCCATTAATTTCTGTATAAGCCTTTTTTGTCTGCCTATTCTCATCCATCCATCCTCTCCAAATGTCCGAGTCATTTCAATCTGTTGTTTTTCATAATGGTAGTTACAAGTGGAGACTGGGATAGCGTGTGTATGTCTTTGTTATTTCTAATTTTCCATTCTTGTGATGTAGAATCTCTAATTGCTCCAAAAATTCTTCACAAGATTCTGTTTTCAAAGATGTATAGCTGTGGTTCATCTTATTTTGTAGTGCTCCATATTTCTGATCCATACTGCTGGTCTAATCTGTGTCTTGAATATATTTAGTTTGGTGGTATGGGAGAGGAGTTTTGATTGAAACAAATAACTAAAAGTAAAATAAGTGTTGTTTTCTGCTTGTATCCTAGCTCTTAATATTTCTTCTCTCACAATGCTGGAGCTATTGAATAATGCCCCCAATCTCTTCTATGAGGAAGAAAAAAAATCACTTCCCCCATAAAAAAACAGAAGACTCACTAGGGCTAATAACATAGTAAGAAACAACTGGTTTGGGCTTCTCGCCCTCAGTTACTCCATTCGTCATCATCATCTCATGCCCTCTCTCCATGGAAGGCTGACTGCAATGGTCATCTGACTTGATATGTCCTATGTTATTCCAGTCACTTTCTCTCTTTTTTTTTTCTCTCAATCTAAAGTGCTTGCTGATTTTTTAGGTTAATCTTACCTAAAATTAGAGGATACAATATTAACAACCTTCGGTATGCTGACGACACAGTAATGATAGCTGAGAACCAACAAGACCTGCAAAATCTCTTGGATAAAGTCATTAAAGGAAGTGAACAGAAAGGCCTCACTTTAAACATCAAAAAGACAGAGACTATGGTTATATCTAAGAAACAGAATCCACCAACATGCAGTATAAAATTAAACAGAACTATTCTAAAGCTGGTGCAGAAATTCAAATACCTTGGAGCAGTAATAACTTCAGATGGGAAATGCAGAACAGAGATTAGGAACAGAATAGGCCAAGCAAAGACTGCATTTCAGAGAATGAGAAACATATAACACAACACATCCTTATCAATGAATGTTAGAAAATGAGTCCTAAAATGCTATATTGAACCCATGGACAATAGGCAGGTCTGCACAAAAATCATTGGAAGTAGCAGAAATATGGTTTATCAGAAGAATGTTGTGAATCCCCTGGACAGTAAAAATAACTAATGAAGAATGTATGAGAAGAGCTGGAGAGACAAAAAAATCTTGTCAAAAAGATAAGAGATAGACAATGTACTTCACAGGACATGCAATGAGAAGAGGGGACATTGAAAATATTATAACAACAGGAAAAACAGAGGGAAGAAGATCAAGAGGATGACCAAGAGAAATGATACTGGACAGTCTGACAGGATGGTGTGAGAGGAGATCACCAACTTAACTGATGGCAGGCATGATGGATCGTGTACTCTGCAGAAGCATAATAGCCAATGCCAGTTGGCACAGCACCTGATGATGATGATGGATCTTACCTATTCTCTTTCAGAAGAAGAGAATACTCAACTGTCATAAAAAACACAGGAATGTGACTGGACATAGTAGTGTACTCCACAGCAAAGCAGGAATTAATAATAATCAAGCTTATTGTTCTACATGAAATGAGAATAGAGGAGCAACATATGCTCAAGAGTGAAAAGTACAATGATCTAGTCAAGCAACTAAGGCAGGTGGCCAAAGTCAAGGCAAAGGTAATGGCTGTAGAAGAGGGAGTGAGAGGATTCATAGCAACATCAGCATATGACCTATGTATGTAAGCAACTGAGCATAAAGGAACAAGCAAGAGCAAGGGCATTGAAAAGGCTTCATGCTGGATGTGGATCACGCAAAATAAGGTTACTTTCTCTGATGATCTAAGGAGGTGTGTCTGGTTTCTACAGAAGAGAAGTTTTCTGCATGCATGCTAACTTTACTTATCAGTGCACTGGAAAATAAATGGAGTGTGGACTTCAGCTTCTAGTCTCACTTTTTTTTACTCAGTCTAAAGTGTTTGTTAATTTCACAATCTTACTTAGTGTACTACCTTACTTTGCTTATTAGTAAAATATAAAGTCAACACTGGTTTCAATGTATACTTACCAACTACATTCAACTTTGAGACCGTTTTGGCATCCCCACACTGACAACTATAGACATCTTCATCCTCTGGCTGGGCATTTACAACACGTATAAAACAGCGGTTTTCTCTCCGCTGAATTTCATACTTTCCAGGTGTATACTATTAGCAGGTAAAAAAAAATGATGAACATTAAAAAGATAAGTCTTGTGCCAGAAACAATACAGAAAAGTTGAAGTCAAAACAAAGACAAAAAAAAAAAAAAAAAACAAATCAATCACTGAGAAATAAAAAGTCCCAAGTGGCAGTAAACAAACCATATGCTCTCAGAACACATGACCAAAATGAAACATGAAACTTCACAAGAACAAAGTTATGAACAAAAATATGAACAAAACAACGAACTTCTCACCTCAAGGACTTCATTGCCTCTCAACCACTTGACACGAGCACGAGGGTCTGATACAAAGCACTCCAGGATACCAGTCTTCTTACGCTGGATCTTGTATGTCTCAGGCAGTTTCTGGGTAAAATAGTATTCTGGTTCCTTTGCTGTTTTAGAAATGGTAAAACCCCTTGAGTAATAATTATACAAGTGAAGCCAGTCTGCCTATAACATTAGCAAATGAAACAGGAAACAAATACATGTAACTTTTGAGGCATCTTTACTGAATTTGAATAATCTTCTGTGTTATTGTGAAAACTAAAAGTGCCATACTGATCCTATGGAATGTACTGCTTAAAGTACTGGACTGAAACTTCTAAGAAACTGACTTGGTAAATCCACACACCATCCACCATGGCTGGCTCTGCCATCATTGCATATGGACAGCTACTGGATCGAACTGACATTGCTAATATGCTCAGAGAGATGGGCAGATTGAAGGACTTCGAGGGAAGTGAATCTACATTGTCCTTTATACTGAAAAAGCTGGGAATACAGATTGGCATGGCCAGGAAAGAGAGGCATACTGGATATGTGAGACAGCTTGTCAACCAACACAGGACAGGCACTAAAAGCCACAGGACACTGAAGGATATGTTGAGGGAGGGATATGAGCACCTGTGGACATAACCCAGAGTGCAGTGATGATGACACAGACCATAAACCATAAACCATCCACCATGCCAAATAATGTTGATGAATTTTCTCATGGAATCCAATGATAACAAAGAAAAATAGAAAAGCTAAAAGAAGGAAATAAAAAAGATAATTTTATGCTACAGCAACACCATCAGACTTTTTATTTGTCATAACAATTGTTCTCACTAGCTCCAATGTCAATCTTTTCCCCAGCATGTATTTCTAATCTGAGTGTCTGGGGCAGTTCTGCTATACGACTAATTCTTCTCCTACTGGCCATCTTGATTTCTTGGGAGATTACACTCACCACTGTTATGTTATGTTATGTTATCAACTCCATAAAGAAAACAGAATAATCCTTCTTTGGTCATGTTAACACACTGATGGTCTAAAAAAGAAACAATAATGACAGAGGGTACAGTTCTTGGAAAATTAGAGGAGTGGATGAGCTGATGATGGGCTCAGGACACCACTCTCAAAAACAGGCATCTTCAGACTGGTGATCAAGACAGCAATACTCAATAATGGACATGCCATACTGATGAATTAACTTTATACTTAAAGAGTATTTTTTTCAACTTTTACTTTTTCAAGCATGCTTTTTTAAAAGCATTAATATTATTTTAAAAGACACAAACACATCAGTTTCTAAATGCAAAAAATATCTTTAGATTTTTCTCATTACCTTACCTTCTACATAAAGCCAAGCTGACACAGTGACATCGTTGCACTGGCAGGTATACTTGCCACCATCCTCAAGCTTCACACTGTTAACAGTAAGCTTGTAATCTCCCTGGTCTGCCTCAAAGTGATATTTATGACCTTGGAAAATCTCCAGCTTGTTTTTGAACCACCTGCAGGTTTATAACACACTGGCTAGTTTGTTTTTTTGTAATGAGATTCTCATCATTATCATCACTACTGCCAATCTCACTATAACAGAAGACAATTTTGAAGCAGGTCAATGTTAGCTGTTACATAACTTTAATAGCTTCATCTTAATGACCAGATTCCCCCTTTACTGATTCTGCCAATACTGGATTTGCATATTCAACCATACTAACAGAAAAAAATTCTGATGTTGTAAAGATATTATCTTCTTGTGCTCAAAATGATGCTCTGCTGAATTCCACAAGCAGATTCTTCTTCTTCAGCATTCAAGGAAGGCTGGTTATGCTAACCTGCAGCCCTGTTGCCCTGAAGAAACCCATCTACTCCAGGGGTGAGTGGGAGATCCAACAGTTTTTCTTTCAGTTCCTCTCCATTGGGCTAGATCTGTGCTCAGAAGTTTGAGAAAGCTGTATAGGTTTGTAGGATATGTTCTGGTGTCTTGATGACAAAGCCAAAGGGACACTCATTCATTTGTGATATTTTGAAGTGACAGAGGAATCAAGAGCAGCTGATATCTGTCTGCATCAAAACCATCTTCTCAAGATGGAAAGAGGCATTACTCTCCAAAAAACACCATCATTATTATCAACTACTACATACAGAAGTTTAAAAGATCAGTCACATTTTTAAATCTCAGACAATTATTTCCAGATACTGCTCATTCACATTTTATCCTTTTATTCATTATATGTTCCACTTGGCAGCACATTAAGTGTGAACCTCGGAGAAAGGTTAATCAGCTAAAATCATTCCATATTTTTGTTAACTGAGTTATTTTTCTTTTGTTTTGTTTTGTGATTGTTACTTAACCAAAAAAAAACCTCCTCAATTTGCAATCAAAAACTTGTCCTAAATATTGATGTTATGCTTGTTATCTCTCAAAGTTGCAAACACAAAAATTTCACTGAAATACAGTAATGATGATAAATTTATTCATCATCAAAACCCTTATCCTAACCTGATTTTGACTCTTCTCATTTCTGGGTTAATGAGTTTTTGCCCCCTTTTTTCTTTGTGCTGGGCAGGTAAAGGCACGAAATTTTTTTTTGGTTTGTTTTTTTTTGCTCTGTACTATATTTCTACACATTATGTTGATAATGGTGGAATTTGGTGATAGCATATGTTTCTGTAGATATTTTGATGCTGGTCAATCTGATAGCTGATGCTAGGTTCTTTTTGAGAACCCAAACACCATCTCCTTGAGAAGCCAAATGCCATCCATTTATCTGTCTGTCTCTTACTATACTACATTAGACTCTTAATACAAGCACTGGATATAAATGATTTTATACTGAATTCTCCTGCTGCATAACACTTTGCTAGATATTCATTATTAATGCGCAAGAGTGGGAGAGCAATTTTTCTGCATGTATGCAGTTACTTCCAGCAGTGAGTGTGTGAGTGAAACATATGACTGTGTTATTTCCATTTGGTTATTTCATTTTTAATCACACCTGTTATGCCCACATATCTTTATTTTCTGAAGCAGGGTGCTGGAATAAGAGAAAGTTGTATGATAAAGAATATCAGATGGTTCTGCATGCCAAATTCTTCACCTTTTGCAAATAAAGTTCAGTCAGTCAGTCTGTATCCACTATTACAGAATGGTGCGAGTGGTCTGTTGTTACTTTGTGTGTCTGTTGAGGGTAGTGGGACTTTATCCACAGGGAATTAAATCCTAAATATAATGTGTGCACAGATTTATCTTTCTAATCAATCACTTACTTCACTTTAGCTTCCGGTTTACAAAACTGTGCCACAAAAGTAACAGAAGGTGTGCCTTCCAGCGTTTTAATGTCTTCCATCTCACCAACAAATTTGTCTGGTTCCTATAGTGAAACAATTTTTTTTTAAACGTATTAATTTAAAAAATATTTTAGAAAAATAACTCTTATGTACTTATGAGTGTGTGAAAAGTAAGGGCTCTGAATACATAAGTTTATCATTTAATCATCTATTTACATGACAATCAATCTACAGCTGTAATGTAAAAGCATAATGAAATAAATGGCTTAAATATCCTAGCTATAATATCATGGAGACTATGATTTTTCTAATATAAATAATTAATAAAGTTTTTAATACACTCAATGAGGCTCACAAAAGCCATTAATTTTCATGAGAATGTAAGAAGCTATATAATGAAATGTGATGGTTTAATTTTGTGACATTCCTGAAATGCAGAATGTGATTTTGGATGGCAAAGAAATATTTGAAAAAATACACACAACTGATAAGAGCATGAAACATTAAATTTAAAAAATATATCTGGGAAATGGACAAAACAAGTTTATCGGAAACTCATTACCACGTGCAGTTGTGAATTATCATCATAAGCAGGCTAACTGAAAGAAAAGATTTGACAGTATATGAAAGAAAGATTAATTAGTTGCAAGAGTTAAAAACACACACACAAAAAATGTATCATCATAGGTGCCAATATGTCATAAGCATGCATAAATGAGGACAAATAATAAATTGACAAGCAAACTGAGACATGTTTCACAACTTTCACAAATTATGACAACACTGAATAGTTAATATGGGACAAATAAATGGAATAAAACAAGTTTTATCAATTTAGTTTTACTTATAACCATCAAAAATGTATTTCATGTTGTCATTGTTATAACTGTATTCTGCACACTAATGGATGTTCCATAGATGACTGAAATAGCCAATTTCCTGTTATAGATGTTTTTTTTTCAACTATTACTGTCATAATGTAGACTGATAATTTTGGAAATACTGCAACAAATGGAATCAAACATTTTGAAGAATTTAAAAAAAAACACTTACATAAGGCTGAAAATAAGTTTACCAGTGGAAATATCTTTTTTTACAGAATAATTAATTTACTAGGGTGTCTGAGATAAAGATAATTTACCACAGCCACGTGGTCACATAGCTCACAGTGGGAGTTTGGATTACTATAATATGCTATTGATCCACTTCACAAGTAGCAATGGCTGTATGTGCTTTAAATGACCTTCATTTAGTGTTGTATTATACCTTGAAACAGCATTCATACAGTCTTTACAGTGCAATACATATTTTTAAATATGTCTTAAATTTATTACAGTGGAACCCATAACAGAGGATCTTAGATCTTGTGACATCATGCTTTACTTAATTTTATGAGTTATAGTCCAGAGGATGGACATGGAAAATCCCAAATAATAACATACGTAACCATTATGATCAACAGAAGATTCAGGAACTCACTAATATCCATGAAAACAAGACCAAGTGCAGACTGCAACAGTGAACACATCCCAGTTGTAGGAAAAGTAAGAATCAAGCTAAAGAGGTTAAAGGTAGCAGCTAAAAACAAAGAACTAGATAGAGAGCTGTTACGGAAAGATAAGGCAATACAAGAACAAAATAGGACCATAGTACATAAAAGGTATAATGCTATAGAGAAGATTGAAATGACTGATGAACAATGGAACATGTTAAAGACTCTAATCAACAAACATCTGTCAAAACCCTACCTCCAAATAAATGACATGCTAAACAGGAGTTGATGACAAAAGAAATTTTGCAACTAATGTATTGGAGAAGTCTTATTAAGGAAGGTAAAGATTAATATGACAAAATAAATAAAGAAATAAGACATAAATGCAATAAAGCTAAAGAGGAGTGGCTAAATAAGAAATGTAATGAAATAGAGACACACCATCGTGGAAACGCAAGAGATATGTACAAACAAATAAAGGAGTTAACAAACAAAAGCGTATACTACAAAACTGGTTGCCTGAAGTCAAAATAGAGGGGCGTACAATAATAGACAGAGATGAAATAATGGCACGATGGTGTGAATACATTAGAGAACTCTATAAGGAGAATAGAAGTGAAATAGACATATGAAATAATAATGAAGGGCCTTACATATTAAAAGCAGAAGTGAAAGAAGCCATCAAACACATGAAGAACAACAAAGCAGGATCAGATAAAATCACCAAGGAAGAACTGAAAGCATTAGGAAAGCTTGGCATAGAAATAATTACCAGATTGCTAAATAATTACTATAACAGTAACTTTGTCCAATCAGACCTTTTGCAATCAGTTTTCATTGTCCTACCAAAGAAACATAGTTCAGCTGAATGTGAAGATCATCGAACCATTAGTCTTATGAGCCATGTTACCAAAATCCTGGTTAGTACTGTCGTGAGAAGAGTCAGGGGTAAAATAAAACCAGAAATCACTGAAGAACAGTATGGCTTCATCGAAGGAAAAGGCACAAGTAATGTCATATATATATTGAGAACATTTATGGAAAGACCATTAGAAGTAAAGACGAACCTATATTTATGCTTCATAGACTAGTGTAAAGCATTCAATAAAGTGAGACACACAGAAATTATAAGAGTGCTAGAAGACATCAACATAGATGGGAAAGATTTGAAACTCATCAAAAACATATACTAGCAGCAATCAGCAGCAATGATGGTTGAGAACCAAATATTTCAAGACATAAAACTGTGAGTGAGATAAGGATGTGTTCTATCTCCTGATCTCTTCTCTTTGTACAGTGAAAACATAATGAGAAATATAGAGAACTTGTCAGGAATATCAATTGGCAGGTACAACCTTAACAACTTAAGATATGCAGACGACACAGTTCTGATTGCTAAAAGTGAAGGGGAGCTACAGGTTCTTCTGGACATCATGGTTCATGAAAGTAAAAGTAAAGGTCTCAGTCTGAATAAAAAGAAGACTGAAGTGACGGTAATCTCAAAGAAAAGAATACCACCAAAATGTAGCATTACCATCAATAGCACAGAAATTAAACAAGTTGATAGATTCAAGTACTTAGGAACAATTATAACAGCTTATGGGAAATGCCACAATGAAATAAAATGCAGACATGCTCAGGCCAAGTCAGTATTCCAGAAAATGAGAAACATCTTGTGCAACAGACCCATATCAATTGAAACAAGAATCTGAGTACTTAAATGTTATATCGAGCCAATTTTGTTTTATGGATGTGAAGTGTGGTCCATGAATAAGAGAGTACAGTGAGAAATGGAGGCCATGGAAATGTGGTTCATAAGAAGGATGTTGAAGGTACCAAGGACAGCTAAGAAAACCAACGAAGAAATCTTAAGAGAGGCTGGAGTTAAAAGGCAAATTACAGCAAAGACCAGATGCTGACAAGTGAGATTTAGAGGACATTTTCTGAGAAGAGGAAAATTGTAACACATTGTGTCAACTGGAAAAACTGAGGGAAGAAGAGACAGAGGAAGACAGAGAGAGAAGTTACTGGATGGGCTGTCAGTGTGGCTAGGAAGAAAGTCACCGGCAGATCTCATAATCAAGTCTAAAGACAGGGAATTCTGGAGAGAAATGATTGCATACGCCATGCGGCACGGCACTTGACTGATAGCCCTTTAAGGACTAACAAAGACAAAAACGAAAACCTCCCATTAATCAAGAGGGAAATGTATATGTAAACAGCTGTTGAAGAAGTAAATCAATTTGCATACTTCGGCAGCTAAATAGACCAGGATGGTGATACCAGAAAGGATGTTAAAGTTAGAATTGCAAAAGCAGCACTGACCATCAAGAATCTTGAGAACATATAGCACTCAAAAGTTATAAGCACAAAAGAAACAAGCTAAGATTATTCAATTCAAATGTAATCACTCAAAATTGACTCAAAATGTCTCACACAGACGAATGTCCATGTGACAGTGGAGTCCAGACTCCAGAACATATCCTTCAAGATTACTGAAACCATGTAGACTTGAGGCATGAGACATGGTCAGAGGACACAAGCTTGGGGCAAAAGCTCTGGCACTCCCATCAGGATCTGGTGAGAACTGCGAGCTTCGCCATGTCAACAGTAATCAGGATCTGATATGACCAACAACCTCGAACGCAGAAGAAGAAGAAATGTAATATCCACCCTCATTTATGCATGTGAAAGCTATAAAATAACTAAAGAAACAGACAACAAATTAGACCCTTTTGAAAATAAATGCCTAAGGAAAATACTTGATATAATGTAGAATGAATTCAAGAACAACTCAAAGATAAGACAGATGAGCACACAACATGTCTCATAGGTGATCAGAAAAAGGAGATAGACATATATCAGTCACGTGATGACAAGAAACAGTCAGAGAATCCCAAAATAAGTTATAAAGTGGAACACAACAGGTCAAAGAAAATGAGGTCGACCATGTCAAACTCTAAAGAGGACACTGTTAAGAGAGGCCAAATTAGTAGCCATAAAATCCTTTGATGAGTTTGAAAAGCTCACCAAAAACAGGAAAATTTGGCGAACTACCATGCGAGCCCTACATGACGTTTAATGGCATGGGGAGGATGTAAGATATAAAAAGTTCTTTAAGTCCATCATTTCTAGAAATTTAAAGCATATTTACAGGACTCTAAAATGAACCTGAGTTTGATTTTGTTGCCAAACATCACTGAGTTTGATTTTGTTGCCAAACATTACAATATTCAAATAAGTTGACTTCTCAGTTTTAGCTCAGCAGTTTCCTAGATTTCATTTTTTATTATTATTGTTAAAGGCTTTCTACATTATGTCACCAACACGTGTTTTTTTAAAGCAAAGTTTTACTAAAGTTTTGACAGAAATAAATTTGGTGTTAACACAGTGTGTACATGAATTTCAGACTGACGTAGCATCATGTGTGTTGTGTCACATAAAGCAAATTCTAGTGATGGCTCATACAAATGGTGAACCCTTTGTAAGAAAATGTTTCAAAGTATATGTAATTTGCTTTCCTTTATATTGGACCACTGAAAAAAGTCAGTTAAGGATCAAAATGTAAAAGTCTGCATGCTTTTGAAATGAAATATCAAACAGTGGAAGGTAGAAGAAAAAATACATGCATGTGTGTAGTCAATTCACCTCCAAATACAGTGTGCTCAGAATTGTTGGACAGCAAACAGGTGAAGTTTTTAAAAATATGACGGTGACATATGCTCAAGTTAGCCTTACTGGTGTTGTATGTGAAAGCAAGGACAGCTTAAAATTCAAGCAGAGTCATTTGGAGGCATTTGCTATATTATCATATTATATATATTTTTTATATAATGAACAGCTAATAGTTCTAGAAATTTGTTGCATTGTTTTCTCCCTCAACTATCCAAATTCTTATGCACATAAATTTATATTTAAGCCTGCCTCTGGTGTTGCTAAGTAAAAATAAACTTCAGTTCAATGAAAGATCTTCCCTAAACGTAGGAAAGATATATAACTTTTGTGAGTTTAGTGTGACTGAAAGTGGAGAAACTGCAGACATTCATCATAAGCCACAAGACCTTGTCTCATCTTGTCTTGTCTCCTACCTCTTATACCTTTTGGTGTTGAGGGGATAAACAGATGTCTTGATAGGGCTCAACAATTTGTTTCATATAATGGGATATTTAATGCTTCTGTAATTTCCTCTCTCCATCTCTTATGTGCTCCGGCCTCTTCCTCTGTTACTTACAAATCTTAGTGTGAATGTTGTCTGTGATATATTGTCTGGTGGTAACTGTGTAACATGGCCTAACCATCTCACTTGCTGTTTCTGGATATAATGCAATACTGGTGTTACTCCAACCTTTGTCTTGATGGTGTCATTTCTTATTTGGTCTCTTCTTGTCACATTTAGTATTCTCCTTAAACATCTCATTTCATGAGCCACAAGACCATAAGGCCACAAGATCTTATTAATTTATTTATTCCAAGACAACTATGATGGCGTTTGTTGACTGAGCATGCCAGTGTGAATCAACACTAATGGTGCTGACTGATAGAAGTCCATGGAAAAAGTTATTTTATTTGCATTTCTAATCTAATCCATGTTTTTTTTTAAAGTAAAGTAACTTTCATCCACTAAGCCTCTCTTCAAAACACAAATTGTGTGATGTCAGCTGTACTTTGGAAGCAAAACTATAATTAATATTTGCTTTACATACTTCTGTGTTAAGCACTGTCATGTTATAAAGGTGATGTAAAGTTAGTAAACCTACAAAATTTTATTGAAATTCTGTTTAAAACATTTGTACAATTAGATTACAAGGAATTCCCCAGGCTGCACACTGTGTTAAATTTCTCCTCAAATCACTTTGGAGAAGACTCCTTTCATTTTTGGACCTTACATGTTTTTTGTTGTCATTTTAGGCTAGTTTTGCATCATTTATTGCCAACAAAAAACTGACAAATTTTGCTTCTATATTCAGTTACCTTTAATTTTATATAAAAAACCAACAAGCTCTGCTTTGAAAAATTCTGAAGACAAAAGTTTTTCTAGCATTTGTAGGAAAGAAAATAATTCAGATGTGAAAGGGTTAACTTAAATGACTGATTAAATGGGTTCCACTGTAATATCTTATTTCAGTTTAATGTTGCTGCTCAGGTTAAATAATTTGCAATCAAGGTTAAACATCAAATATTCGCATATATATGTATATATATATATCACTGACTGGTTACCATTCCATGACACAGTAATCAGGATTCAAGCAGTTACTGCAATATGAAAGGTATTATAATGGTAAATAGGATTAGAGCTGTTGGAAGCTGTTTTTTTTCACCTCCTTGATGATTTTGCGGGGCTGCAGCGTCGGCCAATCTGGGATAACTTCAGCTAGGGATGCTCTACGCGTTTGCATGGATGAACGCCTCTGCTGCTGCTC
Source organism: Achatina immaculata (assembly GCA_009760885.1). Lineage (NCBI taxonomy): Eukaryota > Metazoa > Mollusca > Gastropoda > Stylommatophora > Achatinidae > Lissachatina > Lissachatina immaculata. Next base: position 6,444,771 of record CM019718.1, read on the forward strand.
CAGGGCTTCAAGCTTGTCAGCAGACACTTTCTTTACCGGTGTTTCAATTTCTACTGACTGCCTTCGACTGCTGGATTTGGGCTACATGTAATAAGGCAAGGTACCTAAATTAGAACATGTTATTTGCATTCAGCTGGGTTCACCTACTGGTGTCAGTTACTGTACTTATGAGGTTGTTAAGTTGCGTAGGCTTTACAAAAGCATACTTTGCATTCATTTCAAAGAATTTTGAAACAAATTTGAAAAAGTAACAGCAGCTAAACTATTTCTTGAAAATGCATGAAAGCAGCAGTGATATGCAAAATCTGTGTCCAGATATTTTTATTCATAAAAATAGAGCATATGAAGTATAATTATACAATAATTAGATATACATGAACACAAATAACATTAGGTTCAACAGAAAATATATAATGATTATAAACAGTGGCAATCCATGTCAAACTTCTCACATCATCTGACGGATGACCAAAAGCACAAGATGGATATACCTGCAAAAAATGGCATCCTCAAAACAAATTGATCAACAAATCAATCTTCAAACACCACAGCAGCCTTGTGCCAAAGACATTGGCAAACATCTCATCTGCTTTATAACATGACATGAAACAAAAAAACAAAAAATAAAGTGGACTGGATGAACAATTGGCTGCAAATAGTCCACTTGATACTGAAGTGCTCTGCTAGCATGCTCCGCTAAGAGAAACTCTGAAGCCAACATAAATGTCTAGAAACAAATTTGCACAAATAAGAATAAACAGAACAGAAACTGAAAATATAATCTGTGAAATCTGCATGAGAATTTATAGGATTATGACAGGATAAAATGTTCCATATACTACAATATTTCCTGAGACGGAGGTTTATATAATTTATATACATGGACAAAGTGACAGTGCTATTAAAATAAAAGAATAATAGAAAACCAAGAAAAACTGAGAAAAATTTAGAATAAAGAGAAATAAACTGATAACACAAAAAGCAAAATAATTTAATAAAGAAATACGTAAAGAAAGAAATGAATTCAAGGCGATATTTATTATGGGTAGATTCATAACTTATTTTCTTTCATTCATAAACTGATTCTTATTTTTTTAAGTTAAAGTGTTCAGATTTTAGATGTATACTTTGATGTATTTAATAAGAATTTTGTTTTTCAGCTGGTCAAAAGTAGGGGTTGCTGTAGTGACACAAAGATCACCCTACATTTAGTAATACAGCATGACTTTTGAAGCTGATAACAGTATCTTGAATGAATTTCAAATTTAAATGTTTTTCCCCCATGTTTTAGTCTGTCATTATTTTAAATACGAAGCAACCCTTTTATTGTTTTTGTGTTCTTCAAGAAGAAAAAAAAAAAAAAGAAAGCAGAAAAAAGGAAAGGAAAAAAAGAAATTAAAACATTCAAGATTAAAAAAAACCAAAAAAACAGCTCCTCTAACTACAGTGACACAGCTATGAGATTTCAGAAGCTAAACATATTTCTAGAACCTTCTCTTCACTGGCAGTTACAACCAGATCTTTTCCTTCACGTTCGTATTCAGTTCGAGACTCTCTGCTGGAGCCATCTTTTTTACCAGCACGTGGCTGCAGGGTTAGTAGAAAAATACAGAAACATTATCAAGAAAGTAAACAGTTTAGTAACGGATAAACTTAAAAGTGTTTAAGTGTTAAATTTATACAGCTGACTAGTTATTTATGGAGTAATAATTTTTAGTCTGTATGAAATGTACATTTGTTAAAGAGGAAATGAGTTCAATTCCTTATTCAAATTTATGAAAATTACCACACACAATGAAAACAATATACAACAGTCAGCTCCTTAGGAAATCACTGACAAAACTTTGTTAATTATTTCACACTCAAGCATACAAGTAACAGAACCAATTGTTCTGAGCTGATGCATAAGTTCCCCATGTTGCTATACACAAGAATTGGACAGAAAAAAAGACACAAGTAAATGGCCTTAACAGAAAGCCAGTGGACTTCTGCTATGAGTATGCTATATATTGTGCATTTTTATTAGTCTCAGCACTGCTTCTCAAGATGGTCTGTGCAACAGTGGAGTTCAGCTTCATCTGGCTAGCAGTTTTGTTAGAAACTGTTGGAAGACTTCTTTTAAAAGCCCATGCTGTAATGCTGAATAGTATCTCATATGTGAGCACAAAGAAGAAAGTCCTGATATAAAATTTTTTTAACAGTGATGAACAAAATTAAAAGAATGATAGAAAAAATAATTAACCATTAATAAAGCAGTTTAGTAATGCCTAGATATTTACCAAATGCCTAGTTTTAATTATTTAGTAAAAAACAAATGTATGACTTTCTGTGTTCTCAAACATAAACAACATATTCACAGAAAAATAGCTATTAATTAACTGTATGAATATCAAAATGATGTTACAGTTGCTTTTTGTAGAAAGTTTGTTCTACATTAAAATGATTTATTTTGTGTATACAGTCTTAACAAGGTTGCAGAAGTTTACAGAGATCACTGACTACTGATTACAAAATATTAATTTAATATTTAAACTGTATCTAATAGATCTATTCTGACTAAATTATTAATTCAGGCTATAAATATTTTACTGTTCAAATCTTATTTCAAATAAGAATATTCAAATTTAATCATTATTTCATCCAATACAAATTCAAACTGAATACTGAGTACTTTCTTATATTAAATTTTATGCAGTCTTGATATTTTTCAAGAGCTGTAAATACTTTTTTTTTTTAGACATGCTACATAATTAGACATTTTCTGAGTTCCATTTTGTTTAAAAGCTGTGAAAATCTTAAGTACAGCATCAACTATTCAAAACTAAATTTGCTGTGAAAGTCACTTCTTCACAGAAGAAATTAGTCTGGACTATTCAACTCCTGGACTATGTAGCAACAAATATAGATTTACTGAAATCTATCCCAGCAGCATTAAAACATTCAATAAAGTGCAGCTTCAGGCAATGATCACTCATCAGAATAATGTTCTGAAAAGCAAAGTTAATGTGAATAAAATTACGTATTAAACTGATAGTTATAAACATGATGGCAATAAAATGGAAAGAGAGGAGAGCTAAATAAACGCTGGATGTTAATCATATATCAAGGACAAATAAGAATAAAAAAATTGAGTAGGTTACTCATTACTTGTCCATGGAAAACGCTACAGTATATTAGCCTCACCTTTTCTTCCTCCGAGTCACTGCCTGCAGTCTCTACTTTCTTCAAGCTCATCTTCATTACTTCAATCTGAGACAGTCTTCTGCCTTTCTTATCAACTAGGAAGATTATTGAGTAAAACACAGATGAAACACTTACATCCTGTAAGCATTTTTATATAATATATGTATGCATGTATGTATAATTTTGTATCAAAATTAATGAAGAGTGGAATATTTAACCTACAGCTGCTGCATTGTAACTGTAATTCAACAAAATACAACAGTTTTAAGAAAATGTAAGAAATTTAAAACATTTGTTTCATAATAAGCATTATAATGGATGCTGAGCTTCTTTATATACAGAGTAAACATAAAAACTATTATTTGAGATCTTTTACTGTTTATATAGTTTCATCTGATATAAATGTGAGCATAAGTTAACCGAACAGTCACAAAAATACACCTACCAAAACTGATATTATTTGGATACTTTTGTTAATATCCATTAGGACAAACACTGAATTTTACAGGATAAGTTTTCTTTAGAAGTGTATGTAACATGACAATTAGACTGCTTATATATATATATATATATATATATATATATATATATATATATATATATATATACATACACACACACATACACACACACGCGCACTCTCTTCTTTTTTTTTGGTCTCTTTCTGCTTGTTGGTAATTTAATCCCAAATAACACAACTTTATAACAGAGGTGTATTGACACAAGCAAAAGATAAAAAAGCATATCCAGGAAAGAAAGGTGTGGGATAATGGCCCTACAGGGCCTGTGCACAGATGTGAGTTTTTTTCCTGGGGTCAGTAAAGAGCAGTTCTGAACTTGCACTCAGTGAGGAAATACACAGAAAGAAAGAAATTCTATAAAATCTTCTTCCTTGCCTCCATGGCTTTTTTTCCCCTTGATTTTATTCAGAGTTCTCTTGATGGAAAAGAGACCCCTAATTTTGTACCAATGATTTTAAAAGAGCCTAGTATACTGAACATGCATCATTGTATATTCTTACATATACATATTTATAAAATGTATAACATTCTGCATCCAGGGGAAGCTTATTTTAAAATGTTTCAGTTTAATTTATTTGCCTTAAGAAAGAAAAAAAGCAAGAATAAGAAAACATAAAGGAAAAAACAGTTCTAACAAAAGAAAAAAAAAGCCATAAAATCTTCTGGACTTGTGTTAGCACTAAAGCAATAACCTTGTGCAAGAGCACATAAGGGAAAATAAATAAATCCCCATAAAGCCAATATCTGTGGATTTAATACAATAAATATAACTGATTTATCATAAAAAAATTATGATGTCATAAATGACATTCAAATATTTCTTAGACATAAGGTCAAACTATAAGTATCAAAATTCTGAGAACAAAATGTTGAAGAATAAAAGAACCAAGAAATAGGAGGCATAAACAAAGCACTCTGATTCATAATTCAAAATCTCCAGCATACAAACAGTGTGATACTGAGGTGGATATTGTGGATTATGTTAATTGCTTGATGGTGTCACATACAGACACTAAATCTACGATGCTACTAAACACAAAGCAGTTACTGTCTACAGACTACAGAATGCCTACAGGCAATATCAAGCAGCTGCAGCTGCTGATGAACAACATTCACATTTTTCTGGTGCTCGTACAATAGACATAAAACATTCAGCTGACCAGCAGAGATCAGCAACATAAAGTTAGTATTGCAAGAGAAATGAGTGTGTTTTTTTTTTCAAATTGTGCTTCCATATTTTTCATTCTTATTTCAGCTAAGCCATATTCACAACCTAATGAACAACCGTGGTTTGTTCATGTAGTGCTTCAAGGGCCACTATAGACAGGACTATGTTCAAATGGACATTAAAACAGAGAGACCTAATATAGTGGCCTGTGTTAAAATTGAAAAAAAAAAAAACAAAAAACAAACTCTGAATCACTAATGTTGTCACGCACTCCTCCTCTTATTCTCATTGATGATCTACCTTCATTGCTTTTGCCCTCAACTATTTTTGGTGATATAATTTTGTAGTGTTGTATTCTACTTGCCAGCAGTTTCTTGGAGCTATTTGCTACTACATAACAAAGTCGATTTTGACTTTCTTGCATTAAGGCACTATAGTGCCACATGTTTTGTTTCGTATAACTGTAATTCTCAGTTTGGTTCGCATGTTAACTGTGCATGTCAGATTTATTCTTCTTCCTGTTTGAAGCAACGTGGAAGAAGGACAGACATATTAGAGTATTAACTGTGCTTAGATCTGTGAATTTTGTTAGAGCATATTCGAAAAATGGACACGCTCTCCAACATGACAAATGTTACTGATTGTACCCCATGTAGTTCTAGACTTCCTAGAAGGACTAAAACTACTTGTAATGAGTTGTTTAAGACAGTATTAGTTGGGAAACCTCGCCATGTCAATGATTCTAATTCAAGCTATTCTGATTCTGACAATGGTTCTGTTTCTGATGATGTTTCTGTTTCTGACGTGACAAGTTCTGACGCAGTGACCTCTAGTAGTGACACAGAAAGTGAAATTGACTGTCATCCCTCGACAAGTGCTGCTACTTCTGCTCGTCCACCTGCCAAAAGGGTGAAGTGGAATACTTCTGCAGCTCAAACAGTAAATGCAGAACCAGTTTCAACATGGAGAGCAGCACAAACAGATTAAGTAGTAGGTACTGCTACTAATGAAGATGATGGCAGTTTTCTGTTGTATTTTTTGTTTGTTTGTTTGTTTGTTTGTTTGTTTGTCAATTTGTCTACAGAAAGTGACATTTCATGGAAGGAATTCATTTTATCTTCAAATTGTGTGTGACAAGTGGATATTTACAGCTCTTGGTTAGTAGACAACAAATAGTTTAGTGTTTTATAGATTTTTTTTTTTGTGGGGGGGGGGGGGGAATGGGGCTAAATATTTTGTCTAATTTTCTCACCAGTTATTTTTTCCTACAAAAACTATACATTTCTGGAACCTTCATTCATTTACCTTTTTTATGTATAATTAGTATAATTTTAACATGGAAATAATATTTTAAATTCACTTTTTCAACAATATCCCAAAAATTATCAAAACACCAGCACATTTTTCTTTGCACCAACAGTGCCGCCAGCATGGAAAGAGTTAACTATTAAAAATTTTCTTCTCATTTACAAATATATGCACTGATTCTAATAAGTATATTTATGACACAACTATAAAAATTGTTCTTAACTTCTGTATGAGTTCTTAATTACTACATATGTGACAAAAAACACACATAAAATATACCTCACTCTATTCTCTAGGCATTTAATGCCTTTGTAATACTCTTATTCTTATGTCCAAATCCCTGTCTGCTCATTATTTTCTAAAGCATTCTGTCTCCATCTGTGGTTATGGCATATTAGTATTCTGAGTAGAATCAGAAAAAAGGCAGTCTGTCCTTGATTTTATGAGTGAAATTCAGATAATTTTTTTTTTTATAACATGTACAAGGGGTGATTGATAAGTTCTCAGCATATGGTACAATGGATTATTTGTGGACAACTTTTTTTGGTTATTTCTCAACATATTCCCCTTGCAGGTTTATGCACTTAGTCCAGTGATCCTGGAGCATACAGATCCCTTCTTTGTAAAAGTCAGCATCTTGTGCCAGTAGAAAGTGGTCACAGCATGAATGATGTCATCATCTGAAGAAAATTTGCGACAACTGAACTCCTTTTTGATTTTGGTAAACAGGTAATAGTCCAAAGGGGCAAAATCTGGGGACTAAGGAGGATGTTCAAGAAGCTGGAAGCTGCATTCATGAATGGCAGCCATTGTCACCGCTGACTTGAACTGGAGCATTGCCTTGATGAAAGATGACCCCTCTCGTCAATTTCCCTCGACGCTTTTCCCTCAATTTGACCCGCAGTTACTTCACAATATTAGCGTAATACACCCCGGTGACCATTCTGCCCTTTTGAAGATAGTCTACCAATAGCACACCTTCTGAATCCCAAAAGATGGAAGCCATCACTTTGCCTGCAGACAGAACCACCCTTGCTTTTTTTGGAGGTGGGGATCCATGATGTTTCCACTGCTTTGACTGTTCTTTGGTTTCTGGTTGAAAATGATGAATCCAAGTCTCATCCATAGTCACAAACTGTTGAAGAAACTTTTCAGGATCTGCAGAAAAATGGCCAAAATTGTCTACTAACATGTTGAGACACTGTTGTTTGTGATCAGCTCCAAGAAGTTTCAGGACCCATCGAGCAGAGACCTTTGTCATTTTAAGATCATTGTAAATAATGGCATGAACACATTCCTGGGAGATGCCCAACTCAGTAGCAATGTACTGCTCAGTTAGTCGTCAAATTTCCATTATCATGTCATGGATTCTGCCGATGGTTTCATCAGTGGTTACTGTTCTTGGTCTTCCTGGATGAGGATCAGCTTCCAGACTCTCCCTTCCATGTTTGAACTGAACTTCCCATTTCTTCATTGTGCTGTAAGTAGGGACACTCTCTTCTAGAGTCTCTTCTATATCCTCTTGGATCTCCTCCGATGATAAGCCCTTGATGCAGAGGTAGTGAATGACTGCTCGATGAGAAATTGTATCCATTTTCTTAATTTCTGCCACCCCTTACTACTTTAGTAGCCTGTAAAAAAAAAATTGGTTGCAGTTAATTTCTTGAAACTTGGTGTTTAATCTTACATTAACCTGATCTACAAATGCACCTAATATCAACTATGTGTTTCAAGTATCTGTACCTTAGGCCGCAAACATCAATCAACCCTCGTATTTATCTGTTTGTTTCGTCTTCTCTGTTTACACGTATTTATCTGTTTGTCTTGTCTTCTCTGTTTACACGTATTTACCTGCTTGTTTTGTCTTCTCTGTTTACATGTATTTACCTGCTTGTTTTGTCTTCTCTGTTTACATGTATTTACCTGCTTGTTTTGTCTTCTCTGTTTACATGTATTTACCTGCTTGTTTTGTCTTCTGTGTTTACATATATTTATCTGCTTGTCTTGTCTTCTCTTTTTATATGTTTTTACTTGTTTGTTTTGTCTTCTCTGTTTACATGCATTTATCTTTTTGTCTTCTCTGTTTACATATATTTATCTGCTTGTTTTGTCTTCTCTGTTTATATGTTTTACCTGTCTATTTTGTCTTCTCTGTTTACATGTATTTATCTGTTTGTTTTGTCTTCTGTGATTATATGTATTTATCTGTTTGTTTTCTCTGTTGTTCTTGATAAATGCACTTTTGCAAAATATTGTGTTGCTGTTTTTCATAACCATTCCTCTGTTCTTATCTCCTATTTCTAATCTATCTCCATTTCGTTCCTCTTTCTAATTTTTTTTTTTGTAAAACTGCACCACACATCTTTTTCTAACTCCAGTGAAACTAGTTCTACTACAGCCAATACCACAATATTCGTAGTCTGAGCATGACTAAGTACTGATATTTAAAGATACACACTAAAAGAACCAATTAGTTTACAGAAGCTGAAAAACAAAAGAATATCTAAAAGCTGTTTGTTCTGTTTAGACTGGTGTTCTTTCAAGCATACACACACTAGCTGTTAGTTTTATTTATACATATGTTAAAATTCTTTTAGTCATATTCTAGATACAACTCTAATTTGACCAGTGAAAATAAAAAAAGGTTTAAACTGTAAAAAAAAATAGGCATTTTCTGTGACGCAGCAACTGAATGAAGAAACGAGAACAAAATGAGCACCAGCAAACAAGGCTTTAGAGGGGGTAGCTATTGGCAAAATACAAACACACAAACATCCCCTCTAAAACTAGGTGGACACACACATTTAAAAAAAAAACAAAACAAGGGTACCTCCCAAGGTACCGGCCTCTGAAACAAAGAAACAATAGCAGTTTTTATCATTTTTCTGTCACATGATACTCAACTGTTAGTTACAAGTTCAAATGTGACACTGAAAACAGAGGCCTACAGACTAAAGAGTTAAAGATTCATTATTAAAACATAATAAAATACAGAAACATCAAAGACATGATTACGGTGACATGATACAAGCTTGTACAGCATACACTGCTTAGGGTGTGTCTTCTAGTCAACATGTTGGTCAGTGAGTGCACTGTTGTGAAACATGTCACAAATATCTATGTCAAAATTTGTTATAATGATATCAGTGACATTAATTGTCATAAGAAAATAAAAACAAGTCATAATAGCATCTAAAACACAATAATGTGCAAAATATAATATCTAAAACATATTGTGTAAAAATAAAATAAAAAACATATAAAAACAAAATATGTTACATGAAAACAACATCAAAGACAACACATAATTCACCTACAAACAAACTTGTGTCAAAAGTATAAAAGCATGTGCCTCAAAAATATAAAAATGTGACTCACAACATCAAATACATATACAGCACCATACAAGCCCAGATATGTCACAATGACATAAAGAAAGGATTTCTCACAAAACAGAGTGCCTGAGTGGCATAGTGCCTGAGTGGCATAGTGGTAAGTGCACTTATATCTTCCATGAAAGTTAACAGTTCAAGTCTGGTCAGAGGCACCCCAGTCACCCAGTTGTAGAAGAGGGTAGCTGGCTTTTTTGCAGAAAGGGGTCAGGTGTGGTATCATCTAGTGTGCTGTCAGGTCAAGGAGAACATGGGCACTGGTCAAGGAAAACATGGGCACTGGTCAAGGAGAATATGGGCATTAACATCATGTCCCTAAGTACCTCTACAGCAAGATAGGACATGAGTAAATTTGTGACAACAGAAGTGGTAATTATAAAACATGCCATAAATAATATATTGTTTGTTTCCTATGTTCAAGACTGTGTGTAACATATAAGTCTGGGCAGAAATAGAGAGTCATAGTGCATAGTGAAATGTATGCTTATTTATGTGGTTCAAAATTACCACAGCAGTACATGGTGTAATGGCATTCTGAAACAGTTACATCTTCTCGAACAGAAGTTGAGTTCCTCTAGATCATTTTGTCTGCTTTCAGAGTTTGACATATTTATTTTTGCTAGTGTAAGTAAAGTTTGTCCTTGCCATATTTATCTTAAAGTGAAAAATACCGTGATCTCTTTGTCACTGATTTCGTAAGTTCTGTTCTGGAAGAGAGGACAATTAATGAAATGAATTTATCTGCTGACAGTGGATATTTTATGAATTTTACCTGGTGATAGTGGACAATTAAAAAAATTAATTTTTACCTGTTGATAGTAAATTTTAACTAGTGATAGAAGACAATGAAATTTACTTGAGATAGTGGGCAATTAGTGAATTTTATTTGAAGGTGAATAATTAATTAAATGAATTTTACCTGAGGATAATGAACAAAGAGAGAAAATAACTTTACCTGGTTTTAGGGTACCCCAGTCCACTTCTTCTTCCTCTTCTTTGCTCTTCTGAACTTCTCTGAAACAGTAAAAAGTGTTCATAAGCCACAATTCAACAGAATGGCAAACAGCATTTTGAAAATATATTGCACTCAATGAGAAAGAATGAAATTGGGGTATATTTGTTTCTTGCTCTTCGCACAAGCTCAAATCTAGGCACATGAGGAAAAAACTATGGTAATTGAGAAATCTGCATGTCATAAGATCTGATTTAAGATGAGGTATTTTGGACTAAACTGATAGTGCACTGTGCAAAATAGAGGCTAACTCTTATTAAAACAAAAAAAAAAAAGCTAAAAGATCAACAGCAGTAAGATTTTTAATTTCACACCTTTCCTGAAGTTTGTTAGAATTACACTATATTCCACAGTATTACACCTAGAATGCTAAGATTAGTTTTCTCATATATTTCTCTGATAGCTTAAATGGCACCTGTGAGCTGCTGTAACTTTGAAATAGAAAACTGCATTATTTTATTCAACCATTTTTGTGTGAAAGCTTCAAACAAAGAAATTTGTTTTACATGTAGTTTGAACTTATAAAATTCTACAATAACAAAATTTAAGACAAATTTTCAAATACTTACCTGTGCTTCAAGAGAGCTCTGTAGTCAAGTGCTGAGTCCTTTGGATCTACACAGATAAAAAAAAAAACAGAAAGAACGTAAGCATTAAATCAATCAACAATCATGTTCTACAATTTTTTTTGCAAATGGAGAACATCTGATATGAAGAATGGCTAAATTCTTGTCAGTTTAGCTGACCACCATCTACATGGACAGAGTCACCAAAGAGCCAAACAAAGAGCTACATAAACTTCTCTTTGCCAATGAGTAGAGCATACACCATATAGACAGCAAACAACTTCTGCAAACACAAAGATAAAAGCACCTCACAGCAAAAGGCACATTCTTTGTATCACAGCTTTGAGCCCAGTTTTTTCTCAATATTCTTGACTGATGGAGAAATCCACTATATACTTATATACAAACATGTGTGTTTGTATAAAGGTGAATTAAATGTAAGTTAGAAATGAAAATTACACAAAACTTTTATTTAGTATAGGAAAAATAACACTCCTATTTTTCAAAATAGTCCTCTTAGTTTGCAATAACACAGTATTGCTGTCCACAACACAAAAACGAATGGAAAAACTAATTACGTCAGGCCATAAGAATAGTGAAGAGCAAAACCTCTATCTTAATTCAAAGAAAACTAAACTGATGACAACTGACAAAACAAATAAGGCAGATAAAATATGTATCAATGAGGAAAAATTGGAAGCAGAGGTGGAAAGTTTTGAATATCTTGGATCATTACTAACTATTAATGGAGATACAATGAGGGAAATTAAAAGGAGGACATCTATCGCTCTTCAAAAAGTAAAACAACTTTAGAACCTGTGAGGAGGAACAGATAGAATGACAAAAATAAGATTTTAAGGACAAGCATATTTCCCATTGCAACATATGCCTGTGAGACCTGGACACTTAACAAAACAGCTGAAAAACACATAAATGCCTTTGAATGTAAATGCTACAGAAGAGTTCTTCAAATACCATGGACACAAAAAAGAACAAATATATCCATACTACAAGAGCTTAATATTGAAGAAGGCTGGGTAGTAAAGAGGATTAAACAGAGAAAACTAAAATATTTTGGACACATTAAACATCATGATAATTTAGAGAAGACCATCTTGAAAGGGCACATAATGGGAAAAAGAAAGAGAGAAAGACCAAGCCAGCCTTTTGGGTAAGATCAAAGTGTAATTCTGCGCTATGTAGTATCTACACTTTGATCATTATTGTGAAACAAATGAGATGCCAGAGGCCTGCCCTGCACATTGAATGCCTGGGGCAAGGTCCACATCTCGTTATGGCCTATTGTTTTCGTCATCTTAAAAAAAAAAAAGAAAGGAAGACCAAGCCAAAGATGGCTGCAAGACATCATTGATAATCTGCAAATGTATGCATCAGCAGCAAGGCATCTTGCTTACAACCGAGAGGCCTACAGGAAGCTGTTAGGGAGCAAAGTTCTGCAAGGGACATGCAAATGACTAACTGACTACTTTGCAATGCATCTGTGCTACCTGGAACCAACCCCTGAATTGTAGTAAAAAAAAAACCCTTTGTTCTGACTTCTCAGCCATCAATGTATCATGTCTCTTGTGTGCTTGCCAAGAACCACTGGAGTTGTGTAAGCTAGTTATGCCTATCTTGAACTTCATAATGTAGTTATAGAACTGAGCCTTGCACAACCACAGATATTTCATGATATGTCACAGGGATTCAAACTTTTGGAAAAATAAAAGCTAAAAGATCAACAACAGTAATATTTTAGTTTCACACCTTTCCTGAAGTTTGTTAGAATTACATTATATTCCACAGTATTACACCTATAATGCTGAACATTGGTTTTCTTATATATTTCTCTTTTCACTTTTTTTTTTTTTTTGCAGAATCTGATGACAGAATCCATTTTTCATGCTATCTGCAACACAGTCACCACCTTGGTAACATACAATAATTAGTGTATGAGCATATAACTATACATGTATAAAATAGGAAAAAGTAGGAGCAGCTTTATTACTTAACGATTACAAAGTTGTGACTTTTCGGCGTGAGCCTTAATCATACAAAAACATACAGGACGAAGAAACAGAGAGAGGAGATAAAGTATAGATTCACATGAATACTATTAAAAAAAGAACACTAATTATTGTGTATAACTATACATGGAGCCACTGTAGTAACGCTGTGATACCAAAATGTATAAACCAGGAAAAAAGTAGGAACAGCTTTATTACTTAACGTGCACATAGTTGTGACATTTTAAAAAAATCAAATAAAATGAATAGAGCCTAATAAGAGTTAAATGTAAGTTAGAAATGCAACTTACACAAAACCTTTATTTAGTATAAATAAATGTATGTCTTAACTCTTATTAGGCTCTATTCATTTGATTTTTTTTTAACACAGCATTCATGTGAATTTATACTTTATCTCCTCTCTCTATTTCTTCGTCCTGTGTGTTTTTGTACGATTAAGGCTCACGCCAAAACGTCACAACTGTATACTCGTTAAGTAATAAAGCTGTTGCTACTTTTTTCCTAGTTTATACATTTTAGTCACCATCTTGACACACACTGTTCTCAGCTTACTGCTTAGAAATGGTGGTGCTATCTACTTACTGAAGTCACTGACCTTTGTGCTAACAGATGGCACTACTGAGAGATTTTAATTTCAGAAATGTTATTCATATTCTCTAACTTTTATTTAATTCACCCTCATATGTGAGTGCATTCATATAACAAGTGTTAAAAAGATGATCTTGTCCTATCTCCCATCAACTGTGAGCATGATGTTCTATGCAGCCAATACAGTAAAGGTGTTTAAGCATAAGCATCAAGTCAAATAGTGAGAGGGTTATGGCAGCCTGTAGAAATAGAGTGGAGTTAAACAGCAGGAAAAGGTGCAATGCTTCTCAGTAGACTCCACTACTACAGTGATCCCTGTACTGCTGGTCTGGCTGAGACTGTTATTCTGAGAATCTTGAATCTAGAATCTAGGAATTAGCTTCATCAAACTTGGGCCACACCCATATATGCTTGGCTCTCTGTTTCAGTAACACCAAAGAGTATGAACACTAATTGTGCCAATCAGCTGCTGGTTCTGGCACCCTCAAATTCTATCAGCCAGCTACCTGGCTCTTCCTTTCCCCCCTCCTCACACCTTTATCCTTCATCCTCTGTAGATATATATTATCAACATATGCTCTTTCCTCCTCATGCACCTTGGCCACCGACTTCAGTATATCCATCCTATGTTACTCAGAGAACCAGAAAAGAGCTATTACAGGGGTCTTTGCCAGTTATGGTTTGCTGGTCCAGACATCTATGTCAGGACTCTAGTAGTCATCTTCATTCCCATGAAAGATGATAAATAATGCAAACACACACACACACTCATAAATTCCAATTCTCACCTTTGATGAAAACACTGAAAGTTGCCGTGTCTGTTATGGCTCCCTCTGATTCAACATTTACTGTATACTTGGCCTCATCAGTGAGACGAGTTCGTTTGATGCCAAGAGTAGCAGAAAGGCCATCATTTTTCACAGTCACACGTGAGTCATCTTTCAGCTCCCTTGGCCCACGGAAGAATCGAATTATTGGTGTTGGCTTGCCTTTTGGATCTACAGTGACTGTCAGTTTCAGATCATCACCTAGACACAAAAGACAATTTGCTTGCTTCAACAATAACACATATGCACACAGTATACATCTTTATGTTACGAGGACTGATTGATAAGTTCTTGGCATAAAGTACAAATACTTGAAACACATAGTTGATATTAGGTGCATTTGTAGATCAGGTTAATATAAGATTAAACACCAAGTTTCAAGAAATTAACTGTAACCAATTTTTTTTACAGGCTACTGAAGTGGTAAGGGGTGGCAGAAATTGAGAAAATTGATAAAATTTCTCATCAAGCAGTCATTCACTACCTCTGCATCAAGGGCTTATCATCAGAGGAGATCAATGAGGATACAGAAGAGACTCTAGAAGAGAGTGCCCCTTCTTACAGCACAGTGAAGAAATGGGGAGCTCAATCAAAACATGGAAGGGAGAGTCTGGAAGGTGATCCCCGTCCAGGAAGACCAAGAACGGTAACCACCGATGAAACCACCGGCAGAATCCATGACATGGAGGATCGATGACTAACTGAGCGGTATAATGCTACTGAGTTGGGCATCTCCCAGGAATGTGTTCATGCCATTATTTACAATGATCTTAAAATGACAAAGGTCTCTGCTCGATGGGTCCTGAAACTTCTTGAAGCTGATCACAAACAACAGTTTCTAACATGTTAGTGACAATTTTGGCCATTTTTATGCAGATCCTGAAAAGTTTCTTCAGCAATTTGTGAATATGGATGAGACTGGGGTTCATCATTTTCAACCAGAAACTAAAGAACAGTTGAAGCAGTGGAAACATCATGGATCCCCACCTCCAAAGAAAGCAAGGGTGGTTCTGTCTGCAGGCAAAGTGATGGCTTCCATCTTTTGGGATTCAGAAGGTGTGCTATTGGTAGACTATCTTCAAAAGGGCAGAATGGTCACCGGGGCCTATTACGCTAATCTTGTGAAGCAACTGCGGGTCAAATTGAAGGAAAAGTGTTGAGGGAAACTGACGAGAAGAGTCATCTATCATCAAGACAATGCTCCAGTTCACAAGTCGGCTATGGCAATGGCCGCTATCCATGAATGCAGCTTCTAACTTCTTGAACATCTTCCTTACTCTTCAGATTTTACCCCTTCAGACTATTACCTGTTTACCAAACTCAAAAAGGAGCTCAGTGGTCAAATTTTCTTCAGCTGATGATGTCATTCATGCTGTAGACCACTTTCTACTGGCACAAGATGCTGGCTTTTACAAGGAAAGATTCATATGCTCCAGGATCGCTAGACTAAGCGCATAAACTTGCAAGGGGACTATGTTGAGAAATGACCCAAAAAAGTTGTCCACAAATAATCCGTTGTACCTTATGCCAAGAACTTGTCAATCAAACCCTCATACATATAACTTCTCAGAGGAAGAGAGAGAAAGAAATAGTTTAGATGATTCTGTTGTTTAATCAGCTTAGACTGACATGTTTGGTTTCCATTCCACTCAAATCAGATGAAAATTTTTAAAACTTTAAACAAACAGAAAATCTTTAAAATGTTTCTAATTACATATATAAACACCAGAATGTAAAGTTATGTCAAGTTTAAAATGTTGGCTCAGATATGAGTTAGAAGTGAGAAATCACAAATCCTGGCAAATACCTTCCACTATAACCTGGTTTGATGGTTTTTCTTTCAGTGCTGGCCCATCACTTTCAAGTTTGAGAGGTTTCTTGCCCTCCTGTGGGTAGTGAAAGTGAGAATATTTACAGACTACAGGAATATGTTAATTATGAATCATACAAATATCATACTAGTTTACATTATGTCATACAAGAATATTTTGTAAATTGTAATAGCATCACTGCTGCAGTCATGTCGCTTCACTGATGTTTAACCATCAACTACATACAAATACCCCTATTTGTGTAGCTGCATGATCTTAGTGTTAGTTTCATCAGGTGGCTGTGGCAGGGATTCTATTTTATGAACCCTCCAACAGTTATCTCCTCTGGTGTCTAGGTAGTGGAACCCAACATCTATGTACATTGTCATGCATGCTAATACTCCTTTGACAGTTGGAAATTAATCAAAATGGAAAAATACACGTAGAAGGGACAGATGTTGAAGAAGTCAATCAATTTGCATACCTTGGCAGCTACATAGACCAGGATGGTAACTCTAGGAAGGAAGTTAGAATTAGAATTGCAAAAGCAGCATCGATCTTCAAGAATCTTGAGAACATATGGCATTCAAAAGTTATAAACATAAAAACCAAGTTAAGATTATTCAATTCAAATGTAATATCCACTCTCATGTATGCATGCGAAAGCTGGAAAACAACTAAAGAAACAGAAAAGAAATTAGACTCTTTTGAAAACAAACGCCTAAGGAAAATACTCAGCATCAAGTGAAATGAAGTCAAGAACAATGCAGAGATGAGACAGATGGCTGAACAACAACTAGTCTTATGGATGATCAGGAAAAGGAGATGGACATATGTTGGTCACGTGATGAGAAGAAACGATTTCAAGTGGAACACAACAGGCCAAAGAAAAAGAGGCAAACCACGTGAAACTCTAAAGAGGACACTGTTAAGAGAGGCCAAATTAATAGGCATAAAATCCCTTGATGAGGCTGAAAAGCTCGCCAAAAACAGGGAAAATTGACGAACTACCTTGCAAGCCATATGTAACGTTTAACGGCATGGGAAGGATATAAGATATAAGAGTTGGAAATTGCTGAAAGAGTAGGCTAGATGGCTGTTACCCAGACAAAAATTCTAGGAAATCTACCATGAAAATGGGTGTAGACACATGTTCTGGGTGGTAATTTGAATTGGGGGGGGGGGAGGGATATCGAGCACATATGAAATGTCGTGACTGCTATGAAGCTGTTTTCCAAACAATGAACTTCACTGTGCACAAGCCACAGTTTTTATCTAGTGATTAATAAACTGGTCCAAATACCTTGGGTTTTTTTTTCTCCTTAAGTTAGGTTCAGAAGACAGGGAACATAAATATATAACAGTACATATGATGCACTAAGGTAGAGAAAAAAAACAGCACACTAAAACTTTGTCTGGAGGTAATGTGATAACTTTCTGTTACCTTAACTTGTCATATAAACTGTCACACATTCTGAACATTTTAGAGTATTATATGTACATTTATCTGGCATAATGAAGAATAATGCCTGGCAAATGTAACCAGCTTGTAAGGAAATATTTATGGAGAGTCTAAGATTAAGTACTTTATATACATGAAAACTTTAGAGTTTTCTATGGACATATGAAGAAGCAAGATATATGTATCTTTCATTTACCTTCAGATCAACGCTCATCTTACCTGAAAGAAGAAATGCAATGTTAAAAAAACCGAAAAATTTGAATGTCTCTTTTTTTCTCTAATATACATCAATAACACAGTTTCTATATTTCATGTCCATAGTTGTATAAATGAATATATAATGTGTTTTACATTTATGAACAGTACTCATTTCCTAAATTTAATTAAGTTTACATTCCTACATAATATATGTAAATAAAGTGTCTATACATTATACACAAAGGTCTTTGCTAATTTAAAGTACACATCCATAAAGAAATCACTCTCAAAAGATATATTACATTTTCTTATAGCAGTATATGAATCATTCTCATATAAAGAAAAGGCAACTCTAAAAATAGCAGTAAATATTTAATACATCTAATATGTAATAGATGTTAATCACATACAGAAATTACTGCAACTTCTCACCAATACTAGAAACAATGTGATATTAGATTTCATTTATTAAAAATACTGTACATTTAACTGCAGCAGAAATGGGAGAAATTTATGGGAAATATTATTACAAATCCTAATACTCCTAACATTATGGAGCAACTCTACCAGGTAACCCAAAATTTTCAACATGAAAACATCTGGGACAAAAAAATGTATACATTAAAAATATTTTTTGTCAGACAGCCTAACACACTCTACTTCCAACATTGACCTTGATATCAATTCTGATGGGTTTTTTTTTTAAAAAGCCTAAGATTTAAGTGATATTATGACATTTTAAAAAATGTTTTTATTCACGATATACTTCACATTTTACATCATTTCAGTAATTTCCAAAATAATCCAGATCTTCTTCTTCTTCTTCGTTCGCACTGTCTGTCTATATCTGCAGTCCTGTCTCTTGGACAGATTTCACTGTTTTTTGTAATTCATGTAAATAATCCAGATGACATATGACATCTATTCTACCTGATGTTTGCAAAATCAAGATACTATATCATGTTTTATGCAGATTTGTTTTTATGTGCAAGTTATCAGCTGAAGATTATGACACTAAACGACAATAAGCAATTAAAATGTTATCAATGCCTGTACAATATTAGTACAGATATCATAAATACAAGGGCATCATGAATCTTTAAGGGGTTATTTAACATAACAGAATATTAATTATGCTCACAACTTAACATCTGTAATATTAAAGATTTAAGATACTAGGAAGTAGT
Organism: Achatina immaculata; assembly: GCA_009760885.1. Lineage (NCBI taxonomy): Eukaryota > Metazoa > Mollusca > Gastropoda > Stylommatophora > Achatinidae > Lissachatina > Lissachatina immaculata. The sequence continues at coordinate 6,464,021 of CM019718.1, forward strand.
TTATATAATATTAAAGATTAAGATGCTAGGAAATGGTTTATACAATATTAAAGATTAAGATACTCAAAAGCAGTTTATGTTAAATCCTAATGAAAGTTGTAACAGTTAAGAATGTCTGCTTCATGGAAGGTGATGATTAGGTCTGTTAAACCTCAAAGGTCAAGTTCACAAAATCTAGCATGGCGGTCTGTGAGGCAGGTAATATGCTAGTTCTTGCTTTTGCTATTGGGAAAACATCAGCTGTTATAAGAATAATTATAGAAAACTCTTCCCTAATATTCAAATACATATGTACTTGATAAACAAATTTATGCCACATTTGTGAATATACTGTGTTGTTTGTGTATACAAATGTAGAAAAAAAATTATTTTAAGTATAATATATGTGTGCATAACAATTGTCTGCTCTATGATCATCTGTAATTACAAAAACTTAACTTACCTTGACATATGCTGGAGTAATCATCTCATGTACTCACCTGAACAATATACTTAGCTAATTATACAATACTTACCATATATTTCACTGCATATGTTGTAAATATTTATGGGTTTTCCAAGAGCTTTTCACTTTCAGGCCACACATAAAAGTTCTTTTGCTTTTTCACTGGTTAATAACTAAAATGTACTAAATAACATTTTAAAGAATCACAATCCTATTGTGTGTTTATAAAGATGATTTTTGTTTCCAAAAAAGTTTTTGTAATAGATGCTTTTTTCTTTACAGCAACCTTTTTCTAAAAAATATCATTTTTTTATATAAACCAGAATATATTCACAAAAAATATATTTAAGCATTTACTTTTTTTAATATATTAGCTATTTTTAAAAATTCTTTCATAAAAAGCCATATTTTCTTTATAAATATTGATTATTAATTACAAGTATTCATACCAAAAAAAAAATCTTTTTATTTTAAATCTATTTTTGTTGGTACACTAAATTTGGAATTACAGAAGTAGAATTATGGTTAGACATTTAGCATCTCAAAGCTATGGAACTGAGTTGTATATAACTCTGTCATGCTTTAACCAACCCAGCTGTAATAAAGATACCTGACATCTGTGTTAGGGATAATGCCTCTGAAAACAGAGAATGTTCACCTGCAAGGTAAGGTACCTCAGAATACACTGCACACACAGTGACACAGTATAAAGTTAGAATTGGAGTATTTAGATAAAAATGAGTCATACATGTATGGTAGTGTGATCAAGTTAAAAAAATTCTTTGTCTATGAATATGATAGTATTTGCTGATATAAGCATTGTCTTTACATGCACTGTGAATAATTTTACTGTACATCACAGTGATATGTTAAGATTTATTTCATGGTCACCACTCTATGTCTTTAATGTCAAACTGTGTTGTATGGATCTGAAACACAAACAGCATCAGCCAAAAGTACCAAGAGACTGTAGACCTTTGTTAACACCTGCCTAAGGAAGATCCTTCTGAATAGATGGCCAGATAACAGTAGCAATGAAGAGCTGTGGTGAAAAATGAACCAACCCACAGTGAAAGAAATGATGATGAAAAAATGCTGTGAGATGGATAGGACACACACTTTGAAAGCATACCACTAACATAACCAGACAGGCTCTCGCCTAGAATCCCCAGGAAGATCTAAAAATAGCTGGCAAAGGAGTCTTGAAGCAGAGACCAGAAAGATGGATAACACCTGGAGACAGACAGAAGAAACAGACAAGGACAGAAATAAATGGAGAGCCCTTGTTGATGGACTATGCTCCAGATAGGAGTAAAGAATGCATGCATGGATGGATGGACTTATGTCTTTTATGTCTTTCACATCTCTTATCTTAGAATTCACTTTCTGTTAGTGAAGTAACCAGATTTTTTAGTAATGCTGAATCTAACCAACAAACTGCCACAATGGCAAAGATTAAAATTTTTTAAACCTTTCGTCCAAAATGCTAGAAATATACTACATACAGAATATTTACAAATACAAGAAATGTTATGAGATACCATATGTAGAATATATAACATTTCTGTTAATCATTTAAAGAAATGCAATTAGTTCATATTTACAGAAAAATTATGTAGAAATCAAAGAACTATAAGTGGTAAGTACAGTGCTTTAAAATGCAATGTCTGTTCTTTACATTTATAGTGGATTATGAAATTCAAAGCCAAAGAAAATAATGATATATCAAAATGCAGTATGCTATGGTGTAACAAATAATACTTCATTAGTTAACACATTAAGCTATAAACTATTCTGTTATTAATTATTTCAACTACCTGAAGACTACATTATTTCTTCATGAAATCCTCCCATAAACAACCTAATTATTTCACATACCACCTCTCACAGCCTGATGATATATAGAGAACCATTACTGATGATAATAATTTTATACCAAGGTCTCTTCTATTAAGGAAATCCTTATATAAAATAATAATCACTATGATTACTTCTAACTTCCCACAAATGTATATTTCATTCATTTTTTATTTTTGAAGTTCTGTCTGTTACTCTCCACAGATTCTTTAGTTGTTTTACTTTCTGAAGAGCGATAGATGTCCTCCTTTTATTTTCCCTCACTGTATCTCCATTAATAGTTAGTAGCGATCCAAGATATTCAAAACTCTCCACTTCTTCCAATTTTTCCTCATAGATGCATATTTCAACCGCCTTGTTTGTTTTGTCAGTTGTCATCAATTTAGTTTTCTTCGCATTAAGATAGAGGTTTTGCTCTTCGCTGTTCTTACAGATTGACATAATTAGTTTTTCCATTCCTTTTTGTGTTGTGGACAGTAATACTGTGTCATAAGCATATCTAATCTCTGATATTTCATAATCTCCAATTGTTATGGCATCATAATATTCTTTGTCTACACCTTCTCTAACATTCCTCATTATATTTTCAGTATACAAGTTAAATAAGTAAGGCGACAATATGCACCCCTGATAGACCCTTTGTTTTATATCAAACCAAGTTGTTGTTTCACCATTTATTCTTACTGTTGCCTGTTGGTCCAGATACAGCAGTGATGTTAATTGTATCAGATGTGTTGGAAATTCCATTTTTTCCATTATTTCCCAACATTTCTGGTGTTGTGCACAATCAAATGCCTTTGAGTAGTCTATAAAAATAAATATAGATTCATATTAAACTCTCTGCATTTCTCTATTATTAATCTTATATTGAATACATGATCTCTTGTTCCTCTTCCTTGCCTGAAACCAGCTTGGACCATATTGACATCTTTTTCTATTTTCTAATGAAGTCTACCCATTATGATTTTTAAAAGAATTTTACTGGCATGACAATTCAGGGCAACAGTTCTGTAGTTTGTGCATAATTTCAGGTTACCCTTTTTTTGGCAGTGGTATGAATACAGTTCTTTTCCATTCTTTTGGCCAAATACCTGAATGCTATATCTTTTTACACTGTGAATGATATGATTGTTGCACAATCCTTTCCTCTTGCTTTAATAAGTTCAGCTGTTATCTCGTCACATACTGGTGATTTACCATTATTCAGATTCTTCTATTGTCGGTTCGGGTTCTTTCTCTTCCAATAATAATTCACACTGTTGATTTATGCTTTCACAGTCAGTTATTTCATATATTTCTCTGCAATATTCCATCCATCTTTCTAGAATTTCCTCTGTCTCTGCAAGATATTCCCCATCTCGTCACAAATTACATTTAGTTTAGGTGTGATATTTCTCGTCAATGTCTTCATTTCTTTAAACATTTCATTATCTCTTCCACACTTATGATGTCCTTCTATTCTTTCACAACAATCTTGTATGTATTGCTTTTTGTCTTTTCTTATGTTTCTTCAAACTTCTTGTGTTAAAGATTTATATTCCTCTTTGGTGTTGTTTGTCACTTTCCACTGCGTCTCCATTTCTCTACATTGTTTTATCAGTTCTAGTGTGCCTGCTGTAATCCATCCACTCTTTTGTGTTTTCTTTACTGGAACCATGTCTTTAGTTGTTGTTATTAAGATATCTCTGGTGTCATCTCCTCCTGTACAGCCATCAGGATTTCAAAATGGTTCTTCACTTCTATATCGTATTGTTCTGTTATTTTTGTAAGATCAAAGTGGAGTGGTCTTGATCCTGTAACTGTCTTTTTTATCTTTATCTTCATGTCTGCTATTAATAACTCATGGTCCATGTCACAATCAGTACCTTTTTTTTTGCTGATGTTATACTTGATCTCCATCTTCTTTGCACTTAAATGTAATCTATTTGATTCTTGGTTTTTGCATCAGGTGATGTCCATGTGTAAAGTATTCTTGGATGTTGTTTAAAAAGTGTGTTAGTGATCATTAGCTCATTTTCCATGCAAAATGCCATTAGATTGTTACATGCCTCACTTCTATGTCCTATGCTAAATTTCCCCACAACACATCCTTTGTCTTCTGCTCTTTCTGTACCAATCTTTGCATTAAAAAACCCCATTATTAATACAATATCATTTTTCCGTACATGGTCTATCGTCGTTTGCAGTGTGTTATAAAAGTCTTCTACTTGCTCTTCTTCTGCTGCTGATGTAGGTGCCTATATCTGGATGACTGTTACATTTCTAGGAGTGCCTTTAAGTCTGACAGCGAGGATTATATCATTTACTGGATTGTAACCTAGTAATGCTTTTGATCTTGATTTGTTCAAGTAAAAAGCCACTCCTTTCTTTCCTCCCAATTCTCCACCAGAGTATATAAAGATATCATCATTCTCACTCTTGAAGTGTCCTGATCCTTTTCCATCGATGTTCACAGATTCCCAAAATGTGTATCCTCGTTCTTTTCATCTCATCACTTATTATTTGATACTTTCCCTCATACATACTTCTCACATTCCATGTTCCTACTCTTATTTTTCTTTTAAGTTTAATTCAAGGGTTTTCCTTAGTAACACCGTCAGGATTTTGTCCATCATCACAATTACTAGTACCGACCTCTGTCTCACTCTTCCCCAGTGTTAAAATTAGATCTATCTGGCCTGGGGAACTCACCACCAGATCTTTTTCCTATCTGACTTTCCATGCTGCTGTTTGGGTTTCTTGATATATTTACAGAAGTAGTTTACCACTTCTTTCTTTCTGGGCAGTGACTGTACTAGTCAGTGATTGTAGCCACTGCCTCTACATTGAGATCATCTGCCTACCATCATAGAATGGTGACCATAACCAACATTATCTGTCAGTTGCTCTCCCATTCCATTCACCACCTGCTCCCATGGCTTCACATCACCCTGATTATATGTATATGGGTACTCCACCTTGTCCAAGGGTGTCCCATAGACTGAGGGGAGGTAAGGAGACATCTTACTTCTCCTTTGATAGGGGATACCCCTACCTTGCTAACCACAATATTTATAAAACCATTATTATATTCTGTTGGAGTTAGTGAGAGAAGGTATATGCAGCAGATTAGCTGAACCAAATACATGAAAACATAATATTCAGAAGTATTTTTTTCTATAAGAAAGTTGGTCGTCTAAAGTCGCACACTAACCTCATCAAAGGCCTTACTGTCAAAGGGAGTGATGAATTCTTCATCATCTTCAAAACAATTATCCTTTGGTTCAAGGCCATCATGTTAAAATGTACACAAACTGGAAATTTAAGCACTGGTGTATTCAAAGAAATAAAAGAAGCCAAGCCTTTCGGTTTATATTTTATATTGTTACAAAACCTTTTTTCCAGTGGTTTCCAACCTCAAGTTGTAAGCAAAATTTAGGTCACTGGAGAGTCTGAGGTAGGGTCGCAATGATACTGCATATTATAATTTTACTTGTAATTTCATTAATCATTTTCATGGGTCACATGTCACATGTCACTGCTGGTTTATGGTCCTGCTCAGAAAAGCTTAGAAACTTAATTTATGCTCAAGAACTGAAACCTGTATATAAATAAAAAATACTATTCTTGTCAGCATAAAAAAGAAAAGAAAAATGCACTATTACCAACAACTTGAAAAATTTAAGAAGATGATAAGTCTGACATCAGATGATGATTAGAGCCATCTGTCATGGTTTTTATCATGCCTTAAGATGTAAACATAAGTATGAGATGATGTCTTATGTTATCACAAATCATCATTTTTAATTTATCACTACAGTATTGACACAGCTTATCTAGAGGAATAGTTCTGTATTTTTCACTTTCAGTAGTATTTGGCAATGAAGAATGCAAGAATACATTTAAAACAGATTTAACATTTATATAAACAAAAGAAAATCAAATTGTGAAGTTCCAAACTCAGGTATAAAGATCAAAATGAAACATGCACATGTGATTCTTTATGCACAATTTCTCATGCATGAAATACAGGATGGCACATGAAAAAAGCCACCCAAGCATATAGACAGGAAGAGAGATGGGCAGCTTTTTAGTGTGCCACCCTATATATTTTAAATTCTTGTCTTATATAAACAAAATGCCTCTCAAATAATAAAAAAAATTATTTAAAAAAACACTTATTTCAAAATTTACATGCAAGACACTCCTCTTGAAGTTAAAAAAAAATGTTTTGAGGTCTGTTTTGAAGAAGCAAGCACATAAGAAGCTGTTAAGCTAGCAGTCACTAAACAGCCATACTATTGATTATCTGAAGCCATTCAGTCACAGTACATATAGGGAAACATTTATCATAACCATACCTTCTTCAAGCTCTTTGAGAATGATGGCTGGTTTTATTTCAGAGATATATATATATATTCCAACCTTTTGATTCTGGAGATGTTCTCTTCTTGTGAGCTCTCCCTTTTCTAAACTGTGTTCCTTTTCTACATATTTTCTTTACCTCTTGTTATATAACTAACTGTACCTTTATCATCAGGAACTGTACCTTCATCCTCAACAACAATAGCTGGAGGGGTTGATACTCTGGGTTCCTCTTCAACATTTTTCTCTGGCTCAGCAGGTTTCTTTGGCTCCTCAGGTTTCTTTGGCTCTTCAGGTTTCTTTGGCACTTCTGGTTTTTTTGGCTCTTCAGGTTTCTTTGCCACTTCTGGTTTTTTTGGCTCTTCAGGTTTCTTTGGCTCCTCAGGTTTTTTTGGCTCTTCAGGTTTCTTTGCCACTTCTGGTTTTTTCGGCTCTTCAGGTTTCTTTGCCACTTCTGGTTTCTTTGGCTCTTCAGGTTTCTTTGCCACTTCTGGTTTCTTTGGCTCTTCAGGTTTCTTTGGCTCTTCTGGTTTCTTCACCACTTCTGGTTTCTTTGGCTCTTCAGGTTTCTTTGGCTCTTCTGGTTTCTTCACCACTTCTGGTTTCTTTGGCTCCTCAGGTTTCTTTGGCTCTTCAGGTTTCTTTGCCACTTCTGGTTTTTTTGGCTCTTCAGGTTTCTTTGCCACTTCTGGTTTCTTTGGCTCTTCAGGTTTCTTTGGCTCTTCTGGTTTCTTCGCCACTTCTGGTTTCTTCGGCTCTTCTACCTTTTTTGGCTGTTCTGGAGCTTTTGGTTCTGGTTTTTTGGGTTCCTCTATGACTTCTTCAACTTTCTTAGGGGCTGCTTCTGTTGGCTTAGCCTTTGTTTGCACTATCTCCTCTACAGGTGCTGTATGAAATGATTCAAGAAAGTAGCAACTGGTAGAAAAATGGCGGCAGAAAACAGATGTATAAGCAAACAGCATGGCTGTCTATATCAATCAATCCCACACACATCTACAGTAATATATGAGCTAACCTATAAACCACACATCAGGGTACTGGCAACATGGCTACTCAGGAAGAGGGGAAAAAGACTGTGCCCTTTGATAAAGATACATTCTACCTCTTTTCTAATACTAGGCAACTACAACTGCTTTCATAACACTGTAAAGAACTAACATAATCTCAGTTCCAAAAACTGCTCTAAAATTACAAGTTTCAAGCAAGAGGACAGAAATATGCTGCATTAAAATATTTTTAAATGGCTGTTGTCTAAAGAAAGTTGAAAAACCATAGACACTTGTAAAACTGATAAATGATAAATATAAATTTGATGAAAGCAAAGCACTCTCTTTTTCCAAATAAACAGCATAAATAACAGAGACATGTTTCAAAATATTAATCTGTGTCTAATTTTGGTCTTTAATGTGTTTATTAACTGAAAATTTAAAATGTACAATTTGTAAAACATCTTTCTTTTTTCTTTTTTTTTTTCTGAATTGCTAATATGTATTGAATTGATACCTAACAATAATTTTCACCTGTGTATTTAATTCATCTGTAATTGTGCATTCTTAAACTGATAAACCTGAAAACTACTTCTATAAACTAAATCAGATAACTTTCACAAACACCGCAAAATGTAGCAGCTATTTAACTTGCAGGGAGAAACAACATGAGAAAATCACAAATCCACTCATACAATCACAAAAAAGCACACACACAGAGCTCTGCTCCTTTCAACAACTAGCTTTTCATATTTTTTTTCACTAAGAAAATTACACCCACTAGATCTAGAAAAAAAGGCACATCAAAAAATACAACTAACGCTAAAATAAGAATGAAAGAACACTCAGAAATCTGTAAAATTCAAATCAACTTACGTGTTTCTTGTTTCTGAAAAAGAATAGTTTTTAAAAATACATAATTGCCATGAAGATTATACTTGGCAAAAGTTACATGGGCAATTTCAAAATGAACCACTTAATGGCTGGTAAAAATAAACCAGTAGCCACAGCAATATGGTGCTTTTCCTGTAGCAACCAGTAAAGTGATATCTCAATAAATATCAACCCACAGCTCATTTGTGCAGAAGTAGTGACCAAGTAATCAAGGGCCCCATATTTGCTAATCTTGCTAGCTGTGAGAGCCATGGTGTGACAAGAACAATACTCAGTTGTGCCTGATGAAAATCATTAAAAATGCTGACCATATTGATGAATTTTCTCAAAGCTCTAATTTGTTTCAAACTGTCACAGAGAGATTGGGTTACTACAAATTCTGTGCACTGTGGGTACCAAAACAGACTGACTTTAACAAAGAACGGGCTCAGCTTCAACATTCCTTCTGTGCTACCAGAAAAAAGAGGGGGGGGGGGGTGGGTACATTTCTTGACAGAATCATGCATGACTGGGGATGACACATGGGTTCAGTCTGTGAAAGCAGAGACAAAGGAACAGTCCAAACAGTGGATGCACACTCAATCTCAAGGCAAGCCCATGAAATCTCTTTCTGACAATTCAAAACAGACTCTCTCTCTCTCTCTGAACCTTAAGTGCCCAGGGCACATGGGGCTTCCGCAAGGGTTTTCCACAAATGCCTGTCCTTCGCCTTTTTTTCTGCTCTTGCCCAGGTGAGCCCTCTATTGCTCAACATCCTTTCTGTTGTTCTTCTCCATGTCTCTTTTGGTCTACCCTTACTTCTGCTCCCCTGTGGTGTCCATCTTAGTGCTATTTTTGGTAGTGAGTTGTCAGTCATTCGGAGCACATGTCCCAACCATCCCCAGCGTCCTTCCTCAATAATTGTTGTCAGTGGTTTCATCTGCATTTCTGCCAATAAGATGTTATTTCTTATGGTGTTTGGCCAAAATATTTTTCTAATTCTTCATAAACATTTAGTCTGGAAAGAATTCAACTTGTTTTCTATGGTTTTGGTGATTTTCCAGCATTCACTTCCATAGAGTTGTACACTTAGAACATTACTCTTAAATATCCTGATTTTCATATTTATGCTTAGTTTTTTGGATTTCCATATAGTCTACAGTACTGCAAAAGCCTGGTTTGCTCTAGTAAGTCTGCTGCTGATGTCCTCTGTGCTGTCTCCATTTTCTACTACTCTGCTGCCAAGGTATACAAATTCGTTGACCTCCTCCACTAACTTGTTATCTACTCTGGGTACATTTCTGTTGTTCACATTTTGCTTCATTAACTTTGTCTTTCCTACGTTGATCTTTAGTCCTATGTTGTTTGCATTCTGAGTTAGCTTGTTTATTTTATCTTGCATATCTTTGTGACTGCTTGATCATAGACAAATGTCGTCCGCAAAGTTAAGGTCCTCCAGGACTGTGTCAAGGGTCCATTGTAATCCTCTGCGTTTGTCTGATGTTGCCTCCTTCATTAACCAGTCTACTGCCAAGATAAATAATGTTGCAAATAGACTAGTCCTCAAAATTTGAAGAAATTCATCAGGAAGATCTGAAGCTGTGAAATAACATTTTTCATGCATGAATTCATTGACTTTTTTAGTTCATAAGTCACAGTTGAGAGTTGTCACTGTCACACCACAGACCTCACAGCTGGTGAGAATGGCAATTATAGGGTCCACATTTACTCATTTGCTACTTATGCACAAATAAACAAAATGGACTGTGTTGATATTTAGTGAGACAATACTTCACTGGGTGCTACAGGAAATGCACTGTGTTGCTATGGCAACTGGCTTATTTTTACCAGCCGGTCAGAGTTTGATTTTAGAAAAGGCCGTGTACAACGGGTGGCCTGGTTAGCTGAGTGGTTAGGTGCTCAGTTTACTAATTAGGTGGTACCAGGTTCAGTCCCAGCAGTGGGATTTTTTTCTGGTACACAACAAAAAGGTCCCGGGGTTCACCATGTCTCTAAAAATGGGTATCAGAGAAATCTGGGAAAGTAAATGGCCAGGTGTGATTCTGACCACATCACACGTTCATGTGCTGAAGGTCATGAAAAATACGGGCCTAACACCATATTCCCCAAAATGCCTTAATGCCATGGAAATGGGAATTTTACCTTTACCTTTTTAATTTGTATAATGATGGGCTTGCCAGGTCAGAACTGTAGGATTGTTAGTTACTTGAGTATATATACATATATAAAACTTTCTGGGCTTTACAGTTCATCTTGGAATGGATGTCATGCTGACAGGTATAAGCAATGATGTTTATTCACAGATTTAGATCCTTGATTTTTTTTTTCTCATCAACTTGGCAAATTTCTACCATGTCACTGTGTAATGCTATCCATGATACCCTATCTCAGCTTTGTCTGTCTGCGTTTATCTTTCCCATGTCTTATTTTTTAAAACTTTTTATAGTCCTCTTGTCCTTACACACTCACTGCCATTCATCAGATGGTCCTGATACACGCTCTTAGCAGACCAAGATAATCATAACATTATTCTAAGAAATCACATTTTAATTCTAATATGTTATCAAAAGCCTGAAAAATTAATAACAGGTTACTGTTATCATTATGAAAAGAGACATTACATAACCTAAAACACAGATTTTTTATCAAATATGTCTAGTTATAAGGGTGATCACAGATAACACATGAACATTAATTAATAATCACATAAATACGATAATATAGTGGCCAAAATAATCTGGGAGTAAAGATTATATTTTTTATTTTTTAAAATTTTTTATTTTATGACTACAAATAACCTTAAGCACTGTTTTATGATCACCTATATATGATACTATGCTAGCCACAAATAACTGTCCATAATGCTTTAGACATCTCAACAGTGAAGACTGATTGTAAAGGATCTGCATTTCACTTTGTCTCTTGCCTTGATGTAAAACCAAGAAAGGTATTTTATATCTATTTTTTTAAATTATGTTCTTTAATATGTTCCTGCTGTACTGTTCTGGATTTTCCCCCCTCCAAAATGGTTTTCAAGCACATTATATGGCACCTAATGTTTGAAATATTTTTACCTATCTGATTTATATATCAGACTAGCTGACTGAGTGTTTAAGTGCTTGGTCTACTAATCCGATGCTACTGGGTTCAAGTCCCAGCAGTGGGGATTTTTTTTATACTACCACGCCAGAAAGGCCCCAGGGTCAACACGGTCTATAAAAATGGGTATCGGAGAAATCTGGGAAGGTAAATGTAGCCAGGCATCTTCTTCGTTCGCATTGTCTGTCTATACCTGCAGTCCTGTCTCTTGGATAAATTTCACTGTTTTTTTGTAATTCATTTATGGAACCGTAGTAGCCAGGCATGATACTGACCACATCCACACTTTCATGTGCCTAAGGCCTTGGAAATATCTTATCTCCAATATGCCTTAACTCTTCCCCTGCCGGTGACATTACAGTGTGATCTTCCGGCTAGTTCACTTTTGGACCGAATTCACTATAATAATGTTTGGTCCATTTCGGTGAAAAACCATACTCAAATTTTGGTTAGCAAGTCATCTGCGCTTGTCAGAATTATCCGTCATACTTTTTTAACTTAGCATAGGAAGTGTGTAACCATTTTTTCAGTCTTTGTTCGATTTGGTGTGAATATTTTTCCTAATTTCCAGCCACTTTGTGGATCTGCAAAAGGAATTCTGAATGTTTTCTGTTGTGTTTGTGATTTTGTTTCTGCAAATTTGTGCAAAAAAGTGATTACATTTCATGTGAGGAATTCCATTTATCACCGATTTGTGATTTATACGTGGATATTTACAGCTCTAATGGTAAGTAGAAACCAATTTTAATTGCATGTCGTAATTTTTTTTTTTGGGAGGGGGGAACTAAAAATGTTGTCTTATTTTCTCACTAGTTATTTTTTCCTAAGAAAACTCTGCATTTATGGAATCTTCATTCATTTTTATTTCTTTTGGATGTATAAAAAGTATACTTTTTCACATGTAAATGATCGCTACATTCACTTTTTCAACTATACCCCAAAAATATCGCAACACCCATGCATTTTGCTTGGCATCAGCGTGACGACCATGTTTTTCCCACTAGCACGGGAAAAGTTAATGGCATATTAGTGGGGATTTTACCTTTTTTTTTAGAATCTGGCTCATACACTTTTTTTTTCTGCTTCAGTTGCTTAAGTACTTCAATAAAATATCCTATGAAATGCTTGAAGTTTAACTTACGCCTTTTGACTGTGTTCTTATTTCCACTGTTTCCTGCTTTATCTCACTTGTAATTTCTATACCTGCCCCTGCTTTCTTCTGCGATTTGAGATCCATTTTAATCTCTTCTTTCTGAAGTTTTGTTTCTGGCTTGTTTTGATCATTCTGCAGTTTTTCTTGTGGAAGCTCTGTAAGAATATGTCAAGAAACTAGAAAATATAAAGACACTTTTTTGAAACATTTCATGAGCACTTTTTAAATTTTTGTTCGTGATGATCTGTAATTCAAAGATTAATTCACATGAAAAATATCTAAACATCTTTTCTAAGTTTAAACATGGACACTCCAATCAGGTGGGGGGAGGGGGAGTAAAGTAAAGTTTAAATTTTAACCCCAAATTTTAGTCAGTAAGCTAGGTTTATAATTTCAGTTATGAATTGGCCAATAAGGACTACTTGTGCTTCTCTACATAGTGAATTTTCTTAAAAATAGCAACATTTCCAGCAATTAAAAAAATTCTTGGTTATTTTCAAACATGAAGCAATCAAAGATGACAAAACAGGACAATATGGGACATGTGTTTTAAAATAGGGACATTTACATGTTCCAGCTGAAGTAATACAATTCTCAGGACAAACCCTTAAAACATGTGACTGTCATGAATATATGGAACAGTTGGTTACTTTAGCTACTGATTAAGTGTATCTTTATTAACACCCAGATAAGTTAACCCTTTCCTAAACATTCTTATAAAGTTAAAGACCTAGTGTTGAATCCAATTTATTTAAGGCTTTAACTTATACAGTTTTATTTAGGTGTTTTTTTTTTCACCTTCCTTGTATTCTGACTGCTTATACAGGACTATTTGAAACATAAGCCAACAAACAAGCTGAATAAAATAATCTTCTTCATACAGCGGTGGATTCTGCATTAAGCTGAACAGACTTAAGCTCAGGACCCTCAAGGGAAAGGGTGCCTGACATCTAGAAAAAAAACTGCATATATAGATTACTGTTTCATGAATTCTGTATCAGGAGATGCATGATACATGTTAGGGTGGACCCTTACTAAGTTTAGTCTAGAGGCGTGGGTTCTGGTTAATCCACCACTTTCTTCACATAAACAATCACAGAATTTTTTTTTTTTTAACATGAGTTATTTGTCTAATAAATCTACAACAAAATATAAAATATCTATAATTGGTTTGTGTAGTACATCTCTGAAAAAGGATAGAAAATGGAAAATGACAACAGGTCTCAATTTGTAAAATTACATTTCTGAACTTCCTATATGAGAAATAACTTAGTATGACATTGTTTCAACCAAAGCCACAAGATGAACATAGCAATAATAAATATATTTATAAGAAATATGAATAATATTTAAAATATTCTGGCTCAGTGACATACTGTGTCATAAAGGTGCTAACAGAATCACTTTTATTTTCTCATATCACTCACTTACAACTTGGGCACATATGCGCACACACACACCACACATATATACATGGGCTGAATTTTTGTGTGAATATCCAGCAATTTTAATACATTACATTGACCATATAATGTACTTTGGTGTTTCTCACCTTGCTAGCATCAGATCTAACATGTAATGGAAGAATATAACTAATACGAACTGGTGAAAAATCCCAGCACACGATGAGATTCAAACCCCTGCTATCTTGAAAAAACAGGCAAACATTCAACCACTGAGTTATCCATACTCTCACCTAACAACTAAGCACAAACCTTTAACTTGCAGGCTTGCCACAGAGACAGCTGCTCCCCATTGATTCTTCACTTCAACAGAATACTCTCCAGAATCCTCAGGAAAAACTTCCGAGATGTTCAGTCTAGCTGTTCCTTTATCATATGTAATGGAATAAATATCACCTTGCTTTAGCTGTTTCTTGTCCTTTGTCCAGTTAACATCTATTGGCTCTGTGCCAGACACTTTGATAACAAACTCCACCTGATCTCCATCATTTACAACCTGAGGGAGGTTTCATTTAAAAATTAATGCACAATTTGAAATTCACTGATTCATTACCAATGTTTCATTTTTTTCAATTCTGAAACTCTTTTGCAGCTACAGCTTTAAACTACTATTGCTATCCTCTTGAGCCATTAAACATCACATAGGGCTCGCAAATTGTTTCTCCACTTTTTGGTGAGTTTGTTGTGAGTTTCCATAACAAGTCCATTTTTTTCCCCATCTAGACTCACCTCCAGGTAGGTCCCAGGATAAGGTTGTTAGCCTTATGCAAAATTCCCAATACAGAAGGGTTTGGATCTCATGACGGGGGACCATTGGCGGAGATAATTTGTCCGTCTGGTCGCGAACAAATCTCCTGGTGAACTTAGACATGCATGGTTTAATCTTTGATACAAGCATATGTCTACTGGCAGGATCAACCAGATAGCTTTCTTCACCGAACCTCAGTCGGATATCTGCCCACTGACTGACACGGGACAAGGGAGACAGCGCTCTGCTCAGAGCTTTCACATGAATAAATGAGGGTGGATATTCCATTTGAACTGAATAATCTTAGCTCGGTTTTTGTGCTTATAAGTTTTGAGTTACACATGTTCTCAAGATTCTTGAAGGTCAATGCTGCTTTTGCAATTCGAATTCTAACCTCTTAGGTCAATGCTGCTTTTGCAATTCGAATTCTGACTTCTTTTCTGGTGTCACCATCCTGGTCTATGTAGCTGCTGAGGTAAGCAAACTGGTATACTTCTTCAACAGTTGTTCCTTCTACGTATATTTTTCCTTTCTGATTAATGGGAAGTTTCATTATTTTTGTTTTATCCTTGTTAATTTCAAGTCCTATTTTGCTACCCAGTGAAGACAGGGTATCTGTTTTTTCTTGCATGGAATTCACATTGTTACTGATAAGAGTTATGTTATTTGCAAAATCAAGGGATTGTATTTTGTTATAAATTTTGAAAATAATTGGAACTTTGGTAAGTTACAGATGTGAACATCCAAGTAATATATTCAGCCTCATGAAGCAGTTATAAGCCAACAACTCACAGACCTCTGGGAATCATGACCCAGAGGCCCCCCCCCCTCTCGGAGCATCAGATTTTTAAAGAGGCGATATGCTTGCCTGAGGGTGAGTACTCTTTTAAGATCTGAGGAGTTGTGTTATTTTCTCTCTACAACAGAGAATTTCCTGCACTGCTATAATATATGTAAAATAATGTTAGAGCCCACTTTAAAAAAGTTTTAGCACCAAAAAAAATAATCAGTATAAAAATATCATGATTATACTATAACGGTACTAAAGAGCTAATTATGACCATAACACTACAGCATGAGTCAGGCACAAACCTTTGGAGCTAGCTTCTGGGTAAATTTAGGTGCTTCACCCTTGGGCTGTGGCTTTGGCGCTGTGAAGTAAGTGAGAAAAGCTTTAACTAAATTTTACCGCCAATAATTTAGATGCGCATCTGCTTGCTCTCTTTGAAAGCATCAGGAATTATACTTGCTCAAGATATATGTGAACTTTAAAAAGAAACTAGAAGGAAATTATTCACACCTGGATTTTATTTCTTTCAACAATGAGAAAACTATTGACCAAACTCGCATCTTTATTCCTCATTATGCTCAAAGTTTCAGCATTTACCTCATAACCTTTTCTTTTTCATTTAGTTTTGAGCATCTGCAGTCAAAATTTCCCTTACAACAAGAAAAGTATTACTATTTCTAAAAAAAAAATATTCATAATAACTTTGGAAACCTGAAAATGAACAAAGATTGGCCAGCAAGTACAGGTGGTCCTGATTTATATATATAAAATCTATGAATCTATATAATCTATATATTTATATAGACTGGTGCACAAAACTCTAAATCAAAATATACATATGTCAGAACAGATTCTATAGTAGTAAGCCACAAAGATAAAAAAAATGGTTACAATAAAGAAAAGAAAATTAAATACAGCCCTAATTCAAAGTGTTACACATTTTCACACATTACCTAGTACAGTGCATTTGGAAAACAGCTGTGCTCTAACCCAGTATCGATTCCGGTATCATAGTGATATCTTAATGACTTTGGCAGGTACATGTGGCTAAATACTGTATGCAGACATTAAGATATCACTATGATATCGGAATCCATGCTGGGTTAGTGCACAGTTACTAATGGAACATCCTGTATTTCTGGGAAGGTGTGATAGTGACCACATTACACTTTCAAGTGCCGAAGGTCATGGAAAATATGGGCCTAATAACGAATGCCTTAATGGCATAGAAACAGGAATTTTACCTTTTATTTCACCTTTTGCCTAGAATTTCTGCGCTTAACTATCTGCTTTGACAAAAAACTTTCCCTAAATTTTCCTTGTAAGTCTGGGATCTGCTGCATAATTATGTAAAGTGAGGACCACCTGTACTTCCAATTCATGGCAAATCTAATGTACTTTTTACCTGAAACATTGACAGAAGCTGTGGCTGTTGCTTCTCCACCTGCTGTTTTAATTACAAGTTTGTAAGTTCCTGTGTCTTTCTCTGTGAACTGCTCAGAAAAGAAAATAACTCATGCAAGATTGTGATCATAACTTTAAAGAATCAATAATATAATAATTATAAATTTAATGGCAAAACAGCGTTATAATATAACTCTAATGACAAAACAGTATTACGAATGTAACTTTATTGTAACAACAGTATCATCATTATAACTTTAAGTGGAAAACTACTTGAAGCAATAAAATTCTAAAGCATTTTCCTAATTTTATAACACAAGACAATAGCTAATTTTATTACAATCTCCAGAAAATCAAGACACATGCCCTAAAAAGCTGCTACCCCTAGAATTACTTCTGAACCTAAAATTGTATTTTGTAGTCTACCCTCGTGAACATCATACATAATATGCCCTCTTAACAACACACCACACACAGATCCTAAACCACATGCACAAACAACACACATGCTTCATCTTTACTCTAGAACTGAACTAGCATCGTTCTGTTTACTGTCCATATATTTTGCCACTGTATCGAGTGCTTCAAGCAGCCCTAAGTTCATACATGAAAGTTCAAACAGAAATTTTTATATGAAAAAAAAAACTAATCACTTAAGCACTGCTGAGTGAAGAAAACAGGAGCTGCAGCTAGAAGTCTGTGAACAATAAAATTTAGAGTCATTACTGATTGTGAAGGAACAGACAGAACTACAAAAATAAGATTTTTAAGGGCATGCATCTTTCTCATCACAACATATGCCTGTGAGACTTGGACACTTAACAAAACAGCTGAGAAACACATAAATGCCTTTGAATGTAAATGCTACAGAAGAGTTCTTCAAATATAACGGACACAAAAAAAGAACAAATATATCCATACTACAAGAACTTAATATTGAAGAAGCTGGCTAGTAAAGAGGACTAAACAGAGAAAACTTAAATATTTTGGACACATTAAACATCATGATAATCTAGAGAAAACTGTCTTGGAAGGGTACATAATGGGAAAAAGAAAGAGAGGAAGACCAAGGAAAAGATGGCTGCAAGACATCGTTGATGACCTGCAAATGGATGCATCAGCAGCAGGCCATCTTGCTCACAACCGAGAGGCCTACAGGAGTGCTGTTAGGAAGGCAAAGTTCCACAAGGGTCACACAAATGAATGAATGAACTAATTGTGATTATAAAGTTAACAATGTATAAAAGATAAACTCTCACATTGTTTATCTTCAGAGTTGGGTAGTATAATCCCTTCTCCTGTGGCAAATCTATCTTGATTCGATTGTCTGCCTTCAATGGCTGATTTCCAAAGTACCATGTGACTGTGGGTGGAGATGAGCACTGTACTCCCTGCTCAATGATAATCACACTTTCTTCAATGCGAATGTTTGGTTTTCCTTCTAACACAGGAGGCGGTTCCTTTGGTCTGCAAATTCAAAATTATGTTAAAAGTGCCAAGTTTTTTGTGTTAACAAAAATATGTATGCAGAGCTAGAAGTAAAAGACAGGTACAGTACAATATGTAACTTTAGTCTGTAGCATGAATGCTGCTAAAACAGCTTGATGGCTAGAAGTCACGCAACACTTACAAAAGTGATCATTAATAATAAAGAAATATAAAAAACCTCTTTACTTCACAAAGGCCTGGAGCACAAGAAAGCACCAATGAAAGGTGAATTATCAGGGATCTAAACCAGGGTTCTGGCCAACTCCATTAAGCTGGTCCTGAACACAACTCCTTGTGGCTTGTTCCTGATTACGGCTCCACTAAGCTGGTCCCGAACACAACTCCTTGTGGCTTGTTCTTGATTACGGCTCCACTAAGCTGGTCCCGAACACAACGCCTTGTGGCTTGTTCTTGATTACGGCTCCACTAAGCTGGTCCCGAACACAACTCCTTGTGGCTTGTTCCTGATTACGGCTCCACTAAGCTGGTCCCGAACACAAATCCTTGTGGCTTGTTCCTGATTACGGCTCCACTAAGCTGGTCCCGAACACAAATCCTTGTGGCTTGTTCCTGATTACGGCTCCACTAAGCTGGTCCCGAACACAAATCCTTGTGGCTTGTTCCTGATTACGGCTCCACTAAGCTGGTCCCGAACACAACTCCTTGTGGCTTGTTCCTGATTACGGCTCCACTAAGCTGGTCCCGAACACAACTCCTTGTGGCTTGTTCCTGATTACAGCTCCACTAAGCTGGTCCCGAACACAACTCCTTGTGGCTTGTTCCTGATTACGGCTCCACTAAGCTGGTCCCGAACACAACTCCTTGTGGCTTGTTCTGATTACAGCTCCACTAAGCTGGTCCTAATTACAACTCTGCTAAAAAGGTACTGATTACAACTCCAGTATGAAAAGTTCTGAGAGTCACAGGTAAAAAATGAGGATGAGTCACAAAGTAATTGCATACGTTGGATATCATCACTTAAAAATATATGAGAAGACTTTTTTACTTCTTTTTTTGACACTGAGTAATTAAAACAAAAAAAAATAAGCGAGCTTTACTAAGCTTACCCTTCTAAATTTATTGTTATGTTAGCATTTCCTTCTCCTGCATCGTTCTTGGCTGTTACTTTATACTGGCCTCCATCATCTTTGGTAAAACTCTGAAAAGCCAATTTTTCAAGCATGAAACTAACTTGTACATTCAAAATTACATTTCTAATGCTAGACTTTTCATAATGATAATCAATATTAAAAAAAACACATTTTTTTTTTATAACTGTCTCCAGCTTTCTGTTCAGTCCTTGGTATTTCTAATTAGACTGGATGATTTTCTTTTCCTAATTGCCTTCTAGTAATGTTTCTCTCAGCTTCCTAGCTTCTTTATGTTATAAACAAATAAGTTGCTCTTACCTCTCCTATGCTTAATTTGCTTAACTTTTAGATTTTCAGTGATTATCAGGTTTTCTAGTTTCAGTTTTTTTCATAACATGTCTGAAGAATTTCTGATGACTTTTCCTTATGGTTCTGATCAGTTTTTAACTTCTTCAGCTGTGTTTCTGACTCTATTGCATCTTTCCATGAAAACCATATTTCTTCTACTTGCAGTTTCTGTTTATTCTATTTGTTACTTCTCTTGTTTCACAGCCATATAGTAGTACTATTAGTTCTATACAGTACTACTAGTTCTGTATAGTATTACTGACTCTACATATTAATAATAGCTCTATATCTTACATCTTACATCCTTCCCATGTCGTTAGACGTCACACAGAGCTCGCATAGTTGTTTGCCAAGTTTTCATGTTCTCTGCGAGTCTTTCAGCTTCATCAAGGGATGTTATGCCCACTAAACTGGCTTCTCTTAACAATGTCCTCATGAGAGTTTCATGTGGTCGACCTCTTTTTCTTCGGCCTGTTGTGATCCACTTGGTAGTGCTTTTTAGACATTCTCTTACTCTTACAGCTGTTTCTGTCATTCAAAAGCTTCTTTTGCCTCTCCCATCATGACTTGATTTCAGATGTGCATTTGCTTATCTGCCATTTATTACTGTTCCAAAATAGCTGAATCTATACAATATTTATACTAGCCCCCAGCACTGTTAGTAGAGTTCATGTATTGTCCAAAATGTTATGTTCATGGAATTGATATATTCCTTGAATTCTGAACAAAATCTTACCAGGATCTCCAACTTTATGGCGTACTGATTCCCATTTTCTACAACAGTTGGAACAATTCTAGAACTGGCAACAAGAACACTTGTTCCTTTATACCATGTGAGGGTAGGTTTTGGATCTGCTGTGCACTGACATTCAATGACAATGTTCTTGCCACTTGGATCCTGAGACACTTTTGGCTTGTCCTTGAAAGTGGGAGCAATACCAGGAGCTTTGCCTGGTTTCTGACCTCCTGAAAATGATATGTAGTATAAAGGCAATTTAAACATAGTTAAATGAAAGTGTGTGGTACAGTTTTTTTTTTAAGTGGTACAAATTAGAAATATGACATAATAAGAACATGAAGAAGTCAATATGGTCCAAGCTGGTTTCAGGCAAGGAAGAGGATCAAGAGATCATATATTCAGTCTAAGATTAATAATAGAGAAATGCAGAGAGTTTAATGTGAATCTATATTTATCCTTTATAGACTACTCAAAGGCATTTGATCGTGTACAACACCAGAAACTTTGGGAAATAATGGAAAAAATGGGATTTCCAACACATTTGATACAATTAACATCACTGCTGTATCTAGACTAACAAGCAGCAGTAAGAATAAATGGTGAAACAACAACTTGGTTTGACATAAACAAGGGGTCAGTCAGGGGTGCATATTGTCGCCTTACTTATTTAACTTGTATACTGAAAATATAATGAGGAGTGTTAGAGAAGATGTAGACAAAGAATATTACGATGCCATAACAATTGGAGGTTATGAAATATCAGAGATTAGATATGCTGATGACACTTTGTGTTACTGTCCACAACACAAAAAGGAATGGAAAAACTAATTATGTCAGTCCGTATGAACAGCGAAGAGCAGAACCTCTACCTTAATGCGAAGAAAACTAAATTGATGACAACTGACAAAACAAACAAGGCAGATGAAATATATATCACTGAGGAAAAATTGGAAGAAGTGGAGAGTTTTGAATATCTTGGATCACTGCTAACTAATAATGGAGATACAATGAGGGAAATTAAAAGGAGGACATCTACTGTTCTTCAGAAAGTAAAACAAATAAAGAATCTGTGGAGAGGAGCAGACAGAACTACAAAAATAAGATTTTTAAGGGCATGCATCTTTCCTATCGCAACATATGCCTGTGAGACCTGGACACTTAACAAAACAGCTGAGAAACACATAAATGCCTTTGAATGCAAATGCTACAGAAGAGTTCT
The DNA here is from genome assembly GCA_009760885.1 of Achatina immaculata. NCBI lineage: Eukaryota > Metazoa > Mollusca > Gastropoda > Stylommatophora > Achatinidae > Lissachatina > Lissachatina immaculata. Next base: position 6,486,089 of record CM019718.1, read on the forward strand.
CCAAATATCATGGACACAAAAAATAACAAATATATCTATACTACAAGATCTTAATATTGAAGAAGACTGGCTAGTAAAGAGGATTAAACAGAGAAAACTTAAATATTTTTGACACAGTAAACGTCATGATAATTTAGAGAAGACCGTATTGAAAGGATACATAATGGGAAAAAGAAAAAGAGGACGACCAAAACGAAGATGGCTGCAAGAAATTGTTGACAATCTGCAAATGGACGCAGTAGCAACAGGCCATCTTGCTCACAACCGAGAGGCCTACAGGAGTGCCGTTTGGGAGGCAAAGTTCCGCAAGGGACATGCAAATGAATGAATGAATGAAGAACATGAAGTAGTTATGGAAAACAATAACCCAATATTTGTTTTAAAATGCTTCTATCAAGGACAGAGGAGAGGACAAAACAAACAGAAGTACACACAACAAACATCTGAGTTCTCTCTGACTGAATATCAGACACTGATCACATTCATAGACAAGGAAGAGAACTAAAGTGGAAAAAGGAGATGTGAGAAAAGCAGTCAAATGTAGAACACTGACAACTAAAGAGTGAGATAAAAAAAAGTACTGGTCCTAGTGAGGTCTTGAAGAAGAAAGGCAATATGGTTGAGGATTTGGAGAAAGGCATGGTTACATGGACTGCAGCCATCATCACATTTAAACCAAATGCAGAATATTTCAATTAAGAACTAGCTAATCAAGCCACATCTACTGACTCAAGTTATCTCACACACATGAATGCCTTTACAAGGGTGAAGTACATATTCTCATGTCTTCAAATGTATGCAGACCTACACAATGTTGATAAGGTCATATGGTCTAGACATGAACAGAAACTGGGGAGATGCCAACAGAAACTGGGGAGCTACCAACAGAAATTTAGGAGATGCCAAAAGAAACTGGGGTGATGCCAACAGAAACTGGGGAGCTGCCAACAGAAACTGGACAGCTGTCAACAGAAACTGGGGAGCTGTCAACAGAAACTGGGGAGATGCCAACAGAAACTGGGGAGCTGCCAACAGAAAATGGAGAGATGCCAACAGAAACAGGGGAGATGTCAACAGAAACTGGGGAGCTGCCAACAGAAACTGGGGAGATTCCAACAGAAACTGGGGTGATGCCAACAGAAACTGGGGAGCTGCCAACAGAAACTGGGGAGCTGCCAACAGAAACTGGGGAGATTCCAACAGAAACTGGAGAGATGCCAACAGAAACTGGGAAGCTGCCAACAGAAACTGGGGAGATTCCAACAGAAACTGGGGAGCTGCCAACAGAAACTGGGGAGCTGCCAACAGAAACTGGGGAGCTGCCAACAGAAACTGGGGAGCTGCCAACAGAAACTGGGGACATGCCAACAGAAACTTGGGAGATTCCAACAGGAACTGGGGTGATGCCAAGAGAAACTGGGGTGATGCCAAGAGAAACTGGGGAGCTGCCAACAGAAACTGGGGAGATTCCAACAGAAACTTGGGTGATGCCAACAGAAACTGGGGAGCTGCCAACAGAAACCACAAAAAAAAAAAAAAAAGCTGCAAACTTTGTACTATACTAGGAACAGGCTTTCAAAATACTGCTGACTTTAAAACTGATTAATACAGCATTAGCACTGAACAGAGATGGCAGACATATATATCAATGATGCAAGGGAAGGACAGCTTCAGAGAGAGAGAGAGAAAGGTTTAACAAACAAATTATCAATGTTAAAAAAAAAATTGACTCTCTTTTCAAAATGATAACTTTTGACTCACAAATTCCATTAATGTTACTTAATCCAACATATGAAAACAAACCCTGTGTTCCTGACCAAACAAGATGAAATGAGACAAGATGAGCAAAAACATCTGAAATGATTGCGAACTTACCCTGGAAGTTAAGGGTAATGTTGGCATTGGATTCTCCAAGATCATTTGCTGCTGTGCATTTGAATATCCCAGCATCCTCTGTTGCAGGATCCTTCAGTTACATTTAACACCACACACATTACAACAATGTACAAGTCTTTAAAAAATATACATTATATTATACTTTCTCTGAGGTGCATATTTAATATTTTATGATATTTCAAGATCATGTTCATTTACATTTCTATGTTTAAAAAAAAGCATATACTGGTAATATATAATGTTTTGTGCCATTATCTTATTAAATATGAACAGATATTAAACTAAATAATGTTACAATTACAAACTAATAGGTTTCTGCCCTCAGATATGTCACTTTTATTTACAACATTCCCAACTTCATTCTCAATACTCGTAGATTTAATGAATGGAGGTAATTCTGAAAGGGTGCAAATCACTGGACTTTAAACATATAAGTAGCACTGAATTGCTAATTAGATGTCTTCATCTCATTATGTGATGTCAGGAAATCATTTTGCATATTACTTATGTAAAGTAAGTGCTCAAAAGGGTACATTTAAATACACTTATTACCCGCCAACCAAAGAAAAATATTAAAAATAAACAGAAAGATACCCACACAATTAAATCATGGCTAAGCATCCGCTGGATAAAAAGGAAAACATTTTACACATAAGAACATAATACAAAAGATTCTGTAGCTTCATGCATACAAAACTGTATATTTCCAACACAGCCATGTGCACTCACTGGCAGGGACTTCTTTTCATGGACAGTATTTCTTTAGGTGCACACAATGAACCATTAGAATACCCTAAGGATGAAAACTCCATAGTCTCTTACAAAGGGAACTATGAAAAACAGAATTGATAATTCCAGAGATAATTCTTCAAATTTATATTTTGGGCATTAAACATGACTTGGCTCAATTTGTTTGAGATGAACTGTACTCTCAAGCTTATAGATCTGAGGATAACTTAGAATAAGCAAGAATGGATTGAAATGGAAGAAAACAAAGAAGCATTAGGACTACTGAAATTGCATTTTATGTTGGATTTACTGAGAAGCTTAATATGGAAATTCTGAAGAAAAATATCAAGAGACTAACAGTGATTTAGATGGTAGAAAACACTGATGCACTATGAAAGCAAAAAAGACTAAGAGAACTAGAGATCCATTTAGGCAAAATTCTTTATGAGGATCCAACAGGATGATGATGATAATGACAATGATGAAGAAATGCAATTATGATGTACTTGTACATACCTGAATCTGTAAGACTGCTGTATAAAGATCAGCACCACTGGCATCTCTCTGCAAGGTAATGGTGTAACGACCCCCATCTCCAATTTCTGTTGTGTCTCTGAACCATCTGATCTGTGGTGATGGCTTGGCTTCAACGACACATGTCATGAGGAGGAGGTTTTGCTGCTGCTTAATGGTTGGCTTCTGAGTGAAATGAGGTGCTTTACCATCCTGGCCTCTGTTTAAACAGATTGTGTTTAATTCATTTATTAACTGGGTGTCTTGCAGACTGGTGGTTGGTGATCATGCCTTTCCTTTCTGTGCTGACTAGAATATTTCTAATTAAATCTGTTATCTTCTTTTTTTCCTATGGCAAATGGTCTGTCCATTCAGACATTTATCTCTTAGTTTTCCCTTTTCTTCTATTTCTCTTGAGTGTTCTAGTTGTAAATCAGGTGTACTACTACTGGTTTCTCATTATATTCCAAAGAATTCTTATAGTCTTTTCTTTAAACTTCTATTTGTTTTGAATGTTTGATGTCATGAAACCTCTCTGAGAACTTCATTTCTCTTTTTTCCTAACTGTCCAAGGGATGTCGCATTTACCTCAAAATCCACATATCAGTAGTCCCAAAGTTATGTTTCATCTGTCTGCTTACTATCCAAATCTGACAAGCACGGAGTAATACTGATTAAAATTATCCCCGTTATTAAATAGTCACTACTTTGTAATACTGACTAGTACAGATGTATTCACTCTACATCAATTCTGAAAACAATATGAGTTACACACATGCAGAAAAACAATATATCATCATCATCATCAGGTGCCGTGCCGACTGGCGTTGGCTATTATGCTTCTCCAGAGTACCCGATCCTTCATGCAGGCCATCAGTTCAGTTGGTGATCTCTTCTCACACCATCCCGTCAGACTGTCCAGTATCATTTCTCTTGGTCTTCCTCTTGATCTTCTTCCTTCTATTTTCCCTGTTGTTATAATATTTTCAATGCCCCCTCTTCTCATTGCATGTCCTATGAAAGTACATTATCTCTTTCTTATCTTTTTGACAAGGTTTTTTGTCTCTCCAGCTCTTCTCCTACATTCTTCATTAGTTATTTTTGCTGTCCAGGGGATTCGCAACATTCTTCTAATAAACCACATTTCTGCTGCTTCCAATGACCTGCCTATTGTCCATGATTCACTTCCATATAACAAGATAGGTTCATTATAGCATTTTAGGACTCGTTTTCTAACATTCATTGATAAGGATGTGTTGGATAATATGTTTCTCATTCTCTGAAATGCAGTCTTTGCTTGGCCTATTCTGTTCCTAATTTCTGTTCTGCATTTCCCATCTGAAGTTATTACTGCTCCAAGGTATTTGAATTTCTGCACCTGCTTTAGAATAGTTCAGTTTAATTTAATACTGCATGCTGGTGGATTCTGCTGGAAACAATATAGCCACCTTATAAACAAACATTTAAGAATACGTTCTGATTTATTATTAAATACATATACACTGGATAAATTTCAAGAATCATAATGGCCATATAATAACTAATCTTTAATACATGTAATATTGATGATTAATTATTTCCAGTATTCCCCACCTTTCATAGATGTAGCATAATTTACAATCTATATCTGGTATTATTATTCATCTAAATAATGGTATTTTTCCTCTTTGAAGATGGTTTTGAAAGAGGCAGATATTAGTTGTGAATTTTATTAAGTATCTTTTTTTTTTTAACAAAGGAAATTGGTATCACCAACTGGAGAGAGAAGATTAGAAATAGAGGAGAATGTAGGCAAACTTTATCTGCAGCAATGAGCCTTAATGGCTTGGAAAGCTGAAGAAGAAGAAGAAGAGTCTTTTTTTCTGGACAGCTTCTCTCACGGCTGGATTCCACCAATGTTGAATTTTTCATGTAAACTGAGTATCTAAACACTTTCATTCACCAAGATAGTACATGAAACTGCTATTTTAGTTGAGCTGTAGTTTTTACATATAAATTACTTTAGTACAGTTCATGATTTGAATATTCCATCAAATTTAACCATATATCAAAAGCCCATAACTATCTCTCAGTGTGAGACATAAAAGATAATTTGATTTACAAATACTTACGGTGGCTTTTTACTGCCTTTTGACATCAAAATGGGAGGTTAAAGGTGCAATAAGAATATGAAAAGAAAGTACATCAATCAGAATTATTATCAGTGAGATTACACATTATGAACTGAACAACTGTGAATCATCAAGTAGACAATTCTAATACTTTTTACTCTGCTGGTTAAATATTTCTGTAGGTCAGGCAGAGGTAGACTTCAATTCCATTTAACTTAAATGATATGAAACTAAAATATTCTGTGAACTACAGTCTCAGCAATGCTCAGTGATTGCAGTTAAAAGAAGTCGAAGAATATAGCCTATTACAGCACAAATACTGTACATTAAGAAGATACAAAACAAAAATTGGGCCGATTTGATGCAGCAATGACTATTTCCCCACAAAAAAGTAGTTTTCATAGATGTTTAGAAATAACTGAGAGCATAACAACTTTTATACATTTTACTAGTCATAACATAAACCATAATGAATAAGAATAGACCACATTCTATGTCTTTTAAATTATATTCCTCTAAGCTGACATTAACTTCTTTAAATTGATAATATATTCATATTTCAACTTTTTAACACGGTAAAATATTAACTGGCATATTTTAATAGTAACAAAGAAGGATATGTATTATGTAATAATAAACAAACTGAAATCATCACATAAATGATTAATGAAAAAAAAATACAGATAAAAAATATTAAGCATTTATTTAGAGTGGGACTATGGAGAGCTGGGTCTGATCCCAATTTAGTTACTATCAGGCCCTTATCCAACACAGAAACTCCATAAGTGGAACATTATAGTTTTTTTTCCTGAATTTTTTCTATAATAAGAAAAAAAGGGTGGGGGGGGGGGGAAAACAGGGCTGCTGGGTCCCCTAAACAGTTCAGGCCCGCGAGTACAACCGCAGCTCTCCCTCCCTGCATTTAAGCCTAACTTATTCAGTTTACCAAGTGCACAAGGTTAACACTATCAATGATAAGCAGATTATCTACAGCATTTAAAATAAAAACAAAATAGTGAAGTAATGGTACTGAGAAATATATCTGGAAGAAGGTGTGTGTGGTCCATCTCTGTAAAAGGTACAACTCTGTAAAGAGCTGAAGAGATGAATGATGAATAAAAGTAAGAAAAAAATACAATCTAAAAAAAAAAAGGAAACTTTTGTTCCTTTTCACTGTATTTTTCTTTCCACTTTATTTTCCCTCCTTTGTTAATGTTCTTCCATTAGGAAAATGATGATGTGTCACCCACACACCTACTTCCATCTTTCCAAAATAAAGAGTAAAGCAACTACTAAAGCAGAGACTGCAAGCACTAAACTACCAGCACAGCAAGATGTAAAAGATAATACAAACCTAGTACTCAGCCTTTCAAATTTTTTATTAAAACAGAGCCACAATAATGCTGAAGAATCTTGCAACAATTTTTTCCCCACCAACAAAACAAATAGACCACATATGCATAATATGTGCTATAAGGGCTTACACTTTTCATTCATTACTCTGTCTTATTGATGAAACAGATTTAACAATATTCACAAAAACACAGTTTGTGATCCTCTGATAAACTGCTCTGTAATCCAGCTGTTGTTGCAGAGATTATTATTATTATTATATCTCACTGTAACTATGCACTCCATTTCTTTGATCCTGGTGAAGCTTTAACACTGGCAAAGATTTGGACAGTGAGTGGGCTATGGTTTAAATCTGATTTACTGGCCTTAATAACTGCATCTCAGTTCTTATAATTCTTTTCACTAATATTTTTAAAAAAAATACTTTACTGATGATTAACCTGATGAACAGCTGTTGAAGAAGTAACTAAATTTGCATACCCCAGCAGCTACATAGACCAGGATGGTGACACCAGAAAGGAAGTTAGAATTCGAACTGCAAAAGCAGCACTGACCTTCAAAAATCTTGAGAACATATGGAATTCAAAAGTTATAAGCACAAAAACCAAGTTAAGATTATTCAATTCAAATGGAATATCCACCCTCATTTATGCATGTGAAAGCTGGAAAACAACTAAAGAAATAGACAAGAAATTAAACTCTTTTTAAAACAAATGCCTAAGAAAAATACTTGGTATAAAGTGGAACGAATTCAAGAACAATGCAGAGATAAGATAGTTGAGCAAACAACAACCTGTCTCATGGGTAATCAGAAAAAAGAAGATGGACATATGTCAGTCATGTGATGAGAAGAAACAATTAGAGAATCCCAAAACAACCTATCAAATGGAACACAACAGGCCAAAGAAAAACAGTATGGCCACGTGAAACTCTAAAGAGGACATTGTTAAGAAAGGCCAGTTTAGTGGGCATAACATCCCTTGATGAGGTTGAAAAGCTCACTGAAAAAAGGAAAACTTGGGGCAAACTACTATGTGAGCCCTATGTGACATTTAGTAGCACGGGAAGGATGTAAGATGATTAACCTACACAGCATTCCAGCTTAGACAATATAGTGAGAGGAATCTGATACCCTCTTCAGAGTGAAACTACTGTGAGGACTGATCTCAATTTTATAACCTGTAGTTACCATAACTAGGCAAAGCAGCATTTCTTTTTTTTTTTTTTGGTCATTGGCTCTTCTCCAGTCTGAGAATGGCTGTGGATCCCTCATTAAAAATAAAGCAATAAACAGAACCCAGATCATGCAATCCATCTGCTGGTCCATGGACCCCCCAAAAAATTCTTCTGTAGACCCCTGAAGGTCCATGGACCCCCGGTAAAGAACTACTAAGGTAAATTAACTGAATTTCTGATAGCAACTGCCTGGTAATTGTGCTAATTAAACAGAATAAGCTGAATATTTGATGATAACTACCCCAACTAGACAGTGGATTTTAAGAGTTGAACCATAGATAGTTGAATAACCTAAATATGCAGAACACTGAAAATCAGAGATAAAGATCCCAGTGTGTATTTGTAAAGCATAATCAGAAAACTTTCAGAGAGAAATATTTTTAAAATATTGTACATTATTTCTTTTATCAAATTCTTATAATCTTTAAAAATTACCTTCCCTCACCTTCTAGGTTTAGAGTAATTGTTGCTGTGGCTTCACCCAAAGCATTTTTTGCAATGGCACGATACTCTCCACCATCCTGTAGATTCACTTGGGATATTTCAAGAACAATAAGATGCACATGACCTTCTGACCTCACATCAGTGAAGATCCTCTCCCCTGGTACAATCAGTCGATTATTCAACAACCATGTAATGGAGGGCTTTGGGTCAGCTGACAGCTGACATTCAATGATTATTTTTCCCCCAGAATGACGAATTGTCGGCTTTTGTACAAACTGAGGTCGAATACCTTGTAGCTGCTCCTGCTGCATGTGCATTATCACTGAGCCTAAAGTAATAGTGAAGTTACTATAGACAGACATTACAAACATTTTAATGAAATCCTTCTCATAACTTTATGCTTGTTTAAAGATCTCATCAAACAAAGCAACAGAAAAATTTGTTAAATAAAATATAAGAAGATTAGTTACTAAAAACAAACAACAAAAAAACAGATAATAAAGTCCCCACTTAAACACTGCAAAAATAGATGATATTTAAGCTTGTACACTAGATATATAAAGCCACAAAAACTAGTCTGGAAATATGTGACTATTTGTGGATGGACAGTCATTTTTGAAACTTACTTTTTTTTAAACAATAATAAAATTACCTAAATTGACTGCACTATGAAATTTTAACATTTTTTTTGGTGAGAATATGTCCTAGAGAAGTAAATTATTAAGAGTTTCTGCCAAAAGAAAAGAAGAAAAATTTGCTTTACTTTCATCTTTCAATATTTACGAAATTTTGAGCACTATAAATCACAAACCATGATCACAGTCTGTGTTTTTTCCCTTTATTTCTTTTATCTTCATGTTTCCACATTTTGTAAAGCTGTAGTGAAAACCTTCTCCCAACTTTACTTTTTTTCTGATTTCCCATTGGTAACTCTGAGAATTTTTCTTCACATGCACCTAGTTTGTGTGGCATCATATTAGTTAAAAAAACAAACAGGAAAGACATTTATAGAAACTGTCAACTGAAAACTAATATAGATAAATATGAGATGCAGAAACAAGATAAATTAATTCAAGTAAAATGTGACACCTCATTCACTAAGCACAACTATTATGTTCATGAAAGGACAGCCCAAAAGAAGAGAAGTGCAGAACTAAATCAGAGCTATATTGTGAATGTGCCTACTCAGGATAACCCAAAAGCAAGAGTTCACGTGAAGTGTCTACTTCTACAAAAGTGTAAGCCACAAATGTGTCAAAATATTTCAGATATGTATACAAATGCACATAAATATCAGAGTGAAAATAACAGCAGTTTGATATTTATTTTCCAATATTTTAGTTCCAAAATATTATCATCTTCTTTATTAATCCCTTTTTCTGACATGATCAATCACACTGTTTAATACACAAGATTAGTTGTTTCTATTTTATGCATTGTGTTTTTTTTTTCTTCTCAAGAGAGTCAAATGTTCGTAATTTATTTTGTGTCTCTTTACTCTGTGTTCTTTTCAAAGTTTCATATTATACCTTTATATCTAGAAATTAGAGATGTTTTCTGCAGCATCAATTTCTTACTACAAAAAATGCTTACTGATTGCAATGTATTAAAATATCAACATCTCATTCTCTTTCTGCTCATAACTTGTTTTTCAAGCAATATTAAATTTTTGTTTAGTACAATTTAGACTGTAACCTATTACAATTTAAACTATGCATAATTTAGATTTTACCTTCAAACAATTCAGTTTTGTTGAATTTAAATATTAGCTTTGCACAAATTAGATACTCTCCATATATAGTATAAAGTTTAGATTTCTATAAATTAGATATTGACTTTGTTCAGTTTGTAACTAGTTTTTAACAAAATATAATTCATATTTTCACAATTTACATGTTGCATATAATTCATTTCCTCTCTTTGTCTTTTTTTTTTACACAAAATATTAGATTTCACCAACTAAATATACACTTTGTGCAAATAAATACTAGCTTTATATGGTTTTGATATTAGTTTAATGCAGTTTTTAAAGAATTATAAATTGAAGCAAAATAAATAATGCAGCCTATTCTAAATGCAAAGCTGTTGTTACCAGAGCATGAAAGTGATGTCAACACATAATGAGCTACTCCCACATGCAAGGTTACATACTGTCAAAATTCAGTCGTATTGTGGCGTTGCTCTCCCCTAATGTATTTTTGGCCGTGACCTTATAATTCCCAGCATCCTGCGCCACCACATCATTAATCTCAAGCACAAGGAAGTGTGTCTTGTTATCCTTGGGTTCATCACGAATGTTGAAGCGTCCTTCATAAAGCAGATAAAGCAATAACAAAAATCTGTGAAACATCACAGAATTATCTCATACAATTTTCTGTGAGCTTCAAGAAGATAATTTAACACAAATAAAAATAAACAGCATTTAGAAATGAAAAATGACAAAGCTATAAAGCACCGTGTGAGAAAAATAAATGTTAAAAAAAAAAACAAACTTATTCAAACTAGGCATTCTTAAATGTTATTCTCAAAAGGAAAATAAAAATACATTTGGTATTACACGTGAACAACAAATGCGGATACAGTCAAATCAGCATGAAAAAAAAATAAACACAGTTATCAAAAAAAAAAAAAAAGCATATCAGCTCCTGAACTAGTCTTCTGAAAAGTACAGAAAATAATGATGACAGGGAAGACAAAAATCACAACATTATGCATGGTTTCAAGTCTAAACTGGTTTCAGTATGTGAAACTAGGAAGTTGCCTGATGCTCCCATGAATTTCTTGGCAGCTGATGCAGTGACTGAGATATAAAAACACACCCATCAAGTCAGATTATGGGTGGGCAATGGCGGTTTTCTGTAATCTCTAAAAAATTATCCATGAAACAAAAAAACTCATCCACATAAACTAAAGTCTGCCCAAACTCCATCAAGCATTTTCCAAAAAGCTCTCCAGACTCCAGAAGATATCCTGTAAACCTGCACTCTCTACTGAGATAAAACACCACCAGCTAGCTCCTAGAAAAGAGTATAGAAAAACTGGTACAAGCATGAAAGAGTCCTGCTGGTGATGGAATTCCTGGAGAGAAACCCATCTCTTTGTCTTGATGGCTGACAAGTAAAACTTAGAAGAAAATGAAGATGATCCAAGATCCATGCATCACCATCATAGGGAACATGTTTTTCTTTTACACATTCTCATACTTTATATTCGTTTTTTTTCTCACCTTGCTCACTTCCTCCCTCACTTTGTAAAACTGCACCATACACCTCTATCTACCTTATTTATATTAACCAGTTTTACTGTAGTCGCCATCCCTTTTATCTGTTATGGAACATGTACCAGTGTCCCATTTGTCAGACTGAACTAACACAGCAGACTATTTCCAGGAGCATTACAGTACAAATTGTTCAAATGAAAAACAATGAAGTTTTCATGCAGTAAAGTGATTTAGCACAGTGTTGTTTGGTTAGCATTTGAAAACAGGCAGTGAAGATGTTGTCTGATTTCACAATCAGTGACCCATAGCTGACATGCTAGTTTCAGGGTTGGTGAACCACAGCTAACAAAGACCCTCTTTCACTTCTCTGCTGGTACTGCTAGTAAGAGGTCTAGGCTGGTTAATGGGGCAGGGGCATTATCCACTTGACCATCTTGAATACACTCCACCACGTTACACCACTTGCAGTTGTAAGATGGCCAGGTGGATAGTGTGCTGTGTTTTGTGGCTGGCAGCTGCTTGGCCTGCCAGAGTCCATGATCTGAGTTCCAGGTAATTCTCTTATAATTTTTTCTTTCTAACGTGCTCTGCCTACCATTTTTTGAATGCTAATCATACAACACTGTGCTAAATCACTTTACAGGAGCATTATAGGAATGCAGGATACAGTTTTGGCTCACTCTGTTTAGAGCTGTGCTTCAAAAACTGGGAATAAAATGTTTCTAGAATAAAACATACCCCTGAAACAATAAAATAACTACAAAAATAAACTAGGGAATTCAATTTTTAAAAATGCCAAATAGGCAAGCTGAATATCTGATGAAACAAAAATTACCTCCAGACTGTATGACAACATTGTCCTTGTACCAGGTAATTGCTGGTGCAGGATCTGCAGTCAGTGCACACTCAAACAAAAGTTTCTTTCCATTATTTTCTTGCCTCGTCACTGGCTTTTGAATAAAATTTGGAGCAATGCCCTCTTGCCTGGTAACAATGATGAAGAAAACTTAATAATAGCTTACTAAATACAACTCATTGCAAGTATTATACAGTATATATAAGATCTGCCTATATATTTTAAATAGTGTGTAAAACTTGCTTTAGAATCCTATTTCTTTACAAGGTCAGCTGCTAACTGTGGTTCATTTTTAATGCTGTTCTTAGCATTTTTTTGTTGTTGGTATTCTGTTAACAAAGTGAAGCTTATAAAATTACAACTTTAAATATGAACTGATAATTAACCTGAACAAATTGTTTTGACATGAACCATTTTTCAGAAGAAAAAAAAAATATTGACCCAGGACTGGAATTTCAGAGTTGGTTTCCTATGAAATCTTCAAAACAAGAAAGAACAGGGTTTCTGAAAACAGAGAGTTCATGGGTTAATCTGCATTTCAGCAAAACAAAATACACAGGCTTAATGACATCCGTTCAGTTTAAATATCTCCTAAACATGTACCAATGAGTCATCTTTGTGGCCTGAAGTTACATTATACAAATGAATGCCCACATTTGAATGAAATCCACACTTGTGCATATGTAATCCAACAGTGCTGAAAACATTGCAATCACTTGGCCTGCATTAAAAGCAGAAATTATGGGACTGCCTTAAGTTAGGATGGCAAACCCAAAACATGCATGTCAAGAGTGGTATGCACTGCAGATATTCTGGTCATGTGAAAACTTGATGCTCCAAAATATAAATTTTTTTAGTTGTGGCCTACAGCCTCGAAAATGTCTGCCACCCTGAGCTACAGCTTCAACACTAAAAAGGAACAACAAGTATCATCAACAGTAAAAGAAGGAACGGGAGATTACAAAAGATCAAGACACAAAATGAGGAAGCAAAAGCATGTCTTGGTTACACTGGCTTATCCTGTGGAACCCAAAACACTTGTAGAAGTTCAGAAAAGTGTAGAAAAAAATATAATAAAATATGATAGCTGGCATAGAAAAGGTCAGTATAGTGAATAAATGTCTCTGGCATGTACTTCATAAAGGATTAAGGAAGAATGCACTATCTGATATGGCAAAGTAATGCTATATTATAATTTGAAAGCTTAAAGACTGTTTTTTTTAAAACAAATAAAAATTACTTACTGCTTCTGTCCCCCAGCTGCTGAAACAAATAAAATAATACTTAATACAAACTGTACTTTAGCACTGAATAAATATATTTCTAAAACATTAAACATTGGACGCATTAAACGTCATGATAATCTAGAGAAGACCATCTTGGAAGGGTACATAATGGGAAAAATAAATAGATGAAGACCCAAGGTGAAGATGGCTGCAAGACATCATTAATGATCTGCAAATGGAAGCATCAGCAGCAGGCCATCTTGCTCACAACTGAAAGGCCTACAGGAGTGCTGTTAGGGAGGCAAAGTTCCACAAGGGACGTGCAAATGAATGAATGAGTGAATTTCTAAAACAATATAAATGTACTTATAAAAACAATATACATATTGCTTTCAGCCAAAATCCCTTCCATTTTCTTGAATCAACTGCTAAAAGTAAGCACTTTGTGAGAAAATCAACAGCTTCAATGAGTTGTTTATGCAGCAAACATAAATAAAAATTTCCATTGTAAATTAGAAAATATAACCTCATGCTTCAGTACTATTTGCAAGGATTAAAAAATCTCATAACTGCATCCTTTTTTTACTATTTGTTTAAATCTCATACTTTATTTCATGTTCACATCTTGCGGCTATCTAGTTTTAAGTGAGTTTCACTTTTTTCCCACAGTAAAAGACCTATTTATTACAAATGTCTGTGCTAATCTTGTTACTCTAGTAATAGTTTCATATATTTATATTCAAATTGGTTTAATTACACATAAAACATATATTTATGAGCAAACTGTCAGATCTATTGTTTGCCTAGTTTCAAAATTATACTGAGGGAACCCTATTGGTAATTATCAGTTAAGACAAAGGAGTTTACTCTGTTTTTTATTTTTCAGCTTTATAATGTCATTTTACAACCGCGTCATTCCAAGTATATGCCAGCTTCTATAATCCTTTCTGCACATTCTATTATAACTGCCTCAGTACGATACCTAATAATTTAATCTTCACGTTTCATATGTTTTCTCTTGTTATTTATGTTCCGTATATAATTCAGTTCTGGGAAGATTCATTAATTTATCTCTCTGAGTTTTTTTTTTCTTTTTAGTCAGTCTTCCACCCATATATCACACTGAAGCAAAAACCTTGATACAAATCCCAAAATGAGTTTAAATGTCTTGCAATCGAGGCAAATATTTGGACAGATAACTGGTCACAGGTGTCATTCTATCATTATTGTGTGTGTGTGTGTGTGCGTGTGAGAGAGAGAGAGATTCAAAGGTTCCAAATTCAGACTCTGGCTTCACTGCATTTGCGACAACCCCATATATGCTCCGTCGCATGCCACAGCAACCATCCAAGAGTATGTTTTCTTATAGTTCCTTCAAATGTTGGTTGTTTACGATGTGTTTTCTCCCACACAGTTTGGATTTCTGGCCAGCACCTTTAATTTGTCCTAGTTCCAGCAATCTCTTCAGATCTACACTGTTCTTCCACTTCCACTCTTCATTTTCCCGCAGACTGCCCAATACAACTTAGCAATGCCCCCCCCCCCCTCCTTGTCCATTGTCAGAATTATCTCATCAAACTAAAAAATTCATTTTAGCCTGTCCAGCCAGTCTATTTGCCATATCATTGCCATATACTTCTGCATGCCCTAGACAGTAAAGCCAAGTTGGAAAGAGAGACAGATGTGACTGTTCTTGCCAAGTGATGATGATGATGACTGACACATTAGAAAAAAAAAACTGTACTGTGAAATATGTCAGTAGATTTTCATGAAGCATCTTTCTGGGTCAGTCTATGTGTTTCTTGTAATGTGAGTATCACTGTGACAAGTGCAGATGTCAGACTAATTTGCAAGCTAGGAAAGGCTAATTCACGTGAACTGTGCACCTCAAAGATCAGTACCATACTTCTCTGAGGCCTACTACTTCGGCAGTTGCTTATACAGTGGTTTCCAAATTGGGAGCTACTATCCCATTAGAAGGAAATGGAACGATCTAGGAGTGCAGTAAGTAAAAAAAAAAAGGAGTGGCCAGTGTATTTGTATGGAAAAGGGGGCTCTAGGAATGTGCCTTGGGAGACAAGGTACAGCAACTCGACAAAGTTTAGGTACAAATGTGGAATAAATGGCACAGTTCACCTTTATTGTCACCATCTTTAACCTCGCATCCTTAAGTCATTCAACACCTCTAACTTACTGCTCCATCCATCTTTTCCTGTTAGGATTACCATCTTTGCGATCTGAACAAGCCTGCATGTACTCTGATCTTCATATGTCCATCAGTGTGCAGTTGTCAACGACGCCGGCCCAATATTGTGGTCTCAACATTATGTTAATTAATTTTACAATTTCTTCATTTTCAAAACTGAATACTCACGTTAATGTCACACTTCCTACGTTTAGCAAAATAAACAATTCACTGCGATCATATTGGGCGTCGTAAGTCTCATTCATTCTCGTTGATCTTGAATTGATAACATGAAAATAACAGTTTTAAACTTCTAAACAGCTGGCACTGGACACTCATAATTTCGGCTAGCAGACGTGAGCTAAACAGGCTATATAAGACTTCTTGTGCACAAGAGCTTCATAATAACAGCATCCTTGTCCAAATAAGCCAGCGAAAACACAAGATAGCATTTAGTTACATATCACAGCAAGTAAATATTAACTTCTGAACATGACAAAGCGAAGACTGAGATATGAAAAGTCACTAAAGATGAAAAAATGGGGGGGGGGGGGGGAGAAGAAAAAGAGTTTTTCGTCATCATCATCATCAGGTGCCGTGCCGACTGGCGTTGGCTATTATGCTTCTCCAGAACCCGATCCTTCATGCAGGCCATCAGTTCAGTTGGTGATCTCCTCTCACACCATCCCATCAGACTGTCCAGTATCATTTCTCTTGGTCTTCCTCTTGATCTTCTTCCTTCTATTTTCCCTGTTGTTATAATATTTTCAATGCCCCCTTTCTCATTGCATGTCCTATGAAAGTACATTGTCTCTCTCTTATCTTTCTGACAAGGTTTTTGTCTCTCCAGCTCTTCTCATACATTCTTCATTAGTTATTTTGCTGTCCAGGGGATTCGCAACATTCTTCTAATAAACCACATTTCTGCTGCTTCCAATGATTTTTGTGCAGACTTGCCTATTGTCCATGATTCACTTCCATATAACAAGATAGGTTCAATATAGCATTTTAGGACTCGTTTTCTAACATTCATTGATAAAGATGTGTTAGCTAATATGTTTCTCATTCTCTGAAATGCAGTCTTTGCTTGACCTATTCTGTTCCTAATTTCTGTTCTGCATTTCCCATCTGAAGTTATTACTGCTCCAAGGTATTTGAATTTCTGCACCTGCTTTAGAATGGTTCCGTTTAATTTAATACTGCATGCTGGTGGATTCTGTTTCTTAGATATAACCATAGTCTATGTCTTTTTGATGTTCAAAGTAAGGCCTTTCTGTTCATTTTCTTTGGCGACTTTATCCAAGAGATTTTGCAGGTCTTGTTGGTTCTCAGCTATCAGTACTGTGTCGTCAGCATACCGAAGGTTGTTAATATTGTATCCTCCAATTTTTATGCCTGGTTCTGTGATGATTGTTCTTAGAATATTCTCGCTGTACAGAGAAAAAAGGTCTGGAGATAGTACACATCCTTGTCGCACCCCTTGTTTTATAGGTTGGTATTTTCCAATTCCATTTTCAACTCGAACTGCTGCTTCTTGCTGCCAGTATAGATGTTTTACAATTCTCAAGTCTTTGCCGTCTATATTGATGTCTTCAAGCATTTTAATAATTTCACTATGTTTCACCTTGTCAAATGCCTTGGTGTAATCAATGAAGCATAAGTAGAGATCTTTCTGTACTTCTAAAGCTCTTTCTGTTAGTGTTCGTAAAGCATAAATGGCATTGTGTGTTCCCTTTCCCTCAACAAATCCAAACTGTTCATCTGCTATTTCCATTTTTATCTTTTTCCTTGTTCTTCTCATAATGATTCTCAGAAGTAGCTTCGTTATGTGACATGAGAGGCTGATAGTCCGGTGGTCATCACATTCCTTTGCACCTGGTTTCTTTGGTAGTGCTATAAACGTGGATTTAATCAGGTCATTGGGAATATAACCACTGTTGTAAATATCATTCAGTAACTTGGTTATTATTTTTATTCCTGTCTCCTCTAGTGCCTCTATTTCTTCTATTGTTATATTATCAGGCCCAGTCACTTTTCCTTTCTTCATGTGTTTGATGGCATCTATGATTTCATCTTCAAGTATTGGTGGTCCATCACAGTTTTCAGTATCTGGTGTTAATTCTGGTCTTTCTCCTCCATATAGCTCACCGATATACTCTGTCCACCTGTCCACAATATCTTCTTTTCTCATTAACATTTTACATTCTTTCGATTTCAGGCATCCTGTGGTATATTTTGTTTTCCTGCCTGTGAGTTCATTAATTCGTTTATGCATGTTCTTGCTGTCTTTATTATGAGCGTCCTCTATCTGTCTGCACTGTTCATTTAACCACACTTCTTTTGCTTCTCTGCATTTGCGTCTTATTTCTTTATTTATCTTGCTATATTTTTCCTCGTTATTTTTACTCCTCCTCCTCTTGTCCATCAGTCCTAAGATGTCGTCTGTCATCCATTTATTTTTAGGGGCTTCTTTTTTCGGTGGTATTATCTCCTTAACAGTTTGGTGGATAGAATATCTTAACATTTCCCATTGTTCATCTATACTATTTATCTTTGCTATTGCATTGTATCTATTTGTTATAATAACTTTGTATTGTTCTCGCAGTTCTTGGTCATTTTTAAGAAGTTCTGTATTCAGTTTGATGTTTCTCACTTTTCTGCCTGCTTTCTTTAGCTTTATTCTAACTTTTCCACAGAGTGGATCATGGTCACTATTGCAGTCAGCTCCTGGCATGGTTTTTGTTGTCAGTAATGCATTGCGGAATCGTTTGTTGATTAATATGTAGTCTATCTTTTTTTCGTACTAATTAAAAATGTGAAAGTAGGGCCACTCACACTTTCTCATATCATGCACCCATGAGACAAATGATAATCCCCCCCTTTTTTTCCCAGCCACCACCACCACCACCCCCCCCACCCCCACCCACACACACACACACACACACACACACACACACACACAAACACACACACACACACACACACACATTATTTTACACTATTTGATATTAATTAAAAACATTCACACACTTCTAGTATTCCACATAACATCGACTTTCAAAGTGAATTGTCAAATGACCCTTCTCGAATCCTATAGTGTCTGCGGACTCCAGTTTTAGAAAACATAATTAAACGCGATCAAAATTCCTTTGCCGAAAGTTCATGAGAGAGAGAGAGAGAGAGAGAGAGACAGACAGACAGACAGACAGACAGAGACAGACAGAGACACAGAGAGAGATTATCTACTAATGATCGTGTAATCCAGTTGATGTGTTCTCCGTTGTTGGGTGTGCGTGGGGGTGGGTGGGGGTAGGGGTGGGTCCGTGGCTGTATTTTGAAACAGCAGGAGTCCATGGAGTTTCCTTAATTGGGAACTGCTGATTTGGACTGTTTTGAAAACCTGTCAGCTCTAAAAGATTTAGAAATTAAAAAAGAAAAGATGAATATGGGAACCAAAAAAAAAAAAAAAGCATAACAGACACAATAAAACTGACCGCTGAAGTTAAGGTTAATAGATGCCGACACTTCTCCGAGTCTGTTCTTGGCCACCACTTTGTACGAACCGGCATCACTCTGGGCAACGCCTAAAATTTCTAAGATGACATTGTAGGCGGAACCTCCTGCTGGCTCTGTGCGCATGCGTGTTCTGGCTGTGTCCTCTAATGGTGTTGTCCCGAGAAACCATGCAATATCCGGCTTGGGAGAAGCCTCCAGGACACAATGAAAGACTAGTTTCTGCCCATTATCTTCCTGCCTTAAAGCTGGTTTCTGGGTGAAGCGTGGTGCGACATCCTCGCCCACGCCCATTTTGATTTATTTTAGCCTAGTTTGATGGTTCTGAAATCACAAGGAGAAAGAAATGTTATAAATTCAGTTTGTATTGGCTAAAAACATATACATTTTAAGACAATGATTCTGTGAAAGTATTCTTCTTCTTCTACTACTACTACTACTACTACTACTACTACTACTACTACTACTACTACCACCACCACTACTACTACTACTACTACTACCACCACCACTACTACTACTACTACTACTACTACCACTACTACTACTACTACTACCACCACTACTACTACTACTACTACTACCACCACTACTACTACTACTACTACTACTACCACCACCACCACCACTACTACTACTACTACTACTACTATTACTACCACTACTACTACTACTACTACTATTACTACTACCACCACCACCACCACCACTACTACTACTACCACCACTACTACCACTACTACTACTACTACTACTACTACTACCACCACCACTACTACTACTACTCTCCAAGGAGCTGCGAATGGTGTTCTTTGCAACAGATACGATGAAGATGTTGGGGCACAGCATCGTGCCTGGTTATGGCAGCTATTTTTTAAATAACCGAGTGGAGCTGAAAAGTAGACTGCATGCAATACTGCTTTATAAGGCTCCATCCCCATGGGGTCTATGGCCTTCTCTGCCCCGTTAGCCAGGCTAAGTCTGATACTGAAGGTACCAAAACGAAGAGGTGGGACTGGGTCTTGGTCAGCTGTGGTTTGTCAGCCCAGAGCTAACATGCAAGATTAATTTCGAGACTTTGGTTTTAAAAAAAAATGAAGACCGTTCCAACATGACCAGGCTAAGCAGAAAAATTGTCCTTGGACACACACGCAGAATGGATCATCTTGCAGCAGAGACAAGGGTTAATGTTACACAGTTTGGTTATGCCCAGCAAGTATTTCAATAACAAGCCACGAAAGAAGTTGCCCAGAAAAGCTATGCTCGGTAGCTTCCATAAATTATTTAGCACCCTAGCCTTTCAAAACAGTGTTCCAGAATGAGAATTACTATATAATACTTCTGGTTTTGGCGGTCCAGCTTAGCAAGCTAGCGAAAATATTTTAAAATAAAAAAAAAACAAACTTAGCCCAACAGGAACGCCATAAAATGCATAAGCGCGCTTTAATTATTTGTAACTCATCTTCAATTAGAAACGTGTTTTCCTCGTGCATTTGTGTTTAAGTTATTTTTAAACACTTATCATTTCAAATATGAAATGAGAAAGTGTTACTTTAGTACACATGAGGTACAACTATGGTTTCCTATCAGCCCCTGAATAAGCATATGTCGAATAAGCTATAATTTAGGGCCTCACAAACTTTTTGGTGTAACTTTTTTTTTTAAACAAAGCTCCAAGTTTTATATAGCTTTAAGGACTCACCAAGTCTAAATTCGACACTATAGTTTAGCGCTCGTCAAATCTAAATCCAGCACTGTAGTTTATGGTCTCACCAAGTCTAAATCCAGCACTATAGCTTAGAGACTTCGCCAAGTCTAAATGGTACTACAGCGTAGAACCGTAACAAGTCTAAATCCAGTATTATAGAGACCTCATCAAGTCTAAATCCGGCACTACAGCTTAGAACCCTAACAAGTATAAATCCAGCACTATAGCTTAGAGACCTCACCAAGTCTAAATCCGGCACTACAGCTTAGAACCCTAACAAGTCTAAATCCGGCACTACAGCTTAGAACCCTAACAAGTCTAAATCCAGCACTATAGCTTAAAGACCTCACCAAGTCTAAGTCCAACACCGGCGTCTATCCCAATCTGATGACAAAGCAGGGCCGAGAGAAGATTATCTCATCAAACTAAGGCTGGAAACAAAGATGGCGGTTCTGCAACGGTTCTACGTGTAATGTCACGATTTATCATGCCCGGCAAAACAGTTCTTCCCTTTTCAGACCCATGTAACAATGCTGGAGTGAGTCACTGTAACATTAAAATTTTACTGTAAACTTTCATGTTTTGACTTGACGCGGACACCTTACTATAGCTCCTAGTTAAATGGTGCTTCTGTACAACACTGCCAGAAAGCTGACTACATGCAACACCATGTAAATCAGTGGTTCTAACTTTTTACATTTTCAATGACCTTTTATCCATATAAGTTGCCGATCACCATTTTATATGCAATATGGCATTAACGGAAAACTTACAGAACGTCACAGATTTGTTGTATATGTGAGCTGATATGTTACAGCAGACAGCGATATTAACTATATCAGACTTCGCATTACCCATTATGTAGGTAGTCTGATAAAAAGTGACTTTTCTGAACCCAATATTAACAGGTTTATAACCCCCTCAGTCTCAGAATGAGTAGCACGGTTGTATACATGGTGATGGGGTCTTCCATTAAACTTGTTTCTTGGGCCCACTGCCGACTTCAGATGAGCCACCGTTAATCAACTCCCGATTTGACTCGGCACATGAGATTCAACATCCTTAGGGTGTTAGACACCTATACCAACATTTCGCAGTTTCATAAAGACAAGACTAGACATTCAACACAGAATATGCGCATACAATATTTTCATAAAAAGTAAGTCAGAAATAAATAAATAAAATAAAATGAGCAATAACATAACGCAGTAAATTAGAAATCAAAGCAAAGACCTGAAGGTGCATGGAGTCTTGAAGATAAGATGAAGAAAATATAACCAACAGTTAGTATTAAATCTTCGTGTTCAATGACGTTTTACAAACCGATGTCGTATGATGAACATGGAATCTAGTATTGGAACAAATGACACCTGTGCCCAGCTTTTCAAGTGCTACGAATTTCAACAGGTGTATCTACATGAGCTGGAATGATAAATGTAAATCTACTAGGGTTTTCTTTTTCCTCTGTCAAACGCTAGGTGCACACACCTGAGATCTAACGCACCTACGGGGTGAGGGGGTGGGAACCCCACCGCCGTAGTCTTGCTTCATGTTGGAGTCCACCTTCATGTGTTTATGTCTGTACCCGCTTGCCTGGCACAGGAGGCGTTGCCTTTGGTGATGGAGCAATAATGAAGATAGGTAGGCGTTTTGGAGCCCATCGGGCAAGCACTGAATAACTTCGACAAACGTTGTACAAGATTTGCATTAGGACAGAAAGCATATGTCTACGTGACACTTGGCAGGTAGAGGTTAGCAATCAATGGAGTACTTCTGTCATAAACTCCTAACATATACAAAATGTACGCGCTTTACAAAGAAGTCGGACTCGAGGAATCTTTAAAAGAAATAATCTAAGCTGCTGAAAGTGGATATGACCCACGTTACGGCTCAACCATTTTCCTATTCTTTCTCAAAGATCTATTAGATAAGATTCGTTATTTATTTTACACGATTACGAAGATGTAAACATGCAGCAACCACAGTACAGGGAATGAGCAAAAGAATTTTAAAAATCATCTACGTTACATAAATAGGATAAGATGGATTACAGATAAATAGAAAAACCTGAATTATAGAAAAATAGAATTCCAAAGCTTATGTTCAGTTTTTTAAAAGCAGATAAATATAAGCTGCCGTTTTGGATTTCTGTGGCTAGATTGTTCCTTGGCATATAGACAATCTTTTGTCTGGATTTCCATTCATTCCTTTTGATGTTTCAGTGTAATAACTCAGTACAATAACTCGGTATATAACTCATAGCTCAAACTTTATCTTTCATTTCTTTATCTAGCTTCTACAGTTCGGCCGTGGTGGAGCTGAATGAGAAACTAGAATTGCTGCTTGTTGAGACTGCCTCATCGTCCTGCGAACATCCGGGAAATAAGAAAACTCAATCTAAAGAAACCCGGGGGGGGGGGGGGGGTGGGAAGGGGGATGGAGGGGCGCCGGTGCAGGGCTCAAAGAAAGTTGTGTTAATGCGATTATAAAGATGGGAAAGGTGCACGCCCTTAAAAATCTTATTTTTGTAGTTCAGTCTGTTCCTCTCCACATATTCTTTAGTTGGCTTTCTAAGTATTTTTAATTATTCTCTCGTAATTTCTAAGTTATTCTAGTTCGCTTTTCGTGTTTTCTAAGTATTTTTAGTTTGATTCTTGTGGTTTCCAGGTATTCTTAGTTTGATTCTCGTGGTTTCTAAGAATTTTCAGTCTGATGCTCATGGATTCTAAGTGTTTTTAGTTCCATCCTCGTTGTTTCTAAACGTAGTTAGTTTTATTCTCGTGGTTTCAACCATTGGTTGAACTGTTTCCATAACTTATCTGTAAAGAAATGTCTTAGTGGGCTGCACGACCATTGTTGACAATATAAACAAACTTTGACTGATCTGTTGTTTGCACCAATAAAATGGTGTTTTTGATATTTTTTAGTGATCCGTGCATTACTTCAACGTTTGAACGTAATATTCTTTATGCTGATGGCTGTAGAGTGCCTTGAACGTTTTGGGGAACTTCCATGACATCATAAAGTTGTTACACTTGCCTCACTTTGCTGCATTGATACGCTCTATGCAACTTCACATAACTCCAGGATCACTAAACAGAGTTCATACACGACTTGTGAACTATATAAATAAAATTAACTGACCATTCCAACTCCCACAGTTGCGACACAAAATAGTCAATAATCACCTAAACTCCGGACATTACAATAGAACAGATTTATTTGATGAAAGCACATTTGTTGGTGGATGTTGTCACATGGGAGGGGCGTGGAAAGACTGATGGAATTCACAAATACATGAAATTGTGTCCGGGCGACTTGACGTCCCACGGGACCTCTGACACGGCAAGATATTGAAGGACATTTTTGCTTCTTACTACAGACAATACCACATTTTCCCTGGAAAAAATTGAATTCAGAGGAAACTGTCCTAAAAAGGACATATTTAACCAGTACTAAGCATTCTACAAAGGACAGACTAAAATCTGCATTCTACTATTTCGAACCCCAACTAAAGCACTAACGCTGAAGAAAACTTGCGTGCCAACATTTATGGAACATTCCTCCTTCCCATCTCAATTTTTTTATCTGCTTATTTTCTGTGCATCTCTTTCAAATCCGTTCACTATGAGTACAAATACGTGCGGGCTTAACAACGGATTTTCCTGCTGCGCACGCAAAATTAACTCTCTACAGCGGAGACTACTATTTTATTTCTTTCCAACCCAATTACCTATCCTATTCTATTACGTACATCTGGCAGTACAACTTACACAATAACAAACATTTGATTTGGCGGATATCAGGAATGTTTACTAATCTCTTTGCTTATTTACACTTGTAATTATATTGCTGCAGGAATCTTCCATGGGCAGGCTTCTGATACATTAACTATGCTTTGTCTATGTGTAACTGCATGGCGGGTGGCACTGAATGAAACCGTATGTTATTTTCCTTCGTTTTGTAAAAATAATCTTAAAACATCGACCCACGCACGGATTTTACGGGAGTAAAAAGAATTTTTTTTTTTAAAACTGCATAGGCACGTAGAAATATTTTCCTTTCCTGAATGCTGTCTATTAGCGAACCGATCATCATCATCATCATCATCATCATCATTTCCACTTGCTTAGTTATAAACATCAGCAATGGTTTCTTCTTCTTCTGCTGTGTAACTTTCCAAGTCCATTCCTGCCATTTCCATCTTTGGTTTGGGGTTTTTATTTTAAATTGTGTGTAGGTTTATCTGAGTACTTCGGTTCCTGTTATTCGTGGAAGAAAGTTGTACAAACGTATCAGTTTGCCGCTGCTTTGCTTTCCAGTCGTATCCACCTGTAGAAATGAGCGCGCTTAGCACAACTGGCTAAAGGAAGCTGTTTCTGAGAAGGGAGAATTTCTGCCCACACGATGAGACATACTGGATTACACTGTACACACGTTGTTAGTGGCAGAAATGAAAATAGGAATATTTGTTCTACGATGTCCTCTTTTCTATTATTTTCGTTCTTAAATTCTTCGGAATTTCAGTTTTATTGTGCTAAGCAAGAGCAACAAATGTTTCCACAGTTTTATCATGCTTTCTTATATCTTATATCCTTTCCGTGCTGTTAAACGTCACAAAGGGCTCGCAAGGTAGTTTGCCAGTTTTTCCTGTTTTCGGTGAGCTTTTCAACCTCATCGCAGGATTTTATGCCTATTAATTTGGCCTCTCTTAACAATGTCCTCTTCAGAGTTTCACGCAGTCTACCTCTTTTTCTTTGGCCTGTTGTGTTCCACTTGATAGCTTGTTTTGGGATTCTCTGATCGTTTCTTCTCATCACATGACCAGCATATGTCCATCTTCTTTTTCCTTATCACCCATAAGACTGATAGAACTTTATTTACAAAGGGTGAAGAACTGGGCACGCGGCTTGGGCACTTTATCACATAATTTTCTCACAGTTCCAGACATTCTAGATCAGATAGTACAAATATGTGATGCATATAGCATACATTATTAAAACGGACTTAACAGAACTGAAATAACAAAGTTACGTTTAACCCTCGTCAACACGCTTAGCACAGTAAATAACTTCATACAAGAAACAAAGTTACTCTAACAGTCTTGCACATTAATGAATATCTACCAAACTACACTGCAGTAGGAACATTCATTATAAAATCATTTACCTTCAGTACTTGCATTAGGAGTCTAAAGTAGTGTAAAAACAGGCAGACCGACAAACAGATAGACATACGAAAGGTAAAAAATAGGCATGCAGGCTAGAGACAGAGGAAGATCGAAATATAAGATAATTGATTGACAAGGTAGAGTATTACAAAATCTAGACACTACTCTTGCCAGGTGCATCTTTTATTTGCCTTCAGATCCTTCTCCTCCCCCTTCCCCCTGTCATGATATAAAGAAGAGAGTAGCATGTAAGTTTTCATACTTCCTCCATTGCAGAGCGTGGTTAGCGCGTATGATATATTAACCTGTTAGACGTGGAATTAAATATGATATCATTGGCACTTTCATTCATTCCTTTGCTTGTCCCTTGCGGAACTTTGCCTCCCAAACAGCACTCCTGTAGGCCTCTCGGTTGTGAGCAAGATGGCCTGCTGCTGCTGCATCCATTTCCAGATCATCAACGATGTCTTGCAGCCATCTTCGTTTCGGTCTTCCTCTTTTTCTTTTTCCCATTATGTATCCTTCCAATATGGTCTTCTCTAAAGTATCATGACGTTTAATGTGGCCAAAATATTTAAGTTTTCTCTCTTTAATCCTCTTTACTAGCCAGCCTTCTTCAATA
Source organism: Achatina immaculata (assembly GCA_009760885.1). NCBI lineage: Eukaryota > Metazoa > Mollusca > Gastropoda > Stylommatophora > Achatinidae > Lissachatina > Lissachatina immaculata. The sequence continues at coordinate 6,512,871 of CM019718.1, forward strand.
TTAAGCTCTTGTAGTATAGATATATTTGTTCTTTTTTGTGTCCACGATATTTGGAGAACTCTTCTATAGCATTTACATTCAAAGGCATTTATGTGCTTCTCAGCTGTTTTGTTAAGTGTCCAGGTCTCACAGGCATATGTTGCGATGGGAAAGATGCATGCCCTTAAAAATCTTATTTTTGTGGTTCTGTCTGCTCCTCTCCACAGATTCTTTATTTGTTTTACTTTCTGAAGAGCAATAGATGTCCTCCTTTTAATTTCCCGCATTGTATCTCCATTATTAGTTAGTAGTGATCATTGGCACTGCTGTATGATATTTGTGAAAGTTGAAGACTCCCTGTGGAGACTGCGCTTTATATTTCACGGGAAGCGATCTGATATAAAGCCTGACCACCTTGTGTTTAAATGTTTACAAACTAACTAGGTCATCGGTACAACTAGGGTTAACTGATGTTCATTTTACCTGCAGATCTGCCTACTTGTTCGGATCTCGTCTGTCTCCCATCGAAATGTTTCTTAACAATTTTCATTTCATACACGCGCCTTATCTGTCAGCTTTCTGTAGAGTGGTTGCAGTAAATGAACAGTTCTTCTAGTGTTGGATGTTGCGCGCGGAAGGCGGACACTGCGCATTACAGAGGACTTGTTTATCTGTTGGCAGAAGTGCTTTTTCTAGAAACGTTCGTCGTAAATTAGGCCATGACACTTCGTATAAGAGTCTTTCTTTTCTTATCGTTATTACTTACCAAATTTCAAGAAAATTAAAATATATGAGATGAGAGGGAAATTAACACCTAATTGGCTAGGATTTTTTTTATTTGTACAGATAAACAAGTTCCCCCCCCCCCTTTTTTTTTCTCAGATTATGTGCGGACGTCTTGGTGTGGTCATGCTCTGGCAGGATGCGAATTCCAAAGCATGCGAGTGTCTTTATGCAGCTAAACTTTGTTTACCGTCTTATGACGCAGTAAAAATCAGCAACCCACAGAGACCTTCGGGAATCACAACTCAAAGAAGCTCAACTCTTATTACAGCGTTAAGAATTTAAACGGTGTCGAAAGGAGAATAGAAGGGGGAAAAAAAGTGGGGTGGGGGGCGGCGTATATTTCTGATGATCTGATGAGCTGTGTAGCTGTTTGTTATATATGACTGAGAATTTCCTAACCGTCCGATTATGTAGTCTTCTAATTATGTTGTGTATTTAAAAAAGTAAAGATAGTCCCATAGCAAATGCCGTAGGGGGTGAAGCGTTAGAGACCTCATTATGCTGGGTCATCAGCGTATGAGGTAGGGTGACCAGTTCCTTTCCTCGCTGCCTTTACTTCCCAGATTTTCTCTGGTACCCATTTTACGAGGCTGGGTCGACCTCGGGGCCATATTGGTCGGAAAAAAAATCCCGCTCAGCTGGGGATTCGAACCCTCGACCATTTGGTTGCTAGACGAGTGCTCTAACCATTACGCTAGCCGGCCCATCGGTTGTGTATTTATGTAAGCTGTATTCCGACTCTGACAGCATGTGTTGGGGTGTAACTGTGACGACGACTGACTTTCCCAGGGTGTGTTCTGTTTCTTCTGTAAGGAATTACCTGTCTGCTGGTGCAATGAAAACCACGGTGTCACGCAATCCCGCTTCCGAGACCCACCAAGAATACAGGCTAAAGCACTGTGATACTCTGAACCCCTTGTGGTCCTTTCGTGGAACTCGTGTGGTCTATTTTGGACCACACAGGGGACCACGGGACCCAACGAGGACCACATGCGTGAATTCAGTAGGTTCACAGTGCGGTTTTTGGTGGTAGAAGTGAACGAAGAAGAAGAAGAAGACCTGTTTGCTGAAAAAAAAAAATCTCACAGCTTTTAATGCTATAACACACGGCTATTAGCCTCTCTCCTGAGCTCGCAGCATCGAACTCCAGGATGCATGAAAAGTTACTAGAGCAGGTCTTTAACTAAAACCAGCAGTCAGTTGGTTCGTAGGGGATTACCAAAGTTATTTCTGTACCAAGATGGTAGGGCGGTACAGCACTTCCTGCTTAATTTTTTTAAAATGTTTAAGAAATATATGAATGGGAGGAGATGAAATTCAGAACACAACAGTAGATCTGGTAGTAACCTGAACATTAATTCAATAGATACCCTAGAATGTCCTCATTAGCTAGACTTTCTAAATCATCATCATCATTAGTTCCATCACATATAGGTATGGTTTCTAAAGATATCAATACCTTGCTTTTATTTTACACACTGATAACTGGGAACAGAAATGCTGATATCAATTTGTAATCTAATTTTTTTTATTTTAAATTGTTGAGCGATCGGCTCCCATAACCCCATCTTTTGGTCCCCATACACCCCAAAGAGTTTTGATACCCCATAGTGGTATGGATAATCTCCGATTAAAAATCCACTCCCAGAACAGGATACCCCAGTCCCTCATGCGGCAGGAAAGGAAAGGCAACCAGTCGAGGCACTGACCATATATACCTCTGAGCCAAAGACAATGTGAACACTGATGTGATTATCACCCTTTCCTTCCGCCATAGACACTAAGAAGATTGAGAATGGCACCAGATCACTTAGAAAGAATCAGTTGAAACATACGCAATAAACACATACGTCCTGTGAATACCTGTTTCTCAGAAATTAATGGCAGCGACATTTTACCATAATATACGCATTTAAAATATCCATCAAAGCTGTTTTATAAGCGTTTTGGAACAAATCGACACACATGTGAGCTTACTTAGGGGGAGCGGAGGAAGAGGGAAAAGATGAAGGAGATAATTTATATCAGTATATATAGATTTGTAGATTTAAAACGTCTTCATTTCAAACCGCGACCAAAGTGAACAATCTGGAAGGAATAAAAGCAGCCGCATATAAAAAAACAAATGAAAAGGGTCTATAAAGAATAAAACAACTTACGTGCGGATAGTTTCTGGCAGTTTATGCTATCTCTACAGATCCAAAATTACAACCAGGCATATTCTTGGATCTAGAGCACAGTGGTGTTAACTGTTTTCTTAGCCGCTATTCTGAAATAATTCTGGACATTCGCTAATGGAAACAAGGTTGAAACGCCCGTCCTGATGCCGAATCTAGATTTCTTGAACAGACACAACAAAATAGGCCTCTGTTTTCCTCAACATTTACATGGGTTCTTGACTCTCAAAATGAGACGCATCTTAGATCGTCCTCTCTTTTCCAGAGTTTCAGCCTAAATCAGGCCAACCTATTCATAAATGGTTATCGTTGTTTGTGTGTGGGTTACTCTGCTACGCTCAGACTAAACCGTTCATCTATTCGTTCTTCTAAGCCACTCTATGTTTTCACTGCTTCACGACGGTCTTATAGTCTTGTCTTCTGTCTCCCTGGAGTGTGAGCTGATGTCCCGTGAAGCCGATGCTGTGAAGTTGTTTAGGCACAGCATCGTGTCGGCATAGGAACGGATTATGGCGGCTATTTTTTCAATCCCTGAATGGCGCTAAAAAAAGCAGGGGATGTGCAGCACATCCACCGCCCAGGGGACCGCAGCGATGCCTGCACCGTTAGCCTGACCATGTCTATCAGGGCACAATCAGAGAGATGGGACAGGATGGCGGCCAGCCATGGATCTACAGCAATGACACCAGCATGTTATAGGTAGTTCATTGCCAGCGTTGTAAAGGGATATATAACTGAAATCTGGTTAACATTAGGAAATTTTCTACTTCAGAAACAACACATTAGAAAAAAAATAAACGAAATGAAATAAGATATGTTTGACGTTCTAAATGGATTTACGTACTAAAAGTAAAAAAAAAATCGAAAAGAAAATTAATTTAAAAAAAATGAACACAGTGATTTCTTTAGGAAAAAGCATATATTTAGCTTGAGAAATATTTTCAGAATTATCGCTTTTTCTAAATTCCATAGTTTTCTTGTGGACTGAACTTTAAAAAAAAAGAGTTTTAAATAGTTTACAGTATTAACCTACTGTATGTGATGTCCCTGGGTTTTTTGTATGTGTTGTTTTGATTTGTTTTGTAGACATGTTTCTAAGTTCACTGTGTACAGCAGGGGCTGGTTTGTTTTCTTTACTAGGACCTCCCGTCACTGCCGACGTCTTGGCAGTTGGTGCCATGATGAATGGCACTTCGGATGTGGAGTGGGCTCGCTGTAGCTTTCTTCTATTTTTTGAAAGAAGCCTTAAAAAACAAAAACAAAAAAACCCCTCTGGTTTTTCAGCAAACTTCACCACAGTAAGAAACAGGCCAATCCTTTTACTGCTGGCCAGTATGAAGAACTACAACATTCACTGCTGGCAAATATGAAGAACTGAAACTGTCACTGCTGGGCAGTATGAAGAACTAAAACAGCGTTGAACTATTAAAAGATCATAAAGAGTCATATTTTCCGATCACTGAGCTCTTGTTAATAGAAAAAAGATCATCTGAAAAGAAATCAAATGGAGTAAGTTCCACGCTGTAACATGGCAGCGATACTATATTTTGGCTTACGACTTCGTCCTACAATTGAAAGAAGGAGAGCAGACATGAAAATTTTTTTTTTAAAAAGTGAGAAAAATATGAATATTTAAAAGTTTAAACAATAAATAATAAACTAATTATAACCTTTTTAATGACGGAAAATAGCTTAAAAGAAAAAGGTATTATTTTATATATGGGCATAGTGTTTGCTTGTACAGGTGTATATCTAAACCTGGGGCGTCCAGCGTCTGTAGCCTCTAGGGCCACAACTTTATGTGAAAATCGAGTGGCGGGCCGCTTATAAATCAACTAGTTTTGGCCTACTTACATGAAGTTGAGAAAAACCACCAAAAAAAATGACAGTTAATGAAGTAAAAGTGAACTGATTGCATTTAATTGGTTTGTCGGCGTTTGAAAAATGTTTCTACGTGTTGAATAAATATTAACTTTAACTCTTTAACTCCTGGATTAATTTCCATGCTCTGCTAGAATAAATTTTAATGAAAAATTTCGGTAGAAGTCAACTGGAAAGAAGTTATTCTATAATTTAAAAATAAGGTTTGGCTTAGAGATTTGCTATTTTTTATTTTGTTTAGACTTTGCCTAAACATCACTCTGAGCAATAATTTGCACAGAGGTGCAAGATCTACCAGATCTCTGGGTGTTGTGAAGTGAAAGAGTTAATTAGTTAGTTAAAATATGACACTTTCATAATAACCACTTGGGCCCTAATCTAAACTCTCTTCGAAAAGCAAACTAAGGCATGACTACAAGTATCTGAAATGTGTTTTGTGAGGCCGTCCCTCAACTTCCGGAAAGGTGAAAGAGAACTGGGAGTACAATCATATATTTTTGGAGATGCAAGGAGTCCATGTCATTTGAAGGTCACACTGGCTAAATCCGTAGTCTGACATTTACCGTCCCTTTTCTGCAGCAACAAAGCAGGCTTCTAGTTGGGGGCCGTTCGCCTTGCACTGATCCGACTTCTTAAAGGTTAATATTAGCCCATGACATTTCTTATCTGCATCAGCGTGTTAAAAATAGTATCAGTGATGGCATGATAGCATTTAGCCAGACTTCAAGCAGATTTACCTTTCTTGCAGGATCTGAGTCAGTATTACAATGTCTACGTGATTCTTCTGTAATTTATGCATTATAATTGTTCATAGTGTATTTGTTTCCATTTTTTTGGCCTATACACTGATTTTGTTCAGATACTGTGTTTTCTAACTAGACCTAGCTGACGTATAACAATGAAAATGTGTACTTAAAATAAAAGTAATGGATACAAATAATACAAAAGCAGTAGTGAGAAAAAAAGGCATACGCGTCAGAAAAAAAAAGCTGTCTCAGAACTTGTATCAGTTCAACATGCTCCCACAGATATTGCTTCGTTGTATAATATAAAATCCCGCTCTCTAATCTGCTAGTTTTTCAGGGGTCAACAAAGTTCTGAAGATCTTCATGATTCAGACACCATAATTGCCATAATTAGCGACTTAAACAGCTTAATGAAAAAAAAAATTTAAGAAGAAGAAAAAAAGGTTTATCCAAGCTTTGTTCATTAGCAAAACACAGACACAGAGTTGTGTCATCATCATCATCATGTGCCGTGCCGACTGGCGTTGGCTATTATGCTTCTCCAGCGTATCCGATCCTTCATGCAGGCCATCAGTTCAGTTGGTGATCTCCTCTCACACAATCCCGTCAGACTGTCCAGTATCATTTCTCTTGGTCTTCCTCTTGATCTTCTTCCTTCTATTTTTCCTGTTGTTATAACATTTTCAATGCCCCCTCTTCTCATTGCATGTCCTATGAAAGTACACTGTCTCTCTCTTATCTTTTTCACAAGGTTTTTGTCTCTTCAGCTCTTCTCATACATTCTTCATTAGTTATTTTTGCTGTCCAGGGGATTCGCAATATTCTTCTAATAAACCACATTTCTGCTGCTTCCAATGATTTTTGTGCAGACTTGCCTATTGTCCATGATTCACTTCCATATAACAAGATAGGTTCAATACAGCATTTTAGGACTCGTTTTCTAACATTCATTGATAAAGATGTGTTAGCTAATATGTTTCTCATTCTCTGAAATGCAGTCTTTGCTGTTCCTAATTTCTGTTCTGCATTTCCCATCTGAAGTTATTACTGCTCCAAGGTATTTGAATTTCTGCACCTGCTTTAGAATAGTTCAGTTTAATTTAATACTGCATGCTGGTGGATTCTGTTTCTTAGATATAACCATAGTCTCTGTCTTTTTGATGTTCAAAGTAAGGCCTTTCTGTTCACTTTCTTTAGCGACTTTATCCAAGAGATTTTGCAGGTCTTGTTGGTTCTCAGCTATCAGTACTGTGTCATCAGCATACCGAAGGTTGTTAATATTGTATCCTCCAATTTTTATGCCTGGTTCTGTGATGATTGTTCTTAGAATATTCTCGCTATACAGAGAAAAAAGGTATAGAGATAGTACACATCCTTGTCGCACCCCTTGTTTTATAGGTTGATATTTTCCAGTTCTATTTTCAACTCGAACTGTTGCTTCTTGTTGCCAGTATAGATGTTTTACAATCCTCAGGTCTTTGCCGTCTATACTGATGTCTTCAAGCATTTTAATAATTTCATTATGTTTCACCTTGTCAAATGCCTTGGTGTAATCAATGAAGCATAAGTAGAGATCTTTCTGTACTTCTAAAGCTCTTTCTGTTAGTGTTCGTAAAGCATAAATGGCATTGTGTGTTCCCTTTCCTTCAACAAATCCAAACTGTTCATCTGCTATTTCCATTTTTATCTTTTCCTTGTTCTTCTCATAATTATTCTCAGAAGTAGCTTCGTTGTGTGACATGAGAGGCTGATAGTCCGGTGGTCGTCACATTCCTTTGCACCTGATTTCTTTGGTAGTGCTATAAACATGGATTTAAACGGGTCACTAGGCATATAACCACTATTGTAAATGTCATTCAGTAACTTGGTTATTATTTTTATTCCTGTCTCCTCTAGTGCCTCTATTTCTTCTATTGTTATATTATCAGGCCCAGTCGCTTTTCCTTTCTTCATGTGTTTGATGGCATCTATGATTTCATCTTCAAGTATTGGTGGTCCCTCACAGTTTTCAGAGTTGTGTATATTTATATATTATTTTTATATATTTATACTAAAGGCCAACCAGCCTCTAAAAATAAGTACCAGATAAATGTGGGAAGTTGAACGCGGCCTTTCTGATACTGACCACATCACATTTTCATGTGTGGAAGGTCTTGGCCTAACAACGTATCCCCAACATGTCTTAGTGCCAAGGAAAGGTGTCTGTGTGTGTGTGGGGGGGGTCTGCATATACTTATACTAAAAACTATTTGTGAGTTATTAAAAACAATAATTCCATCCAGACGGTTTCTTTTTAGTTTCCAGATTGAAATTTTCAACTACACGATTATAGGAAACATGCAGTTTTTCTCTCTCTCTCTCTCTCTCTCTCTCTCTCTCTCTCACACACACACACACACACACGCACGCACGCACGCACGCACGCAGAGCGGATGTGTTTATTAAGAAAATCTGTATTGTTTATGAGCTTTATGGGATATTTTTTCGTCTGGGAGGAAAAAAGTAAACAATATCCTCTACCTATATTTCACGAAAGATGAGAGGCAGAAAAAATATTAAAACTGTTTTCATGGATTTAGTCTGTTTTCATGGATTTGGTCTGTTGTCACGGATTTGGTCTATTTTCATGGCTTTGGTCTGTTTTCATGGATGTGGTCTGTTTTCATGGATTTGGTATAAATTTATGAATCTCAGTAACTCGGCACAATTATTTTGAAAATGAGTTTTGAAAATAACAAATCACTATTTCATGCAAAACGTACCATCACAGAACAAGAAACTAATAATAAGTAAACAAGTCACAGCTGAAAAGAAGACACTGCACCAGTACTGTAGGAAGAACCTCGAAAAATACAAAGCACTTAAGACAAAGGAGGAAGAATGTAGTAAGAGAGCGAACGTCACTCGAACCACAGACTCCTGCAACACAAATCAGCAGCCGTGCCGCCAGAGGACAAAACACTATTCATCCGGCTATCTCCCATCTTTCTCGGAAGAAAAAAAAAAGATTTCGTTATTCTGAGGTGTAGAGCTTTTTGCGGGTATTAAGAACATTTGAAATGCTAGTGGGTGCCTTGATATAGGCATAGAAGGATTTGTAAATGAAACACTGAACTTTTATTTTCAGATGTTGTACACTGAGGGTTACAAGGAGAAAGTGGTAGAGACACCAGTGGACTTGTCCGGAGTGCAGGGCTGATAATCCTATATTAAGTTGTACTGGCCTATAAAAGAGGTCTATGTACCGGTCTATAAAAGAGGTCTATGTACCGGTCTATAAAAGAGGTCTATGTACCGGCCTATAAAAGAGGTCTATGTACCGGTCTATTATTGAGGAAAGACGCTGGCGATGGTTGGGACATGTGCTCCGAATGACTGACAACTCACTACCAAAAATAGCACTAAGATGGACACCACAGGGGAGCAGAAGTAAGGGTAGACCAAAAGAGACATGGAGAAGAACAACAGAAAGGATGTTGAGCAATAGAGGGCTCACCTGGGCAAGAGCAGAAAAAAAGGCGAAAGACAGGCATTTGTGGAAAACCCTTGCAGAAGCCCCATGTGCCCTGGGCACTTAAGGTTCAGAGAGAGAGAGATGTACCGGTCTAGAAAAGAGGTCTATGTACCGGTCTAGAAAAGAGGTCTATGTACCGGTCTAGAAAAGAGGTCTATGTACCGGTCTATAACAGAGGTCTATGTACCGGCCTATAAAAGAGGTCTATGTACCGGTCTAGAAAAGAGGTCTATGTCTGTTAAAAGAATAGAAGTTCTTAAAGATATAGCATAGCCTTGCCGTGCCATAGAGGCACCTAGGAGATATTAGTGCCTATATTTTCTTTCATCTGTTGTCATACTAGATGAGATCAAGGCATCTCCTGGCAGCCTTTCACCCCTCCAGTTCCAGAAGTAGCCCGATTTCCATTTCTATATCCGGGGGTGACAGGAACATTAAACTACTAATCTCCGTGAGAGAGAGAAAGTTTTGGTAGTTAAAAATTTGAATGAAATTACACTATAATTTAAATAAAAATGAGATGGATTTGAAATGTGGCAGTTTTCATTTTACTTAGTCTTATGTCTAAGTATCGCTCTGAACATTGCACTGGTTAGCGTTAGGTGTGCAAGATCTATCTATGACGTTGTCTTGGAGTTAAAGAGTTAAATATAATATGGAGTTTAGCAGGATCTCATTTTTTTTTTCGTAAAAGTAAAGGTATATCTTTGAGAAATCTACAGTTACTTGTTCCACCTCATTTTCTGATGCTTAAGTAGCGACATCCCGCCCAAAAGATTTCAAAATTAAAAAAGGCAAATGTCTTACTTCACCCTGCTCTGTTTTTATAACACTAGTTCCATGAGTTCATCTCTCCGCCATGGTCACTGGAAGTCTGCCCTGTCGGTTTATTTTCTTCCCCTACATTCTTATCTATGTCAAGGAGAACTGATTCATGAAGAAATTTTATCAGTTTATGAATTTTATTTGGTAAGATTCTGCAACTCGTGGAGAGAACAGAGAACATGTATGAGTCCGAATACATTTTTTTTTTTTACAAAATTAATCATTCTAGTTAGATCCGATCAAACTTCAGCCAGAAAGGGCATATGAGAGTTAACAAAGTATGTCATCTTAGTTTCTAACTAAAACTACAAAGTAATATGTTATATTTTGGATAAGTGATTTACTACATATAGGACACACAAGAGTTGACAAAGTATATTGTCTCCGTTTCCAACTAAAACTACAAGGAAGACATCAATATTTAGGACAAAGGATTTGTTACAAATGAGGAAACATTCTCGGACGTCACATTGTCTTCTTTCGACATTGTCGTAAAGGATTACACACGGAGTGTTAATATCGGTTTATCTGTTCAGCCAGAAAGGCATGATCCGATGGTTCGGCGGGGGGCAAGGTTGGAGAGGGGGGTGAGAGGCGGATGGGGAGGGGGTCAGTCAGTCACTCATTTACACGTCCCTAGCGGAACTTTGCCTCCCTAACAGCTCTCATGTAGGCTTCTCGGTTGCAAGCAAGATGCCCTGCTGCTGATGCATCCATTTGCAGATTGTCAACGATGTCTTGCAGCCATCTTCGCCTTGGTCTTCCTCTCTTTCTTTTTCCCATTATGTACCCATCCAAGACGGTCTTCTCTAAATTATCATGACAAATAATATGTCCAAAATATTTAAGTTTTCTTCTCTTTACTAGCCAACCATCTTCAATATTAAGTTCTTGTAGTATGGCTATATTTGTTCTTTTTTGTGTCCATGATATTTGAAGAACTCTTCTGCAGCATTTACATTTAAAGGCATTTATGTGTTTCTCAGCTGTTTTGTTACGTGTCCAGGTCTCAAAGGCATATGTTGCGATGGGAAAGATGCATGCCCTTAAAAACCTTATTTTTGTAGTTCTGTATATGTGCACTCACAGAACCAGATAGTGTACAAATATCAGATATGTATATACTATATCATGTATGATAGTACGCAGACAGCATTAAACAGTCTATGTTATAAACACACAGATAATATCAAGCTCTTTTAAAGGGACAGAACACTAAGTAAGAGAGCACACAGGCAGCAGTACGTACTGTAGTAGGAAAGTATACTTACCAGTAGCAAGTAACGTATTGTAGGTGTAAAAAAAATAACGCTGGAGCGCATATTAAACAGGCCTCCTGCGATTACAAGGGCGTTTGAGTAGCGAAGTGGTTAGTGCACTAGTCTCTCATAGCGAAGGTGGAGGGGTGCGAATCCGGCCGGATGTGCCCCAGGTCACCCAAGGAAAACACGGGCACCCTTGCCTGTGTTTACATAACTAATTCTTTTTGACTATAAAATAAATCTCACCAGGGTCGTTATAAAACATGTATACACATGTAGGAGAAGCCAAGCGTATTAAATGAGCGCGTCTATGTTCTTAGGGCTTCAAGACCTAAGGAAGAATCTGAATTGATTACCTGTCTGTGCCCGCGTTAAAAGAGAAACTTGCCAGAAGTATTAAGAGAGGAACACGTTTTCTTCTCCCGGTTCCAGTCGGAGAGGTGGAAGGAAGAATGGAGGGGGGAGACTGGGTATTTGAGATCTTATCTTGTCTGGAAAAATATTACATTCACAGTTCTCTCAAAGTTTAAGGAAAAGAAAACTAGAAAAAGGCCTCCCCAGTATCTAGTTACCTAATTTAAACTTATTTTTATGAAGAGAAAAAAACTCGTTGTGTAAATTTCTTCCTTCGTAAGAACATAACTGCTTCGGCTGAACTGAACTTCCGATGCGGACTATATGATGCATTATAGGCACCCGTTTTGCTTGTTTTTTTTTTTTAAAAAATATATCACTTGACACCTCTTGAGCTTTTCTAATACGTCAGCGTGAAACTGAGGGAAGGTAATTTTTCTTTCACTCAAGATGTGAGAGAGCTATAGCTGTTACTCTGACACAAGATGAAGAACATTCCTGCACTTCTTAAAACTTACTGCGGGTGGCACTGGAAATCAGCGTGTCATGCTCTCCGAAAATATCGTTAACACTTTCGCTGGAGTGCATTACTGAAGATTTCCTTGATCGGCCATGACTTGGTTCAGTAATACCCAGTCTTTTTTTTCTTCTTTTAGCGAGACTTCAAACCAGCAATGGTACGTGACCTGCGACCATAAATCAGCAGTGGTACGTGACCTGCGACCATAAATCAGCAATGGTACGTGACCTGCGACCATAAATCAGCAGTGGTACGTGACCTGCGACCATAAATCAGCAGTGGTACGTGACCTGCGACCATAAATCAGCAGTGGTACGCGACCAGTGACCCATTTAAAAAAAATATATATATTGACATTCAACAAAAATGATAAAATATAATATTTTCTAACGACCCTACCTCACTTATATAAGAGTTTATTTTATCTAGTTTAAAATTTAAATTACTTATTTGTCAAGTAAGAAGTATAAGGCGAGTTATGATAAAGCTGTAGTTAAATATTTTTAAAAAATGTTATTTTGTGTCGTGACCGGAGGCTGGGAACAACTGCCATAGGTTGATGAATGGACGAAGAAAGTTAGTTACTTAGTTCGGAAGAACCATCATCCATGCATTCCGGATTCATCCATGGATGCTTCAGTATCTTCTTCAGTGTAGGAACCTGCTATAACTGAAGGCACCCGTTCTTTGTTGGTTGACCATCCGTCTTCAGCTCTTGATGAATTGTTTCATTTTTTTCACCGCACCAAATTTCACCTCCAGCTCCTTCATTCTTGACAACACTGTCGACTCTCAGCTGTCAGTGAAGTCCTTTGTTTGAGCAGCTTCTCTTACAGCACCTGATGATGTCTGCTCGATCCATTGCCTGCCCTCTCTCTCTCTCTCTCTCTCTCTCTCTCTCTCTCTCTTCTCCATGACAGCGGAATCGGCAAACTGATCTGCTATTTCATTTCCTCTAACACCTGCATGGCCTGGTACACAAATGAAGGTCTGTCGATTGATTTCTGACATCTGCAGGGATTTGATCCACTGTTGCCTTAGAGAGTCAGCCTAAATTTTCATCATGTCATCAAGTCGCACAAAACGCACGCTTGTGTATGGTCTTGTGACTTGAGCCAGCTCCGAGATTTGTCACAGCCGTGGTGAGGGTGCTTTCCCTGATCTGTCATCTGAGTTGACTGTGGAGGCCCAGGCACACCTCTTGCTCTGAGCCACGGATAAATAACCACAACGCCATTTCTGATGTTTTTTTTTCACTGTTTTTTAAACTGTTTTTTCCTTCAGCATCAACTGCAGTAGGAATATTTTCTATGCATCTTCAGTCGAGTGTAATATGAACAGACACAGCCACTTCTGAAATTTTGTGAGACAGGTAACCCATTCCTGTCCAGGATCTACGATATCTCGTATTCTCAGGAAGGCACACTTCACGGATTACGTCTTTCTAATTACCCTTCCTCGAGTTGTCTCTCTTGAGCCTGATGAATGAAGGATGAAGAAAGGACTACAATTTCTCACCGTGGGGATATCGTAATGAGATGGCTTGGAATTGTAGCGGAACTGCATGCGAGAAGATTTACGTGTACTGTAGTTTATGACTACAGAAAGCTGGTCACGTGATACACAGCCATATCACTTTGGCTACTAGACCATTTCATATTTCGCTGCTTAGGTTACATGCCTCATCTCCATATAACTCGGGGCATTGAAGAGTGGAATCTGTAACATTTCGCTGTCTGTTGACAGTTCTGTAATGGATGCTCCTCGCATTCTCGGATTACGGTGATTCGATTTACGATATTTCGACTTCACGATGGTCGCGATACAGCAGCACACATTTGATAGTCATTGAACTTTGAATTTTTATTGTTCTCGGGATAGTGATATACCGCAATTTCAAACAGATAACGCGATAAATTTTACAGAAACCATTCAATTCTGTTCTGTGACTCATGTCAAAAGTGTATTTATATAATTTTTGTATCATATTCATATTCGATTTCAATATATATTTCAACTTACGGTCTCGTACTAGTTAACGGCAACGTAGGTCGAGGAGCATGTGTGGTTATTTATTAATATTCGTTTTATTTTTCTTCATTACCTCTATCATAAAAGTAACGATGGTCTTGTGTCTGGTCAGTCAGGTGTTTACTGTAGTTTCCTTCAGCTTTCTGGATACTAGCCGGAGGTGAGGTCGGTATCATCCATGATTCCTTTCCAGGAGGACCCACTGAACCTATTTCTACATCTTGAGTAACTAGCAGGAGGTGCGGTCGGTATCATCCATGATTCCTTTCCAGGAGGACCCACTGAATCTATTTCTACATCTTGAGTAACTAGCAGGAGGTGAGGTCGGTATCATGCATGATTCCTTTCCAGGAGGAGCCACTGAACCTATTTCTACATCTTGAGTAACTAGCAGGAGGTGAGGTCAGTATCATGCATGATTCCTTTCCAGGAGGAGCCACTGAATCTATTTCTACATCTTGAGTAACTAGCAGGAGGTGAGGTCGGTATCATGCCTGATTTCTTTCCAGGAGGACCCACTGAACCTATTTCTACATCTTGAGTAACTAGCAGGAGGTGAGGTCAGTATCATCCATGATTCCTTTCCAGGAGGACCCACTGAACCTATTTCTACATCTTGAGTAACTAGCAGGAGGTGAGGTCAGTATCATCCATGATTCCTTTCCAGGAGGAGCCACTGAACCTATTTCTACATCTTGAGTAACTAGCAGGAGGTGAGGTCAGTGTCATCCATGATTCTTTTCCAGGAGGACCCACTGAACCTATTTCTACATCTTGATTGAATGGAGCGCCCCCAGCAGGGATCAAACCACCAGTCTTCACCGTGAGATACATAACTCTATACTGGCTGCCACCCAACTCTGGTGCGTCCTTTCTTCATATAAATCAGTAGCTGTGGGACGTATTTCACTCTATATGTATACAAAATTAGTTCTTACTTTCACTGTTTTTTGTCATGGGCAATTTAGAAAATTGATTACATCTAAAATAGCTCTGTCACTTTATCTGGCATCGTTGACGCTCGTACAAACTGGAAATCATTACGAGACAAAGACTCCTTCAGTTCACACTGTTTGTTCATTGTAAATAATTGTTACACTTCATTCTAAACAGAAATGTAGACACAACAGTTTTAGTTTTCCCAGACAATTCCTTTTCACAGTGTTCTTTACGATCATGCTCATATTTTGTTTCTTAGCTTGAAGAATGCCATTTTTCGGTTTTTCTTTTCGTGTACCATCTTTTTTTTTAAAAATTATCTTATGTCAAGAATCCATGCCAAGATGGCGATAAGATCGGGACGGTTCCTTTCAGTTTGCCAAAATCTTTCATCTCGTGGAGTTTTCTTTTAAGAATCATACTTACGAGTATCTCCGTTTTTTTTTTTCGTTTTTTTTCCGCCACTTTCGAATCTTTCATTATTCTTTTCGGGTTAGTTTCTAATTGAAATTTTAAAGAGCCTTTTCACTGGCTGTATCTGGTTAAACTCGTGCGTGGGGTTTTGTGTTGATCTTACTGAGAATTCTGGCGCTGCAGGTGACTGGAAGGTCATCGACCCGTCTTCTTGTGCGCAACCACAGGGCAATGAAGAAATTTACGACAGCCTGGTGTCATCGTGACCTATCATTAGAAGCATTAACTGAAGACCAAAGTAGAAAAGCAAAGTTTTAACAATTTTTTTATATTTTTATATCAGAACAGCAACATAAATGTCTTTTTCACTTTTATATTTCATCTTTATACTTGGTATTCCTTGTTCGCCCATTTATTTCGTTTTTTTTTCTCCTCCTCTCTTCAAATCTGTGGAGTAATAACCAGCTCATGCAGAGACCATGGTGTTGTGAGAAAGCATGACCAGGTTGGACTCTATACTTTCCACCAAATATTTGCCATCTCCTTACTTGTCCGGTTTGACGTCACGCCACCAGCTAACGACCAGATCAGATACCGCGAATCCCAGCTCACGAACACACCTTCATCTTCACGAGATGCTGGCGACTGCGAGCATACCTGTGTCGCCTCAGCCTGACACATGTCCCCTGATTGCACGTGCAAGACAGGTATTCAGACTCCAGAGCACATGCTACAGCTCTACCCCCTCGACCAAGAAGCCCGAATCCAGCCTTGGCCACAGAGAGGTACACTGGAAGACAAACTTTCGGGGTGGGGCAGAGCATGACCTCCAAAGACTGCTTAATTCATCCGCATAATAAATACAGATGTCGGAGGCTGGGACCATGAAAGGCAGAAGGCGAAGATATGTCACAATCTCTTGGTTCAGAGATAGAAAATTGTAAGCTGCTCATTAGGGCAAGATGAAAAGTCCAGTCCATAGAAGGTGTTAACTTTAAGCAGAACAACACGGAAAGTCTAGTTCGTAGAAAACATATGCTGATTGTCATAATAAATCAGAAATTCACGGTTTTTAACTACTTGTTCTCACGTGCTCTCTCCAAATCTATAATCACCGATAGTCTGCTCTTCCTCCTACAATTCTGTAACTTCTTCTTTAGTTAAAAAAAAGCAGCACAAAATAGGGTGGAAACATGAAAGAATGAATTGTTAAGTGGCATGGAATACAGTAAACGCAGAACAAGAATTATCCAACTCGTGGACATAGAGCGAGAATAAATTCAAATGGTAGAACTAGAGTTATCTAAATGGTAAATGTGGAACTAGAATTATCCTACTAACAAATGTGGAACTAGAATTATCCTACTAACTGATGCGGAACTAGAATTATGTAACAAGTAGACGCGGAACTAGAATAATCTAACAAGTAGACGTTGAATGTGAAATCGATGCAGGAAAAAAAAACAGATTTCCTGTCTTCCTTGTCTAGCGAAATAGATCTTGAAATTAACAAAGACAAAACAAAAGTAATGAGACTTCTCATTAATCAATAAAGAAACATATACGTAGAAGGAACAGCTGTTGATGAAGTAAACCAGTCTGCATACCTTGGCAGCTACATAGACCAGGATGGTGACACCAAGAAGGAAGTTAGAATTAGAATTGCAAAAGCAGCATTGTCCTTCAAAAACCTCGAGAACATATGGAATTCAAAAGTTATAAGCATAAAAACCAAGTTAAGATTATTCAGTTCAAATGTAATATCCACCCTCACTTATGCTTGCGAAAGCTGGAAATCAAATAAAGAAATAGACTCTTTTGAAATCTAATGCCTAAGGAAAATACTTGGTATAAAGTGGAACGAATTCAACAACAATGCAGAGATAAGATAGATGAGCAAACAACAACCTATCTCATGGGTGATCAGAAAAAGAAGATGGACATATTTAGGCCATGTGATGAGAAGAAACAGTCAGAGAATACCAAAACAAGCTATCAAGTGGAGCACAACTGGCCGAAGAAAAAGAGGTCGACCACGTGAAACTCTAAAAAAGACATTGCTAAGAGAGGCCAGTTTAGTGGGCATAACATCCCTTGATGAAGTTGAAAGACTCACCGAGAACAGGAAAACTTAGCAAACAACTATGCGAGCCCTACGTGACGTTTAATGGCACGGTAAGGATGTAAGATGTAAGATGTAAGACATTGAACTATAACAATCTAACAAGTAGGCATGGAGCTAGAATTATATAGCAAGTAGACGTGGAACTAGAACAATCTAACAAGTAGGCATGGAACTAGAATTATATAGCAAGTAGACGTGGAACTAGAATTATCTAACAAGTAGACATGGGACTAGATATATCTAACATTTATAAGTGGAACTAGAATTATCAAGCAAATAGACGTGGAGCTAAACTTATGTAACAAGTAGACGTAGATCTAGAATTATCCTACTAGTAGACATAGACTGAGAATTATCTAATAAAAAAGCAAACAAACAAACAAAAAAACATTTTTTATAATGGAATTTTAGTGCGATGTTTATGAGAGAGAAAATGAAAGCACCAGACAGAACACCGCGACCTACCATTGTTTTACGATGTGAGAACAACTGCTTGTTGTGTTTCTCGCTGTGTAGTGTACCAGGCATAACCGGTTAATCTAAAAAGTTACACCGTGTGAGCGCTCGCTGGATTGTGCAAAGCAAGCATGTTTTTTTCGAGCAAGACAGTGAGAACAAGTACAGGTAAAGTCTAGGGAATAAAAACAAAACATGTTCCCGACATGCGTTGCGTCCATAAATGTGGATGTTGATGGCGTCTGGGTAATGTAGCTACCTTTGTTTGTTTGTTCCTCGGTATGATATGCATTCTTCTGGACGTTGTTTGGATAGTTATATGTTGGGTAATCTATTAACTGGAAGTGTGCTAACCCATCTGACATTAGAGAATGGAAAATGTCAATCAGGAAATGTCGTTATCTGACAGCAACATACGGAGAAGATCGGAGACTAGTGTAATGGTTGGCAAACTGAAGATCCAGGAAGGATTTTGAGATGATCCATCGAAAAAGAGAAAGAGAGAGAGAGAGACTAAATAAATAAACCAGTGAACAGTATCAGTAATAGTACGGAAACAGACACGTATATCTGGGATATTCTTCATTTACTGCTCAGAACTAGACTTCAAATACTGTGGGAGTTTTTTTCTTCTTCTTAAATAAGCCCAGAAATATAAAACTAAATAAGATTCAGAAAGACGCGCACGTATCTGCGCAAACATTACAGACATCTCAAGACACGGTTTGATTTAGCGCCAGAAAAAAGTGTGCGTAATTTATCTGTACGTTACCTTCGGTCGCTGCACTGCGTGATGACATCCAGACAACAAGGAATATGGCGGCACTTCAGATCTGGCGCCGGCATCACCGTCACTTATACGTCAGAACACATAATTCAGGACAGAGAGAGAGAGAGAGAGAGAGAGAGAGAGAGAGAGAGAGAGAGAGAAGGTGTACCCCAGGGGTGAGTCACAAGAAAAAAAACATTCTAGGAATGCCACGTCATGATTATTTCTTTTGTGCGCGTTTTAAACAAAATCTTTACAGCTAGAACTCGTCATCTGCGGGTACTTGTTGACTCGGGTAGAAAATATTCCCGAGAGGGTTTAGCTTATGAGGGCGAAATAAGAAACTATAGAAGTTCTCCGACGCACATTCTGCAAGCCTATACTTAAGTCAGTTTTACGTAATTCACATTTGTTATATACCACTTGGCGGTATTTTGAATCACAAGTTACATAAAATTCCATAAAATTTCGTATTTTTTTTCTTCCGCATCACGGAAAAGACGTAAATGCAGATCTACGATTGCTGGGGGTACCTAAACTGAGACCTGTCTGTAGTTTGAGAGTAATTACTCGTAGCAGTGTTTCAAATGATACATATTACATTCCGCATTTCTGCTCCCACCACATTAGGTCAGGTTAGCTGTTCCAGATGAACAACGTTGTCTCAGGTTATACTGACCGTTGCAGACGTATGAACTACCTGTAAGAGTAATATCACACAGAAACCAGTCCCAGTATGGAAGTGGAAGGTAAGCCAGACAAAGGTGACCCTAATATTCCATGAAGGCACCAGGGGATAGGGTGTTAGCGTTCATATGTTCCTTGTCCTGTCGGCACACTAGACCAGCGGTTCCCAAAGGTTTTCGGACTGCATCACATTTGGTAACGTCAACTTTTGCCGCGGCACACTTGTAATTCTTAATGTTGGACTCTCCGTGCAGTTAAGCCATATACTTTCAACAGTTTTAAAGTTTGTACTGACTACGCTGAAATATGAGTCTCTTTGGAGACACAGAAATCTGGCCACTGTTATTGATTCTTTACCTTTATCCTATAGATAAACAAAACTGCGATATAATTTTGTCAAAAATATTTGTGCTCTAAAATTAAGCGTGGCACCCTTTAGTTCTCTCGCGGTAACCTTTAGTTCTCTCGTGGTACACCTTTAGTTCATACCTTTTTCAAAAAGCCTAAACTAGAGGGCTAGAGGGTGATGTGGACAGCATCGCACCTGGCCACTTTTCCTTCCTCGGCTCTAGAAGAAGTCAGGTCCTAATTTCCACAGCTGGGGGGTCTGCGACGCCGCCGGTAGAATTCGAACCACAGACCTTCGCCATGAGAGACTAACACCTAACCAGACAACGGGAGACAGATTTCAAAATATTTACCCCAAATATTCCACAAGAGTCCAGAGCACGTTAACCCTCCGGGCTAAAGGACCTGGACAATGGACCATGAAAACACGGACTTCATGGCAGCGTTACACTGGAATTCTGTATTTCACTTTGCCATGTCATTAGGGCCAACAAAACTTTCTGTGTAAAATTGTACGACTGAATCCCATAGAAAAGCACTCCAGGACCATTCACTTTCTTTTCTACCACCATACACCCTCAAAAGATGACTTGACTATTATTTGAAATCTTCGCCTGCTCTTGCTTTGATTACTCAGCTAGATGGTCTACGCTTGACACGACAGCCTTGACAGAAACAGAACAGGTGGACAAAGAACACACAAGGCACGGGAACCCGTGCCAGGTCCCTAAGGGACGTGACGAAGAAAACAAGTTGTGTTTTGCACAACAGCTTTACCGAATGTTCTTAGTCAGCTTCCCACCTTCTTGTTGGTCACACTCCCGTGCTTCATGTGTCGTGACAGATTTGGATAAGTTGGTAGAGGCGCAAGGAAAATATCAACACAGTCAGAAAGCGTATAGTAGCAATTTAGAGAGGGACAAAAAAGAAACTACCCAACGTTGTGCAGGTTAAGTGTAAAACCTCTGTAATCATTATTCAAGGCGTCTGTTGCAGATGAGAAGAAAAAAAAAACCTGTATTAATTAACAATACAGGGCATTTTTTTTTTTTTGCTTTTGGTCATGTTATAAGAAGAGAGTTAATGAGAATTCCACGGAATGTTGGCCATTTAAAGATCAAAGGAGAAAAAAGGCTGGGTCGAAGTCAGGAAATTACTTCAGCAAGCATAGCGAGCAGTATCTGTTAGGAAATTACTTCAGCAAGCATAGCAAACAGTATCTGTTAGGAAATTACTTCAGCAAGCATAGCAAACAGTATCTGTTAGGAAATTACTTCAGCAAGAAGTATCTGCAAATGAAAATACAGACACTATGTTGGTCGAAGTCAGGAAATTACTTCAGCAAGCAGTATCTGTCAGGAAAGTACTTCAGCAAAGCAGTATCTGCAAACGAAAACACAGACAATGTGACTGATGAGAGATATATAAAAAAACGAACTTCTGGAAATTTGGAAAATAAAATCGCCCACGCTCTTGTGGTACGTTACACTCTCAGGAAGATGACACATGGTTTCGAACTCCCACGTGTGGCACTTAATCGTATAAGCTTTGCGCGATGTGAAAGCGTAGGAGTATTGGAGCTGTAATAGATCTGCAAGGAAAGAATGTGACACGCTGATGTGATTGATATCGACACCCAATTTGCTGCACTTGATTATACGAGTATAATTATAAACTTGTAGAAGTTTTGTGTCATGAGAAAGCGTAGGAGTAGCGGAGAGAGATTACAGAGTTGGTCACTTCCAGCCCGTTGCAGTGTGGCAAAAAATGGTAACTCAGGCTTGCTTGGGGGAACAAAGCGGCAGCATAATAGAAACTGTGCAGGTTCTAATCCTAATCCAAGGGATTTAATCATGTTCGGAAGCAGAAGGACAACATTTTCAAGTGGCGAAGGTCTTACATCGTGTCCCCAGTGTGCCTTAATGGCATGGAAACGGGGATTTTACCTGCACCTGTTTCCAAATTCAGACTATAGAAGATTGAGACAGGTATGTTAATATCAGAAGCTTTACATTGTTTTGTGAATTTTAAAATTTAAAAAAAAAAGTATCTTTTGTGCAATTCTCAAATGTGGAGGATTTTGATTTAAAAAACAAAACTCCATTGAAATATATGCCATGAGAGGACAGACGTCAGAGAACATAATGGTGATTAGGAAACTTGACGGAAAGGATGGAAGGGAGGTCAAGAGAAAGCTGCCCGAATGATCTGGTAGGAGATGCACGGAAAAGGGGAAGGAATTGAACACAGTGGAATCACTAGGAAATGAAATCACCCAGGAATCAGCAGAATGGAGGAGGATGATCATCAATACCTACCTGCACGACTTATAATCTGTCAGACAATGTAAAATAAATGTGAATGAAACATCACGATCAACAGATAACACGCTATCTCTGGGAATGCTTTTTTTTGTATTTTAGTAAAACTGAGGAAGAGAGACTTTTGGTGTCTTTTCGCTCATCAGTTTATGTCTAATCATGAGAGATAATTTGCGCATAACCGTACATAAAACCGTTCAACCAATAGGCTGTCAGTAATGCACAACATAGGACGAACTGACAGCAAGATGTCAGAAATATAGTTGCCTTTTTCGTTACAATGGAAACAAACTTAAAATCTTATACACACACACACACACGCACGCACGCACACGCACATGTTTTCTTTTCCTGATTACTGATTGTGACCTCGGAAAAGTCCCGTGTTTTAGAGGACTCACTCGCGTGTAATATCCTTCAGTTGTATGTGATATCCTTCAGTTGTATGTGATATCCTTCAGTTGTATGTGATATCCTTTAGTTGTATGTGATATCCTTTAGTTGTATGTGATATCCTTTAGTTGTATGTGATATTCTTTAGTTGTATGCGATGTCCTTCAGTTATGTATGATATCATTTAGTTCTGTGTGATATCCTTCACTTCTATGTGATATCCTTCAGTTGTGCGGTGTTTTTAATTTTGTTTGTGATATTTTTCAGTTCTGTGATATCTTTCTTTCTTATGTGTGATATCCTTTGGTTGTGCGTGATATTCTATTTTGCCCTCCTTCCAAGGAACTCCGAGTATAGAATTTAAATCTGAGAACTTCCACATTAAGGTGGCCGATACCCTCTGCTTCCTTGGTGGCAGTTTATTTCCTCAACACAGAGCGTCTGGGTTGTCCGTGTGGCCTGGCCCCACTTACATCCCTAGATTTCTCTAGTACTCGTTTTTAGGGGCCGAGTGGACTCCGGGGCCTCTTTTGGTGTGGTGGTACCAGGAGAAAAATCCCACTGCTAGGGCTTGAACCACCGATAACGCCGGGTTAGTAAACCGAGCCACTAACCACTCAGCCAACCAGGCCGCGAATTCAGAAAAATATATAACTTTTATATTTATCCAACGGAAAATATGTATTCTGTGTGTGGTCCGAGATGTTACTTCAGTTGAAGGAGTATGAATACAGATTACTTTACCCTCTCTCAGTTCCTTAAAGACAAAAAAAGTGAAGATTTCATAGGATCATCTACTCTACATAGGCAAAACCCAAAAGTCACTAAAATATTTACGAGCCTCACCAAAAGCAATGTAACATTCTGATATTATGATATTACACCCCCAACAAGGCGAACCGAACAAAGAATGATGATGACGATAGCGATGACGATAATGACGATGATAATGACGACGACGACGACGATGGCGATGATGATGATTATACATACTTGCTTTAAATCACCTCGAAAACTGCTCATGTATTCTCGAAATAAAAACAAAAAACAACATTTCAATCAGGAAAACTCTGAACCTAAGGCCGAGTGACAATAACTCTAACATTCTTCACCTTTCTGTCCTTCAAAAGACCTCCTGAAATTGAGTAATCTAAACAGAATCGGGATGGAAATAGCTTCAAGATTGGGTGGAGGGGGGGGGGGTGTTACCTTCCCCTCAAGCCGCACGGTAGATTATGCTCTAGACAGGAAACCTCATCCGACTTGTCTGACGCTTTGGCTCCAGCGGGCAAATGAAGAACTTGGTATTTCAGAAAAATACAAAAGGTTAGCACTGGAGGTAGCTGCCAGTGGAGGTACTGAGAAAATACAAGCCAATCTAGGGGAGGAAACCTTGGAAACGAAATGTCGGTACACAAGATGCTCAGAGAAGCAGCAAGAAGTTAAACAAAAAAGTGCAGGGTAATATTTTTTCCAGCGTGGAAAAAGGGAGTGGGGGAAGGGGGAATGGAAGGATGTATCAGGTAATCTAAAATAGATTTGTAGACAGACAGAGCTACAGGGAAACAGATAATCTAACAGACAGAGCCAAAGGTAAGCAGGTAATCTGGCAGACAGAAAGACAAAACAAAAAAGGGGTGGGGGGAGGTAAAGACTTAGACATAGATAGATAGATAGATAGATAGATAGATAGATAGATAGATAACAGGCATAAACGTTCGAATCTCTATACTCTCCCCTCGTGTGCTTGGAACTGCCCTAATTTTATATGCGAACTTAAATTAGCACATGTGTTACCACATCTAAACTCTGTCGTAGGAAGAGCGAATCTACACGCGATGTGGAATCTGTGTACGTGAGAGGTGGTGTAGAGTTTTGTCTACATTTTTTTTGTTGTCTACTTGTTACCTACAGCTTATCTGTTTTAGACGTGAATTTATAAACGTTCTTCTCCTTCTCCCGTCCCTTCAACATTTAGACTACACAAGGTCTCCTAGCTGCACTTTGAGCTTTGATTCTGAAGTAAGATGTTACTTGTATATCCGGTTCCCAACCCGCTCCAGTCATTTGAGCCGGAAATTTGTTCCAGTTTTGAAATTTTGTAGCGCCATTAAATGTTGAGTCCTGGCACAAGTCTCAAATTGGCACTTTTACAAAATTCTGACTCCACAATGTAAAACTATAATGTTAAAAACATTCCTCAGACTTCGATATAAATATGTAGTACTTGCCCTGTAACATTAGGTTCTGATACCATGATATACTCTTAGTTTTGACTTAGTTCTATAAAGTTCTAAATGCCATGATATAGTTCCGCATTAGTTATGTAAAGTTCTGACACCATGATATAGTTCTGCATTTGTTCTATAATGTTCTGGCACCATGATATAGTTCTGGCTTAGTTCTGTAAAGTTCTGAGATCTTGATATATTTCTAGTTTAGGTATATAAAGTTCAGAAACCATGATAAAGTTCTGACTCAGTTCAATGAAGTTTGGAATTCATAACATCAAGTTTCGTTTATTTAATCTGAATACTTCGTAATAACGGGAGTAGCGAGCACATAGAAAGCAAGTGTAGATTCCCTCTATCTCTTACTGACGTAAGCACTGTATTCTACATTCTTAAACTTGTAACCAGGAAGTGTTGTCATGTACAAAACCGCGTGATCGTGTCATCATCTTCTTCTTACTTCTAGTTTTATATGCTCAGCCGTCAAGACAAGGAGATGGGTAGCCTCTATGAATCCCCAAATCAACTGGAGTTCTTCATGCACCTCCAACATTTTTCCATTCAAACTCTTTTCTGGGTTCAGATTTTGCGCTTTAAATTCTCTACAGACAGCACAGTTTTGCAGGATGTGTAATCGATTCTGGAAGCAATTTTTTGGCAAGAGCACAGTTGAGGTTTTGGCAGCCTTCAGTTTATGTAGAATTTGTCCAATTCCGTCATTTGTGTATTTAATAGCGCGCGCTGCTTTAGAGTCAGTCACGTGCCTTGGCATTTGCATGTGTGAAGTGTTAGTATTGTCACCTTTCTAAACCACTGCAGCACTTGAGGTAGGGATGCCAGTATGTGTACTATCTGCCTCTTGTTTCCTCAGGGAAGCCTCAAGCTACACATTTTTTGACACCGGTGCCGGTCGGTCCGAAAAAAAATTCCGCCCCAGTGTGAAATCCAACCAGAGACCCTGTAGTTTGGCAAGCAAGTGTACTAACTGCTACACCATAGCGGCTCTTTGCTTTAGAGAACCAAGAAACAAAATTTTTAGTTCTATTTTTTAGTATTAGAAAACTAGCCATATTATCCATCTAGTCCGACTCCAGCTCAAGAACTTTAAGACATGGAGAAGAACAACAGAAATGATGTTGAGTAATAGAGGGCTCACCTGGGCAAGAGCAGAAAAAAAGGCAAAGGACAGGCATTTGTGGAAAACCCTTGCGTAAGCCCCATGTGCCCTGGGCACTTAAGGTTCAGAGAGAGAGAGAGAGAGAGGGAGAGAGAGAGCGAGAGAGAGAGTAGACACATTCTTTGCTTCTTACACGTATCCGTTCTGCTCTATTTGCTCAGAATACTGTGTTTCTATAAGCAAGAAATAGCTAAGATTTGGACAAATGTCATGAGATTACTGGCTAATATTTTATTTGTATAGAATATAACAGTGTTTCTCAAACATTTTCGGGTTGCCGCCCCTTGTTTTCCAGACAACATTCCTAGCGCCATCCAGAAACTTTTTTTTTTCATCTCTCAGTTGGTTCTAATAATCCCTGCGAATTACTTTTAATCCCGGAGATCTTCCCAATGTCCCCATGGGGCGGTACAGCCCACAGTGAGAATCACTGGCTTATAAGATACTTTTATGTAATTTCTCTTCTGTGTGTATGACATCAAGTGCCGGGCAAAGAAGATGGCCGCGTTAGAGTGACGTTGCAGGTTGTAGCCAAAAACTTGCTCCACCTCCACGAGCTGGTTCCAGCCAAAAACTTGCTCCACTTCCACGAGCTGGTTCCAGTCAAAAACTTGCTCCACTTCCACGAGCTGGTTCCAGTCAAAAACTTGCTCCACCTCCACGAGCTGGTTCCAGTGAACAACAAAAAAAAGTTAATGTGCTTACAAAAGTTGACCGACGTGGCAGCTGCTTGGGTGTGGAGTCTTCGAAGAAGTTCTGAAAAAAAAACCTACTGGCTAAGTTGGTTCATCTTCGTTATATGTATTTTTGTTCATGTTCACTCCCTATCATTGTTTATCTCTTGCGTTCCTTTTTTTCCCCTTCTAAAATAAACTTTTCTTGATGTTTTCCCGTATTTTTCTTGTCTTCTAACCAAGGATTTTAAAAAACAAAAAGGTTTCCAACGACCAGGTAAGTCTACGTAAGATCCATGTTATTTCAAGCTCGTGCAAGCTCAAGTTCGAAACGTACACCATTAAATATCCATCTTGTTTTTAGTGACAGGAATGTACAAAATGAAGCCAAAGATTAAATTTTCATCTGTGAAAACTTGTACAAAAATTAAGTATATTTTAAGTGTTAAGGTGTACAGTTTTAGTAATATGGCTACAGCGAGGCTTGATACAGCAGACCATGTATGGTAGAGAAAATAAGGTGGTCTAGTTGATGCTGTTTCGTCGTTTAGTGGTTAGGCAGGTCCTTGTTCAGTCAGAGCCAATGGTCCGGCTGGTAGCAATTCTCCGCGCTTTCTATCACATCTAAAGTGTTTCGTTTGCTATTACTCGGGGCCAACCACGCATATTTTGCTCTAACATATTTACCTGTTAAGAGTACGCTCTAGAAATCTGTATCTGAAATCACGCTTAAATGAAGAAAGAATTAACGTCGCTTAAAGCTTGTTAACAGTATAATCTGCTCGTAGAAGAGAAAGTTTAACGAAAGGTAAAAGAGTTCCAGTATAACCAGCGTCACCGCACGTGGTAAAACCAAAAGCACTTGACCAGAAGCTGCCCAGTAGTGTCGCCATCACCACGGACTCCGTAGCTAGCAGCGTCGTTTCTCTTCTTTCCCTGGCACCAAGTTTTTTCTATTGAAGCTTAGTAAATCTCGGGAGTTTTTTTGTTTGTTTGCGAGCCACGGTTTGACTCACACTGTCCGTGAGCGGAAATCGAAACCGAGTCGGCTTCTCGGTGAGCGAGTGACTTATCCACTGCGCTAACGCGGCTGGCTAAGGTTTAATGTAAGTTCACTCAATAGAATTTTACACGAAGAAAAACAACTTAGTTAAATCAACGTGAAGAAACTGGTAGATAAGATAAAAGTTAGTAACGCATTAAAATGTTTGAAGAATTCATTTATTTCAGATATTGGATCACATGTGCACCAGCAGCAGTGCAGCTTACTTACAACCAGGATAGCTGTTAGGGAGGCGAAGTTCCGCAAGGGACACGCGAATGACTGGATCACATAATGTAGTATAGTCCATAATATAAGTAGAAATTAGGTACTTGAAATACTGTAGAATCTTTTAAAGGATTTCCTAAACTTAAAAACATTGGATAAACTGGGTACTGGAAGTTTTCATTAATATATATATATATATAATGGTGGGCTTTTTAAAAAAATAATGAATTACAGCCCCTTGGTTGACTACACTACACTGGCGAAGAGGATTCAACACTGTCCCCTTTGGTGTTGTGGTTGCTGGATAAAAAAGGAGTATGCCCGCTTTCCTACAGCAACTGCCGCCGAGTTTCCATGCTGGGTTCTTTCCTCAAAAGAAAAGAAAAGAAAAAATAAGAAAAAAGACGAAAGGGAAAAGAGAAGAAATGAAAATAAAGAGAAAAGAGAAGAAATGAAAAGTAAGGGAAAAGAAAAGAAGGGGAAAAGAAAAGTAAGGGAAAAGAAAAGAAAGGAAAAAAGAAAGAAAAGAGAAGAAGTGAAAAGAAAGGGAACAGAAAGACAATAAAAGAAAACTCCTGGGATCTTACAGGGAATTGATCCCATGTTTTCTGATTTAGAAACTGATGTTCAAAGAACAGGCCCACCCCGCCCTTCAAAATGATTCCTTCTTATCTGACATTCTTCGAGGCCCTGTCAGGACAATAAAGAAAGACTGCATAATTTATTTTAGATGTTCAGAAAACACAGCATCATAGAATTTAAATTGCTGATTAAATATAAATTCTGTACAGGTAACAACTATTTTCTTAAACTCTATGACTACCAAACGCCATTCACGGCGCATGAACATACTTTGTCATCAAACATGACGCCCACATTTTTCTTTTTACTTCGGGAATGGTGCGATGCCTATTTTTTAAACATTTATAGCGGTTTAAAAGTGCGAACTTTCAGTTACAGAACAAAACCATATGACTGCAGCGATTTTAGTTCTAATTTTTAAAAAAAACTTTCTAAAGGTGCGTGATAATTAAGAGTTTAGTATTCATAAACACTTATCTTTTTCTCTTAGCTCCTGGACACGATAAATAAGAGTTCTATGATGACAGGGAAAGCTATTCTCTAGGAGAGATTCACTTATGTCTGCTGAATTCAGAGTAGGCAAAAGTTAGATACATGGCTGAACACATATCTGTGTACTGTTTACTGTTCGCACATGACCTTTGACTGACAGCAAACATACTGGCAAAGGTAAAGGTAATCCTGTCATGCCTTGGAGGCACACAGGGATATGGTGTTAGTGCCCATATTTTCCTTGACCTGTCAGCACTCTAGAGGGTGATATGGTCAGTATCACGCCTGACCGCCTTTCCTTCCAGAAGAAGTCGGATACTCATTTTTACAGCTGGGTGAGTGGGGTGCCCCGGGCCGGATTCGAACCCCCGACCTTTGCCATGAAAGACCAGTGCACTGACCACTTCGCCACGTGGTAGTAGATAATTTCCCCTTCTTTATTCCTGTACTTGAAATATTCAGCGTTTTCTAGTACATAAACACCACTGAGGATGACAGACTATGGGGTTGTTTATTAGCTTATTGCTTGAAAATATCTGAAATGTTGCACAAATATGGCACACAGGGTACAGGCATAAGACATAGCCACAAGACATAGACACAAGGCATAGACACAAGGCATAGACACAAGGCATAGATATATGCCATTGACATATGGCGCGCACATCAGTTTCATGAGTACTGAATCGCGCCAAAAATGGCATCTACGTTTTGTAATTTAAATCAACAGATGTGGTTTGACTGAAACAGCCAAAATTTGTTTTGTATTTTTATTTCTCAGGGAAAAAAAAAAGCTTGGAGACGGTTATAAGCTCATTAACTTTTGTTATTATTTGTCCGTGTTTACGTGAGCGAATGTTGTGTTTCACACCATTCTCAAGGTTAGAAAATCCGCCTTGCAGATGTAAATAGCAGCACATCACGCGCATGCGCAACTGTGAGCGAAGCTAGCGCCCACACGTTTTCCTCTTTCGCTGCGTACCAACGTGCATTTCCTCAGCAGTAAGTTATCCCTCTTAGCCCTGCGGGGCCGCTCCCCCCCTCCCTCTTTCCTGCATAATCCTAGCTAACTGGGCCATATTTTATGGCCCTATCAGGTAACCACTATATTAAATTATATACAGTATAAAGGTAAGGTAAAATCCAAGTTTCCACGGAATTAAAGCACATAGGAATACGATGTTAGGTGCGCATCTCTAAGACCTTCGGCACATAAAAGTGCGATGTGGTCAGTATCACGCCCTGGTCGCATTTACTTTTCCAGATTTCTCTGGTACTCATGTTCAGAGGCTGGGTAGACCCCAGGGTGGTGGTACCAGAGAAAATCCCCACTGCTGGGACTTGAACCCCGAACCACCTGATTAGCATACCGTGCGCCTAACCACCAAGCCAGCCAGGTCGCCTGTATAAAGCAGATACACGTTTGTTTAATTACCCAAAGAAACCTTTTGTGGGTGTGACAGACGTCAGTTATTCATGTGTCTTGGTCGATGCCTCCATATCAGACATGTAAAACAGATCTTTTACACATCAGCATAAGAATGGGTAAATTATACAATATATTAAGTATTTCAGTTTGGATCTAACACGTGACCTCGTTCCTTAAATAAGTTCGTCGTATATAAAAATCCTACATGGGCATACAGCCACCATCCATTCCTGTCCCAAACATCTCATTGTTCTGCGGACTAGTGCTGCCATCATGGGCGGGAGCTTTCCTGTCTTGCTTCATCTGGGCAACTGATATGAAGAAAGCGTTTTACCCATCGAGAACGGTCCCCGATTTAGATGTCATTTCACCTCCAAGGAAGGACAAGGCCCTTACTTTTGGAAATACAGCAAAATTGTAGGGGTTTGCCGGGAAGTGAGCAGGCAAAGTTGCAGGGGTTTGCCGGG
This sequence comes from Achatina immaculata, assembly GCA_009760885.1. NCBI lineage: Eukaryota > Metazoa > Mollusca > Gastropoda > Stylommatophora > Achatinidae > Lissachatina > Lissachatina immaculata. The sequence continues at coordinate 6,543,720 of CM019718.1, forward strand.
GAGTGAGCAGGCAAAGTTTCAGGTAGTGGTGTGTTTGACAGGTGCTGGTGGTGCTTTGGCTGCCGCTAGCCAATTTTACTTGGATCCAGTTAACTCCCTAACAATAAGCGCAGATAACAGAGACTGAGCTGGACAAACCAGCGAAGTTCTCGGATACACGGTAATAAAGGCAAGAACTACAAATAATAAAGTAGATTTCTTATTCTGCAAACAAATTTATTGTGATGATACATATTTATGCTAGCGATTATTTTCTGATCTTGTTTGTGGGCTTTATTTTCCACCTCCCAGGGCCCTAACAAAAATCTCTTTCCGCCCTGTCTTTGAAATCCAGGCTATTTATAAAATAAGTTGCGGTGGTGTAGTGGTTAGTGCACCCGCCTGTTGATCAGAAGTCCCTGGTTCGATTTCGCACTATGGTGAGATATTTTTTTCGGCCTGATTGGTAACGGAGTCAAGCCAGCCCCCTAAACTGATACCTCGGAAAAAAAAGGCTGTGACATCTCTGCCTTAAATGTTTCAGTTCCAGTTCATTGCGCAAATTAAAAGTTTCACAAAAATGTTATGCAATTAAAAAAAACAAAACTGGATGATTTATAGGTTGCCCACCACTCGACTTGTGGGTACAGTTCTCTGGGGTTCCTTGAAGTTGGACGCCACTGACCTATTTAAAAAAAGCAAAAACAAAAAAAAACGCCCACCCCTGAACCACCTGTAAAAAAATGTCACTGACTACAACCATAGCATAGTCTTGTTTCCATCCGTAAAACGGCTGCACTGATCTGTAAAACGGCTGTACTGATCCGTAAAACAGCTGTACAGACAGTTCTAAGAAGCAGCTGTGGCTCTCGAGCACTCACAGAGTTGATTAAAGCGGTTAGCGCAGCCGGAGAGGCGGTAGCAGGAACGCCAACGACCCAAGTTCCCCGACTCCAACACCGACCCTACTATCTCTTAACTGCAACAACAAAATGGCTTCGCGAGAACAGCAGCTGTAAACACCGCCATCATGTAATTATACCCAAGGTCAAGAACGAAGATCCGAGAGTTATCCAACCTCCAGGAAGCGGTTTGAGTTTTAAAAAAAAAATCCTTTCGTTCCCCAGATGCACCCTGGTTAAGATCCCCCCCCCCCCCCCTTAAATTTCTGGAAGGGAATACGCTTCGTGAATTTTCTTTCTTTTTTTTTTTTGTAAATTAATTTCTCCGTTCTTCTTCCTTCCTGCAAAAACATTGCTATCTTCTATTTCTTATCTTCGCAAATGAACAGACATAAAAATATTTAACTAATTAAGAATATACTGCACTTACAAGAAAAATAATCTTTTTAACAAAAAATATAATGTCATTAACGCGCACGGCATTGTGGTTACTGAAGTGCTACAAGTCAACCCCTAATTAGGACGTAACAATAGCTTTTTTTTAAATAGGTATAAGTATACCCAAAAGTAAATATATAAATATGCACAAAGCCGCTGCAGTAAGGTTGTGACATGATAGCCGTGATAACAAGAAACTATCCCGCAGTTTCAGTATGGTTAAGGTGTTAAGCGGAAACGTTACAGCTGTTTATGTGCTCGTTTGGTTAATACAGCTGTTCTTACTTTTGGTTTAATATTGTTAACATTCTGTTAACAAGAAAAAAAAGTTTGCTTTTTTTTCTGTAAGTCCAAGTGTTCCTTCTCTCTGCGCGGAAAACTACCTGGAAAGTTGATGCCTTTGTGTATCTTCAAGAATGTGGCAATCACAAAGGCTTTGAGTAAAAAAAATTGCCTTCCTAGGGGTCTCAAATTTTGCTTTTTAGGGAAAAACACAATTTTTTTTTTTTGGGGGGGGGGGTTGGAAGTCTTTTAACAAACGCGGTTTACACTGGCAGAAATAAAGATTCATATAACCCAAACAACCGACTGAACTTGTGAAACACGAATAGAGATTTACACAACCGAAACAAGTAACTGAACTTGTGAAACACACAATAAGACTCACATAACCAAAACAAGTAACTGAACTTGTGAAACACAAATAGAGATTTACATAACCAAAACAAGTGACTGAACTTGTGAAACACAAATAAAACTACATATCATATAACAGTATCATAGCGATCGAGAAAAAAAGCAAAGACAGCCGAAACCCATCAAATCTTTCAGCCAATAGTCTTCGTCGAATCCTATGAGAAAATCATTTGTTGGCTAATTTTTAACAAAAATATCATCTTTTCGAGTAGATTATTTGATCACATCCAGTCAAGTACAATCCACATAAAGAACCAGCAACTGAACCAGTTTCTAGAAAATTAACTAATATCCACAATCACTCAGACAATGAACTAACATCCCAAAAATCACTCAGGTAATGAATTAAGCAGTCATTCAGACAGAACCGACATTTGAAGCACATCATCACGCTCACCGCTCCAAACAAGCAGACAACCGCTCACCAACTAGAACCACAAGCAACGCTTACCGCTCCAAACAAGCACACAACCACTCACCAACTAGAACCACACGCAATCCACAAGCCCAAAACCATCTATCACAAAGACAAAAAGTCAATCCTCTACCCTAATTTAGTCACACATTCTCTCTACGTCAGCCACCTACACATCATATAAACATTACCAACCAACCGCGGCTGCATCAGTCAGAATAAAGATCATATCAACACCATAAAAATACATAAAATCCAGGGTGAATATCCGGAATGTTAACTTTATTTCCACCGCCATCTTGGCTTTTTTTCACATTTTTTTTTCAATATGTTTGTAAGATCTTGTAAGATCGTCTTGGGCATTCCATGCTTAGCCAAAAACCGAATACCCGCTTTTCTGAACAGTCACGGATATTCACAAAGAATGAATGTACGAAGATACTTTGGATTTATTATCCAAACACAAGTTTGTTTTGTCGTTTTATTATACAAATACTTCAAGGAACTCCCTGAATCGCAAATATTTACTTGTCGTCATTCATATTGTTGTTGTTGGAATATTGTAAGCAAGGTCAAAGGTAAAGGTAGCCCTGCTATGCCGTGGAGACACCTGAAAGATACGGTGTCAGTGTCCATAATTTCCTTGACCCTGTCGGCACACTAGAGGGTGATGTGGTCAGCATCACGGCTTGGCCGCCGTTCCTTCCCCTGCCCCGGAAAAAAAAGGCCAAGTAGCCATTTCTACAGCTGGAACAATGTGACCAGACATAGATGTCAAAGTTCTTTCACGTGTTTCCATGTTCTGATGGGAAACCCGCATGACAATCTGCAGCAGAGCTCGATGTAAAGAATCAATACTGGCTCTATCAAGACCCTTAAGTTCTCAAAGACGTTCTGGGCAATGAAAACTAATTAAAATCATAATGAAAAGATAGCCAAGGTTTTCTTTTTATAGAAAAAAAAACTTTATCAAGACAAGCATAAGAGAATCCTGATGATCAGTGAAAAACTCAAGGGAGGATAAAAAAAAAAGAATGAGAGGAAGACGCAGTGAAGAACATCTTAGCAGACGATCTGGTGGCAGGAAAAAAAAAGAAGCAAAGGAGATTACTGGATATATGAAAGGCTGCATAAAATAGACAAATATTACCACCAGAGTCTATCGGTGCATCACATAATGAATCAACAAAGACAACTATAGACGCCGAATATATCTTTATGTATTTATATATATATATATATATATATGATCTTTATGAGAGTCTGAGTTATGCATCTAATTCTGAATACAGATTTATGAGAGTCTGAGTTATGTATCTAATTCTGAATACAGATTTATGAGAGTCTGAGTTATGTATCTAATTCTGAATACAGATTTATGAGTCTGAGTTATGTATCTAATTCTGAATACAGATTTATGAGAGTCTGAGTTATGGATCTAATTCTGAATACAGATTTATGAGAGTCTGAGTTATGTATCTAATGTAGAATATAGAGCGATTTTTTTTAATGCTCAGTTTACAAGAAAACCATTGAAACAATATTATCAGTCGGAAGTATCACAATGTGTGCAGATGTTTTCATATTCTGATTTCAAACTGCGCAACAATCACAAGGTGGCATGGACAACCTCCTTTGTATTCTATTCAAACCCTCACTGCGAAGAAATGGAGGGGAATAAAACAGAGCTAACCCTCTTCCCCTCCAAGCTCAGAAACTTGTTCGTGTTTAGAGCGAGATAAAGCGCCTCGACGTATCTTGTCTATGAATGACGACAAGTAAATATTTGCTATTGATACGGTCCCGGACGTCAGAATCTTCAGATAGGAGAGGAATGGCTGGCAAAGATCCAGTGTCTCCTAGATTTCTTCCTGAGCATAACAAGTTAGCATGAATCTGTACCTCGTCTTAACCTAGGGTGTAGTCAGTTTATAGAAACAGAGAAGGCGAAACCTCGAATCTTATCGTAGCTTTCTAAAGAAATCCGTTTGATAAGCAAATATGATAATAGATGTTTCTCACTGAGAACAGAGACAGGAAAAGGTGTCTGGAACTACAGAAGGAGGAAGTAAAGGAAATAAACGGCAATGTACGTTAACAACAACAAGCCAATATTTCAGCAATATTCCATTGCCAAGGAAAACAAAGAAGCTGACACACAAAAAAGTGGCAAAGACCATGTCCGATTTGGCTAGCGTCGGAGTTGGCGAACCATAGCTGACCAAGACCCTGTCCTACCTCTCCATTGGTACCCCTCGTAACAGAACTAGCCTGGTTAACGAGGCAGGGATCGCTATGGTCCCCATGGTGGTGGAGTCTGCTAAAGAAGTACTGCTCACCCATTCATGTTAACTCCTCTCAGAAACTGAAAAAAGGCACCATAACCCGCTCCCATGATGTACCCCAATATCTTCACCGCATCGGCTGCAAAGAATACCAGCTCACAATTCCGGGGAGACAAAATACAAGCCAAAAACAAATAAACAAACAAACACAAAGAAAACCTTTTAAAAAATAGTTTTTAAAATGTAGGATTTGAAAGCTAAAACAAATCTACGAGAAATTTAAAGCACAGGAGATGAAATGTAGACTCTGAAATAGTTACATGGATTAGACTGGTAAGTGAAGATGTGTTTTGGGTAGGGAGATTCCTCTGTTCATAGAATTAATATTTTATTAATTAATAATCTCGCAACCATCTAACGGAAACTGAAAACATTACCGGAAATGAGAAAAAACAAGACCGGAAACGGAAGAGGTACAGAATGGTGTTCCGAAAATAAACATGTACAAACCTTACGCGAAACAAACTGTTCATTGACCGAAGGGAACAATTTAGCAAAATATTTACGATTGTGATTATCTTTGTGAAGAAAGTAGCAGTATTAGTGGTAGTGATCGTTTTGATGGTGGTAGGGACATGAAAGATTAAGTGGAAAAATAATTTTCCAAGAAAAGAACCCAGAAACCTAACGCCATTGGACGCATTTTTTAAAAACTGACTTCTGACCCCTACTCCCTTCCCCCATCTCCACCCCCGCTGCTTCCCTGTAACCTAACCCTGGATCTTCCCTATGTCTTAGAAAGGCAGTATTGCATATTTTTGGAATCACTGATTTAGATCACAACTTTTTTATATGCCTCTTAAAGGACATGAGAGGATGTTGCTCTGCCGGGCATATCAGACACATTATTCTGTCACTTTTCTCTGAGCAACTTCCAATTGGCTAAAATTTGTTCTGCTTCCTGTATGGAACAACAAAGAACTTGCACTGAAAATTTGTTTCGAAGAGTCACACCGAGAATAAACAAACCTTACTTTTTTTTATAACTAGAAAAAAATCTGATGCGGTTTGATCTTAGAGGAACGAAGGAAGCGGAATTCAAAGTTCACTGCATGGATTTGGGGATTAGCGGAAATGAAGGCAGAACAATCTGGCAAAAATGGGTTAAAAAAATAAATATATATGGCTAATTAAAGTAAGAGGGAAGTTCACCTTCATATAAATAATCAACGTTGGAAAGAAAGAATGCTTGCATCTGTCACACAGGAAATTCGAATGGAAGAAGTGTTTCGGGTATTACGTGGGTTAAAAGAAAAATAAGATCAGCAATGACCGGATAATAGATAAGACAGACGAGCAAACAACAATCTCTCTCATCGGTGATCAGAAAACGAAGTGGGACATACGTCGGTCATGTGCTGAGAAGGAACAGTCAGAGAATCCCAAAACAAGCTATCAAGTGGAACACAAGAGGCCGAAGAAAAAGAGATCGACCACGTGAAACTCTAAAGAGGACATTGTTAAGAGAGGCCAGTTTAGTGGAAATAACATCTTTTGATGAGGTTGAAAAGCTCGCGAAAACAGGAAATCTTGGCACACTACCATGCGAGCCCTGTGAGATGTCTGGCGGCAAGGGAAGGATGTAAGATGTATGAAGAATGACCGGGTATTTGAAATCTGTTTCCATTTTTTAATGACCAACATAAAAACGTACATTTCACTTTAGAGATCGCCTGTGCAGGGTCAAGTGAAGAAGGAACTGAGCATCAGTGGAGGAATCATTTTCATGTCAGTAATTATCATCACCATCGTCATCTCGAAGTATGCCAGAGAGCAACATCACGAAGTGTTGTGCAGGGAAACTGTGAGGATTGGCAATCACGTCAGCCCGCCAGGTGGATCTTGCTTGCTTTGGATGAGTGCATCTTTAACTTCTCATCGTTTTAGCAGTTTTAGTCTTGCTCTGGGGCTTTCTCTGCTCTCTCTTCATTTATCTTATCAATTTATTTATTGTGTGTCCTCCAAAATATTCATTTCTTTCAACTTTGATTTTAATCTCAATGTTAAGTGCCAACACCGTTTCGCTGATCCGTATATCTTGATCTTTGATATTTTCCTATTTAAGTCTGAATGAATATAAAAATGAACATAAAATGAGTATAAAAATGAGTATTAAAAATGAAACAAAGCAATCCAGGGTTTTTTTGTTGTTGTTGTTAAGGCTTCCCTTTATATCACTTATGGGCAACATTTAGGTCCCTGAACATTGAATATATTCAGTTGCAATAATTTTAATTACGTCCGCTTTGCAAAAATGAGGTTGTTAAATTTATCAATTATTAAAGTGTGTGGCCCGCGTGAAGGTGGAAAAAGTCTTCTAGTCTTCTTTAGCCCGCCAAGAAAGATGGTATCCCATGTCTGCTTTAAAAGATAGAAGCTTCTGGTAGGAGAAGTCTGCTGGGGTCATCGCGTGGCGAAGAAGTGGACATACAGGAGGCGGCAGAGAACAAAAAAAGAAAGAAGTCAAGAATTCAACGATTTACTAGAATAATATAATCGATCACCATAAAAGCATGATCTACAGTATTGGTCTAAACTAATTCCCTACTTCCAGCGATTTCAGTGGATTTATAAAGAATGGGAAATAAATTAACCGCATGTATCAGGGTTTACTATGCCCTTTTGTGACTCGGATCTTAAATTACAATGTAAACCATTTGTAGGTCTCTCAGTGACGGCTATGTTTATTATATTCTTTTTTTTTTCAATATGCGATCTGATAAGCAAAGATTTAATTAACTGCAAAAGAAAAGAAAATAGACAATCACACGATATTGCACGTAATATATAACATGGGGTGTCTCAACATGTGCTTTGCACAAATTAAAAAAAAAAAAACAAAGATAAACGTCTTGTTTTCTGTATTCAGTACTAGATTCTCGGTATCAGAGATACTCTAGAATCGCTCCACCATTTGTGGCAATGTATATCGCACAATGTCCATCGACGGTCCTTCACACCAATCCCTGACGATGAGCCACCCAATGAGGACGCCAGTTTTGAAACTACGAAAGTCGAAGTGAGAAACTAGTCAGCGTCGCTCTCGGCACGAGCTCCGCAACTAAGGCGCCAAGCTGAACCAGAGACATACAAAGACCACCATAGGCGTCTTATGTTTTAGGCTTCAGAGTTCAATGCGGATATTGCTAAGACATCTCTGGGCATTTTCCGGGCACCTGCCCCCCATATTAGCATACGTACGGTACATATCTTTGTATGCCTCATTGTTTAGACAAATGTCATTCATTTCAAACTGTTGGAGAAGCACTGAGTTAAGATACTATGAAGAAACATGTTCTTCACACATCGGACGAGAGATACATCAGATTTACGTAATACGATTATAGCCAAATGATATTCATAGTTCAAATCCAAAACACGAGACAAGATAAAGTGTAAGGACACTTCAACGTACGATACTTAATCTTCCATACTTAAATCATTGCCATGTAATCTCCTGGGCTGGGTTTAAGGTTAGGAGTGGGGTTTGGGTTAGGGTTTAAGAGACAGGGTTACAGTTAGCGTTAGCGTGAGTTACATGTCGCGTGATTAAATGCCACGTGATTAAATGTTGGTAATTACGTGTCACATGATTAAGTGTAGCGTCATTAAGTGTCGGTAATTAAGTGTCACATGATTAGGTGTCGCGTGATTAAGTATCGGTAAATGAGTATCACGTGATTAAGTGTCACCAAACCGAAAAAAGTAACTAAAAATACTTGGATGGACTGAGTTTTCCTGTTGTTACACTGAACACGTGGACAGTATCATGCCAGCGCATGTGAAGGCTATACGTAGTAACTGAAAGTATATGCGGAGCCTTCTGAGACCAAGAACAGAAGAACAGCCCACTCATACGACATGTTAAATTCTGGACTTCAGCTTAAAAGGCGAGAACTGCTGAAAAGCAGAGGATAGCATTTTTTTTCTTCACTTGCATGTGCATAGAAAGCAATTATAACACGGTTAGATTATCATTTGTTAAATGAACAATAGATCTGAATTCATTAATTCAGTAGCAAGTCCCTTGCGGAACTTTGCCTTCTTTTAGGCTTCTCGGTTATAAGCAAGATGCCCTGCTGCTGATGCACCCATTCGCAAATCATCAACAATGTCTTATTGTCACCTTCGCCTTGGTCTTCCTCTCTTTCATGTTCCCATTATGTGCCCTTCCAAGACTGTCTTCTCCGAACTCGCATAACGTTTAATATGTCCGGGATACTTATGTTCTCTCTGTTTAATCTTCTTTACTAACCAAATCTTCTTCAATATTAACTTCTTATAGTATGGGCATATTTGTTCTTTTTTTGTGTCTATGATATTTGAGAGATCTCTTCTCATATATCTGAATAAAGGCTCCAAATTGTTTTGAAACGTCATGGTCTGACTCATTTGTTTGATTACGTCGAAAGAGCGAACCGGTGTCGAAAACGAGGAGCATGTATAAAAGTGGAGCACAAAAAAAAAAAACCCATAGGATATACCTATATATGTGTGAGTGTGTATGTGTGTGTGTCTGTGTGTGTGTGTGTGAAAGAAGCCAGATTGTACACATGGTTGTAGCTAAAAAAAAAACAAACATAGAAGTATTCAGGAGTTCTCTTCCTTGAGTTCCTTCTCCCCCTCCCCTCACACCCCAACCCCAATTCCCCCCCCCCCCACCCCTTAGACTATAATGCAAAACAAGAAAATGAAAGAATGTGTCTAGTTACTGTTTGTGTACCACAAGCTCGCCGGATGAAAAATGAGAGTCAGGCGCACGGGTTTCTAGAAACTGTCAGGTCACGTAGGTACCTCAGGTATGCGGAACTTGAGCACGAAAGCTCTTAATAGACTTAACACTCCTACCATGTACAGGTACAAATACCAGGTACAACCTAATGAAAGAATTTTAGAGGCAGTTCAAACTGGTTTTATATTCCGTGAAAATAGAGGGAGGAAAAAAAGAACTACAAATATGGTACTCGTGACCTACATAGTCGCTTGTCTAATCCACAATATTGCTTGAAACATGAGCTACTGAGCTTCTAGGGGAGGTAATCTTTGCTTCACTCAGATTATCTCTACTTTTTTTCTCTTGCTTAGCGTCAGACTTTTCCTATTGCTTAGTAAACGTTTATTAGATAAATCAATTTTGACCTTTCAATCTTTTGTCAGACTTTTCTTAAACAGAATGTTCAGTAGAAATGCAGTGCTAACGTATATATATATATATATATATATACAGCTCAATCTTTAGCCAATACTCCTCACTCCTAGTGATTAATGAAGAAATATCTTTTGAAATATTTAGAAACTTCCTTGTAGTTCTTTCTCATTCTATCTCGTGGTATCATTCTTTCCAGAAACTATACGCTGTTTCTAACATTATGCTATTATTGATTTTGTGAAGGAACAAAATATCTATTTAGTCCATGTTTCAAGCTAAAACTACCAGCCTTTGTCCAAGTCGTAATTTATCCTTCCTATGTTTCAACTTGCAGCAGGCCATCTTGCTCACAACCGAGAGGTCTGCAGGTGTGCTTTTAGGAAGGCAAAGTTTCGCAAGGGACATGCAAATGAATGAATGAATGAATTATTCAACTTATAATTATCAGCCAATATTTCAAGTTATCATTGCATGTTTCAAGAAACAAGTATCAGCTCGTATTTCAACTCACTTTTTGTCAACTTTAAACAGTAATGTGGGATACTTTGAAAGTTTAAAAAACAGCATCTAATTGAAGATATAAATGATAAATTATTCCATAAATAAACTGAATTCCACAAAATCTCTTAACGTTTTAAAATGTGAAGGAAAGCAACGGGCAATACGAGAAATGACAGAAAGTATCAGAGAACGTGCAGAACTTGGAAGTATGACTCCCAAAACCTACCTGCACATCACATAATCAGTCAGCACTATGTATGCGCATACTGATTTTATTTTTCCTAAATACGATAAGGTAACTGTGTACCAGCGAGAATGTGAATATACTTATTATATATAATCATATATATTATGCATCAAGAATCTAGAGAAGACCGTCTTGAAAGGGTACATGATGGGAAAAAGAAAGAGAGGAAGACCATTGCGAAGATGGCTGCAAGACATCGTTGATGATCTGCAAATGGATGCATCAGCAGCAGGCCATCTTGCTCACAGCCGAGAGGCCTACATGAGTGCTGTTAGGAAGGCAAAGTTCCACAAGGGACATGCAAATGAATGAATGAATATCAAGAAACTACACTTATATATATATATCTACATCAGGAAACTGCTACCTTGAACATCTGAAATCACCTTGGCAAGCTTTACAAATTATTTTTACATTAATTATAATTAGCCTTGTGATACATCCTTACAAATAAAACAGATAAAATACAAAATCGCTGGGAGAAAAAAAACCAAATAAAACAAAAAGATGAGGCTTTCATGACGATGACATCGCAGTTATTTCACTGAAAGTTGCCTACATTCATACATTGGGCGAGTACTTTCACAGGCCACTAGAAGCCATCATAAACACATACATCACTAGGGAAACGAGTTATTTTGATGAAGTAATGGCTACGTTCGTTAGAGCTCAGCATCGTTACTTCTCATAGCGCGCGGTGGGTCTTTCCTTCTGAAAAAGAGGATTCCGAAGCAGGTGAATGTTTAGTGTCTTGCGGAAGTTGACGAGCATCAAACTGGGAGAACAGCTTGTCTTATGGCTGATTTTGTCCGCATTTAGTAGGCGTATATATTCATTATATTCTGTTTCATGATAAGTTTGTTAGTTTTATCCATCCATCCATCCATCCTTCCATCCATCCATCCATATATATATATATATATACAAAGAAATACACAACTATTTCATCAACCCCATCAGTCAATCCACTGTTCTTTCCTTTCGTCTATCTCTACACCCACGGGCGTTTAATATTTCATCCGACTTGAACTCACCCACAGAATCAAAACGTATTACACTATAACATTAAACATTACCTCTCCTAGTTATAACTTCCATATAACACGATGTGAAAACATAATACCAGCAAAAGAAGGATTTCAATTTTGAAATCACCCAATTAAAAAAAAAATATCAACCGAAAATATAAAACAAACAAACAAACAAACAAACAAACAAACAAACAAACCAATCCCGGCACTGTATGACTTATAGTCATTATTGCTATTATTTACACACATTTCTTATTTACACAGATTTCTTTAAATAAGTATAATTTTATGTCTATTTTCTTATTATAGATTTCTTTAAATAAGTCCAATTTTATGTCAAAGGAATGGATAAATTTAAAGGATGTTGTTTTGGCAGTCGATTTTCCTTTGCGTTTTTAAGAAGGACTTCAAAGATTTGAACATACCTGAGTTACCTGTATATGAATTATAAGATTCCAGCAGGACCAGGTAATCACAGTACGAAAATCCTGGAAAATTGATTTTTCCCTTCCAGTTGGCTTAGGCTAGTTAGAAAAAGTGGGGGCGTAAACGGCAATTTGTGGATAGTGGATAATTTGCTACAGTTATGTCCAGGATCAGTCTACGTTTCCCCAGAGCTGATGAGACCATCAGTGGCTTCTATCTCTTCCCTTTATAGCGTGTAGGCAGCGAGAAGAGTAGGATGTACGGGCGATTAGCCTATCTTGTTACTTTGTTGTGCGGTGTAGACGCTAGCTAAGCTAAGAGGCCGGACAGAGCCGGGTGAATTTCGCATGCTACTGCGCGCGTGTAAGAGTGTGAGTGCAGTAGCGAGTAAGGTAAAAACGTTGTTCTTGTAGACAATAGCAAACACCGAAGTACAATGACAGTAAAACTTTCCATCTAGGAAACTGGTTTAACAGAAATGATAACAAAGTCTTTTATGCACAAGAATTAACTCTGCACGAAAAGATAACAGCAGATAGTATTTTTAAGTGTATGTGTATGTATGTTGCATGAGAGACGAAAAAGAGAAGAGAGGAGAAGAGAAAAAAGAAGACAAGACAAGAGAAGAGAAGACAAAACCAGAGAAGAGAAGTAGAAGACAAAAGAAATAGAAGATAAGAGAAAGAAAAGGGGAGAGAAGAGAAAGAGAAGATAAAAGAAAGAATATAGAAGAAAGAGAAGAGAAAGAGAAAAGAAGGTAAGACAAAACCAGAGAAGAAGAAAGAAGAGAAGAGGAAGGAAACGAGAAAAGAAGAGAAAGAGAAAAGAGGAGAAGAGAAAGAGAAGAGAAGAGAGGAGAAGAGAAGAAAAAGAGAAGAGAGGAGACAGAGAAAAGAAAGAGAAAGAGAAGAGAAAGAGAAGAGACAGAGAAGAGAAAGAGAAGAGAAAGAGAAGAGAAAGAGAAGATGAGAGAAGGAGAAAGAGGAGAGAAAGAGAAAGAGGAGAAGAAAAAAGGAAGAGAAAAGAAAGAGAGGAGAAGATAAGAAAAAGAGAAAAGAAAGAAAGAGAAGAGAAGACAAATAGAAGAGAAAAGAAAAGAAAAGAAAGAGAAGCGAAAGAGAAGATAAGATGAGAGAAAGAGAAAGAGGAGAGAAAGAGAACGAGAGGAGAAGAAAAAGAAAAGAGAAAGAGAAGGGAAAGAGAGGAGAAGAAACGAAAAAGAGAAGAGAAGAGAAATACGAGAGAAAGAGAAGAGAAAGAGAAGAGATGATGAGAAAAATAGAAAGAGGAGAGAAAGAAAGGAGAAAGAGAAAGAGAGGAGAAGAAAAAGAAAAGAGAAAGAGAACGTGAGGAGAAGAGAAGAAGACGAGAAGAGAAAGAGAAGAGAAGGAGAACGAGAGGAGAAGAGAAAGAAAAGAGAAGGAAAAGAGAAAGAGAAGAGAAGATGAAAGAGAGGAGAGAAAGAGAAGAGAAAGAGAAGAAAAAGAAAAGAGGAGAGAAAGAGAAGAGGATTGAAATAGAAGAGGAAGAGAAGAGAAAGAGAAGAGAAGGAGAAGAGGACTGAAAGAGAAGAGAAAGAGATAGAGAAGAGAAAGAGAAGAGAAAATGAGAGAAAGAGACAGAGGAGAGAAAGAGAGAGAAGATTGAAAGCGAAGAGAAAGAGAAGAGAAGGAGAAGAGGATTGAAAGAGAAGAGAAAGAGGAAGAGAAAGAGAAGAGAAAATGAGAGAAAGAGGAGAGAAAGAGAGAGAAGATTGAAAGCAAAGAGAAAGAGAGCGCGAAAAGAAGAGAAAGACAAGAGAGAAAGAGAAGATGAGAAAGGAAAAGAAGAGAAGAGAAGGAGAAGAGAAGAGAAGGGAAAGAGAAGAGAAGAGAAAGAGAAGAGAACATTGTTCCTACTGCAGTACTTTCAAAACATATTATTCCTTAAGAACATATCAACAGAATCAAGAATACGTTTAGTATAAAACGAACAGAACACTTCATTTTCACCAGTTCCCCCAGACGAGCTGTCCTCTTACTTGAAAACAGATAAAACAGCTATAGAAGAGCTACGGCATTTTAACTTATAATCCGTGTTCCATTAACTTCATATAGATACTGCGCATTAATCATTTCTAAGCGAAGATGCCCACCTGAGAGTAAGGCAGTCGGTCACGAGACTGCAAATATGACAGGTTTGTTTGTTGTAGATTGCAGACCTTAATAAAGACGTCAGTGAGCTCAGGCTTGTAGTCCTTGCAGCACACCGAGGATCATTCCACGAACTGTATGACACTGTATTCGTTTCGATAGATGCTGATGACGATGTTGATGTTGACTATGTACAGTGAAGTTTATAAGACAGACCTTGTCTTCTTCCTACCCATCTTCTGTGCTGGATTTCTCAATGGGTTCGTTGCAGAGAGAGTCAGGCCCATTAAGTAGGTTGGGTGGGGGAGGCATATTTGGGGGGGGGGGGCCTGTGGGTGAATTGCTCTGGGGCCCAGGAGCTTCTCATTTAGCCTTCCAAGGTTTTGTGAGTCGTGTGCAAAATTTTGAACAGTATGCAAATATATTCTAAAAAAAAAAAAAGCAATTTTGTGCTGAGATGTGCGTCGAAATGTCAAATTAGAAAGTATAATTTAGAAAGTTCTCGTTAAAAAAATTAACTAAAATCCAAATTAGTCAGTAAAACAAATTCATGTAGCGCTATCATACAATTCCGTAGCGCTACCATAACATGGAATAATTTCAAGAAATCGAAAAAGAAATAGAAATACCTGTCATATGTTTATATATTGTGTGTGCGCTGAAGTTGTGAGCGGTCGCGCTGACCCGGAGCTTGTGGGGGGAGGGAAAACAGGCGCTTGCGTTTTCATACCTCTGTTATAAGAGAGGTCGGCAGAGGATGAAAACAGAATAGCTGATTTAATAGGTTACTTAACCTATTAAATCATACAGTGCGTGAGTAAGGGTGCAAAATGAGAACATTAGCTCTCTCTCTCTCTCTCTCCCCCCCCCCTCTCTCTCTCTCTCTCTCAATCAAATTTTAGAGTATTTCGCTTCGTATTTCTAAGAATGTCAGAAGTCTTCTCAAGCAGGCAAAACAACTAACGCTTTAAAACTCATTTGCATTTTCTGTGAATTCAACGCATTTCCCATGATCTACCTGTGCAAATATAGCAAGTAGAAAATTTTTAATGTAAAAATACACGCTACGTTTAGAGGCCAATATGACTTATAAAGTGTGATCACATTAAACATATACATAAGGACAGTCCACCTCTTCAACTTGAAATGAGAGAAAAACAAATTATGAATAATTTCGCATCATTTAAGTGAAACAAAAGTTGTGTGATTTACGGTGTGAAGTAAAATTTAGCTCCGGTGTACTTTTTAAAAAAATTTTGCAACGTTGCATAGACATTTGTTCCTATTCTTTCAAATTGGAAATACTGTATAATACTACATTTTTATTTGAAAAAAAAAAAACTTTCATTCTGAAGTGTCTAAGAACGTTTACGTAAAGCTCTGTAAGCTTTATTTCAATTATACAATTTCAAGCGGAGGCTTCTGATTACAAAATGGTTTCCTGCAAATCTACGGACGGACAAACCTTGTGGAAATTATACAGCCAGATGTCTTTTCAGAATGTTTCAAGTCTTTTTTTTCAGTTTATGGTAGAAAAGACAAGAAGATTTAATGCAGTTTAGCATACCTGCGCAGAGGAACACAATTACGTTAGAATTCTAGAACATTTAAGGGGAATAACGTACGAGCAAGAATCTTATAAATGGAACATTCTGCGGAGATAGAAAATAGAAACAAGATGTTACACAGCAGATACACAGACGGCAAACACGACGATAACCAGCCTGTCATTTGACAAGAAAATAAGATGAAAACAAGAGGTTAATACTTGAAAGAGAAACGAAAGACACCTCACAGCGGCACATACACATGCTCCCACCTTATAACCTCCAAAGGAATAGATGATGTCGTGAACGCACAGTTGAGCACCAGCCTCTGTAAACACACGCGCTGCCGCACAGAATACACGGCTACCTACAAGTATTTCCAGCTGCCTCCCTCCAAAATACCCGGATGACTGTGTTCTTTCACCTGCACGAGCGCAGCGGGTACTTGTTGCTCCACTTGCTAGTTCTGTGTACCCGCGTTTATATGTGTGTGCTCATCTGTGAGTGTGTGATGTGTTTGACAAAAAAAAAGTACAGTTGTATGAGACAACGTGTGTTGTGATGAGACGGGAGAGTAGAACGGAGATGAAAGAAGGATAACAACAGACCCATAATTCTCTTCTCTATGCAGGATTACGTGACCCAATGAAATATTCTCTCAGGGTGACGTGTAATGAAGAAAACAATTACCGATATTTCTATCAGCCTGGCACTAGATTAAGAAAACGGGAACAAATTATGACAATGGAGGTGAGCTTCAAGCCGCGTTATACCCGGTAATGTCTGTTTGCTGAAACACAACATCGTGCTGTGGCAGATATTGAATTCTTGCCCTTTTAGTTTTAGAAAAGATGCAGAACTTTCTAGAAGAAGTGGGGTCTGTTTGTTGAAACACAACATCGTGCTGTGGCAGATATTGAATTCTTGCCCTTTTAGTTTTAGAAAAGATGCAGAACTTTCTAGAAGAAGTGGGGTCTGTTTGCTGAAACACAACATCGTGCTGTGGCAGATATTGAATTCTTGCCCTTTTAGTTTTAGAAAAGATGCAGAACTTTCTAGAAGAAGTGGGAAGTATAAGATAAGACAAGATGTGGCAGAGAAAACACTGCACTCACGGAAAACTTTATGAGGCTCTGGTCCTTTCCATTCACTCATAGACAGTAAAGGTTAGGGGCTTTCCATTCACTCATAGACAGTAAAGGTTAGGGGCTTTCCATTCACTCATAGACAGTAAAGGTTAGGGGCTTTCCATTCACTCATAGACAGTACACGTTAGGGGCTTTCCATTCACTCATAGATAGTACGCGTTAGGGGCTTTCAATTCACTCAGAGACAGTACACGTTAGGGGCTTTCCATTCACTCATAGACAGTAAAGGTTAGGGGCTTTCCATTCACTCATAGACAGTACGCGTTAGGGGCTTTCCATTCACTCATAGATAGTACGCGTTAGGGGCTTTCCATTCACTCATAGACAGTACACGTTACTGGCTTTCCATTCACTCATAGATAGTACACGTTAGGGGCTTTCCATTCACTCATAGATAGTACACGTTAGGGGCTTTCCGTTCACTCATAAACGGTGCACGTTAGGGGCTTTCCGTTCACTCATAAACGGTGCACGTTAGGGGCTTTACATTCACTCACAGACGGTACACGTTATCGGCTTTCCATTCACTCATAGACAGTACACGTTATCGGCTTTCCATTCACTCATAGACAGTACGCGTTAGGGGCTTTCCATTCACTCATAGATAGTACGCGTTAGGGGCTTTCCATTCACTCAGACAGTACACGTTAGGGGCTTTCCATTCACTCATAGACAGTACTTGTTCAGGGCTTTCCATTCACTCATAGATAGTATGCGTTAGGGGCTTTCCATTCACTCATAGACAGTACACGTTAGGGGCTTTCCATTCACTCATGGGCAGTACGCGTTAGGGGCTCGTAGACCGGGGTGGAGGAGGGAAGGTTTATCTATATCTCTTGCGAGCATGGGTACCAAACGATCGGTGTACTTAACTGAACCTTTGAACAATTTCGAAAGAAGAAAAATACTATTAGATTAGAATTTTGTTTTAACTGTTCAGTTCCCAGCTGTACATACGTAAACTGAAACCAGGCTATCGACATCTTACGAAGTCATGCTGGTGCCTACGTGGGTTACAGATGATGATGCTGAAGGAGTTTAAGGGACATATTGAGCCTTTTTTTTTTGCATCTGTAGTCGTGTATAAATATTAAGAACTCCTATACACTATCTTTCCGGTTGCCTAGCTACATGTATTAATGTCTATGTCTATTCTTTTTTTTTCTAATTTGTCTTCTTGTGTATCTGATTTGCCCATCCATCAGTCCTGTCATGTCATGTGAGCGAAAGTTGCGTTGTAATGCAATTCTTCCCATCTATGAGTCCCTTCGCCCCCTGGCCCGGGTACATCCGTCTTCAGCAAACATTTCTTGCAGGTTTTCTTCCGTAGCCTTTGCCTGTCCTAAGCCATCCTGTGAGGCAGCAAGATCTGAGTTGTGCTTTGTCTGGCCCCTACCATCAAACTTGTCTGGCCCCTACCATCAAACTTGTCTGGCCCCTACCTTCAAACTTGTCTGGCCCCTATCATCAAACCTGTTTGGCCCCTACCATCAAACTTGTCTGGCCCCTACCATCAAAATTGTCTAGCCCCTACCATCAAACTTGTCTGGCCCCTACCATCAAACTTGTCTGGCCCCTACCTTCAAACTTGTCTGGCCCCTATCGTCAAACTTGTCTGGCCCCTACCATCAAACTTGTCTGGCCCCTACCATCAAACTTGTCTGGCCCCTATCATCAAACTTGTCTGGCCCTTACCATCAAACTTGTCTAGCTCCTATCATCAAACTTGTCTGGCCCCTACTATCAAACTTATCTGGCTTCTGTGATTCTACCAGGAGCTGCTGCTCCTGCCAAACTCTTTGGGCCATGGGAGCATATAAGTTCTATCAACACGGGGAGGTAGCAGGTCATGAGAAAGATGCTACTATAAACTCTCAAGAAATGACCAGGTGATAATCCTCCGACTGAGAATAGAACATTGCAGGTTGAGATACCTTCTATACCAGAAGCTGGGAATTGGACGCTGAAACTTGAGACGAACTGCCGCATTTTTTTAGAGAGACTGGTGTCGATGTTTGAGCGAACGATGACGAAGAAGAACCTTAATGTGTGTCCGCGTATTCGAGGGCGAATCAAAGAGTAAAGGCTAAATATATTTTAATACCAGTAACTGTGAGGAAACGAGCATAACGGTTATATCACTTGTCATATTGCTGTCCCCTGAGGGTCGATGCACTTCTTATATCGTTCCACAAGCTTCTTCATTCCTTTGGATAAAAAGCTCTTAGGCTGTTCAAAAAATCAAGGTCTGCACCGCTTCTTTAACCTCATCGCCCGAGGTGAATCTTAGGACACTGCAGTTCACACATGCGGAAGTTCGTTTCAAGTTTCAGCGTCACTGTAGAGTTTCTTCTGTAAAGAGTCTGGCCAAGACCTTTGCCTGGAAACTCTGGATGATACCATGTGGTGTCTGTTGATCTTTGCTTCAGACACAAAGGTCTGCTGGGTCAATTTTCAGCTTCTGGTATAGATGGTGCCTCAGCCTGCAATTTGCTTGGGGTATCGTAAGATTCACCACTGGGACACCAATGTCCCAAGGCATCGTGCACCATGAAATGACGGATCCAAATGCACAGCAACAGCAGGAAACATAATCCGCCAGTGTTCTCCGATCAAGACTTTTGCCCTGTCGATGTGAGCATGTATGCTCGATGTTGGTGACTGACTAGATCCAACTACGCCGGTTACAGTTGCCCTTTCCGCTGTAAACTTATCTACTCGTTCATAAACTTTTTGTTAAATTACGCTGATTTCACTTCCCATTAATCAAACATCCTACGATGAATTTCAGAACGTTTCTCTCCATCCATTCAAAGAAATCGCGTTACGATGCCTTATTTGGCACTGGTGCAATTCTGCAGCGGAGCGTCGTCCGTGCTTAATTGACAATGGCTTCAACTAGTCCAAGGGGAGAGAGCTGCACTGTGTGTGCTCAAACTTATCACCAGCCATTGTGAACGTTTTGTATACTGTCAGCTTCTTCCGTTGTTGTTACCGCGTAATTTTCAAACTCTTATTACTGTATGATTCTCACTCATTCATGTAATCAATGCTTAGGTTATAATCTAGCAAATACAGGCAAGAGTCCAAATATTTTGTTTAATGTATTTCAAAGTTCATCGCACACACCTTCTCTAATTAACGCATTTAGTTGCTGCGTTAACAAACTTTAACAGATTAATCGCACGCGTTTAGCGACGATTAAACAGCAGCTCTAGTAAACATGTTAAATATGCAGCTAAACAAAAAATATATATAGCAGATAAACTTAAAGAAGAAGAAAAGAAGAGGCGTATACGAGGAAATGTAGCAGATAAAATAAACAGAAGCATTGAAATCATTAGTATCCTCTGTCCTGTTTCATCAAATCATGAGTCGTCGGACATGTTTTGTCCGTTCACTTAGGCAAGTTTACCTGATATCTTCTGATCTCTGTTGCTTATTTGTCTTGTTTTGTCCGTTCACTTAGGCAACTTTACCTGATATCTTCTGATCTCTGTTGCTTATTTGTCTTGTTTTGTCCGTTCACTTAGGCAAGTTTACCTGATATCCTCTGATCTCTGTTGCCTATTTGTCTTGTTTTGTCCGTTCACTTAGGCAAGTGTACCTGATATCCTCTGATCTTTATTGCCTATTTGTCTTGTTTTGTCCACCCATCAGTCCACGTATCTCACTGTTCATGCTTTGTACACATGTATGCAGCGGCCAGAAGCAGAGGAACTTAAAGAAGAAGATTAAAATACTTAAAATTATCACTCTATTTCTGACGGAATCAGCTTACTACTGCACGGGAGTCGTACACTATATTACTGAAAAATGAGTCGAGTGTATTACTTGCATGTATGACTTTTACAGATTGTTTTGAGAATATAAATTGTATACTGTATTGTGTTCAGATTTGCTGAGCCTACAACTAGAGAAAAAAGGAAGGGGGAGGGGAGATTGGGGGGGGGGGGGGAATGGGAGACGCGCCGATTTGACAGTCGGCGATCCATAGCTGATATGTTGGCATCAGGGTTGGTGAACCATAGCTGACCAAGACCCTGTCACATCTCTCAGTTGATACCCTCCCCTCCCCCTCCCCCCGCAGGTAACAGGCCTAGTCTGGCTAACGGGGAAAGGATGGCCATAGTCCATGTTGCAGTGGCGTCTGATAAAGAAGTATTACACCTCCCCTGCTTTTTTAGCTCCACCTAATGAGTGAAAACAAAATAACTGCCATAACCCGCTCCTAATCCGACACAGTTCTATGCATCAGCATCCTCATAGCATCGGCTGAAAAAAAAACACCGATCACAGTTCAAAGAAGAAGAAGAAGAAGAAGAATAAACAAACTACATGTCCACCTATTCTTCAGTAGAAGAGGTGAACATTCTGAATCTGTGGTGTCTCGTCTCATGTGAAACAACTATCATTAAACTGAATAGCTGGCCCAAGATTTAGGGAAAAAAAACCACTGTATTAACAGACACTTTATCATAACTCCTTGGTGAGAGTCTTGATCTGGTGTTTTATGGAATTTTGTTTGAACAAGTCATCATCCGTTTGAACTTGGGATTATCTTGTTTCTACATCTGTTTCATGGCAGAAATGGATATTCACAGTTTATAGAATCAACAGCCGTCAGAGAACAGATAGAATTATGGAATGGTCTTCTCCATCTTCATGCAGCCTTAGCTTTCATGTAGCCTTAGGTTTCATGGGTAAGTGCCACTGAAAGCATTTACCTGCCATGAAGTGTTCTTTTTTTTAAATCTTATATTCTTCTGCGTCTGACTGCAAAAGTAGTTAGTGCACTAGTATCTCATGGCGAAGGTCGGGGGTTCGAATCCAACCGGAGGCGCCCCAGTCACCCAGGTGTACCTGACGCCTTCTAGATTTGGGAAAGGAAAGGCGGCCAGGCGTGATACTGACCACATCACCCTCCAGTATGCTGACAGGTCAAGGAAAATATGGGCACCAACACCGTATTCCTATGCGCTTCTAAAGCATGGCAGGGTTACCTTTTACCTCATATTCTTCTACAGTTTTATATTTTCTTTAAGCGAAGGTCATAGTGACCGCAGGGGGGGGGGGGGGGGAATGGGAGACGCGCCGATTTGACAGTCGGCGATCCATAGCTGATATGTTGGCATCAGGGTTGGTGAACCATAGCTTACCAAGACCCTGTCACATCTCTCAGTTGATACCCTCCCCTCCCCCCCCCCCCGCAGGTAACAGGCCTAGTCTGGCTAACGGGGAAAGGATGGCCATAGTCCATGTTGCAGTGGCGTCTGATAAAGAAGTATTACACGTCCCCTGCTTTTTTAGCTCCACCTAATGAGTGAAAACAAAATAACTGCCATAACCCGCTCCTAATCCGACACAGTTCTATGCATCAGCATCCTCATAGCATCGGCTGAAAAAAACCACCGATCACAGTTCAAAGAAGAAGAAGAAGAATAAACAAACTATATGTCCACCTATTCTTCAGTAGAAGAGGTGAACATTCTGAATCTGTGGTGTCTCGTCTCATGTGAAACAACTATCATTAAACTGAATAGCTGGCCCAAGATTTAGGGAAAAAAAAACACTGTATTAACAGACACTTTATCATAACTCCTTGGTGAGAGTCTTGATCTGGTGTTTTATGGAATTTTGTCTGAACAAGTCATCATCCGTTTGAACTTGGGATTATCTTGTTTCTACATCTGTTTCATGGCAGAAATGGATATTCACAGTTTATAGAATCAACAGCCGTCAGAGAACAGATAGAATTATGGAGTGGTCTTCTCCATCTTCATGCAGCCTTAGCTTTCTGTAGCCTTAGGTTTCATGGGTAAGTGCCACTGAAAGCATTTACCTGCCATGAAGTGTTCTTTTTTTTAATCTTATATTCTTCTGCGTCTGACTGCAAAAGTAGTTAGTGCACTAGTATCTCATGGCGAAGGTCGGGGGTTCGAATCCAACCGGAGGCGCCCCAGTCACCCAGGTGTACCTGACGCCTTCTAGATTTGGGAAAGGAAAGGCGGCCAGGCGTGATACTGACCACATCACCCTCCAGTATGCTGACAGGTCAAGGAAAATATGGGCACCAACACCGTATTCCTATGCGCTTCTAAAGCATGGCAGGGTTACCTTTTACCTCATATTCTTCTACAGTTTTATATTTTCTTTAAGCGAAGGTCATAGTGACCGCAGAGGGGGAAAATGATGAAATGCTCAGTAGTAAAAATAAAAAAAAATGAGAGGCCTTTAAAAAACTGTACTTACACTAATAACAAACAACCCATTTCTCTGGTGTTTACACTAACTTTTTGTTGTTGATTTGTTTAAACAGAACCTGAGAGTAGAGAAACTGAAAACAAATCACTGAAATACATCAGCCACAGAAAGGGGAAATAAAGAGTGGCCTGTTAATTAACCGAAAAATGGATACAAGGCACCAGTTAAACTTAACGCATTTAAACTTAATGTATGAATAATCCAGTCCTCCTATTGCATAGTCTTATAAGTACACATTACTACGCATGATGGTAAACGGCAACTAAGGAGGGTTCGGTGTAGGGCCAGCAACCCTATCTGGTTAAAAAAAAAACTATCAGAATGCTACAGAAACAGAAGCAAGAGAAAAAACAAATGCAGGTGGAAGGAGAAATGCTTATCAGGACATGTGCTTCGAATGACAACTCACTACCAAAAATAGCACTAAGACGGAACCACTGGGGAACAGAAGTAACTGTAGACCAAAAGAGACATGGAGAAGAACAACAGAGAGGATACTGAGCAATAGAGGGCTCACCTGGGCAAGAGCGGAAAAAAAGGCAAAGGACAGGCATTTGTGGAAAACCCTTGCGGAAGCCCCATGTGCCCTGGGCACTTGAGGTTTAGAGAGAGAGAGAGAGAGAGAGAGAGAGAGAGAGAGAGAGAGAGAGAGAGAGAATGAATGAATGAATGAATAATCTTTATTTTTCAAGGGTAAAGAATTGGGCACGCAGGCCCGTCTTACATTCTGCCCTTCATCACTCCATCTTTCATTCTTCCCACACACTTGATTTAGAGAGAGAGAGAGAGAGATAAGTACATTTTGGCTGTTGTTAACAGACATACGTTGGCTGTTGTTAATAGACATAACGTTGGCTGTTGGTAATAGACATAAGGTTGCTGGTGTTAATATGCATAAGGTCGGCTGTTGTTAATAGACATAATGTTGGCTGCTGTCTGGAGAAAGCAGAGTATGGCAGTGTTTCTTGGCCGTCCATCGATGTTGTTCACCCATCTATACTGTCCATCTATACTGTCCTGTGTAGTCCTCTTGCTCGATGTCCTCCAGAAGTGAGCTAAAAGGTCATGTTGTGCGTACCAAAATGTTGAAAGAATTTTGTGCTCTAAATTAAAGCATTAATGTTTCTTCAGTGTTTTCTTTCACACTTTCAGTCGATTCAGTGTTTCCTTAATTTGTTACTCGCTGAGTTGTCTCCGACTTTAAAATATGTTTAAAAATATGTTAATATTTTGTGTGTTTCAGTTTACTTTCTGTTTCCTTGAGTAGCGTTTTGTGTTTGTGAATCGTTATTGCTAAGTACGTAACAACTCTCAGCTTTAACTGTAGCCCTCCATCTGAATCTTTGCTAAATTACTGAATTTTCCCAGGAAGCTGAAAGCCATGTCACAGCTTTCAGTGTCATTTTTTTCCATAAATAATTTACTTAAACGTTACACGCCTGAGTGGTGGCGTATTGGTTAGAGACCTCATCTCTCGCCGGGAGATGGATGGTTTAAGCCCGGTCAGACGCCACCTCTGTAGCCCAGCTGTAGAAATTGGCACCTGACTACTTATGGAGTGAAGAAAGAAATGCGACCAGAAGTGATGATGTCCATATCACTCTGTCATGTACCGATAGATCGAGTAAAATATGAACGTAATATCCTTAGATTTCTCTTCCGCATGAAAGGGCTACGTTTCGTTAAGCTATCGCTACCTAAGATTTAAGGAAAAAAACAAGCAATAGATTTTTGTTAAAATTAAGAAAACATCTGGAAAAAGCTGAACAAAAGCTAGAGTAAGCACACTCTTCATGACGGGTGTTCTGCGAAAATCCCACTCCTGAAAATTTTAACCACTCCTGACAGAATTTTTTTTTTTTCACAACTAATAAACTAAAGAACGTCTTAAGCAAACGAATCTACTTTATAACTTCTCTGCCAAAAGGAGCCATAATTCAACAGACCTTCTTCGGGTTCACAAGAACGTACATGTTTCTTTCAAGGACAATAAAGTTAAAGAAATATGTTTCTTTCAAAGACAATAAAGTTAACGAAACATGTTTCTTTCAAGGACAATAAAGTTAACGAAACATGTTTCTTTCAAAGACAATAAAGTTAACGAAACATGTTTCTTTCAAGGACAATAAAGTTAACGAAACATGTTTCTTTCAAGGACAATAAAGTTAAAAGAAACATTTTTCTTTCAAGGACAATAAAGTTAAAAGAAACATCTAAAAACTTCAAGAAATAACAAAAAAGAAAAGGAAAGGTACCGACTTCACAGAAACAGTAAAGTCTGCATAATTTCAGCTGCCACATTCACCGGGTCAAGGCTTCATATCCAGAAAGAATCTAGAAAAAGACAAAACTGACGCAATGGATGTCAAGAACAACGAACTACTGCCGGCCAGTCAGTGCCCGCAGTGACAAGCTCAGCCTAGCTAACGAAACAGTTACCGCCGCGGCCGCCATGGAGCCTATGGAGAAGTCTGTGTTTTGACTCTACTCTTAGTCTTGAAAGCTTTACTGTAACATACTCCTAGCTCGACGAATGCTTATACTTAACACGCACACTTCTCTGCTTACAATTCCATCGCTTCCGTGAGACAGACCAATAGCAACAGAGAAGACACAAGGGCAATAATTAAACATTAAATCGTGCTTTTGGAATCTGTCGTCCGGTTGTAAAGAAACTCTTGCAAACAAGGGAAAATACAAACGCAGTTGGAAGGAGAGATGCGTACGAAGACACTGAGCTCATGAAGGTCGTGGATGAAAGCCAGCCACTTAGCCCGACAGGAGACCTCCTAGAACCGAAACACAGGTGGAATGTAAGAACACTTAAGCAAACTGGAAAACTAGCGCAATCCGTCAAGGAAAGGCACACATACACACTAGATATTTCAGGAAAACAAGAGGCAAGATGGATAGGACAAGGCAGAAGGAAACTAACAACACAACGCACGGAAGATACTCATGTAATAATATGGAAAAAAAAGTAAGGAAATAAAGAAGGAGGAGCTACAGTGGTCATGACGAAAGAAGCATAAAGAGCATTGCCGAAATGGACCCCTATGAATGAAAGACTGTTACATCCACGCTTCAACTCTAGATTCTCGAAACTGTTAATTCTGTTATGATATTCATCAACAGAAGCAGCTGAAGAGAAAAGTTAAACAAAAAATGATTTTCAACAGCCATCAAGCTACACCAGAAACAACACCCAAACAAGATATGCTGTTCATCTTGGGTGATTTCATCGCAAAACCAGGAGACAGAAACGAAGATAGACAAAGAATCGTGGAAAGAGAAGGCAATGGAGAAAAAAAAACAAATAAAATGGAGAGAGACAATGTCCATGTTGCGAGGAAAACGTGTTGGCCATGGGAGGAACAATCATCCAACATATAAACATCTGAAGGCGGTGTCGTCTTAACGCATGGGCCCACACTGGCACTGCCCAGGGGCCCCAAGTGTATGGAGGAGGGGGCAACCAGGCCATGTAAATCTATGAATTCCCAACATTACTTGCATACATTAGAGAAGAATGGTGAGGCCAGTGCATTACTTTGCCTAGGAGACCCCCCCCCCCCACTTCATGCTGTTAAGACGGCCTTGTCTGGAGCTCTCCAGACAAAGTAACAGAAACCAAATTGACCACACACGAAAAACAAGTGGAAATGATCATTACAATATGTGAGAGCAAGGAAAGGTGCAGATGCAGAGAGTGACCACAACCTTCTGGTGTCGAAAATAAAATCAAAATTAACGAAAGTCAAAATCGGAGAACCAAGAAAAGCAAGTTTCGACACAATAAAACCGAAAGACCAGAAAACACGGAAGGAATTCTCGGCAGCACTTAACAATTGCTTCAATGTACTACAGTACAAAGTAGAAATGACAATACCAGAGTTCAACGAAACACTACAGGAAACAGCACAGAAGGATATCGAAAAAAGGAGAAAAGAAGAATAGATAAGTAAGACCACATGGGGAAAAAGATAGAGCAAAGAAAGGATATAACGATAAAATTATTGAGCACCATATCACAAAGGCTGAAAGAATAAAAATGTAATTGAATTGGGCACAGAAAAGACCAAAGAGATGAAAGGATCATGCCGCCGAGACAAATTATGACAACTTTGTAGAAGCAACAGACACAGGATCACACCCAAATGACATGAAAACCATTTATAAAAATAGCAACACAATCACATGACATGAAAACCATTTATAAAATCCCAAAACAGATGACAGGTAATTTCGGTACAAGACGAGAGACTTCGATATGGTCACGAGAGGGCAGTTGATAAACGGAGAGAAAGAAAACAAATTGAAAGATGGAGAGAACACTTTAACACCCTACTAAATAGAAACATAAACAACAAAAACATTAAACATACCTGAAGCAAACAGAGAACTAAATGTCAACACAGGACCATTAGCAGTAAATGAAGTTATAAAAAAAGGCAATAAAGAAGATAAAAAAGCACCAGGAGAAAGTCAAGTGACCTCTGAGATGCTGAAAGCAGAAAATACAGAAACACCAAAACTCTGCCGGATATAACAACACATCTGAGACTCAGAAGAAGCTCATGACAAGTGGAAAACCGGCCTTATAGTAAAACTACCAAAGAAGGGTGAGTTCGCCCTCTTGCCCTTCACCAGCAAAGTACTCTGTCGCCTTATGCTCAACAGATTTTACTCCAGCGCTAGAGGGAAAACTTCGGGTAGAGCAGGCAGGATTTGGGAGTGGAGAATCGTGCATGGATCAGATATATATTCTTATGTAAATACTAGCTAGAGCAGGCCAGAGATTGGAACAACATGACATGTGCACTGTTCATAGATTTTGAAAAAAAGCCTTCTACAGTATCAAAAGAGAATCATTGCGGAAAATTATAAGATGGTAGGGCCTCACTCAGACCAGAGTGAATGTTATTAAAACTCTATACGAGGGTTTTCAGTGCAAGGTGATCTGTGGAGACCATACTTCCAACAGTTTTGGGGTGCAGACAGGAGTGAAACAAGGATGTATAGTATTTCCAAGACAAGAGTGAAACAATGATGTATAGTATTTCCAAGACAAGAGTGAAACAAGGATGTATACTATCTCTAAAACAGGAGTGGAGCAAGGATGCATACTGTCTCCAAGACATGAGTGAAACGGTGATGTATACTATCTTCAAAACAGGAATGAAACAAGGATGTATACTGTTTTCAAGAAAGGAGTGAAACAATGATGTATGCTATCTCCAAGACAAGAGTGAAACAAGGATGTATACTATCTCCAAGATAAGAGTGAAACAAGGATGTATACTGTCTCTTCTTATTTCTTATATCTTATATCCTTCCCGTGCCGTTAAACGTCACATAGGACTCGCAAAGTAGTTCGCCAATTTTTCCTGTCGAGTATTTCAACCTCATCAAAGGATTTTATGCCTGTTAATTTGGCCTCTCTTAACAATGTCCTCTTCAGAGTTTCACGCGGTCTGCCTCTTTTTTTTTTGGCCTGTTGTGTTCCACTTGATAGCTTGTTTTGGGATTCTCTGATCATTTCTTCTCATCAAGTGACCAACATATGTCCATCTCATTTTCCTGATCACCCATGAGACTGGTTGTTGTTCAGTCATCTGTCTTATCTCTGCATTGTTCTTGAATTTGTTCCACTTCATGCCGAGTATTTTCCTTAGGCATTTGTTTTCAAAAGAGTCTAATTTCTTTTCTATTTCTTTAGTTGTTTTCCAGCTTTCACATGCATAAATGAGGATGGATATTACATTTGAATTGAATAGTCTTAACTTGGTTTTTGTGCTTATAACTTTTGAATTCCATATGTTCTCAAGATACTTGAAGATTGATGCTGCTTTTGCAATTCTGATCCTAAATTCCTTTCTAGTGTCACCATCCTGGTCTATGTAGCTGCCAAGGTATGCAAATTGATTGACTTCTTTAATATCTGTCCCTTCTATGTGTATTTTTCCATTTGGTTAATGGGAATTTTCATTATTTTTGTTTTGTCCATGTTAATTTAAAGTTCTATTTTGCTAGCCATTGAAAACAGGCTATCTGTTTTTTCTTGCATGGAATTCACATTATTGCTGATAAAAGTTATGTCATCAGCAAAATCTTCTAAGACTATCTCTATATTATCTCTGTACTATCTCTAAGACAAGAGTAAAACAAGGGTGTATACTATCTCCAACATTATTTATCATATTAGTAAACTGGGTAATGAAAGAGACATCATCAGTCAAATATAGAAGACCACAGTGGAGCCTTGATACAGTACTGAAGGATCTTGACTTTTGCTGACGACAATTGGCTGCTATCAAGCAGACACGCAAGACAATACAAATTATTCAAAAATACTAATAAAACAGACTTAAAGAAAACGTAGAAAGGACAAAGTTAATGAAATAAATGTAAACAGCAGCAATGTATTGAGAATAGATAATAAAATAGTGGAAGAGATCAAGAAATGTGTATATCTTGACATTATAGTTGCAGAAGATGGAGGCAAAGAAGAGAGCATCAACAACAAGCTAAATAGAACAAACCAGGCTTCCATAATCCTCAACAATATATGGAAATTAAAAAAGCCGGCCACAGCAACGAAAATCAAAATATTTAAAAGTAATGTTTTAAATGTCTTGCTCGACGGTAATGAATGCTAGAAAACACCAGAACTATAGAAAACAAACAGAATTCATTCCAGACTAAGTTTTCAAGAAGGATTAGAATAATATTTTGGCCAAATAACATAAGAAATAACACTTTGCTGACAGAAATGCAGATGAAGCCACTGACTTCTATTGTTGAATAAAGAGATCAAAATTATCAAAATAGTCCTACTTGTCTGTTGATGGCTGAGGTATGTACTCTGGATGACTGGTGACTCACCACAATAGCACTAAAATGGATATCCCAGGGAAACAGGAATTAGGGTAGAGCGAAGGAGACATGGAGATGAGCAAAACAGAGGATGCTGAGTAATAGAGGACTCACCCGGGCGGAAGAAAAGGCGAAGGACAGGCGTTTGTGGAAAACCCTTGCGGAAGCCCCATGTGCCCTGGGCACTTAAGGTTAAGAGAGAGAGAGAGAGAAAGAGAGAGAGAGGGAAAGAGAGAGAGAGAGAGAGAGTAGCAGTCAATGTACTTGCTTTCCGACCAGAAGTTTTTGGTTCGATTCGTCATTGAGGTGGGGCCTTTCTTGTAAAAATCCAGACACAAGAAACGGGAGTTTTCTCCGTGTTCCGACATTGTCACGTGATCTCGGATGACGTGATGTCATTCTGCTGGAAAGTGAAGACAACGAGGTCAAGTGCTGACCTGTCTACTTGACAGGGCGGTGGTTCAGAAATGTTTACAATTTAGACGGCCATGGCACGTAGATGCACTGGAAAATAATTTTCATTCAGTTTAACAAAAAATATTGATAATGACCATACTTTTCATGATTTTATTTTATTTCTGTATATATCATATATAGAAAATGGAAGAAATGATCAGAGAATCCCAAAACAAGCTATCAAGTGGAACACAACAGGCCAGAGAAAAAGAGGCAGACCGCGTGAAACTCTGAAGAGGACATTATTAAGAGAGGCCAAATTAACAGGCATAAAATTACTTGATGAGGTTGAAAGACTCGCCGAAGACAGGAAAAATTGGCGAACTACCTTGCGAGCCCTATGTGACGTTTAACGGCACGGGAAGGATATAAGATATAAGTTAAATCTTTCTCTTCATCGTCATCAAACTTTCAGCATCTTCAAAGCCGCTGCTTGCTGCATTCGTCGTTATTTCTAGAACTCAAGAGCGACGTCAAGAGCGACCTAGATGACTCTTTTCACCCCCAGCTTTATTAAAATCTCAGAAATAACAAAAATTCAGATCTAAAGCCAGCGGCATAAACATGTGAGAAATAGCGAAAGGAAAAGGAAAAAAGAACGGTTCGCTTTCATAAACACGCCAAGAAGCAAAAGTCACTACAGGTAGCACATGCTAACTAAAGTGCGCTGGCTTGGAAGGATTATTTTATAGCCCACATAAAGTGAATCCGAACTATTTTTCCATAGCAACCGTTGCTAACGAAAATGATTCATTAATTACAGGCACGTGATCTCGGTATCAGACTTAATTTTCACTACTCTGATGTATATTTCAAACGTGTGAAATAGGAAGAGGTTTTCCTTAGACTAAATCACATCTTTATCTATTTTCTAGCTGCTCGTTAAGTTCTTTAGCAACAGAAGCATAATCATTCGCTGGTAACAGTCAGTCCGTCATTTGCATGTTCCTTACGGAACTTTGCCTCCCTAACCGTTCTCCTGTAGGCCTCTCAATTGTAACCAAAGTGCCCTGCTGCTGATGCTTTGTTATTCTGTTGCAGACTTTTGGTGAGAAACCCTGTTGTTGTGATCAAAAAGTTATAGACCACGACTCAAATGTTTATGCGATCACGGAAGGAGTTATCTCCGCGTTCGAATGTCACTGAATCTCCGATGACGTGATGTATAAATGAGTTCAGCTCTTTTCTAGACGTTGTAGAGAAAGGAGTTCTGTTCTAGATGTTGTAGAGAAAGGAGTTCTGTTCTAGATGTTGTAGAGAAAGGAGTTCTGTTCTAGATGTTGTAGAGAAAGAAGTTCTGTTCTAGATGTTGTAGAGAAAGGAGTTCTGTTCGGAATGGTGTAGAGACAGGTTGTATGTTGGTCTTCCCTTGAAGGTTTGTTAGGACGGTTGTTTGTAATGTAAATTTTTGGGTGGATTGTCTTTTTTAGGACAAATTGTTAGTATGCAGTTTTTGTAAATGGATTTGTCCTTTTTAGAACAACATGTATGTTAGAGTTGTTCTGGGACGTCTGTGAGAATGGTTGGTTTCGTATTGTAGTTTTTGGTTGCGTGTCCTTCTTAGGACAAAAACGTGTGTTAGCGTGGCTTTGTAGTTGTAAGTGTGTTAGCGTGGCTTTGTAGTTGTAAGTGTGTTAGCGTGGCTTTGTAGTTGTAAGTGTGTTAGCGTGGCTTTGTAGTTGTAAGTGTGTTAGCGTGGCTTTGTAGTTGTAAGTGTGTTAGCGTGGCTTTGTAGTTGTAAGTTAATTCGTCCTTTTGAACGCGGAACGGATTCACGTGTAAGGTATGTTGGAGTTTTTTTGAGAATACGAAGTGGCATTTTTGATGTTGTATGTTGGTGTGAGGGTCCCATAGCGGTGTTTATCGCCCGGACAGCTTTTCTGTTCTTATCGTAATGGAAGCATCAGTTTTACACACCACATCCGTTTGCAACACGCATTTAACAAGTGGGAATTCATCGTTAAATTTTTGTTGATTTCTGCAACTGCTGAATCCTGTGATAATTAGATTCCTGTTGAACGTCAGCTGTGGTGTCGAGTGAGTTGATTACATGTAACTGGTCATGTTAGTGTACGGTCTTGTAGTGGTATGGTTATTGTTATCTGGACTGTTTCTGCTGCATGCTGTATCAATGTAACGTCTGTTGTGCCACTGGTGTGGCAGTCCAAGTAACGTCTGCTCAGTAAATAGTGACGTCTGTAACAGTGAATGAGGAATATTCAATTCGGTACTTCAAGCTGCACACACACACACACACACGCACGCACGCACGCACCATACTAGCACAGTACGGTACGGTGTGTAGGCAAAACACGTGTTTAGTGTTTAGTAGTAGCACACGAAATACGCTTTCAACGCATCCATTCGCAAATCATCAGCAATGTCTTACAGGCGTCTTCGCCTTGGTTTTCCTCTCTTTCTTTTTTCCATTATGTACCCTTCCAAGACGGTCTTCTATAAATTCTCATTACGCTGGTAGCAAGGCTCTCCTGACGCTGGTAACAAGACTCTGTGATGCTGGTAACAAGACTCTGTGATGCTGGTAACAAGACTCTGTGACGCTGGTAGCAAGGCTCTCGTTACGCTAGTAGCAAGGCTCTCATGACGATGGCAACAAGATTCTCATGACGCTGGTAACAAGGCTCTTATGACGCTGGTAACAAGGCTATCATGACGCTGGTAACAAGGCTATCATGACGCTGATAACAAGGCTATCAGTAGTGGACTAAATGCTTATATTTTCTTAGACAAAAGTTTCTGCTTAATATAGTTTCATCACAAAACTTGAGCTTACCAGCATAATCTCTTTCTTATATCTGACAAATATGCATGGAGCATGTTACAAATGCCAAAACATTTATACCCTGTGCTCGTCTCTCGATACCGGAAATATCTGTGTGCCGTATTTCTATTCTGTCTACCTGCAACTATGAGCATGATTGTTCCTTGCAGTCGATGCCCTGAAGACGTTGAACCACAATATTGAGTCCACGTGGGAATGGATAGGGCGGTTATATTTTCAGCCCCTGAGCGAAAACTAAAAACTCCGGGGGTTGCAATAGTGTGTACTTTAGCAGACTCCACCACCTATGGGGACTATAGCGATCCCTGTCCCATTGTCCAGGCTGAAACTGTTACTAGGGATAGAGAGATGGGATAGGGTCTTGGTGGACTGTGATTCGCTAGTGTGTCAGCTACGGATTGCTGACCGTCAAATCGGACAGCGCTTTCACTCCATCTTTTTATTTATAGAAAAACGCAGGAGGAGTATTCAGAGCAGTGGTTCTCAATGTAACAAAAGTCCGCGGTATAAAAATCCAGACCACGATTCCTCATACTTTGGAAAAGTTTCATACGGTATATATGTGTTTTAAATGAAAACGATTTTTTAGAAAATATGGGTAACTTTTAATGAGTACACGCCACACTACACTAAAACAGAGCGTAAACTTGATGAACTTTCACAATGGCAATAAGGTATATGGGTAAAAACAGACAGCAATTAACATTCCTACTTGTTTTGGCAAATGAACAGAATATGAAATGTGTGAGAAACTTAAGCAGGTTTCAGTAACATCAAAGATCAGCCTATTTCTAGCATCATCTTTGTTCTTCCGGCAGTTGCCCGACTTGCAGGGAGCCGACTTGTTAGGTTGTCACTGAGGCTGCACAACCCGCGCATCAGAAAAATACGAAAAACAGTTCTTTCGTCCATACAGGATTCTCCGAAACATTGGTTAGTAGACATTTCACAGTGAACATATGAAAAAAAAAAAAACAAAGGACGGGGGGTTCGCGGACCACCAACTGAGAACCACTGATAACATGGAGGGTGGGAGAGGGGAGGAGGGGGGGGGGAATAATATACTTCATAACTCTTAAATAACAGTTTGAAGCTTTGACTTTGAAACAGTGACATATAAGATAATTTGCCAAATTGAAAAGAATTGTTGAAACATTTATGTTTTCTAACTACGAGGGGAAGTCACTAAGTTTGCGAGTTACTTAGTGACTTCCCCTCGTAGATGTTATATTCTTTTAGTTTGTTTGCCTGCCAACAGCATAGACTCTTTGCATTTTGCTTTACTATCGAAACGTGGCCGTAAATCATCAGATCTCTTACCGTATTACCAGCATGTACAATATAAAGCTAGCAGAAAGTGAAGGTTAGTCACTTTTAGTATAATCTACAGCACATATAGCAACAGCCTCAGCGCATATAGCAACAGCTAGTCATTTTTAGTATAATCTACAGCACATATAGTAACAGCTACAGCACATATAGTAACAGCTAGTCACTTTTAGTATAATCTACAGGACGTATAGTAACATCTACAGCACATATAGTAACAGTTACAGCACATATAGTAAAAGCTAGTCACTTTTAGTATAATCAACAGCACATAAAGTAACAGCTACAGCACATATAGTAACGGCTACACCACAAACAGCAACAGCTAAGAGAAATTATAACTACGGTAAAACTGGTTGTAGTAACAGTAGCAGCTACAACACATACAGTAACAGCGACTGCACACATGTTTATAAATAAAGCACATGTAGTAACAATTAAATCACATATAGTAACCACTATATGACATATAGCATAACATAGAGCATCACTTACAGCGCACATAATAAGTTACAACACATATAATAACAGCGGAAACACATATAGTAACAGCTACAGCACATTTAGACCAGCTGCAACACTTATGGTACAGCTAAAGCACATATAGTAACAGTTATTGCACATATACTAACAGCTAAAGCGCAGATAGTAACAGCTAAAGAACATATAGTAACAGCTAAATAACATATAGTAACAGCTAGAGCACATATAGTAACATCTACAGCACATATAATAACAATAAAAGCACATATAGTAACAATTACAACACATATAGAACAGCTAAAGGATATATAGTAAAAGCTAAAGGACATATAATAACAGCTAAAGCACATATAATAACAGATAAAACACATATAATAACAGCTGCATCACAAATAGTAACAACTACAGCACACATAGTGACAACTACATCACATATAGTAACAACTACAGCACATATAGTGACAGCTAAAGTACATAATATAATAAGAGCTAAAGGACATATATTGATTGCTAAAGTTTTAAAAATAGTCTTGCCACAAAGATATCCCTAAACAACCTTTAGGGAAAAAAATCCCGGACTACATCTTCTGCATAAATTTATATGGGAAAGTATAGCGGTCAGTCCCGTAATTTTTTCAGGATTTGATCATTTTATTTCGGTTGGGACACCTAAATGTCACCAGTTTGAAAACACCTGTCTCGCGTTCTCAGTTTAGGTTGCCGCATAGTGGGAAGTAATGGGAACATTTTCAGTGTTTGTGTAGATACCAGGGAAGGAAATTTCATGTCACGATCAGACAGGACAAATCAAAATTAAAATAGTAATTTTAAACATATCTTTTTTTTGTAATTTTCAAAACTAACTATAACCTTCCCCCACCCCACACCCTCTTTCCGGGCCTTTACTTGAAATTTTAAAAAAGTGGTAACGTAAGCATAAAGGGCGGTGTCAAAAGCTATGAAACTGAAGAAAGCTGGGGACATCAAAATAAATGTTTTAAAATCTCATTCTGTCTGATTTTCTCTTTCTCTTTCTCGTGGCTAGTGGGCTACGAGCACTTACATCCATGGGTCCCTCTGTAAGTGAATATGCATGCGTACGCATCTGTGACCTGAAACGCACTTTGACCTTTGAGTTCAGGCAAAAGCAATAAAAAAAACTCGGAATCATGCTCCTGGATACGGAAGAAAATGTGTATATTTTTGAAAATGTTGAATTCTGCAGTTCGGCTTAAAAATCATCATCATCATCATCATCAGTAGCCATGTCGGCCTGTCATTAACATTAGCTTTCAGAAAAAAAGCAGTGCAAGTACAAATAAATCTCGTCCAGGAAAACCCTGGAGAAGAAGTTTGTCTGAGTCTCAGAGTCCAGAAGCAGCAGAGCTGGGCGAGTAGAATGCTCTAGATAACTGACGAGCGTTTGATTCAGACAGCAAGTAATATGGTAGTTGAAACCACCGGCGCTGCACACTCTAGTGACAAACACTCAAGATGGTTTCAGCACAGGTGCACTACCTCCGTAGTACCGGCGAACATCTTGGGATGGAGAACTTCCTAGTCTGCATTCTGGCACGCGAAAGAGGTCAAATTGCCGCTCCCCCACGTCAAAGATGTAGCTTTCAAAAAGAAACGCTCATAAGAGCCGCCATCTTGAATCAGAAGTCTATGTATCAAGAAATCGTGTATATCGAGTATCCGAGGTCATATTCTTTTTTTTCTTATACAAAATATTTATTCTTATTCATTTTGTTTGCTTCTGCTTCGTCCACTGGCCAACCATCTACGGGATGTCCTGAACGTACTCAGAGAAGCAGGTTCAAACAACAGTCCTAAATGTGCAACCATGAACAGGTTGTTGGAACATAACGTCAAGCGTGGACTGGCCAGACAAGAGAGCTACGGCGAGAAGCACAGAAGACTGGCTAATCAACACAGAACTGCTATCATCAGCCGCCAAACACCGGTGGGAACATTGAAGATGGGATCGGAGCACTTATGAACTAATCGCCCGATGTGCAATGAGAGTGATCCATCGATTAACTAGCAAGAAATATTTTTTTAAATCGACTTAAAATGAGCATAAGTATAATAAAATAACTGTCAGCGAACCTATTCTACAGTCTACGCAGTCAGCAAACATTCTAGAGGCCTTTTCACATATGAACATGCTATTCGAACAAGTATTCTATATTACGATTCTTGTATTGCGTGGATTCGTATCGTATTAGCATAATTCTACGTGGTGCATTTTGTTAGGAAAGAAAGCAAGAAAGAAAGAAAGAAAGAAACGAATATGGATGGAAGTCGTTTCAGTGCATAACAAGATCTAGAAATAAAAGAAAGGAAGAAAAGAAGAGCGAGAAATGCAGCGTGCAACTGTTTACTTGGTCCTGGCCTTCTATCTAGGTAGATTTTCGGGGCAGAACATCTGTTCTCGGTTAGATGTAGTCGTCTTAAGTGATTTTTGTCTTGGGGCGCTCGTATTTCATTCGCTCCTGGCTTATTAAGTAATCTTTTGACACATGGATGCTTTTTGTGTCTTCGGTTCTGTTAAAGTTAGCAAAAACAGACAGACAGACAGACAGACAGACTAATTGTAAAACTGAAGAAATATTCCAGACAGACTGACATAGTGACACACAGACGTTGTAAGACAGGACGAGACAATATAGGACAGGATGTTATAGGTGTGTAAGCAGGTGAATGTTTGGTGGGTGGACAGACAAGACAGACAGACAGGCAGGCAGATAGATAGATAGATAGATAGATAGATAGATAGATAGATAGATAGATAGATAGACAGACAGACAGACAGACAGACAGATAGATAGATAGATAGATAGATAGATAGATAGATAGATAGATAGATAGATAGATAGATAGATAGATAGATACTATATTGCGTATTTCTTTATTTCGTCAGTTAGTTTTGCTGATAAAGAGCAAAATGACAAAACAGAACACGTAGTGAGAAGAAGTAAAAATGTGAAATGTGACAAGATAAAACATATAATAAAAAATCAGTACTTAGAAAGTGACAGAATGGAACACATTGTAAGAACAGGCCAGTATGTGGAAACGAGACCGAAGTCATCAAAACTCAGTATTGGAATGTGCTCTGACATGGCAAGGGGAAACTGCTGCGCAACAGAACACCAGAGACAAGACTTGGCAGAGAGACACGGACGCCTACGTTCGTGTACGTTGCAGCATTTGGGAAAACAAGATGGGATGCCATGAGACAAAAGTCATCATTCTCATAAACACTCAGCTTTCAGGTAAAAGAGGGAAGAAAGGATGACAAAATGAGCAGCAAATAAATGGGGGGGGGGGGGGGGGAGAGGGGAGGGGGGGAGTACTCCAAAATCTCTCCGCTTTCCAGACTAGTGTGTAATCTGTGATTCCTTCCATCAACAGAGATTTCTCCTGTTCTTGGATTTGTTAATTAACTTTTAAGAAATGCTCGTATAACGCCATAGCGTTCATTATTTTTAAATATCTTAACAGTAAATAACCAGTTGCCATTAACGGGCTTTCAACAGCACACGATCTGACGATTCTGTGAGACGTCTGGACGGAGAGAATTTCAAAGTAATGCATCATTCTCAGTTTACGCAACCAGAAATTCTCCTGGAGCTGTTACTAGGGATACCAGTAGAAGCGGCCTATTTCTCTGCATCTTGCATCTTTCATCCTTCCCGTGCCGCTAAACGTCACACAGGGCTGGCAAGGTAGTTTGCCAAGGTTTCCTGTTTTCGGCGGGCTTTTCAGCCTCATCAAGGGATGTTATTCCTGCTAAACTGGCCTCTCTTTAGAGTTTCACGTGGTCGAGCTCTTTTTCTTCTCGTTCTGTGGGGAGGGGGCACTACCATCAACTTAAAGAGCAACTGGTTTAAACGACAGCAGTTACAGATGCCTGTTTGCTTCTCATTATGATATACAATGGAGTTGACACTGTTATTATTATTATGTCGCCGGTAATTTACCAGTATATGCAGGTTAAAGCGATCACTGTATGTATCTTAATAATAAGCAAGCATCCGCTTCATTACCTCCAGTGCACTGACTCCAGAACACCTTGGACAGAGAAACAAACGAAGAGGTTCTCAAAGAAGTCTCACAACGATGAGAAAACCTGGTTAAAATGATAAGAAAAAAGACAAGTCAAAATTTCTTGGGCAGGCCAAGAGAAGACAGGAAGTTAGAGAACCTCGTAATAATGACTGGAAGAATCAAGAGAAGACAGGAAGTTAGAGAACCTCGTAATAATGACTGGAAAATTCCGGACCCTGGTGTTTCCAAATAATTTGGCTGCTTCCCCATGTTCCATGCCACTTGGTTAGTCCTCTGGAATATTTTGTCTCTTGGCCTTCCTCTCTTCCTTCTTCTCTTGAATTTTCCAGTCATTATTTACGAGGTTCTCTAACTTCCTGTCTTTTCTTGGCCTGCCCAAGAAATTTTGACTTGTCTTTTTTCTTATCATTTTAACCAGGTTTTCTCATCGTTGTGAGACTTCTTTGAGAACCTCTTCGTTTGTTTCTCTGTCCGAGGTGTTCTGGAGTCAGTGCACTGGAGGTAATGAAGCGGATGCTTGCTTATTATTAAGATACATACAGTGATCGCTTTAACCTGCATATACTGGTAAATTACCGATAAAGAAAAAAAACCCCTAAATGTTTGGAGACAACGGTTACCGTAACCAGTTTATATGATTAAAAAAAACATAGTAAAAAGCAGCCAATGAAATCGGTTGAAGAACATTCAGGCCTGTAGATTGATGATACTCAATTTGCATGGAGAAGCCATATTTGACTTTCGTTCAGCATGTGAGGTTTTTTGTAAAGATTAAATCTCGAGCACAAATAAGGTAAGAAAAAAAATTCCCTGGAACATTTAATTCCCACTGATATATAGGCGGCCAGGCGTGATACTGACCATATCACCCTCTAGTGTGCTGACAGGTCAAGGAAAATATGGGCACTAACACCATATCCCCATGTGCCTCTAAGGCATGACAGGATTACTTTTACCTTTTTTTTTACCTTTTTTACTTATTTAACTTGTATACTGAAAATATAATGAGGAATGTTAAAGAAGATATTGACAAAGAATATTACGATGCCATAACAATTGGAGATTATGAAATACCAGAGATTAGATATGCTGATGACACAGTATTACTGTCCACAACACAAAAAAGGAATTGAAGAACTAATTATATCAGTCCGTAAGAACAGAAAAACCTCTATGTTAATGCAAAGAACACTAAATTGATGGCAACTGGCAAAACAAATAAGGCAAACTGAAATATATATCAACGAGGAAAAATTGGAAGAAGTGGAGAGTTCTGAATATCTTGGATCATTACTAACTAGTACTGGAGATTCAGTAAGGGAAATTAAAAGGGGGACTTATGTGGTTTTTAAAAAAAATAAAGCAACTAAAGAATCTATAGAGGGGAACGGACAGAATTACAAAAATAAGATTTTTAAGAACTTGCATCTTTCCCATCGCAAGATATGCCCGTGAGACCTGGACACTTAACAAAACAGCTGAGAAACACATAAATGCCTTTGAATGTAAATGCTACAGAAGAGTTCTTCAAATATAACAGACACAAAAAAAGAACAAATATATCCATACTACAAGAACTTAATATTGAAGAAGGTTGGCTAGTAAAGAGGATTAAACAGAGAAAACTGAAACATTTTGAACATATTAAATGTCATGAGAATTTAGAGAAGACGACATCTGGAGTGTACATAATGAGAAAAAGAGAGGCAGATCAAGGTGAAGACGGCTGCA
The DNA here is from genome assembly GCA_009760885.1 of Achatina immaculata. Taxonomy (NCBI): domain Eukaryota; kingdom Metazoa; phylum Mollusca; class Gastropoda; order Stylommatophora; family Achatinidae; genus Lissachatina; species Lissachatina immaculata. The sequence goes on from CM019718.1 coordinate 6,584,695, forward strand.
AGACATCATTTATGATCTGCGAATGTATGCATCAGCATCAGGGCATCTTGCTTACAACAGAGCGACCTGCAGTAGAGCTGTTAGGGAACAAAAGTTCCGAAAGTGACATGCACATGACTGACTGACTGATATTTGTAAAATGCTTTTGATGTTAAATAAAAAATAAATTATAAAGTACCGAAGATTGTATTGAGAAAACCGGTATTTTGGAAAGTGCTTCATGCAAGACGAAATACGGGGACAGAAGTACTGGTTTCAAAATATCCTATGGCAATCATTGAATATTCGGAGCCAGTGCACTTAAGGTAATGAAGGAATGTTTGCTTATTATTATGATATATGGAGCCAGTGCACCCGAAGTAATGAAACGGATGTTTGCTTGTTATTATTATAATATACTTGTATAAAGTCAGTGCACTTGAAATAATGAAGCTGATCTTGTTCGAAGAAAGAAAGAAAACATTTGTTTTTTTGTAAGCAGCTGTTGTTAGGTCAGTTAGAAAAAAAATGTTAACAGGAATTAAAATTCGTAGTCAAAGATAATAAGTTATCTCTAACACCACAAAGGTCATTTTGATCTGATATTGAAAGATAAACAAGAAGTGTGGATACCCTAATCACGTTACGACTGATATGTGCTGAATAGGATAAAAAAAGTCGCCATTTTTCCTGTGTGTGTGTGAGGCTGTACAAACGTGACAGCCACTGTACTAGTTTATGAGGCCCTGCGAGGGATGGGGGCCCCGAAGGTATGGTACCGTTGTCGCCACTAGTCCGATGGGGAGCGCGAATGGTATGAAACCACGCCCTCGGGATTCTTCATGATATAACTGTGATACCGTGGGGTTTGGGGCCCACTACTATCAAGATGTGGGGCTCCCTCAGCTCAACTGTAGGTTCTGGGCCGGGGAGGTCCGTCAGAGAGGAGGAGGAGGAGATTCCGTACAGACGACCAACAAACAGGTTCACAGCGACTCAGACAGGAGACCAGAACTCGGTCTGCACGTTCCAACAACTTTATTCTTTGAAATGTCTCACTCTTTAGCCTTCGTCCGTTCAGCCCTGATTTCATTCGTTCCCTTCATCTTTCTCCGAACGTTAAGCTCAGTATCAGTTCAAAATTCTCACTCTTTAAATGCACAACCTTCTTTACTCATTGCAGGCGCTCATCTTCCACGACGTCAAACTGGTTCTCTATATCTAGACTGTCCACGATTTGCAACTGTCCCTTACATACACTGTATAAGGACAATTTAAAGTTGCAGATGAATATCTGTTCAGCTGGGCGAAAACCTCAGACCTTGGTGGAATGAATAATTTGGATTATTGCATGTTCCCTTTAAAATTTTCTTGTAGAAACTCATTTCCTGGCTTGGGAGCGTTTAAAGGGCTCTGTTGTTTAACATAGAAAATGCACTAAAATTTACTGAACCCATCTGGTTCTGTTATATGCTTTGGTAATGAAAAATTTAAATTACAGTATAAAATAAAAATACTGGCTTTTGTTCATTTCCTGGATGAAAACATGACAGGTGTGTTAATTATATATTTTCTCTGTATCTTACATCTTACATCCTTCCCGTGCCGTTAAACGTCACATAGGGCTCGCACAGTTGTTTGCCAAGATTTCCTGTTTTCGGTGAGTCTTTCAACCTCATCAAGGGATGTTATTGCCACTAAACTGGCCTCTCTTAACAATGTCCTCTTTAGAGTTTCACGTAGTCGACCTCTTTTTCTTCGGCCTTTTGTGTTGCACTTGATAACTTGTCTTGGGATTCTCTGGTTGTTCCTTCTCAGCACGTGACCGACATGTGTCCATCTTCTTTTTCTGATCACCCGTGAGGCAGGTTGTTTTTCTGTATAGTCGTGAGATTTTTGTTTGTTTGTTTTGGTTGTGAAAGAGTTAAACATCAATCAAACAGAAGTAATGGTGATATCCAAGAAAAAGAAAACACCAGAATTTAGAATTATAGTTCAGAGGAAGATATTAAGAAAGATCAATGGATACAAATATTTAGGTACAGTCATAACATCTGATGGCTGGTGCACCGAGGAAATCAGAAACAGGATAACAATGGCAAAGACAGCTTTTGGAAAATGAAGAACATATTAACTAAAAAAAATTTATTGGAAATAAGAAAGAGAGTTCTAAGATGTTATATAGAAACGATTCTACTTTATGCAAATGAAGCATGGACCATGAATAAACAATTACAACAAAGAATAAAGGCTACTGAAATGTGGTACCTAAGATGGATGCTTCCCATACTATGGACAGCCAGAAAGGCAAATGAAGAGGTATTATAGCATGTTAAAGAATATCCCAAACTAGTGCCATACATAAGAAAAAGACAACCAAAGTTTCTCGGACACATCAGCAGACGTGAAGGTCTCGAAAAATTGGTCATGACTGGAGAGGTAAATGGCAAAAGACAGAGAAGGCGAAGAAGACAAACATACCTGGATGATCTGACAGTTTGGTGTGAGAAGAAGACAGACATACCTGGATGACCTAACTGCATGATTTGGTGTGAGAAGAACAGACATACCTGGATGACCTAACTGCATGATTTGATGTGAGAAGAAGACAGACATACCTGGATGACCTAACTGCATGGTTTGGTGTGAGAAGAAGACAGACATACCTGGATGACCTAACTGCATGATTTGGTTTGAAACAACAGTTGAATTGATTCGAGACACCGATGATCGAGCGAGATAGAGAGAGATGAACGCCTATGTCTATCGGCATTGCACTGATCTGATCTGAGATGGTCTGATCTGATCTGTGAAAGAGTTAAAGCTTTCTTCCAGTTATCTTGTTAATGTCTCTAGCTCTGTTTGTTCTTCATGCCAAAAGCATATGTCTGACCTTTGTTTCTCATAAGTATAAAGTAACTGATTTGCTTCTTTAAAGAGAAACTAATTGTCTTCCCTATTTATTAACAGCTTCCATGCTTGAAGTTTTATTTGGTTTGCTACCACCTTCGTCTAGTACTCTTTTTCTTTCATCATCATCATCATCAGCAACAGCAGCATTGCTGTTTTAAAAAACCATTTCATCTAAACTAATTTTGAGTCATCTTTTACTTCTATCTGTTTTTAGTTCTGAAGTTTATTTTTGTTCCCCCCCCCCCCCCCCAAACAGTTAGTCATCATCATCAGGTGCCGTGCCGACTGGCGTTGGCTATTATGCTTCTCCAGAGTACACGATCCTTCATGCAGGCCATCAGCTTATTTGGTGATTTCCTCTCACACCATCCGTCAGACTTTCCAGTATCATTTCTCTTGGTCTTCCTCTTGATCTTCTTGCTTCTATTTTTCCTGTTGTTATAATATTTTCAATGCTCCCTCTTCACATTGCATGTCATATGAAAGTACATTGTCTCTCTCTTATCTTTTTGACAAGATTTTTTATCTCTCCAGCTCTTCTCATACATTCTTCATTAGTTATTTTTACTGTCCAGGGATTCCCAACATTCTTCTAATAAACCACATTTCTGCTGCTTCCAATGATTTTTGTGCAGACCCGGCTATTGTCCATGATTCACTTCCATATAACAAGACAGGTACAATATAGCATTTTAGGACTCATTTTCTAACATTCGTTGATAAGGATGTGTTTCTCATTCTCTGAAATGCAGTCTTTGCTTGGCCTATTCTGTTCCTAATTTCTGTTCTGCATTTCCCATCTGAAGTTATTACTGCTCCAAGGTATTTGAATTTTTGCACCTGCTTTAGAATAGTTCCCTTTAATTTTATACTGCATGTTGGTGGATTATGTTTCTTAGATATAACCATAGTGTCTGTCTTTTTGATGTTCAAAGTAAGGCCTTTCTGTTCACTTCCTTTAATGACTTTATCCAAGAGATTTTGCAGGTCTTGTTGGTTCTCAGCTATCAGTACTGTGTCATCAGCATACCGAAGGTTGTTAATATTGTATCCTCCAATTTTTATGCCTGGTTCTGTGATGATCGTTCTTTAATATTTTCGCTGTACAGAGAAAAAAGATCTGGAGATAGTACACATCCTTGTCGCACCCCTTGTTTTATAGGTTGATATTTTCCAGTTCTGTTTTCAACTCGAATTGCTGCTTCGTGCTGCCATTATAGATGTTTTACAATCTTCTGGTTTTTGGCGTCTATATTGATGTCTTCAAGCATTTTAATCATTTTCATTATGTTTCACCTTGTCGAATGCCTTGGTGTAATCGATGAAGCATAAGTAGAGATCTTTCTGTACTTCTAAAGCTCTTTCTGTTAGTGTTCGTAAAGCATAAATGGCATTGTGTGTTCCCTTTCCTTCAACAAATCCAAACTGTTCATCTGCTAATTCCATTTTTATGTTTTCCTTGTTCTTCTCAGAATTATCATCAGAAGTAGCTTCGCTATGTGACATGAGAGGCTGATAGTCCGGTGGTCATCACATTCCTTTGCACCTGGTTTCTTTGGTAGTGCTATAAACGTGGATTTAAGCAGGTCACTGGGCATATAACCACTATTGTAAATGTCATTCAGTAACTTGGTTATTATTTTTATTCCTTTCTCCTCTAGCGCCTCTATTTCTTCTATTGTTATATTATCAGGCCCAGTCGCTTTTCCTTTCTTCATGTGTTTGATGGCATCTATGATTTCATCTTCAAGTATTGGTGGTCCATCACAGTTTTCAGTATCTGGTGCTAATCCTGGTCTTTCTCCTCCATATAGCTCACCGATGTACTCTGTCCACCTGTCCACAATGTCTTCTTTTACCATTAACATTTTACCTTCTTTTGATTTCAGGCATCCTGTGGCATATTTTGTTTTCCTGCCTGTGAGTTCACTACTTCATTTGTGTATGTTATTGGTGTTTTTATTATCAGAGTCCTCTTTTTGTCTACACTGTTCATTTAACCACACTTCCTTTGCTTCTCTACATTTGCGTCTTATTTCTTTATTTATCTTGCTATATTTTTCTTAGTTATTTTTACTCTTCCACCTCTTGTCCATCAGTCCTAAGATGTCGTCTGTCATCCATTTATTTTTAGGAGCTTCTTTTTTCAGTGGTATTATCTCCTTAACAGTTTGGTGGATAGAATCTCTTAACATTGCCCATTGTTCATCTATACTATTTATCTTTGCTATTGCATTGTATCTATTTGTTATAATAACTTTGTATTGTTTTCGTAGTTCTTGGTAATTTTTAAGAAGTTCTGTGTTCAGTTTGATGTTTCTCACTTTCTGCATGCTTTCTTTAGCTTTATTCTAATTTTTCCACAAAGTTGGGTCATGGTCACTATTGCAGTCGGCTCCTTGCATGGTTTTTGTTGTCAGTAATGCATTCCGGAATCGTTCAGACTGTTAGTAGTGTATGGTATTCTTTCAATAATGTGTTTCTGAAAGTTTCTTTCCTAGAGTATCTTTCTGATTGTTTATGTTTCTAGTCGTGTTTCTGATAAAGTATTTTTATGTGTTTTTTCCCGATTATTTTTCTCTTTTTCTACGTTTATTTTGTTTTAAATTAGGGTGTTCTAACACTGTTTCTGTATGTTTCTATGATTTTAATTTCTCAATCTTTCAATCAGGCATTCAGTCCCTGTAACCTCTCTTCTGGAACATCAACCACAAAAAAAAAAATAAGCTTTCATGTCATTTCCATCTTTGGCCATGTTCTTCAATTCACTCTAATCGAGTCTCTCTACTTTTAGAACCTTTATTGTATTCCTTCTTCATGCATTCTTCGGTCTTCCCTGTTTCCGATTCCCTTGAGGGTTCCATTTTTATTTTCTGCATGTTAATAATGGATTTTTAAAAGTTGGTTCTGTGTATTTAAGTTTGGTGAATGTTGGGGTGATATTTTTTCCTTCTGAAATTATCCAAATATTCGAAGAGAGGAACATGTCATGCGTTTTTATTTATATTTAATGATTTTTTTTTTAAAAAGGAGACGTCAAAACTTTCCATAATTCAAGTCTTAAGGATGAGTGATGGGTGTTTGTTTTGGAAACTAGAAGTTTCTAGTGCTGGCGCAGCTTCACCTGAAGTTTACAAGATAATGGTACAGTCATGTAGAAAGAAGACAAACCGGACGGGGATTGAAATATCTAAAGCCGAAGATCGTGTCCAACCACAACCGTGGTCCATGGTCACGTGTACTCCACGCTAGGTGGCGCTTCTCGACGTGCCTCTGGATGGCCATATACATCGCCATGCACCTGGCCCATGTTTCCATTGAGACCATTCGCCAAACTTTTTTAGACACACCTCTTATAAGCATTTACGGCGTTTTAGAAAAACACTCTGTGATATATCTTCATACAAGTGCTGAGATAAGGAACACATTGTTCTCCCTTGTATTTCTTTTTCTTATGGTAATTTTTTTTATATTATACATATTAATTTAGACTTTCTCTTCTCTCCCCGCCTATTCGTCCTGTATTTTTTTTTTTGGTAAGAGTATGGCGTAAGTCGAAACGTTACAAATGTGCACTCCGTTAAGGTGTAAAGGTGTTACTGCAAGTTTAAAATTTGTTTTCACAGCTTTACCGAAGTGGCTTTGTGTATATCTATATAACAGTATTTACTTCTATATACAGTCAAGTAGTTTCTATATACAGTCAAGTAGTTTCTATATACAGTCAAGTAGTTTCTATATACAGTCAAGTAGTTACTATATACAGTCAAGTAGTTTCTATATACAGTCAAGTAGTTTCTATATACAGTCAAGTAGTTTCTATATACAGTCAAGTAGTTTCTATATACAGTCAAGCAGCACATAATGTCCATTCGATCAAAGTCCGATTACAAATACCGTCTATCCTGTTGTAACAGAATTTTTAAAATCCCAATGCGAGAACGGGACGTAGGGGACGTAACCGGACATGGGGAACTCATGAGCTTTCTACGTCCAATACGTGTATCCACGTGCCATATAAACAAAGCGATTGCTGTGCCAGGAGTACAACGGTACAGTACATAGTCTTTTATCCTCCTTCTGTCTCTACATTATTCCACATAGGTTTACTAAGTACACCGTATGATGTTCACACAACGTCCAAATCACGTAGTATCCCACTTCACAGAACATATCTTGGACGTTGTGTAACATATCACTGTCGCTTGAACCAAAAGACTGTATGAAGAACATAGAAATATAATCACGGCTTTTATATCCCCACAACCATTAAGGCGATTTTCTATCTGTAACGAATGGAACATTTTCTTTCCTGGTTTAGACTGACAGCATTTAAATTACATCTACATCCAAACTGGAGTAAATCTAGAACATCTGATAGTCTTATAATTTTTTTAATGAAAGCCGTAGCAGGGATGCCAACGCAAAAAAGCTGTAGCAGGATGTCAACAGAAGAAAGCCGTAGCAGGGATGTCAATAGAAGAAAACTAACAAGGATGTCAACAGAAGAAAGCTGTAACAGGGATGTCAACAGATGAAAGCTGTAACAGGGATGTCAACAGAAGAAAGCTGTAACAGGGATGGCAACAGATGAAAGCTGTAACAGGGATGTCAACAGAAGAAAGCTGTAACAGGGATGTCAACAGAAGAAAGCTGTAACAGGGATGTCAACAGAAGAAAGCTGTAACAGGGATGTCAACAGAAGAAAGCTGTAACAGGGATGTCAACAGAAGAAAGCTGTAACAGGGATGTCAACAGAAGAAAGCTGTAACAGGGATGGCAACAGAAGAAAGCTGTAACAGGGATGTCAACAGAAGAAAGCTGTAAAAGGGATGTCAACAGAAGAAAATTTCTACCCATTCTTTCTTCACAAATTGTCTAAAATGACATTTCACTGCTGCCTACACCTTCCACGTAATAGTTAACGTTCCTGAAAACTTTAACAAGTAATGTATTTTAAAAACCATGCATTAATATTTTCTTTATTTTGTCAAGTAAATTCAAATCAGTTCATCCCCTTCATCTCCACTGATCAGTTCGCGTTTGCTAAATTACCGCAATTGTAAAGGAAGGCTTGTTTCTGCAAATATGAATTTTGCTGTGAGAAACCTTTCCAGAAAGACAGAGACTCTACAGACAAGAATGTGCCAGCACGTAAGCTTGTTTCTACCTAACCTAATATAAACAGGTTTCTTGCTGGATTTTCTCTTCTGAGAGCCAACACGGTCAAGGTAGTCTGAAATGGTCCGAAGCTGGGTCAGGCTGCAATGCTTTGGCTGCAGGAACAAGTTCATTTCTCGGCTAAGGCGAAGAATTTGACCAGTAGCTTAAGGCAGTTGCTCCTAACCATTTTTGAAAAAAAAAATCGCTACCCTTTACCAGCTAAAGCACGTGACCCGCGACCCATGAAAAGGATTTTTGTTTCTAATTATTGAATTTTTAATTAAACACAATTATTTCAATGAATAGTAGCGAGTACGGCTGTTGTTATTTTCATATTTAGGTTTTGCGAAATTAGGTAGTAAGGTTTGCCTAACAAGTGTATAAATAGTTCTGATGTCTCCTTGTCGCTCGCTTGATCCTCGCCCGGTCGCCTGGATCTTATCATAGGTTCTAGACGAAGCAGAGTCATACAGTTCGGGAACCACTGAGTTAATAGGATGAAAGAGGCCATATTGAGGAAGAGATAAACTAACAAATTAACTGTTCGTTATTGGTTTGCTGGGTAATCATAAATCAATAACTTTGACATGCAAAAAAGAGACTTTCTAAACAAGGTCATCACCACCATCACCATCACCACCACCATCATCATCATCATGTATTATATCCTCACTGAATGTTGGCTGCACTGGATGATGGTCCGTTCCGTCATTCACCTGGATGGTTATCAAACTGTCTCCTGGTTAGTCTCCCTTGCACACAAAAGCTCATAAGGCCACTCGTTCCCAAACTAATGCTCGCGTAGGACTTCTCAGAGAAGCTCATTAACTTCGTCAATAAATCAGTGATCGACTTCACATATAAAGTTTTAGAACTTACGAGCTGAAAAAATCACAGCTGTCTCAATGTCTGTTGCCAGTTTTAGCTGGTTTGTGGGATTTCTCCCCTAGACAGTTGGTATATGGGATTTCTCCCCCAGACAGTCGGTATGTGGGATTTCTCCCAAAGACTGTTGATATGTGGGATTTCTCACCAAGACTGTTGGTATGCGAGATGTCTCCCCAAGGCTGTTGATATGTGGGATTTGTCACCAAGACTGTTGATATGTGGGATTTGTCACCAAGATTGTTTATATGTGGGATTTCTCACCAAAACTGTTTATATGTGGGATTTCTCCCCAGTACTGTTGGTATGTGGGATTTCTCACCCAGACTGCTGGTATGTGGGATTTATCACCAAGACTGTTGATATGTGGGATTTCTCCCCAGACTGCTGGTATGTGTGATTTATCACTAAGACTGTTGATATGTGGGATTTCTCCCCAAGACTGCTGGTATGTGGGATTTATCACCAAGACTGCTGGTATGTGGGATTTCTCACCAAGACAGTTGGTATGCGAGATGTCTCCCCAAGACTGTTGATATGTGGGATTTGTCACCAAGACTGTTGATATGTGGGATTTGTCACCAAGACTGTTTATATGTGGGATTTGTCACCAAGACTGTTGATATGTGGGATTTCTCACCAAGACTGTTTATATGTGGGATTTCTTACCAAGAATGTTTATATGTGGGATTTCTCCCCAAGACTGTTGGTATGTGGGATTTCTCCCCAAGACTGCTGGTATGTGGGATTTATTACCAAGACTGTTAATATATGGGATGTCTAACCAAGACTGTTTATATGTGGGATTTCTTACCAAGACTGCTGGTATGTGGGATTTCTCCCCAGACTGCTGGTATGTGGGATTCTCCCCCAGACCGCTGGTATGTGGGATGTCTCCCATAGACTGCTGGTATGTGAGATTTCTCTCCAGACTGCTGGTATGCGGGATTTCTCCCCAAGACTGCTGGTATGTGGGATTTCTCCCTAGACTACTGGTATGTGGGATTTCTCCCCCAGACTACTGGTATGTGGGATTTCTCCCCCTAGACTGCTGGTATGTGGGATTTCTCCCTAGACTGCTGATATGTGGAATTTCTCACCCAGACTGCTGGTATGTGGGATGTCTCCCATAGACTACTGGTATGTGGGATTTCTCCCCCTAGACTGCTGGTATGTGGGATTTCTCCCCAGACTGCTGGTATGTGGGATTTCTCCCCAAGACTGCTGGTATGTGGGATTTCTCCCCAGACTGCTGGTATGTGGGATTTCTCCCCAAGACTGCTGGTATGTGGGATTTCTCCCCCTAGACTGCTGGTATGTGGGATTTCTCCCCAAGACTGCTGGTATGTGGGATTTCTCCCCAAGACTGCTGGTATGTGGGATTTCTCCCCAGACTTCTTCTTCTTCTTCTTCTTCGTTCGCATTGTCTGTCTATATCTGCAGTCCTGTCTCTTGGATAAATTTCACTGTTTTTTGTAACTCATGTATGGAACCGTAGAGCTTATCTTTTTTAGTGGTTTCACTGGGCCAGTAATTATTTCTCAGTGTCTCGTAGTTGATGCAGTTCTGGAGGATATGTTCCACAGTTTGGGGCACCTGGGCACATGTACATAGATTATTAGTACCAACCTTAAACTTTGTATACATATGACTTCGGAGTCGGCTGTGTCCTGTTCGGAGACGGAAGATGGTGACTTGTTCCTTTCTGTTTAGCATGTGATAGTCATCATGTGGTGGTGTTTGTGGCTTCCTGTAGGTTTTTATCATGCTTTTCTTCTGATTATAGGTGACTGGTATGTCTGGTTGCTCCATTTCAGTGCCCTCTTTGGCCAGATGGTCAGCTTTCTCATTGCCTGGTATCCCACAGTGGGAGGGAATCCATTGCAAAGTGACTCCATGTTGTAAGCCAATTTTTGACAAGGCATCCTTAAGGTCTGGTAGTTTGTTGCACTGAAGAGCTTCCAGTACTGATCTTGCATCTGTGAGAATTACTACAGGACATGTATCAATTCTGGAATCTGCTAGTTTTTCAACTGCAGCAATAATTGCCCTAACTTCTGCATCAAAGTTGTTGCAGTATTTACCAGTGGAGATGGAAATCTTGTCAATGGTGTTGTTTGGATATTCAATATATGCTCCTGCCCCTCCATTCTTTATGGCATTATGTGCAGATCCATCTGTATACACACGTATCCAGGTGTCACATGGATATTTGACTGTTACTGTTGACAAAGAACCTATTCAGATATGTTTCTTTTTCATAAGAACTTGAACTTACTCAGTTACTTGTTGCTTTTTCGTTAGAATTTGACCCTGGTCAACTGCTTGTTGCTTTTTCGTTAGAACTTACGGAGTGTTTGAGATTATAAAAGGTGTTTGTTTAGGTAGTGTTCTTCTAGCCTGTTATTATTTGTTGTAAAATTATTTGTTGTAAAACCTGTTGCAAATACTATGCAACATAAAACCTGTTGTAAATACTATACAATATAAAATATGCTATAAATATTATACAATAAAAAACCTGCTGTAAATATTATACAATATTAAACCTGCTATAAATATCATACATCATAAAACCTGCTGCAAATATACAATATAAAACCTGCTATAAATATTATACAATATAAAACCTGCTATAAATATTATACAACATAAAACCTGCTGTAAATATTATACAACATAAAATCTGCTATAATTAAGTAAATAGAAGATTTCACTAAAACCATAAAGCAAAGACAATCAGAATTCCTGATCACAGCATGTGAAGATAGAACCTGACGACCTCTATAAAACTCGGGGAGGGTGGGGGTTGGGAATTAAGAGAGTGAGAGATAGAAGAAGATGAAAGACTGACAGAATGGCATGTTAAATAGGGGGCAACTGGTCTGGTTTGAAGTGCCACGTATTTAAACCAACGGGAGAGATAAGCTTACCAACTCATCCCGTAAGGCACTTAATAAACGAATCAATAAATCAAAACCGCATCACCAGGTATCAAACGTCCTAGACTTTACAGCTGCTCAGATCATAAAACACACGATTTTGTAGTTTACAGAACCTAAAACACATGATTTTGTAGTTTATAGATCCTAAAACGTGACTTTGTAGTTTACAGATGCTAAAACATGATTTTGCCATTTTCATGTCATAGAACACATGATTTTGTGATTTACCGATTACAGAACACATCATTTACAGTTCGAAGATCCCAGAACACAAAGAAAAAAAAATCCAAAGTACGGCTGCTTTCTTCTTCTTCCTCTTCTTCTCCTTTCTAAAACTGCCAGCCGGTGTTCTTTGCACCCGATGCGGTAGAGATGTTGAGGCACAGCAGTTTATGATTGGGAGTAGGTTATGGCAGCTAATTTTCAGTCCCTGATTGGAATTAATTTAAAAAAAAAACAGCAGGTGTGCAATGCTTCTTTAGCAGACTATACCACCGTGAGTATTATAGCGACCCCTGCCACGCTAGCTAGCGTAGACCTGTTACTAGAGGTATCAACGAAGGGATGAGACAAGGTCCTGGTCAGCTATGGTTCTCCAACCTTAATACTAGTATGTCAGATATAGGTCACTGATTGCTAAATTGAGCAGTGTCTTCCCCCTTCCTGTCCTCTCCTCCCTAGTTTCGAGTGCTAACCACACAACACTGTACTAAAGCACTTTACTACTGGAAAACTCCGCTGTTTCTCGTTTGAAAAATTTGTACCATAATAAGTCTGGAATAATCTGCTGTCTTAGTTCGGCCAGGCGGATGCCTCGCTGAGTGCCACATCGGACAGCGCCTGAAGTTTTTTTTTTCTTTTATGAGGAAGAACTTCGAACATGAGATAAGAAACCACTGTAAAATGTGCCTTCATGTTTTGCAGGATTTCAGATAAAAGTAAATCAAAGGCAAGGCTACACTAAAATCGATGTTCTTGATGATGTCAAAGAGAAAGAAATCCTTTTGTTAATCTTCTTGTACACTTCTGTTTAAGGGGAAAAATACATTTGTATATATTTCCATTTTATTTCCAGTATGTATTTCCACGCACTTTACAAGATGTCTTTCTTTCTTTCTTTCTTTCTTTCTTTCTTTCTTTCAGAATTTTAAAATCCAAGTTTTCTTTATTTTCGTCTTGTCACAGATTAAACGTATTACCATACGCTTGTTGGCTAATATTTAGTAAAGTGACAAGGATGTATTCAGTTTTACACCTTTTTTCTTTTGACAGACATAATTAACAGACACTGACCGCAGTTCTCACTGGTCTAATTTTGCAGCCAACCCGTCCTGGAAGATTTCTGTGATAATTTTGTCTCCATAGCAACGGGCACGTTGACCCACACTCGAGAAACCCCGGTAGAAAACTAGCAAGTGGTTCCACGTTTATGGCGAGATCTAGTCACACGGTGTGCCATCCTCCGCTCTCCCTTTCTCCAAAACTAACAGATTTATAGTCTGGCAGACTCCATTGCATAAAAGCGTTCTATGCGTCACAGAAGCGACTGAAACAACACCGACGACTCGAAGCGAAAGAGTTCCATGGCAACGCGTACAAGAAGGCGTTTCTCTGCCAGGTACACGTTAAATCTTTCGAGCAAAAGCTGGCAACTGTAGGTGTGCGTGTGTGCTTTCAATATGGCTGTCTGTTGGTCCAATTCGCACTGCCGTAGAATTCTTCTTCTGCAGTATCTTAAAAAAATGTTTTTTAAAAAACAAACCAGGAGCTCGCGGAGATTTCAAAATCTGCGGATCTTTTGTTTGTGAATGCGGTGGATATTTTGGTCCTGCTGGTCCTTTCTGCTCTGCATAGCTCCTAGCCCTCTGTTTCTTTCTGTTAGCAATGACGCAAGAGAGAAGAAACATAAACAGTGCGCAAATGATTTGAAAAAAGGTAAGAAAAGAAGAGAGAAAACTGAGACTCTTGAGATATGGGAAGCCAGAAAAATTGGCTGTGTTTACATGGGCGGGAAAGAAAACGAATTAAGAAATACTGGAATCAGTGAAAGTGATCACAAGCAAGAACAGAACTAAGATTTTTTGGTCACACGAAGAGGCAAAATGTTACAGATACTCTGGCCATGTTTGAGAGAAAAGCTGAAAGGAAACGAAAGAGAAGCACTGAGTGGAAACATCTATAGATGAACATGAAACAGTGAAGAGAACGCGAAAACATGAGTGGAAACGTCTATAGATGAACATGAAACAGCGAAGAGAACGCGGAAACATGAGTGGAAACATCTATAGATGAACATGAAACAGCGAAGAGAAAGCGGAAACATGAGTGGAAACGTCTATAGATGAACATGAAACAGCGAAGAGAACGCGGAAACATGAGTGGAAACATCTATAGATGAACATGAAACAGCGAAGAGAACCCGGAAACATGAGTGGAAACATCTATAGATGAACATGAAACAGCGAAGAGAACGCGGAAACATGAGTGGAAACATCTATAGATGCACAGGAAACAGTGGAAAGAACACAGAAACATGAGTGAAAACATCTAGATAAGAAAAATCTTGGGCAGATCCATCATGAAAGCAAGTTCAGTTTCATAAGAATATGACCCATTGTAGACATTCTTCCCTGGGGAGATTGATGATGATGATGATGATGAAAAAATCACTTATGTCCACGTTTTGGTCACGTTAAGTTACATCACCTTTCATCAGAACAAAATTATCAATGTTCTTCAAATTAACAGATTTTTCACCTCTATGTTAGACTGAGTGGCCAATTTATGTGAGACTGAGTGGCGAATTGGTTAGTACAGTCATGACGAAGGTTGGGAGTTTGTACCCGGCTGTAGAACTGGGTACCTGGATGCTACTAGAGCTGGAGCTGGAAAGGATGCCAGGTGTATGCCGACCACATCACCCTTTAGTATACTGACCATATCACCCTCTAGTATGCTGACCACATCACCCTATAGAATGCGGACTATATCATCCTCTAGTATGCTTACCACATCACCTCAAGTATGCTGACAACATCACCCTCTAGTATGCTGACCACATCACCTCTAGTAAGCTGGCCACATCACCCTCTAGTGTACTGACAACATCACCCTCTAAGTGTGCTGACCACATCACCCTCTAGTATGCTGACCATATCACCCTCTAGTATGCTGACCACATCACCTCTAGTAAGCTGGCAACATCACCCTCTAGTATGCTGACAACATCACCCTCTAGTGTGCTGACCACATCACCCTCTAGTGTGCTGACCACATCACCCTCTAGTTTGCTGACCACATCACCCTCCAGTGTGCTACCACATTACCCTCCAATGTGCTGACCACATCACCCTCTAGTGTGCTGACCACATCACCCTCTAGTGTGCTTTCCACCTCACCCTATAGTGTGCTTTCCACCTCACACTCCAGTGTGCTTTCCACCTCACCCTCCAGTGTGCTGACCACATCACCCTCCAGTGTGCTGACCACATTACCCTCCAATGTGCTGACCACATCACCCTCCAGTGTGCTTTCCACCTCACCCTCCAGTGTGCTGACCACATCACCCTCTAGTGTGCTGACCACATCACCTACCAGTGTGCTGACCACATTACCCTCCAATGTGCTGACCACATCACTCTCCAGTGTGCTTTCCACCTCACCCTCCAGTGTGCTTTCCACCTCACCCTCCAGTGTGCTGACCACATCACCCTCCAGTGTGCTGACCACATCACCCACCAGTGTGTTGACCACATCACCCTCTAGTGTGCTGACCACATCACCCTCCTATGTGCTGACCACATCACCCACCTGTGTGCTTTCCACCTGCACTCTCCAGTGTGCTTTCCACCTGCACTCTCCAGTGTGCTTCCCACCTCACCCTCCAGTGTGCTTCCCACCTCACCCTCCAGTGTGCTTCCCACCTCACCCTCCAGTGTGCTGACCACATCACCTACCAGTGTGCTGACCACATCACCCACCAGTGTGCTGACCACATCACCCTCTAGTGTGCTGACCACATCACCCTCTAGTGTGCTGACCACATCACCCTCTAGTGTGCTGACCACATCACCCACCAGTGTGCTTTCCACCTCACTCTCCAGTGTGCTTTCCACTTCACCTTCCAGTGTGCTGACCACATCAACTTGTAGTGTGCTGACCACATCACCCTCCAGTGTGCTGACCACATCAACTTGTAGTGTGCTTTCCACCTCACCCTCCAGTGTGCTTTCCACCTCACCCTCCAATGTGCTGAACACATCACCCTCCAGTGTGCTGACTACATCACCCTCCAGTGTGCTTTCCACCTCACCCTCCAGTGTGCTTTCCACCTCACCCTCCAGTGTGCTGACCACATCACCCTCCAGTGTGCTGACCACATCACCCACCAGTGTGCTTTCTACCTCACCCTCCAGTGTGCTGACCACATCACCCTCCAGTGTGCCGACCATATCACCCTCTAGTGTGCTGACCACATCACCCTCCAGTGTGCTTTCCACCTCACCTTCCAGTGTGCTTTCCACCTCACCCTCCAGTGTGCTGACCACATCGCCCTCCAGTGTGCTGACCACATCACCCTCTAGTGTGCTGACCACATCAACTTGTAGTGTGCTGACCACATCACCCTCTAGTGCGCATGCAGGCTAACGGAAAATGTGATGTAAGACTATTTAGACAAATGTAGGAGCAGCATTATTAATTAATGGGCACATAATTTTAATTTCTCGGTTTACAGCTTAATCACACACAAACATAAAGGACGAAGAAGCAGAAAAAGAAGAGAAAACATAAGATTCACATCAATGGTATACAACAAATGTAAATGGAGAAAATAGCAGAAAAAGGGGGAACTCTTAGACTGTGACTTGTAAGAAGCTGCGTCTGGGAGCGTATGTGGTGAAGTAGTGTGGGTGTTTAAACGGAGATATGCAAGGTGTGATGCCAGTGGGTCTGGTAAAGACTAGTAAGAAACATATGGGCACTAACAACATGTCCGCTACGTGCTTCTAGGGCGTGATAAAACTACCTTTATCTTTATTTCTTGGGTGTAATATGCCGTTCATTCATTCATTTGCATGTCCCTTGCGGAACTTTGCCTCCCAAACAGCACTCCTGTAGGCCTCTCGGTTGTGAGCAAGATGGCCTGCTGCTGTTGCATCCATTTCCAGATCGTCAACGATGTCTTGCAGCCATCTTCGTCTTGGTCTTCCTCTTTTTCTTTTTCCCATTATGTATCCTTCCAATACGGTCTTCTCTAAATTATCATGACGTTTAATGTGTCCAAAATATTTCAGTTTTCTCTCTTTAATCCTCTTCACTAGCCAGCCTTCTTCAATATTAAGCTCTTTTAGTATAGATATATTTGTTCTTTTTTGTGTCCACGATATTTGAAGAACTCTTCTGTAGCATTTACATTCAAAGGCATTTATGTGTTTCTCAGCTGTTTTGTTAATTGTCCAGGTCTCACAGGCATATGTTGCTATGGGAAAGATGCATGCCCTTAAAAATCTTATTTTTGTGGTTCTGTCTGCTCCTCTCCACAGATTCTTTATTTGTTTTACTTTCTGAAGAGCGATAGATGTCCTCCTTTTAATTTCTCTCATTGTATCTCCATTATTAGTTAGTAGCGATCCAAGATATTCAAAACTCTCCACTTCTTCCAGTTTTTCCTCATTGATACATATTTCAGTTGCCTTGTTGTTTTGTCAGTTGTCATCAATTTAGTTTTCTTTGCATTAAGATAGAGGTTCTGCTCTTCACTGTTCTTGCGGACTGACATAATTAGTTTTTCCATTCCTTTTTATGTTGTGGACAGCAATACTGTGTCATCAGCATATCTAATCTCTGGTATTTCATAACCTCCAACTGTTATGGCATCGTAATATTCTTTGTCTACATCTTCTCTAACATTCCTCACTATATTTTCAGTATACAACTTAAATAAGTAGGGTGACAATATGCACCCCTGACGGACCCCTTGTTTATGTCAAACCAACTTGTTGTTTCACCATTTATTCTTACTGCTGCTTGTTGGTCTAGATAGCGCAGTGATGTTAATTGTATCAAATGTGTTGGAAATCCAATTTTTTCCATTATTTCCCAAAGTTTCTGGTGTTGTACACAATCAAATGCCTTTGAGTAGTCTATAAAGGATAAATATAGATTCACATTAAACTCTGCATTTCTCTATTATTAATCTTAGATTGAATATATGATCTCTTGATCCTCTTCCTTGCTTGAAACCAGCTTGGACCATATTGACTTCTTCTTCTATTTTCTTTCGAAGTCTACCCATTATGATTTTTAACAGAATTTTACTGGCATGACTAATCAGGGCAACAGTTCTGTAGTTGGTGCATAATTTCAGGTTACCCTTTTTTGGCAGTGGTATGAATACAGTTTTTTTCCATTCTTTTGGCCAAACACCTGAATGCCATATCTTTTTACATAGTGCATGATAGATTGTTGCACACTCCTTTCCTCCTGCTTTAATAAATTCAGCTGTTATCTCATCACATCCTGGTGATTTACCATTTTTCAGATTCTTTATTGCCCATAAATCTTCTTCCATTGTCGGTTCGGGTTCTTTCTCCTCCAATAATAATTCACACTGTTGATTTCTGCTTCCACAGTCGGTTGTTTCATACATTCTTTTGCAATATTCCTTCCATCTTTCTAGAATTTCCTCTGACTCTGTCAGGGTATTCCCCATCTCATCACAAATTAGCTTAGGTGTGACATTTCTCGTCAATGTCTTCATTTCTTTAAACATTTCACTATCTCTTCCACACTTCTGATGTTCTTCTATTCTTTCACAACAATCTTGTATGTATTGTTTTTTTGTCTTTTCTTATGTTTCTTCGTACTTCTTTTGTTAAAGTGTAATATTTATCTTTGTTGTTGTTTGTCACTTTCCATTGCGTCTTAATTTCTCTACATTGTTTTATCAGTTCTAGTGTGCTTTATGTAATCTATCCATTCTTTTGTGTTTTCTTTACTGGAACCATGTCTTTAGCTGTTGTTACTAAGATATCTTTGGCCTGCATAGCCAATTCATCTGGTGTCATCTCCTCCTGTACAGCCATCAGGATTTCGAAACGGTAATCACTTCTATACCGTATTGCTCTGGTATATTTGTAAGGTCAAAGCGGAGTGGTCTTGATCCCGTAACTATCTTTTTCATCTTTATCTTCATGTCTGCTATTAATAACTCATGGTCCGTGTCACAATCAGCACCTGGTAAAGTTTTTGCTGATGTTATGCTTGACCTCCACCTTCTCTGCACTAAAATGTAATCTATTTGATTCCTGGTTTTCCCATCAGGTGATGTCCATGTGTAAAGTCTTCTTGGATGTTGTTTAAAAAGTGTGTTAGCGATCATTAGCTCATTTTCCATGCAAAACGCCATTAGACTGTCACCTGCCTCATTTCTATGTCCTATGCTAAATTTCCCTACAACATGTCCTTCATCTTCTGCTCTTTCTGTACCAATTTTTGCATTAAAATCACCCATTATTAATACAATATCATTTTTCCGTACCTGGTCTATTGTCGTTTGCAGTGTGTTATAAAAGTTTTCTACTTCCTCTTCCTCTGCTGCTGATGTAGGTGCATATATCTGGATTATTGTTACATTTCTAGGAATACCCTTAAGTCTGATTGTTAGGATTCTATCACTTACTGGATTGTAGCCTAGTAATGCTTTTGATGTTGATTTGTCCAAATAAAAAGCCACTCCGTTCTTTCCTCCTACTTCTCCGCCAGAATATATAAATATATTATCATTAACGCTCTTAAAGTGTCCTGATCCTTTCCATCGATGTTCGCAGATTCCCAAAATGTGTATCCCCGTTCTTTTCATCTCGTCACTTATTATTTGATACTTCCCCTCATACATACTTCTTACATTCCATGTTCCTACTCTTATTTTTCTTTTTAGTTTGATACAGGGGTTTTCCTTGGTAACACCGTCAGGATTTTGTCCGTCATCACAATTACTAGTACTGACCTCTGTCTCACATTCTTCCCCAGTGTTAAAATTAGATCTATCTGACCTGGAGGCGTCACCACCAGATCTTTCTCCTAATTGACTTTCCATGATTGCTGCTTGGGTTTCTTGGTATGTTTCCAGAAGATAGTTTACCATTGCTTTCCTTCCGGGCAGTGACTGTACTAGTCAGTGATCGTAGCCATTGTCCCTACATTGAGATCATCTGCCTACCATCATAGAATGATGACCATAACCAACATTATCTGTCAGCTGCTCTCTCATTCCATCCACCACCTGCTCCCATGGCTTCACGTCACCCTGATCGGGGGGGCTATACGGGTACTCCACCTTGCCCAAGGGTGTCCCGTAGACTGACGGAGGTAAGGAGGCGTCTTACTTCTCCTTTGATAGGGGATACCCCTACCCCGCTAACCAAAATATGCCGTTAGAAGTGCATAATGCCCGTGAGCACTGTGCTTCTTCTTGATTTTAGGATTTGGGGGGGGGGGGATATAATGGAATATCAAGATACTCACTATTCAAACAGGGCAGGAAACTGTCCTCGTCACTGTCTAGTGCGACTACAGGTCAAGGTCACTAACACTGTTTCCCCCCAGATGTCGCTGTATCATGACAGGGGTACCTTTGGTTTCACCACCCCTTGCGCTATCTCTAAAAGCTTGGCACTCAAGAGATAGATACTCTTAATACTATCTATATCCAGCTACACTTGCTGGAATTTAAGTGATAATACGTAAGTGCTATAATTAGCAAAAGATAGGCGCAAGAAGTTGAAGAATAAATAGAAAAATAAATTATGGATGAGAAGAACGCAGAATAAGCCTCCTAGATCACAACAACAAATTCTGATGACTCAACTTCTGGTGCAAGAGCTCAGAAATCCTGAAGACAAAAGACTGTTTATTAACAGAAAGACAGACAAATCTGTGCTCAGGTGGAAGGAAGAAACAGGTAAACATGCCATTTCCGCTCCAACTTTGGCACCAGAGGCCGTCGCCATCCAAAGATTCTGAAGAGGTTTTGTGATTTATGGAAGGTGAAGGAAAGAGAGTGTAAGAAGAACGTATTTAACCTCGTCTTGACCGTGGATTTATCTTTGTTGAGGTCTTGAAGGAAAGAGAAGTAGTTAACAGAATTCATGGTTCACCCATACCAACATGACCTTTCGTGCTTGTTCATCAGAGTTTTCAATCTTCTGAAGCTTGCTTACACACAGCCAAAATTAGTAACTGTTCGGTGGGGGGGGGGGGGGGGCGGGCACAGTATCCTGAATTTATCTGTGACTTTGATTTATCCTTGACATTCGTCACCATCATCATTATTAGATAGACAGGGCCTTTGGAAATATATTTTTAAATGTCCTCAAGCACTCGATGATGACAGGGGAATGAACAGTGTCCAGTCTCGGGTCTTCTGCTCACAACCTGCACTTAACACATATTATGGCTATGAACTGCATCATCATCATCATCAGCAGCAGCAGCAGCACGAACTTTTGTTTTTGTTTAACTCATTCTGAAATCAAACGGCGGGGCAATGCATGGAGAGAAAGTTATCTTGGAAAAAAAAAAACATGAAGAATGGACTTAAAAGGCAATAATGACAAATAGTGGTAACACTAATTCAGACAGAAATAAAAGGATATTAGAAGTCTATCAGAATTTCAGGAACAGACACACTTTGCATCAGATTTTTTAAATGGCGGTCATATATAATGTTCCAACCCTTACAGGATCTAGAAAGGAGCAACACTGATCTAGAAAGGAGCAACACTGATCTAGAAAGGAGCAACACTGATCTAGTTTACCGTTGTTATAGGCTGATTTTTGCTAAATTCTGTTTACCTTCATCTGACTGAAAGCGCAGAACTTGTTCTCTCCAAAAAATGTACAGTAAAACAAACGAAACAAACAAGCACACACCCCACTCGCGCCATATTAGTCTTCTTTCTCCCCCATCCACAACAATAAGATGAACTTAATTAAGTACATACGCAATAAAGGCCAGGTAGAAGAAATAAACTTTATGGAAGATGTGTTTCTTCTTTTACGTTCAGTTCCGTATGCTCAGCTTTCTAAACGAAGACATGGCTCGCCTCCATGAATTCCATCGTCAGCAGGAGTTCTTCGTGGGTGTCTCAGAAATGTTCATGATGCTTTCCTGAGACTTGAAGGGCTTATAAGCCTCTGTAGATAGGACAAGTTTACAAGATGTGTTGTGTAATCTGGAGAGCATTCTTTCTATTTGCAGTGTTCTATCAGTGATGAGGCTAGGGGTTTTTTAAACAGGTGCAACTGCACCTGTCTTTCACCTTATACGAAATACTTCCAAAAATACCAGTTTAGTCAATACAACATTCGGTACCTCATATATATATATATATATATTTTTTTTAATGTAAAATTAAACACACTTTACAAACATCAGCGGAAAGTAGAGGTTCATGTGTTTTTTTTCCTTATCTTATTTGCGCGAGATTTGAACTTTACAGAATATTCACACGCTGAACCAAATTAAAAAACTGGCTGTCTCCACCACACAAACTAAGCATTTACGAGAAGTGACTGATAAGTTCTCGGAATAAGGTACAACGGATTATTTGTGGACAACTTTTTTTTTCAACATAGTCCCCTTGCAGGTTTATGCACTTAGTCCAACGATCCTGAGCATACGGATCTTTCTTAGTAAAAGTCAGCATCTTGTGCCAGTAGAAAGTGGTCTACAGCATGAATGACGTCATCATCTGAACCAAATTTACTACCACTGAGCTCCTTTTTTGGATTTGGCCAACAGGTAAAGGGGCCAAATATGGGGAATAAGGAGGATGTTCAGGAAGCTGGAGGCCGCATTCATGAATGGCAGCCATTGCCACCGCCGACTTGTAAACTGGAGCATTGTCTTGCTGAAAGATGTCGCCTCTCATCAATTTCCCTCGACGCTTTTCCTTCAATTTGACCCGTAGTTGCTTCACAAGATTAACGTAATAGGACCCGGTGACCGTTCTGCCCTTTTGAAGATATTCTACCAATAATCTACCTTCTGAATCCCAAAAGATGGAAGCCATCACTTTGTCTGCAGACAGAACCACCCTTGCTTTCTTTGGAGGTAGGAATCCATGATGTTTCCACTGCTTCGACTGTTCTTTGGTTTCTGGTTGTAAATGATGAACCCAAGTCTCATCCATAGTCACAAATTGCTGAAGAAACTTTTCAGGATCTGCATAAAAATGGCTAAGATTGTCTCTTGACATGTTGAGACAGTGTCATTTGTGATCAGCTCCAGGAAGTTTCGGGACCCATCGAACAGAGACTTTTGTCATTTGAAGATCATTGTGAATAATGGCATGAACACATTCCTGGGAGATGCCCAACTCAGTAGCAATGTATTGCTCAGTTAGTTGTTGATCCTCCATTATCATGTCATGGATTCTGCCGGTGGTTTCATCGGTGGTTACCGTTCTTGGTCTTCCTGGATGGGGATCATCTTCCAGACTCTCCCTTCCATGTTTGAACTGAGTTACCCATTTCTTCACTGTGCTGTAAGAAAGGGCACTCTCCCCTAGAGTCTCTACCATATCCTCGTGGATCTCCTTCAATGATAAGCCCTTGATGCAGAGGTAGCGAATGACTGCTCGATGAGAAATTGTATCTATTTTCTCACTTTCTGCCACCCTTTACCACTTCAGTAGCCTGTAGAAAATAACTGATGGCGGTTAATTTCTTGAAACTTGTGTTTAATCTTAAATTAACCTGATCTATAAATGCACTTAATATCAACTATGTGTTTCAAGCATCTGTACCTTAGTGCGCGAACTTATCAATCAACCCTCGTATTATCCTCTAACCGATTTGGCTGGTTGCATTTTATTGAATTGTTGATAACTTAAACCGGTTACGGTAACCGAAGACTTCTGAAAGTTTTGGTTCTTCTATTTTTTTTAAATCGGTACTTTACTGGATATACCGGTTAACACTATCGCCGGAAGTGTTATATTCGGAACATGAAAAATGTGGTTCGCTGTGAAAGTTCAAGATTTCAGTTGGTGACTAATTTGAAACTGAAATTTTTAAGCGTAATTTCTGTTACTTCCATTACAAAAAATAATAAAATGATTGCGCATTACATATGCAAAGACGGGTATAATCAGCTGCCGTACGCTGAAAGACGTACCGAAGAAGAGGTCGGAGCACCTGCTGGCGTGTCCGGAGTGAATGGATGATGCTCGCTCCTTCAAGTTCATTTTTGACAATTATCTCGGCGCCTAAAGACTTACTAATATACAAAACTTATCTTATTTTTACTCTCAGCAAGTTTTACGTACTATTTTTGTTCAGTATTAGCAACAAAGCGGTCTGCACTAAATCTCTTCTCTGAGCAACGTAGTCAAAGTGACAAGCGAACAATTGTTGCAAATTCCAACTGTCAGAACCGTTATTTGTTACTTTAAGATAACAAGATTGTTGCAAATTTTGCTCGCTCTTTTTGTGTCGGAAATAATGTGAGATAAATTTATCCATGGTTAGAGAACTGAAAGATAAAGTCTTATCTTCGACTCGACAGTTACATTTTATATAGTGCATTTCAGATCCAAAAGCGGGCATCGGCGGTGTCTATCTATACGGATGTGTTTCTTAAACTTTCATCTAGTTCTATATATCCTGGGACGTATTAATTCCAATAAAAGTACGTTTCTAAGAACGCTGTACTTATACGAGTGTCAACATCTTGACCATTTTGAGTTGTAGAGACCAGAAACCCATTCTTCTTCTCGCATTGTTGGTAAACGTGAAGTCTGTCAACTGTCCACCTCTTGGTATTGTTTACAAATATGTGGCGCTGTCATTGTGCTCTTCTTATTTAAATCCCCACCCACAGCTTTACGGTACAGTAATAAGCCATTTTAGTTGATGCGAGTATGAAAATATGAGAATAATGTGATGGTTTGTATGCTACAGCACAAAAAAGAGATGGGTTTAATTACCAGTGCTTCTCCACTCCCTCTCCCTAAAACTCTTCTTCTGGTCTGTCTCACAAAAAAAAGCAACAGCCATCATATGACCTAAAACTGATACAACTGCAGAATTCTTCATGTAATGAGGAATGTTCCTTGATACCTCGCAATACGAAGTTAGAGCGTGGAATGAATGACTGAACGGCAGCTGTGCCAGAAGTATTACGTCAAGCAAAACAAATAAATCCTTGGTTTATTCTTTCTGAAACTCAAGCCACAAACACGTAGAACGAACCTGCAGTAGTATATCTTTATTTTTCTCCTGCACCTGTTTCTCTCTTTTTTTTTCACCCCCTCTCCCATATCTTCTTATATTCCACAGTTCATGAAATAAAGGCAGAGAAGATTATGAAGGACGAACAAAGAAGCATTATCATTTACATCGTTCCTGAGGAAGCATTATTAATTAACATTTTCACTGGTCCAATGACAATGAGACGCCCTCCGCTGCATCTCTTCAAGCTTAGTCTGTAAAGCTGACCAGAAAGGCTAGAGGGCCACAAGGCAAGAGGGCCTAGGTGGCCGATTAAAGCTGCCAGAAGCCAAAAGACTCCTTACGCAAAATAGGCATAATATGGCCGGGGACTTGATAATAGTTTTGGTACACTTTAAAAACTTCTCAGAAAAACTTGTGCCTTCGTAGGATTTTATCGTAAGAGAACAGAGATGTGGCTTCCTACCACAAGTATGAGACACGGCCATTTCTATATTTTTTTTTTATCTTCATGATCTATTCATCCATTAGATTATTTTATCATTGCTACACAGCAATGATGTTTTCTTTTCAACATATTCTTCTTCTTCTTTTTCTTCTTCTTCAGCCTGCTGGTCTGTCTATAGATAGATAGATAGATAGATAGATAGATAGATAGATAGATAGATAGATAGATAGATAGATAGATAGATAGATAAAGAGAGAAAGAGAGAGAGAGATAGATGTTGTCCCCTGGAATTCTGTTGCCAGTTGGTTATACATGTTTACAGTTTTACGTTCATGATCTCTTCCTGTGTCCAAGTTTTGGCTTGTAAACTTCTGTAAAAAGTTTAAGTTTGTGTAACGTTTTCTGCCTTATTTATCTGGAGATCGTTTCGGCCCCGTGCAAAAAAAAAGAAATTGCAGCAACATTTAGAAGAAGCCTCACGTTAGCGCCCGCTTCTGAAGGAAAACACAAACAGACAAGACATGTGTGAAAGATATCTTCTGTGATGACATTTCTGTTCTAACATTTGCAAAATTTCTAATGTTAGATTGAAGATTTATAACAGAACAAAATGCAGCGGGAAAGCCTCTCTCTCTCTCTCTCTCTCTCTCTCTATATATATATATATATATAAAGGGAAAACAGTTACCTTCACACAATTTTTATACAGTAAAGTGATCGCTTATTTGTTTTTTTAAACTGCGTATATACTTACAAAATATATAGCTCTTAATAATCAGAGAACTTATAATGTTGATGATCGTGAATTATATATTTCTGACTAAAGAAGATGTTCTTGATTAATACCGACTTTATCTTGACACACAGTCTGATTACTGTTGTCTGGATTAGGTTTCACAAACATTACAACATAAGCTTTACCAGAGAAAGTCCAATGAAATGTTCACTGCTTTAATTCTGACAAATGACTTCAGGATGTATCGCCGACAACATCACTTGGAATGAATCACTTAATCATTTGTTCACAATATCAAACTCTGTCATATTCTACATGCAGCACTTCTCAATGTTCTCAACTTCACAATATTCTACACTTGATACGAGAACATTTCCTAACTCAGTCTTATATCATATCTGCAACACGTGGTCAATCTGTTACACGACTAAATCACTGTAATGGAAGTTTCAAAAGTAACAAATCTTCTTAATCACTTGAACCACATGAAACACATCTTCAATCTGTCCTAAAACTACGTCTTCAAAACTGCTTTTCCTGAGTATCTATTTCTCTATTTGTCCGTCTGTTTCATCTGTCGTTACCTACGTCTTCTTTCTCTCTCGTGAGTTCTCCTTCTGCTATTCTTCTCTGATATCTTCTGACAGCGTTCCTATGCTGTCTCTCAATCGCAGTGTACTAACGAGCGAAGTCTACTCGTCTCTTCTCTGGACTTCTGTTCTTATCTCTCATCTGATGGCTTCTCGGCTGTTCTGGTTGGACCTTCTTTCTTCACTTTTGATTGTCCACGTGCACTGACCATCCTTCTTGCAGTCCTGGTCAGTCTCTATTTGCCAGACCGATGGTGTTCTGACGATCTCCCTCCCCTGTCTCCTCTCTCCTGTACTTCCGTACTTCTTCGTTTTCTCCTGCCTCTCTGCTAGCCTTTTTATCTTCAAGTCCAGCTCGATGGATTAACCAATAAGTATTTGGCTCCACCAATCTGATGTCCACTGGTTCCCATGAGCGTTCTGACTGTTCGTCATCCAAACTGCCCGATGACTTATATGTCGTAAGTCAAATGTCCAATAGGCCACACCTCTAATTATTTAATTGGTCAGCTGGCCCAGCTGTCTACTCCTTTATTTCAAAGCCGTGTGCAATAGCGTCCTAACAGCGTCCTAACGCGTGTCAACTCCGCCTATACAATTGTCATTTACCTAAGTATCTTGCTCTTTCATGACGGAGATTTTATTGTGTCCTCGTTTTTCATTGTGTCTGCCTTTTCTATTCGTCTTTTCTATTTTGTTTACACGTGTCAACGTCCAGTCATCGCTTTGTTATCACTGGACCATCCTACTTTCTGGTGTTCATCCTTTGTATTACCTACATCTCAGCGTCGATGAGCCTCGTCTTTTTCTATTCACTGTTTACTTTTGTCCGCGTCTTGTTCTAGTGTCATGGACGTTTTATACCTTTCTCTTCCTTTCCTACCTGCTTTTCTCTGTCGCTATTCGATGTTACTATTTTGTTTACATTATTTTTTTCATAATCATAATCATTAATTATAATAAAAATAACAACAGCAATCATTACTTACAAGGCCATGCCACAAACTGTTCAAGCACTAACGAATCTAACAAATAAATAAAAAAAATAAAAAGAAAATTGTTGCCTGAAAAGTGTTTGAAAACATTGTAGAATATTTGAATAAAGGCGGCCGAAAGACAGTTTTTGTTATCTGGGGCCCATCTCGCCGCTGGTTACCCCCCCCCCCCCAGTAACAGGCCTAGGGTAGCTAACGGACAGGGATCTCTGTAGTGCCCATAGAATCTGCCGGGGAAGCTTTGCACACCACCCCCTGCTTTGTTAGCTCCACTCACAGGCTGAAAAATACCCCCCATGCTGTGGCTCAACATCCTCGCTGCATCAGCTGCAAAGAAACCCAGCTCACAGTTCCAGGGAAGCAGAAGAAGATCTGGACCCCGAACTTATTACAATGAAGAATTTTACTGCCGAACGAGTTCAGCAACAGGACAGATAGTCGTTAACAGAGAAAAAATATAGCTGAGTGATATTCTCTGTTGTAAAGTGTACAAACTTCTGTGCCGATCTCACGGTAAACAGCTGGCACACTAAACTACACTTAAGTGAACAACAGGTGTTTCTGGCTGTTAATGATTTGAAATTTGCATGAAAATATGGTATTAAAATTAATTGATAGGAAGAAGATATATTATGAGCCTTTTTATGTTCTTCTCTTCGCTCAAGTTATCCACTTGTAAACTGAGATTAATTCTCTTTAATTCTAATATAGAATTATACAACATTTTCTCTGACACACAAATATGGCTGTTTTGTTTTTTTTTTGGCGTCGGGCAATAAATCTATAATTGACGGACTCATTAACATTGCTACTTTGTCAGTCAGTCAGTCATTTGCATGTCCCTTGCTGAACTTCTGTCTCCCTAACAGCTCTCATGTAGGCCTTTCGGTTGTAAGCAAGATTTATACGATATTTTAAAATCTGAGCATAAAGACGACGTACAAAGTCCTGAACTAAGTTGATATTTGTGGTGGAGTATTTCATCTTGTATAAATCTGAGCAGCAGCTACGATAACAAGAAAGACGGTGCACATAAATTCTAACCTAGTTACATTCTTTGAATGGTAAGTTTATTTAGTTTGTTTCCTGGCTTTTCTCTGTGGTCTCTTTATTCAATCTTCGCTCTTTTGACAACTTTTTTCTGTTTTTTTTTTTTGGTCCCTTTTCTTGATATTTGTCGGCAGGGATTGGTTGAATCTGTACAAATGAGGTCTCTACCTCATCATTTGTGGACTATTTGTGTGCGGTCTAATCCCTCTGTCACCTCCCTTTTGTCAGAGTTCTCGAGAATGCTACGGAGTGCACCCTGCTGGGACCCTCTTTCACAAGAGAGGAGATGAGATCAGCCCTGAACTTGTCCGGCATCCAGCGGAGATAACCCTTTAAGATTTTAAGACATATATTTTTTTAACCTTGGCATTTCATTCTACTTCATTGTTAACTTTTGGTTATATTTTTTT
Organism: Achatina immaculata; assembly: GCA_009760885.1. Taxonomy (NCBI): domain Eukaryota; kingdom Metazoa; phylum Mollusca; class Gastropoda; order Stylommatophora; family Achatinidae; genus Lissachatina; species Lissachatina immaculata. The sequence continues at coordinate 6,614,045 of CM019718.1, forward strand.
TGTCTCTTCACCTCGTGGCTTTTATTTTATGTGGATCTTCAATAATTGTATGTTCACTAAGCTTTATTACAGTCCAATTTAAATCGTTATAAAACAGATGTTCATTACCAAAGTACTCAGAAGTAAAGTTTGGTGTTTCGTCTTACTCATGGGAAAAGGTAAGGGAAGGAAAAAGAGGCCGGGAAGAGAATGGTTGAAGTTACATTTATGATGTAGAACAAATAAGAATTGAAGACAAAACAATGGTTACTGTGTGGTCGGTCCAGTGTTTTTAAATGTATGCAGTTTGTGTTTATTTCATTTCATTTCACTTCTAAACTTAAGGATACACTCCTTTACTTAACACTTTGGGGGAACAAAGATGACGACGTTAGATTGATGGGGCGGTTATCAAGACTAGCGAACTAAATCTGGCCAAGACCCTGTCTCATCTTTCTATTGATGCTCTTAGTGTGACACCTGGCTAACGATACAGGGCTCGCCCGAGCTCCCTCTTGGCTTGACGTCTTCCGAGAAAAACTCCAGAACCGCTCGAGATCTTAAAGGAAACCATCGTATTCCACTACCAGTTCTATTAGAAGCTCTTCATAGTTCCAGAGACTAAAAAAAAAAAAAAACGTGAATATATTTCTTTTGATAAGCAGATCAAAGATTTTTTTTTTACTATTTTTCAGGTCAGTCGTCACTAATCTGGAAGAAAGCTAGTAAATAACGCGATCTTGGCTACCTCCTACAACAGATTAAAACCTTTAAAGAGCATTTCTTTACTTTGCCCTGCCCAGCCTAGCTGAATAAATAATATTCTTGCTTCTTTTTATGTGCTGTTTACATCATTATTATAAATTTTGCCCCCCCCCCCCCGCCATTTTTTCTGCAGTGTTAAAAGTAAAAGAAGTTCAGATCATGCTACAGGACAGACAAAAACTCTTACAGTTTCACTTGATTTATGCCCGTTCATTTTTTCCAGAACTTCTAAGATTTATTTTCTGGAGTTTTAATTTTTTTATTATGATGCGTGTATTTTTCATAGTTTTTTTTAATGGTCTTGCTTTTTTTCTTTATGTGGTCGAAAATAAATTACTCGAACTTCTACACAGTCTATCCATCTTCTCCATGAGCGTCCTGTATTCGGGAGACCTCTTTTTTCCTAATACTTTTTGTTCCCTCTTTTCTAAAACTTTCTTTTCCAGATAAAAATGTTAGTCTTTTCTTTGTTAAGGCATCCGTAGTTACAGTTGCAACGAGTGCTTCGTCTCTCCGAAATCCTCGCTGAAAAGAAAAATCCGAGTCCACGTGCAGCATGTTCTCTGCAGCAACTGAAAGTCGACAGCAGCAGGGATAGAATCCACTAGCTTCCATCGGGGAAGTCGCGTCGCTATCGGTCTGGGTGTTCTCACCCTTTGGAATTTCCAATGAAATGGAGATAAATGAGTACGGACAAATGCGATTTATATAAGGAGAGTTTCAAATGAATTCGTAACTTCGTATAATCCTATTCATACAATGTTCTTTATACATAGGCTTACCAGAAGTCCCGCTTTGGCCGGGGTTGTCCCAGTTGATGATGTGGTCCCTGCGTCCCGGCCAGTTTGTCATTTTGTCCCGATTATTTGGTAAAATTTTAAAAGTGCCCAATCTACAAGAAGTAAAAAAAAAAATAGTGCAGTCTCTGGTAAAATGGCGATTTGGCAACTAAAATGTTCCCTCTGTTACACTCACTGCTGCCAATCTAAATATTTTATATCTAGAATTAAGTGCTTTTAAAGTTGTCTAGATGTTTTGCCCCAAAATTTAGAGCATGTAGCCTAATGAATTTAAATGTTTTATTTTTTTCATCCAGATATTTTTTCACAGAATTTATAATAGCATGTAGCCTATGAGATCCAGATATTTTTATTTCACTTTTTTTAAAAGATATTTTGTTTCAATTAGAGTTGGCTACACCGGAACTTACACTGGCCACGTCATTGTTGCGCATGTCCTATCTTAGTTGAGTTCAAATTGCGAGTCGGCATTTGCCATCATTCTGTACTGTACATTAAATTAATTTAATCTCCGTAATGTTCGACGAAGTAGTGATTGCAAAAGCTTTTTGGTCAGCAAACTATGAAATTTGGAAAAATACAAGTTATGAAGAAAAATGGATACAACATTTCAGCCATTTCAAAGAAAAGAACATTTCATTGCCCAGTCTTGTTCGAATTATAGAATACATTTTCAGCATGCCAAGCACATCTGCACTAGTCGAAAGAGTATTCTCAATAATGAATAAAGAGCTAGAATGGCTGAATCAACAGTCAAAACTTTATTACGCTGCAAAATTAACAGTGAAAAAATTGCCACTGTCTATTGTCTTGAGAAGGCAGAACAAATGTCTACTAATACAGCCTACATGAGGTCGATATTTAGAAAGGATTAACAAAAGGTTTCCATTTTTGTTTAGTAATTTCTGCATTGTTTATCTGTTCATAGCTTATCCATCCATCCATCCATCCATCCATCCATCCATCCATCCATCCATCCATCCATCCATCCATCCATCCATCCATCCATCCATCCATCTGCCTGCCTGCCAAATATCTACGTCTGTCTCTGTGTGTGTGTGTGTGTATATATATATATATATATATATATATATATGTTATATTCATTCTTATAACTTCAAACTTTATCTGTTTGAGATGGACTATATTCCACCCTAATATGTATTTGTGTATAATTTATATACACGTATGAATAGGTGCAGGTATGTATATACGAGGGGTGAGTGATAGATTCGCGGCCTAAGGTACAAATACTTGAAACACATTGTTGATATTAGGTGCATTTGTAGATCAGGTTAATGTAAGATTAAACACAGGTTTCAAGAAATTAACTGCAACCAATTTTTTTACAGGCTACTGAAGTCGTAAGAGGTGACAGAAAGTTAGAAAATGGATAAAATTTCTCATCGAGCAGTTATTCGCTACCTCTGCGTCAAGGGCTTATCATCGAAGGAGATCCACGTGGATATGGTGAAGACTCTACGGGAGAGTGATGAGAGGGGTCATCTTTCATCAAGACAATGCTCTAGTTCACAAATTCGAGGTGGCAATGACTGCCCATTCATGAATGCGGCTTCCAGCTTCTTGAACATCCTCCTTATTCCCCAGATTTGGCCCCTTCGGATTATTACCTGTTTACCAAACTCACAAAGGAGCTCAGTGGTCGCAATTTTTCTTCGGATGATGACGTGATTCATGCTGTATACCACTTTCTACTGGCACAAGATGCTGACTTTTACAAAGAAAGGATCCATTTGCTCCAGGATCGCTGGACTAAGTGTATAAACTTGCTAGGGGACTATGTTGAGAAATAACCCAAAAATGTTGTCCATAAATAATCTGTTGTAACTTAGGCCGCGAACTTATCAATCACCCCTAGTATGTGTGGGTATATATGTATATGTGCATGTGTGTATGTGTATATATGTATATCTGTATATGTGTATGTATGTGTTTGTACATGCATGTGTGTATGCACTTGTCTATGTCTTTACATGTGAATGTATGTGTGCATATGTACATGTGTATATGGTATGTGTTTGTGTGAATAAATCCTTCCGTATGTATTTGTTTTATGAAAAGTATAGGTATACTTGTATGTACTATCATATCTAAATTAGTTTAATCTAAAGTATGAACTGATTGTTGTATCTATTATATTGCTGTTTCGAAAATGTGCTAGTTTATAAAGATTGTGAGAATGTAATAAAGTTTAGTTCATGTAGCTGTATAAAGCAGAGCGTGGGGTGTATAGAAAGAAAGGGTTTATTAATTAGTTTATTCAGTTTTTTTGCTTTTTTATGCATATTGTGTTCAATATCTTATATCTTATATCCTTCCCGTGCCGTTAGACGTCACATAGGGCTCGCAAAGTAGTTCGCCAATATTTCCTGTCTTCGGCGAGTCTTTCAACCTCAACAAAGGATGTTATGCCTGTTAACTTGGCCTCTCTTAATAATGTTCTCTTCAGAGTTTCACGCGGTCTGCCCCTTTTTCTTCGGCCTGTTGTGTTCAATAACAAATGATGAATATCTGTGACTGAACGAAAGTTGCATTATTAAGGGCAGAATGGTAGACGGACCTGCGTGTCCACTTAACCCTTTGAAGATAAAGTCTGTTCGTTCTGTTCGTTCGTTCGTTCGTTCTATTCGTTCCTTCTTCCCTCCGTACATCCGTCTGTCTGTGTGTGTGTATATATATATATATATAATATTATATATATATATATATATGTTATATTCATTCTTATAACTTCAAACTTTATCTGTTTGAGATGGACTATATTCCACCCTAATATGTATTTGTGTATAATTTATATACACGTATGAATAGGTGCAGGTATGTATATACGAGGGGTGAGTGATAGGTTCGCGGCCTAAGGTACAAATACTTGAAACACATTGTTGATATTAGGTGCATTTGTAGATCAGGTTAATGTAAGATTAAAAACAAGTTTCAAGAAATTAACTGCAACCAATTTTTTTACAGGCTACTGAAGTCGTAAGAGGTGACAGAAAGTTAGAAAATGGATAAAATTTCTCATCGAGCAGTTATTCGCTACCTCTGTGTCAAGGGCTTATCATCGAAGGAGATCCACGTGGATATGGTGAAGACTCTACGGGAGAGTGATGAGAGGGGTCATCTTTCATCAAGACAATGCTCTAGTTCACAAATTCGAGGTGGCAATGACTGCCCATTCATGAATGCGGCTTCCAGCTTCTTGAACATCCTCCTTATTCCCCAGATTTGGCCCCTTCGGATTATTACCTGTTTACCAAACTCACAAAGGAGCTCAGTGGTCGCAATTTTTCTTCGGATGATGACGTGATTCATGCTGTATACCACTTTCTACTGGCACAAGATGCTGACTTTTACAAAGAAAGGATCCATTTGCTCCAGGATCGCTGGACTAAGTGTATAAACTTGCTAGGGGACTATGTTGAGAAATAACCCAAAAATGTTGTCCATAAATAATCTGTTGTAACTTAGGCCGCGAACTTATCAATCACCCCTAGTATGTGTGGGTATATATGTATATGTGCATGTGTGTATGTGTATATGTATATCTGTATATGTGTATGTATGTGTTTGTACATGCATGTGTGTATGCACTTGTCTATGTCTTTACATGTGAATGTATGTGTGCATATGTACATGTGTATATGGTATGTGTTTGTGTGAATAAATCCTTCCGTATGTATTTGTTTTATGAAAAGTATAGGTATACTTGTATGTACTATCATATCTAAATTAGTTTAATCTAAAGTATGAACTGATTGTTGTATCTATTATATTGCTGTTTCGAAAATGTGCTAGTTTATAAAGATTGTGAGAATGTAATAAAGTTTAGTTCATGTAGCTGTATAAAGCAGAGCGTGGGGTGTATAGAAAGAAAGGGTTTATTAATTAGTTTATTCAGTTTTTTTGCTTTTTTATGCATATTGTGTTCAATATCTTATATCTTATATCCTTCCCGTGCCGTTAGACGTCACATAGGGCTCGCAAAGTAGTTCGCCAATATTTCCTGTCTTCGGCGAGTCTTTCAACCTCAACAAAGGATGTTATGCCTGTTAACTTGGCCTCTCTTAATAATGTTCTCTTCAGAGTTTCACGCGGTCTGCCCCTTTTTCTTCGGCCTGTTGTGTTCAATAACAAATGATGAATATCTGTGACTGAACGAAAGTTGCATTATTAAGGGCAGAATGGTAGACGGACCTGCGTGTCCACTTAACCCTTTGAAGATAAAGTCTGTTCGTTCTGTTCGTTCGTTCGTTCGTTCTATTCGTTCCTTCTTCCCTCCGTACATCCGTTTGTCTGTCTGTTAGTCTATTTATTTATCCATATGTCTGCTGCCTTACATTATAATGACTTATATGAGTTTCTTATTATTTATTATTAAGACTACCTGCCTTTTTAAAAACATAAATAACTTGCTATCTCCACTTTTGCCCCCTCATCTTCACACAGAATCTAGTACTGATCACTGACCCTATGCATTCTTGAAATTTCACTACATATGGGCTTGTTTATATCTGAGAAGTGGAAAATGGAGTCATCTTGCTTTTCAAATTAAGGTAAAGGTAAACAGAGCCCTATGATATCACGGAGACTCAATAGAGGGATTCTAGGCTTAGTGCCCATACTTTCCTAGATCGGTCGGGACACCGGAGGATGATGAGGTCATCTTTCCCTCCATTTCTACAGCTCGGTGACTAGAGCTTCTCCGACCGGATTCGAACCGCCGACGTTTGCCATGTGAAATGAGTGAACTAACTGTGTCACTAGCCTGACTTTTAAAACTACTTCATTTCTGTCTCAGAGAAAAAAAAAAATCACTGTAAGTAAGTCTGTTCGTCAGGCCTCACTCCATCCCAGTAATGGACTCATTGTTTCATATCTTGATTTCTCATTTTGTAAACCCTTTTCTCTCTCTCTCTCTCTCTCTCTCTCTCTCTCTCTCTCTGTCTTCGTTAACAAAAATGTTGTTTTCATCACACTGAGAAAAGAAAGGCAGCACAACTCCTTGATTCTTCTTCTTCTTCCTCTTATTATTATTATTATTATTCGAGGCAAATGAGAGCTGATGTACCTTGTTCTTTGCATCTGTTGACGATGCCGTGAAGCTGTTAAGGCACAGCACGGTGTCGGACTGAGAGTGGGTTACGGCGGCTATTTTTCTTCCAGTCTCTGAGTCCAGCTAAAAAAAAGTAGGGGGAAGGGGCGTGCAATACTTCTTTACCACACTCCACCACCAGTAGGGGCTACAGCGATATCTGCCTCGTCACGCTGCGGCTTCCTCAGTGTTCCCAGTGTCACGATGAACTTGGGAGAACAAGGGCGGAACGATGATAGTAACACGAGATACGAGCAGGCGCCTTATCTCACCGCTTGCTTCATGGTGGAGTGATAAGATAAAATAGTTTTATTTACAAGTTTCTCTTCTGGTTGTAAGCTCCGACTACTATTCGCACGGAGTATACATCCCACACGCTATTTATCCGACATTGTGACTCGGCACTTTGCCAATGTAGTGAAAACTTAGCGCAAGAAACTCATTTCTCAACAGAGTAACATTATGAGAAAATAACTGTTACTGAATGAATTATTAGTTTTGAGGATCACTTCTCTGTTATAGAGAAAATATAGAAAACACCTACCTAGAGGAGTCTCTACGTTTCTGGCTACTGCTCGGGCAGTGAAGAGAAGTTAGTGTGGTTTGGAGAAATATCGTGTTTACAATGGTGAGTAGATGTAGAGAAGTAAGGGGAGAGAAGCCATGCCTCGATCATAGGGTAACTATGCAAAAAATCCCCCATAGCGAAGTGGAAACCTTATCTCTCTGTGGTAAGAACCATATAAGTAACGCGCAGCCAGCCACGTGCTCGAGCCGGGAAAACACCACGGGCCGCTAGCACCTCGTGCCATATATAGAGCGGACCCGAGCCAATCGGATTGATTAGGAGGAGGGAGGTTGCCTGGTTACGTCTGACGCCACCGGCCAGAATGCACGTGCAGTGACGTACCAGAATCGAAACAAAACTACAGCAAAACAGACCATACAGGTGTTGGCGGGGAGATAGAATTCTCTGAGATAATGGCGAGGGGCGAATTAGGGGTATCAGTGGCTGCATCTGAGAGCTGGCGAGATAGGACTAGTCTTTCCGAGGGTGGAAATGAACAGTACCGATACTCTGAGTTACCGCAGTACGGGAGGAAAGAAATCTTACTTAGGAATGAGAGAAGCTGCCAGCTAATCAGGCTGACGTAGTTAAAACAGTCTGGATAAAGAGCTGCAGTTATAAATGAGTTTAGCTTATGTAGAGATTCTTGTCTGGTACCAAACACATAAAAAGAGGAGGTTGATTTTAAGTGTATTATAAATTATTTTAAATAAAGCATAATTTTTCGTGGAGAAAATCCTTTTTTAAAAAATTCTTTTAACTCAAATGTTAAGTTCTAATTAGACATAAATTCTGAAATAATAAACTGTATACAATGCCGTGTTATGTATACGCAAATAAACATATTTTCACCCATTCATGTCAGCTCGCCCTACAAAAAATAAATCAAGAATCGGAATCGCAGTCGGAATTGGGATCGTAAATCAGAATCGATTACGAAATTGGATTAATAAAGCCAGAAGTAGAATTATTTGTTTCCCCACCGCATCCACAACTTTGGAGGAGATATAAAGTATGAAATAGGGGGAAAGGAATATAATGCACTCAGAAATCTGAATAAAATATTACGAGGATTATCCTAAAAGTAGATTACAAGGGTTATTACTCCCAAGAGCAAAAGATGATTTGCTCACAGCACATGTCTTCCATGATGGACACGTTGCCATGACGACGGAAGCATTCGTATAAACGTAGGACAAATTTTTCTACGCCCATCTCGTAAAATGTCCTGTGCTGGACAAAGAGCCAAATTGTCACCGCTGTTTTGAAATCCTCGTCACCCAGTGGCCACCAAGATGTTCCCTGAGAGCTGTAAAGAGGTGAGAAACACTCGAGGCCAGATAACGCGCTGATACCGAGTTCCTCGCTGCTGATAAAAGTTTCTTCCACTGACATTCAACAGACTCTGCACGTGGTTTGTGGGGACCAGTGTGTCAGCTGTGAGATTTTGGCTACTGATGTTTATAGATGAAGAAGTAGGAGATATCAGTGACATGTCAATGAATTCGAAAACAATACCATTTAAAAAAGTGTTGACTACAAAATATTGACATTCTGACAAAAAATGCTCTGAGACTGTAGGGATCATCCTGGACCGTCTCCCAAGGGAAATTTGGCTCCAGTGCCCCTCTAAATTTGTTGTAGAGAGCAAAGTCGAACAGTATATAACTCGTGAGTAGAAGGTAAAACTAAAGAACAATGTCGAACAGTATATAACTCGTGAGTAGAAGGTAAAACTAAAGAACAATGTCGAACAGTATATGGTTCTAAGGACTGTTATAGCTGGAGGCTGGGTGAGGGATACGTTCTCCACTCCAATGAAATGTCTCCGTGGTGTGCGCCTCAAATAGCCTCTGACAGTTAAGTCCAGCTCCTGGCCTTCTCGTGGCAGAACTGTTCAAAGTGACAGGAGAAGGGGCGAAGGCGAATATCTGGCGCCTGAAAACCAGACGCTTCGGGTAGATGAGTCTTGTTTGGTAGCTCATCTACCGCTTCTAGCGTGTGTCTTCACTGCCGTGCGTGGAGTGGGGCTCCTCCCGGCCAGTGAAGAAAGGTGCGAATGGGGTTGCCACGCGGCGCCACTGTGGAAAAGGTGAAAGAAAATATTAAGTGAAGTAATCAGTAGTCTCGAGGTCAGGACTGCTCAAATCACGGCACTTCTGTTCTGGAGGTCAGCCACGTCCTATGTGCACTCATACCAGGCGAATTGCCTGAACTGGCTTAACCCAGTGGTTAAGACACTGCTGGCGAGATACCTCGAAAAGGCAGTTAAGGTTGCCGTGCGGTGCCGATGGTGATGGAAAGTATAAAGTGAAGCTTAATCGGTATTTCCAGTAGTCTCGCAGCGAGAGTTACTCTGCTTTAGAGGCCGGTCATGTCCGATATACACCTATACTGGTGAAATACCTCTCAACGGCATATAACAGTATATATATATTGAAGAGTATATAACTCGTGAGTAGAAGGTAAAACTAATTTTTTTGTTTTATTCTCTTACGTCTGTCTGTTTTAAAAAAAAATTATTACTATTATTGACATCGAGGCAACAGCTCGAAGGCCCACGGTTGTTAGTTTATTTCTCAGGTCCATGATTGTTAGTTTCATCTCTCAGGTTCACCGTTGTTAGCTTCATCTCTCAGGTCCACGGTTGTTAGTTTCATCTGTCAGGTCCACGGTTGTTAGTTTCATATGTCAGGTCCACGGTTGTTAGTTTCATCTGTCAGGTTCACGGTTGTTAGTTTCATCTGTCAGGTCCACGGTTGTTAGTTTCATCTGTCAGGTCCACGGTTGTTAATTTCATATTTCAAAGCCATTGGCCTCTCGTCACGGGTTAACAAGCTTGCAGAGTTCTTGATGCTGATTCATGTATTCACTGGAGTGAGCTCGTCAGCCGTTCATCGTTACCACTTAAAGATCATTTGGAAGGGGGAAGTCTCTTTCTTAACATGAAGAGCGGTCATGCGGAACGCCTGGGTAAGACATAAACGAAACTGGTGAGATGAGAGACAGTTACGGCTGATGTTTTTTTTTTTTTGCGTTAGACAGAGATGGTATCTGGAGCAGATACAAGGACGTGCAGAAGGCGTCTTCTTCTAACAAATGTTTAGAAATTACACTGTTACAAATGGCTATAATGAAAAGAAACAGACACAGAGTCTTTTTTAAATGATGGCGTTGAATGTTTTAAAGAGAATGAGAGACAGAAATAGAGAGAGAAATATATATATATATATATATATATATATATATTATATATATATATATATATATATATATATATGAGAGAGAGAGAGAGTGAGAGAGAGAAACAAAAAAGGCAAATTATTTCTTAAACTGATAAGAAAGTTAAGTAGATAAATAAGTAGACAGGTACAGAGAGAGAGAGAGAGAGAGAGAGAGAGAGAGGGAGAGGGAGATAGATAGATAGATAGATAGATAGATAGATAGATAGATAGATAGATAGATAGATAGATGGGCAGAGAGAGGGAGAGGGAGGGAGATAGATAGATAGATAGATAGATAGATAGATAGATAGATAGATAGATAGATAGATAGATAGATAGATAGATAGATAGATAGATAGATAGATAGATAGGCGGGTTGGTGGGTAGGTAGGAAGTTAGGTAGGTAGGTAGGTAGACAGATAGCTCTTAGATGCAAGAGATAGTCCGTCTCCTGTTATTGACACTACCATGTATATATTGAAGGACAGGAGCTGATATGGTCAAAGGCGATGTCTTTGTTCCTAGAATGTAGGTCAGTAGTACAGCAGGTGTTGACCTCGCAGTTCACCAGAGCCACAGACTCGCATTATAAAAGCACGTATCTTTATCTTCTGTGGGCAGGTGGCACTGCAGTCTCTAGTGACCTAAGCTGGTTCTAAACAAATGTTATCTTGCCTGGAAATAGTACCAGAGGTTGCTTTTATTGGTGACCAGAATGTTTATTCCTTCTCTTATTTAACATCCCATATTTTCTTATAAAGTAAAACCAGAATGTTTATTCCTTCTCTTATTTAATTAACATCCCATATTTTCTTATAAAGTAAAACCCGAATGTTTATTCCTTCTCTTATTTAACACCCCATATTTTCTTATAAAGTAAAACCCGAATGTTTATTCCTTCTCTTACTTAACGCCCCCTATTTTCTTATAAAGTAACAGAACACAGTTTTGTAGGATTAGATCTCGAAAAAATCGCAGATAAAGCACTTTTAGACGTGGAAGAAAGAAAGAAAAATCACAAGAATTACCTGGAATTCGAACCACGAACTTCTGTAGGACGAACAGCCGTCTAGCCACGAGAGAACAGCGTACCATCGATCAGCGCTATCTAACACCCCCCCCCCCCCGCCCCTATTTTGTTATGTCTTTTCATTTTTTTATGTTTAAATAGAGAAGTTTATGTTTTAAAAAAATGGGCTAAAACTATACAAGTCAGGCAGAGAAGTCCAGGCTTTATGTACGGTGCCGCTGTCCAGAACTGCTGTTGGATGTGGAAGAGTGACCTTGCCGCATGTGGACTCAGGACATCAAGGGAAGTCTGAATACGTCACTGGGAGACGCTGGTCAACTTGCGCTAGACTGTTGCATTCTGGGAGGCCGCGAGAGGGACAGCGTTCTGGAAAGAACACGTCACATGAAAGATGAAGCGAAGGAGTGATTTTAAAATGTGAAAAATGAAAGTTAAAGGACTTTTAAAAAATTTTAAAAAAAAAAGTTTCCAAAATAAAAAGAATTGATCCTCCTCGTACAAGCCGAGAACCGGACAAAATCAATTTATTACGGAATCCAGCTGGGGGTGGGTGTAAGATGGGCACTGAAAGCAACCTTCCGAAGGTGGACACCGCGGGATGGTGAATCTGTTATGATATGACAATGAAAACTGAAAACAACAACAGCAAGAACAACACAGTAGTTCGTAGTGTGTTTTTTCCCCTCTTCCTTGCCTGTCTCACCAAGCGAGCACAGGAAATGTTTTTCAGTTCTGACATGTCTGGGGGTCTTGACCTTTCAAATATTGTTCCCACACTTTTCTATTTTTTTATTTGATTTTTGCTCTGGGTGTCACTTTTATATATTTTAAAACTTGCTCACCCCCCCCCCCCCCTTCAAACCGCCTCCTCTTTAGACATGCAGAGATTGGCCGTGGTCTTACTCTGAGCAGCTCACACACACACGGGACAAGCTGAACATTGATAACAGTCTCGCTGCTGCACTAGAAACATCTCCTGGACATTACTCTGAACGTACTCGGAACATGCAGACACACGCGCCTCTCTCCCGCCTCCCCTATTCTGGTCTAGATCTATGCCAGTGCCTGACTGTCAAATGAATAACATTACAGTAAACTGCGGACTTCATCATGGCGTCACGGCTCTAGCAACAACACAAGTTACAGCTCCAGCAACAACACAAGTAACAGCTCCAGCAACAACACAAGTCACAGCTCCAGCAACAACACAAGTTACAGCTCCAGCAACAACACAAGTTACAGCTCCAGCAACAACACAAGTTACAGCTCCAGCAACAACACAAGTTACAGCTCCAGCAACAACACAAGTCACAGCTCCAGCAACAACACAAGTCACAGCTCCAGCAACAACACAAGTCACGGTTCCAGCAACAACATAAGACACAGCTTCAACAACAACACAAGTCACAGCTCCAGCAACAACACAAGTCACGGTTCCAGGAACAACATAAGACACAGCTTCAGCAACAACACAAGTTACAGCTTCAGCAACAACACAAGTTACAGCTTCAGCAACAACACAAGTCACGGTTCCAGCAACAACATAAGTCACAGCTTCAGCAACAACACAAGTCACAGCTCCAGCAACAACACAAGTCACGCCAGCAACAACATAAGTCACTGCTCCAGCAAAAAAAGTCACTGCTCCAGCAACAACACAAGTCACAGCTCCAGCAACAACACAAGTCACGGTTCCAGCAACAACATAAGTCACGGTTCCAGCAACAACAAAGTCACTGCTCCAGCAACAACACAAGTCACAGCTCCAGCAACAACACAAGTCACAGCTCCAGCAACAACAAAGTCACAGCTCCAGCAATAAAACAGTCACTGCTCCAGCAACAACACAAGTCACAGCTCCAGCAACAACACAGTCACTGCTCCAGCAACAAAACAGTCACAACTCCAGCACGTGATCGCACACAAAAACTCTTCGCTGCACGAGACAACACAGTTTCAAGCAAAAAGGCCAGGAAATAGGAAAGCGCTGGGAAAAGATTTCGAAAATGTCGATGCTTGAGAAATAATGAATTCCACAACAAGATTCGAAAAATCCCGCAGTTTTGCTGATTTTAGTTAATAATGTTCGGTGGATTGGATGAGAATTCAAAATAGACCTAATCAGGTATCTGTAAACACTGGCTTATTATCTTCCTACTGAACATGTACTCTGGCACGGATGCCAGCCAACGTAGGAGTTAGCTCCCACTTACATGGTGGCGCCCTTTATAACCGGAAAAAAAAAAGGGAGGGGAGATAGAAGAACAATTATAAATAAAATAAAGTGCACACATGGGTTTGGACTTTGAAACTTCAAACTACTAAGAGCAGTAAAAATAAGCACCCTATATTCTGCTAGCCATTTACTAGTAATGAAGCTTTCTATGTGGTCACGCAATTTTTGTTTGTGCGAAATAAAAGATTTAATACAGAGTTACTAACCAACACTTTTAACGTTTGGCCAGCTTTGTGGTGAGAAACAAATAAATATTCAAATATAATGATGAAAACAAATATGGTTTTATATCTATACTGTTAAAAAAAACACGCAACACTACTGTAGTCGTAATGGACACCAAATTTCAAACTTGTATCAAAATTTTATTTTACGGAATTAATGTTTCAATCTTGGCATGAAGAAACTTTAAGACTTTAACAATGAAATGATGTTTATTAAATTTGGTTTGGACTTTTATTCTTTGTGAATGAGGCCTCCGTTTCAGTAAGGCGTATGGCGTCCTCTGGTCTGTATCAGAGAGCGATATCTCCTTGACATGGATCTGATTAGCCCTTGGATCTGTTGTTGTGAGATGGCTGCCCGCTCTTCCCACAATGCATGAGACAACTGGTGGACTTGTCTGTTGAGTTCATCCCATAAGTGTTCTATTGGGTTTATGTCTGTTGACATGAATGGTCACGGAATGGTCTGGACGTTGTTGTCAGTGAGGAACTGGGTGGTGAGTTGTGCCACATGAGGTCGAGCGTTATCCTGCTGAAAAATCGACCCTGGTGCAACCAGAAGTGGAAGGACATGAGAATGAAGAATTTCAGTAACGTATCATTGGGCATTCATGTGTTCTTCAATTTGCACCAGGTCACTTCTTCCCATGAAGTTGATTGTCCCCCACACCAGTACACCTCCACCACCATGTGGAGGAGCCTCATCCACACAGTTCTGGGCGTAACGCTCATGGACTCTGTGGTAAACTCTTCTCTGCTTATTGTGTTGCTGGAGCAGAAAGAATGATTCATCACTAAACCAAATCTTCCTCCAATCAAATGCAACAGTCCACTGACAATGCTGATTTGCCCACTGCAGTCGCTTCTGGCGATGCCAGTCTGTAAGAACAGGACCTCTGTAGGGCCTTCCAGCCCAAAGACCAGCATCATGCTGCTGGTTCCTGACTGTTTGATCTGAAATTCAACAAGCTGCTGTCAGTGACTGGACTGTCGAGGATGCAGATGAAGTGACGCAGTTGTATGTAGCGGTCTTCAGCAGGAGTTGTAACTATGGGTCTTCCACTGCGTGGCCAGTCTGCAACTGACCCAGTTTCTTGAAATCATCTCCAAAGGCAACTAATGGTGCTTCTAACCACATTAAATTATCTGGCCACTATACTTTGTGATTGTCCAGTCTGTAGATGTCCAATGATGATGAATCATTGTTCTGTAGTGAGATGAGCCATACTTGCGCATTGAGTTTTCAAATGAATTGATTAGAGGAGCGTCAATCTTTTATAGGCATGGTCAGAGAATTTTGTGTTCAGTGAGTTTCATGGGATTCTCGTAAACCTGTCATGAGTTATTGTCAAAAATGCTGTTTTGACTAGTGTTGCTTTTCTGTGCTCATGAATCATCTGCTGTGTACAATTCAGATCAGCACGTGAAGCTAATGTCCAAGTGAAAGTTTCAGGTAATTTGTCCTTGTCTGATCAGCAAACTTCAGTTTAAATTGCAACATCGTATTTGTTGCGTTTCCTTCTTTAAACAGTATATTTTGCTGTTAAATAGTGAAATGTGCCAATCCCCCTCCCCTCCCCATTTCAAATGTGCATATGCTGTGATGGTAATGTCAGTGTCTGATGACTGCAGGAATGTCAGTAAACCTGACTAATGGGCCAGGGATCATCAGCCTCCACAGTGGTGGAGTCTGCTGAAGAATGACTGCACAGCCTGTGCTTTTTAAGTTGCTCCGGGACTGAAAAAATAGCTGCCATAACCCACTCTCAAGCCGATATGATTCTGTACCTCATTACCTTCACAGCATCAACTGCAAAGAACACCAGTCCGCAGTTTCAGGGAGATTGGAGAAAGAAAGAAAGGAAGAATGACCCAGAATATGTGTCTGGTGACTGCAAGTGTCAGCATCTGACGAGTGGAGAAATGTCAGTGTTTGATGACGGCAAGACTATATGTGTCTGGTGACTGCAGATGTCAGCATCTGACGAGTGGAGAAATGTCAGTGTTTGATGACTGCAGGAATGTCATAAATCATGAAAGTTAGCTGTAAGTTAATTCTGCATTAACCCTTTCGTGGCTATGAATGTGTTTAGATGTTCTATATCACTGCTAAGGACGTCTTGACACATTCCAAGATTTCCATGCTTCTAGCGCTAACGACGTGTTAACACATTCTGTCTTTAATTAGTCATTTAAAAAAAAGTGGAAATCATGGTAGCTATTTTTAGTTATACGTGGCCTAGTTTCTGCAAGCGGGACTTGTCAACAAATACCATCGTTATTTTTGTCTCATGAGAGAGGAGGGGTTATCACTTCTGTACACATGTTCATTGCATTCCAGAGTTCATCTACTATTATGCACTAAACTGTTACCTCGTAAAACACTGAAGGAAACGGGCCCATTAAGAAATATGTGACATGAATGGGGAAAAATAATCACAAAGATCTGCAATAAGTCTTAGATTTTCAGAGGACAAAAAAGTATTCAGCACTGGGAGAAAGCTCACAAGCGGCAGGATGCAACACAGCGGGTCATGGTGCATGAGGTGAACACATCTATGAAATGGTTAAACTTTTTCTTCACGTGGACATCCATCAAGGAACATTACTCTCCTAATAGTCTTTGTGAAAACATCTCAAAGATCTAATCAGGATTCCTGATTTGGTGAGTGCAGTGTTTACAATGTCAGTAATATCCTGAACTTACTGTCCCTTTCTGGTGAGGTTTCTTGTTTCCTTGGAATCAAAGTCTCTATTCCAGTTTTCTCTTAGGTCATCATGACATTCAGTATGACCAAAGAAAGATAACTCTCATTTCTTGATGGGGCTGAGACACCATTCAAACTATTTTAACTACAGCAATCATTTCACACTAAAAGGAGAAAATAAAAAACCAACAATATTCCAAATAAAGAAAAATGAATGAAATGAAAATAAAAAATGATTTATATGTGGTTTTTTTTAAACCCTTTTATGATTATTTTTATACCTTATATCCTTTCCGTACCGTTAAACATCACATAAGGCTCACAAGGTAGTTCGCCAATTTTTCCTGTTTTCGGTGAGCTTTTCAACCTCATCAAAGGATTTTATGCCTGTTGATTTGGCCTCACTTAACAATGTCCTCTTTAGACTTTCCTGTGGTCAGCTTCTTCTTTGGCCTGTTGTGTTCCACTTGATAGCCTGTTTTGGGATTCTCTCTTTGCATCATGTGACTGACATATGTCCACCTCCTTTTCCTGATCACCCATGAGACTGGTTGTTGTTCACTCATCTGTCTTATCTCTGCATTGTTCTTGAATTTGTTCCACTTGATGTCGAGTATTAAATCCTTACGCGTTTATTTTCAAAAGAGTCTAATTTCTTGTCTATTTCTTTAGTTGTTTTCCAGCTCTCGCATGCATAAATGAGAGTGGATATTACATTTGAAATGAATAGTCTTAACTTGGTTTTTGTGCTTATAACTTTTGAATTCCATATGTTCTCAAGATTCTTGAAGACTGACGCTGCTTTTGCAATTCTAATTCTAGCTTCCCTTCTGGTGTCACCATCTTGGTCTATGTAGCTGCCAAGGTAAGCAAACTGATTGACTTCTTCAACAGCTGTCCCTTCTATGTGTATTTTTTCATTATTTTATGATTACAGACCCCAAAAAAGACTGTTCAGTAACTATAAAGATTAACAGAACCAGCAAGCTGGATGGTGAGATTCTCTGGCTGCCGTGCGTGGGGTAAAACTCCTCCCAGCCAGTGAAGAAAGATGCAATTAGGGTTGCCATGCAGTGCCGCCATAATAAAAGTGATGGAAAGGCTTATGTGAAGTTTCATCGGTATGGCCAGTAGTCTTGCGGTGAAGGCTGCTCACATCACGACACCTCTTCTCTGGAGGCTGGCCACGTCCTATGTACACCCCAACTGGGACAATATGCCGAAACCGGCTTAACCCAGGGGTGAAACATGACACATGGTGAGGATTCGTCCTCCTTGACAAAAGCTACAATCTGGTCACCACCAGGAAGGATAGCGGCCACGACCACCAAACGCTGAAGTCAGAGACACTGGAACAGCGCAGCCTAGATTTGGCAAGCTCCTCTCACCTGGTGGATTTCATATCCAAACCATGTCAAGGTTCCGCTGAGGAAAGCCCAACTCGAAACTCTCTGGTGTAACAAAAACCACAGCAATTCCGCTTCTGTGACCCACCAAGAATATAGGGCCCGGTCCCCTGATGCTCTGAGCCTCCAACCTAAATGAGATTTATCTCGAGGAACACAGGAGTAAATTCAGTAGCAGCATAGGGTGATCTTGGCTGCAGAAGCGTGCAATGAAGAAGAAGAAGAAGGAGCAAGCCATTCAACACTATTTAGTGAAATCATCATCATCATCTAGCATGACTTCAGAAGATGACAATAGCTTATATTATATATGTTTATATGATACAAGGTGTGATTAATAGTTTTCGGCATAAACTTGAAATGTAAAGTTGATATTAGGTGCATTTGTAGATCAGGTTAATGTAAGATTAAACACAAGTTTCAAGAAATTAACTGCAACCAATTTTTTTTTTACAGGTACTGAAGTGGTAAGGGGTGGCAGAAATTTAGAAAATGGTTAAAATTTCTCATCAAGCAGTCATTCACTACCTCTGCATCAAGAGCTTATCACTGAAGGAGATCCATGAGGATATGGCAGAGACTCTAGGGGAGAGTGCCCTTTCTTATAGAACAGTGAAGAAATGGGCAGCTCAATTCAAACATGGAAGGGAGAGTCTGGAAGATGATCCCGTCCAGGAAGACCAAGAACGGTAATCACCAATGAAACCACTGGCAGAATCCATGACATTATAATGAAGAATCAATGACTAACTGAGCGGTACATTGCTAATGAGTTGGGCATCTCCCAGGAACGTGTTCATGCCATTATTTACAACGATCTTCAAATGACAAAGGTCTCTGCTCGATGGGTCCAGAAACTTCCTGGAGCTGATCACAAACACAGCGTCTCAACATGTCGAGAGACAATATTGGCCATTTTTATGCAGATCATGAAACGTTTCTTCGGCAATTTGTGACTATAGATGAGACTTGGGTTCATCATTTTCAACCAGAAACCAAAGAACAGTCAAAGCAGTGGAAACATCATGGATCCCCACCTCCAAAGAAAGTAAAGGTGGTTCTGTCTGCAGACAAAGTGATGGCTTCCATCTTTTGAGATTCAGAAGGGTGCTATTGGTAGACTATCTTCAAAAGGGCAGAACGGTCAATGGGGCCTATTACGCTAATCTTGTGAAGCAACTGTGGGTCAAACTGAAGGAAAAGCGTGGAGGGAAAGTGACAAGAGGAGTCATCTTTCATCAAGACAATGCTCCAGTTCACAAGTCGGTGGTGACGATGGCTACCATTCATGAATGCGGCTTTCAGTTTCTTGAAAATCCTCCTTATTCCCCAGATTTGGCCCCTATGGACTATTACCTGTTTACCAAACTCAA
The DNA here is from genome assembly GCA_009760885.1 of Achatina immaculata. NCBI lineage: Eukaryota > Metazoa > Mollusca > Gastropoda > Stylommatophora > Achatinidae > Lissachatina > Lissachatina immaculata. The sequence continues at coordinate 6,633,471 of CM019718.1, forward strand.
AATGGAGCTCAATGGTCGTAGATTTGCTTCAGATGATGACATCATTCATGCTGTAGACCACTTTCCACTGGCACAAGATGCTGATTTTTACAAAAAAAGGATCCGTATGCTCCAGGATCGCTGGACCAAGTGCATAAACTTGCAAGGGGACTATGTTGAGAAATAATCCGGTGTACCTTATGCCGAGAACTAATCAATCACCCCTCACAGTTATAGATGTTTATACGATAATAGCATGGAACAGAACAGCTGAAAGAAAATGATATGAATTTTATACTTATTTATATTTGAAAGTAACAATAATTCAGATTGTAATATAACAACAATTTCTTTAAGGAACTGTTCAGAAATTTGAGTCCTGTGCTCCTAACATTTGGTTCCCGTAAGGTTAAGAACCCTCAATTAAGATTCTTTTTTTTTCAGGTTCCCATTCTGTTGTTCACAGTGTTGTTACTGCAAAGATTACCAATGTCTGCTTTCTCAAGATTGCTCCACTTTAAGGGCAGCTCGCAGCTTAGCTGACCGTGACCTTGGATTTCTTAGACTTTCATCCTTTGAGGGCTCTATGACTTTCCGAGAAATTGGCTGCCACAGCTTGCTCATGTATGTCTCCTTCACCATCTCGACATCAAAGCTAACATTTGCATTTCTAAAGTGGTCGTGGATTGACAAGTTTGAGTCCTGGTCAATGTCAATGTCCAGGAAATGTCTCTTGACAATCCTGTCTTCGAGGGAGTGGAACGAGATTACCACGCAGCAGCCGTAAGGTTTCAGATAATGCCTTGCAACTTGAAGACCATTGTGGATCTCATTAAGTTCATTGTTGACAAAAATACGAATGGCTTGAAAGCTTTTTGTGGCCAAGTGAGCATGGCGGAACATCTTGTCCCGTCTGGCTGAACCACTGGAAATAATAAAATACAACTGATATTAAGATGAATGATATTAAAAAAAAAAAAAAAAGATTAAACGAAGTTAAAATGTTGCGGTACGTAACTGAAAACATGCCAGGTAACAGATAAAATACATTAAAAAAACATCTTGTACAGGTTTCTAGGAAAAAATATTTATTTTTGTCTTCTTGAGGTATAAAAAAGTTAAGTTAAAATCCCCATTTCCATGCCATTAAAGCATACTGAGAATACGATGTTTAGGCCGATATTTCCAAGACCTTCGGTACATGAAAGTGGGATGTTGTCAGTATCATCCCTGACTGCATTTATCTCCCCTGATTTCTCTGGGTTTTTTTTTTTTTTTTGAGGCTGACTGGACCCCAGGGCTTTTCTGTACCAGAAAACATCCTCAGTGCTGGGACTTGAACCTGGTACCACCAGATTAGTAGACCAAGGGCCTAACCACTCAGCCAACCAGGCTGCCCTTCTCAAGATATGTCTAAAGAATTCTGGTTGCTGTCTCCACTTACTGAGTATCTGAGCAGCAATGCCAGTTTGTGCACTCATCCTTCATGACAAGGTCTGCGGTTCTAATCTAGCCAGAGGCATTATGGCCACGCCCAGTTGTAGAAATGAGTACCTGACTCCTTACAGAGTTGGACCGGCAGCCAGGCGTGTCGCTGATCACACTATCCTTGAGTGTACTGACAGGTGAAGGAGGGCCAGGATGTTAATACCATACCATGATAATGGTGCATCCATGATAACACAAGGCTCCTTTGCTTTTAACCTTACACCTCTATTTATGGTTTAAAATTAGTTCTAAATGTCCTGCAAATCATCTAAGACACTTGTTTTTTCAGGCATGAACCAATGAAAATATCAGCACAGCAACATGTACCAGTACCTGCTGAATGCAGCAGAAATAATATCTGCCAACTGTTTTGTCCTGCTGAAGTTACCAAAAGCATATCTGGCCTCAACTATGGCATGGGCTATCTGTGTGGCACTGCTTTCCTCACCATATTTCTTCAAGATGTGTGCCAGGTCATGGGGGTCAAGGCTGTTGACAACATCAGCTGCGGTTGGGCTGTTGGGAAATCTGTTACATGAGGCAAAAAAAAAACAAAAAAAACAACCAAACAATGAAAGTAAATATATGAATGATGTAGTGAAGAAAAATTACTATGGGAAATTGTCCACCAGCAGGAAAAAATGATATCTGTATAAATGATGCTTGGGAGGGGCTCCCCTTGTTTGATAATCTTTCTTAACACAGTTATAAAATACTGTAGCATTTCCAATGTATCTGACGAATGATTTCCCACATTATAATACAAAATAATGTATATTTAAATTAAGATTACTAAGAAGCCAGGTTGCCCATGTGGCTGCAGGGATTCTAGGGAGTAAAGAGTACAGCCACCGCCATCTTCCATGAATGTCGTAAGAGGTGACTAAAGAGACCGTGCGCACAGGGTCAGCAACCCTGTCACTTTAAGGAAATTTAGCGTGTTACAGAAACAGCAATGAATGAGCAAATCTCACTGCAGGTTGGGCCTCCAGAGTGGGAAGCTCACATAACTGCTAGCGGTGCAGCAGAGCTGGGGCACAGTACAAAGGCTGGCCACAGACTGTGAGAGGTGGAGACAATTTGTTGCTGCCATCAGGCAGGCACAGGGCGTACTGGGCAGTGACTTCTTGTTGATGACTGACCAAGGACACAGATAAGATGGAAGAAGCCATGCATGACAGCCGTGACGGGAGAGAGGCCATCTTGTAAACTCCTGAATAAGAAGGAAGCCATGATAACCTGTCATAAGCACCATCTGCTGAACTATGATAATCTGTCATCACTGCCATCTGCTGAAGTATGATAATCTGTCATAATCACCATCTGCTGAAGTGTGATAATCTGTCATAACCACCATCTGCTGAAGTATGATAATCTGTCATAACCACCATCTGCTCAAGAATGATAATCTGTCATCACTGCCATCTACTGTCACCACCATCTGGCTCCCTCCCTCGTTTGCTCGCCTGCCCACTCACTCACTCACTCACTCACTCACTCACTCACTTTTCTGTCTGGTGAGGGAACCTATGCTGGCCATGATCATCTGTTCGTAAGCTCTGAATACTAACTGTTATCATACTAGTCAAAGAGACAGTCTGTCTCATCATTCTGAAGAATACTAATTAAAGTATTAGTAGTTCCAGCACCATTCATCATATTAATGAATTCCTACATGATAACACTGTTGATTTTATTGTGGGGGGGGGTGTTGTAGAAAATTACAAGTTTCACAGATAATAATGGCAGTATATCATCATCATCATCATCATCATCATCATCATCAGGTGCTGTGTTGGATATTATGTTTCTCCATAGTACCTGATCTTTCATGCAAGTCATCAGTTCAGTTGGTGATCTCCTCTCACACCATCCCGTCAGACTGTCCAGCATCATTTCTCCCAGTCTTCCCCTGCCTCTTCTTCCTTCTATTTTTCCTGTTGTTACAATATTTTCTATGCCCCCTCTTCTCACTCCATGTCCTATGAAAGTACATTGTCTCTCTTGTATTTTTTGACAAGATTTTTCTCATACATTCTTCATTAGCACACGATGAAAGACATTAAAATCTGTAGTTCACTCATTTTCAATAAAGTGACCCTTGCTGTCCACTGCCTTCTCGAATCCCATGGATTATGACAGTGTTGATTTATGTTCTGCATTCACCACAGAAATAGAAACATTTGCAGTTCGAGCTGGAAGAAATCTACCACTTATGAAGCAGTTCAGTAGAAAAATTTAGGAATGAAAGATTTCATACACAAAATGGCGACTACAAAATCAGATCAAAAAGCAAGGAAAACGAGCAGAAAATACAAGCGCCATTTTTTCATTGGCTTTGGCTCCTAGCATTAAGTATATGGTAATAACAGATTACGGCTGGGAAAACCTGAAGCCAAAGGGACACAACAATGAAATCTGTACGTCACTTAAAATACTGATTACCTCTCCCTGAATGTTGCACTAACTTGGCAGTCTAAACACAATAATTAGTGTATAAATATATAACTATACACGAAGCACTGCAGTAAAGCTGTGATACTAGAATGTATAAAACAGGAAAAAAGTAGGAGCAGCTTTATTACTTAACGATTACAAAGTTGTGATGTTTCGGCGTGAGCCTTAATCATACAAAAACATACAGGACGAAGAAGCAGAGAGAGGAGATAAAGTATAGATTCACATGAATACTATTTATAAAAAAAAAAATTTTTTTTTTAAAGGAGTACTTAGCTGTAACTTGGCAGTCTACATGCAGATTTCGAGAAGAAAGTGTTTACATAAATACGGGTGAATGACTGTATTGTGCTGACAATTTTCAGTTTAATTATTTTTCATCAAGAATAATTATTTTTCACCACATTCACTGCCACGCCTAGCCACTGCCACTTATTTGCTCTGCTCACATCCTGCGTGGGCATCCATTCCCTGTGTTTCCTAATATCCTTAGCCTGAATATTTTCTGTGTTACACGTGTCTGGTGGTAGTCAAGTAACATGGCCAAACCATCTGACTTCTTGTTTCTGGATGTAGTTTAATACTGGTCTTACTCTTGACCTGATGGTTTCATTTTGTCTGCTCTTGTTGCATTCTGCGTTATCCTGAGATACGTAACTTCTGTCATCATCTTCATTTTATTTTTTAACTGTTAATGTAATTAAACTGTTACTGAACACATGAAATTGTTCGTTTGACCTCATACATTCATTCATTCATTTGCATGTCCCATGTGGAACTTTGCCTCCCTAACAGCACTCCTGTAGGCCTCTCGGTTGTGAGAAAGATGGCCTGCTGCTGATGCATCCATTTGTATCAACAATGTCTTGCAGCCATCCTCGCCTTGGTCTTCCTCTCTTTCTTTTTCCCATTATGTATCCTTCCAAGACGGTCTTCTCTAAATTATCACAACGTTTAATGTGTCCAAAATATTTAAGTTTTCTCTGTTTAATCCTCTTTACTAGCCAGCCTTCTTCAATATTAAGTTCTTGTAATATGGATTTTTTTTTTTTTAACACCGCATGGAGCTGCTAGATAATTGTATCACCTCGCGGTGATGAGGATTTTATTCATTTTTTTTAGACGACGAAAACAACAGGCCATGACCTAGTGATACTGCAAAATGGGTCCACCCGTAACGAGATGTGGACCATGTCCCCGGCCATACTGACCAAAGAAACAGACTTCTGTGCTGGCTCCACCACTGTCAGAATACACCAGTCTCTTCTCTCATAAGCCAGTCTGAAAGAAGAACTCCATAACCTGTTCCCAGGATGAATCTGGGATGACATGAAGAGCATGGATGGATCCCAACCTGATTTGACAGCTGACCTTGCTAATAGCGTTGTTCTCCAAGCATTCACTTTGCTCCTGCCCATGAGACTAAATTCATTTTACATTCTCCTCCTGCAGAAAAGAAATGACTTTTAATAACCTGTTAACAGTTCTGTTAACATCCCACATTATGTTATACTAACCTATCACCATCCATTCTCATATCAAGTGGTCCATCACGACTGAGAGCGAACCCACGCTCAGCCATATCAAACTGCATGGACGATGCTCCAAGATCAAACAAAAAGGCATCCACTGTTCCTGGCTTGATTCCAAGCTGGTGCAGATGGACAGGGATCTCTGAGAAGTGACTGAGGACTGGATTTACCTGCCCCTGGCTGGTTAAGAGACACAAAAGCCAGACATAGCAAATATATATATATATATACACATACACACATGGTGTTTAAAATAATCATAAATATAATGTCCTTGGACCCAGGAAGCAAATATATTTGGGTATTTTATGAAAGATATCTTTAACTTTAGTGTCACGAGCTATCAGCACACCTTTCTATCAAAGTATACAAGTAGATTCTGTCAAACGAGGAAATTATATAACTTTACGTTATGACGTAATTTCTTCACGAACTCTAGATGATGTTCTACAAAGGCAGTGACTCTTTGCAGCATGTTTGAGAAACACTGTTACAGGCCATAAATAATAAATTCCCCCCCCTGAATACATGTTGCTATAGTGTGAACAGAAATTCAAACAATATTAAGATAAAATTCATAATATATTTGACAGTAGCCACTTCTAGGCATCTGAATTGTATATGCTTCAAAACTATCCATTAACATGAACAGCACTATTATGCAACAGAAAAAATAAATGGTATACTTCATCAAGAGTCAGCAAAAAACAGCATGCAAGCCAAGTGTGGGGTGTAGAACAATTTACAACGGTACGCTGTTTGAACTGAAATACAGTAATCCATTCATTCATTTGCATGTCCCTTGTGGAACTTTGCCTCCCAAACAGCACTCCTGTAGGCCTCTCGGTTGTGAGCAAGGTGGCCTGCTGCTGCTGCGCAGTAATTACATCTCCTAAAAAATTTCAACTTTTAATTAAATAGAAGCATATCGTTCTCTAAAGCTACTCCTGGTTTATGGCTCTCTGCAAATGAAAGTTGTTAGGCTGTGAAGGTGGGACTGTACAATCCGACGCAAAGTGACTTCAAACTATTGGACTTTTTCCGTGTTAAAGTATATATGTGATAATTTTGTAATAAAATTTCAAAATAATGTGTTTGCATCTTAAATTCTGGAAAACATAGTTTTTGTATTTGTTGCTATTTATATTAAAATACTGAATAATCAGTAAGGAATAACATGTTACTTCACGTGTTTCAGTGGTTGTTGAATATAAAAATATGGTGGTCTTAGGCTGGCATGCTGAGTGACTTTGCAACATTACTTTGGTAAAGCACTACTAAAAAGTTGCTGACCCTTCATCGTCATCATCATCATTGCCCTTCACTCCCCCTTGGGAGCACAGGCCATGGATAAACACTCTCCAGCCATCCGTGTTCTTGGATTTCTTCTCTGCTTCCTTCCATGTGTATCAAGGGAATGTCACAATTTCCCTTCTCCAAGCAGTTCTAGGTCTTCCTCAACTTCTGTTTCCTTAAGGATTCCATGTCAGTGCCTGTCTTGCTACGCTGGCGTCAGGTTTCCTCGGTGTGCGGCCAACCCACTTCTATCTCCTGGACATGATTTCGCCACCCCTTGGTATATATCAAAGCAGAAAAGTAGAAAACTAAAAAATAAAAGACACAAAATGGTCACAAACAGCAAAAATCTCCAAATCTAGGAAGAAAAAAAACCAAAAAAACCAAAACAATTACAAATGAAAACTTACCATTCTGCTGCCAACTTCACAGCAAGACTGTGAGCAAATGGATCCCTATCACAAGCAATGTAACAAACATCTGGAGCAAGTTTCAGAATCTCCCTTGCATGGCCTCCAGCACCAAAGGTCATGTCCACAATTGTCTGTCATGTTCAAAACACCACATTTTAACAGCTTTCACTCAAACATGACAACTTTAAATAATGAACTATCAAAGGTAAAAATCTTTTCAAGAACGTATAAAATAAACATAAATCAAAACATAATTAATCACAATATCTTAATCAACCACAACATCATAATTAATCCCACACCCCCCCCCCCCAACCCCAGCCCTTTCCAAAGTCTTGTGCTTCAGTAATGCTATACACACCCCTCACAAAAGTAAGGTCATAAGAATCCTGATCTGATTTAGCTATACCACTATCACAAGAATGTTATATTTTGAAACAAAGAACATACAAACTACCTCAGAACATTTCTCTGAAGGCTAACATGCCTGTACCTGAGATATAGTGGAGTTAGGCAGAAAAGAAATTGGAAGCAATAGATGGTTTTTGAGAAGGATGCAAGAGTTGTCCTGGACCGTCAGAAAAACAGTTCTTGAACAATGAAAACTAGTCAAAACTATAAGAAAAAAAAAAAAGGACAGTCAAAACTTCCTGGACACGTCATAAGAAGATAAATGTCAGAGAACTTGGTAACAGTGAGAAAATTCAAGGGAAAAAGAAGGACACGGAAACCATGAGGAGAAAAAAAAACACCACAGCTGGTCGACCAAGTGGCATGGAAAAACAGAAAAGAATTTGAACAGATCAGAAACACCAAGGATCGCACAAGATGGAGATGCATGATCATCAACTCTATCTGGCATAATATGTAATGTAATGTAATGTAATGTAAGGCATACAAAAAGAAAGAGCAGCCAGAGTTAGAAGCAAATTTTAAGGGAGTCCAGACTGGCAGAAATATATCATTTATGAAAGTGTCAGTCAAAACGAACAACCCCCCCCCCGAAAAAAAAAACCAAAAAAAAAAACCAAAACAATTACAAATTAAAACTTGCCATTCTGCTGCCAACTTCACAGCAAGACTGTGAGCAAATGGATCCCTATCACAAGCAATGTAACAAACATCTGGAGCAAGTTTCAGAATCTCCCTTGCATGGCCTCCAGCACCAAAGGTCATGTCCACAATTGTCTGTCATGTTCAAAACACCACATTTTAACAGCTTTCACTCAAACATGACAACTTTAAATAATGAACTATCAAAGGTAAAAATCTTTTCAAGAACGTATAAAATAAACATAAATCAAAACATAATTAATCACAATATCATAATCAATCACAACATCATAATTAATCCCACCCCCCCCCCCCCAACCCCAGCCCCTTCCAAAGTCTTGTGCTTCAGTAATGCTATACACACCCCTCACAAAAGTAAGGTCATAAGAATCCTGATCTGATTTAGCTATACCACTATCACAAGAATGTTATATTTTGAAACAAAGAACATACAAACTACCTCAGAACATTTCTCTGAAGGCTAACATGCCTGTACCTGAGATATAGTGGAGTTAGGCAGAAAAGAAATTGGAAGCAATAGATGGTTTTTGAGAAGGATGCAAGAGTTGTCCTGGACCGTCAGAAAAACAGTTCTTGAACAATGAAAACTAGTCAAAACTATAAGAAAAAAAAAAAGGACAGTCAAAACTTCCTGGACACGTCATAAGAAGATAAATGTCAGAGAACTTGGTAACGGTGAGAAAATTCAAGGGAAAAAGAAGGACACTGAAACCATGAGGAGAAAAAAAAACACCACAGCTGGTCGACCAAGTGGCATGGAAAAACAGAAAAGAATTTGAACAGATCAGAAACACCAAGGATCGCACAAGATGGAGATCAACTCTATCTGGCATAATATGTAATGTAATGTAATGTAATGTAATGTAAGGCATACAAAAAGAAAGAGCAGCCAGAGTTAGAAGCAAATTTTAAGGGAGTCCAGACTGGCAGAAATATATCATTTATGAAAGTGTCAGTCAAAACGAACAACCCCCCCCCCCACCGAAAAAAAAAACCAGGTCTGACATCACTAAATCATGACCCTGTTTTCAACTGCTGTGATTTAACCACTTATCTGTAAACTGTTTCCTAGAATTAACTCTCTGACCACTGAGCAACAGTCAGTCAGCCATTTGCATGTCCCTTTCGGAACTTTGCCTCCCTAACAACATTCCTGTAGGCCTCTCAGTTGTGAGCAAGATAGCCTGCTGCTGATGCATCCATTTGCAGATCATCAACGATGTCTTGCAGCCATCTTCGCCTTAGTCTTCCTCTCTTTCTTTTTCCCCACTATGTACTCTTCCAAGACGGTCTTCTCTAGATTATCATGGTGTTTAATGTGTCCAAAATATTTAAGTTTTCTGAGCAACACCAATTAAAAAAAAAAATTGATGGTCTCTCAGTTTCACTGAGTAATAAAGCATTTTTTAAATATTTAACAGTCTTTAAAAGTTACATAATGGGGAAAAAGAAAGAGAGAAAGACCAAGATGAAGATGGCAACAAGACACTGTTGATGATCTGTGAATGAATGATATTTAGCATTTGTGGTAATGTTAAAATTGCAAGCCTCCAACTACTGAACAAAACAATATGACCATAGTTATTTTATTTTTTTCTAAAATGCCATGTAAATGTGAGGATAAAAGCTAATGATGATTAAATGTATCCTTACCATATTATCTACCTGTAAACTCACCTGCCCATTTTTTGGCTGTAACAAGTTCAGAACTTCTTCCACCATGACAGGAATATGACATGGTTTCTGACTACTATCTCCCTGTACTTTTTCATAATTACTGTCCTTATCTTCCTCAACATTATCATTATCCTGGGTTTGCCATGTTTCATCACAAAAATTTTGTCCACGTTTATCTATTATGGGTGGCATCTCTCTGGTTAAACTGTTGTCTGAGGCTGGTGTTACAAATCCCCTTGTGAGTGATTTTGTACATGGAAGGTTACACACTATGTATCTGTACTTATTCCAACCACAACAATGATGTCCACATCTTGAAAAGTTCAAAACCACCTTATTATTATTCACGGCTGAAATATGTGAATATTTCATGACAAATTGTTTAAACATTTGTCCCCTTTGGCCACCATGGGCTGATAAACCTGCACTGAAAAGCTTCAAATACTGCAGAAGGACCTGCTGTAGATGTCTCTGTGGAGTCATTAGAGTCATTTTGATGAATGTTATGAGAAATGATCACTCAAGGGAGGTCACTGTGAAAAGATCTTGGATAGTTATGCAGCCTGTATTTCCATCAACCAAGGATAAACGGCTACTTCCTGTTGCTACACGCAGCGCTGAAAAATGTTCTGAAATATGAAAAGATATAAGCAAATTTATTTAAAATTTTAGTGGTCTGTGAAGTAGAAAAATGAGAGAGAGAGAGAACTATATGAATTGGCAGGCAGATACGACACAGGAAATAAAAGGCAACAGAAATGATTAGAAATATCAAAGCCTGCTAAAAACTGAGAAGCATGACAGACCTGTTGACCACAGAAACGACAATCTCAACAACAGCATAAATAATGAACAATATCGGACATGGAAGTAAGAAGTGCACTCAGGAAGGCATTTAGATAACATCACAGGAGAAATCATCATGACACTAGAAGATAATGGCATAGATAAAGCAATAAAGTCTCTTAAATATGAACAGGACATATACCACCGGATCTATCTAAATCAGTTTTCAAGGCAACTGTAAAGAAAACTGTGATAGCAGAATGTGATCAATATCACACAACCAGCTTAATGAGCCACATCACCAAAATGCTATTAAGAATCATTCATTTGAGAATACAAAACAAAATAAAAACTGAAATCACAGAAGAATCACATGGTTTTATTGAGGGAAAAAAAAGGGGCAGGTAATGCATTTTTTATATTAAGAACTACAATGGAATGATCTCTAGAAGTAAACAAGGACTTATACTTTAGCTTTAGTAGCATTTGTATCATATCTTCTTGTCTAACTGTGTCAAAACCTTTCACGTAATCACTAAAGCTAAAGTATAAGTCCTTGTTTACTGCTAGAGATCATTCCATTGTAGTTCTTAATATAAAAAATGCATTACTTGCCCCTTTTTTTTTCCATTTACCAGATATGGAAAAATATTAAGAATATGTACTGGAAGCAAAGAGCAGCAATACGAGTGAACAAGGCCATAGGTGAGTACAAGGATATAAAACAAAGAATAAAAGACAAAGGTAAAAAGACAAAGACCTGATCTCACTATACAGTGAAAACATCATGAGAGGTTAATAATAAATTTGAAAGGAATAAAATCAGGAGGCCATAATATCAATAACCTGAGATACGCAGATGATGCCGTTCTAATGGCAGAAAGAGAAAGCAGTTTGCAGAAACTTATGAACAAGATTACTGAAGAAAGCAATAAAAGAGGTTTAGAGCTAAATGGCAACAAGACAGAAATAATGGTAATATAAAAAAAAGTAAATATGTCAAAGTACAACATCTTTATGGATAGAAAGATGCTGACACAAGTAAATAAATCATATTATCTTGAAATGCCTTTCCCATTGCAACATATGCCTGTGAGACCTGGACACTTAACAAAACAGCTGAGAAACTCATAAATGCCTTTGAATGTAAATGCTACAGAAGAGTTCTTCAAATATCATGGACACAAATAAGAACAAATATATCCATACTATCTCTCTCTCTCTGAACCTTAAGTGCCCAGGGCACATGGGGCTTCCGCAAGGGTTTTCCACAAATGCCTGTCCTTTGCCTTTTTTTCTGCTCCTGCCCAGGTGAGCCCATACTACAAGAACTTAATATTGAAGAAGATTGGCTAATAAAGAAGATTAAACAGAGAAAACTTAAATATTTTGGACACATTAAATGTCATGAGAATTTACAGAAGACTGTCTTAGAAGGGTACACAATGGGAAAAAGAAAGAGAGGAAGACCAAGGTGAAGACGGCTGCAAGACATCATTTATAATCTGCAAATGGATGCATCAGCAGCAGGGGATCTCATCTTGCTTACAACAGAGAGGCCTACAGGAGAGCTGTATGGGAGCAAAAGTTTCACAAGGGACAAGCAAAAGACTGACCGATTCTGAAACAACAATAACATCTGATGGCAAGTGTGCAAACGTGTGTCTCAAATAGCCTATGACAGTCCAAGTCCAGCTCCTGGCCTTTTCGTGGCAGAACTGTTTAAACTGACAGGAGAAGGGGTGAAAGGCGAGTATCTAATTCCTGAAAACCAGACGTTTCAGGTAGATGAGACTCGTTAGTCTTGGTTGGTAGCTCATCTAGGAGAAGGAAAACTCTGATTTCAAACCCCCTGCTGCCTTGTAGGGTAGGCTCTGGCCAGAGTCAAAGGCTAGTGGAGTGAACCATAAACAAACTGGTGGAAGGCAAGGGGAAACCAACACTGTACATTCCCATGAACAGTCAATCAGTCCTGAGAAAAACAAACAAACCAAAAAAAAAAAAAAGGACACCAAAGAAGTTTCATAACAACAGAAGCTAGTCAAAATTTATAAGATGGCAGTGAAAATTTCTTGGACAAGTCATGAGAAGACAGAAGTTACAGAACTAAGCAATGACCGGAAAATTCAAGTGAAAGAAAGGTGAGGAAGGCAAAGAGAAAAATATCTCAGCTGACCGATCAATTGGCATGGAACAGGGAAAAGCATCTGAACTGAACAGAAACACCAAGGACTGCACAAGATGGAGAAGCATGACAGTTAATGCTATCCTGCAAGGCACATAAAATATGTGTAACAGCCAATGACCACTGCATTTGGCATGTAACGAATGAACTGAACTATAAATTTCTTCAATTGTAGAAGTATTAACTTAACACTTTAGAAAGATGACTACAATTTACAACACACAAGAAGTAATAAAAAAATGTATGCACACAAGATTCAAAAGAAAACATCTCACGAAGAAAATAAAAGGCAACACTTTCACACAATGATATCAACAATCTCCCTAAAAAAATCTTCTCTGGTGAGCTGTTTTCTCCACCAGAACTTAAATGTCACTCTTGTTTCTGATTTTAAGCATTGTTGTGTCTTCTCTTTGGAGAGAGAGCACAATACTGTGTTGCTAGTGTAGGGTGTCCACCCGCATTATGCACACTTAGGATATTGCCGTGTAATATCGATTTCGCCACTCCCACATTTTATTTTTCATTAATTCACAGTACAGACTCCGCCACAATTGTCGAAATCTTGTTTGTCAAATAACTGAAACACCACAGCTTGCTGTCGGATGCACCGCTTGGGGGACAGGATATGGGTTGAGCCAGTTTAGTTCCTCCAGGCACTACTGGCTGTGTCATCGCACTACCACATCTCAGTCTACTGTTAAATTTTCTTTTCTACTTTCGATTTCCATTGTCTTGAACGGAAATGAATATTTCTGCAAACATGACGCAGTTAAGGACCAATTTTATTACCTCTGTGGAGTGACCATCGCAAGACTGTAAACTTCAGACGTGAATAATCACATACCATTAACTTTTTTTTCACTCCGCAGTAGCAAATATACGTTTGTGATTATAGTTCTCACGCTCTACTCCCACGACCTCCACCATGTTACCGGAAATGTTTATCAACGCCATCTAACGTCAGTAGACGAGAACGAGGCCATGCGGAAGTGTGTTGACTTCTGCAACAAAGTCAGGTCTAGTCAAACCACGGAGAAGGGAAGCTATGATTTGAAGGTGTACATTTACTAAACAAATAGCACGATGAGGACTGATCAAAAGTTATTTTGTCTGAAGACCGCATTGACAGTTGCCTTGTGTCTTCTGTGGGTAAGTTGGACACCTCTTTCCCCCCTTCTATAGTGTAAATTTGTTCAACTCCCTCGTATCGATTTCCTAGACCAATAAGAGTGATTCAGAACAGCCAAATTTTAAGACGAAATGTAGCAATTTCCTAACTCACGATCTAATTTCATAAATAAGTCCAAAGTACGTAAATGTAAATTTCTGCATTACAAAATAACGCTTTTTTCTTCTTCTCCCCTGTATTGTTTCTGGTTACATAAAGCAAAAGTATAGTAAACTAGTTCCACAAGTATAGCCTATTATTTATCAGTAAAATAAGTTTGTTATTGGAGGACAAGGTATGGCAGTGCTGAAGAATATATACAACTTTAAATACAGACACAATATCTAAATCTTATAGATAAAATGTAGATCTTTAACTAAATACATTAGTAGACTAAGGCTAAATGTCATAATACAAAGTAACTAAAGATTTGAAACGAATGACTGAGCAGTTTTAAAGAAAAAGTTTTTAAATGGAAGCAAAGACTGAGGTAAGGGGGAGGGAAGGAGGAATAGAAGCACGAGGAATGCACACACTTTCCTTGAGTTCTATGGTTTTATTATGTAGTAGTCCCCCCCCCCCCCGGGTTACTCTCCCCTCCCTTCCCCTCCCCCTTTTAAAAGAAGATAGGATCAGAATTATTTATATCTTTTAACATATGAATCTAGGGGTTTTTTTTTGTAAATGTATTTGATTGACGTGTCTGTCAACAGTTCCAAAAGTGTTAGAACTGGGAGTGTATGTGACATATAGTTGTGATTTGTCATTATGAACAAATATGTTTTATGTATGTGTATACTGTGTTAGAATCTTCCATGCTTGCTGGCCAAGATTGTGGAGTTGGAAGCAATTTTAGATGGTTTGAGAGTTGATGGAGTTCAGTACCATGAGGGAATCTGACAGTAGAAGTATGGGACAACAATTTTCAAAGTTTTTTTTTTTTAATAGTCTGAAAATTAACTTTATGCTACAGTATTGAATAGTTAGAAAGAAAATTACAGCCTTTGGCAGCATAAATTTATGCAAATTTTCCATATTTTCAGTAAAAGATTTATATTTTTTTATTTCCGTTAAACAAACAAACAAAAAATCAAAGACTTCTTGTGGAATGAATACATTTCTAGCTTTACTTGCCAGCTTTCCTTTTATTTAAGTGTGATACTTTTACAGTTACTGTATATGTGTAAGAAATTTGTTCAAGCTAATTTAACACTGTCCCTGGATTTAACACTGATAACTGTCATTGGAAAAAAGTAATTTTTCTTACTTTTGGTTCTTAGTAAGATCTGTTTTCATCGTGAAAAATTTCCAAGTAAGACTGTGATGCCAAAACTAGTTTGTATAGTAAATCTTTGACATAGGATAGAGAACAGTGAAGCAAACAATTATAAACATTTCAACGTTACTGCAGTGAGCTGTCTTGATCGAGTCCAAGATGAGCACAAGCATCATATGTGGGGATTTTGTTTCTTTCCAAATGTTCAGTATTTTTTGAAAGGAGATTTGAGGGGGGGGGGGGATGCAGAGTAGATGAAAAAAATAAAGGAATGAAGACTGCAATGAAACTGGTTCAAGTAATAAAGTTAGCATACATTTCTTCTTTATGAGAAAATAAGAATGGGTTGGGGAAAGGAGGACGACCCCCGGGGGGGGGGGGGGGTTCCACCGGCTCGCAGCTTCTCTCCGAGGTCATACTGGTAAACAAATATTTTAAGAACTGCTTTTCGTGTATTTGCTTGTTTAAAGTGATTTACCGAGTTTGAGATTTCACGCTGTCGTTTTTGCTTTTTTTTTTTTTTACTTTTGTTTTTCATCATTTCGTTGTCCGCCATTGTTCATTTGTATGTTCATTTGTACTTCTATCGTTTTTGTTTTTTTTTACTAATTGTTATATCATCACCACCATCTCCTCATTCTTTTGAATTGTCAGTTATTTTCCTACATTAATCATATGACATACCGCATGTGACCAAAATGACTGTTGAATACGTGCTTGCTATCTCAGCATTTCTGAACTAATTTGGAGTTCAAAGTTACGGAGTATTCTTTGCGAAGGAACTAAGAATCTTTGTACAGTCAGTCTCACATACGTCAAGAGTTTTTTTTTACTCTTTTGCCCAGCTGTATTGTGAGTCAGGCGAGTAACTGGAGATATTCCCACACCAGCTATCACATCATTATTCCATTCACCAGCCCCCATTGCTAAGCCACTTCCTTATCGTCTAGCGCTGGCGTTTTTTCAATGAATTGGAAGGAAGTCAGGGAGAAAAAAAAACAATCTCCGTCAGATTTTTTTAAAAAAAGATCTTATTTAGAAAAAAAAAAGCTCTTATTCGCTGTCTAGACCCTCTCAAACTCCAGCCGTTACCGTTTCTTTCTTCCACGCCATGTTTCAATTACTCACCTACAGTCTTATCTTGGGGGCGGGGAGAGAAAGACGAGTGCATGGAGAGGTTCCCCCCTCCTCCCCCCCCCCCCCGTCCTACTCTTAATTTTTTAAAGCATTCAGAAACAAACATCTTTCTTTTTCTTTCTTTCTTTTGCTTGCTAAATCCCACCCTTGACCTTTTGGAAATCCAGGGGCGGGTGTGATGTGCGGGGGGGGGGGGGCTGAGTTTATGCCGCCCTGTTTTCAGGAGAAGTTTATGTAAACTTAAAACCGTGTTATGCGGGGGAGACAAGGGGGGGGGGGGGGGTTGCGGACTATGGGTGTTAGATTTTGTTGATTGTTCTGGTCTTCTGTAGCCCCCGTGTATGACTCAGGGCAGCAGAAGAGCGGCTTCTATTGTTCTGAGTGTTTAGCCGTCTGCTCTCTGATGATGACACCGGCGGTCGATGTTTTTGATAATAAGTTATCATTTCGTAGGGGGTTCACTAAAAGGCCAGGTTGTGTTCTCCTAAAGAGTTTACCGTGCCGGACTTCTTTAAAAGCTCCACCGCAGCAAATGCGGTGTTCATCCACATCTCTTCGGTCTCGACTGTTTCCTCGGAGCATGTGTCCATGAAACTTTTAGGAGGAAGTTAGGGTGTTGATCCCCTTCGGTTTCCTCTGTCTGTCTATCTGTGTGTGTGTGTGAGAGAGAGAGAGAGTGTTTCCTTTTATCCGTTTATTAGAGCTTGGATGATACGGGTGTGCTGTTGTATACCCGGTGCAAGTCCTGCACTAGCAGCTAAGTAGGCGCTAAGGTATTAAGAGTTAGAGGACACAGTTTTATATACATTAGTTAACCTTGTCTAAGGCGCAGAAAAGCTTGGACTTAGGCCCCCATGCTATACATAGTAAGAGTGGATTTAAAGACGCTTCCGCGCATGCGCCACACACACACACATAAAAACGCACTCGAGAAGCAGTTAGAATCGTTTGAAAGAAACTATGTTTTCAATGTAGCACACATTTGTTTACTCAGATCTAACGAGTTTCGCATCCTGTCATATGTTCGTGGAAAGAAATTTAAGCCGATTAAGTACCATCTCGGATAACTTGATAGCAGATCTTTTAGCAGAGATGATTGTTTGTTATTTTCATTGAGAGAGTTCCACCTGTTTGTCGTGTGCAGTTTCTATGAGAGACTTTTTATCGTAGTTTGTAATATTCGTTTGCTAACTCATATATAGTATTATAGCATAAGCAACAGCTGCATGGAGATTTCGTGTAGGTATAAAATACAGTTGGGGAAATCCCAGTCATTTTCCAGGCGTTTTTCTTTCTTCTACGTAGTTAGCTTCATTTCTTTGTGCCGAAACACCACCAACCCCACCCAAAAAAACTCAGTAAGCAAAACGGTTACAGATTACGCAGCGTATTCATGTTTGAAAAAGCTTACATGTTAAAAATGTAGTAACATTTTCTATCAGTTGTGTGTGAAGAGTTGTGGAGAGAGAGACAGAGGAGACAGAGAGAGAGAGAGAGAGGGAGAGACAGACAGCCAGAGACAGACAGACAGCCGGAGACAGACAGCCAGAGACAGACAGACAGCCGGAGACAGACAGCCGGAGACAGACAGCCAGAGACAGACAGACAGCCGGAGGCAGAGACAGAGATAGCCAGACAGAGAGGGAGAGAGACCAGCCAGAGACAGAGAGGAGACAGACAACCACAGACAGACAGCCAGAGGAAGAGAGGGAGAGAAAGGCAGATAGCCAGAGACAGAGAAAGATACACAGACAACCAGAGACAGAGAGGGAGAGAGACAGCCAGAGACAGAGAGAACGAGAGGGACAGAGAGAGAGAGAGAGATCTGGTATGACTATCAGTCAACCACAAAATATTACAGACATTGCGTAACCACAGATCTGACCGTTACTGCTTTGTGAACGAAGGCTTTGTACACCTTTCACTACATCCTGGAAGGGTAACAGAAGCTGTATAGCAGAGCAGACATTTTAATAAACAAATTTTTTTTTTTTTTTGGGGGGGGGGAGGGTTAGAAAGATGTACCTGCGGTGTGCTACAATGACGATTTATGTTTTATATTTTATTTTCAAGGCTAGGCGGAAGAGAAACATAAAAAGTAGATAGCGAGAGTGGATTCACTGTTTATTGAATGTTTCACAGCTATTGGCCAGAAATAGAATATTCACAAGGAATGATTACAAACGAAAAGTTTGCTGTAAAACTCGGTTCTGAGAGCTTTCGAGGGCAGTGTGTCGACAGCGTTTCTGAAAAGGGGAAAAAAAAAGCTATCAGACACAGTGATATGACATGGAACAACAGAAAAAGAATGACTGTGGAAGTTTGCTGCAGAAAGATGCTCCCCGCGGCTCTGAAAAACTCCAGCATATCCAAGAGACAGAACTACAAAGTCTGTAACCGCGTAGGAAGGAAAAGATGCTATCTGAATATAAACTGATGATGTGGAAGTTCTTGTGGAAGGGGATGCCCAAAATAATTAACATTTTGAACAACCAGATCTTTTAATGTCGGTTTGTGTCACTACACCACTGCGTGTTGAAGTTACTCTTCCTTTTACAGTTGCTCTTCTTCGGCTCATGAAGTTACCTGCTGCTTCTGTGACTACCTGTTGAGGTCGAGGTCCCTTGACGTTGTTTTCATGAAGGAAGAGCCTGACTTTTTTTTCTGGTTACCATCTATACTGTTTACATTGTAAAGCTCGCGTTAGCAAAGATATGTTAGGCTTGCCTAAAAGTCATGTTATCTTAACGCGAACTGTCATCTGTAAGCCTTGTTACCTTAGCAGAACAATGAGGCAGGTGATCACAAGACTACAGATTACTAATTCATCACAAGTTTTTGTGATCTTTTATGTTAAAGTAAAGGTAACCCTGGTATGCCATGTAAGCACCCAGGGGATGTAATGTTACTCTTCACATTATCCTTGACACTAAGAGGGTGACATGATCAACATCACACCTGACTGCCTTTCCTTCCCGATCTCCAGAACAAGTCAGGTATCCATTTCTACAGCTGGGTAACTGAGGCATATCCAGCCGGTTTCAAACCCCCCCCCCCTACCCCGACCTTGGCCATGAGGGACTAGCACACTAACTACTCCACCACTGAGGCGCCTATCTTTTACTTTCTCTTCAGCAACTGCCTTTCACTTAGCTGAAGGCTGTTGGAACGGTGCAAATTAAATAAATGCCACTTATATCCAGTTTGTCGTCCATAATCAACCAACAACGTAAGTACGGAATGGCGTATATCGGAGCGACGTATATCTTAAAAATGCAGACCCATGGTTTTGACCCTTTTGTAAATTTTGTGAAAAAAAAATTCCGAATAGATGTCCTGCTGTCATTGATCAATTGATAATATGTACTGCTAAGTTACATTCTTATCTTATATCCTTCCCGTGCCGTTAAACGCCATATGGGGCTCCCAAAGTAGTTCGCCAATTTTAAGTTACATTATTAACTGTTTTTTTTTTTAAAGTAGGACTGAAAATAACTGGCAGTAATAGAATGGTAAATGAAGAGCAAGTAATAGAGTGTGGTAAATGAAGAGCAAGTAATAGAGTGTGGTAAATGAAGAGCAAGTGCGCTTCATCATGAAAGAGAAGTGCGGTCAGATTGGAAGACTCGAGTGCTGCAGTGGCTAAGAATGCCAGGCAAAATACTGGTAGAAACAGCCATGAGAGAAACTTCTGAGCAAAGAAGCTTCTGTCCTCTTCAGTGCTTTGTTTTTTGTTTGTTTTTTTTTAAGCGAGAATAGTAATATTCTGTAATCAGTTTTTACTGTAAGAAAAGGCTGGAAGAAAGGGGAATTGTGGCATCTAAACCGTGCTAATGCCATCAGGGGAAGTAAAACGCCAGTGTCAGTGAGTGGAGAGAGCGACAGTGGTTGTAGCAAGTGACTGTTCACATGAGAGTATGTCAGTAAATTCTGCACAGACAATACTTCTTTTGTTTTTTTTTTAACTTTTTTTTTTGGGGGGGGGGGGGGCGGTTATTGACTACGCTTGTATCTTTGGCATTAATACTGCGACATTTTTTTTTAAGATGTGACTAGAACCCGTGTCGTTTGATTGCAAGGTCGTGGATGTATCGTCATTTGGCAGCAGGCATGGCTCGTGAGTTTTCATCGAGTTATTGCCGCTTGTTTAGTTTCGAGAGGGTCAGTAGCGAAATATCACTGGTTTCCGGTGCATAATGTGGGGGCAGGGGGGGGGGGGTATGCGAGAAATGAAATGAATCTCAGCGTGGCCACGCTTGTTCAACACCAGTTTATAATCTGGGATTGAATCATTGGGAAGATCCTCTTTTTTTTCTGGGGGAATACAGTTGAAAACCCAGGCTGCAAAGTGAGTGCCCATTAATTCCTTCAAATATTTCTCTCTCTCTCTCTCTCCCCCTCAGCCCAGCCCAAGCCTGGCCACTTCAGACTACTGACCGCCTGGAAGAAATTAGTATATCGCTGCAAAGTGAAAGTAATTGAGACACGTTATATTTAAAATTGAGGAAATGAAAAGCTTTCACTGCGAATGATAATAAAGACGTAACAAGGCAGTAAAATTCGTTTCTGCAGCCCCCATCTGAAATTGGACGGTATAGTTTTGAGTATTCAGCAGCCATTGTGTCTGATAACATTTTAGAAAGGTCAAAGGGGAAAAGTCATAAAACTATTAGGATTGTACAGGAAGGATATAGGCGGCGAAAAAATTCGTAAACCGTCCGATCCGAGATAACTGCCAACAGAGTCACGGAAACAGTGATGTAACAATCGGTTACAACAGTGAAAGGCGTTTGTTACTATCATTTACACGGCTTTGAGGCATACACGTAAACTGTTAGAGGTCAGTACGAGACGAAAGTCGGAATTGTAATACTTTTCCCAGCTTTGATGTAGGTTTTTTTAATTTCCGCAGAACTACTAGCTTGTGTTTTCTGCAGACCACAGTTGTAGCATGGACCAGGAGTGTGATAGTTTTGGAATGGACTTCTGAGGCAGTTATCACAGCAGAGGCTTTGTCACTTTACTATACGCAGGTCTCGCTGTTTCTCTTTTCTCTCTCTCTCTCTCTCTCTCTCTCCCCCCCCCCTCCCAAGACAGAGTAGTTTGTGCTTTGCTAAAGTAAGAGAACACAGTTAGGATTATAGCTCGAAAGAATCGTAGACAAAGCACTTTAGTGAGACGTGAGAGAAAGAAAAATCACAAAAGAATTACCTGGGATTCGAACCACGGACTCCGGTAGGACGAGCAGACTGCTTTGCTAATGCAGAAAGCGCGAACCTCTCTGTCGGGCCTGGTTAATGTAAAGCGGACGCTCTTTAAGTGTTTCTCAGATTGTAATGCTAGGATTGTGAGAGATGAGAGAAGTGGTGACTGCGGTAAAAACTGGTTCTAGTAATGAAGGTTGATAGAGGCGTGTGGTTGTATTTTATAAAAAGAAAAAGAGTGAGGAAAGTGGGCAGAAACAAGAGTGGCAGAAAGTAAGATGAGCACGTATAAATGAAGAACATACAACAGTCCAATATTTCGGCGAAAGCCTTTTTCAAGGGTCTCATACAATAAACAGCACAAACAAAAAATAAACCCACGAAAAGCAGGTGAAAAATTAAACACATAGCTTTTTTTTTTTTGTATCTTTATTGCAAGAAAGACGAGGACAGAATGTGGCCAGAAAGACAGATTCCTTTCGCCAGCCATCATACATGTCTAATGCAAGGATTAGTGTTTCTGTTTTACGCATTTACTGTGTTTGTGACTCCTTCAGACAGTCACCAGAGAAGAGGTTTCTCGAGAATATTTAGAAACACGAAGGAAAATGCGGAACTTTGAAAGCCCCCCCCCCCCCCCTTTTCCAGCCTCCACTGCATTGACACTACACTTTAATGTAGATGGCGCTCTGCATTTCCTACTGCCCTTGTACCCCGGTTGTCAGTTTAAAGGTTTCCTGAACCGAGAGCTTCCGGAGTTGGTTTCAGTTTTGCTAAGAGAGAGGGTTCTTTATCAGTGGTTTTTTTTTTTAATTTGGGGTGGGGGTGGGGGGAAGAGAAGAGAAGAAAATAGAATGAGCATGTGCAGTGATTTTATCCATGGAAACGCGGAAAGGGAGTTGGAGGTGTCTGACCAGAGATTACGCTTTGTGGCACACCAGGTGTACGCTTGTAATACGCTGAAGCTGTGGTCGTGTTCATGTATGAATATCTTCCATTCTTCCAACACATCCTCTCCTGCAGTTTTATTTCAGGCCGATCTTGTTTGCTTTCTTCTCGTTAGCCCTCTTAATTAGAAGCCGTTTTTCACTTCCGTCTCCATCGGCCCGCGCCCTTCTTCTCTCCATAACTACTCTTAGTATACTAATATACCGCTTATTCTGCTGCCTATCTTTGGAATACCTTCCCATCTTGTATAAAAGAAATATAAACTATATTCCTTCCTACAACTACAAACTTTTCCAATATCTATTTGATGTCGACTACATGCCTCATTAATCATACAGTTTAAAAAAAGTTATTTTAGACTGCTCTTGTAGACACCGAATTCAGTTAATTGTTTATTCTGAATAGTACCGAAAGTGTTGTTTGGTAGATAGTCATTTATGTATGTATTTAGTTACTTTCCGTACAGAGTGCATGGATAAGAGCAAAACGTAAATATTTTATTTGATGTTTCAGCTTCAATGTTAATTATGTTTGTTATATGAGCAGCATATTTGTAGAATGTCTGGAACAGAGTGAAAGTTGTATGATAAAGGGCAGAGTGTCAGACGGGCCTGCGTGCCCAATTCTCAACCCTTTTTTTGAAATAAAAGATTAATCAATCAGTCTCACTACACTTACAGCTCAGACTAAGCGGGCAAAGAGACAGGAAAAGTTAGGAATGGATTAAAGTGCAGGAAGCTGGTCAGCACGCTCCTGCAGAGTTCCTTAGTTGTGTCAGTGTGGATAATTTACACCTGAACGCTTCTGTGATCGCTGGGCGTTGTACGAGTAGTTTAATATTTGCCTTCTTTTAACGTTTAGAGGACGTATCTCTCTCCCTCCCTCTCTCTCTCTCAGTATCTCTCTCCCTCTCTGTGCGTTTCTTCAACGAGAAAATAGAATGAGCATGTGCAGTCAGTTGTCAGAGAAGTCTGTGTGTGTGTCTGTCTGTCTCTCCCCGTCTTCTTTCTGTTTTGGTTGTTTGCCTGTCAACGAAAATGCGGCCTTATTTATGTCTTCACATGCCCGACTGCAGCTACTTATCAGTACGTTAGTGTATCTGTCTGGCAGTTATACTCAGTATCAGATATGTATGTTTTGTCAGCTTTCCCTTATGACAGTAGGACTTATAGGAATCATCGATCCAAGCATAAAAGTAGAAAGCTGTTATTGTGTAATATGCAGGTTGAAAGACCATTGTGTTACGACATGTAAGCAGTAAGGCTGGTGCTATAGGTTTAAGTAAACATAAATGACATAGTGATAAACGTATAAGGAGGGTGTGTTTAATATAACTGCCATGATGATGTAGCTTATAGATGGCTTCAGCGAGCACCCATCGACCGTTCAGCCAGCAGTCGTGACCTTTAACCCACTACAAGAGCTGGTGTTTACCAGACAACAACAAAATTGATGCGTCTGCTGATTTTTTTGTTTTTTTTTTGGATAAGTTCTGAGGTAAAAATGGGGTGGAAGGAGCGACAGAAAATCAGCTGTCTCAGATATTCGAAGAATAATAGTACGTTAACAATAGGTCTCTAGCTGATGCTCACAACAGCGGTTCCAAACCTTTCTCAGCGCGACCCACAAGTAGCAGTGGTGCGTGCTGACACAGCTGCTCTAAACTAGCAGTGGTACGTGCTGACATAGCTGCTCTAAACTAGCAGTGGTTTGTGACGACCTGCGACTCTAAGATATCAGTGCTACGTGACGACCTGCAACTCTAAGATAGCAGTGATACGTGACCACCTGCGATTCTGATGTAATGGATTATTAATTAATGTCGTAATGCCATCTTCATATTTTATATTTAAAAATAATTCTTAAATCTTCCGTTTTAATTAATTCGCTCAGCAACTGTCTGTCTGCTTTTCTGTCTGTCTGCGTTTTAATAATCTCACACACCAGGTTGTCATTTATTTATATGTGCATGTCTTTTCCCTACCCCCGGTTTTTTAAAAAAAATCCTGTTTGAGTTGCGCTAATCGTTGTTAGATAGTGTCAGCCAGGTCTAGAATACGCTGACAGACAGGTGAAGCTATCTAGCTCAAGCCAGCCTTCTTTCTTTATCTCTTAACTAAGTTGGAAGAAAACAACAACATAACCCCGCTAAACTTTCTAGACCCGATGTTGTATACAGCATCAGCGTACTATTCACATTTTCAGCGCTCTCTTCTGGCCTTACTGATAGCTTGGTGAGTCAGATTTGTGGGGGCAGGGTAGTCTAACATCCCTTACATGTGGATGCCAGACTTTTTAAAGCTCCATCTTTTGAACTAGCCAAGATTTGCTTCGGATCTTTCTTCTTCTTTGCACACACACCCCCCCCCTCACTTTTTTTTCAGAAGTGAGAAAGAAAAATTGAAAGAATAGACCTGGTAAAATAATCTTTTGTCATAATTTCTCGAGGATGGAACTTGAGATTTTTATTTTTGCTTTTACATGTAGTAGGAATAGTAACCAGACCTGTAGACGGAAGAACGAAGATAATGACGAAGCTGATATCTTTGGGTTAGTTCTTTTGTACACAGCGTAAACATCTGAAAAACAGTGTTTAAAATTACATTATGACTTTCTGTTCGATTTCCCTGCGTTTTTTCTTCTTCTTCTTTTTCTTGCTTTTTTCTTTCTTTCTCTCTTTTTAAAAAAAATCACTGAAATGGTCAGTAAAGATAATGATCTAGCCCTCTTTGTAGAGTGGAAGGCAGTACCAGTTTTGTTTGTTTGTTTTCCCCCTCTCCATGTATCTCTGCAGAGTTGTCAGGGAGTGGTTAGCGTATAGTTTGAGAAGCTCTGATACAAGGATAATTAATCCACACGTAGACAAATATTTTAACATAGTTTAGCGTCGGGAGGAAGGTGTTGGTTCTTTAACCTTGCAATATTGTATGAACAAATAAAGATGACATTTATAGGCCAGAAGTGAGTGACGAATGATGATGACGAGGGTGAGTGCTAGAGTAGGTGAATGCTGGAGTAGGCGAATGCTGGAGACCTGATCGTAAAACATCACGCATTCAATTGGAATGTTTAAAAAAAAAAGAACTTAAGTAAGTTTAAACGAGTAGAAGACATGGTGTAAGATGCACGACAAAAAGCTTACAATGAGTTAGCATGATGAAGGAAGGAGTAAATGTTGGAAGACTAGACAGTACGCCTAAAACAGTACGGAATGCATTAATAGTTTTAAATACTGTGTCACAGTTATGTGTTTATTGATCATCCCGTACTACGGTCTCGAACTGACGTCTGTTCGCATGCATTGCTTATTATACAGCGTTTATACAGCTTCTTATTCCCAATCTGCCTGTGCCATCTCTCTCTTTCTCCTCTCTATCCCTAGCCCTGTACCTCACTCTTCCAGCTTATTCTAGAGCTGCGCTGAATCATTTTATATACCGAGAGTTCTCGGTTCTGTAGCTGAGTATAACGTGATTTATGTAGGTAGTCGTGTTATTGATTGAAGTCCTGCTGCCCTACAGGAGCCTTGCTGAGGGTTTTAGTGTCACTTTCCGAGATCTTGGTCTTATTGTGATTGTTGGATGTTGTGCATCATGTAATTGAAGGAGTTAATTGTATTCAGAAGCTTGATGTTATGTTGGCATTCCTGGTCTCAATAGTTCTCGATTTTCATCATCATGCTGTGCCGTCTGCCTCGGGAAGTTGGCAGCAGTGTTCTTCCAACTTACTCTGTCCCTTATTTGAACAGTGCATGCTCTAGCCGTACTGCAGCCTTTATTTAGATGTAGCGTGCATCTGTCTGCTAGTTACAGACACGGCAATAATTTAAGTACTTCGCAGATGTGTAATGCCGCTATCCAAATGATAAACTGTACTACTTTCCCTTACTCTCTCTTCTGATTACAACTGAGGAATTTTAATATGTAACTGAGAACGAACACATCTCAACAGTTTGAGAACCACTAACACTCAGATTGATAATAGCAATTTCACATATTTATAATGGGAAAAATAAGTGAAGATGTAGCAGTAAACTGAGTAAACAGATGAATAATCATACTCCTCTCCAGACGACAACTAGTTCGCCATGTAGGGAGGGAGTGGCAACAGTCACTGCTCTCAGGCATTCAACATGATGGAATAAGAGCCAACTTACTAGCTCAGTGAAAATTCCATGGATCCTTATATACAACTTCACATCACATATATATATATATATATATATATATATATATATCGGACTTAAAAGTCCTAAAAAAATCTCAATATTTCACATTTCTTCAGTTACAAACTATTTCTAACAACTTGTAGCTGCATCAAAAATTTACACATTGGATCCACGAGGAAGAAAAGAAACTAACAGTTCACATCCTACTCAGTCAACCTCTACATAATGAATTTACGATCATAATGCCTCTCAAGCTACCAGTCAATCTAAGCTTAATCCTAAACCTTTTTCTAAGTAAGAGTTTGGTCCTTAAATATCAACCACAATTCCTATTCCTAAATCTTCCCGAAGTTTCCATCCCGAGAATCACTCAGCCCGTGATTCTACCTGTTTACGACCTTCATCCCGAAAATAACTTTTCTGTTACTAACATGTCAAGGCTAAGTTCATAAAAAATCTCGTGGAGTTTAACGTCTCAACCCTGACTTTTTAACTGCACTCTTATAAAAAAAAAATACCAAGGGCTTTACATCGAACAGTCAAAATATTAAAAATACCCCGGAATATATCTATTTTATGACAGTCCAAGCACTGTAACAGTACATTTTCCAGTATACAGTTATAAATTATATATACTGTCCAAAAAAACTACTGATGACCCAATTTTAGCCATAACTTTGATATTCTATAGCTTTTTAAATTGAATGAATAAAATTTTCAAATTGCGCACAATAATATCTAAGGGTTTAAACACTCACTTGACAGCTTCTTGCATCTATGTGACGAGAATTTGTTAGTCCCAGGGGTTCTCAAGTTAGTATGGTGTGTGACCTCCGCTTGCATCGATCAGCGACTGGCATCTCCTGGGTATATGTGCGATCAGATGTTTGATATGCGTCTGTGGGATGGCTGCCCACTCTTCATGGAGTGCCTACCACAGATCACGACGATTGGCTGGAGAAACGTTTCCACAACAGACACGTTTAGAAACGCATAGCTTATATAAGCTTTTTTTTATATGTTATGACAAAAGTTTTTTTTCCCAAGTATCTCAAACCAAACCAAAAATTGTCGCCAAGATATCAGGTCCATGATTTAGTGTAAATTTTGCTGTTCTCGTGTATAGTCATAACGCAGTAGCTGCCTTTGCTAATCACCCATTTAAAAATTTTTTACCATAACTCAAGTTGCGTTTATGGAAAAGTCGTGATTTTTGTGGTGAGCATAACTCACTTCCCACGCAAATGAAACCCTGTAAAAGGATGAGGTTACACAAAAAAATTTAGTTAATTTTCAAGCAATTATTGCGCGTCTATCGCAAAATTTACGAAACATAGCTATTGGTCGCTTGCAAGCAGGCAAAAGTCAAAGGTCAGGTTGCCAGGCATTTAAACGTGGAGCAGAGTACCATCAGTCGACTTTGGCACCGTTTCCAAGCCACTGGCTCAGCTGAAGACCGGCACCGCAGTGGACGGCCCAGGGTGAAAACAGCAGCTGATGATCGCTTTATTCTGGTTCATCACCTCAGAAACAGGTTTACAACAGCTTCCTCAAGTGCCCAGTCATTGCTTGCAGGACGTCGTGCGTCTGATCAAACTGTCCGGAATAGACTGCATGAAGCTGGACTGATGGTACGACGACCTCACCGAGGTCCTGTCTTAACGAGACGCCATCGCCAAAATCGACTTGTTTGGGCCAATCAGCATCGGCCCTGGACAATTGACATTCAGTGAAGACGTATCTGGTTTAGTGACGCATGTTCCTTTTTTTTGCACCGCCATGATATGCGGATAAGGGTCTACCGTAGCCCAAATGAACGTTTTGCCCAAAATTGCGTTGATGAAGCTCTGCCGCGCCGTGGTGGAGGTGTAATTGTATGGGGAATGATCAGTTTCAACGGAAGGAGTCCATTGGTGCATATTGAAGGAGGCTTGAATGCGCAACGATACGTCAGTGAAATTCTTCAACCCCATGTCCTTCCATTTTTGGCTGCGCAAAGGTCTGTGTTTCAACAGGACAATGCCAGACCCCATTCTGCATGGTCCACCACACAGTTCCTGACTGCCAACAACATTCTCACCCTTCCCTGGCTATCCTTGTACCAGGCTTGAATCATATCGAGCACGTATGGGATGAGCTCCAAAGACGTGTTTGTCGCCGAAACGTTTCTCCAGCCAATGGTCGTGATCTGTGGCAGGCACTCAATGAACAGTGGGCAGCCATCCCACAGGCGCACATCAGACATCTGATCCCATCTATGCCCAGGAAATGCCAGTCGCTGATCGACGCAAACGGAGGGCACAAACCATACTAACTTGAGAACCCCTGGGACTAACAACTTCTCGCCAAGCAGATGCAAGAAACTGTCAAGTGAGTGTTTAAACCCTTTTTTTTTTTTGGACAGTATATATAGATATATAGTTACGCCTGTCCATCGCACGAATATCACGAGCTCTAATCCTACAAAAAGTTAGAGTCTTCAGTCAGCTTAGTACGGCCATGTATGGCCTTCAGGTTCCAAGAAGATTTGTTGATTACGCTAGAGTTGATGAAAAGAAGAAGAAAAAAAAGTCATCGTTTCAGTTTTATCTCAGTCAGAATCATGTTTGTGCTGCATTTTGGTTGTTTCTTGTTCGTGTGCTTAATATGAGTTTGTAGCTTTTTAACGCTCAGCTTGTTGGCGCCAAATCGTTGTCAGTCAGTCAGTCAGTCATTCTCACTCAGTCAGTCAGTCAGTCACTTTACCGCTGAATGGTCAGATGGAAAACAGCCAGACAGCTTCTCCTAATATGCGAGATGTCTCAGGTCGTACCCTCCTGAAATGTAGACTTCAGAACATGATTCAAAACTTTGCGGATCTACGCAGCCAGACCTTTGCCCTGGAGAGAGAGAGAGAGAGAGGAGAGAGAGAGAGAGAGAGAGAGAGAGAGCTAACATATCGTCTACTTTGTATACATAGGTGACTTTGCTGCTGCTGCTCTCTCTCTCTCCCCCCCCCCCCTCTCTCCCCCCCCCCCCCCAAAAAAAAAATTCTCATAGACATTTCTTCTATTTCTACGCAGTACAACTCATTTACATATCCTCCGTCTTCTCACGTTTTCTTATTGCCGGTAATGGTTTCTCTAAACGGGGAGATAATTTAGAGTAGGTAGTAGTTAAAATACAAGATTGGAGATTTGTGTATACCGTTTTCCAGCTCGTTTGTCTCTTTCAAGGTGGCGCGAGTTTTCACTCAGCGGTTCTGAATGTTCCACTATTTCCCTCTCATCCAGCTACGGGGATATCCTAGCTTTTTCAGATCAATAGCGGCTGGAGTCTGGGATAATGTCTTTCTTTGTGCGTGACTCAGCTTTGGTCTGTTGTCTGTCCTTGGAAGTTCTCAGGCTGGCCGTGTTTTCATCTCATCCATGCCCCCACAGTAGAGCTCACAAGGGCAAACATTTGAAAGTTTTTTGTTTTTTTGTTTTATTCTGATCATTACTGGAAACGTAGATTGTATATGGCAGAGCAAAAATAGAAGACTTTCATTTTTTGAGACTTATCGTTACTTGAAGCGTAGGTGACATATGTCAGAGAATAACATATTTTACTGTGACATCATTACTTAAGTGTAGTTGAGATATATATCAATCATTCACTCATTTGCATGTCTCTTGCGGAACTTTTGCCTCCCTAACAGCACTCCTGTAGGCCTCTCGGTTGTGAGCAAGATGGCCTGCTGCTGATGCATCCATTTGCAGATCATCAACGATGTCTTGCAGCCATCTTCGTCTTGGTCTTCCTCTCTTTCTTTTTCCCATTATGTATCCTTCCGAGACAGTCTTCTTTAGATTATCATGACATTTAATGTGTCCAAAATATTTAAGTTTTCTTTGTTTAACCCTCCTTACTAGCCAGCCTTCTTCAATATTAAGTTCTTGTAGTATGGATATATTTGTTCTTTTTTGTGTCCATGATATTTGAAGAACTCTTCTGTAGCATTTACATTCAAAAGCATTTATGTGTTTCTCAGCTGTTTTGTTAATTGTCCAGGTCTCACAGGCATATGTTGTAGTTCTGTCTGTTCCTCCCCACAGATTCTTTATTTGTTTTACTTTCTGAAGAACAGTAGATGTCCTCCTTTTAATTTCCCTCATTGTATCTCCATTATTAGTTAGTAGTTATCGAAGATATTCAAACTCTCCACTTCTTCCAAGTTTTCATCACTGATACATATTTCAGCTGCCGTGTTTGTCAGTTACCATCAATTTATTAAAATATATATATTCCCAAAGTTTCTGGTGTTATACAATTAGAGAGTAATAGATGCCTTTAATCATTAACTTCTAAACAGAGTACTCGAAGCGTAGTTGATATGTAACAGAGAGTAATAGGAGAGCTTTTTTTTTAGGAAATAAAACCAACTCAAAAGAAAGCCAATAAAACAATACCAGTAGCGTCTATATGACAATTTATTTGTACGTTCTGCTTGGTAGCCATTCTCAAACTTGTTTTTTTAATCATTGTGTCTCAGATAGGATTGCGCTGAACGTAAGCGGAAAATTTACTCTGAAATCTTTTTATGAATAACTGTTTAAAAAATTGACACTGATAAAGATGTATAGGTTAGGATTTTCGTCAACTATGGCTAGGCACTCCTTGTTTAAGATATAAAGGGGTCAGACAAAAAGCATGCAGTCATGAGAAAGAACAAAGGTGTCAGGTATTGTTCAAACTTCCTAGTGCTCGGCTACGTCTAGGGTTTTAGCCGTGTCTCAGCAGGACACACCTACTTCAACATAGACTTTATATCTTTGGGGAGCATAAACTCAGACACTTGTTTTATGGACTTGCAGATAACAGATAACATGTCAAGAGTTTTTTTTTTAATAAACAAAAAATGGAACGAAAGAGGACTGTTCTATAGAGTGATGGTACGTTTATAGGGGCTGACGATGCGGACCTGGTCAAGTTTCTAGCCCCCATCTTCATCCTGGCGCCCGCAGTAACACGCTGATGTACAGCTTCCACATGGCAGCGTTTTAAGAGGTCGCTGTAGTGACCATGCCGAGGATGTTTGCCGAGTCTAGTTTATTACATTCACCCCCAGGTCTTCAAGCACACCTTTGTGCCCACTGGCAATCAGACACGATGGCTGTGCTTCATTACGTCGGCTGCAAAGAGCACGATCTTTGCCAGTTCCAGTGCGTTCAGAACAATATAAACACAACATATGAATATAGCAAAAGCCATATACTGTATAAAGACACATGAACAAAAACAATACCCCACAGCAAAAACAAATGGCGAATACTATAAACTCTCAAGAAGTGACAAAGTGATAATGTTCTGACTGAGAACAGGACATTGCAGGCTGAGACAGCATCTATATCAGAAGCTGAAAATTGGCCCAACAGACGTATATGGCCGGCAGTAAAGAGCAACAGACACCACATCACATCCTACAAAGTTGCCAGCTGCACAACCCACTCAGGCAAAGGACCCCCAGCTCCTTACAAGATAGGCTGTACGGCGATATTGAAAATCAGAGACAAAATGCCGCATTTGTGAGATAGATTGGCGTCAATATCAGAGCGAGAGAAGAAGAAGAAGCTAAAATATGAGCACGGACATGGATTTCTAATTTCTGATATTGAATTAATTAAGAACGACATTATATTGAGGCCCTACTAAGGCCTCATCAGCCCTAAATATGAACAACATAAATATAGTGGTTTTACGATCATTTACTGCAGTGGGCCGCAGTTAGTATGACGGCTACCATAACCTGACTGGCCCCACTATTTTGGAAGGGCATGTATCCCCGTTCATAAATATATATGTTGGCAGCGAACCGCATTTGAACAAAAAAAGCGCCACAAACGGCCTGCTTATAATATCACAGATGTAGCGCGCTGTTGCTTATCAAGATAGATGCACTATTTTGTGTTTCAGAATGCTGCAGTCAAGAAGGTAGGAGGAGAGCTATAACTGCATGTGGTAAACTCACAGACTTACATGCTCGTTTTAAGACATTTTGAGCCCTGCCCAATTTTCACGTGATAACCCAATGCGTTTTTGCAATTTTTTTTGTTTTTGCTAATGTGTTATCAGTCGGTGACGTCATATAAAACAGGCTGGAATGTCACAAAAATATTTGCTATTTTTTTTTTTTGGCGTCTAGAGAATTTTTGAAATATATCAGTGGCTTTTTCATGGAATGAGAAGCAGGTATTCTTCATAAAGTAATGAAAAGACCCACCCACTTGCGGGAGTAAATTGGAAGAAACCAAGACTAGTGTGCTAGTGGTACGGGGGGAGGGGGAGTTCAGTGCCAGTGATCTAGATCCGTCACAGATCCAGTTCCACATCCTTTTTTTTTTTTGGTGCTCCAGTAACAGGCACAACTTGGCCAGCGAGCACGGGTCCCGGTGATCCCCCCCCCCCCCAGGTGGTGTGGTCCAGTATAACTTACCTCCAGTTTTATTCCAGCACCTTCACTGCACCAGCTGCTGAGAATGCCTTGCCCACAGCTCCAAGGATGTCTTGTCTTTGTCTCGTGCTACCTCCCTGTAACTGCCAGCTGGTGTTCTTTGCACCCGATGCTGTAGAGGAACAGCATCATATAGAAGTGGGAGAGGGTTATGGCAGCTGCTTTTTCAGTCCCAAAGAAATTGAGCCATACATGAAAATTGATAAGCCACACAAAGAAAAATAAAACTGTTAACATTTATTTTGTAAGTTTCGTTATGTTATTCTGTGAAAAAATATGATAGTTACTTGAGTTTGTTTTCCTGATTTGTGTGTGTGTGTGTGTTAACTTTATATTTTACTTTGTAATTTGGCATTATGAAATCCATTTGCACACAAGACATTCTTTTAGAACATGTTTGCACATGAATTGAAAATTTAGCAAATTAACTGTAAGACCTTAGTAGGAACACTTCACAGGAGTGACAGACATACTGGTCAGCAGTTTTATAACATGTAAATAAATGCTACCTACCCACACCGTTTCAAAAATATTTATATTACTTTTACTACAAGCATGTATTTTTTTTCTCTCCTCCTGTTTTGCAGTTGGTTGGTGGTGCAATCTTCGGCATTGTCCTGTGGCTGCGTCTGGATTTTTGGACCACAGAATATTTGGAACTTGACTCCCGCCTGGATACGTATTTGATTCTCATCTACATTGCTCTGTCTGCTGGAGCGGTCATCAGTGGACTGTCTATTATTGGCCTAATTGGAGCATGCTTAAAGAATAAAGTGTTGATCATCCTGGTATAGTGAAGAGTCCCAGATGTGTAACATATTTACGGATGTGTTAATCACTGTGTTTGTCCTGTTTATAAATATGATGACAGTTTTATCACAGATTTGTTTAGTGTTTTGTAGCAGATTTAATGACCGTGAGCCAGATTTAAATGTTCTTGTTTATCAGTTAATAGAGAAGTTCAACAGGATAATATGTCTGTATCCCTAAGTTATTTTCATCATAAACCAGCACACAGCTTAACCGCTGTGCCATGCACATAGAATAGCATCAGTTAATGCAAGTTTTCTTGAAATTTTTTTTCATAGTGAACATTTTAGTATAATACAGAATTTTTTTGGATTAAGTTTAAGCCCATTTCTCCATCTCTGTTTATTTTCAGTATTTGACAGCAGTTGTAGCAGCAATGTTGTTAACAGTGTCAGCTTTTGTGTATGGTGCTGTGTACAGAGATGAGGTAAAGTATGATTTTTGTGCTGCGTGACGGATTCACTCTTCTCATCTGTACAACTCTTCTTCTTCTTCTGTTTTTTTTAAAATTGTTTTGTTAAAACTTTTGAAGGAAGACAAAGAGACTGACTTATATTTCCTGGGAGGTGTACATCTTTTCATTTGTTGTCATGTTTTGTCAAGTCATCAGTACATTTCTGGGAACTTCCATGACATTGGTGACATCAAACTGCACTACAGTTGCTGTTCATTTGATTGTACCACCTCAGTTGTTTGAATGCTGACTAGTCTTAGGTAAAACATGTAAGTTGTGATTTAAAAAAAAGTTGTGCTTAATTAGCTCGTTGTGTTTTCTTACTTTCTGTCACTAATTTTATCAATTAGAGAGCTGTGTGTGTAGCTTAAACTGACTGTAATAAGTAATTGGAAAAAGTTCATGAACAGAAGATTCCAGGGCAGAGACTATTCATTCATTCATTTGCATGTCCCTTGCGGAACTTTGCCTCCCTAACAGCACTCCTGTAGGCCTCTCGATTGTGAGCAAGATGGCCTGCTGCTGATGCATCCATTTGCAGATCGTCAATGATGTCTTGCAGCCATCTTCGCCTTGGTCTTCCTCTATTTCTTTTTCCCATTATGTACCCTTCCAAGACGGTCTTTTCTAGATTATCGTGATATTTAATGTGTCCAAAATACTTAAGTTTTCTTTGTTTAATCCTCTTTACTAGTCAGCCTTCTTCAATATTTAGTTCTTGTAGTATAGATATATTTGTTCTTTTTTGTGATATTTGAAGAACTTTTCTGTAGCATTTACATTCAAAGGCATTTATGTTTTTCTCAGCTGTTTTGTTAATTGTCCAGGTCTCACAGGCATATGTTGTAGTTCTGTCTGTTCCTCTCCACAGATTCTTTAGTTGTTTTACTTTCTGAAGAGTGATAGATGTCCTCTTTTTAATTTCCTTTATTGTATCTCCATTATTAGTTAGTAGTGATCCAAGATATTCAAAACTCTCCACATCTTCCAAGTTTTCCTCATTGATACATATTTCAGCTGCCTTATTTGTTTTGTCAGTTATCATCAGTTTAGTTTTCTTCCCATTAAGATAGAAGTTTTGCTCTTCGCTGTTCTTATAGACTGACATAATTAGTTTTTCCATTCCTTTTTGTGTTGTGGACAGTAATACTGTGTCATCAGCATATCTAATTTCTGGTATTTCATAACCTCCAATTGTTATGGTATCGTAATATTCTTTGTCTACATCTTCTCTAACATTCCTCATTATATTTTCAGTATACAAGTTAAATAAGTAAGGCGATAATATGCACCCCTGACGGACCCCTTGTTTTATGTCAAACCAAGTTGTTGTTTCACCATTTATTCTTACTGCTGCCTGTTGGTCTAGATACAGCAGTGATGTTAATTGTATCAAATGTGTTGGAAATCCCATTTTTTTCCATTATTTCCCAAAGTTTCTGGTGGTGTACACAATCAAATGCCTTTGAGTAGTCTATAAAAGATAAATATAGATTCACATTAAACTCTCTGCATTTCTCTGTTATTAATCTTATATTGAATACATGATCTCTTGACCCTTTTCCTTGCCTGAAACCAGCTTGGAGAGATTATTCATAAGGACTAAATGTTTTGTTTTTTTTTTTTAATTTATTAAATAGAAAACTTTAAGGTTCATAATAAGTTAAGAAACTTCTCCATGCTTAAGAAATTCATGTTCATCCTCTTACACACAATGAAACTTTCCTGTGTTAAAGTTTTCTTTCATTAATGTTCAATTAAAAGTTTAATTAAAAACTAAACCTGTTTTACATCTGATGTTGGTAGACTGAGTTTACCTGTTGTTTTTTTTTTACATTATTATTTCATTGACTTTGTTCATATTTTCATATGGTTTTTATATGTTTCTCTTAGCTGAAGAACATGTTAGTCAGTGACAACATTCTGAGGGAGATAATAACCAGAAAATATATAAATGATCGTAACAGCCGCATTGTGCGTGCTGTGGATATTATGCAGTCTGAGGTTTGTATGATTTATACGTAGTTAGTTGTATACAGATACATTTAAGTACTTTGAGCTGAGTGTGTTGAGGAGAGTGATTGTGTCCTTGCGACAACTAGTTTATGTCCATAATTTGAGGATGAAGACGCCCACCTATTGCCAACTGCTGCCTTTTGGGTTGTCAAAGCCATGGCACCAACTTTTAGAACAACTTCTGTTGGTGCCAGCAATTATAGATTCTCATCCTGGCCAAAGAGTTGGAGAAGTGTTCTAGATCAGTCCACATGGTGGTGGAGTCTGCAAAAAAAAGTATGGCACCCTTGTTTGCCTTTTTTTGTTTTTTTTTTTTGCTTTTGCTTTTATTGCTGTTCTGCATAAACAGTAACTTTCACCCACTTGGCACCTGATACAGCTCCTGTGCTTCAAGACCCTCAGTGTGTTAGCTGCAAGGATCATCCTACTTGCTGTCTCAAGGAGACAGAACAAGAACAAATTGTCCAGACTTGTTCGCTCATTAAATGCCGTGTTCACTACTGATGATCATGCTTCACAGTTTTGTGCAGTCCTTCAAATTTATGATGAGATCTCCTGCCTTTCTTTTACTTTTTCCAGTGCCACTTTATCACCCCATGTGTCTCTATTCCTCTTTTTTTTTTTTTTTAGTATTTTCGTAACCTGTCTTTTTATCACAAGAATTTTGATTGCATTTTTTTTTTCTTTTGATGTTTAATTAGTTTTCAGTGTTCAGCAACTTCATGAGATGAGAACTTACTGATTTATTTTTCTACCATTTTATGATTATGTTACAGTTATGTGGTGTCTACTGTTACAGTTATGTGATGTTTACTGTTACAGTTATGTGGTGTTTACTGTTACAGTTATGTGGTGTTTACTGTTACAGTTATGTGATGTTTACTGTTACAGTTATGTGGTGTTTACTGTTACAGTTGTGTGATGTTTACTGCTACAGTTATGTGATGTTTACTGTTACAGTTATGTGGTGTTTACTGTTAGTTATGTGGTGTTTACAGTTACAGTTATGTGATGTTTACTGTTACAGTTATGTGGTGTTTACTGTTACAGTTATGTGGTGTTTACTGTTACAGTTGTGTGATGTTTACTGCTACAGTTATGTGATGTTTACTGTTATAGTTATGTGGTGTCTACTGTTTTCCTACAATGAGCCATTTAAACAGTTTTTAAAAAATGTTAAATAAACAACTACAGTCTCATGGTTTTCTTCACTTTTTTTAGGCGCTCATTATTGACTTGTTATTATATGCTTGAATGTACTTTGTGTTGTCTTATTTCATGAAGCATTTTGTTTATCATTGACTTACCATATGGCTCATTAATCTGATGTAAATATTAATACTTTGGTGTAACTGAAATGTTTGTTCAGCAGTAGCATATCATTGATTCATTGATAGCCCTTGTGCACAAGTTGTGAAGTGGTTCCAGCTTCTTTTGTTTTTTTTCTTTTTTAGATAGATATTATGTGCTGTGCTGGTGTAGTGGCTAGTGCACTTCTCTGCCAGTCAGAAGGTCCTTGGTTTGATTTCACACTTGGGCAGAATTTTTTTTTTTTTGGACCAACTTGCACCAAGGTCTACCCAACCTCTCCTCCCCCCCCCCCCCCCCAAAAATGGGTACTATGAGATTCCTTAGGAAAATGAAGGCAGTGAGGACAGGTGTGGCATCCTTATCTCAATTGCTTTATCAGCCTAGATTAGTGAAGACATTAACACTTCACACCCCTGCAGCATGCAAATGCCATGAGACAGTTTTTTTTTTAATGTGAATTTATTATTCATGGTGATACATTACATTCACTGGGCAATGGTTACATGCATTATGTGTATCCATAATATAGGCTTATATTATATGTTTGCATAGTTGGAATGCTGTGGAGCCATCAGCCCTATGGATTATGAACAGTCTAACTGGGGTGCAGGCCTGAAAAGTGACCCAAACTACAATGAAAACAGTGAGAAGCTGGTCCCTGTTCCTGCAACCTGTTGCACAGACTACCTCCGCTATCAGGACTACTCACGGAACTGTCACATCTACAAACCTGACACAGACAGGATAAAAAGTGATGATATTTGGCAGAGAGTAAGTCTTTCAGGTGTTAGATATTGTTCTATTAGATTGTTGTACATGTCCTAGTACATTTACTAGGTTGTTATGTTTTCTGATGGGTCATTAGGTTATTACATTTTCTAATGTAACACTGGGATAATGTATTTTCTGATCTGACACCTCAAGCAAATCCAGTGGTAATGAGTGCATAGCATGTAAGTGTTAGTGAGTGGAGTTTCCACTGCAGTGAGATTTTATCGAAACTTTTTATTGAAACCCATGGCCATACTCAGGCCAAGTTAGCATTCCAGAAAATGAGAAACATCTTGTGCAACAGATCCATATCAATAGAAACAAGATTCCGTGTACTTAAATGTTACATCAAGCCAATTTTGTTTTATGTATGTGAAGCATGGTCCATGAATAAGAGAGTACAGCGAGAAATGGAGGCCATGGAAATGTAGTTCATAAGAAGGATGTTGAAGGTACCATGGACAGCTAAGAAAACCAACGAAGAAGTCTTAAGAGAGGCTGGAGTTAAAAGGCAAATTACAGCAAAGATCATAGGCAGACAAGTGAGATTTGTAGGACATTTTCTGAGAAGAGGAAAATTGGAACACATTGTGGCAACTGGAAAAATTGAGGGAAGAAGAGACAGAGAAAGACAGAGAGAGAAGTTACTGGATGGGCTGTCAGTGTGGCTAGGAAGAAAAGTCACCGGCGGATCTCATAATCAAGTCTAAAGACAGGGAATTGTGGAGAGAAATGATCACCTACGCCACACAGCACAGCACTTGATTGATTGATTGATTGATGGTCCCTAGAGACCCAAGCCCTCAAAAAAGGCCTTGTCAGTCTGCAGCTTTCTGTCTCCAGTCATCACATCAGGCATGGTAGCATATGCCTAGGTTCAGTGGTTTACTCTCTGAGACATCGAGTACAGGTGAATGAGGATATGCATGTGAAACTAATCATTCAGACCCATGATATTAAAATGTCAAGATGAAATACAGTTTTATATTTTATTATAGTGCAGTTAGATGGCAGTTTCTAATGAGAGGTGCTGCGGTAGTGTGATGGTTAGTGCTCTCACCTGCTGACCAGAAGATGTTAGGTTTGATTACCTCACTGGGGTGGAACTGTTTTGAAGTGACTGACGCCGGGATCAACCCATCTTCAGGAAATGTGTAGCAGGGGTTTTCCTTGGAAAATAAAAGAGGTGGAGCAGGTGCTGGTCTTCATACTTCACTGTGGCCTGGAAATGTAAAGGGCACAAAGACTTCATACCATTACTGCTTGCAAGGGACACATTTATTTACTCTGATGAGACACTTAAACTGTTATCAAGAACACATCATGGAGGTAGTGTGGGGTGCTAGAAACTCACTGAGATGAAGCTCTGTCAACATTATCTTGTGCTCAGAATGTTTCAGCCATCTTTCATCTCTTGTCCTGTATTGATCAGGGATGCTGTAAGGTGTCTTCTATTCTGGTCTGAAAATGATTGATCAAAACACAGAATGTGAGGATATCATGAGCAATCCAGACAGCCTTTGCAAAGTTAACTTTATATTCTCATGATTTACCACGCTCACTCACTTACACAGAGCACTGCATTTGTCTGCAAGTTCCAGTTATGTTGTCAAGTCTAACACTTTTATGGGGGGGTTGGTGCTGAAAAGCTATCAGCTCAGCCAGCATCCCAAAATCTAAGTTTAGTTTTGTCAATGTAGCTGAAAAGAGTGTTATTTAATAATGTAAAGTTACAAAGTGCAGGATGAAAGCACTTTTTGTGTGTGTTTGAGTCAGTGTGGAATTTTCAGGTGTGTGATTCCAGTCCATCATGAAGTTCATGTTCTTGCAGAAGAAAACTGCAAAGGAAAATCCATGAGTGGATGCTGCAAACATTGAATGACAGGTGCCTGTTAAACTCTACTGTGAAGAAGTGGTGAACTAACTTTCAGCATGGAGTAGTGAGCTAACTTTCAGATTTCAAGACTGAAGATGCAGCAAGGTCTAAAAGGCCTTCATCAGTGTCATCTACAGAATTTTTTATCATGTCCATGGCCTGATTTCAGCTAAAACAGTTGCTGAAACATTAGATATGTGCTGGGAATGCATTATTGTGCTAAAGAAATGTGGAGCAAATCATGTGAAGAGACAGTGGGATATAAGAAACCTCAGCACAAGGAGTGGGTTACATTGGAAACACTGAAGAAGAGAGACAGAAGGACAGAAATGAAAGCAAAAATAAATGACAGTAAAACAAGAGCAGCAAAGTCCTCAGCTCAGATTGAATACAATTTGGCCTATAAAGAGGTTAGGAAAAGCGTAAAGAAGGACAGGCAGGCCTATTTTGATAATATGGCGGGACAGGCAGAAGAGACAGCTGGTAAAAACAATATGAGAGCTCTGTATGAAATCACCAAGAAGTTAGCAAATAGACCATGTAGGATAGAAAAGCCCATCAAAAACACAGAAGGTAAGGTAGTAACATCAGAAGAAGAGCAGATGCAAAGATGGGTGGAATACGTCAGCAGAATCCTAAATAGGCCAGCACCAACAGAAACAGGGGAGATACCAGCAGCAGAGATTACTCTAGACATCAATGTAGAACCACCCAGTGTTGAAATTGAATGTACTATCTCAGAGTTGAAGAGAAATAAGGCACAGTGTCCAGATGGAATTGTGGCAGAAGTGCTCTTAGTGAACAAAGAAATAACAACAGAAATATTACTCTTACTATTTAACAGGATTTGGGAAGAAGAGAAGGTCCCAGAGGACTGGAAGGAGGCTCATCTTATAAACTCCCTAAGAAAGGAGATCTATTAGAATGTAAGAACTGCAAAGACTCTCAATACCCAGCAAGATCTTCAGCAGGATTTTGCTAAATAGAATTAAAACATCAGTAGTAAACTAAGAGAAGAGCAAGCAGGTTTCAGGCAAGGAAGATCCTGTACTGACCACATTGCTACTATGCGAATAATAGTAGAACAGTCAATGGAGTGGAGTTCTTCACTGTTAGTTACATTCATTGATTATGAGAAGGCATTTGATAGTTTAGATCGTAGAATGCTGTGGAAAATACTGGAACACTATGGTATTCCAGCCAAGATAACAAAGCTTATAAAGACCATATATGAAGGAACAACTTGTAGAATTGTGCATTGAGAAACTCTCACAGAAAGTTTTAAAGTGGAAACAGGCATGTGACAGGGATGTTTGCTATCTTCCTATTTCTTCTAGCAATTGATTGGATCATGAAAACTAACACACAAAGAAAAAGAAATGGGATACAATTGACATTGTGGAACCAATTGGAAGATCTTGACTTTGCTGATGATGTGGCACTTCTAGCACACAGCCACACACAAATGCAAGAGAAACTTCAGATCTTAAGCAAGAACTCAACTAAACTGGGACTAAATATTAACAGACAAAAAACAAAGATAATGAAAAGTAATAGTGCAAGCAGTGGCCTCATAGTAATTGAGGGAGTGCCAAGTGAGGAAGTAGAGTATTTAGGCAGCATAGTGGATAAATATGGGGGAACATAAAAGGATGTTAAAGCTAGAATAACCAAGGCCAGGACAGCATTTATCCAGCTTAACAAAATATGGTCGTCTAAGAACATCAAAACGAGAACCAAACTTAGGCTTTCAATACAAACGTAAAGACTGTCCTACTATATGGTTCAGAGACATGGGTTATGACCAAGACATTACTACAGAGGATACAAACATTCATGAACTATGGCTTGAGAAGGATTTAAAACATTAAATAGCAAGACAAGATCAGGAACGAAGAGGTCTGGGAAAGGGTAGGACAAGAACCTATGAACCTACAAATCATATCTAGGAAGTAGAGGTGGATTGGCCACACTTTTAGGAAACCTGACACCAGCATAGCAAGACAGGCACTGACATGGAATCCTCAAGGAAATAGAAAACAAAGAAGACCTAGACTTACTTGGAGAAGAGAAATTATGACAGTGCTCAGAGACAAAGGATACACATGGAAGGAGACAGAGAATAATTCCAAGAACAGGGATGACTGGAGAACCTTTATCCGTGGCCTATGCTCTCAAGGCAGTGAAAGGTGATGATGATGATGATGATGATGCATTGAGTTTATAATTCATGAACATTTTGGGTGTGTAGAAACTCAGCCAAATGGGTGATGAAATCTCTGACTGTTGATGAGAAATTAAATTGAGTGGACACCTCCAAGTGAGCTCAGCATTTTGAGCGATCTAATAATAATTTTGTGAATGACTTGCCACTGTTGATGAAATGGATACACCACTGTGATCCTGAAACCAGACAACAGTCTTTGCAGTGGCAGCACTCATCTTCCCCACAGCTAAAGAATTCAAGATCAAGAAGTCGGTAGGAAAGGTTAAAGTAGTATGCTGCATGACCAGTGTGCTACACAGCAACACTAAGCAGTAACTGCTAAAGATGTACTTTGCAGCTGTGAGAACTGCTGGCCCAGGTAGCAACTGGATTAATTTGTTTTCTCCATCTCAGCTGATTTAATCTCAAGAATGTAATGTGTAAATAAGAACAGACATATTTCAGCAGTTTGAGAACCACTGAGTACCCAATTTGGTAACAGCAAAAACACATGTTTATTATGGAGAGAAAGGACAGTGATAAGTGAGGATGTAGCACAATATTGAGCATACAGATGAACAAACCGCTCCTCCCCCTGACAAGAACTAGTTTGCCATATAGGGAGAGAGTTGGCAACACTGTCTCTCAGATAGGATAGCAGACGTACAACATGATGTAATATAGAGCCAACTTACAATCTGAATGAAAGTTTCCATGGATCCTCAAGAAAACGGCACATCACAAAATATCAGACTTTACAAGTCCTACTAAATCTCAAAAAAGAGAACTATTTCACATTCTTAGACAGCTGTAGCAACAACAACAAAAAAAAACGCTACACAGATCCATGAAAAAGCTAGCTCAACATTCACATCATTCTAACGCTATCACAACTTCAGCTAACAACTCAAACTCATCCTAATCAACTTCAGTGGTGAAAACTCTCTTAATTACAATCCCATAATAATCTCACATCCTGAAACTCGTTAGCTAAAACTTCAGTGCTTAACTTTTTCCGTGCGTATGGTTGAATTTTCGACACTTCCGGTGGTCCCAAGCGTGCGTATGGTAGAAAATTCGACATTGTTTGTTTCATTAAAACAAGCGGTGTAACATTTAGATTGTACATATTTCGTCTGTGATTCCGGTGACACTTTCAAAATGAAGAATGCGTGCCTAGTTACGAGCGATGCCGAGCGAGAACAAGGACGCGAAGCATGGAAATTTTTCAATTTTTGACGATGTAGATAGGGATATGGACATAGCCTATGGCCACCCCGCTGCTCTTGAATGTTTTTTAAGTAGATTTAGACATATTTAGATGACTGGAGAAGTAGTTAGGAGGTTATTTCAGACATTCATTCAGCGGAAATGCAATACGGAGTCACAATACG
Organism: Achatina immaculata; assembly: GCA_009760885.1. Classification (NCBI taxonomy): domain Eukaryota; kingdom Metazoa; phylum Mollusca; class Gastropoda; order Stylommatophora; family Achatinidae; genus Lissachatina; species Lissachatina immaculata. The sequence continues at coordinate 6,677,572 of CM019718.1, forward strand.
AGATCGACAAGTAGATCTACGCATCTTAGATGGTAAGTATGGGTAAGTAGCGCGAATCTAGACCTAGCCGATGGTGAGCTGGCCACAATCAGTGTCTAAAAACATCACATTACTTCTTTTTTCCTAAAAAACTGCATTTATGAAATTTTCATTCATTTAGCTATACTTTGACACATATTACGTATACGGAAGTATATGGAAATACTGTTTTCCATTCCATTTTACAACTAGACCCCCTTGCAGTCAAGACCCGCGTTTTTACTCCCACACGCCATGACACGTCCGTGTTTTCCTCCCGCACGGAAAGAGTTAAATATGATCTACAGATTCTACTTTCCTTTGTTTGTGAACATTCCTTCACAAGAAAGTCTAAACTTCATGAAATTGACTGTTTACAGACCTTGGACTAGTCTCTGAAAAACAACCTAAATTTAGCTAGCCATAAAAACATGTCCTGAGAAAGTTCTGTAAAAGTCGTCAAAATCTCAAGATGTCAACATCTAAAAATGACCTTCAGTGAAAAACTAACTGGACATTTCAAATTTAACTTTCATAAAACATGTCAGGATAAAGTTCATGATTCCCTGTGATTTCTCAAGGTAGCTTTAACTGCCTTTGACCTGTCTTACAACAGTAATCAGACCATCAGAAATACTAGATTTATCATGAATTATATCCCTTACAAAAAACTTTTTAAAGATAGTTAAAAAAGATCTAAGGATCTTTTAAAGATAGTGAAATAAGTGCAGTATTCAAGGATACTGTCACAAGGTCATTGGAGTTGGGTTTCATTTGGGACAAGGAAGGTATTTTGATGATTGTCTTATCTTCTGAAGGGCCAGTTATTTAATACAGAGTACTACTCTAACGGATTAAAGAAGAAGGCTGGCTAGTAAAGAGGATTAAACAGAGAAAACTTAAATATTTTGGACACATTAAACGCCATGATAATCTAGAGAAGACCGTCTTGGAAGAGTACATAATGGGAAAAAGAAAGAGAGGAAGACCAGTTGAAGATGGCTGCAAGACATTGTTAATGATCTGCAAATGGATGCATCAGCAGCAGGCCATCTTGCTCACAACTGAGAGGCCTACAGGAGTGCTGTTTGGGAGGCAAAGTTCTGCAAGGGGCATGCAAATGATTGAATGAATGAATGACTACTTTAACTTTCTTTGCCAGTTAAAAGATGAAAAAAAAATGAGGGAGGCTAGAGTGAGGTATTCTCTGTTTACACAACAATGGACTTGTTCACAAGGTTCACAAGGCATTGGATATTTTGAAGAATTATAAGAGTTTGAGCACATAGCACTGGTGACCCTACTCACCAGATCTTGCTCCACCTGACTTTTTCCTGTTTCCCAACCTTAAAAAGTGTTTGGGGAGGGGAGGGAGGAGGGAATTTTCAAACGATTCAGAGATGATAGCTGCAACAGAGCAGTATTTCAGTGGCTAGATATCATTTTATGTTTTCGGGAAGGGTTAAAGAAACTTGAGAAATGATGTTCCAGATGTGCTGAACTTCGGGGTGAATATATAGAATAACATGCAGGCTCTAGGTCATTCTCTTATTTACTCTTAGGGGTGGTGGGGCCTGCAGAAAAGCTGACTTTTAAAATTCACTCCAGGTCATCTTGCAAGCCAATATAATCCATTCCTGGCCCTCTGTGATGTCTGTGTTCCAGCATCTTTATGGCGTCAGAAGAGAATCTTGCCCATGGTATCAGGGAGATAACAACAACATCTATTCCTGAGTTGATAGATCAGATTCAGTTTCTGTAAGCGGTTGCTTGTTTTTCTCCTCTAGGGTTGTCAAGAGAAGCTGCAGGAGTTTCTGGACAAGTATGTGGTTGTAGTCATCAGCATTGCTGTGGTCTTCTTCATCTTGCAGGTAACTGAAATGTACTTTTTTTTTTTTTAACTCCCCTTTTCAGCTGGAATGTTGAGAGTTGCTATCATTTTGTTCCTTACGTATCTGTTACCATTGCTGGTTTCAGTTACTACTACTGGTGCTGCTACTGTTACTTTTTTTGACCTTTGGTATAATTGTAGGTGCTGCTGCTACTTATAATAACTGCTGCTCTTGTTGTTACTGTTGCTGCTTCTGTTATAATGGCTAGCATGGTTATTTTCCTTAGCTTGAGCTCCATTTTTGATACTTTTGCTGCTGTTGTTATTGTTAATGTGATTTTTTTGTCATCCTATCTTTTTGTGTTTGTTCTCATTTATTACTAGATTGTTTTTTTTTTTTTTGTCATCCTATCTGTTTGTGTTTGTTCTCATTTATTACTAGATTGGTTTTTTTTTTTGTCATCCTATCTGTTTGTGTTTGTTCTCTTTTGTTACTAGATTATTTTAGTGTTTGGATGGTAAATGAGTAGAATTAAAGCATAAGAAGTTATAACAACTGGGTTGTGGTTCCTGACAATGAAATATCTTAACTACGTAATCACCTTTTTTTATTTTTGGAATAATCTTTATAGTTGGAATATTCTGTTGAATAATTTTGTAGGGTTTTTTTTTTTTTTTTTGAGGAATAGTTTTGTCTTTATTTTTCTTTGATCATAAATTTAAGAACATTTGGTTGCATTTGAAATAATATAAAATAAAATCCTAACTGTAAGGAATTAAAGTAGTTCTGTTTTGGAAATATCTGTTTGTAATATTTTAAATAGAATTAAACAAATCAAGTAGTCAAAATAGCATGATAAACTATTTTGTATGTTTAAAATGTCACCAGGGGATATATATATATACACATAGTATAGGGGCTACTTGAAGCTGTTTGTTGGGCTCGAGCAAGTGAGCCAGTCTATGTGGTCTGTTCCTCAGATTGTCTGCATGATCATATGCTATATGCTACTTGCACACCTGCACAAGTCCATGTATGTACGCAAGCCAGATGACATTGTCTACTATGTCAACGAAGTGTCTGTGGTCTGATCCTCAGGTAATCGTCATGACCATATGCTCAATACTAATCCACCTGCTCAACTCCCTGTACGTGTCCCAGCCTGATGACATAGTCTACGACATGGCCCACAACCAGGAGAAGTCGCCGTACCCATCACGAGGTGACTACAGGGATTATTACCACTGAGAGTGTGGGGCCCCCAGACTGTGCTATTCCGGACTCTTGACCAAAAAGTTGCAGGTGTTGAAACAATGGGAGCATGTTGCCATCAGCAGGAGTTAGATATCGTGAGAGTTCTAGTAATTCCTAGAATGTCTTTCAAGCATAAGAGTAGAAGACAAGAGGCCATCTCAAAAGTACAGAAGAATGTTGTAGACAGTTTTATTTTGTTGAACGGACACTTTTCTTGTAAACATAAAGCAGTAATTTCATATTGTGAAAAAAAGACATATTTCAGGGTCATGGAATAATTTTATAAAACAAAATAGTTAGTCATTGTACTGTACATAAACATTTGTTGTTACTGTCTTTGAAATCTAGAAGAATTGATCTATTTTTACACTGTACAAATAGTTCTTTTTTTTGTGAGGAATTGTATAGAAAATAGTTTGTAAAAGTAAGTTAAGAATTTAGATTAGATTATTTTTCTGCAGACAGTTTTGTGTATTCTTTTACATTGCCATATCATGGGGGGGGGGGGGGAAGGAGAAGAAAGTGCATAGAATACTTTTAAGCAGAGGACAGCCCACATTCCACTTAGCAGCAATGGGGATTTTGCACATCACACACAGTTCAGTTAAAAGAAACAGAATTTGGCTATTCACTCATTGATTATTGAGAACCTGTCAGGCTTGTGTGATATAGCATCACAAACTCAATGGTTTTTTAAAAAATTTTCTTTCTTATTTTGTGTGAATTTTTATATTAAAATATTTTGATCTTAAGAAAAATTGTCTTGGGGGGAGGGGGGGGAGTAGTAAAGTCTGAAAATTTGATGAGAAATTATATGAGTTTGAAAAGAGCTAAACTGAGAGACATATTTCTGGAAAACTGGTCAGTGAATTCACTGCATTCTGATCACATATGTAGTCATGTGATTACTGTTGGTGAGACATATTAAGTTGTGGGACATTATGGTGAGACATATTATGCAGCTGTCAAGATAATGTTTCAGAATAAATATCTTCAAATGCACTTTTGAATAACCCTTTATATTTACAGATTTTGCATCATAGTTGAATTACCTTTTACATTTGCAGATTCTCATCTTAGTTGAATTTTTCTTTATATTTACATATCCTACCACAGTTGAATTACCTGTTACATATACGGATCCATTACCACAGTTGAATTGTCCTTTGCAGTTGCAAATACCTATCATAGAGACAGAATGTTTTGGGAAAACCAAAACTTAGTGTATATAAACAATCTTGGTTTTTTTTTTTTCTCTTTGAATGAAAATAATCCTGTCAACATATTACAGTGCTGATGCAAGCCCTGGCATAGCAAGGGAAGTTTGCTCCCTTACAGTAGTGGATATATTTTGACTTATGTTCTAAACGAAGCATGCTTTTAACTTCAGTAAGATGGTATTGTTTTACAGGAAGCCACACTTTGAAGTCAGTTGCACATGAGCAAGTGCACATAACAGAGATGGTAGAAGAGATGATTGTGTCATAAGGATGATGTAATAAGTCACAGAGCTAGTGATTTTAGAGTAGTTATTTTATTAATTCTAACATAATAGCTCATAAGTACTCATATATTAACATATGAGCTGTGATTTGGTAGAGAAGACTCGTAAGTAAGAAATCAAATACAGCAGCCAACATTCCAGAGGTAACTATTTTCCATTGTCCATAGTTTTTCCACTAAAGAGGTTTTTTTTTTTTTAAATTCTTCCGTCCACATACTTTCAACTTAGGAGAAGCCTTGTTTAAATAAGGGTAATTTATGAAGCATGAACATCCTGCTTTTCTCTTTATACATATATAATTATGTGAGCAGTGTACTCTGCCAGCTGTTTCCATAACATAAGTGCCAGGTATTCACTTTTACAGCTGGGTTGACTTGAGTTTACTGAAACCAGTTCATGACCCTCATCCTTGAACTTGATAAGGCAGTTTATTATCTTCTGTGCTACAGCTGTGCTCACCAAAATCATCTGAGTATAAATGATGTTTCACACAAATAGATGAGTCTGAATGTAACGATGTTCCACACAAGAGATGTATGAAAAATTGTTTTGATAGTAGGATTTCATGGTCATGGAAACTTTACATATGACATTTATTTTCTTATGACATTTATTTTCTTTAGTGTTAATCTTTCTTCTGTCTGTCTGTTTTATATTCATTTTATAAGTTTCTTTCTTGATACAAACATTTTTTTACAAGATTAAGGCCCATTTTTTACACACTGTCAGAATATTTGTGTTAGATTCATTTATTCTGCTCAGATGGAAATGAATAGGGTCCCAACAGCAGATGAAATTGGGTGGGTGGGTGTGAAATGGTATAAAATCCATGGGCATTGCTATTTTTTGAAAACTTATAAAATGAAAATGCATTGTTTTATTGTGGTTTAAGCAAAACAGAATGTGATGGTTTTCTTATATTTTATTGTTTTTTTGTTTTTTTTTTTCTTCATTTTTAAAATTTGTTTTGTTTTTTATTTGTTTTCTTCTTTGATGTAAAAAGAAAAAAAAATCAGCTACCAGGGGTGATGCATCATCTTCTGACAGAGGTGATAATGTGTCAGTGTTTTCTGACTGAGAGGGAAATACATGAGCATCTTCAGACAGTGATGATGATACAACAGTGTCTTCTGACAGAGATGATGATACAGCAGTGTCTTCTGACAGAGATGATGATACAGCAGTGTCTTCTGACAGAGATGATGATACAACAGTGTCTTCAGACAGAGATGATGATACAACAGTGTCTTCAGACAGAGATGATGATACAACAGTGTCTTCAGACAGAGATGATGATACAACAGTGTCTTCAGACAGAGATGATGATACAACAGTGTCTTCAGACAGAGATGATGATACAACAGTGTCTTCAGACAGAGATGATGATACAACAGTGTCTTCAGACAGAGATGATGATACAACAGTGTCTTCAGACAGAGATGATGATACAGCAGTGTCAACTGACAGAGATGATGATACAACAGTGTCTTGAGACAGAGATGATGGTACAACAGTGTCTTCAGACAGAGATGATAATACAACAGTGTCTTCTGACAGAGATGATAATACAACAGTTCTTCTGACACCTGTTAAGTTATTTCTATAACAGGGAGATCTTTATTAAGATTGTTAAAATAAAGATTTAAGTATAATTTTATTTTTTGTGCAGAAAATTCTCAGTGTTTTGATATTTATATTTCTGCAGTGATTTGTGGCACTGTTAAAAATCAAAATGCTAGTATTCTTGTTTATGAATGTTATTGTTACAGCTGAAGCCAAGCTGTTTTTGAAACATTTCAATGTTTAAATGTTCATCAATTTTTTAAAAATGTATAGGTACACTGTCAATATTTGAACTATTTGCTATAAGCTTTGGAAACTTCAGTTCTTGTTCCATAAACTTTCTCTCAGGATTTTAGTTTTGTAGGTTATTGGTTCCCATGCTGGGGTCCATGGAGGGCCATGCTAGGATCCGTTATAGCAAGTCTAAGTTTATATTTCAACTTTAGGGGGCTGCAGCCTGAAAAAGGTTGAAAATCACTGTTCTAGGTCCCACATGTCTATTTCTTACAGCAGGTGTGTGGTTTTGGTGGGGTATCACATGTAATTCTGTGTGTCTTTCTCTTTGTATACGCCTGACTGTCTCACTTTCTGTCTTTCTTTTTCACCTTGTGGTTGTCAGTGAGGATTTGTAATGTGTGTGGGCCTTCTCCAGAGTTTTCTTTGTGAAGTCTTTTTGTTTTCTTGATTTTTTCATGGACGTTCTGCCATGATTGTGAATTCAGGTGGGTTTTCTGTTGTGTCCCACCTGATCCTCATATGATGATGCATCTCAGTGATGTTACGGTGTCTGTTCCAGCACACTATTGTGTCAGATTTATTAAGCTCATTTCCCTCTAGGCCAGTTCTCCTCCAGGGCTGTTGCCTTTTTGTTGCTATAATGCTGGTCAAACCAGAATTAGCTTTATGCACTGTAACATGGAAACATAAACACATTTTGATTGGATTCTTTCCTGGGCAATTTTCCAGAACATTTTTGTATTTTTATATTCATTGTTCTTTGGTCAGAATCTAAGAATTAGTTTTTAAGTAAGAACAGCCAGTGTTATTAATTATTAATTATATTCCAGAATAGTTCAAGATTAATTTTTAAAGATCTTTTGTTTTTTAATTACTTGTGTGCATTAGCCCTGTGAATTTACATTTGCTGTATCACATTTTATCTTTTATTGTAGTGGATTCTTTTTTTTTTTTTTTTTCAATCTACTTCAGTTATGTGTAGGTTAGTATAAAACATTTAACTTTTTTTTATGTCATAAATTTGTGATCTTTTGGCTTGTGAATGTAATGGATTCATTCATCTTGTCTTGGATTTGGTTGTGTGTGTGTTTGTTAGTGTTTTATTTCTTGTTTCCTGTTTCAGAGATATACAGTCTTTGTTTTTCAGTCTTAAACTGATCCATATATACTGTATTTCCTATTATATAAGACACACCTTCTCTCTCTTCCCCCCCCACCTCTGTATACACACACACACACACAGATATACTGTATTTCCTATTATATAAGACACACCTTCTCTCTTCCCCCCCCCCCCCCCCCCACCTCTGTATACACACAGACACAGATATACTGTATTTCCTATTATATAAGACACACCTCTCTCTTTCCCCCCCCACCTCTGTATACACACACACACACACAGATATACTGTATTTCCTATTATATAAGACACACTTTCTCTCTCTCCCCCCCCCCCCCCCCCTCTGTATACACACACACACACAGATATACTGTATTTCCTATTATATAAGACACACCTTCTCTCTCTTCCCCCCCCCCCCCACCTCTGTATACACACAGACACAGATATACTGTATTTCCTATTATATAAGACACACCTTCTCTCTCTTCTCCCCCCCCCCCCACCTCTGTATACACACACACAGAGATATACTGTATTTCCTATTATATAAGACACACCTTCTCTCTCTTCCCCCCCCCCACCTCTGTATACACACACAGAGATATACTGTATTTCCTTTTATATAAGACACACCTTCTCTTTCCCCCCCCACCTCCGTATACACACACACACAGATATATTGTATTTCCTATTATATAAGACAAACCTCTTCTCCTCCCTCCTCTCTTCTCCTCCTCCCTCCATAAACACACACACAAACAAAATATCTTCCCTGCTTACTATAAGATAGCCTCATTGGTTAATTGTGTGTAATCCATGGAATGGACTTAATTATTCCTAGACACTTGTATTTAACACACTAGTCTGCTGATGATGACCCGTGTGCAAGGTATATATGATTATAAATGATTTAATTATGATTACAAACCAAAAATAATATTAAAAAAACTAAAGCCAACAGCACATCACTCAGTAGCCTTATTTTGTTTCCAGATGGTTAGTGATGTATGTTGTTAGTCATGTACATTGTTAGTGACTTTTTTAGTATGGATGAATTATCTGTTGAGTACTCAGATTTTAAAAAACAAAGCCTACATAAAATGAGAAAGATTATTACAGTACCTTGTTGCTCTAAGATTATTATAGTACCTTGATGCTCTAAGATTATTACCTTACCATGATGCTGTAAATGTGAGATGGCTATTTGATGCCAAAACTAAGCATAGTTAAAAATTGGCATCATCATCAGCCTTGTGTGTACATAAATTTTCAGTGGACTTACTGAAATGGTTAAAAGGCCCAGATCAAGTACACCATTTAAGAGAATCCATGGTAAATTTGTTAAGTTAATGAAGAGTTTTATCCTGAATAATTATATTTTTTTAAAAAAGTGATAGTAGCTGTGGGCATGAATAAGCCAAGGTCAGTTGCATGTTTTATTTAGGAAGTTCAGTGGAGAATATCTAGGAGCATACAGTCTTGGATCAGAACCCCTTTGAGGGAAGGGCTTTAAAATTCATGGAAAATGAGGAGTTTTTAGGTTTGTTCCAAAATATTACTTGCCAAATTATAGGCACATCTTATGCCCAGTGTGTCTTATGTGGCAGGAAATACATTATATTCTGCTTTAATTGTATGTTGGTCAACATTTTGTCTGAGTTTGAACCCACTTATAGGATGTATAGATAACAATTTGTGAAATATCTTCACTTTACACTAACTTCCTTGTATGTACCTGTAAAGATCTGTAACTATTTCATGTTAACTTCTCTCAGAATGCCTTTATGTAAATTTCTTTTTTGTATATGTAATTTTTGTTTAATGTGAAAAAGTATTTTTTACTTTAAAAACTTGTGATGTTTCATGTATAGAAAATGTTTATCATTTTTTTGTCCTGTGCTGGAAAGGGAAAACTCACTGACAGAAAGATAATACCTGTATGTAATATTTGATAGACTTTGCCATGAATGAGACAGTTTTTGTTTCCACATATGCCTTTGAATTTCTTTCTTTCTTTTCTGATATTGTATAAAAGGCCTGTGAATATTGTTACATTTCTCCATTGTATTAAAATTTGACTGAAAGTTCTGTTTTCAGCAGGAACTGATATGATTAAAATTTAATGTGATTACAAAAATTTGTTTGAAATGTTTTTCATAGGTGTTGTATTCTTTTGAGAGATGCATACACTTCTGATTTTAAGCAATAAGACTGCAAACATATCTGAAAAAACTGCAACTGGTGCAACAGATGCAATTAACAAAAAAAGTGACTCAGGATCACAAAATAATCTTTATATCAGCGTTTCTTCTTTTGAGGAAGCTTAAACAAAGTGTTATTTGAGTTGAAAGCAAAGTCTTTGACATTTTCAAGTTTTAATAAATATTCATTTTTTTTTTTTAATCACAGTGTTGAAAATGGATTTCAAAAACATTTCATTTGCTGTTTTGATAATAGAAACTTTAATTTAGCAAATACTTTTCATTTCTGAAAGACTGTCAGTTTAAATTATTAAAACTAAGGGGCAGTCTTTTTGGAAACTCATATCAGCTTGTTTTCTCGCAGTGTTATTCATACAGGTATTATAACTTGAAAAAGATTTTGTTACAGTTTTAAACTTCTTTTTTTTTTTTTTTAATGACTTTTCAAAGAACTGTTTTGGCATTGATGGCTGTGTCATAACATAAAGTCAGAACTGTGTCTGAAAGCTGTATTGTGAGAGATAAAAGAGCTAACAACTGGTAAAACTGGTTCCAGTAACAAAGGTAGGCAGAGGTGTGCGGTTCAGTTTTACAAAGAAGGCCGTATTGGTGATGTCTTATTACAGACAACAGATAGTAATTTGATTGAGCAAATGAAGATGTTGGGGTAAACCCACTGTAGCAGTCACATCATGTCATTTAAAGTGTGTACTTAAAGACAACAAAATGACATATCACAGCAGAGTTTCATTGATTAGAGTATGAGAGTATTGCCTGTGTTAATCAACTGTGGCAACAGAAGGTAGTATTGTTGTGGTGTCTGCAAAATTACAAAAGTCTTTGGTTTCAAATCAAGTATTACTCATAATCATTTGTAAAAAATTATATAAAAATTTCTGCATTTATTACTTTGCAAATTTAAAAGAAAAACAAAACTTATGTATATATGAATACAAGAACATCTGTGACAATAAAAATTTTAAAAAATAGAGCAGAATGTGTACTGATTTTTTTATTGTCAGACTTAAAATGACTTGTTTTCCCTTACCTTATGTTCATGCCAATATTTTGCTAAATGTTCATATTAAGCTTTAAGTATTGGTATGTTGTATGTTACAGACTATTCATCATAATAGTCTGTTGTGTTTATATGGAGTTTTTTTTAAAGTTTTTGTAACATTTAAACATAAAAATGTTGAAAATACTAAGGGTTGGTTAAGTTCATTAATAAAAGATTAACTTACTGAAGCTTAGCTTGAAGACTGGTTACCCAAAGCCTGATCTTGGTTGGTGTAGTAATGAAGTGCTTGCTGGGATGTCCATACACTAACAATCCCTTATCAAGCAGATGCTGAATCTAATGAATCCTGTGATAGATAAACCATTTTTCTGGAAACTGCAAAAAATTAAAGACCATTAACAGTCTCTTGAATTTCTGATCAACTTAGGTGGAGTGTACGGATCATATTCACTTCTTCAGTATCTCTTACATATGTCAAAAAAGAAGGGTCTGCTGGTAACAAGCTCTTTCTGGGATATTTTGGGGGGGGGGGGGCATAAAAGTGGATAGCACTGTACAGTTCCATGTGCTTGTCTGTTGTGTTGTGTTGCTTGTTTTCTGCCATAACATAGCCAGATGGGGGTGCCCTGTCAGTTCACATGTATCTCCACAGATCCCACCATCTTAAAGAATGTGGGGTCTATTTCCAGCTTCTTGAAGTGAATAAACATTTGTTTCCAGAGGGGCATGTGAGACCTTTTCCCAGAAAGGAATGAAAGTTAGCACTGATTTTATTCTCATCAAAGTATATAAGAGTTTTAGTTCTTTGTGAAGGGTGAGGGGAAGAATTCAAAGTAAGGAATACATTTTCTCTTAGTTAGTCCTAAACTTTCACACTCAGATGAAGATGAAGAAAAGTATAAAAAGTTAATGTTTAAAGGAAAAAAAAGCCATATTTTAGCATGTGACTTAAGTATTTCATTTCAGTAACATGTCCAGGGCTTGCTTTATAAGTTTGTTTTTTTTAACCCTTATCATGGGTGTTGAGATTTATGTCAGTAAATGTTCCTTTTTTTGTTTTTCGTTTTAAACTTCATAGCTGATCTGATCCTGTATCTTATCTGCTTATTTGCCTTTCTTGATCCTCTTCTTCTTCAAACCACGTGGACCTCCTTCATTGCTGTGAAATGTACAGTCCTCAGTCTTCTTGGAGTAATTGTTATGCTATGTCACCAGTGTGAGGCATTTTAGATGACTGTGATGTATAAGATGTCATGTGTGTAACAGTTTTGTGCAGTAAGTATTGCTTGCTGATGTCTTTATTCCAACAGCAGATCCAAGACTTGTGTATAATCTTTGCTAGCTGGTTGCAGTCACTAAATCCTATTATTATGAGAGGTCTGTTATGAGAAAAAGAAGATAGTTCTTTTTTTTAAAAAATTCGAATAATACAGAGACGTGAAAAAGATGTCAGAGAAAAAAAATTGAAAATGTGAATTAATTATATATGGCAGTCATTAAATTCTATGTGTATGCCATCAGGACATCTTTGTGTTATCTACCAGCAAGAGTTTTCAGAGCTCACAGATTCTTTTGTCTCTCTCTCTCTCTCTCTTTAACCACATCCATGTTGTGAACATATCAAAAAAATTATGTTTGATGATTATTATTAACTGTATTAGATAACGTTTGGAGACAAAAGACAACAGATTTTTTTTTTTTGTTTTAATCACATGTTGCTATCTTTATGAAAAGTGGAATTTCTTTGCTGTCTGTTCATTCTTGTATCTATCATATTTTTCTTAAGTTTTTTTTTCATTAAACAGCAAATACTTTTTTGTTTTTGCCTGTATGTTTCTGCTTGATGCATTCCATCTATTTGTGAACTAATATGTGTTTTTTTCCCCCTCAGAAACTATCACTGCACATTGTATGTTTATTATGTGTTTGTTTTGTTGTTTTGTATCATATAATTTTTTTTTCTGACGGTCTTATTACGTTATGTGTAGTGCTTGTGTGTACTTGATTGTGAACTTTACAGTTTGTGGCAGCAGTAAGAGACCTTGTTCATCAGAATCAGAATCATTTGTTTCTGAGACCTTGTTCATCAGAATCATGTGTCTCTGAGACCTTGTTCAACAGAATCATGTGTCTCTGAGATCTTGTTCATCAGAATCTTGTGTCGCTTTCACTTCCCATTTAATTTCCATGCTTTGGCATGATAAGTTTTGATGAGAAATTGTGATAGAAAGAAACTGCAAGACAGTTACTCTGTACTTTAAAACATATGGGTTGGATTAGAAATGTGCTACTTTAAAAAATTTTGTTTAGAATTTATCTGGGTTGGGTTAAAAGTACACTGCTTTTCGTTTTATTTAGACTTTATATAAATATTGATCTGAGCATTGGTTGACATAGGTTTCAAGATGTAGTTGGTTCACACAGATTTTCAAGATGTAGTTGGTTCACATAGGTTTTCAAGATGTAGTTGGTTCACATACGTTTTCAAGATGTAGTTGGTTCACAAAGGTTTTCAAGGTTTAGATACACTGTCAGTGTTGTTTTGGAGTGAACAAGGTAACTCGGAAAGCATGACTGTTGACCATTTTGTCAGTTCTTGTTCAAGTGCTGTCTCAGCCATCTTGTAAACTGTCCAGAATATCCTTAATATTAGTCCAAAGTATATAAAGTCCCAGTAAATAAATTGCTAGGTCAGTGAAGAGCTCTTTTCTTTTTTTAGATGTCATGTTTATGTTTTGACAAAGCAAGACTTGAAAATATCCAGATGGAAATGAAAGCATTTATTGTGCTTGTTGCAGCTCTGTGTGATACTGTTTATTTTTATGGATTTGTGTGTTTTTTTTTTTAAAAATCTGAATATGTTAAAATTTTGTGTCTAATTTGCATGCATGCCTGTGTTAAGTTATCACAACTTCTTTTAAACCAAGTCTGAATTGTATGCATCAAACAAGGTTCCAGTAATTGTGCTGGATAATTGGATATATTTCATGGGAAAATACTCCTTTGTTTTCAAATTAGAATAAAACGTTTCAGTATAGTACTGTTCATTTATTGTAGCCTTTTTTTTTTTTTTGGTACTGTTGTTACAAATGGTGTAGTCAGGATGAATTTGTTTTTGGAAGCTGTTTAAATCAGCCCTCTCTAGCTCACGGGTATCTGAATAGTGAAGTGGTTTAGTACACTAGTCTCTCTTGGCGAAGGTCAGTGGTTTGAATCCACCCAGAGGCAGCCAAGTCACCCAGACATAGAAATTGGTACCTGGTTCTTCTGGAGCTGGTAAGAGAAATTTGGTCAGGCTTGATGATGACCACATCACTCTCTGGTGTTCTGGCAGGCCAAGGAAAATATGGACACTAAAGCCATGTCCACCTGGTGCCTCCAAGGCATAATAGGGCTACCTTTCCCAGGATTCCTAGGACACGTCATGAGAAAGCAGAAGTTAAAGGCAGCTCTGTCATGCCATAATGAAACATAGAAATAAATAGTGTTGATGCTTGTTATTTCCTTATCTGATTCACGTGTTCTAAAGATATACAATAGTTCTACAGAAAATAAAGAAAGCTATGGAGATACAGAGAGTTCTAGAGATATAGAGTTCTGCCGTACATAGAATGTGAAGAGAATTCTATTGGACAGTTATACAGAAAGTAAAAACTGTTTTAGTGAAGCGAGTTCAATAAATGTTTGTACAACTTCTCATGGAAAATTGAAGACCATAAAAGCTACTGAAATATGATTGGAATATACCAAGAAGGTGTGTACACACTTACAGATAAAAAAGGATGTGGCAATAAATTCATCTTCAGGACGTTCTCGTCTGTAGCCACCTGAAGCAGAAGCTTGCATATTTTGGCAACATAAAATGTAACCGCCCTCGCTGTGTTACCTGACCTGTAGAATGGGAAACACAAATGATCACCTTTCTGAAAACTGTCCTTACTTTCCATGAGGGATTCACATGTGAGTCATTGTATGCAAAAGATGTAGGATAATTTATATTGGTGAACCTGGTCTCAGATTAGGTGACCGCATGCAGAAACGTCTTTATATCACCCAGCATGCTTCGAAACCAGTCCCTAATCATTTTAATGGCAACAGCCATCAAACAGTGTCACGCTAATGATAGAAGCCACCTAGTGCTTGAGAACTGCTACATTCAGGAATATGGGATGCTGGAACTACATGGTTTGAACTCGCTGTTCAGCTACACCTAACATTCCCCTCTTCCGCAATCATAATCCCTCTGCACTAAGTTCCACCCATCTCTCACTTGTAACACACAATTCAGAACCTCCTCACAGCATCAGATTAAAACCCATCGGCCCTAAATATAATCACCTGTTTCACTTTCTCCTGTCTAGATTACCACTGTATCATTCCCTCCCCTTTCCACGGAACCCCACCCTCCCCCCTCCCTTATTTACGACCCACCTATCACACATGGCAAGTCTCCATTTAAACATTCTCTGAACTCCTCAGAACGAAAGAGAAAGAGACACTGATCGTAAAAGAAGATGTGAACAGCCATCAACATAACTGAGGTACAGTACGAAAATTGCAATAGACCTATCAAATGGAGGAGAATTTTAGCTGGCCTTTAAGACAATCGAGCCAGTACTATTACATAGAAATGAAATACGGTCACTAACAAATACAACAAGAGCATTAGAGGGAACTGAAGTGTGGTTCCTATGAAGAGATACCACGGACAGCTAAAATAACAAATGAAGAATGCCTACGGAAAGCCAGTGAGAAACGAACATCAATAAACACACTACGGGGAAGACAGTCAAGGTTTATTGGCCATATAATGAGAAGAGGAGGGATAGAAAATATTGTGACAACAGGAAAAACTGTAGGCAGGAAAGAGAGAGGTAGACCAAGAGAGAAAATCTTAGATGGCTAGACAAAATGGCACAACAGAACTGACGAATAACATGAAAGATCGGAAACTGTGGAGAGACACGGTCACCAACGCCTCCAGACATGGCACATGATGATGATGATGTAAGACAGTGAGTGGTTGCTATACGGATAGACAACTATATCATATATCACGCCGGATAAAGCGTAGGTCTTGGCGTTTTCCTCGCGGGCAACATAAATGCAACGAAAATAAATCCACCGCACCAAAATGTTGGAAAGACTAGTAGACTGTCACGCACCGAACAGACAAGATAACTGAACGCACTTTAATTCGGCATTTTGCCGTTTTCTGTAACGACGATGAAATTTATGGGCTAACATATGCCGTCCTAATATTAAGTAAGTGTCAAATCCCCGTGTATTTGAAGAATATGTATGACACCTTTTAAAATGCTGTACTTGAAATAAAGTGTTATTCATTCATTCATTTGCATGTCCCGTGCGGAACTTTGCCTCCTTAACAGCTCTCCTGTAGGCCTCTCGGTTGTGAACAAGATGTCCTGCTGCTGATGCATCCATTTGCAGATCATCAAAGATGTCTTGCAGCTATCTTCGTCTTGGTCTTCCTCTCTTTTTTTCCCATTATGTGCCCTTCCAAGACGGTTTTCTCTAGATTATCATGATGTTTAATGTGTCCAAAATATTGAAGTTTTCTCTGTTTAATCCTCTTTACTAGCCAGCCTTCTTCAATATTAAGTTCTTGTAGTATGGATATATTTATTATATAATAAATATATCCATACAGCAGTGTTATTATCAAGGGCAAAAGTGTTATTTCTGATATATCCATTTTACAGGCCACATTTTTACTGGCTCTTATTTACATCTGGCATCCTTCCCGTGCCGCTAAACGTCACATAGGGCCCGCATGGTAGTTCGCCAAGATGTCCTGTCTTCGGCGAGTTTTTCAATCTCATCAAGGGATGTTATGCCCACTGAACTGGCCTCGCTTAACAGTGTCCTCTTTAGAGTTTCACGTGGTGGACCTCTTTTTCTTCGGCCTGTTGTTCCACTTCATAGCTTGTTTGGGGATTCTCTGATTGTTTCTTCTCATCACATGACCAACATATGTCCGTCTTCTTTTTCTGATCACCCATGAGACAGGTTGTTGTTTGCTCATCTGTCTTATCTCTGCGTTGTTCTTGAATTCGTATTTACAGCTTACAGTGAAACAAAAAGTTTAATTCCAGCTTCTACAAGGTCCGACAATTAAGTAATGAGACTAATTACATAAAAAATAAAATAAACAACAGCTGAAGATATAATCTGTATTTTATTCAAAGTAAGCCCCTTGTGCATTGATACAGTGAATGGTACGGTCTAAAAAACACTGGAACAACCTCTGCAGTTCTTCTGTTGGTATGGCTCTTAAACTCGATGTTATGGTTCTTTTGATGTCATCAGTATCGTCAAAGAAGCGTCCTTTCAATGGTAACTTTAATTTTGGGAAGAGAAAATAATCACAGGGAGACAAATCTGGGGAATAGGGTGGATGGTTGAGAACATACACTTGTTTTTAGCCAAAAATTCCTTTTCAACTACCGCCCGGTGAGCCGGGACATTATCATGAAGAAGGAGAAACTGCCAGGTGTTGAATACTTGGTTCGGACTCGGAGAATCCTTTTCAATAGACGTTTGAAAATACTTAAATAAACTTTGGCTGTTACAGTCTGTCCTCCTGGAATAAATTCTTTGTGAATAACTCCTTTGCTGTCGTAGAAGCACACCAACATTGTCTTCACTTTCGACTTTTGAAGAAGAAATTTTTGCCTTTTAGTGATGATGATGACTTCCACTGAACACTTTGGCATTTAGTTGTGTGATAATAGTGGAAAATCCTTGTTTCATCCTCTGCAACAATCAAATTTAAGAAATGTTTATTTCTGCGACACGTTTTGATGACGTCTTTTGCATACTCAACACGCTGATGTTTTTGGTCATCAGACAGCGCATGTGGGACAAACCGGCAAGCAACTTTTTTCTTACCCAAATCTTCGACTAAACTTTTACGAATGGCCTCTCGGTTAACACTAAATTCATCTGCCATCATCCTCACAGTCAAACAACTATTTTTTTATACCTGTCCTCTGACTTCTGCAATGAGTCCCACATTACGGCAAGCAACTTTTTTCTTACCCAAATCTTCGACTAAACTTTTACGAATGGCCTCTCGGTTAACACTAAATTCATCTGCCATCATCCTCACAGTCAAACAACTATTTTTTTATACCTGTCCTCTGACTTCTGCAATGAGTCCCACATTACGAACAGAAATTTGGCGTCCATGTCTAGTTGCATTTGTAATCGTTTCCACACCACTTTTGAATTGTGAATACCATCTGCATATCTGTGCACTAGATAAACAATTATCCTCATAAACTTGTCGCATCAATTCAACAGTCTCGATGGCACTTTTTCCGAGTTTTAAACAGAATTTAACGTTAGCTTTTTGCTCGATTCTGATTACGTGACAGTGCACCTCTAACTAGGTCAACAAAATGGCGGCTTGTTTGTCGTCTGCTTATCTGGCGGCAATGAAAAGTTACCAGATCATAGATGAAGGTTGCCTCTTTGGATTACATCTTTTGCTACATAGATGGCATTTTTGTCTTGGCCATAATAAAATCAGTCTCATTACTTAATTGTCGGATCTTATATTAAACCATAATATTATGTCTTCAGCGATCATCCTTCCCACCAGATAGATACGAACAAACATTTTAAACACAGAAGCTTGGAAAGTATCATGACCTGCCATGCCGATGAAGGCTGGCAGTCTTGTCTCAATCTCTGTGTGTGTGTGTGTGTACGTGGTATCCTTGATGTCCATAAGCCTGTGTTTATTTTCTCTCTCCACGCACACATACACGCGCGCGCGCACACACACACAGCGCAATATTAAATAAATCGTAGTAAAGAACCTGAAAACCATTTAGTGTGATGGGAATTGATAGGGCTGTTCTCGTTGTAGAAGACGATGTTGAAGCAAGTGGGATGTCTAAGATATTGCTGGAAATTTCCCAGAGTAATTTTGCTGATTAGTCTCTCTCATGACTCACTCTGTCGGCCAGGAGCCACGGTAACCACTTACTGTGTCTGTGTTGTAACGTCCAGGCTCTGCTTTGTCGTCTTCGGTCTTTGAATGTTTTGCTCTTATTTTATCTTGGGATGGTACAGCAGGACTATACAGAGTTTATGTCTGTAAGATGGTACAACAGGACTATACAGAGTTTATGTCTGTAAGATGGTACAGCAGGACTATACAGAGTTTATGTCTGTAAGATGGTACAGCAGGACTATACAGAGTTTATGTCTGTAAGATGGTACAGCAGGACTATACAGAGTTTATGTCTGTAAGATGGTACAACAGGACTATACAGAGTTTATGTCTGTAAGATGGTACAGCAGGACTATACAGAGTTTATGTCTGTAAGATGGTACAGCAGGACTATACAGAGTTTATGTCTGTAATATGGTACAGCAGGACTATACAGAGTTTATGTCTGTAAAATGGTACAGCAGGACTATACAGAGTTTATATCGGTAGGATGGTACAGCAGCCCTACACAGAGTTTGTGTCTGTAAAATGGTACAGCAGGACTATACAGAGTTTATATCGGTAGGATGGTACAGCAGCCCTACACAGAGTTTGTGTCTGTGTGATGGTACAGCAGCCCTATAAAGAGCTTGTGTCTGTGGGATGGTACAGCAGGACTATACATAATTTATGTCTGTGTGATGGTACAGCAGGACTATACAGAGTTTATGTCTGTGTAATGGTACAGCAGGATTATACAGCGTATATGTCTGTGTGATGGTACAGCAGGACTATACAGAGTATATGTCTGTGTGTAGATACAGCAGGACTATACAGAACTTATGCCTGTGGGATGGTACAGAAGCCGTTCACAGAGTTTATGTCTGTAGGATGGTACAGCAGCACTACACAGAGTTTATGTCTGTAGGATGGTACAACAGCCCCACACAGAGTTTATGTCTGTAGGATGGTACAGCAGCACTACACAGAGTTTATGTCTGTAGGATGGTACAGTAACACTACACAGAGTTTATGTCTGTAGGATGGTACAGTAACACTACACAGAGTTTATGTCTGTAGGATGGTACAGTAGCACTACACAGAGTTTATGTCTGTAGGATGGTACAACAGCCCCACGCGGAGTTTACGTGTTAATAGCAGTGCCTCAATAAGGGGCACTTCTCTCTGTTGGGGGTGGTGAGAAATTGTGGTGGGTGAGGGGAAGGAGTAGAAAAAGGAGTAGAGGAACTAGCGCGGCAGGAGATACCGGAGCTACGAAGGACATTTCTGAGGGCGCTAAGGATGTGATCTGAGAGAAGAGAGTTCGGAACCTGAAAAATGTTAGGGATCTGTGATCTGTTTGATCACATGGTTCGATCACTAAATTGTGTCTTATCAGGTAGGAGGTCACCTTCCTGTTGTTCTTGGTCCTGCTTATGATAATTATATATATTTTTTATATTTCAGTTATTCATTTCTGAATATGATTATTAACATGTAATATGATCTTTATCATGCTGAGCAGCTTGGATGTTCTAGATATTTTGCTGAACTTTGGCCTTCCATGTGTGATGTTCAGTGTTGTGAGGAGGTGTAAGTTTAACGTACTGCTCCATGTGGGTGGCCTTCGTCAATGACATTCCATGTATCTGTAGGACCAAACGGACATCATCTAGCCATTTCTACTAGTACCCACTCTAGCACCAGATCTTCAGCAGCTGATGGCCTTCAGTGGCCATCTGTTTATTTATATTATGATGAGATGGCCAAACCATTCGATCACTTTACCTCACATTGTTTTGATACAGGCTGCGATTCTTTTGATTTGTCTGAGGCCAATAAAACAAGTTATCGCCTTTGATTTATTTATTTGAGGCTATGCTCTTCATTGTCTGGGGGTTTCGAGACGCTGCAGGCAGTTGTTCGTACTCATGTTTGCTGTCCGTTTACTTCTGCAGGAATTTTGATTGATTGTTTGATATCATCTTCCGAGTTGGTTAAGTCGATATAAGTGGAGTTAATAGTAGTAGGTCTGTCCAAGAGGACGACAGCGACGTAGACAGGCGGACAACATCAAGAGATGGGGAGGAACAAGCTTGCATGATTGCGCTACGAAGACAAGGAACAGAGCACAGTAGAGATTCATTGCAGCCAACCTTCCGTGGGGAGACGACATAGGATGATGATGATGATGATTGATGATGATGATGATGATGATGTGGTAAAGGGTCACCCTGGAGGTCAAAACATCATCGTTTTCAATGGACACTTTTTTTGTCTTCCTAACTGGCAGGTATTCGTCCCCTGCCGTTACTCATTTGTAAAGGTTCATTTATTATCGTCTTTTTTTAGCCTATTTTCCAAGGATTTTCTGCAGGATTGCTCTTTCTAACCACCTAAGGCTTGCCCGAGAGACATGGTTATCTGCTCCCCCCCCCCCCCAGCACACGTGATACTTTAACCTTTACTCTTTTCCCGTGTCCTGCAAAACTGGCTCAGGCTGTCAGGCTGACCTTCTGTTTCGTTATTAGCTACGCCTGGGCTATTGTTCTTTCATGAACTTTCTTTATTCATTGTTAAAGATTTCAAACAAATCAGCATTAAAATCCTATGTCCAATTTTCTTAAACAAACAGTCGTTTGGGGTGTGGGGGTGTGGTAGTGGGTTGGGGGGAGGGGGAGAAATATTTTATAACTATTGATAAATAGAAAAAAAAAGAATAATTTTTGTCATGTTATTTATGAATTCAATTTGCATATTAAAATTTGACGAATAAAAAAGGCGAAGAGAAATATGGACGAAACAAACAAATTAAGCTGTAAATACGGGAAGATATTCACTTTGACAGGGCTAGGCAAGGTTAAGAACCTGAGCCGCGTTGATGTGGCTGCTTACATTAAGAACGTGAACCGCGTTGATGTGACTGATTACATTAAGAACGTGAACAGAGTTTATGTCTGTAGGATGGTACAGCAGCACTACACAGAGTTTATGTCTGTAGGATGGTACAGCAGCACTACACAGAGTTTATGTCTGTAGGATGGTACAACAGCCCCATACGGAGTTTATGTCTGTAGGATGGTACAGCAGAACTACACAGAGTTTATGTCTGTAGGATGGTACAGTAACACTACACAGAGTTTATGTCTGTAGGATGGTACAGTAACACTACACAGAGTTTATGTCTGTAAGATGGTACAGTAGCACTACACAGAGTTTATGTCTGTAGGATGGTACAACAGCCCCACGCGGAGTTTACATGTTAATAGCAGTACCTCAATAAGGGGCACTTCTCTCTGTTGGGGGTGGTGAGAAATTGTGGTGGGTGAGGGGAAGGAGTAGAAAAAGGAGTAGAGGAACTAGCGCGGCAGGAGATACCGGAGCTACGAAGGACATTTCTGAGGGCGCTAAGGATGTGATTTGAGAGAAGAGAGTTCGGAACCTGAAAAATGTTAAGGATCTGTGATCTGTTTGATCACATGGTTCGATCACTAAATTGTGTCGTATCAGATAGGAAGTCACCTTCCTGTTGTTCTTGGTCCGGCTTATGATAATTATATATATTTTTTATATTTCAGTTATTCATTTCTGAATATGATTATTAACATGTAATATGATCTTTATCATGCTGAGCAGCTTGGCTGTTCTAGATATTTTGCTGAACTTTGGCCTTCCATGTGTGATGTTCAGTGTTGTGAGGAGGTGTAAGTTTAACGTACTGCTCCATGTGGGTGGCCTTCGTCAATGACATTCCATGTATCTGTAGGACCAAACGGACATCATCTAGCCATTTCTACTAGTACCCACTCTAGCACCAGATCTTCAGCAGCTGATGGCCTTCAGTGGCCATCTGTTTATTTATATTATGATGAGATGGCCAAACCATTCGATCACTTTACCTCACATTGTTTTGATACAGGCTGCGATTCTTTTGATTTGTCTGAGGCCAATAAAACAAGTTATCGCCTTTGATTTATTTATTTGAGGCTATGCTCTTCATTGTCTGGGGGTTTCGAGACGCTGCAGGCAGTTGTTCGTACTCATGTTTGCTGTCCGTTTACTTCTGCAGGAATTTTGATTGATTGTTTGATATCATCTTCCGAGTTGGTTAAGTAGATATAAGTGGAGTTAATAGTAGTAGGTCTGTCCAAGAGGACGACAGCGACGTAGACAGGCGGACAACATCAAGAGATGGGGAGGAACAAGCTTGCATGATTGCGCTACGAAGACAAGGAACAGAGCACAGTAGAGATTCATTGCAGCCAACCTTCCGTGGGGAGACGACATAGGATGATGATGATGATGATGATTGATGATGATGATGATGATGTGGTAAAGGGTCACCCTGGAGGTCAAAACATCATCGTTTTCAAGGGACACTTTTTTTGTCTTCCTAATTGGCACGTATTCGTCCCCTGCCGTTACTCATTTGTAAAGGTTCATTTATTATCGTCTTTTTTTAGCCTATTTTCCAAGGATTTTCTGCAGGATTGCTCTTTCTAACCACCTAAGGCTTGCCCGAGAGACATGGTTATCTGCTCCCCCCCCCCTCCAGCACACGTGATACTTTAACCTTTACTCTTTTCCCGTGTCCTGCAAAACTGGCTCAGGCTGTCAGGCTGACCTTCTGTTTCGTTATTAGTTACGCCTGGGCTATTGTTCTTTCATGAACTTTCTTTATTCATTGTTAAAGATTTCAAACAAATCAGCATTAAAATCCTATGTCCAATTTTCTTAAACAAACAGTCGTTTGGGGTGTGGGGGTGTGGTAGTGGGTTGGGGGGGGGGGAGAAATATTTTATAACTATTGATAAATAGAAAAAAAAAGAATAATTTTTGTCATGTTATTTATGAATTCAATTTGCATATTAAAATTTGACGAATAAAAAAGGCGAAGAGAAATATGGACGAAACAAACAAATTAAGCTGTAAATACGGGAAGATATTCACTTTGACAGGGCTAGGCAAGGTTAAGAACCTGAGCCGCGTTGATGTGGCTGCTTACATTAAGAACGTGAACCGCGTTGATGTGACTGATTACATTAAGAACCTCAGCCGCGTTGATGTGGCTGGTTACATTAAGAACGTGAGCCGCGTTGATGTGGCTGGTTATACATTAAGAACGTGAGCCACGTTGATGTGGCTGGTTACATTAAGAACGTGAGCCGCGTTGATGTGGCTGGTTACATTAAGAACGTGAGCCGCGTTGATGTGGCTGATTATACATTAAGAACGTGAGCCGCGTTGATGTGGCTGGTTACATTAAGAACGTGAGCCGCGTTGATGTGGCTGGTTACATTAAGAACGTGAGCCGCGTTGATGTGGCTGGTTACATTAAGAACGTGAGTCGCATTGATGTGGCTGCTTACATTAAGAACGTGAGCTGCATTGATGTGGCTGCTTACAGTTATCATTAGAAACCCAAAATCTTGTTATCTCTCATTGTTCCCTTCTTGTGTCTGAATGTTGAAGGCTGGATTCCACATAGTACGGCGACACCAGCACAGTCTTTGTTTCACGCACTGAAGACAAAAAATGAAGTTCAACCCCAGCAACACGGACCACATCGGCATAGAGTTTAAGGTGTGGGCCCCTCATCTGACGCGCGTCACGAAGAAACTGTTTCTTCTCGGCTCTCTCAAGGAGCTCGGTGCATGGGATATTGACAAGGCCATCCAAGCCTATCCTACCACAGGTATGTTCAGTGGCCGTATGTCTTTTATTCAGAACAGGCCTAAATCTGGGGTTCTTCCGGGAAATGAAGCCGGCATCGAGAGAGAAACAAAATTGCAGCGTACTATTTTGTAATTTGAAATGAAGTGAACGGTATAGGTCAGAGGAGTCAAGGGCCGTTATCGCGTTTAACAACGGACCCTGGGTAGTGGTTATCTGCCATTGCATAAACGCCGCGTCTTCGGCAGTGATCATTTCATAAGTTGCTTCCCTTCCACGTCTTCTATCGTGTTATACCAGTTCTTAATATGGGGTATCCATAGCCGTAAGGGTGGTGGGTGGGTGGGGTGGGTGTGGGGTAGGAGGGAGGCAAAGACACTGTTCGTTTCGGCAAACACCGTCCCATAGCTGACATGCTGGTGTCAGGGTTGACGAACTATAGCTGGTCAAGACCCTGTCTCACTTCTCCGCTGGTAACCCTGTTAGCTAGGCTAGGCAGGCTCCATCATAGTCCACATGGTGGCGGAGTCTGCTAAGGAAGTATTACACATCCACTGCTTTTTAGCTGCATTCAGGGACCCAAAAAAAAATGTCATGACCCACTCCCAATCCTACCTGACGCTGTGTCTCAATATCTGCACAGCATTTGTTGCAAATAACACCAGCTAGCAGTTCAAGGGAGATTGAAGAAGAAGAAGACCTCTTGGGGATATGAGGCCCAAATGATGACTTCATGTGACTCGATTGTAATTTTGAACTGTTAGAATATTTCTTTCAGCTATTCTGTTCCCAGGCGCCCATCTTTGAAATGCAATAAAGTCGATGGCACTGATGCCTAGTATAGAACTGGTGATCACACTGATGCCTAGTATAGAACTGGTGATCACACTGATGCCTAGTATAGAACTGGTGATCACACTGATGCCTAGTATAGAACTGGTGATTATACATTAAGAACGTGAGCCTCATTGATGTGGCTGATTATACATTAAGAACGTGAGCCGCGTTGATGTGGCTGATTATGCATTAAGAACGTGAGCCGCGTTGATGTGGCTGATTACATTAAGAACGTGAGCCACGTTTATGTGGCTGATTATGCATTAAGAACGTGAGCCGCGTTGATGTGGCTGGTTACATTAAGAACGTGAGCCGCGTTGATGTGGCTGGTTACATTAAGAACGTGAGCCGCGTTGATGTGGCTGCTTACATTAAGAACGTGAACTGCATTGATGTGGCTGCTTACAGTTATCATTAGAAACCCAAAATCTTGTTATCTCTCATTGTTCCCTTCCTGTGTCTGAATGTTGAAGGCTGGATTCCACATAGTACGGCGACACCAGCACAGTCTTTGTTTCACGCACTGAAGACAAAAAATGAAGTTCAACCCCAGCAACACGGACCACATCGGCATAGAGTTTAAGGTGTGGGCCCCTCATCTGACGCGCGTCACGAAGAAACTGTTTCTTCTCGGCTCTCTCAAGGAGCTCGGTGCATGGGATATTGACAAGGCCATCCAAGCCTATCCTACCACAGGTATGTTCAGTGGCCGTATGTCTTTTATTCAGAACAGGCCTAAATCTGGGGTTCTTCCGGGAAATGAAGCCGGCATCGAGAGAGAAACAAAATTGCAGCGTACTATTTTGTAATTTGAAATGAAGTGAACGGTATAGGTCAGAGGAGTCAAGGGCCGTTATCGCGTTTAACAACGGACCCTGGGTAGTGGTTATCTGCCATTGCATAAACGCCGCGTCTTCGACAGTGATCTTTTCATAAGTTGCTTCCCTTCCACGTCTTCTATCGTGTTATACCAGGAGTTCTTAATATGGGGTATCCATAGCCGTAGGGGTGGTGGGTGGGTCGGGTGGGAGGCGGGGCAAAGACACTGTTCGTTTCGGCAAACACCGTCCCATAGCTGACATGCTGGTGTCAGGGTTGACGAACTATAGCTGGTCAAGACCCTGTCTCACTTCTCCGCTGGTAACCCTGTTAGCTAGGCTAGGCAGGCTCCATCATAGTCCACATGGTGGCGGAGTCTGCTAAGGAAGTATTACACATCCACTGCTTTTTAGCTGCATTCAGGGACCCCAAAAAAATGTCATGACCCACTCCCAATCCTACCTGACGCTGTGTCTCAATATCTGCACAGCATTTGTTGCAAATAACACCAGCTAGCAGTTCAAGGGAGATTGAAGAAGAAGAAGACCTCTTGGGGATATGAGGCCCAAATGATGACTTCATGTGACTCGATTGTAATTTTGAACTGTTAGAATATTTCTTTCAGCTATTCTGTTCCCAGGCGCCCATCTTTGAAATGCAATAAAGTCGATGGCACTGGTGCCTAGTACAGAACTGGTGATCACACTGATGCCTAGTATAGAACTGGTGATCACACTGATGCCTAGTATAGAACTGGTGATCACACTTGTGCCTAGTATAGAACTGGTGATCACACTGATGCCTAGTATAGAACTGGTGATCACACTGGTGCCTAGTATAGAACTGGTGATCACACTGATGTCTATTATACAACTGGTGATCACACTGGTACCTAGTAGAACTGATAATGATGATGATGATGACGATTTCGACTGTCTGGAGAAGGGAGTAAGGGGACGTATTGTACAGTTCATTAGGATTATGTAACTGTAGGGCAGGCAGTGGAGCGATCATACATCATCAAGTACTTGAAGAAAAGCTGGTAGAACAAGGGACTTCACTTACAACTCTGAATGAGTCCTCGTCAAGAATGGCAAGTGTGAATCTTTCCTTGTCAAGAATAACAAGTAT
This sequence comes from Achatina immaculata, assembly GCA_009760885.1. NCBI lineage: Eukaryota > Metazoa > Mollusca > Gastropoda > Stylommatophora > Achatinidae > Lissachatina > Lissachatina immaculata. The sequence continues at coordinate 6,704,751 of CM019718.1, forward strand.
GAATCATTCCTGGTCAAGAATGGCAAGTGTGAATCATTCCTGGTCAAGAATGGCAAGTGTGAATCATTCCTTGTCAAGAATGGCAAGTGTGAATAATTCCTTGTCAAGAATGGCAAGTGTGAATCATTCCTGGTCAAGAATAGCAAGTGTGAATCATTCTTGATCAAGAATAGCAAGTATGAATCATTCCTGGTCAAGAATAGCAAGTGTGAATCATTCTTGATCAAGAATAGCAAGTATGAATCATTCCTGGTCAAGAATAGCAAATGTGAATGTCAGTATTATGCCACTCCATAAATAAAATCGGGTTAGATGTGTGACCATTTACAATAAATTTGAGACAGACGTAAATATTGGAAACATTAATCAATAAAAATGGCATAGCCACACATACGGGCATATCCGTGTCTGTTGAATGTCTTGGTTACAGGTTATACTAATTCCAAGCGCAAAAACTGATTGATTATTATTAAGCACCTTGTTTTATGTTAGCAGATCACATTGTTGGTTCTCTAAGGCAGCAGTTGCTAATTCTTTTTACATCCAAGGATAACTGTTCACAGATATATAAAAGTTGCGGATCACCATGATATATGTTATATATCAGTCCTGTGAACCTTTAATTGTTTTTATTCAATAGATTGTAGTTAATACCAAATAGATAACACAGTAAGGGGCCACTTGATAACGTTGCAAGGTCCACTTACAGCAAGTTGGGAACCCCTGGTCTAAGGAGCACGTGTGTATTCGTTGTTTTGTCTAACAGACATGCACACATGGAATGTGGAGGTGTCAGTCCCTGCTATGTCACAGTTCGAGTGGACCTGGCTTACTACAAACCTGAATCGCACAGGAGTGGACTGGGAGAAAACGACCAAACGGGCGAGAACAGTCGACTGTTTCAGCGGGACTCTCCATACAATATATGGCGACGGGGAGGAGGTAGGAGTTACCACGGGCAAATGACAGCTGGCATACTAACCATGTTTTGTCTGTTTGTTAGTGATGTCTGTTCGTTTCGTAGTTAAACAGTTATGTCTGTTTGTTACTCTTCGTAATGTCTGTTCGTTTTGTAGTTAATTAATTATGTCTGTGTTAGAATTGTCTGTTGGTTAGTTATGTCTGTTTGCTAGCAATGTTTATTCGTTTCGTAATGTCTGTTCGTTACTTAGTTATGTTTCTTTGGCTGTAAAGTTTGTACGTTAGTCAGTTATACCTGTTTATTATTATTATTATTATTATTATATATGAGTGCCTGAGTGGCGAAGTAGTTAGTGCACTGGTCTCTTATGGCGAAGGTCGGGTGTTCGAATCCGGCAGGAAGCACCCCAGTCACCCAGCTGTAGAAAAGGGTACCCGACTTCTTCTGGAGTTGGGGAAGGAAAGGCGACCAGGCGTGATACTGACCATATCACCCTCTAGTGTGCTGACAGGTCAAGGAAAATATGGCCACTAACATCATATCCCTATGTGCCTCTAAGGCATGACAGGATTACCTTTACCTACCTATTACTTTATTATGCATATGTTTTCCTTAATTTGATAATTATTTTGTATGTTAGTTCGTTAATTAGACAGTTAATAATGCATGTTAGTCCGTTAATTAATCATCACTAGGAGTCAGTATTACAGCACTGAAGACGCACCCATATCTGTCCAGCTCTCCTTTGTAGCAGCCACTGAAGAGAACACACTAAGCTAACTGTCCCAATTAGAAGTTGATTGTGGGACTGTGTGATACGTCCTACATCTGGCTCATCCATCTTGATCCTTTCTGCTCCCCGAAATCCTCCTTCATTTGCTTCATATAAACGTTAAAATCTCACTCTTGATATCAGCATCATGTGTCAAAACAGTTGACAGAGCCGACAAGATACCATCCCTCTCTGAAGCCCAGTTTCTGTTCGTAATGAGGAACTCATTGCAAAAGTCAGAGAACGGATACAAGAAAATCGTTGTTTGACTGTGAGGATGATGGCAGACGAATTTGGTGTTAATCGAGAGATCATTCATAAAATTTTAATGGAAGATTTGGGCAAGAAAAAAGTTGCTTGCCGGTTTGTACCACATTCGTTGTCTGATGACCAAAAAACATCAGCGTGTTGAGTACGTAAAAGACGTCATCAAAACGTGTCGCAAGAATAAACATTTCTTAAATTTGATTTTTGCAGAGGATGAAACGTGGATTTTTCGCTATGATCCCACAACTAAACGCCAAAGTGCTCAGTGGGAGTCATCATCATCACCAAAAGGCAAAAAAATCGTCTTCAAAAGTCGAAATTGAAGACAATGTTGATTTGGTTCTACGATAGAAAAGGAGTTATTTACACAGAATTTACAAAGAATTTATCCCAGAGGGACAGACTGTCACAGCCAAAATGTATTTAAGTATTCTGAAACGTATATTGAAAAGAATTCTCCGAATCTGAACCGAGTATTCAACAGCTGGCAGTTCTTCATTCTTCATGATAATGTATCGGCTCACCGGTGGGTAGTTGAAAAGGAATTTGTGGCTAAAAACAAGTGTATGTTCTCAACCATTCGCCCTATTCCCCAGATTTGTCTCCCTGCGATTATTTTCTTTTCTCAAAAGTAAAGTTACCATTGAAAGGATGCTTCTTTGACGATACTGATGACATCAAAAGAGTCATAACATCGAGTTTAAGGGCCATACCAACAGACGAACTGCAGAGGTTGTTCCAGTGTTTGTTAGATCGTACCATTCACTGAATCAATGCACAAGATGCTTACTTTAAATAAAATACAGGTTATATCTTCAACTGTTGTTTATTTTTATTTTTAAATAGAATTAGTTCATTACTTAATTGTCGGACCTTGTACGTATATCAGGAAATATTCATTCGCCACAATGCATGAATACATCACAAATTAGCATGGCCGGGTGCACCATGAAAGCGTGAGGCAAAGCCAAATGGAGATCCATTGCAGTCAACCCTTTTTGCTGTGGTGATGGCACATGAGGATGATCGATATGAGATGGGTCTTATGATTGTCATAGTTTGCTGTGATGGTGCCATCTGTGTACTATCAAATTACGAGTTAGTAATGGCTTCACGGTGATATGGTTTCCTGAAATGGGTATTTGTAGGAAAGAGACATGGCTATGTTTCTGCTTCCGTAAGCGATGGAGGAGTTGTATGGTCTGGGTATTACGTTCTGAATCTCAAATCTTGTTACATTGTGTGTATGGAGATAAAAAAAAGGTTGTCCTCATTGTCACAGTGTACTTCTTTCAGGTGTTTCTCCAGACGGCCACCTGCTTGGAGGTGACTACTTACATGCGTGTTGAAGAAGGTCTCACCATGGTCTTAACAGGCTCCACCCCTAGCACTGGAGAGTGGGATCTTCACTTCGCTAAACAGGCCACAGGTACTACAGCTACAATATTTGTTTTGGTTACAGTAGTAGTAGCAGTAGTAGTAGTAGTAGTAGTAGCAGTAGTAGTAGTAGTAGTAGTAGCAGCAGTAGTAGTAGTAGTAGTAGTAGCAGTAGTAGTAGTGGCAGTAGTAGTAGTGGCAGTAGTAGTAGCAGCAGTAGTAGTAGTGGCAGTAGTAGTAGCAGTAGTAGTAGTGGCAGTAGTAGTAGTAGTAGTGGCAGTAGTAGTAGTAGTGGCAGTAGTAGTAGTAGTAGTAGTAGTGGCAGTAGTAGTAGTAGTAGTAGTGGCAGTAGTAGCAGTAGTAGTGGCAGTAGTAGTAGTAGTAGTAGTAGTAGTGGCAGTAGTAGTAGTAGTAGTAGTAGTCGCAGTAGTAGTAGTAGTAGTAGTAGTAGTAAGATTAGCAGTATTAGTGGAAGTATAAAGAGATTTATTGTAAGCAGTAAAATTGATTCATGAGCCATACTTTCAAGAGGGCGGCTGATATTTTCATCACCGTTGACAAAATGGCGGGGGTTTTCATTTTCCTGCTTTCTAATTAACAATGTAAGGATGAGCTTTAAAATCAGTTTTTTGTAGAAAACGATATTGTTGCATTGTTTGCATAGCTTTTTTTTTAATTATAAAAGTAAGAAGATAATGGGACGTTACTGTGGCATACAGGAGAAACCTAGGAGATAACGTGTTGGTTTCCGTGTTTCTTCTTGACCTATTGGAGGCCTAGATTCTAGCGTGGATGGTCAGTCTCACAAGTCTGCCTGCCCTTCTGTCCACAGCTCTAGATAGGCACCCTTCTGTCCACAGCTCTAGATAGCCACCCTTCTGTCCACAGCTCTAGATAGGCACCCTTCTGTCCACAGCTCTAGATAGCCACTCTTCTGTCCACAGTAGATAGCCACCCTTCTGTCCACAGCTCTAGATAGCCACCCTTCTGTCCACAGCTCTAGATAGCCACCCTTCTGTCCACAGCTCTAGATAGAGCCACTCTTCTGTCCACAGCTCTAGATAGGCACTCTTCTGTCCACAGCTCTAGATAGAGCCACCCTTCTGTCCATAACTCTAGGTGTAGCCACACTTCTGTCCACAAATCTAGGTGTAGCCACCCTTCTGTCCACAGCTCTAGGTGTAGCCACCCTTATGTCCACAGCTCTAGATAGAGCCACTCTTCTGTCCACAGCTCTGGGTGTACCCACAGCTCTATATAAAGCCACCCTTATGTCCACAGCTCTAGATAGAGCCACTCTTCTGTCCACAGCTCTAGATAGAGCCACCCTTCTGTCCACAGCTCTAGATAGAGCCACCCTTCTGTCCACAGCTCTAGGTGTACCCACAGCTCTATATAGAGCCACTCTTCTGTCCACAGCTCTAGATAGAGCCACCCTTCTGTCCACAGCTCTAGGTGTACCCACAGCTCTATATAGAGCCACTCTTCTGTCCACAGCTCTAGATAGAGCCACCCTTCTGTCCACAGCTCTAGGTGTACCCACAGCTCTAGATAGGCACTCTTCTGTCCACAGCTCTAAATAGAGCCACCCTTCTGTCCACAGCTCTAGATAGAGCCACCCTTCTGTCCACAGCTCTAGGTGTAGCCACCCTTATGTCCACAGCTCTAGATGGAGCCACCCTTCTGTCCACAGCTCTAGGTGTACCCACAGCTCTAGATAGAGCCACCCTTCTGTCCACAGCTCTAGGTGTACCCACAGCTCTATATAGAGCCACTCTTCTGTCCACAGCTATAGATAGAGCCACTCTTCTGTCCACAGCTCTAGATAGAGCCACCCTTCTGTCCACAGCTCTAGGTGTACCCACAGCTCTAGATAGGCACTCTTCTGTCCACAGCTCTAGATAGAGCCACATTTCTATTCACAGTTCTAGGTGTAGCCACCCTTCTGTCCACAGCTCTAGATAGAGCCACCCTTATGTCCACAGCTCTAGGTGTACCCACAGCTCTAGACAGAGCCACTCTTCTGTCCACAGCTCTAGATAGAGCCACCCTTCTGTCCACAGCTCTAGATAGAGCCACCCTTCTGTCCACAGCTCTAGGTGTAGCCATCCTTTTTTCCACAGCTCTCGGTGTAGCCACCCCTATGTCCACAGCTCTAGATAGAGCCACCCTTCTGTCCACAGCTCTAGGTGTAGCCATCCTTCTGTCCACAGCTTTAGGTGTAGCCACCCTTTTTTCCACAGCTCTAGGTGTAGCCACCCTTCTGTCCACAGCTCTAGGTGTAGCCACCCTTTTTCCACAGCTCTAGGTGCAGCCACCCTTCTGTCCACAGCTCTAGGTGTAGCCACCCTTATGTCCACAGCTCTAGGTAGAGAAACCCTTCTGTCCACAGCTCTAGGTGTAGCCACCCTTCTGTCCACAGCTCTAGGTGTAGCCACCCTTTTTTCCACAGCGCTAGGTGTAGCCACCCTTCTGTCTACAGGTCTAGGTAGAGCCATGTATTAGTAATATCTGTTGCTATAGTATGTTGACTGAGTATCCGTGTCGTGTCATCCCGTCCCCCTCCCCCCTTTTTTTTGATGTGAAGGCCGACCCGGGAGTGAGAAATGAAGAATCTTTAGTTACATTTCTTGCCATGTAGATAGGTAAAGGTAAAATTCCCGTTTACGTGCCATTAAGACCTACTGGGTACACGGTGTAAAGCCCATATTTCCGCGACCTTCGGCACCTGTGATGTGGTCAGTATCAATTCTGGCCGCATTTACCTTCCCAGATTTCTCTAGTACCCGTTTTTAGAGGCTGGGTGGACCTAGGGCCTTTCTGGTGTGTAAAAAAAAAAAAATCCTACTGCGTCGACGTAAACCTGGTACCACGTGATTAGTAAGTCGAGAGTCCAACCACCCAACTAACCAGGCCGGCTTGCCGTCTAGATACTATATACATTTTTTTTTAAACTACAAAAGACCAAATGAACTGATTAATTAATGATCAACTTTTACAATTTTGTTTCTTTTATCAACTTTTTCCCAGTGAGTTTATACATGCACAGTCCAAACTGGCATGTAAAAGACATTAATGATAAAATTATGAAAGGATAAAGTCACACATTATGACGGTTTGCTTAATGAGGAGACAATGATGACAGTTTAGATCATCCAGGGCATGAAGAGAAGACGGTGGGTGGTTGTCCTTTCAACTGCTCTGTAGTGTTAGGTCTTTTTTTTAATAAGGTTTATATGTCGAAAGGGGGCGGGCGGGGTTTTTACAACGTTTGGTCCCAGGTGACTGGGCGGTAGTTAATCCGTCGCTTTCCAAACAAGGTGTTGTCCAGATTCCAAATATCTGAAGAAATAAAAACTTATACACGAAAATAAATTACTGCAAAAAAATCATTAAGCGTTTTTCAGTTGTTACACAAGGGGTCTCTAAACTTCAATTCGCCGATTTCTCCCCCCCCCCCCTCCCCTACCCCTCATGAAGTTTGAATGTTCACCGACCCCCAAACATTTATTACTTGAAAGTAACTTAATAACCTTTACTCTGACTACTAGCACTACTAATAATATTGGTACTAAAAATAGCTTCAAAAAATATTCTCGACCCCCTTGGATAGTCCCAGTGCTGTGGATGAGGAACACTTTTGAGACTCCTTGGATAGTCCAAGTACTGTGGATGTGGACCAGTTTTGAAGCTTCTTGGATAGTCCCAGTGCTGTGGATGTGGACCAGTTTTGAGACTCCCTTGGATAGTCCCAGTACTGTGGGTGTGGACCAGTTTTGAGACCCCCCTTGCATAGTCCCAGTACTGTGGATGTGGACCAGTTTAAGACCCCCCTTGCATAGTCCCAGTACTGTGGATGTGGACTAGTTTTGAGACCCCCACCCTTGCATAGTCCCGGTACTGTGGATGTGGACCAGTTTTGAGAACCTCCTTGCATAGTCCCAGTACTGTGGATGTGGACCAGTTTAAGACCCCCCTTGCATAGTCCAAGTACTGTGGATGTGGACTAGTTTTGAGACCCCCCTCCTTGGATAGTTCCAGTACTGTGGATGTGGACCAGTTTTGAGACCCCCTTGGATAGTCCCAGTGCTGTGGATGTGGACCAGTTTTGAGACCCCCTTGGATAGTCTCAGTGCTGTGGATGTGGTGGACCAGTTTTGAGACCCCCTTGGATAGTCCCAGTACTGTGGATGTGGACCAGTTTTGAGACCCCCTTGGATAGTCCCAGTGCTGTGGATGTGGACCAGTTTTGAGACTCCCTTAGATAGTTCCAGTACTGTGGATGTGGACCATTTTTGAAACCCCCTTGGATAGTCCCAGTACTGTGGATGTGGACCATTTTCGAGACCCCCTTGGATAAACCTATTGGTGTGGATGTGGACCACTTTTGAGACCCCCTTGGATTAGATTAAACATTTAACTGAGTAATTTAATGGAATATGCAAGAAATAATGTAAAACATCCACCGAACAATCAAGTATAAATGTTTACGATTACTGCGCTCTGAAATGATCTTTTGCAGAGTTTCCCCAGCGATCTGGCTATTGGAAGGTTCACGTGACCTTCGATGCGCTCACCAATTTGGAATTTAAATGGGCCGTTGTCAAGGAGAAGGACCAGTAAGTGACTTTGTTTTGTAAATGAATGGCGGACTGATTTGATGCGGCCACTTCCATACTGCACGGGCGGGGGAGGGGGGATCTGGGAGACTCAGTGATATTCATAAGATATTCGCACAGGTTTCAGATCAGACTCGGATATTTTCGCACGAAGCACCTCTTCCTTGTTAGCGTTGTGACTGTCTTTGGCGTCCAAAGTAATGAGGTCGGTTGCCTGTCTTCTGAAAACTGAAATTTTCTTTCTACAAGGCAGGAATCACAGCCGTATCTACACTTTTGTCAGTGTCTTGTCTTGTCTTGTCTCGTTTCCTTCCTCATATACCTTTCAGTGTTGAGGGGACAAACAGGTTTCTTGACAGTTTGCTGTATATAACTGAGTGTTTAAGGTTTCTGTAACTTTCTATCTCCACTTCTTGCGAGGACACATCTCCCTCTGGTTCCTTCTAATCCCGGACTGGATGTTTTACTGTGGTGTATTGTCTGGTGTTCTGTCTGATGTACTGTCTGGTGTTCTGACTGGTGTACTGTCTGATGTTCTGTCTTGTGTTCTTTCTGTTGTACTGTCTGGTGTTCTGTCTAGTGTACTGCCTGTTGTACTGTCTGGTGTACTGTCTGGTGTACTGTCTGATATTCTGTCTTGTGTTCTTTCTGGTGTACTGTCTGATGTTCTGTCTGGTGTACTGTCTGGTGTACTCTCTGATGTTCTGTCTGGTGTTCTGTCTGGTGTACTGTCTGATGTTCTGTCTGGTGTTCTGTCTGGTGTACTGTCTGGTGTACTGTTTGGTGTACTGTCTGATATTCTGTCTTGTGTTCTTTCTGGTGTACTGTCTGATATTCTGTCTTGTGTTCTTTCTGTTGTACTGTCTGGTGTACTGTCTGTTGTACTGTCTGGTGCTCTGTCTGGTGTACTGTCTGATGTTCTGTCTTGTGTTCTTTCTGTTGTACTGTCTGGTGTACTGTCTGGTGTACTGTCTGGTGTACTGTCTGGTGTACTGTCTGGTGTTCTGTCTGGTGTACTGTCTGATGTTCTGTCTGGTGTACACTCTGATGTACTGTCTAATGTTATATCTGGTGTACTGCATGATGCACTGTCTGGTGTAATGTCTGGTGTTCTGTCTGATGTAATGTCTGGTATATAAGGACCAAACAGGTGATCGTTTAAAAATGAATCACTCATATGTAGGACTATTTCACTTTCATAATCGAAGAGCAAAAACAAGTCATACATTTTTAATAATACACTTAAAAACGACACAAGAAAGAAAGATTATGCGCTGATATTCAACACGTGAACGAGTTATTCAGTCTATAATAGATGCTTTTGTGAAGACAAAGCTAAGTAGCCGTTTAACAAGTGATAGTAAGAAAAATGTTTACAACAGGTCAATGGAAAATTTATGAGATGGATGGGAGCTTCTAATAAGAGATGAAATACTTTATAATGATTGTATGTGTGAAATTAAACAGTGGATTATAGCACACCACACATAATAACTTGGAAACGAAATCTTTTATATTTTCACATGCAAATTTCTTAATGTCCTGTATTATATGATAATATGTGATGTATTATGTGATAATTTAGAGAAGACAGTCTTGGAAGGGTACATAATGGGAAAAAGAAAGCGAGGAAGACCAAGGCGAAGATTGCTGCAAGACATCGTTGATAATCTGCAAATGGATGCATCAGCAGCAGGAAATCATGCTTACAACTGAGAGGCCTGCAGGAGAGCTGTTAGGGAGGCAAAGTTCCGCAAGGGACATGCAAATGAATGAATGAATGACCACCACACCAAAAAAGGCCCCGTGGTCCAACCAGCCTCATTTTGCTGAACAGCTTCTTTCATGGCATATTCTACAAATTTAGATAATCTACATATAGCAAAATCGACTGTGATTAACTGCAATGTTTATGTTGCAAGGTCCACTTCACTTCCTTGTTTTTAAATTTAGCCCTAATTTCCTTCGCAAATGACGCTGAAGCCCTACATAGAACTGCCCTCTGCGTGTCTTGATCCTTCGTCACTTCTCTCCAATGCTAGTGGTTTTTTATTTACAGTTTAATTACGCAACGTTAGGTTGCCTTTACTTTTGTATGTAAACGTTCATTATGCAATGTAAAGCAGTTGTCTTCTTGGATGAAAGAAAATCTCAGCTACAATGCAGGCGTTAATTTCAGCGGTGTCTTATACGTACAAGAAAAACTGCCGCACTCCATCTTTGGGCGGAAGTCCTGGCTGAGGGCAGTCGCTCCTTGGAATACGTCGCTGGTGATTGTGGTGGATACATCTCTCCTGTGTGACCTCACGGACACGATGCTGGGGCGCACGGAAATCATCGTGAAGGAGCGAAAGCGAAGGGGGCAGGAGATCAAGTCATGGCTAGGTAAGGTCTTTCTTTCCTTTCGTTTTCTCTCTATCTCTTGTTCTTAACTTGTCGATGTAGATCAAGATATTATATGCACTTTAAATTATCATATTTACTGACTTTTATGGGACATATTTTAAAAACAACACCAAAAAAATTATCCCAAAACGGCTTGCATCTTACGTACTGGAGGCTGAGATTTAATGTGCTATTTGGATCTAGGAAAGTCTGCTGTTTTTGTGTTTGTTGACATATTTTTTCATGTGGAAAGCAAGGAAGCTTTCACACAAGTACAATGATTTCGCTGACTGTCTTTGTATGGTCAACATTCGAAAACTGGGTAGCTTCGAGAGACTGAATCTAATCGACGGAAGTTCTGTGTCTTGATCTCGTTTCCTTTCACGATTTCAGCCGTATTAAAGGCTCGGTTATAAAAGCATTTTACTTTTGGAGGTGCTAGATGGTTTAGTGGATAGTGCTCTGTTTCTCACGGCTAGGCAGCTGCTCGCCCTACTAACTTATGTGGTTCGGGTTCTAGGCGGTTCTCATGTTATTTTTTGCCCTTCCCTCAGGTCTAAAGTGCTTTCGAATGTTAACCATACAAAACTGTGCTAAATTATTGTACTGCGTTTTAATAAATACTGTGCGGGGACTCCCACGCCTCCTCCCCTCCCCCACCCCCTTCTTGACGTACAGCCATTGCAAATGAACCTATTTTCAAAAACTTTATTCAGTAAAAGCTAAAAAGTTTCAGACTTGCTTTGCCGCCACCGTGCAAGGGAACATTCCAGTTAAATAATATGCCCAGCGCGAGACATTTTTCTAGACTAAAAATGAAAAAAAAAAAACAGCGGAAAATGGAGAAAGCGAGAAAAACAAATCCACAAAAAGTGTGGATGAATGAGCTCTGCAGTTGTGAAAAGAAAATTTGCACATTTGATCCTGTCATATTGCAGTCAGTTGTACTCAAACATTTTCACAGACTATGGTAAATGTTCGGTTGTCACAGTCATTCACACGCTGTATTTTAGTTATTAGCCACAACTAGAGTGTGAGTGGCCCCATCAGCAGGCGCACGCTTCAGTAAATGTTGGAATGGAAGGCGGAGCACGTATGGGAATGCCCGGAGTGTGGGAATGCCGGTCTCTGATTACAGATTTTAGTTTATCTTGTCACAGTCATTCATATGTTGATACTTGTTTTCTCTTACCCCAGTCCGTCACACATTGACATTTGATTATGTCTGTTCATGTTCTAGAATGCCTGCTATTTTCTTTTCTTTCTTACAACAGTCTTATCATCTGCTGGCATTTTATCATCTCCAGTGAAGGCAGAGAGTGGAAAGGGAACACCTGTGAGATCTCCCAGGCCCCCACCCAGTCCAGTAGAAAGGCTTACATCTACTGCTCCTTTGAGCATACAAATTCAGCCCACGAGGATATCGCTACCTGTTACCCCGTCTTTGGCCTCGTCTGTAACTTCGCTGACGCACGTGCCCTCAGTGCAGAGGACGCTGGATCTTGACGGTAGGATTTATGCACAGATCTCAGCTGTGTCCTTTCCAACAAAATCTTGAACATGACGCAGTCCAACACAGTCGCAGCTGAACTTAACATTAAAAAACTCTTCGGGAAAAATCATTATGCAACACAATCTTTGCTGTATCGTGTGCTGTACAGTCTGCGCCACAACGAGTTTCTTTCTTTCGGGTTTTTATTATTTCTTCATTTCTTCCCCTCTTCTGATCACTTTCAGCTCCGCTTTGTTCATTACTTTCTCTCATTATGATTCATTTTTTTTGTTTTAGTTACTGCGTCTCTTTGGAACTACAGGCAGGATGTTCCTGGGTGTTGAAGCTGTGAAGGTGATGAAACACAATCGTCATACTGACCTTGAAGGAGGAAGTGGAAGTGGATGTGCTTGGATGGGTGCACTGTGAAGGCAAGGGGAGCAGAGTTAGCTGGAGGGTTGAAGTTGTCCACTGGGGATATAATTTATGTGATTTAATATCACAGTCGTGAAGAAATAATACATAATTATTGTTCATGTCAAATTTCCATCGTGAATTTATTGTTCATCATCATCATCATCATCATCATCGCCTTTCACTCCCTTGAGAGCATAGGCCACGGATAAAGGGTCTCCAGTCATCCCTGTTCTTGGAATTATCCTCTGCTTCCTTCCATGTGTGTCCCTTGTCTCTGAGCACTGTCATAATTTCTTTAATCCAGGTAAGTCTAGATCTTCCTCGTTTTCTATTTCCTTGAGGATTCCATGTCAGTGCCTGTCTTTCTATGGTGGCGTCGGGTTTCCTCAGAGTGTGGCAAATCCACCTCCACTTTCTAGACATCATTTGTAGGTTCATAGGTTCATGTCCTGCCCTTCATTGCTCATAAATTGTTCTTATTTCTTACTTATGTAATTTAATCTATTGTTTATTGTTCTCATGTCAACACTGCCATTGTTATATGTGTATTCATCGCCCATACTTTCACACGGCTGTAGGCAGCAATAGAGACTTGTGAGACGTCAAGATTACCATCAAGTTTAATCAAACTCAGCTTGACAACAACCTAAGTATATCATTCAACAAAACCTGTAGCAGACTGATCCTTTACTTAGCAACAGGATGATTGGAAATGAAAGCAGTAACACCATGAACTGGACTCAGGATGATGATGCCAACCTGACTATCCGGCTGAGAGAAGTTTTCGTTAATTCCCGGTGAAATTTGTAAACTCCCGGGTACGAAGTTTGTTCTTTAGCTCCCGGTGTGTAATTGACAACTTACCCCCTCACTCCCGCCGCTTTTGACTGCTTACCTATTTCATTTCCAGTTCTAACCTGTCTGATAAGAGGCTGGCCAATCAAATGATTCGTTGAAGTTGTGACCATCCCTACATGAGGTAATACTAGGTAATTTTAACCGCCCCGCCCCCCCCCCCCCCAAAGCTGTGGGTGTCAATGTTTGAACTGATATTAAATACTCTGACGTCCAAGCTCTATCCCAACATTCCGCCCTGCCCGTTCCCACCTCGGGAACTGGAACAATATTACACATTACCTTCCAAAGGGAGGTGGTACATGATGATGTTATATAGTATTAGAAGCACATTAATGACACATATATAGTATGCGGTATTTTTTTGCTATTACAGAACATGTAAGACAAAGACAAGATAGTCTGTCTAAATTAGAAAGGCTGACGCAGCAGCTCAGCAAGGTTTACACAGAAGAAAACACTGTCTACGCCATCAAGGGGATGGGGCAGACAGAGCTGGCCACAGACAAGCTGAACTCAGGTGAGTCTGGCTACGTTTTGACAGACAAGCTGAATTCAGGTGAGTCTGGCTACGTTTTGACAGACAAGCTGAACTCATGTGAGTCTGGCTGTGTTTTGACAGACAAACTGAACTCATGTGAGTCTGGCTGTGTTTTGACAGACAAACTGAACTCATGTGAGTCTGGCTGTGTTTTGACAGACAAGCTGAACTCAGGTGAGTCTGGCTGTGTTTTGACAGACAAACTGAACTCAGGTGAGTCTGGCTGTGTTTTGACAGACAAACTGAACTCATGTGAGTCTGGCTGTGTTTTGACAGACAAGCTGAACTCAGGTGAGTCTGGCACTTTCCCCCAGGATTTTATCTTTATTTTATTAACGATTGTTATTAAGAATTTCATTAACGGGTACGGTTGTTAAAGCTAACCTTCAGGCATACCTCAATGAGGGCACGTTAGGTAAACAATGCTAAACACATACTTTAATTGACCTGTCATCGCACTTCATGGTGATTCCTTTCCTTCCCTAGCTCAAGGAGGACCAGGTACTCTTTTTCTTCAGGTAGGCTGACTTGAGAATCTCAAGCCTGGATCGAACCACTGACCTTCACATTGAGAGATCAAGTGCACAAATCATATCACTGTTTAGTCATCAAAGAATAATTTTGATTCATTCTATGCAGAGAAGAATTTACCCTGTTTCATAGACTTCATCTGAAAAAAAAAAAGAAAATCATTTCTTATCTGTTTTATTCCCCTCAGTTGAAAACAATTCTTTAACTGTTTTATTTTCTTCACTTAAAAAGTATTCTTTATCCGTTTAATTTCATGCAATTGAAAACTATTCCTTAACAGTGTTATTCCCTTCATTTATCTTTTAAAACTATTCTTTAACTGTTTTATTTCCTTCAGATAAAAAGTATTCTTTAACTGTTTTATTCCTTTCAGTTAAAGATAATCATGTTTAACTTATGTCCATTAAAAACTACTCTTTGTAACTATCCTTTATCCTTTCAGTTAAAAGAAACTATCCTTTAGCTCATTTATTCTCTGCATTTAAGAACTATTCTTTATCTGTTTTACCTCTTTAAAACTTCCTGCTTAATTACCTTCAGTTACAGTCTACTCTTTATCTGTTTAATTCAGCTACTTAAAGACTAATCCTTTCATGCAGCACTGAAGTGTTAAAACAAGCAACAGATTAGGCGCATGTTCTTTGAAAATAATATGGAGACTAAGGTATACAATAGGCCAATGAGACACAGAGGGGAGTGGAGGGTTGGATGTGGGGGGTTATGTTTTTGGCTGAAGATTGTTGACCGGTCGAATTACTGTTAGTTAGTCAGTCAGTTTGTTTGTTTGTTAGGTTGTTAGTAAGTCAGTCAGTCCTTTAGTCTAGTTAGTTAGTTAGTTAATTAATTAGGTAATTAGTTAGTTAGTCATTCAGTCAGTCTAGTTAGTTAGTTAGTCAGTCAGTTAGTCTTGTTTGTTAGTTAGTTAGTTAGTCTAGTTAGTTAGTTAGTCTAGTTAATTAGTTAGTTAGTTCGCTATTCAATCAGTTATAGTTAGTTAGTTAGTTAGTTGATTGGTTGGTTGGTTGGTTGGTTGGTTGGTTGGTTGGTCTAGTTAATTAGTTAGTTAGTTCGCTATTCAGTCAGTCTTAGTTAGTTAGTTAGTTAGCTAGTCAGACAGCCTAGTTAGTTAGTCTAGTTAATTAATTAATTAGTTCGCTATTCAGTCAGTCTTAGTTAGTTAGTTAGTTAGTTAGTCTAGTTAATTATTTAGTTAGTTCGCTATTCAGTCAGTCTTAGTTAGTTTGTTAGTTTTTTAGTTAGGACCATCATCCATGCGCTCAGGATACACCTGTAAGTACTCCGATCTCATCATCAGTACCTCCTTCAGTATACCGTATCAATTAACACACGTTCTTTGGTGGTCGACCATCCTTCTGGAGCTCTTGATGAATCGCTCATTTTTCGCTTCGTCGAGGTCAAATGACTAGAGGTGACGTAGTGATATTAACGTATGGCGCATGTTTCCTTGAACAAGTCCTAGAGAAATCAGGCTTAAGATTTTAACAAGTGGGTTGACTGGAGTCTCAGATTCTTTGCTTTTTCTCTCGAGGAAAGAGTGCACGAAGAATTCTTGCACATGGGGCGCTCACAATTTGTATACGGGTTTTAAAGCTCAGTTCATGTCTTTCATTAGGTGCATGTAGGCTTTGTCAATCATGTTTCTATATTCTGTGCTGTCCTTGGTATTTCTAACTTTGCCATTTATTTTAGTGCTACTTGGTCACCCAGTTCTTTTCATTGTCACTTGGTCACCGTGTTCAGAATTTTATTATTTTTTTTTTTGGTTGGGTTTTTCGGTGGCTGTCAGGTTCCATAACTTTGTCCTTCTGTTGAAATGTTCCAAGAGTCAAGTTCCATAATTTTGCGCTTCTGTTGACTTGTTCCAAGAGTCAAGTTCCATAGCTTTGCGCTTCTGTTGACATGTTCCAAGAGTCAAGTTCCATAGCTTTGCGCTTCTGTTGACATGTTCCAAGAGTTAAGTTCCATAGCCTTTCCCTTCTGTTGACATGTTCCAAGAGTTAAGTTCCATAGCCTTTCCCTTCTGTTAACATGTTCCAAGAGTCAAGTTCCATAGCCTTTCCCTTCTGTTGACATGTTCCAAGAATCACGAGCCATAGCCTTTCCCTTCTGTTGACATGTTCCAAGAATCACGAGCCATAGCCCTTCCCTTCTGTTGACATGTTCCAAGAATTTTGGCTGCATTTTTCTTCACGGTTTTGTCGGTCTAAAACTTCTCTCTTAATATGTTTTTAAGACATTGCGAGGTGTCCAAACTTTTTCAAAAGCATTTCCACATATTGGTTATGTCTTCTTCTTCTTCGTTCACTTCTACCACCAAAAACCGCACTGTGAACCTACTGAATTCACGCCTGTGGTCTTCGTTAGGTCCCGTGGTCCCCTGTGTGGTCCCCGAAAGGACCACACGAGATCCACGAGAGGACCACAAGGGGTTCAGAGTATCATAGTGCTTTAGCCTGTATTCTTGGTGGGTCTCGGAAGCGGCATTGCGTGACACCGTGGTTTTCATTGCACCAGTTTAGTCTAGGGTTGGACTTTCTCACCGGAATACCTCGACGTGTTTAGGATATCAGTGCATCCCCGCTGGGTGAGAGGCGGTAGCCCTCCCAGGCAAGAGTTGGACTTTCTCACCGGAAAACCTCGACGTGTTTGAGATACCCGTGTATCACCGCCGGGTGAGAGGTGGTTGCCCATCCAGTCCAGGGTTGGACTTTCTCACCGGAAAACCTCAGCGTGATTAGGATACGCAGACATCCCCGCCGGGTGAGAGGTGGTTGCCTATCTAGACTTCCCTGGTCCAGTGTCTCCGACTTCAGCATTTTGCGGTCGTGGTCGCTACCCTTCCTAGTTATGACCAGGATGGAGCTTTTGTCCAGGAGGACGAATCCTCGCCACTAGTGACTTCCACCCCTGGGTTTTGCCGGTTTAGGCATTTCCCAGTATGGGCGTGTTTGGGACGGGACTGACCTCTAGGGCAGAGGTACTGTGACATGCATAGCCTTCAAGATTCACCCCTGGTATGAGCCGGTTTAGGCAAAATTCACCAGTATGGGTGTTTATCAGGCGTTACCGACCTCTAGAGCGGAGGTGGCATGACATGTCTAGCCATCGAGTTCCACCCCTGCTGTGTGCCGGTTTAGGCATATTTCACCAGTGTAGGTGTATTTCGGACGTGGGCGGCCTCTAGAGCAGAGGTGCCGTGGTATAGCTCTCGTAGCGATACTACTAGACATACCGGTTAAACTTCACTTTCCACCACCTTTTCCCATCGGCTCCGCACAGCAACCTTTATTTCTTTTCCGCATTTACTTCCTTAACCGGGAGGAGCTTCACTCCACGCGCGGCATTTGAAGAGTCAAGCCAGCAGTGTCTTAACCTCTGGGACAAGCCGGTTCATGCATTTCACCCGATATGACTGCACTCAGGACGTGGCCGACCTCCAGACCAGAGGTGCCGTGATTTGACTGTTTGCTTCGTTTTATCCTTTCTACCACCTTTTCCGCAGTGATGCTGCGCGGCAACCTCATTTGCAAATTTCTTCATTGGCCGGGAGGAGCACCGCTCCACGCACGGCAGCTGAAGATTTCGCCAACAGCGGCAGATGAGCTACCAAACGTGCCACTCATCTACCCTAAGTAACTGGTTTTTAGGCGCCAGATATTCGCCCTCGCTCCTTCTCCTGTCAGTTTAAACAGTTCTGCCACGGGAAGGCCAGGAGCTGGACTTGACTGCCAGAGGCTGTTTGTGGCGCGTTTGCAGTCCTTAGAACCATTGGTTATGTATTGTGTTTATTTATTTATTCTTTTTTTTGCATCACAATTCTCACGATGTCATTAATTTGTGCCGCATATATATATATAAACTGAACACACTACGCTGGCTGGGGCATGTAGAAAGAATGGAAGAGAACAGAAATTGATGTATGCACAAGAGATGAGGGAAACGAGTCCAAGGGGTAGACCAAGACAGAGATGGAAAGACAACACACAAGGGCTATAAAAGAAACTGGTATCACCAACTGGAGAGAGAAGACTGTGAATAGAGAGGAATGGAGGCGAACTTTATCTGCAGCAATGAGCCCTAATGGCTCGGAAAGCTAAAGAAGAAGAAGAAGAAGGATATATATATATATATATATACGTCTGCTGGGGAAGTTTTTCAGCTTGTAGTATAGATGGTGTCTCAGCCTGCAATGCCCTGTTCTCAGTCAGAACATTATCACTTTGTCACTTCTTGAGAGTTTGTAGTATTCATCATCTGTTTTTGCTGTGGGGTGTTGTTTCATCCTTTACCTTTATATACAGCATTTAGGTTGCTATTTCTTTGTTTCTTCGTCAGTTGTGCTTCTGTCAATCTGTTGCATTCTTCCTCCCTCTTTTGCCAGTTTGTCTGCCTCTGCATTTCCTTGGATGTCAGCTATGGGCAAGTACCCAGTGCATGACTGCTTATTGAATAAGTGTACTTGCTAGTGATACGGCTCCTGTCAGGTTGTCCAGGTCTTTGTTCTTTTGGTGATAAATACTATTATCGTGTCAGCGTGTTGGTTGTGTTTTATTATTACAGAATCTTTCATTCAATGCCACCAGCCAACAAAGAAAAGGGAGGTAATCATTGATATATTTAGGCCAAGGAATGCTCTTTTTTTAAACATTTGTGTAAATGTCTGATAACACAAAGAGTTTATGCTGGAAATAATTCCCCAGAAGAGAGAGAAGAGAGAGATAGAAAGAGAGAGGGAAAAGAGAAAGAAATCGAGAGAGAGAAAAAAAAGAGAGGGAGAAAGAAAGAGAGAAAGGGAGAGAGAAAGAGAGAAATTAGAATCAGAGAAAGAAAGCGAGAGAGAGAGAAAGAGAAAGAGAGAAAGAAAGAGAGAGAGAAAGAGAAAGAAAGAGAGGGAGAAAGAAAGGGAGAAAGAGACTAATTGTTTGATCTTTATTTCCAAAGGGTTAAAAATTGGGCACGCAGGCCCGTCTGACATTCTGCCCTTTATCATATAACTTTCACTCTTTTCCAGACATTCTATAAATATTCTGCTCGTATAACCAGCATAACTAACATTGGAAATCTGAGAGACATAAAATAAAATTAAAGTATAATATTCACATTTCACTCTTATCCATGCACTTAATACAGAAATTAACTACTTACATACCTAAATGATTACAGAAAATAACTACGTACATATATAAATGACTACAGAATGTAACTACATAATATATAAATGCCTACAGAAAGTAACTATGTACATATATAAATGACTACAGAAAGTAACTACGTATATATATATATATATATATATATATATATATATATATATATAAATGACTACAGAAAGTAACTACATACATATATAAATGACTATCTACCAAACAGAAAATTGGTACTCATCATAATAAACAACTGACCGAGTTCAGTGTCTGCAAGAGCAGTCTAAAATATCTTTTGTGAATCATGAAGTCATGTAATCGACATCAAATAGATATTGGAAGAGTTTGTAGTTGTAGGGAGGAGTATAGTTTTTTTTTGTTGTTGTATAGGATGGGAGGGTATTCCAAAGATGAGCAGCAGAATAACTAAAGCTTTTCTTGTAAAGATCAAGTCAAGGTTTTGTTTTATATGTTGTTTAAGCGTTGGCTACACTTTGGATTAAATCTAAACATGTTCCATAGATAAGGCGGGGCATGCCGTGAAATCATTTGATGTACTAACTTGGCTTTATTAAAGAGGAACCTGTTCTTAAGAGGCAGTATTTTTATACGTTTGTGGTGATTAGTTGCTTGTGCTTGATCTTTGTCATCAGTACGTTTTACTGCTCGCTTTTGAAGTGAGTGAAGCCTCTTTGTATTTGATACTGAGCAACCATCCAAGATTGTTGAGCAATAGTCTAAAAGTGCTTGTATATGTGATATGTAGTATGTCTTCCTTGAATCTTGATCGATGAAGTGTTTAATTTTGGCTAACTGGTATACTTTTTGCGCTATGAGTTTTGTTAGGCCTTGCACATGAGAGTTCCAGGTCAGATGTTGGTCAATAGTAAGACCTAATGTTTTGTGCTCGTTAACATTTTCTGTCTGTGATGTTTCCGCACAGAACCGAAGTGTTGTTTTTGTTGCCTTTTGTAGTTTCTGTCTTGTTGTTATGAGCATTGATTTTGTTTTATCAGTATTTATAATCATGCCATTGTTGTTGCTCCATCTAATTAGATTGTTTAACTCGAACTGAAGAGTTGATTCTAATTTTACAGTAGTAGTCACTGGTGTAGACTGTGCAGTCATCAACAAAAAGGTCATAAGAAAAGTGTTTAAGATGAAGTGGAAGATCATTGATATAGATAGCAAAGTGTAACGGGCCTAGAATAGAACCTCGTGGAACACCAGTGTCAACTGTAGCAGAATTTGATAGAGAATTGTTGAAGAATACTACCTGTTGTCTGTCTGAAAGAAATTATGTAATTAATTTTATTAGGTCAGGGTGCAGTCTATAAGTCTTTATTCTTTTTACAAGAATATCATGGTCAGTCATGTCAAATGCCTTTTTAAAGTCGACAAGATGGCACCACATAATCTGTCGTCATTTATGTTTACTAACCAGTTTTCTGTCATTTTAGTGAGAGCTGTGTGGCAGGAATGATTGGGTCTAAAGCCTGACTGACTGTCTATGAGTAAATTGTTCTCTTGCATGTGTCGTAGCTATTTTATGTGTGTGTGTTTTCGAGTGGTTTTGATAATAACGATAGTATGGATATTGGTCTATAGTTGGTAAGATTGCTGGATAAGCCAAATTTGAAGAGAGGGAACACTTTAGCGGTTTTAAAAGCCTCGGGGAAATAACATTTTGCAATTCACTGATTGTAGATGTATGTTAGTGTATGTGAAATGACAGGTGCAGCATAACGTAAAATCTTATCTTATTGCTAATATCATCAAGTCCAGCTATATTGTTGTTTTTTTAAGGATAAAAGATAACTGTAAACTTCACTAACTGTTAAGAATGAAATGTGTAAATGTTTAATTTCAATACATCTGCTGTAAGGAATGTTTGAAATTCATGTATGTCGCATACTGGAGCTGGTATTGATGATTTAAGAATACTGATTTCTTTTCTGAAATGAGTACTGATTTGCGCGCTAGTGTATGCATGATTGTTGGCTTGAAAGTCAAATTCTTTCCTTTTATTTCATAGGATATTTATGGCTTTCAAAATTGATTTATTGTCTGATTTATTCTGTACTAGATTCCTAAAGTAATTTTTTTTATCCTGTCTTATCAAATATTGAACTTTGTTTCTGAATGAACGGTTGGTCCTGAAGTCCTTGATTTTGTGCGCCCGGTCACGTTCTCTTATGGTATGTCATATTTCAGGTGCTATCCAAGGTGACTCCATCTGGTGTTTTACTCTCACCTCTTTCATGGGGACATGTTTATCTAATATATCTCTGAAAATCTTTAGCCAGTATTCTATTGCCTCATCAGGGTCGGTTAGCTGATACACGTATGAAAGTGAAGATGCTTGCAAATCATTAAGGAATAATTCTAGGTTAAATCCTGTGAAACTTCTAAATTTCATACTGGTGTGATTGTGCTTTGGAAGTTTATATCCCTTTCTTGTCCACGTACAGGAGACTGGGTAATGATCACTCAACGAAGTATGAGGGATGTTACATTCAATGATGTTTTCTGGATGTTTTCTGGAGAGAAAGAGAGAGAGAGAAAGAGAAAGCGAGAAAGAAAGAGAGACAGAGAGATAAAAGAGAGAGAAAGAGAGAGAGAGAAGGAAAAAAAATCGTCTTCTGTATAGCGAGCTAAGATTGCTGCAGTTCATGGTTACTTTATGATAATGAGCTGTGTGCCATATCTACCAATTAAATTAGGGCGCAGCTTCCACCTTATCCCAAAGGATCTCATACATGACTGTGATATGTGATGTTCTATACGTTTTTCTGTGATATGTGATGTTTTATACTTTGTTTATCTGTGATATGTGATGTTCTATACTTTGTTTCTCTGTGATATGTGATGTTCTATAATTTGTTTCTCTGTGATATGTGATGTTTTATAATTTGTTTCTCTGTGATATGTGATGTTCTATAATTTGTTTCTCTGTGATATGTGATGTTTTATACTTTATTTCTCTGTGATATGTGATGTTCTATAATTTGTTTCTCTGTGATGTGTGATGTTCTATACTTTGTTTCTCTGTGATATGTGATGTTATATAATTTGCTTCTCTGTGATATGTGATGTTTTATACTTTGTTTCTGTGCAGACTTAAGACAAGAGCGTTAGAAAAGTTTTATATTGCAAAATACACAACACCAGGGATTCTGCAAGCAAGAACGGCAAAAATATCATCTGCTTTTACTTTTCGGTTCAAAATATTTTGACATTTTTTTTAAAGTGTCATTTCATAAAGTTGTTTTGCGAACAAAAAAAAAAAGAATGTTTATGAATAAAGGACTAACGAAGATAAATTTTTGACAGAAGCGTTAAAAAAAATACGTACAAGAATTTGTGAAGTGTTATTTTAACTTCTCTTTGGTTCATGTTGCGGCAATTATTAAAAAAAAATATTTGTTTTTGAATAACAAACATAGAAAATCTGGGCAGGAAATGTGAGGTAGATTTAGTGAAGGGATTTATGTAATTACGTATAAATAACAGCCAAATATACGTACAATGTTAAAAATAACATTTTTAAGAAGCACGTAAGCAGTAATGTTTACTAGGGAATAGAAGTTCGAGATTACTAAAAAGGGGGAAATAGTAGCTTGATCTATAACACTTGCCATTCTTGTTTGCAGATCTCTTCATGCCAACGTCTGAAGGGATTGTTAGAGCGTATGGAGAGACTGCAGAAATGACATCATTACATTTGCTGCCTTCCTCGGCTTCGTCTAAACACAGGCAGAAGTATCCCCTTCTGGGATATGATCACCACGAGAAGGCTGCGAGGCAGCCTGGAGAGCGATCGCTAACAAGGCTGCTGAAGAGCGAGGAGATGCCTAAGTTGCAGGAAGGAGAGGCATTGTCCCAGGTGAGAGGTTTCAGCGTGTCCGAGGATAACAACGAGGAGGAAGGCTTGGTGCCCGGTGCCACGCAGGAGGTCATGCCCCTGTGTGTCACGTCCCAGACTGTGGCAGATACCGTGCCCTCGGATACGGGCTTCACTGAGCTGTCCAGCTGGATGTCCAGCATCAAGACGGATGTCACTGCTTCCGAGTCCGCCCTCAGTTCGTCTCACACCATGACCTGCCTTCTTGGAGCGGACGCGAACAATGTCTCTGACGGAGAGGAAAGCCGCTCTGACCACATGACTCTTCCAACACGGAGACTGGACACTCTCGTCGATAGCATGACAAACTACTGGGAGACACAGCAGCGTGATCTCTCTCCTCCTTGGCTAAATAAATCCCAGGCCGGTATTCAGGGAGGGAGTGGTGACTTCATGGTAGATTGTCTTGATGCTATGGAAGAGGACTACGTTCATCTAGAGTGGCTGGCATCCAGGTTAGAGGAAGAAATTAACTACGAAATGTTACAGTTCGGTACATGCGTGGATTCTGTTCCCCAGATACCTGTGGAAGATGCCTTCTTGTTTAGACATGAAAAGATCCCATCTGTGCAAGATTTCCGAAATGATCATGCGAAATGGAGTCCGTCGAGTCCACCAAAAGCCTCGCCAAAGATACGCTCGCCACTTAGTTTCACGCTCGATAAAGACGATGATAGCTCCAGGGAACCATCTGAACAGGACTTGCTTTCAGAGAGTGAATCTCACGCTTTCGAGGACGAGGAGACTATCGAGAAGAGAAGTATTGCCAGAGCCCTGGAAGCGCAGTGGGGCGCCAGCTACTACAGGGCTTCAGAAGGGCAATCAGTAAAGAACATACTCAGTGTGAATCTTCCGTCCTGGAAAAACGGGACTGAAAAATGCCCATCTTATCCAGTTTCTGTGGGACTTCAAGGGACGATGCACTCCGAGTGGAAGAAGGACAAACTGACGTACTACTCGTTCAGTGAGCTCTCAGATATGCTTCTACCGGAGGCGGATGCGGTCGACCACAGGGCAATGGCTCGAGAAGCGGAGAGATTGTGGGGAGAAGGATTGACCAGAAAAATGCAGGCGTCGCATGAAGGAGATGCACCTGTAACCATACTGAGTAATTCAAATCGGGCCCAGCCACGTGTGACGGCCTGAAGGTGTGGGATAATAACACTTTAAGCAGCAAATGTCCAAAAAATCCCATCGCAAGGCAGGCAAAGTTTTATTAAGTCAAGACAGCCTAAGCCGTTCAGTAAAGGAACTTTGTTACCAGTAAATACAGATATGAAAACAATTTAATAAAATTACAATGAATAGCAATATACAATAAAAAATGATGATGCTGGTATATATCTTAAAATTTTTTTAACGTGTATAAGTCTTTCCGTTAGAACTAAATCCATGCACAAACACCATAGACTGAGACATATGTAGAGACAGCACTTGAGGTATCTTACATCTTACATCCTTCCCGTGCCGTTAAACGTCACATAGGGCTCGCACAGTCGTTTGCCAAGTTTTCCCGTTTTCGGAGAGCTTTTCAACTCCATCAAGGGATGTTATGCCCACTAAACTGGCTTCTCTTAACAATGTCCTCTTTACAGTTTCACGTGGTCGATCTCTTTTTCTTCGGCCTATTGTGCTCCACTTGATAGCTTATTTTGGTATTCTCTGATTGTTTCTTCTCGTCACATGGCGTACATATGTCCATATTCTTTTTCTAATCACCCATGAGACAGGTTCGCTCATCTGTCTTATCTCTGCATTGTTCTTGAATTCGTTCCACTTCATACCGAGTATTTTCTTAAGGCATTTGTTTTCAAAAGAGTCTAATTTGTTGTCTATTTCATTAGTTGTTTTCCAGCTTTCGCATGTATAAATGAGGGTAGATATTACATTTTGAATTGAATAATCTTAACTTGGTTTTTGTGCTTATAACTTTTGAATACCATATGTTCTCAAGATTCTTGAAAGTCAATGCTGCTTTTGCAATTCTAACTTCCTTTCTGGTGTCCTATTCTGGTCTATGTAACTGCCAAGGTATTCAAATTGATTTACTTCTTCAACAGCTGTTCCTTCTACGTATATTTTTCCTTCGTAATTAATGAGAAGTTTCATTATTTTTTTCCTGTTAATTTCAAATACTATTGTGCTAGCCAGTGAAGACAGGATATCTGCGTTTTCTTGCATCAAATTGCATCTACAAAATCAAGATCTTCTAGTTGGGTCCAGTGTACCCAATCAATGCCGGTTTTACCTGTGCAGCATTTTTTCGCACATGTATAGATTCACATGAATACTAAAAAAAATTAATTAATTAACAAATTAAATAGAGTACTTAGCTGTAAATTGTAAAGTGTGGCTTATCCGGCGGTGTGTGTCAGGAATGGATTTAGTAGAACGTGGAGACTGTTTAAATAGAGACCTGTGACATGTGGTCGGTGGGTTGTAACTGGGGGTAGTGGATGGGGAACCGGGGAGGGTAGAGAGAGTGATGCAATGTTGACCTAGCCAGGAGAAGTTGAAATAGATGATTAGGGAAGAGGGGTTGCAAAGTGATGCTGTGAGGATGTTTGACAAGTAAAAAGGGGTGGAGCTTAGTAGGAGGTACTATAATGATTGAAGAGAATGTTAAGTGTAACTGAACAGCGAGTTAAACGCATGTAACTCCAGCGTCCCATAAATTTGAATGCAGCGGTTCTCACACTCTCTCCCCTTCCTGGTTCCCCATCCACCACCCCCAGTTACAACCCACCGACCACATGTCACAGGTCTCTATTTAAACAGTCTCCACGTTCTACTAAATCCATTCCTGACACACACCGCCGGACAAGCCACAACTTACAATTTACAGCTAAGTACTCTATTTAATTTGTTATTGCTAACTAGATTTGTTAACAACGCTGGTGGGTTCTCATATTATACAATATTAGGAAAACTGGCAGCTGGTTAACACTCTATATTAAGCATAGACCTTGTCCCCCAGAAAGAGATGCTCTGGTTTCTGTGCAATGTATGCTCTTTTGTGCAACTGAACATGCGAAGTGAAGGATTTCCATGACTGTCAGGTGCCATACTTGCTCGATTCTTCCTGATTTATAGTTCATCGTTGGCATCTCAGGAGATTTAACATCAACGACAGCGGAACCTTCTTTTGCTGATCTAGTTACAATATAGCCACGAGAGTCCATTTCCCACCGTCCAGAGACAGATCATTCCAGGGGTGTGAACAAAAGAAGGTTGAAGATGACTTCTCAGCTGTTCTGCAGTGTTAGGGTTTTTAATAAGGTTCACCACCATGGGGCAGACATGTATCATGAATCTCAGAGAATCAACTGAGGGGAAGCGGCTGGGCGGTTTATAATTACTTTAGCACCTCTAATTGTGTTTATGGATGAAATGTCGTAGCGAGTCTACATTGAAGTTAAGAGTAAGTAAACAAAAAGTCATTTGCGTGTCCCTTGCGGAACTTTGCCTGTCTAACAGCTCTCCTGTAGGTCTCGCGGTTGTGAGCAAGATGCCCTGCTGCTGATGCGTCCATTCGCAGATCATCAGCGATGTCTTGCAGCCATCTTTGCCTTGGTCTTCCTCTTTTCCCCCATTATGTACCCTTCCAAGACTGTCTTCTCTAAATTATCATGACGTTTGATACGTCCAAAATATTAAGTTAAGAGTAGATCTGTGTTATTCCACTGAGGCATATTGGGAATGTGTCGTTGGTAGCCACGCTTTCCTTGATATGTTAAGGCAGTAGACGACGACGTAGTCAGTAGAATGCCCGGCCGAATATACATTCACAGCTTCAGAAGTGCCAGGTGCTCACTTTTGCAAGTGGATTGCCCGATTCACCTCGGCGCAGGATGTGGCTTGGGTAAGCTGCTCTTCTACTTTGTCTGAGACAGACAGAACCCCACAGGAGATATCGTGGCAAGTGACAACCTTGTAAATGATAACATGACAATTTATAGCCTCCTAAATGATGTCCTCTGAAATGATAACAAAGTGATAACTTCACATGTGAAAACCTCACTAAATGATATTTTCTTTACTGATAACATCACTTTTCATCATATTCTTAAACGTGATCTTACAGGTGTAAAATATTGTCTTTGGTTTCGTTACCTACAGCTTATAATAGTAACCTATTTTCCTCGCTGGCAGCGGGTGTAATTTTTTATTCTTTACCAAAACTCCCTGCTGCTCCAGCCACCAATCCAACTTCTTACTGTTCGCCTATTTATTCTCTCACGTTCTCTATGAGACTCCCTGGTGCATTTAGCTTTAGCCTAGGTTGTGGCCTTTATGTGTGCCAGTAGGTCCTAAGATTACAGCTGTGCCTATCTTCACACCGCACCTCACCCGACGTCATCCATCCGTGGCAAAATTTGCTGTCCCTCTACTTAATCCTGCTACTAATCAACCGAGACATGTCACATTCAGTCTCAAACACCATCCACCAGAAATCAAGACACAAGACTTTTATGCAAGCATAGAAAGCCGAGGCTTCGCCTAATATCACAGCAACATCACTAACCAATTACACAAACTAGCATGAGAACTCCTCCTACGTTTTCACTTTCATGTAAACATCAAGATCTTAACTTATCTTATTCTTAAGTCCTCTCCACTCTTCTTCTTCGCTCCCCTCCAACCCAGGGACAGCATTCTTCGCTCTCCTGTTGAGCCCTCACTTAACAACATCAACTCCTGGCAACTCACTGCCTCACAAGCGGCACGTGGAAACACTCAGGGTCAAGGACTGTGTCTGTGACATCTGACATTGCGATGCAATTAAAAAAAAAACTCAAATTTATGACTTTGATTCACAAAACGAACTCAATCAAAGACAACGTTAACATTAATTTGCATTAACACTAAATAATGCTCACATCTTAATAACACATATAAAAACTCAATGTCAAAGCGACATTAACAACTCAAAGCATGATAAATCCTTTTGATGCATAATAATAGTGAAGCATACATACGATGAAAATGATAAGCATCGCCAACTTAAATGTCTCAACAACTCACAGAGTACACTTAACATCAGCACATCACATTTCACGTGCTCACTAGTATACGTTGCTACACACGAAAAATAACAAAATCACGTACACGAAGCTTTGTCCAACATAAAGGCTTGGCTCGAACAGCACCTGAGATCATCACATACATCACATACACAAAACATCACCTTTAACTCCAAGTGCTTGCCGTACAATAGGTTATAGACATCATAGCCACAAACAACGGCTCCCCCCCCCCCCCCTCCCGAGACATGTGCTGCCGGCCCCAAGGTCAGACAAACGAGAACTGACTCACCACACACTATCTCTGCCTGGCTCACTCCCCCACGTGACCCTTAACGCCCCAAAGCAGATGACACGGAGACGGCCGAACCTGATCATCCGACAACGGCCGATTTTCGGACAGTCAAACTCTCGCCCCGGTTCACACAGGTCATGACCTCGTGTGGTGACTCCAAACTTTGACCTTTTGCTTGTTTTTCTGGTTTTTTTTTATTTCCTTTTGTTTTGTTTTTGTTTACAAAAACGTTTGTTTAATCTTCAGAGCCCAGTTTTGGAAAGGAGAGCCAGTCTAAGATCAAAGGTAAACGAAATTTCACCTTTCTGTATTTATTTTTACCCGTAGACGATATCACACTTGTAAGTTCATCTCGAGCGGGCAGACATTGCTGCTGGAATTATTTCATAGCTATCGGGGGATCAGCAAACCAGAGCTACCCAACACGCTTTCCGACTTCCTCATGACGCAACCATTATGCTTCTTCAGCATGGCTCGATGAGTAGGACTTACTATGATCCCAAACAGTGGTGGAGTTTGTTTATAAGTAAATCTTTTGGGGTCATTTCCGGATCATCAAGCAGCCACTGTAATCCACTCTCGATTAGGCACGATGTTTTCAGAAACTTATCCGTGGAAAAAAAAATGAGATGTATGAAATGCTTTGTCTATTCTGTACTGCCGTACGGAGCAGAATCTTGCACTCCCCATTTTAAAAGCTGGAGAGAAGAACAAAATGCAGCAGAAATGTGGATTTATAGGAAAATAAGCCATATATAATGGAAAAATGAAGAAATATAAAAGTATTAGAACAACTACAAGTACAAAAGATCCGGATAAGAAATACTTTATCCACATCAAAAGACAAAACAATATCTTGAAGACTATACTAAAAGAAAAAGTGGAAGGAAAAAAAAAAGAGCGAGAGTGTGTATATAATATGACTGCTTTCTGTACTATTATTACGCTGAGTATAAGAAGAAAAACTCCGAGATTTACGGAGATAAGATCTTGTTTGTGCGCATATTTAGTTTACTATACGTAAATGGATAATTACCTTCGTAGCATTCATGTATTCATGCGCATTTTTGAGTAACGTTTGTAGCCTGTGGTTACATAGCCTGGCAGGAGAGCGAGAGAA
This sequence comes from Achatina immaculata, assembly GCA_009760885.1. Taxonomy (NCBI): domain Eukaryota; kingdom Metazoa; phylum Mollusca; class Gastropoda; order Stylommatophora; family Achatinidae; genus Lissachatina; species Lissachatina immaculata. The sequence goes on from CM019718.1 coordinate 6,734,437, forward strand.
CTGGAGATTCATTACCTCCAACCTTCACAAACAGCAATGCTGTGGGCAGGGATTGTAGACCCTCGTCATAAGATACGAGTCATATCATTTCAGAAAACAAAGTAGCTCTATATCTGCCATACAAAAATTTCCAGGCTTCGCAGATAACGTTTATAATAACCACAAGAGACATTTTCTTTTTAACATTAAGAACTGGCAGGAGGCCTTTCTTCTTCTTCTTCTTCTTCAAATCTCCCTGGAACAGCTAGCTGGTATTATTTGCTGCTGATGCAGTGAAGATGTCAAGGCACATCATCGGTTCGGATTGGGAGCGGCTTAGGATGGCTATTGTTTTTCAGTCCCTGAATGAAGCTAAAAAGCAAGGAGGGAGGGGGGAGGGTGCAATATTTTTAAAGCAAGCTTCACCACAGTTGTAAGTATGTCACGTTAGCCAGGCTAGACCTGTTACTGGGGTTATCAAAAGAAAGGCAGGACAGGGTCTTGGTCAACCACAGGTCCCTGAGTGCCACATAGGACATAATCTTTTCTCTCATTTAGTTTATACATTACAGTCCTTATCTTCTTCTTCTTCTTGAGCCATTAAGGCTTATTGCTGCAGATATAAGTTCGCCTCCATTCCTCTCTATTCCTAATCTTCTCTCTTCAGTTGGTGACACTAGTTTCTTTTATACCCTCTTCTGTGTTGTCTTTCCATCTCTGTCTTGGTCTACCCTTTGGTCTTGTTTCCCTCATCTCTCGTGCATACATCATTTTAATTTGTCTGTTCACTTTCATTCTTTCTATATGCCCCAGCCAGCATTTGTTCAGTTTCAAGAAATTTATAATTAGTTGGGATTTAAATAAGCTGTTCAGTTCAGTGTTCTTTCTAGCTCTCCATTCTCCACTGTTGGTATCCTTTATGGGCTCAAAGATTCTGCTTAGAATCTTGTTCTCAAAGATCTGCAACTGTTATTTGTTGTACTCCACGTTTCTGATCCATACATGACGGCTGGTCTTATTATAGTTTTGTAGATTGTTATTTTTATGTTTTGGGACGGGATTTTGGATTTTAACAGGTGTCGCAAGGTAAAGTATATTTTATTCCATATCTGTACTCTGACTTTAATTTCCTTGCTTACTGTGTTGCTTCTGTAGATGGTTGTGCCTAGATATTTGTATGTTTCTGCTTTCCTAATAATCATCTCTCCAACATTTATATAATCTAGATCATTCTGCCTCTGATCTCTTGATATCTTCATATACTCTGTCTTATCTTGGTTAATGGTCAAGCCCACTTTTAGTGCCACATCTCTCAGGTGTATGCAGGTATTGATGACTTCTTGCATAGTTTCCACCACCAGGTCGATGTCATCAGCGTATCCCAGTATTTTAGCTTGTTCTTCTGCACTGCTTTCTTCTTTCGCTTTTCTGATTACCTTTTCTAGTACTAGGCTGAACAGTAATGGAGATAATGTATTACCTTGTTTTAAACCAGTTCTTATAGAGAAGGGTTCTGACTTTAAAAAACCAATTCTTATATAGAAGGGTTCTGACTTTCTTCCTTTATATATATTTTGAGTATCCTCCATACATATTCTGGTCAGATTGATTAATTTATTTGGTATCTCAAACTCTTTCATAATTTTCCATAAGCTGCTCCTAACTATGCAGTCATAGGCTTTCTTGAAGTCAGTGAAGATCTTATGTACTTCTTTTCCATGTTCCCAGTACTTTTCTGCTCTTTGACGTAGATAAAATATTTGGTCTGTGGTTGATCTGTTCTTCCTAAAACTTGCTCGATAGTCTCCCAGTATGTTCTCGCTGTATGGTTTTAATATATTTAAAGGCATAATAGCTAGAATTTTGTAGCTTGTTTGTAGTAATGATATTCCTCCATAGTTTTCACACGTGCTCTTATCGCCTTTTTTGAATAATGGAATCAGTAATGATTCTCTCCATTCACTAGGGAGTTTTTCTTCTCTCCATATTTGTTGTATTAGTGTACATATCTGTTCATGTAGATTTAGACCTCCTTCCTTAATCAGTTCTGCACCAATTCCATCTGAACCAGTTGCTTTGTTGTTTCGTAGAAACATGATACTGTAGATGACTTCTTTTAAGTCTTTCATTCATTCATTTGCATGCTCCTTGCGGAACTTTGCCTCCCAAAGAGCACTCCTGTAGGCCTCTCGGTTCTGAGCAAGATGGCCTGCTGCTGATGCATCCATTTGCAGATCGTCAACGATGTCATGCAGCCATCTTCGTCTTGGTCTTCCTCTTTTTGCTGTTTGGATTTCTTGGTATATTTCCAGAAGATAGTTTACCATTGCTTTCCTTCCGGGCAGTGACTGTACTAGTCATTGATCGTAGCCATTGTCCTTACATTGAGATCATCTGCCTACCATCATAGAATGGTGACCATAACCAACATTATCTGTCAGCTGATCTCCCATTCCATCCACCACCTGCTCCCATGGCTTCACGTCACCCTGATCGGGGGGCTATACGGGTATTCCACCTTGCCCAAGGGTGTCCCGTAGACTGACGGAGGTAAGGAGGCGTCTTACTTCTCCTTTGATAGGGGATACCCCTACCCCGCTAACCAGCCTTTTAAGTCTGGTTCCTCTATTTCAGGTTCATAAGTCTGTATTTCTTCGTATGGTAATGTGCTTATAGGCTCTTCACAGTTTAGTACTTTTTCAAAATAGTCTTTCCATCTGGTACAGATTTTCTCTTCATTATTTATCATGTTTCCATTACTATCCTTCAAGCTCTGCAGAGATTGTTTATACCCTTGCTTTACTGTTCGCAATTCTTTATAGAATTCCCTGCTTTTCTTATTCTGATGACATGTCTACATCTCGCTTACCATATCTTTCATATATTGTCGTTTTTGTTTACGAATAACTTTTTGAGTTTCTTTACATTGTGTGTGGTACTTCTCATTTGTTTTGTTGTTCATGTCATTCAACCATATCTGTTTTGCTGTTATTTTCTTTATGACTGCCTTTCTGCAAACTTCATCGAACCAGTTCTTTTTTTTTTAGTTATGATCTTGACTCCCAGGCATTCTTCCGCTGTGTTCTTTATAATGACTTTTATATCTTCCCATCTATCATCAATGCTTTTTATTTTCTTCATTTCCTCTTGTGTTTATCTTATGGTTTAGCTCATTTCTGAATTTTTCTTTAGTATCTTCTCTTTTCAAAGCATATCTATGTATACTGAGATTTCATTTAATTTACTTTAAACATTATTCTTCAGTCTGAATTTTAATTTAGCTATAACAAGATAATGGTCGGTGCTGCATTCAGCCCCTCTGTAACTTCTGACCTGAAGTATGTTTGTTGTGTGCTTGGTATCAAATAAAACGTGGTCTATCTGGTTGCACGTTAGATTATCGGGGGATTTCCATCTTTGTTTATGAATGTTCTTATTCTGAAAACGTGTGCTGCATATTTTAATTCCATAAGCTTCTGTCATATTTATTAGTCTCCATCCAATATCAGTAGATTTTGCATGCAGACTTTCTTTTCCTCTGATGTGTGTGTGTGTGTGTGTGTGTGTGTGTGTGTGTGTGTGTGACTCCTCCTTTCCTGTCTTTGCATCGAAATCTCCTATTATTATCAGTATATCATGTTTCTTGGTCTTATCCTTGTTATATTTTTATTTGTTTCCTTGATGCGGGGGCTGCTGATTCTTTCATTGGTGGCACTGAAGTCCATCACTAAGTCCTATACTTTTCTCTTGACAGCAAAACCTGTCCCAAGTTCATGTCTTCCATCGGTAATACCTCCGTATACCAGTACCATTTCTCCTCTGACTGTTATATCTTCTCCAAGCCACCTGATTTCTTGTAATGCTGTAACATCCATGTCATACCTACTTAGTTCATCTGCTAATTCCTTAGCTGCCCCATGTCTGTGTAAATTTCTTATTTTCAATGTTCCAAATATCATAATATTTTTGACGTTCCAAGACCGTCATTCATTTTTATCTGCCAAATTTCGAGGCTTTTCTGTCTGTTCCATAACACTAATTTTTGTTATGGAGAATGGGTGGTTGGCCCCATGCTCCAACCTCCAACCTGGAGGACCAGGGTGCAAGTTTCATGTGACCCCTACCCGCCCAGACCTTCCCAGCTTGGTTGGACCTGCCAGGAATAAAACTCCCGCTGGTATAGCTCTGAGGGTGGTCAGGGTACGTAAGCTGTCACAGCACAAGGCACCCGCACCATGTGACAGTTACAGTCCTTATATATACATATATATATATATATATATATATATATATACTGTTAAAAAAAAGAAACGCAATAAATGCGATGTTGTGATTTAAACTGAAGTATGGCTCATCTCATTATAGAGCAACGACTCATCATCACTGAACGTTTACAGACTGGACAGTCTCAAGTGGCCAGACAATTTAATGTGGTTAGAAGTACCATTACTCGCCTTTGGAAACGATTTCAAGAAACTGGCTCAGTTGCAGAACGATCGCGCAGTGGAAGACCCATAGTTACAACTCCTGCCGAAGACCGCTTCATACAGCTGCGTCACCTCTGGAGTCAATTTGCATCTGCGTCCTCAACAGCCACTCAATAATAGCAGCTTGTAGAATTTCAGATCAAACGGTCAGGAACCGGCTGCCCGACGCTGGTCGTTGGGCTAAAAGACCCTACAGTTGTTCTTACAGACTGACATCGTTAGAACCGACTGTAGTGGGCGAACCAGCATCGTCAATGGACCGTTACGAATGATTGGAGAAGGGTTTGGTTTAGTGATGAATCATTCTTTCTGCTCCAGCGACATGATTGACGGAATAGAGTTTACCGCAGAGTCCATGAGCCCTACACATCCAAGAACTGCGTGGATGAGGCTCCTCCACATGGTGGTGGAGGTGTACTGATGTGGGGGAGATCAACTTCATGGGAAGAAGTGACCTGGTGCAAAATGAATGACGCCTGAATGCCCAACAATACGTCGCTGAAACTCTTCGTCCTCGCGTCCTTCCACTTCTGGCTGCACCAGGGTCGATTTTTCAACAGGATAATGCTCGACCTCATGTGGCACAACTCACCACCCAGTTCCTCGCTGACAACAACGTCTAGACCATTCCGTGGCCATCCATGTCATCAGGCATGAACCCAGTAGAATTCTTATTGGATGAACTCAATAGACAAGTCCGCTAGCGAGACGTGGCGCCAACCAATCTCCGACAGTTGTCTCTTGCACTGCGGGAAGAGTGGCCAGCCATCCCACAACACCAGATCCAACGGCTAATCGGATCCATGTCAAGGAGATGTCGCTCTCTGATACAGGCCAGAGGATGCCATACACCTTACTGAAACGGAGGCCTCAGTCGCAAAGAATAAAGTTCCAAACAAAATTTAATGAATTTCATTTCATTGTTAATGTCTTAAAGTTTCTTCATGCTAAGATTGAAACATTAATTCCGTAAAATAAAATTTTGATACAAGTTTGAAATTTGGTGTCCATTACGACTACAGTAGTGTTTCGTTTCTTTTTTTTAACAGTATATATATGGTACACTTATACGCAATTTTTTGCATTTGCGTATTTTTATATGCATGTTTGTGTGTTAATTTATGCACAAGGATGTCTATACTAATGATCCATTCATCCACTCATTTCCCTCTGTTACACTATCAGTCGAACTATTTTCATTATGTCATTCTCTGCCTACCACCCCACCCCCCGCCTCCCTATATACTTCTCCCTATGTGGCACTGAATCCAGTAGCCTCAGTACATCATCTTATCTTACATCATCTTATCTCACATCATCGTATCTCACATCATCTTATCTTACATCATATTATCTTACATCGTCTTATCTCACATCATCTTATCTTACATCATCTTATCTCACATCATCTTACCTCACATCATCTTATCTTACATCGTCTTATCCTACATCGTCTTATCTCACATCATCTTATCTTACAGAGCGTTGTTGGGTCTCGTGGTTCTAGCGTGGATGTAACAGAAATCCAGGAAGAGGTGGAAGAAAAGGTAAATGGCGTTTCATTGTAGTAACATTTTGCTTTTGTTACAAGCTAATTCATTTTAATGTAAAGTGATATCTGTAGTGTGTGTCTCTCAGATTACAGTGTCAATTTCGTGTGGCTTTACTCTCTCGTTTTACAACTTGCAGTGTCAGTTTCTCAGCTTACAACTCGTGGAGTGAGTCTCTCAATTTACAACTTTGTCATTCACTTATAGTATCATTCTCTCATTTTACAGCTTGTAATATCATTCTCTTAGCTTACAACTTGTAGTATCATTCTCTCAGTTTACAGAGACCTGGACACTAAACAAAAAACTTTATTTTACGTCAGCCTGGAGAAAATAAAAACAAAACAAATACGAATATTTCAGTGAAGAGTATCTTCGAACGAATGAACTGCAATTTGAAAGGATGAAAACTTGGACACACTGGGCTTCTGACCGTTATCATATAATTTTCTCTTCATTCCAGACATTGTACATCTGTACAAATATAACAGTCATACATACATGTACGAGCATAACGAAGACTGAAATAGCAAAACACAAAAATTATCGAGCTTTCTTCATGAGATATGTGGTCGATTGTGATGTTACTTAGAGAGAGAGAGCGAGAGAGAGGGAGGGAGAGAGGAGAGAGAGAGGGGAGGGGGAGAAAGAGTATATTGATATCTACTAATAAGTGAACAACACACTGATGCCCTATTACAATAGACCAGACTGGGTTAGACTGACATCAGCTCTTATACTCCACAGAGTTCCAGCCTGAGTGTCCAACAGTTTCTGAAGACATTGCTGTCCGCGGATACCCTGCTGTCCGGAGTAGACATCATCAAGAGGAAGTTCACGGACATTGGGCAGTTATCTGGCTACGACAGGGTGCGTGAAGACTGGCTACAGAGAGTCTTTGTTGGCTACATAGAACCTGTGCTCAGAGAATCTATGCTGGCTACAGAGAGTCTTCGTTGGCTACATAGAATCTGTGCTCAGAGAATCTATGCTGGCTACAGAGAGTTTTTGTTGGCTACATAGAATCTGTGCTCAGAGAATCTATGCTGGCTACAGAGAGTCTTCGTTGGCTACATAGAATCTGTGCTCAGAGAATCTATGCTGGCTACAGAGAGTCTTCGTTGGCTACATAGAATCTGTGCTCAGAGAATCTATGCTGGCTACAGAGAGTCTTCGTTGGCTACATAGAACCTGTGCTTAGAGAATCTATGCTGGCTACAGAGAGTCTTTGTTGGCTAAACGAATCTGTGCTAGAGAATATATGCTGGCTACAGAGAGTCTTTGTTGGCTACATAGAATCTGTGCTCAGAGAATCTATGCTGGCTACAGAGAGTCTTTGTTGGCTACATAGAATCTGTGCTCAGAGAATCTATGCTGGCTACAGAGAGTCTTTGTTGGCTACATAGAATTTGTGCTCAGTGAATCTATGCTGGCTACAGAGAGTCTTTGTTGGTAGCTGAGAGTCCTTGTTGGTAGCTGAGAGTCCTTGTTGGCGACAGAGAGTCCTTACTGGCTACATAGAGTCTTTGCTCGCTACAGAGAGTCTTTACTGGCTACATATAATCTTTTCTGACTACATTGTCTTTGCTGGATGCAAAGAATCTTTGCTGGCTACAGAGAATCTCTCTCTCTCTTGTTCTTTCTCTCATGTGGCTGTGTTATATGTGGTCTGCAGGTTTCTGTCCTTTTTTTCCTTTCATTTTCATCTTTTATATTCTTGTTTTATTTCTTATTTTACCTTTGGTTTTTCCTTAATTTTTCCTTCAGTAACTAACGTGATGACATATGTCTGCACTCCTCTCTCTCTCTCTCTCTCTCTCTCTCTCTCTCTGTGTCACTCTCTCAGTCTCTTTCATATATATATATATATATATATATATATATATATATATATATATATATACACACACACAGAGGGTGTTTTTAAAGTCTCACTACACTTTCTGTAAAAGAAGAATTGAAAAAATTAAGTCAATGACGCCATCACAAAATGTGGTCAAAAAATCATTTAATTAGTTACATTTCTTCTGTTTTGAGTTAGCTATTATGTACCACTGAAATATTCATTTATAACAGGTGTTGGAAATGTCCACCACGGGCTTCAAGACATGACTGTACATGTCTCTTCATATTGTCAACCACCTTGTGCAACGTGTCTGTTGTTATTTCTTGAATGGTAATTCTGATTGTTTCTTTCAGGTCCTCAATTGTTTGTACATTATTTTTGTAAACATTTCATTTCAAGAAACCCCATAGATAATAATCTAATGGATTTAGATCTGGAGAACGAGCAGGCCAAATTCCACGAGATATTATGCGATTTGCGAAAATTTCTTCCAAAAAACCTGTGTTGCTCTAGCTTGTGTGCAGTTGCACCATCTTGCTGGAGCCATGCTTCTTCAATTTCACATTCATTCAGCTGTTCTAAAAAAGGGTTCCAGAATGTCAGTACGGTACCGATCGGCATTTATAGTGTTGTTGAAGAAAATTTGTCCAATTAAACTTTTTCTACCGACACCATACCCCAATTTTCGCATCGTGTAGCGGCGCTTCATGAAATGCTGGGATTAACACTGCTCCAAATACGATTATTTTGTCTATTAACGTATCCAGATAGATGAAACCATGCCTCATCAGAGAAGAAGGTTAAATCGAAAACTGATTCGTCTTCTTCAGCTAAAAATGCTTGAAACCACGTGGAGTAGTTGACTCTGGATTGATTGTCACACTCTTTTAGTTCAGACACAACAGAAATCTTATATGGATGAAAATTTAACGGATGTTTAAGTATTTTGGGCACTGTGCTCAGTGATACGTTCACATTTTTTGCGACATTTTCCTGAAGGACTTGCATGGACTTTTCAGGATTCTGTCTTGGATATCTAGACATTTTTCTTCAGACACAGCAGGCCTACCAGATCGCGGAGCATCTTCCACAGTTCCCGTATCACGAAACTTATTCAACAAATTTCTAACCGTAGTGCGATGAGGAGGTTGTTTATCAGGGAATTTTGCTATAAATCTTTGAACAACCATCCGTGTGTATCGACTGCCATTTCGAAATACTTGTTCAACTAAAAAAATTCTTTCTTCCGTTGATAACACCATTCTGTTTTGAGTGCAAAAAATTACTCCAGCAGATGGCAACCATTCACGATTTCAGAAAATGGCAGAATCACTACTGTCTGACTCTTACTATTTGCTAGTTACTACAGGTAGAGCTTATTTTTTTATCCTTTAAGTTATTTTTCTTGCAGCAAGCCTCTCAGTCGAAACAGACTACATGCTGCTTTTTATGTGTCTCAACCTTACCTACGACATGAACTCGTGCACAGTAATCTTGATGACGATGAGAACTTAGAGCTAGTATGTTTGTTAATGGAGTACCTTCTTGTATGATTCCAGGTTTATGAACTGTGGTCCCGTGTGGGCTTCGTCTGTCTGTTTGTAACTTTCGCTATGACTGTTTTGGAGCATACAAAAGGCTTGCAGTGTAACGAGATCTGGATGTAGATATAGACTAAATAAATTCAGCTTCTAGTGTAACATTATAACAAGGGGTTCCAAGTTTTATATAGCTTAGGGCTTCATGAAGTCGAAATCAGGCATTATAGCTTAGAGCTTCATCATGGATAATTCAAGCACTACAGCAAGGACAATTGTAGGATATTTGAACATCTCGGACCGAGTTCTGCTAGCCCAACTGAAAGGATGACCAATACACATAAATATTATACAAGTGTGCGCTCCAACATCTGATAGTTCTGAAGAAGATGTACATCTATTTTATAATGACATACAGACAGCCCTGAACACGCAAAGTCACATGAAGTTACTATAGTCATGGGAGATTTTAATGCCAAAGTTGGTTAAGGAATAACTTCAGACATCGTTGGGGAGCATGGACTGGGGGAGAGGAATGACAGAGATAGTAAATTAATTGAATAGGCAGGAATACATAGCATGGTTGTAGGAAACACCTGGTTTAAACAGCATCCCCGAAGAATGGCAACCTGGTGCAGCCCAGACAAAAAGATTTTTAACCAGATAGACTACGCATTAATCAACAAACGATTCCGGAATGCATTAATAACAACAAAAATCATGTCAGGAGCTGGCTGCAATAGCGACCACGAACCACTGTGTGGAAAAATTAGAATAAAGCTAAAGAAAGCATGCAGAAAAGTGAGAAACATCAAACTGAATACAGAACTCCTTAAAAATGACCAAGAACTGCGAGAACAATACAGAGTTATTATAACAAATAGATAAAATATAATATCAACGATAAATAGTATAGATGAACATTGGCCAGTGTTAAGAGATTCTATCCACCAAACTGTTAAGGAGATAATACCAACGAAAAAAGAAGCCCCCCATTCATAAATGAATGACAGATAAAATCGTGGGACTGATAGACAAGAAAAGTAGTAAAAAGTTACTTTTGAGAATTATTATGAGAAGAACAAGGAAAAAGACACAATTGTCCTTGCTGTAGTGCAGATGAACAATTTGGATTTGTTGTAGGAAAGGGAATACAAAATGCCATTTATGCTTTGCGAACACTAACAGAAAGATCTTTACAAGTACAGAAAGATCTCTACTTAATCTTCATTGATTACACAAAGGCATTCGACAAGGTGAAACATAACGAAATTATTAAAATGCTTGAAAACATCAATATAGACGGCAAAGACCTGAGGATTGTAAAACATCTATACTGGAAGCAAGAAGCAGGAATTCGAGTTGAAAATAAAACTGGAAAATATCAACCTTTAAAACAAGGAGTGCGACAAGGATGCGTACTATCTCCAGATCTTTTTTCTCTGTACAGCGAGAATATTCTAAGAATTATCATCATAGAACCAGGTATAATAATTTGAGGATACAATATTAACAACCTTCGGTATGCTGACGATACAGTACTGATAGCTGAGAACCAACAAGACCTGCAATATCTCTTGGATAAATTCGCCAAAGAAAGTGAACAGAAAGGCCTTACTTTGAACATCAAAAAGACAGATATTGTTGTTATATCTAAGAAACAGAATCCATCAAAATGCAATATAAAATCAAATGGAACTATTCTAAAGCAGGTGCAGAAATTTAAATACATTGGAGCAGTAATAACTTCAGATGGGAAATGCAAAACAGAAATTAAGAACAGAATAGGTCAAGCAAAGACTGCATTTCAGAGAATGAGGAACTTATTATGCAACACATCATTATTAATGAATGTTAGAAAACGAATCCGAAAATACTATATTGAACTTATCTTATTATATGGAAATGAATCATTGACAAAAAGAACAAATATATCCATACTCATTCATTCATTCCCTTGCATGTCCCTTGGGGAACTTTGCCTCCCAAACAGCACTCCTGTAGGCCTCTCGGTTGTGAGCAAGATGGCCTGCTGCTGCTGCATCCATTTCCAGATCGTCAACGATGTCTTGCAGCCATCTTCGTTTCGGTCTTCCTCTTTTTCTTTTCCCCATTATGTAGCCTTCCAATATGGTCTTCTCTAAATTATCATGACGTTTAATGTGTCCAAAATATTTAAGTTTTCTCTCTATCCATACTACAAGACGTTAATATTGAAGAAGGCTGGCTAGTTAAGAGGATTAAAGAAAGAAAACGTAAATATTTTGGACATATTAAACGTCATGATAATCTAGAAAAACCGTCTTGGAAGGGTAAATAATGGAAAAAAGAAAGAGAGGAAGACCAAGGCGAAGATGGCTGCAAGACATCGTTGATGATCTGCAAATGGATGCATCAGCAGCATGCCATCTTGCTCAGAATCGGGAGCCCTACAGGAGTGCTGTTCGGGAGGCAAAGTGCCACAAGGGACATGCAAATGAACGAATGAATGAATCAGTGACAATAGGCAGGTCTGCACAAGGTCAGATGGAATCAGCAGAAATATGGTTTGTTAGAAGAATGTTGCGAATTCCATGAACAGCAAAAATAACTAATGCAGAATGTATGAGAAGAGTTGGAAATAAAAAAAAATCTTGTAAAAACATAAGAGGGAGACAATTTACTTTCATAGGACATGCAATGAGAAGAGGGGTCATTGAAAATATTATAACAACAGGAAAAATAGAGGGAAAAAGATCCAGAGGAAGACCGAGAGAAATGATACTGGACAGTCTGACGAGATGGTGTGAGAGGAGATCACCAGTCGGCACGGCATCTGATGATGATGATGATGATGACAGCTTAGGGCTTCAGTCAGTCAGTCATTTGCATGTCTCTTGCGGAACTTTGCCTACCTAACAACTCTCCTGTAGGCCTCTCGGTTGTAAGCAAGATGGCCCTGCTGCTGATGCATCCATTTGCAGATTATCAACGATGTCTTGCAGCCATCTTTGGCTTGGTCTTTCTTTTTTTTTTAAGACGACGAAAACAACGGGCCATGACCCGGTGGTACTACAAACTGGGTCCACCAATAACAAGATGTGGACCTTGCCCCCAGGCATTCAGTGTGCAGGGCAGGCCTCAGGCATCTCGTTTGTTCCACAATAATGATCAAAGTGTAGATACTACAGAGCGCAGAACTACACTTTGATCTTAGCCAAAAGGCTGGCCTTGGTCTTCCTCTCTTTCTTTTTCCCATTATGTACCCTTCCAATATGGTATTCTCTAAATTATCATGACGTTTAATGTGTCCAAAATATTTCCATTTCCTCTGTTTAATCCTCTTTACTAGCCAGCCTTTTTCAGTATTAAGTTCTTATAGAATTGATATATTTGTTCCTTTCTGTGTCCATGATATTTGAATACCTCTTGTGCAGCATGTACATTCAAAGGCATTTATGTGTTTCTCAGCTGTTTTGTTAAGTGTCCAGGTCTCACAGGCATATGTTGCTATGGGAAAGATGCATGCCCTTAAAAATCTTATTTTTGTAGTTCTGTCTGTTCCTCTCAACAGATTATTTAGTTGTTTTACTTTCTGAAGAGCGATTGATGTCCTCCTTTTAATTTCCCTCATTGTATCTTCATTATTGTTTAGTAATGATCCAAGATATTCAAAATTCTCCGCCTCTTCCAATTTTTTCTTATTGATACATATTTCAGCTGCCTTATTTGTTTTGTCAGTTATGGCTTCATCAACCCTAAATCTCGCACTACAGCTTAGAGCTTCACCAAGCCTAAATCTCACACTACAACTTAGGACTTCACCAAGTCTAAATCAGGCACTACACAGTGCATAATATAGAGAATCTGTTAATCTTTAAGCCCAAAAGGAATTTTAAAGGTCTTCAGTCTCGTCTCAACTTGTTTTGTAGGTAGCGTGAACGTTGTAATTCACTGTCTGGAAATCCACTTCTAATAACGTGTATTTGATAATGAAAGGCCATTTGGCTTAGCCATAGTCGAACAGCACCTACGCACTTACATGAAAACAATCAGCTGGAGACATTGTTTCGTTTCTTGACTGTAAACTTGTTCATTGTCCTTCATTTAAGTAAGCCATGTTCTTCTTTTCTTTACGTGCACTGATAGCTGTGTGTAAACTGCACTCCAGTATGCCTCGCTGTGCCATCTGATATTCTTCCTCTCTTTATCATAAGTAGTTTCCCTAACAAAACCTGGGTCCTGTTATTCATTTTTTAAAAATCTGTAGCATGCCATGCCAGGAATAGGTCTCTAATCTTAGCAGATTTTGGTGATGAATATCTCACAGATGTACTGCTTCACTGAGTACAGACACACTAAGTACTGTACACCAAATTTCACTAAGTACTGTACACCAAATTTAATTAAATGGCTGCTTGAAATTTACCCTAGCAGGCACCACCACCACCGCAGCAGTCAGCAATGCCTCTTATAGAGAAGGAGATTCGTCTTATCACTTCTTATCCCCCGCCAACTTTCTCTATGCTGCAAGAGCAGGCGGAGGAGGTCACACGTCACCCAGTAATATCGACTCCTAGAAGAAAGGTAAGATGTCCTACATCAGACAAATTGTGGGTCTTAGAAGAAAGTTAAGATGTCCTTCATCAGACAAATTGTGGGTCTTAGAAGAAAGGTAAGATGTCCTACATCAGACAAATTGTGGGTCTTAGAAGAAAGGTAAGATGTCCTACATCAGACAAATTGTGGGTCTTAGAAGAAAAGTAAGACATCCTTCATCAAACAATTATGACTCCTAGAAGAAAGGTAAGATGTCCTACATCAGACAAATTGTGGGTCTTAGAAGAAAAGTAAGACATCCTTCATCAGACAGTTGTGGCTCCTAGAAGAAAGGCAAGATATCCTACATCAGACAAATTGTGGCTCCTAGAAGAAAGGTAAGATATCCTTCATCAGACAATTATGGCTTCTAGAAGAAAGGTAAGATATCTTTCATCAGACACTTATCACTTCTAGAAGAAAGGTAAGATATCCTTCATCAGACAATTATGACTTCTAGAAGAAAGGCAAGATATCCTTCATCAGACAATTATGACTTCTAGAAGAAAGGTGAGATATCCTTCATCAGACAATTATGACTTCTAGAAGAAAGGTAAGATATCCTTCATCAGACAGTTATGGCTTCTAGAAGAAAGACAAGATATACTTCATCAAATAATTGTGACTTCTAGAAGAAAAACAAGATATCCTTTATCAAACAATTATGACTTCTAAAAGAAAGGCAAGATATCCTTCATCAAACAATTATGACTTCTAGAAGAAAGGTAAGATATCCTTCATCAGACAATTGTGGCTCCTAGAAGAAAGGTAAGATATCCTTCATCAGACAATTATGGCTTCTAGAAGAAAGGTAAGATATCTTTCATCAGACACTTATCACTTCTAGAAGAAAGGTAAGATATCCTTCATCAGACAATTATGACTTCTAGAAGAAAGGCAAGATATCCTTCATCAGACAATTATGACTTCTAGAAGAAAGGTGAGATATCCTTCATCAGACAATTATGACTTCTAGAAGAAAGGTAAGATATCCTTCATCAGACAGTTATGGCTTCTAGAAGAAAGACAAGATATACTTCATCAAATAATTGTGACTTCTAGAAGAAAAACAAGATATCCTTTATCAAACAATTATGACTTCTAAAAGAAAGGCAAGATATCCTTCATCAAACAATTATGACTTCTAGAAGAAAGGTAAGATATCCTTCATCAGACAATTATGACTTCTAGAAGAAAGGCAAGATATCCTTCATCAGACAATTATGACTTCTAGAAGAAAGGTAAGATATCCTTCATCAGACAATTATGACTTCTAGAAGAAAGGCAAGATATCCTTCATCAGACAATTATGACTTCTAGAAGAAAGGTAAGATATCCTTCATCAGACAATTATGACTTCTAGAAGAAAGGTAAGATATCCTTCATCAGACAATTATGACTTCTAGAAGAAAGGTAAGATATCCTTCATCAGACAATTATGACTTCTAGAAGAAAGGCAAGATATCCTTCATCAAACAATTATGACTTCTAGAAGAAAGGCAAGATATCCTTCATCAAACAATTATGACTTCTAGAAGAAAGGCAAGATATCCTTCATCAAACAATTATGACTCCTAGAAGAAAGGTAAGGTATCCTTGTAGGGGGAGGGAGATGGATTGGGGGTTGGAAAAGGGGGAGGGGTACTGAGGTAGGATGCAAGAAGATGTTATTAAAAAATGTGTAAAAGAAAAATGAAATAATAAATTAACATGCAAGTATATAAAAATGGCAGGATTTTATGTAAGTCATCCTCCTTTATTTTCTCACATCACAGTATAAAATGAAAGTCATACTTTTTACTGAAATAATTTCTGCTGAATTTCAGTATTTTAAAGGGGTTGCTGATTTAGAGTTGTGCTCGAAAACAATTTAGAATTGCTGATATACAGAAACATTAAGATTTAGAATTGCTAGTATACAGGAGCATTAAGATTTGAAATTAATTGTATACAAGAATATTAAGATTTGGGATTGCTGATATACAGAAACATTAAGATTTGGGATTGCTGATGTACAGGAATATTATGATTTGAAATTGCTGATGTACAGGAACATTAAGATTTAGAATTGCTGATATACAGAAACATTAAGATTTGGAATTGCTGATGTACAGGAACATTAAGGTTTGAAATTGCTAGTGTACAGGAACATTAAGATTTGAAATTGCTGGTGTACAGGAACATTAAGATTTGGAATTGGTGATATGCAGGAATATTAATATTTGGAACTGCTGGTGTACAGGAACATTAAGATTTGGAATTGGTGATATACAGGAATATTAATATTTGGAACTGCTGGTGTACAGGAACATTAAGGTCTGGAATTGCTGGTAAACAAGAACATTAAGAAGCAATGTCACTTTAAGAAATCGCATACAGCCATAAAGATCTAACATTAAGGTCTGGAATTGCTGGTAAACAAGAACATTAAGAAGCAATGTCACTTTAAGAAATCGCATATAGCCATAAAGATCTAGATTTCTGTAGCTTTTTCAGGTGTATAACAAGGGAGTGACATAAGAAAAAAGTGACAGGTGGATGTGCTTGTTAAAAAAAAGACATGCCAAAATGACCTGTACTATTTACGTTTCATGCTCTAAGGAATGAACGACATATGATAGTTTTTTTTTTTTAGTTATCAAACGATTAAATGAATTATATCTGTAAACATTTAATCTGTAGATTGACATAAGGTATGTCTATCCTTCCTTACTACAGTATTAGTGCCACTCTTTTGAAATTTACCTCTGATTTTTCACTTCTTTGTTTTTATTCCTTCGTTATGTCACTCCCTTATTGTGCTACTATTTTGTTGCATCGGTCACTCGTTATGGTCACTCCTTTTCTTGTGCCACTTCTTCTTTATGTCACTCTTTCGTTTTACCATTCGCTTGTTATGTTATTACTTTGTTATGTTATTACTTTGTTGCGATACTCCCTTGTTATGTCACTAATTTGTTATGCCACTTCTTTGTTATGCCACTCCTTTGTTATGCCACTCCTTTGTTATGCCATTCTTTCGTTATGCAACTCATTGTCACTCCCTCGTCACTCCCTCCCGTAGCTTTGCCGTTGTTTTGTAGCTTTCTCCAGATTTTCTTATGAGAGCCCACTCTTTATCTTCATGTACACTCATTCGCGCCAGACCACTACCACTTTAGTTACAGTTGGAAGTTGCTGCACAGAAACAGGTTTGACGTTTTCCTAGGACTCTTCTCTGTTTTATGTATCATTCAGATCACTATCACTCGCGTGTACACACTCCAGGACTCTTCTCTGTTTTATGTATCATTCAGATCACTATCACTCGCGTGTACACACTCCAGGACTCTTCTCTGTTTTATGTATCATTCAGATCACTATCACTCGCGTGTACACACTCCAGGACTCTTCTCTGTTTTATGTATCATTCAGATCACTATCACTCGCGTGTACACACTCCAGGACTCTTCTCTGTTTTATGTGTCATTCAGATCAATATCACTCGCGTGTACACACCCCACGGCTCTTTTCTGTTTTGTGTGTCATTCAGATCACTATCACTCGCGTGTACACACCACAAGGTTCTAAACCTAGGACCCCACCAGAACCTGCCTCGTTGTTCGAGAAGTTCAAGCAAAAGTCCCAGGAAAGTTTTCTGACAGAGAAGGCCTCGTCTTACAGGGGACCCTTCTCGCCATCTCGAGGTCAGAGTTCGCCAAGCCTTCCCTCGTCGGTCGGAGTTGATGACAGTGAGTTTTGTCGTGTGTGTCGATGTCTTTGTTGTGTGTGTTTATAGTAATAATATGTTTTAGGAGGACTTCGAGAGGTGGAGAGGATACACTCTTATAAGACGCGGCAAGCGTAAAATGAATGATGAATGCATCGTGGAGCAAGTCCATGGATTAATGAGTGGAGAGAAACCTGGATGGGTCTTTTGGAAGATGATACATTTTTTAAATTTCGCATTTTTCCGGTTTTCTCCCTTTAATAAAGTTTTAATTTAGCGGATAGGAATACTTGAACCTGAAAAAAAAACTTATGTGTATCTTCTATTACTTCTTAAGATGATGATGTGGTGAAGATGCAGTCTAGTGTAGCGCCTGCCGGACCCATGTCTTGATGTGCTACTGTCAGAGTGGACGAACCACAGCCGTACAAGACGCTGTCTTATCTCTCCACTGATGTTCTCAGTAACAGACCTGCCAGGCTAACGAGGCTGTAGTCCCCCCCCCCCCCCCTGTGGTGGAGTCTGCTTAAGAAACATTTGCAGCCCCATGGTCGTCATCTGCACTTCAGATCTGCAAAAAACAGCCGCCACAACCTTCTCCATATTGAATGCGATGAGAGTGCCTCGCCACATCGTCTGCAAAAACATCTTTCCCGCAGGTCCAGTTATAACAACTTAAGGAGATTTTAAAATGCCTTTATTTACGCTATGTTGCACAGAAGCGAAGAGTTATGAACTTATTAACGGGCGATTATGATTTTCTTCTTCCTTTAAATCATGTGTTCATCCCCATCAACAATTCCTTCCACAGTACTGAAATCACCGCGGGATGTGAAAGATGAGCAGATCAACCGAAGGCTGTGGGACAAGATGAGGGAAAGAGCAAACAAGGAAGAAGAAGAGAAAAGGAACAAGCAGAAGATGCCTTAAAGTCGCAGCCTTGGAAGACCGTTAGAGAACAGGGCAGCATATTATTACACACAGAATGTTGCATAGAGAATATATCTAACTGTGATAAAACAGTCTAGAGTAGCTCTACACAAAGAATGTTGCATAAAAAGAATATATCTAGCTGTGATAAAACAATCTAGAGTAACACTACACACAGAATGTTGCATAAAAAGAATATATCTAACTGTGATAAAACAATCACTACACACAGAATGTTGCATAAAGAATATACCTAATTGTGATAAAACAAACACTACACACAGAATGTTGCATAAAGAATATACCTTATTGTGATAAAACAATGCTAACGTAATTTTGTACACAGAATGCTGCATAAAAACACACTTTCTTTGTGATAAAACAAGCTAGCCTTGACAGAACGTACAGAATGTTGTATCAAGAATTTATCTCATTGTGGTAAAACAGGTTAAGAAGAAATTACTTGCGTATCGCTACAAATAAAAAATATTTTATCAAGAATATACCTCTCCTACCATTTGAACGACTTTTAATGCAACATTAAACCATTATAAACACAGTATAATCATCATCATGTAAAACTACATGTCGATCGATCTGCACAGTTTCAGTAACACAACAGTAAAGGTTGTAGAGATAACACTAGAGAGGAACATAAATAACAGATCCAGGGGGACATGCTGTAGCAACATCGTTAGAAGTTACAACAACATAAATGTGTGTAACAATAATATTCTGTCCATGAGATTGTTAAACTGTTTATATAATTTACAAGTCATTAAACACATGAAGACTACCACTGTTTGTCTTCTCCGAATTTCAGTTGACATTCTGTTTTTTGTAAGATTTCATGCATTCATTCATTCATTAACATGTCCCTTGCGGAACTTTGTCTCCTTAACAGTTCTTTTGAAGGCCTCTTGGCTGTAAGCAAGATGCCCTGCTGCTGCTGCTACATCCATTCAATAATGTCTGGTTGCTATTTTTGCCTTCTCTTCCTCTCTTTCTTTTTCCCATTATGTCTCCTTCCAAGATGGTCTTCTCTAGATTATCATGACCTTTAATGTGTCCAAAATATTTCACTTTTCTCTGTTTAATCCTCTTTACTAGCCAACCTTCTTCAATATAATGTTCTTATAGTATGGATATATTTGTTCTTTTTTTGTGTCCATGATATTTGAAGGGCTCTTCTGCAGCGTTTAAAGTCACGTATGTGTTTCTTAGCTGTTTTGTTAAGTGTCCAAGTCTCACAGCCATATGTTGCGATGGGAAAAATGGGTGTCCTTAAAAGATAAAGTGGTTAAAATATGCCATTTTTTGATGTTCTGATTTTTTATGTATAGCAAAAAAACATAATGTTTTTATGTTCTATTTTCTTTAGATATAGTAAACATCATGTTCTTATGTTGTTTTCTTTTAGATATAGCAATCCAAAAAACATCATGTTTTTATGCTGCTTTCCTTTAGATTTAACAGTAAAAAACATCGTGTTTTTATAAAAAGCAAGAAAAAAAATGTTTTATGTTTTGTTGTCTCGTAGATATAGAGAATTTAAAAACAAATTAATGTTTTTTTTTCTTCTAGATATCTTCTTACATCCTTCACGTGCCGTTAAACGTCACATAGGGCTCGCATAGTTGTTTCCCAAGTTTTCTTGTTCTCGGCGAGTCTTTCAACCTCATCAAAGGATTTTATGCCCACTAAACTGGCTGTTCCAATATAACAGATATATATTTAGATAGGGCAGTTAAAAAACCCATAATGTTTTATGTCCTTTTTTTTAAACATATAACAGTAAAAACGAAACATCATGTTTTTATGTTCCTTTTTTCTCTGAAGAAAAAGTTAAGAGAATGATAATGTTTAGCATATAATGTAGTGAAGGGAGATAATACTGTAAATAGGTTTTCATGGGTTCTTTCCCATGAGTATCTATACCTTTTGTAGGTACAGGAAGCAAGTTATGGGGGTAAGAGACTCAATCTCTAAACTGAACAATTTGTACAAACAACAGAGACTCAATCTCTAAACTGAACAATTTGTACAAACATAAAAAGAACATAATATTCTTAGAGTAGAATGCTCTTTCAGCTGTTCTGTTCTTGGCTATCTATGTGTAAAGTAAAACCGAGCTACTGTCAATTAAAAAAACACACCAAAAAAAAAACATGCCAACACCTGAACAGTGGTTCCTAATCTGGGGCCTGTGGACCCCAGTGAATCCATAGAAGGCTTTTTGTGAGTCGACGGACCAGCAAGTTTATTGGATCGATTAAAAAAAATATTACCACCATCTCGGTTCTTATCTTATATCCTTCCCGTGCCGTTAAACGTCACATAGGGCTCGCAAAGTAGTTCGCCAGTTTTTCCTGTCTTCGGCGAGTCTTTCAACCTCATCAAGGGATTTTATGCCTGTTAATTTGGCCTCTCTTAACAATGTCCTCTTCAGAGTTTCACGCGGTCTGCCTCTTTTTCTTTGGCCTGTTGTGTTCCACTTGATAGTTTGTTTTGGGATTCTGTGACAGTTTCTTCTCATCAAGTGACCAGCATATGTCCATCTCCTTTTCCTGATCACCCATGAGACTGGTTGTTGTTCAGTCATATGTCTTATCTCGGCTCTATTTATTGCTTTATTTTTAATGAGGAGCCCACAGCGGTTCTCAGACTGGAATGGGTGTTCATGGCCACAATAAACTTTAAGAACCACTGATATAGGCAGTCCTGGCGAAGAGGGTATAGAAATATCCTGGAGAATCGATTGAGGGTCTGTGATCGTGAAAGGTTGAGAACCTCTGGTCTAATCATTTGAGCAACAGCACAAGAACTGCGAACATGATACGTTCAGACAAATATATGAAATGTATAATAAAATACTAATATTCTGTCTCACAGAAACAAAGCGTGTCCGTAAATGCCAATGTTTAACAGAAGCCATACTTTTTCCCGTTTTAATGCGGCTTGTTTCGTTCTTTCACGTTTCTTGTGTAGTCTGTTTCCCTGGTCTAGTCTAGTTTCCCGTGTGTAGTCTAGTTTTTTTTTTTTTTTGCTTCTAAATATTAAGCTGTGAGGCATTCGTTGATAGCTGATTCATTTCAGTGAAAGGTATTGATCATAATAGAACATGGAAGATTTATTTACAGTATTATTCATTCATTCATTTGTATGTCCCTTGCGGAATTTTGCCTCCGTAACAACACTCCTGTAGGCTTCTCGGTTGTGAGCAAGATGGCCTGCTGCTGATACATCCATTTGCAGCTCATCAACGATATCTTGCAGCCGTCTTCGCCTTGGTCTTTCTCTCTTTCTTTTTCCCATTATGTACCCTTCCAAGACGGTCTTCTCTAGATTATCATGACGTTTAATGTGTCCAAAATATTTAAGTTTTCTCTCTTTAATCCTCTTTACTAGCCAGTAACGAGTGATAAATATTTGTGAAGATGTTACAGTGCGTTTCGTCTATTTGCGTAATGTAATTTAGAAAAGTAACCCCAGTCAATAATATTTGCCAAAGGTGAACAGTGCAGACACATTCTGTTAAATCCAAGAGATGTTTGAAGTCTTCTATCTTTCTTGTTTTCTGATCCTACCCCTATCTTTCTCTATCTATCTCTCTCTCTCTCTCTCTCTCTTATGTTTCTCTTTCTCTCTTTCTTCTCTCTCTCTCTCTTCTATTGTCTCTTTTCTCTTTCTTTCTCACTCTTTTCTCCTTTTCTCTCTCTTTCTCACTCTTTTCTCCTTTTCTCTTTCTTTCTCTCTGTCTCCCTTCTCTTTCTCTCTTTCTTCTCTCTCTCTCTCTCTCTTTTCTATCTCTCTTTTCTCTTTCTCCTTTTCTCTTTCTTTCTCACTCTTTTCTCTTTCTCTTTTTCTCTCTCTTTCTCACTCTTTTCTCTTTCTCCTTTTCTCTTTCTTTCTCACTCTTTTCTTTTTCTCCTTTTCTCTCTCTTTCTCACTCCTTTCTCTTTCTCCTTTTCTCTCTCTTTCTCACTCTTTTCTCTTTCTCCTTTTCTCTCTCTTTCTCACTCTTTTCTCTTTCTCCTTTTCTCTCTTTCTCACTCTTTTCTCTTTTCTCCTTTTCTCTTTCTTTCTCTCTGTCTCCCTTCTCTTTCTCTCTGTCTTCTCTCTCTCTTTCTCTCTTTTTTCTCTCTCTTTTTTTCTCTCTCTCTCTCTTTCTCTCTTTTTTTCCTTGCTCTTTCCCTCTTTTTCTCTCTCTCTCTCTCTTGTTTCCTTTCTCTTCTCAACCTCTCACACAATATTCCCTTCACCCGGCTATTTCTTCACTGTTTTCGTCTTTCTTTCTGAGACTTCACCATGTACACAAGCTGTAACCCATTAAAAAACGACGGGAGAAGGAATAACAATCATATTTTACTGATATTAGTTTCTTTTTCTCCCGCTAAATGTTACTATTCTCCGAGAAAAACGAAAGGAATTCTGAATTTTTCAGCCCAGGAGAAGAGCATCTAAGTATTACTATCGAAACTCTCTTGATTTCTTTTTTTTTTTTAACTGAATTTTCACTTGACTTAGAAGCTTAAAGCCAAGTCAGTGAACGAAACCATGCACGCGCGCACAGAGCAATCTCTTAAACTCTTATCACTCTGTGACGGAGTGTAGGCTACACTCCGACTCTATCACTCTGTGACGGAGTGTAGGCTGCAGTCCGACTTTATCACTCTGTGACGGCGTGTAGGCTACAGTCCGACTCTATCACTCTGTGACGGCGTGTAGGCTGCAGTCCGACTCTATCACTCTGTGACGGAGTGTAGGCTGCAGTCCGACTCTATCACTCTGTGACGGAGTGTAGGCTGCAGTCCGACTCTATCACTCTGTGACGGAGCGTAGGCTACAGTCCGACATGCTTAGAAAATCACTGCGGAAGAATATGCGTTTGCCACATCACACAGATGTAAGTACGCGCGAATTTGTTTCAGCCTTTACCTACCCACCAAAGTTTGAAATAATTTAATACCTTCTGTCTTGTAAGGAAAATAGATGTCTCTGCCGCATTATTCTCAAACTCTCTGACATTTTAGATGTGATTTCTTTTGTACTCTCATTTTCTGAGTGGTACATGAAATTCACAACAAAATTTAGCGCGAAAGTTGATAACTAATAAATAATGTATTAAAAAAAAAGGCTCACAGAAACTTAAGACACAGATCTGGAACGCTGAAACTATGACCTTGAAAGCATGCTCTGTTGTTTTAGAAACGTGAATGTAAAATACTGTAACCTGTTGGCAATATTTATAAAAAGTAGTTCAGATATTAAAAGAACTTCGCAGTAACAATAACGATTTATAAGTAAAAATGAAAAGTTTTTTATTATTTATAAAATCAGTAATATATCGTATGCAAAATCTGGACAACCAAATAAGACAATAAGTGATCATCACAGATGATACGTACCCTAACACCAAAATGTCAGCAATAGCAGGACAATAGCGGTAAAGATAAAAGAATGTTATCGCTGTGGTAATAACATGAGGAAACAATACAGCAAAACGAAAAAAAAAAACACACTATTTAATTATGTGACAAATATCAGTTCTTATAGTAAATAAGCGCTATGTTATTTGATATCTGATAATCACATTTCACATACTGTTATTTGACAAACACATACATAGGTAGATGAAAAACAACACCCTTCAAATATTATTATTTGACATATTCACTCCATACATCAGTGTGTAACAATAACACCTCATAGATTGTTATTCACATAAAAGCAGCGTTATGTGACAAACATCCTTCGTACGTTCATCAAATTACAACCAGTGCTTACATAGTGCTTACACAGTGCTTGCTATTTGACAAAATAAACTCGCACTGTGCTGTGTGATACTGTCACTTCCTGATATTATGCACCACAAGAGTGGCGTACCTTAGTCTATAATGAACTGTCTCCTCACCTTTTTGTCCAAAGCTTTAACAAACATGGATACCTGACACAGAACAGTGTTAGGAAAAACAGGAAATGGAGAATTACTGCCTTCAGAGGGGATGGCACTTTGGATTACACTTTCCTCGTGGCCGTCAGTGCATTAAAAAAGTACAATGCCGCCTAAAACTATGTGTATCTGGAAGACAGGCACTACATTGAAGAATATTAAGGTTTCTGCTGGACATTTATTATATATGAATGTGTTACCTAAACAAGCAGTTATATATTTACCATTTATGAAATATAAAGATACTCTTTAATAGCTAGCATATTCTTGCTCTTAAATGTTTCAAGTTTTCTTTATGCTCTTTGATTATTAAAATAATATCCATTTCAGACCTGGATATTTTTTCCAATTCTCCATTCTACGCCTCTTTAGATCACATACTGTGTTGTCAGTCATCAGTTGTGTCTGGGTGTTCTTTCTGTCCTGGTCCGCGGCATACGAATGTAAAAAAAAATATATGGGACAAAAAGTGCATACGGGGCACGGATGTCATCTTTATACATAGCAAGTTCATCTCACAGAAATATACACAAGCAAGCCCATAATTATTCGTCAACTGTTACAAGCCCACACTTCAAGATAACATACAGTGACACCGGTTATTGAAAAATCCAAGATTTGTGTAAGTTAAGGAGAACTGCAGAATTTGACAAAACTTCCGTGTGTAATGTTGCTTCACTAATCGCAGAGACTCATTTAGCGTAAACGCGAATAGCGCTAACTCACTGGGTTTTAGCGAAAAATGAATCGCTACCGCTGTGAGTTTGCCCTCGGAATTTATTTCAGGTGAATATTTCAGAGCTTCCTCTCTCAAAATAATTCTCAATAATAGCTAATAGTAGATGACCAAATAAATAAATGAGGAACTCAGAAACATCAGAGAAGTAATCTTCAGGAAGCTGGGTAGAGTAAAAAAAAAAAGAAAAGAAAAAGCAAAACAAAACAAAAGGAAAAAAAAAGTAGAGAATTATCTGACAAAGGTACAATGTTAGTACTCTTAATAATTCAGTACCGCCCGGAATGTGGTTATAGGGCAGTGCAGTTGGGTAGTGAAGGAAACCCCGAAGAGTGAATTACTGGGTATGAGGACACCATTAAAGAAGTACTGAAAGACACTTTTCCAAACCTCACGGCAGTGGCAGAATAATATTGAACCAACGAAATAAGCCCTAAGTAGCGATTTTTAAAAGAAACAATAGTAGAGTGGAAGAAAGGGGCCGTTAGTCAAGCTTTAGAAGAGAATTAGATGAAGGTGCAGGGGTGGTGTTATGGTTAGTTCATTCGCCTGGAAGGGGGGGGGGGGGTCAGAAAGTCCCTGGTTCGATTTCGAAATAGGGTAGAATTTTTTGAACTGCCTGACACTATTGTCAACCCAGCCTAAAAATAAATAAATAAACAAATAAAATGGGTATTTTGGCCTTCCATAAGAAAAACAAAGACAGCGAGGACAAGTGCTGGCATTCCTACCTCAGATGCTGTAGTGACCTCGATATGTGAAGGCACTAACACTTCACACCCCTGCTGCAGACAAATGCCACAAGGCATAGATGTTTTAGATATAATGATAAAGAAATCCGAAGACTATGACAGTAATGGAAATGAAACAGAAAAAGACGGATACAGAAACAATGACTGAAAGTAAGAGTAGTTATTTTTCAAATAGCAACATCATCTGCAACATGGATAACAAAAGATTCTTCATCACGCGACGATTTCCTAGAACCACTTATCCATCGCTCTCAACTTCTTCCTTTGACTTCTGTTTCTGTCGAGACCTTGACTTCGACCGCCTTCTCCTGGACTTTAGACTGAGGCGGTATATGAAACCCCGCACCTTCGTGTAGGGCTGATCGTGCATACGAGCGTGCTGACGCACTGACCGCACCTGCCTGATGACGTCATGAAACACAAACTTCACACCGTCTGGGTCTGAGCGCACGGAAGTTTCGTAGAAAGAGGCGCCAAGGTTGAATGCAGCATCACGACCCTTTGATGGCGTCACCGCTTGTTTCTTTGTGCAGTCGGTCTTGTGAGCTGGAGAGAGTTTATGATCGTATTCATTTGTTAAGTTAAAATCTGTATTGGCTGGCGGTATTTGAGTGAAGTGAAACAAAGTATATGCCGTATAGAAGATAAGGTATTTGATCAAGTTAAGATTATCACCACATAAATTCTCTTGGCATGCCCATATCATGGAATTCTAAGACAGACAGACAGAGATACACACTTCTTCTTCTTCCTCTTCTTCTTCTTCTTCTACTAGAGCAGAAGATCCAAGTCTACACAGAAATCTTACTCTACTTGAGCAAAATTCCCAAGTCTACATAACCGAATTTATAGTAAAACATTCACAAAGTTTTCACTACCGAAGTGACGCGATGCCTGTATTTAGCTTATATTTTGTTTAAATTTGAATCTTCTAAAAAAGCAAAGATTTAACAGAAACTGTTTTATTTGATCCAAATGAAAATCCTACACTTGCGACAGGAATACTAAGCACCGTCTCATCATTATCTAAAAGATGACAACATCATTACTGATGTGTTAGGAACGGCTTGTACGTGACAGGACGGATGCCAAGATTTTTGTGTAGACTTAGGACTTAATGGTCATGTACCACTTGACGTCATAGTAACAGAGTACAGATGGCTGCTTATCACGAGACATTCACGAGCGTGGTACTGCGTTCTGTTACCTGGTTGTTTTGTTTTTTTTTTAACCAGATGTGGCGCACTGAACCACAAATTATATTTTATTGACCATCACCCGTCGATTTTCTTTTAAACCTTTGCAGTCGACTCTGATTTCAATGCTCGATGCGCTTGACCAGTTTGATGAGAGAACTCCCTATCCCACTCGCAATGACAGACATGAATCACCGTACTTGACCTTCATTCACTCATGAATCTCCATAGTTTTCTCACCTTCATGGTCTCTTAAGGAGTGGCCAACTTCCTCTGCTACTATGGCCTTTTGTAGAGTGCCGCCGCCTGCAAGACACTCCTTATATTTCCAATAACTCTCTCTCTCTCTCTCTCTCTCTCTGAACCTTAAGTGCCCAGGGCACATGGGGCCTCCGCAAGGGTTTTCCACAAATGCCTGTCTTTCGCCTTTTTTTCTGCTCTTGCCCAGGTGAGCCCTCTATTGCTCAACATCAACTCTGTTGTTCTTCTCCATGTCTCTTTTGGTCTACCCTTACTTCTGCTCCCCTGTGGTGTCCATCTTAGTGCTATTTTTGGTAGTGAGTTGTCAGTCATTCGGAGCACATGTCCCAACCATCGCCAGCGTCTTTCCTCAATAATTGTTGTCAGTGGTTTCATCTGCATTTCTGCCAATAAGATGTTATTTCTTATGGTGTTTGGCCAAAATATTTTTTTAATTCTTCGTAAACATTTAGTCTGGAAAGAATTCAACTTGTTTTCTATGGTTTTGGTGATTTTCCAGCATTCACTTCCATAGAGTAGTACACTTAGAACATTACTCTTAAATATCCTGATTTTCATATTTATGCTTAGTTTATTTGATTTCCATATATTCTGTAGCATTGCAAAAGCCTGGTTTGCTCTAGTAAGTCTGCTGTTGATGTCCTCTGTGCTGTCTCCATTTTCTACTACTCTGCTGCCAAGGTATACAAATTCGTTGACCTCCTCCACTAACTTGTTATCTACTCTGAGTACATTTCTGTTGTTCACATTTTGCTTCATTAACTTTGTCTTTCCTACGTTGATCTTTAGTCCTATGTTGTTTGCATTCTGGGTTAACTTGTTTATTTTATCTTGCATATCTTTGTGACTGCTTGATAATAGACAAATGTCGTCCGCAAAGTCAAGGTCCTCCAGCACTGTGTTAAGGGTCCATTGTAATCCTCTGCGTTTGTCTGATGTTGCCTCCTTCATTAACCAGTCTACTGCCAAGATAAATAATGTTGGTGATAGTACACATCCCTGTTTCACTCCTGTTTGTACCCTAAAGCTGCTGGAGGTATGTTCTCCACAGATAACTTTGCACTGAAAACCCTCGTATAGGGCTTTGATTACATTAACTATTTTATGGGGGAGGCCATGCCATCTTAGGATTTTCCACAGTGCATCTCTGTTGACACTGTCGAAGGCTTTCTCAAAATCTATGAATAATGCATATGTTGTGCTATGCCATTCATTTGCCTGTTCTAATATTTGTCTAAGTACAAATATATGGTCTATGCATGATCTTCCTTTCCTAAATCCTGCCTGCTCTTTCCGAAGTTTTTCCTCAAGTGTTGGTACAATTCTGTTGATGATTATTCTGCAAAATACTTTACTAGTGAGTGGCAGTAGGGTAATGCCTCTCCAGTTCCCGCAATCTCTGAGGTCACCCTTCTTTGGTAGTTTTACTATAAGACCAGTTTTCCACTCCTCTGGGGCTTTTTCTAAATCCCAGATTTGTTGTAATATCCGGCAAAGTTGTTTTGGTGTTTCTGTTTCTTCTGCTTTCAACATCTCAGCAGTCACTTCATCTTCACCTGGTGCCCTGTCTGATTTTAGCATCTTTATCGCCTCTTTTACTTCATTTATTGTTATTGGTCCTGTATTGATGTTTAGTTCCGCTTTTGCTTCAGGTATATCTATTGCTTGTGCTGCTTGTGTTCTGTTTAGTAGGGTGTTAAAGTGTTCCCTCCATCTTTCAATTTTTTCTCTTTCTCCACTGACCAGTTGTCCATTTTGTGTTCTTACTGCACTTTCACATCTTGTATTGAAGTTACCTGTCATCTGCTTTGTGATTTTATATATGGTTTTCATGTCATTTGTATATGCTGCTTTCTCTGCTGTCTCTGCTAAGTTGTCATAATACTGACGTTTATCTTGACGGCATGATTCCTTCACTTCTTTGTCTTTTTGTGCATAATTACTTAAAACTCGTTCTTTAAGCCGTTGTGATTTGGTGTTCAGTAATTTTTTCTTGATTTCTTTTCTTTGCTCTATCTTTTCCCATGTGGTCTCACTTATCCATTCCTCTTTTCTCCTTTTCCGATATCCCAGCACCTCTTTTGCTGTTTCCTGTAGTGTTTTATTGAACTCTAATATGGACATTTCTGTTCATCTTGTAGGACACTGAAGCGGTTCTTAAGTATTATTGAGAATTCATTTCTTGTTTGCTGGTCTATCAGTTTTCTTGTATCAAAATGTATCTTTCTGTGTTCTCCGATTCTGGCTTTCCTTAATTTTAGTTTTATTTTTGCTACCAGAAGGTTGTGATCACTTCCTATATCTGCTCCTTTCCTTGCTCGCACATCTTGTAGTGACCGTTTCCACTTGTTGTTTATTAGTATGTGATCGATTTGGTTTTCTGTGGTTTTATCTGGTGACCTCCAAGTCACCTTATGGATGTTTTTGTGTTGGAAAATTGTCCCTCCGATGGTCATCATGTTTTCTTCACAGAAACTGCACAGTCTTTCTCCATTTTCATTTATTTCTCCGATTCCTTCTCTTCCCATGATTCTTCTTCTATCTTCATTTCCTTCACCTACTTTTGCATTGAAGTCGCCCAAGATGAGTAGCATGTCATGCTTGGGTATTGTTTCTACTGTTGCTTGGAGGCTGTTGTAAAAATCTTCTTTTAATTCCTCTTCAGCTGCTTCTGTTGGTGCATAACAAACTATAACAGACAGCTTCGTGAATCTTGAGTTGAAACGTGCATATAATAATCTCTCATTTATTGGGGTCCATTTCAGCAATGCTCTTGATGCTTCTTTTGTTATAATCAATGCTACTCCTCCTTCATGAAGATCTTCTTTACCTGACCATATTATTGTATCTTCTGTGTGCTGTGTTGTTAATTTCCTTCTGCCTTGTCCTGTCCATCTTGCTTCTTGTATTCCTAGTATGTCTAGTTTGTATCTGTGCATTTCCTTGATGGTTTGTGCTAGTTTTCCAGTCTGGTTTAGTGTTCTTACATTCCAGCTGCCTATTTGCATCTTTTGTTTAGGTTCCAGGAGGTCTGCAGTCGGGCTGGGGACTTCCAGTGGCTGGCTTTCATCCACAACCTTCATGGGCTCAGTTTCCTGATACGCATTTCTCCTTCCACCTGCATTTGCTTTTTCCCTTGCTTCTGTTTCTGTAGCAGTCTGATAGTTTTTTACCAGATAGGGTTGCTGGCCCTAATTTCCAATAACGATGCTTTCAAATTACATGACGATGGGACAGTGGGACGATGGGACAATGGGGCGGTGAGTAAGACTTCTATCACAGTATTCAGGTTTTCATTTCTTATCTTATATATCTTATATCCTTCCCGTGCCGTTAGACGTCACATAGGGCTCGCAAAGTAGTTCGCCAATTTTTCCTGTCTTCGGCGAGTCTTTCAACCTCATCAAAGGATTTTATGCCTGTTAACTTGGCCTCTCTTAATAATGTTCTCTTCAGAGTTTCACGCGGTCTGCCCCTTTTTCTTCGGCCTGTTGTGTTCCACTTGATAGCTTGTTTTGGGATTCTCTGCTCATTTCTTCTCATCAAGTGGCCAACATATGTCCATCTCCTTTTCCTGATCACCCGTGAGACTGGTTGTTGTTCAGTCATCTGTCTTATCTCTGCAGTGTTCTTGAATTCATTCCACTTGATGCCGAGTATTTTCCTTAGGCATTTGTTTTCAAAAGAGTCTAATTTCTTTTCTATTTCTTTAGTTGTTTTCCAGCTTTCGCATGCATAAATGAGGGTGGATATTACATTTGAATTGAATAGTCTTAACTTGGTTTTTGTGCTTATAACTTTTGAATTCCATATGTGCCGGCATGCAGAAATCAGCGGAATTCCGCTTGATCTGTTACATATCATGTACCGGGAGTTGGGCATAAGGCTAACAACCTTATCCTGAGACCTATCTAGAGGCAACTCCAGATAGGAAAAAAAAGATATCGTTATGGAAACTCGCAGAGAAACCAACCGAGCATCAGGGATGCCAACTCCGAAGAGCTCAGAAAATTCCCATCAATCAAAATGGAAAAATACACATAGAAGGGACAGATATTGAAGAAGTCAATCAATTTGCATACCTTGGCAGCTACATAGACCAGGATGGTGACACTAGAAAGGAAGTTAGGATCAGAATTGCAAAAGCAGCATCAATCTTCAAGAATCTTGAGAACATATGGTTTTCATTTGATATTACTTTAAAAAAAAAGCCTGGTTGGCTGAGTGGTTAGGTGCTCGGTCTGCTAATCCGGTGGTACCGAGCTTAAATTCCAGCAGTGGGGATTTTTTTTTTTCTGGCACCACCATACCAAAGAGGCCCCGGTGTCCATTCAGTCTCTAAAAAATGGGTACCAGAAAAATCTGGCAAGGTAAATGCGGTCAGGCGTGATACTGACTATATCACACTTTCGTATGCCGATTGTCTTGGAAATACGGGCCTAACACTCTATCTCCAATATGCCTTAATGGAATGAAAATTGGGATTTTACCACTTTTACCCTTTCAGTGCTTAAAAAAAAAATCTTAGTGGCTCTCGCTAATGAAAATGATGAACATCTCTAATGCATCAACGAGCAGGAATAATATAGAATCTTATCAGATCTTTAGTCTGCCATTCTGTACCGTATCATTATGTCTATTATCCCATGTTATGAAAGCCCAGTTACCTATAAAAACAAGGGGCGTGTCAGCATAGTTCCTCATCTGCATAATGAGGTCGTAATAGGCCGTGGTCGCCCGGAAACTGTCCTTGTCTGTGACAGAGTAGATCAGCAGGAAGCCGTCTGCTCTCTGGGCCAGAGTTTTGATCATATGATCGTCACTGACATTTTGGGGCGTTACCTGAGAGTAGAGAACAAATGTATGAAGATGTCTAAGTATATAATCAGGTGACAAGCATATTTCTCTGAACCTTAAGTGTGCAAGGCGCATGGAGTTTCCGCAAGGGTTTTACACAAACGCCTGTCCTATGCTTTTTTTCCCCCATTCTTGCCCAAGTGATACCTCTGTTGCTCAGCATTCTCTCTGTTGTTCTTCTCCATGTCTCCTTTTGTCTACCCTTACTCTGTTCCCCTGTGGTGTCCATCTTGGTGCTATTTTTGGTAGTGACTCATCTGGAGCACATGTCCCAACCATCGCCAGCGTCTTTCCTCATTAATTCCTGTTAGTGACTTTATCTGCATTTCTGGCAACAAGATGTTATTTCTTATGGTGTTTGGCCAAAATATGTTTTTAACTCTTCTATAGCTTGGAAAAGTTGATAGTAGAAGGCAGAGTGCCCAGCAAAAGAGAAAAGGGACGACCTCGCCGCAGGTAGACTCAGGACATCACGGAAAGTCTGAATGTGTCACTGCAAGACGCCGGTCAACTCACGCAAGACAGTATTGCATTCAGGGAGAATGTGAGACAGACAACGTTATAGAAAGGACATGTCACATAAATGAATTCTTCGTAAACATATGCACGCATATAAAGATAGTTAAATGATCTTATCCTGAAGCGGAAAACCTTTGATACCACCTGTTACAGTAACAATAATGTTAACATTTTAGCAGTTTAACTTTATTCCTAACAGGAGTCATATAAATGGCGTTATAAAAAAAAAAAATTAACCGTCTCTGTAGGAATTTGTCGATGTTTTTTGGTAACACGGTTTTTAAATTAATAAGTTGCATATATCACTCGTGGAATTTCCAGGTTAAAAAAACTATGACTGATGTGTTTATTAGCAAACTTTGTGTGTGGTCTTGGGGAGTTTCTTATCCGAAGAAAAAAAAATTAATAGTCCAAAGTTATAGATATTTTACAGCATCGCATTAACATAGGAAATTTTTTTTTAAATATTATGTGCAAATAGCGTCTTCTTTCTTTCTTTCTTCCTTTCTTTTAACCACAACCAATACTCTACGAGGACTCAACAGAAATTAAAACTAACAATGGAAGTATCACGAAGGCCATGCTTACAACGCCGTCTATAACGTGATAGAACACTGTTTCTTTCCTAAATGTAAAGCTGCCTCATTCATTCTGTTATTAAAAGATACGGCCGAACTTGACTTGTGCGCACTAAACAGCGGCAGTTTTGAAAGATGGTGTAGAAGCCAAGATTTCTTCTGTCATCATTTGTCTAGTATCGATATCGATTATTAACAAAACAAAAAGCTACCATTAGTGTAGTTCTGTATAAAGATCCTATGAGAATCTTAAGAACTTTATCATGAAACTTACTGAAAGAGGCATTCGTAGTTCACTGAGCCGCATGCAGCATGTCTGTCCATCTACTGTGTCCCACGTGCAGAACTCAGACCTGTGGACTTTGAAAATAACAGAACATTAAGGTTTCCCACTTATAATCTACAGAGAACGGTCTTTATTGCTCATAGCGTGTTCCAGCTGTGAAGAGTTATTGCCTTACGCTAACTATTTTATCTACTTTATATATTTTATTTTAACAATTCAATATATTTTCGTTAATAAAATGTAAGTTTTGTGAATTCTTCATTATTTTATTATTTTATTTTTAAATAACATCATATCTACAGGATATTTAAATGCAATGATAGAGATGTGGTAAAATTTGTACAGATAAATGCACAAAAATTATTTTGTCTTATCTGTTGCCCTTGACAAATGCATTTTGCCGAAATATTGGGTTGTCCCTTTGTTACTCTTCTTGTTATCTTTTATTGTCATAGCACAGTTAGTGATATAAGGTAACGAAGTATGTGTCCCGTCGCAATTTTTTTGACTCAGACCTAAAGGTCGGACTTTTGGATCAGACTTCGATGGTTTGGCAGAAGAACTAAGAGCTCGGGACTATGACATCGATTTCACGTTAACAGACAGTGAAAATTCTATGATAATAATGTTGATGTATGATCGGAAATGAAACCACGTTTGGAATGAGGCAAATATTCTTCACCGTTTGGAAGGTACTCACATTTTCTATCTTGTATACAACGTCATGATAATCTAGAGAAGACCGTCTTGGAAGGGTACATAATGGGAAAAAAAAGAGAGGAAGACCAAAGCGAAGATAACTGCAAGATATCGTTGATGATCTGCAAATGGATGAATCAGCAGCAGGCCATCTTGCTCACAACCGAGAGGTCTACAGGAATGCTGTTAGGGAGGCAAAGTTCCGGAAGGGACATGCAAATGAGTGAATGAATGAATACAACAAATTTGTCTGTGTGTACGTAGATAATACTCACATTTGGCTGTTTTCTGTATAACAAGTCTCTGTGTGTGCAGATAATACTCACATTTGACTGTTTTCTGTATAACAAGTTTGTCTCTCCGAATGTGGATAATATTCACATTTGGCTGTTTTCTGTATAACAGTTCTGTGTGTGTAGACAATACTTACATTTCGCTGTTTTCTGTATAACAAGTCTGTCTGTGATGTCATCTTCCTCTTTTCCTCCGACGTAAATCTGGCAGATCGCTGTCAGAGAACAAAAAGAAAAAGCCAGTTAACGACCTACAAGCCCTTATTTGTAATCAAAGACAACCATGGGAGATATTCTACATTCAAAGAAATCTTGTAGAGTTTTAGTGCAGATAATTTTATTGAATTTTCTCCCTGATTGAAGATAAAATGGGCAGCATCGTGGCTGATAGTGCCCATCTTTACAAAGTTAGGAAGGTGTTCATTTTGTCAATAGCTGGGTTGACCGTTGGCCTCCTGTTGGAATCAAATCTCTAACTGCGCCAAAGATATCGTAACATCAGTATTAGCTTCCTTTTCTTCTTCTTCAATCTCCCTGGAACTGCCAGGTGATCATATCACGCTCTAGTTACTGCCAAAGTCAAGGTGAACATGGACACTAACACCATATCCCCTTTATGCTTTATTTAGAAAACTTTCTTGCCGTGTTCAAGAAAAAGATAAGATGCAGATAAAAGCTAAAGAACGAAAAGAGACTTGAATAAATGTACAGCAAGAGATGGGATCCACGATTTGGCGTAAGAGGGGCTTATGTAGACAAGATTTACTCGTAACAATCATAGTTTATACATACATGCTTTTGTTAATCAGAACACACTCAAAGGTATTTACATACCAATATAAAGCTACCGTATACTTTATAATGCTACCATATAATATAATGTATGGAATTTTACACTGTAATACACTTTTGTATCATATAAATTTCTGTCTTCTCACGATATGCCCAAGAAGTTTTTTCTGTCTTCTCCTTATCATTTTATCTAGTTTTCGTTGTTCTGAAAATTCTTTGAGGAGAGGACCTTTTCGTTTGTTTTTCTGTCTGTCCAGAGTATTTGTTGCATCTTTCTGTCTCCAAAAACCAAATCTCTGCTGCTCCCAGTTTCTTTGGTCATTTTTGCTTTGTTGATTGCCCAAGTTTCACAGCCAAAAACCAATATTGGCTTTATATAGCAATGTAGTACTCTTTTCTTCACTTTTAAGGACATCTTTTTTTTTATTTTCTACTATCTTCTCATGTCATAAAAAGCCGCTTTTGAGTTATCTTTTTGTAATTTTATTTCGTTTGAGAAGACAGAAACTGGAGAACGTAGTAATGACTGGAAAATTCAAGGGACAAAGGAAGAGACGACGCCAAGAGAAAGATTTTTCAGTGGACTGACCAAGTGGCATGGAAAATAGAAAATCACTGAATCAATCAGAAACTTCAATGACCATACAAGACGAACAAACATGATCGCCAACGCTATTCCAACAAATAATAATAATAATAATAATAATACAGGCCAAAAACAATAAAATTGTGTTTTACAGCGTCAAAAAGAACAGAGAAGGAAAGCAACTAAGGAGTAGAATTCATTCTTTGTTACATGTTGGTACAGAATGTTTAGACCGCACACCTAGTATATATTCCGTATGATATCTATATATCCCATCTAATAAATATACCATCTAGTATAAATCTTAACTAGTTTACGCTCTAGACAGTTTATATCTAATACAGAATAAAAACTACTTAGTATATACTTTAGTAGTTGACATTGTTGTATTTATATTTATATCCTATGTACTCTCCGCCCTATGCAGTATACATTTTACCTATTTATATTCTATACTGTATTCATATTGTCTAATTTACATTCAATATATAGCTTAAATCCTGATTGGTTTACATCCTAGTTAGTTTATATTCTGCACAGAATACACATCAGAAAGATTATATTCCAGTTAGTTTACAAACTACCTAATAAACTCTGTAGCTAGCTTACACCTCCGCATCCTAGTGTACTTCCTGTGTAACTGAGAACAGGGGCACAGAACTCGTCTGTGAGATTTAGGAACCAGTGCCTAAAATGAAAGTCATTGCACCTAGAATGAGACAATGCAGACAGTCCACTCTATTCGGATGTTTTGGAATTAACTCTTACCTTCCCACAGCACCACCGACTTCACAGCTCTGTGTACAACCATAAAAGAAATTACAACTGCGGTAAAACCGGTTCTAGTAATGAAAGTAGATGGAGGCGAATGGTTCAGTTTTACACAAAAAAAAAAAAAAAGATAGAAAGAGTGAGGAAAGTGGGCAGAAACAGAAATGGCAGAATGCAAGATGGGTACAAGAACAACAGGAATGAAATATTTTGGCAAAAGCCCTTTTTCAAGGATCACATACAACAACAACACACAGTAGATAAAAACACGAAAAATGTATGAAAAATATACAGATCTAGCCCTTTTTTTGGCTACTCCTTGTAAGACAGTTTGGCATGAAAAAATATAATCATAAATTTAATCGACTCATTAAATTTGTCTCAACGTATCGTAATCTGACGCCCCTTCCCCCCTCCCCCCCCCCCACAAAACATCATGGTCCTCCTGTTAGTGTACATTTTTTTAACACATGAAACTAATGACATGACTACAGCGTCCAGTAAAACTATAAAATGGTGGCAAAATTCAGCAGTACTTCAGCAAACACGGCAGTTCCCTCAAAGGATGAGCAAGAAATAGATTTTTCATGCCATGAGCTGAGCCAAAGGTCGTGCCAACTTTGTTGTTTTACTGCCTTGCGTCATAAAATTATTTTTTTTTTTACAAACGAAACAAATTATTCATTTTTTACCCTAGAAACGCGCAGGCGGCGAGGATATAATGGAGGAAGGAGTATATAACCAGATGTCAGAAGGGAGCGACATACTTGTAAGAATGTAGGCAGCAACTATAATAACAACAACAACAACAACAAAAAATCAGAGCGTTACTGGATGACTCCATGACTTGTTTGTAACAAACTCAGCAGAAGAGAAGGTTATGAACATTACCAGGGTGTCGAATATAACTTGAAAGGAGGCGTTTTTTTTCTTTTTAATTCAGTCATGAAACGGTTATAGAAAACAGGATTTTCGTAAGATTCTACTCACTGATCTCGTACCTAAGCTGTATTAACAAAACAGGCTGTTTCTATGACAACTTGGGGACGATAAAAAAAATACTTACTGATATAAAAAGTAAAAAGGTAAAGGTAATCCTGTCATACCTTAGAGGCACATAGGGATATGGTGTTAGTGCCCATATTCTCCTTGACCTGTCAGCACACTAGAGGGTGGTATGGCCAATATCACGCTTGGTCGCCTTTCCTTTCCCAACTCCAGAAGAAGTCGGGTACCCATTTCTACAGCTGGGTGACTGGGGTGCCTCCGGCCGGATTCGAACCCCCGACCTTCGCCATGAGAGACCAGTGCACTAACCACTTCGCCACCGTTGGTTCGGAAATCTTCTCCTGGCATATAGCACAAAAAGCTTTGCTTACACAGCAATGCTGGAAGTAACAACTGATTCACTGCTTGAGGTCTGAGGGCTGAGTAAGTGCAGTCAGGACATTCCTATTTCTGTTTCGCTGCCTCTTCCAGCAACCAACGTAAGGTGAGTCTACCGGCCGTGTCCCCACCACGCACTGAGCGTGACTTCGTCGCTTCCGTCCACAGAGAGGGAGATTACTGGTCACCGTAAAAGCAAACACGCC
This sequence comes from Achatina immaculata, assembly GCA_009760885.1. Lineage (NCBI taxonomy): Eukaryota > Metazoa > Mollusca > Gastropoda > Stylommatophora > Achatinidae > Lissachatina > Lissachatina immaculata. The sequence continues at coordinate 6,772,925 of CM019718.1, forward strand.
GGCGGTATTAACACTGTCGGTTTAACCCGGTGGGGAGTGAGAAAGGTGGAGTGACCAGTGAGGATGTGGAAATACAAGCTATTCCATGAAAGTGGAACTAGGATTTCTTTAAACTAATATCATGACAGTGCTAACAAAATCTCTTTCAACTGATACCATGAAAATACTAATAATTTTTTTTTGTAATGACGCCATGAAAATGCTAATAATTTTTAAAGAAATGATTCTATGAGAGTGCTAACATGATTTCTTTAAACTTGTTCTATAAAAGTGCTAACATAATTTTTTTTTAAACTAGCCTTGTGAATGTAAAGACAGGAGCACTTTAGTTTGGTCGTAACAATGTGTATCTATGACTTTTTTTTCAATTTAGCCCAAGAAAAGTGAAAAAAAAGGGGGGGGGGTTATTATAAATCATTCCATCGTTCAGATCAATCTTGCAGGGACGGAGCCTTTACTATGCACCTCAAATCTCTATGGGAAGGTGAATGGACTTATCATTTTCCTATCTTGAATTCTGAAGATAGAGGATGACACCAGTCTCATCTCTTTCCACAACACTCCGTGACTTCATGTTCTTCGGGGTTTCTCTCTTGTAATGTCTTGTACGTGAAGTCAGAGAACACCGGTTATCACTGCTTCTTTCCGCCATTCGCTGTTTGTGGACTCTTTTAATGACTGTTTCTATTACCTTCTTCTCCTAGCTGCAGGCGTATGAGCAATGTGAGAGTAACATTCGCCTTGTAAGTCTTGCTTAATTAAAGAAGTAAACACTGGGCTAAAAAATTTTGCCTCCGTTTCAGTAAAAAACTGTTTGACTAAAGAAGTAAAGTAGCAATTTAAATATTTTGGACATACGTCATGGGAAACTAGAGAAGATAGTCTTGGAAGGGTACATCTCTATCTCTCTCTGAACCTTAAGTGCCCAGGGCACATGGGGCTTCCGCAAGGGTTTTCCACAAATGCCTGTCCTTTGCCTTTTTTCTGCTCTTGCCCAGTTGAGCCCTCTATTGCTCAACATCCTTTCTGTTGTTCTTCTCCATGTCTCTTTTGGACTACCCTTACTTCTGCTCCCCTGTGGTGTCCATCTTAGTGCTATTTTTGGTAGTGAGTTGTCAGTACATAGTGGGGAAAAAAAGAGGAAGACCAAGGTGAAGATGACTGCAAGACATTGTTGATGATCTGCGAATGGATACATCAGCAGCAAGCCATCTTGCTTACAACCGAGAGGCCTACAGAAGAGCTGTTAGGGAGGCAAAGTTCCTCAAGGGACATGCAAATGACTGACTGACTGGCTGACTGAATTGAGAGCATCTGAGAGGAGAAGTGGTTAATACAGTGGTCTTTCATGGTGAAGGTCGGGGGTTCAAATCCGGTCGCAGGCGTGTGGAAATACTTTTTCTGGACTTGGGGAAGGAAAGGCAGCCAGCGTGATACTGACCACATCAACCTCTAGTGTGCTAACAGGTCAAGCAAATATGGGCACTAACTCCATATCTCCATGTGCCTCTAAGGCCCGACAGGGTTACCTACATTTACAAAACTGAATTAAAACAAAACAAAGAAAAGAACAATAAATAATAGACGTCCTTTTTATACCAAACTAAGATTATAATAATGAATAACATTATTATTAAATTAAAAAAACATTCTTATAAGATTATACAAATTACTTTTCAACATAGTCTCATTCCACTTCGGTACACTTCACCCAGCGTGAGGCTAGTTTGTGAGGATCGTCACAAGTATCTCCGACCTTTGTTAGCCATTTACAACTTATTTTTTTCCTTTTCTCTTTCCCATTTACAAACTTCATTATCAAACGTCTCAAAATACTTACAAGAACCTCGCTGAACCTCGCAAAACCGCTTGCAAGTCTTCGATAAGTATTAATGGGGGAACAACTTATTTTTTTCAGCAGTTAAAAAAAACCCAAGAACAACCCGGTGCTAGAAATGCATGCTTGGACAGGTAAGTATTTTGACATAGCTGAGCAATTCAAATGTAATATCCGCCCTCGTTTATGCACGCGAAAACTGGAAAACTAAAGAAATAGACAACAAATTAGACTTTTTTTGAAAACAAATGTCTAAGGAAAATACTCGGTATAAAGTGGAATGAATTAAAGAACAACGGAGATATAAGGTAGAAGAGCAAACAACAACCTGTCTCAAGGGTGATCAGAAAAAGGAGATGGACACATGTCGGTCATGTGATGAGAAGAAAGAACCAGAGAATCCCAAAACAAGCTGTCAAGTGGAACACAAGAGGCCGAAGAAAAAGAGGTCGACCACGTGAAACTCTAAAGAGGACATTGTTAAGAGAGGCCAGTTTAGTAGACATAAAATCCCTTGATGAGGTTGAAAGGCTCGCAGAAAAAATAAAACTTGGCGAACTACAATGCGAGCTCTATGTGATGTTTAACAACACGAGGAAAGATGTAAGATGAGCAGAAACTGAGGTATATCGGGCCCCCTCCCACCATCCAGTCCAAATGATGAAAGGCTGACCCAGACTAACTCCCAGGCGAATATATCAAGTTTCTCACATTAAGCGAACATACCCGCAGTTTCTCACATTAAGCGAACATACCCGCAGTTTCTCACATTAAGCGAACATACCCGCAGTTTCTCATATTAAGCGAACATACCCGCAGTTTCTCATATTAAGCGAACATACCCGCAGTTTCTCATATTAAGCGAACATACCCGCAGTTTCTCATATTAAGCGAACATACCCGCAGTTTCTCGTATTGTTCCGCAGAATGTGAAACTTTTCGGTCCACTTTCGGGATATGAACTATCAGTTACAGAGTCGCTGTTGGCGAGATCTTCAGCTGCCGTGCGTGGAGCGGTGCTCTTCCCGGCCAATGAAGAAATTTGCAAATGAGGTTGCCGCGCAGCATCACTGCGGAAAAGGTGGTTGAAAGGATAAATCGAAGCAAACAGTCAAATCACGGCACCTCTGGTCTGGAGGTCGGCCACGTCCTGAGTGCAGTCATATCGGGTGAAATGCATAAACCGGCTTGTCCCAGAGGTTAAGTCACTGCTGGCTTGACTCTTCAAATGCCGCGCGTGGAGTGAAGCTCCTCCCGGTTAAGGAAGTAAATGCGGAAATAAAGGTTGCTGTGCGGCGCCGATGGGAAAAGGTGGTGGAAAGTGAAGTTTAACCTGGTATGTCCAGTAGTATCGCTACGAGAGCTATACCACGGCGCCTCTGCTCTAGAGGCCGCCTACGTCCGAAATACACCTACACTGGTGAAATATGCCTAAACCGGCACACACCAGGGTTGGAACTCGATGGCTAGACATGTCATGCCACCTCCGCTCTAGAGGTCGGTAACGCCTGATAAACACCCATACTGGTGAATTTTGCCTAAACCGGCTCATACCAGTTGTGAATCTTGAAGGCTATGAATGTCACAGTACCTCTGCCCCAGAGGTCGGTCCCGTCCCAAACACGCCCATACTGGGAAATGCCTAAACCGGCTCAACCCAGGGGTAGAAGTCACTAGTGGCGAGGATTCGTCCTCCTGGACAAAAGCTCCATCCTGGTCACAACTAGGAAGGGTAGCGGCCACGACCGCAAAATGCTGAAGTCGGAGACACTGGACCAGGGAAGTCTAGATAGGCAACCACCTCTCACCCGGCGGGGATGTCTGCGTATCCTAATCACGCTGAGGTTTTCCGGTGAGAAAGTCCAACCCTGGACTGGATGGGCAACCACCTCTCACCCGGCGGTGATACACGGGTATCTCAAACACGTCGAGGTTTTCTGGTGAGAAAGTCCAACTCTTGCCTGGGAGGGCTACCGCCTCTCACCCAGCGGGGATGCATTGATATCCTAAACACGTCGAGGTCTTCCGGTGAGAAAGTCCAACGCTAGACTAAACTGGTGCAATGAAAACCACGGTGTCACGCAATCCCGCTTCCGAGACCCACCAAGAATACAGGCTAAAGCACTGTGATACTCTGAACCCCTTGTGGTCCTTTCGTGGAACTCGTGTGGTCTATTTTGGACCACACAGGGGACCACGGGACCTAACGAGGACCACATGCGTGAATTCAGTAGGTTCACAGTGCGGTTTTTGGTGGTAGAAGTGAACGAAGAAGAAGAAGAAGAAGAAGAAGTTACAGAGTATTCATCCACATCGTTTACTGGAGGTGTGGGTGGATGATCTGTGTTTTGGTCTAGGGGCGTACGGCACTGACCGAAACTGGTAATCGTCCACGTGACCTAGCAGTGGTTCCGGGGTTAGTGTGTGATTGGTCATTTTTCGTGCATTATTCGTATGGGAGGCATGTCGTGTTTTCGCTGTGCTTATGGATTTTGCTGTAACTTCCTGCATACTGTTGTGATAGGACGACTGATGGTTTAGTTTTTTTGTCCCGTGCCCACCTCATGTGGTGTAGATTGTGTAGTGTGAATTAAGCTGTGATGTAGGGTTCGAGTCAGTGCGTGTAGTGATATAATTTGTGTGGAGATTAATTCTCTTAATAGTTGCCGTTGTAATGATATAGAATTTTATTATAAAGTGACTTCTTTTTAATATGTTATGATTTCGTTGTGAGTATTGTGCATATTTGATTAGTAACATGCATGATTTTGTATATGTTATTCTTGCATATTGACTATGTCTTTGGATCAGTATAATGTCATGGGCAGCTATGGCTGCGTACATCAAAGCGCAGTTGCACACATCTTAGTGTGGGGGGGGGGGGGGCACGTGTAAGGGCCCAGAGAGTTCCAGGACATTAGGTCCATAGAGTTAATAATATTAATATTACAAACCTGTGAAGTTTCATTACCATATGCTGTTATGCTTGCATTATTTTCCATTTTCATTGATGTGTTCATCCATTGATTGCCATTCCATTAATAATAATGTCGTGATGTCATGTTGATTGCCAGTGCTAGTTTGTATGTTGTTGTTGTTGTTGTTGTGGTTAATTATGAGATTAAATTTGGTGTATTATTGATTTCCGACTTAATGATTTGTATTGCATGACATGTGTATTATTGTATTGCAATGTCATGTGTATTGTTGTACTGAATGTCAGATGCTTGAGCAGGGAGAACCTGGGTAGTGATGGGGAGACAGAATCTGTCCTCTAGTACGTAACAAGGAGATTGTTGGTCTGTGAACCATTCTCATAAAATATTCCTCCAAAATATTGCTAACTTGTAAACTTGCACCAACGAGTTTTACAGGGGAGAGAGGAAGGGGGGGGGGGGAAATACTTCAGAGAAAAGGGATTAATAAGCCGCCTAGCTAGAGCAGTAGCAAAGATGTGCGCAGACCGGGTTTTTAATTTTGCCCCAGATAGAAAGAAAGAAAGAAAAAAAGAAACATGCGGGCCCACCATGTTTCGAACCCATTGTCTCAGGGATGAGAAACTGTGCTCACAGCGCACGGCCACGCCGCTCTTAGATTAACTGCTCGTATTTATTTTTAAAAAAAAAAAGAATCAAAAATATTTAATAGGTACTCACCTGTTTTACCAACATTCTGTGCTCCAATGATAAGCAGCCTGTACTCCTCGTCATACATAGAACAGTCGCTGTCGGAGCGTAGTCTCTCTCGGCCACGCAAGGTACCACACCACATCCTGGCAGGGCTATGCCAGCTCAGCTCCGGCAGAGATTCTCGGTGAAGACTGTTTGATTCATTACACGCTTTCTCACCAGGAAAGATCCAGATTCCAGGCAGTTCTTGGCACAAGAGAACGCGATGTGGTCTATGGAATTTCTTTGGCTGTTTTGTTGTTGCTTGACATCCTCCCCCCCCCCTCCTCTCTCTCTCTCTCTCTCTCTCTCTCTCACACACACACATTTACACACACATTTACACACACAAACAAAAACATTCTGACGCACACAGCTTCAACTGACACAAAACACCCTGGATTATGTTGTTTCTTTTTTCGCTATTTGATACCAGAGACTGTTATGAGAGCTCTCAAAATTTGTAATTCGTTTAGTATTCGTTTTTTTTTTTTTTGTTTGGCTGTTTTTTTTTATTCACAAAATACTTATTATGCGATCAGCAAAAATTCGATCCTGCATTAACACGGCATCAGGTCTAGTTATGTAAGGACGGTGATGAACAGACGAGAGGAGGAGTCCGAGAAAAAAGTATCAAATGAAATTTACATTCTTCCACCGAAGAGTGTTACAAAAGCCTTTATAAGATAAGGGGTGGCTGAGTTGCTAGAGCATTGTCCTTACGTGGTTCCATAACTGTTCGTCGTTCTAGAGTCCATAATTTTTCTTCTACCACCACCACCACCACCACCACCATTACTACTACTACTACTACTACTACACCACCACTATTACCACCACCACCACCACTATTACCACCACCACCACCACTATTATCACCACCACCACCAGCACCACCACCATCATTACTACTACCACCACCACTATTACCACCACCAGCACCACCACCACCATTACTACTACTACTACCATCACCATCACCACTATTACCACCACCACTATTACCACCACCACCACTATTACCACCACCACCACTACTATTACCACTACCACTACTATTACCATAACCACCACCAATACTACTACTACCACCACAACCATTACTACCACCACTACCACCACCACCACTACCATCACCACCACCATTACTACTACTACTACTACCACCACCACCATTACTGCTACTACTACTACCACCACCACCACTATTACTACTACTACTACCACCACCACACCATTACTACTACTACTATCACCACCACCACCATTACTACTACTACCACCACCACCATTACTACTACTACTACCACCACCACCACCATTACTGCTACTACTACTACCACCACCACCATTACTACTGCTACCACCACCATTACTACTACTACCACCACCACACCATTACTACTACTACTATCACCACCACCATTACTACTACTACCACCAACACCATTACTACTACTACCACCACCACCACCACCACCACTATTACTACTACTACTACCACCACCACCATTACTACTACTACCACCACCACCATTACTACTACTACCACCACCACCACCATTACTACTACTACTACCACCACCACCATTACTACTACTACTACCACCACCACCACCATTACTACTACTACCACCACCACCATTACTACTACTACCACCACCACCATTACTACTACTACTACCACCACCACCATTGCTACTACCACGACCACCACCACCATTACTACTACTACTACTACCACCACCACCATTACTACTACTACTACTACTTCCTTCTTCGTCTTATTCTTCTTCCACTGTTACTACTACTTCCTTTATCTTTTACTACTACTACTACTAATATACTACTAATAGTAGTACTCTACCACTATTACTCTATTACTACTACTACTACTACTACTACTACTACACTACTACTACTATTACTACTTACTACTTCTATTACTACCATTACTACTACTACTCTACTACCATTACTACTTACTACTATTACTGCTATTATTACTGACTACTAATACTACTACTCTACTACTACTACTACTTCCTTTTTCTTCTTATTCTACTACTACTACTACTACTACTACTACTACTACTACTACTACTTATTCTTCTTCTTCTTTGCTCCGACATCAACACCAGTCTCTCTCTCTCTCTTTCTATTCCTTCCTCTCTCTCTCTCTCTCTCTCACTAGCATGACTCGCCAGCAATCAAGTACTAATATGACATTGTTCGAAAAGTAACAGATATTGTTAGACATTGTTTTTAAGACGAAGAAAACAACAGGCCGTGATCCGGTGGTACTGCAAACCGGGTCCACCCGTAGCGAGATGTGGACCATACACCCGGCATTCAATGTGCAGGGCAGGCCTCGGGCATCTCGTTTAGTTAAAAAATAACGACGCTTTTGTTTAACCAAAGGGCATGTTGATCAGGGTACCTGCCAAGAGGACACTTTGACCTCAGCCACTTTGATCTTAGCCAAATGGCCGAGAAGCGATTTTAATGTCATGGAAGCAAACCCAAAATGCGTGTTGAAAACAGATGTGCCAGACCCAGGATGGGTGGGGGGGGGGGGGAGTGATGCAGCAACGGGAAGAATTACATTACAAGGCAACTAACGCCCACGTGACAGTCCGTAATTCGAGCAAGTTTTCAAGACTGTCGTTTTACTGTGCTCTATCACTTTACTGAAATATGTCACTTTACTGTGTTCTATCACTTTACTGCACTCGTTTTAATTTTACTGTGCGCGAGTCTGGTTGTTTCCTGTTTACTGAAATTGTGTCTGAAAGCAGGAAATCGCAATATACAAGTACAATCTTGTTCGAATTACGGTCGACCGAGTTACGGTCGTTCCTACTTACGGCCAAAGTCTCGTAAGATTGTGTTATGTGTTGTGATTCATTTACAAAGATATGTTGTTTTACTTACACTATAAATTCACCACAACGTAAGAGGAGATAAACAAGTGTACTGCATCATCATGAAGTAATTTTTTTAAAAACTTGATTAATATGCTATGAAAGAAAGAAAGAAATGAAGGAAAGTAGGAATAAGAAAGAAAGGAAAGAAAAGAGTAAAAAAGAAAGAAAGAAAGAAGAAAGAAATGGAAGAAAAGAAAGAAGACAGAAAGAAGGAACGGAGAAAGAATGAAGTAAATGAAGAATAAAAGGAGAAAAAAGAAAGAAAAGATAAACGAAGAAAAGAAGGCCAGAGAGGAAGGAATTGTTAAATAAAGTTTTTTTTTAAAGAAAACCGAAAGAAATCAATTAGAATGAAGAAGAAAAGATAAAAACAAAAGAAAACACAGAAACAGAAAAAAAAAGAAATAAGGGAAAAAAAAGAAATTATAGAAAGCCGAAATCTAAAAACAGTTATTCTCAAGAAAGATCTCTCTCTCTCCCTCTCTCTCTCCCCCTCTTTCTCACTCTCACTACCTCCCAGTTTGGCTTGCCTCTTCCCTATACTCAAATTTTCTTGGTTAAAGCGCCAGACTTACCAGGATAACACAAAGAATATGTGTCGGCTTCATCGCTTTGCAAGCAACGTAGAATTTACAGTTTGTTCATATCTCTCGTCTGTTGTAACCACCTGGAAATCTTTCCTACGCACAAGGACTCATCTAGAGTTTTGATTCTTGTCTGATTGACTTGAGTATTATAGCCTTGAGTATTATAATTTTGATTCCTGTAAAACTGTCTACAGAATCTGTGTTTTCTTGAAGTATCTATCTATGCTAGGTTTTTCTTTGCATAATCATCATCGTCGTCGTTGTCATCATCATCATCATCATCATCACCATCACCATCACCATCATCATCATCATCATCATCATCATCACGTACTGTTGCAGTCGTACCTCTATACATTAGTCTTCAAGTCACTCACTCTCCCTCCCTCCCTCCCTCTCTCTTATGTGCCGCCAGAGATACACCTAGTGCACCTATTATTGAGATCCTCTATCTCTATTTTCCCAGAATCGCTTCTCGAGCGCGTGCGCGCACACACCTATACCCACACATGCACAAGCCTTGAAACACAAACGTAAAAGAAATCACAGCTTTTATTCAACCTTTTTTTTTTTTGCCGATGCTTCAAGATGAGGGGAAAAGAAATGAAAGACCCTCAAATGAGGAGTGTGATAGAGAAAAACATTATATGGTACTGAAATGACATGGAGATTAATTTTGCAGTCGTAAAAGTCTCGTTTTCTTAAAACTTAATCTTAAAAACCTAATCTTAAAAACTTAATCATACAATTCTGTGCTGTATAAAGTGCGAAATCCTAGTTGTTTCCTGTTTGTATAAAAATTGTATCTTATAATACTACTGCTTCCACTATTACTACTACTACTACTACTACTACTACTACTACTACTACTACTACTACTACTACAGCTACTATTACTATCATTAATACCACTATTATTACTTTACCTGCTACTACTACCACTAATATTACTATTACTACTACTATTACTACTCTCGCATTACTACTACTAATAATAATAACAATAATATTTCTACCACTACTACTGCTATTACTACTCCTTATTCTTCTGTCTATCTTCTGACTCTTATCATTCTCTCTTCAGAGGTACAAACACAGCACCTCCGCCTTTTTTTTTTACTTAATAATCTCCGTGATATCATCACAGGTAATTCTGTAGCCAAAACTCAAACCAGCACCGTCTTCCACACAAGCATAATTCATCCACTGCAGCTATATGAACGATCTCACCTGCTTTTTTTTTCACCTGTAAGGAGAGGTCTGGCACGTGCTCAGAATAATCTTGACGTAAAACGCTATTGCAGGTATATTTGGCTCGCTGTTTACGGGACCGATGGGATTGTTTAGCTTGGGATAAAATTAGAACAAAGCTTCGCAGAGATATTTGGCAGCGGATGATCTTGTAATTTTTTTTTCCTGCCTTCTGCGCCTCAAAGATGAGAAAAAGGTTTGATGACAAGAAGTTACTCCAGAGTCTGTTAAGAAATTTATGGGCTTCTCGAGGGAGCGAGGGGCTGAAGGTATTAATAACTACACCCATTAAGCAAAACATCTTACATGACCTACATGGTTACGAATAAAAAGGACTTCATATCAGTTTCCCAGGGGTTTCTATGATTACATATTCTATCTTTTTCTACGCCTGGTTGGCTGAGTGGTTAGGCGTTCGGTTTACTGATACCAGGTACCGGTTTCAAGTCCCAGCGGTGGGAGTTTTTTTTTTCTGGTACCCACCACAACAGAAAGGCCCAGGGGTCAACCCAACCTCTAAAAATTGGGTACCAGAGAAATCTGGGAAGGTATACGGGGCCAGGCGTGATACTGACCACATCACACTTTTATGTTACGAGTCTAACACCGTATCTGCAATATGCCTTAATGGCACGGAAATGGGGACTTTACTTTACTTTTATCTTCCTCTATGCTCGAAAAGTAAGCTATATAAACTATAAAGTCTCAACCAGTCGAATGTCCGTATAATATGTGTGCTGTCACCATCTCCTAATATATGTACTGTCACCATCTCCTAATATATGTACTCTGCAAGTTCCAAGAGAAGATACATAATTTACACATCTGAAAGGACATCAACGATCATCTCTTGAGGAAGTTGATTTAATAAACCTTTTCCCGTGCTGCCTTTCACCTCGCTTGCAAAATAAAAAACACTTATAGATTTTTTTCCCATAACAGTCGGCGAGAAGTAGAAGTGTTCTTTTATGTTCAGTGAAATAACAGTTCAATAGGACTTCAAAGAAACATCAGTAAGCCGATATGTTTAGTCAGTACTGCATTCAAATCAAGTCTCAAGTAAAGTCTCCAGTCAAGTTTCCAGTAAAGTCTCCAGTCAAGTTTCCAATCAAGTCTCCAATCAAGTCTCCAGTTATGTCTCCTGTCACGTCTCAAGTCCTTTCTTTAGTCCTGTATAGTATTCACTAGTTAGAAATCGCGTGGCTTGTTTTCGGAAAACTGTGAGAGTAAAAAAGCACAAGGATCAGTTTGAAAGGAAATGCATGCAAACGTCAGAGAGAAGAAAAACTTACAAGAGAAAGACTGTTACCTGGGCATCCAGTAGGACCAGCAACAATGTGCGAATTTGATCAGACTAATATGACATGGGGAGAAAAGAATAGAACCACTACCACCTTCCAGGTATGTCCTAACAGGCGACTATGGAGGCTGAGGGATAGGCCAACGACCTGCTCTCTGTTAAAAAAAAATAATAACCAAAACTGGAGCGTTACAGAAACACGGAGAGAAAAACTAGGAAACTTTGTCTTCGAAAACCAGGAAACTTTGTTTTGGAAAATGAAGGGACTCTGGTAACAGAGCGCATGACGAGGGAGTGCCGATGGAGGAAGAAGAGTGTTTCACATATTCATGCAGCATAGTGGATAAATACGGAGGAACGGAAAAGGATGTTAAAGCTAGAATAACCAAGGCCAGGTCAGCATTTATCCAACTTAACAAAATATGGACATCTAAGAACATCAAAACAAGAACCAAACTTAGGAGGCTTTTCAGTACAAACGTAAAGGCTATACTGCTATATGGTTCGGAGACATGAGTTACGACCAAGACAACACAATAGAGGATACAAACATATATGCTTGAGGAGGATTTTAAACATTAAATGGCAAGACAAGATCAGGAACGAGGAGGTCTTGGAAAGGGCAGGACAAGAACATATGAACCTACAAATCATATCTAGGAAATGGAGGTGGACTGGCCAACGTCTAAAAATCTCTGAGAAAAGCCGATACCAGAATAGCAAGACAGGCACTGACATGGAATCCTCAAGGAAACAGAAAACGGGGATGACCTAGACTTACTTGGAGAAGAGTGCTCAGAGACAAGTGGTGCACATGGAAGGAAGCAGAGAATAATTCCACGGAAAGGGATGACTAGAGAGCCTTTATCCGTGGCCTATGCTCTCAAGGGAGTGAAAGGCGATGATGATGATGATGATGAATCTGACCTATTTTATTCTCATACTTTAAGATATTCATTTATGTCTGACATTAGTAACAGACACAGTTGCTGTTTAGTTTATTTAGACTCTAACACAGCTACAACCAATTTAGTTTATTTTCCACTGGACTACAACCAGTCTAGTTTATTTTCAGCCCTACCACAATTACAACCAGTATAGTTTATTTTCAGCTGTACCACAATTATAACCAGTTTAGATTTCTTCCCAGTAGGTTTTAAAACTTCAAAGTGGGGATCACTTTTAAAACTGGGCCGGATCAAAGGACTTCTTCGGTTGTTAGACACTGATTTTGTTATTTCTTTTTAAATTCCTATTAAAACTACTCACAAACAAATTACAAAAAAGCAAGCTAAACTGCGACAAATTGCACAAGAATGATTTGGTCGCTAACAGTCTGTCATATTTTGATTCTAAAGCTTCTCATCCAATAAAATTTAGAAAAAAAGGTTTCAAATATAAATGATAACAGATTATATTACTGTAGAAGATTAATGATCTGAGACTATTGACAGCGGGCAAATAAGATATGCGGGACATCGAAATACATGTAAAATATCAGAAATTACGTGTTAGATCATCGACTTAAGGGGAAATTACAGGGATATAACCGTGACAAAGTAAGGAAAATAGCTTCAGTCCCTTTATTAACGGAAAGCTTTGCAAAGAAACTCTACTTACTTCAGCAAAAAAATCTAAACGTTTTAAAAATGAATTCAACCCTGAATCTACGAGCCGACATCAACGAGTTCGGGGCACAACCACACACGCTCCGCTCTCTGTTTAACTAACTACAGAAGAGTATGAACGCTAACAGTCAGTTGTTGTTTCTGGCAACTTCGAATTCTTCCACACCAGCCAGCCGGCTCTTCCTCGACATCTCCCCCTCCCCCCACCCACCCCCCCCCTCCTTTTCCACCTGGCCCTCTGACCTTCATCCTCTATAGACATATATTTATCAACATATGGATTTTCCTCCTTCCGGCCCAGTTTCTCTGCCAACTGTTTGTTCTGTCCATGAGAAACCATATCCTTTGCAAAACAGCATTACGACCTACGCCGTCCGGCTACCTCATCGCCTCTCACTCCCGCATGTCTTGGACAATATATCCACGTCAGCCCTGGTGCCACACTGGATTTCCCCAAGCTCGGAATCCATTCTTGACCCAGCAAACCCCCTTTCTATCTTGATCCTGTAACGGTATATGAGGTCCAGTCAGTAGGCTCTCTATCCTGAAGGTAAATCACTAGAAGTACATGAATGACTTGTATAACATAGCTAATAGGAAAGAGAAAGAGAGGAAGACCAAGGCGAAGATGGCTGCAAGAGATCGTTGATAATCTGCAAATGGATGCATCAGCAGCAGGGACATCTTGCTCACAACCGAGAGGCCTACAGGAGAGCTGTTAGGGAGGCAAAGTTCCCCAAGGGACATAACTGACTGACTGTGGAATAAGATAAATGTGATGTTAGAACTACTGACATGGAAATGTAAACAGATTCTCTTTCACATTGGTCACACACTTATTTTACCTTAGTTATGCATAAACTATAAACTGGGCACCTCTATCTTGAGGGTATCCTCTTCTTCCTCTTCTTCCTCTTTCTCTTCTTCTTCCTCTTCTTCTTTTTTGCAGATTTTGTACTAACTCCTTTCTCGTTGCTGTTAACAAGTGACTGTTCCGTCTGTTTTGAGGACGAACACTGTGCTGCTGAAACAGTTACTGCTGATTGTTACAGCCACATGCTAATCAACTTCTTCATTCCTGAACTTGGTTTTTACACAAACGTGGATGCGACAAAACTGTGCCGCTTGTCATAAGACATGACTGTCAGTGGCAACCCTTCGACAGCAGTTCTTAAGGCGCCTCATTTCCAGATTTGGTGATATCCATCGGTCGATCAAATCACTGGATCTAACCCTGGCGGACAATTTCCGGTGGGGTTATCTAAAAGGAAAATGTGAAGTCTGAGAAGTCCCGTACAACTCTGGAACTCAAACAAAGCATCGGTAGGGAGATAGCAGCCATTTCGTGTGATATCCTGCACCCTGCTATGGCGGGGATGATAAAAGCTTGCCACCATGGCACAGCTGGCGACTATGACGGGACTGACAAGTCTGATAATGATGGCAGCTATAGCAGTGCTGGCGACAACAGCAGGTGTGGGGATTCTGATAATAACGTCGACTATAGCAGACCAAAACACCGCCTTATTCAGCCGCCCCCCCCCCCCCTCTGTGCTCTAAAAATTTGACCCCCTTTCTTCGATCTCATTAACAAAGTCGGGTCTGACCTATACCATATGGTAGTGGAGCTAACTGACAAGCCAATCTTCTGCTAAACAGATGCTGTTACTTTAACCCATTCCCGACCCGGTTCGACACTACCTTGTCAAGCTCAAAGCTACAGGCTCTTAGTTCCTAAAAACTTCCTTCGCAGGCCTGGATCTCGTGGCTTTCATCTATCGTGACTAGTGCGCTACAAACCAGCACACGGTAACGGAGGTTCTCAAATTGTTTTGCCTTGTGCGTCCTATTCACCATATGTCAGAATGTTCCTCACCTGTGGAGGGGAGGGGAGGGGGGTGTAACAGAATAACATTCTGTACAGATTGTTTTGTGTGTAACCCTGTGGTTGTGGTCTAGTGACCAGGATTCGAACCTGGGTTGTCGCGGCACCACTAAAGCAATATTACTGCACTCGGCACTGCTTAAAGCCGTAACACAGTACTGTGTATTATTAGTTTCTCTTACATGAGCACTAGGCTCAGAGACACCCAGCATATGTTACAATGATATTCTCTCTGTAACGGGACAACCCAGGTAACACTGACTCCACTACTCATCCATACACTACATTGACCAGTTACAAGTAATTCACTAACTCAACACCATTGATGACACATACATGAATCCAAGAAATTACAGGATTCAGCAAACACAATGTAAATGTTTAATGATGAGATCCCATTTGTACGATGAGTGTTGTAACGACGTAGAGTGTAAAACTTGATGGATACAATTACAAATGATCATCCAAAATAAACATAAGTCCAGGCGACTAACATCGCCATGGGACTAGGTCAGACATTCAACCTTTGTCCAAAAAACGTGGACAAATCGACACACAAATCTACATGGCTATTACAACAATTTGTCTTAAGAAAAACAATTCATCACTACAACAGTTTAACTACAGAATCTCTATCCCATCCTAGAATCAAACACACAACCTCCCGCTAACCTAAACCACGTGACTCAGAATTCTCTCGAAACACGTGCTTGGCATACAGTGATGAGTTGTTGTCTGGTGACCACAGGGTTACACACAAAACAATCTGTACAGAATGTTATTCTGTTACAGGGGGGCTGAACTTGGTTCTTCGAAAATCGGCCGTTCGAAGGTTCAAGGCTCAACCTACCTCACGGTTTTCTTGGGGCTGACTGGTCATGTGATGTATTGTTCAGGTAGAATGTAATGTGCTGTTGAGACTAGTCGGTCCGAGGCTTTTGGCGGGGTATACACACGGTGGAGTCGTGGTTGTTGGAATATCTGGACGTGTCTACCGACGTTTTCATATACATATGGTGATGCTGGATAAATGGATTGTTAAGCTATGAACTCAGGCTGCCTCAGTGTTCTGTAAGTTCTGTATGTAAGTTTTCGTATGTCGGAGTTGGAGTTTGTGTTCAGTGTTCGGTGGTGAATGATTTTTTTTCATTAAGATCAAGATCTGAAATGCATAATTTTCATCATTGTGATATTTTTTTATCACTATGCCTGCATATCTTTACATTCCGTCATTTTGATTCATAGACACTGATATGTTTTCCCTTTTGATTCATAGACATTGATATGTTTTCCCTTCTGATTCATAGACACTGATATGTTTTCCGTTTTTAATTCATAGACACTGATATGTTTTCCCTTTTGATTTACAGACACTGATATGTTTTCCCTTTTGACTCATAGACACCGATATGTTTTCTCTTTTGATTCATAGACACTGATATATTTTCCCTTTTTATTCATAGACACTGATATGTTTTCCCTTTTTGATTCATAGACACTGATATGTTTTCCCTTTTGATTCATAGACACTGATATGTTTCTTAAATGCGTTGTGTGTGCGCACGTGTATATTTCTATTCAGTATCAGATTTCACCCATGATTGATAATGGTATGCTATGCTTCGTCATTTGAGTCATATTGCTGTTAATGTGTCATTTCTGATCAGGTCATTATTGCACTTGTTATGTTGATGATGGTGCAGGCAGAGTAACATATTTATTATGTGTCTGAGTTGGCAAGAAACCATACTATATGTGTAAGGGAGTGGGGCTAACTCTTGATATATGTGGATATGCATTTATACGTTGTTAAATAAGACCAGAGATTTGTAAGAGAAGTGAATTAAGCAGTAGCGTCAGGTGGAGTGATGCCTTTTGTTGAGAATGTAGATTTTATAGGCATGCTCATATTTTCCGTGCTGTTAACTGCTGTGGAAATGCATGTTGCATGTTTATATGTTATTCGGTGCAAACGCGTGTGGAGTGCTGGTGTTGTGATTAAACCTACCTTTTATTTTGCCTTGATCAATTTATGCCTTTCCAGTAGTTATTTGTTGTTAGTAGAGTTAGGGAATGAATGAGATGATAACCTATTTTCCAGCCAACAAAGTCATTTAGGGGAGCTTATATAGACACCAACTGAGAGGGCAAGAACTTGGGGTAGTGGATCGTCTGGAGAGGTGCAGTAATTGAGACTGTTCCAGGCACAGCTGTACTTTACTGGGCACTAAATCTCAGTTAAATAAAGGCTAGCGATTTAAGCCATGAGCACCAGAGAAATCTCCATGTTCGATGATAAAAGATAAGAAATAAAAGAAGTGCAAAGAAAGATATAGAAAGTAAATTAAAGGTTAAAATAAGCACCAAAGTATAAGTAAAACTCATATTTACACCACCCCCCCCCCACCTCCACAGGAGCACTGCAGTAGTTGCCTTGCATGCTCGAGTCGCCAGCCCTGCTAAAATCGCCAGCTTTTTTCATAACCGCCAGCATTGTCCCAGATGTCATCTCTAGTCAAGTTGACAGCTCTGATATAGTCGTCATCTGTAGTCAACTTGCCAGCTCTGGTATAATCGTCATCTCTAATCAAGTTGGCAGCTCTGGTATAGTCGTCGTCTCTAGTCAAGTTGCCATCTGTGGTATAGTCGTCGTCTCTAGTCAAGTTGCCATCTGTGGTATAGTCGTCATCTCTAGTCTAGTCGCCGGCCCTGCTAAGGACGCCAGCCTGGATATCAGCTTTCGTATGCTGGTGGAGGTGCTGAAGAGGATTCATCAACGACATAACAGAGTTACAATTAACTTTATTTTGTTTCAATACATTCTTTCAACTATAGGAACTGGAACATAACATCCAGTAAAGACTTACGTTGACCAGAGTTACATACACTCAACTATAGGAACTGGAACATGACATCCAGTAAAGACTTACGTTGACCAGAGTTACATACACTCAACTATAGGAACTGGAACATGACATCCAGTAAAGACTTACATTGACCAGAGTTACATACACTCAACTATATGAACTGGAACATAACATACAGTAAATAATTACGTTGACCAGAGTTACATACATTCAACTATAAGAACTGGAACATGACATCCAGTAAAGACTTACGGGGATCATATGACTCCATTCTAGAAGTGGTGTTTACATCGTCATCAACTTTGCTATAGTTATCAAGGCCTTTTCAACTGTGTCATCTAAGGTTTATGGTTTACGGTCTGGATTATCACTGCACTCCGGATATGTCCATAGGTGCTCAGATTCCAGTCGCCTCCCTCTCCCCTCCACTCAATATATCAATCAGTGTTCTGTGGCTGATAGTGCCCGTCCTGTGTTGGTTGACAAGTCCTCTTGTGCGTCCAGTATGTCTCTAATTTTCGGCGGTTCCAATCTGTACCTCCAGTTCTCTCAGTCTAAGCAGCGATGCGGATTCGCTGCTCTCTATATCTTCCGCTCTAGCTATCTCTCTGAGTGCATCGACAAGTATCTAAGGTATTTTCTTCTTTCTCGTGTATAAACAGGATAATTAGTGAAACAAAAGGTTACATTTCAAGCAAGATCAATGTAGATCTATTCCTTCCCGTGGTCTTCGCTATTTCTTCTTCTTCTTCTTCCTCCTCCTCCTCTTCTTCTTCTTCTTCCTCTTGTTGTTGTTGTTCTTCTTCTTTCACTGCGGACATTCGCCCTGCTACGCTATGATATTTACACCTTTCAGTCCGAAACATCCGACTTCGACAAAATGTATTTTTATGACAGGCTTTCTTCCCCATTTCGAGTGGCTACTCAGTCATGATACCAGTCTTGTCCGCGGAGTTCGCGCAAGATCAATACCGCAACCTCATGTTTAGATCTGGGACTCTGTATACGTATCAATAAATCTGAAATGTTAACTATAATTTTTAACTGATTAATACTAATCTCCACCGGTATTTTTAAATTAAATTCTTCATCAAATGAAAAAAATGCACCAATCACATCGTTAATCAGGGACCCAGCGCTGGGTGTAGCGTCTGTCACATTTAATTGTGAAGGATGCCCAGACAAAAGTCACAAAACTCAGAAACATCTGGGACAAGGCAAGCCGGGATATCAGTCATATCTGCTTCCGTCCTGTTTTTCATTCGTTCCTTTCAGAGTTTGTCATGAAAGTCAAGATGTACAGAAAAAAAAACAACTACACTGGAGTATTTTCCGTAGCCTTTAACATTCTGCTGGTCACTTGATCTTTGAACAAGCCTATGTCCAGTTTTGGCAAAGATGATCTTGAACTGACAGGAGAGTTCCGGTGCTCTGTGTTCTCCATTTTATGCTGCCCGTAAAACTGACTAATGCTGGACCTGTCATCCGTGTTTGAGCACTTAAGTCGCTCGTCCATGAATTTAAGACCAGGCGCCAGTGGGGGGAAAATGTTGGACGTTAAGTCCAGCTGCCGGGCTGTACTTCTGGTAAGGCTGGCGTTGTTTGAGTCGGCTGCCTTTGGGTTACTAAACAGATACTCCAGCGGGTTCTTGTCCGGTGTAGTTTCCCCGGCGCGTCCGTGGTCCTCTTTGCGAGAGAGATGTCCATCTGATGAAGTCAGGGCTCTAAGATAGGACTTATTGAAAATCCCCGTGTGTTTGATTTTCTTGTGGCGAAGAGGTGAGAGAAAAAGGTCAGTGACTTTCAATGATGGCGACGATGAGGTCATTTTAGCCATTTTCTTTGGACTAACTGTGGTCTTGCAGGTGCTGGGAACTTTACCATCCTCTTGAAACTGGGGGAAGTGACTTCCAGGGGGGTCCGAGGAATCATGGTCAAACGCGTGGTTCACATAATTTTCAGGATGATGTGATTCACGTGTGAAAAAACCCTTTCTCTTCTCAGCGGAAGATACAGAAGTGTTTGTAGCTGAATCTCCAAGACTCTGATTATCACTGGAATTGTCAACTTTCTCTCCTCTCTCTGTGATGGCATCTGAACCATCGTCAGACACATCGTCACAGAAATCCTGCACCACTAGTTTGACCTCTGCCTTGAATGTATCCGACTTCCTCTGAGTGACAGTTGTGTTTGATTTGCAGGATCTGCCTTCGTCCCCTTGCAGTTCTCTCCCTTGACCAACAGAACCATCACCGCTGAAATCCTTTTGTACATCTGGCTGACCAGTATGGTGTCTATCTGTCTCGTGTGAGTTAGACATAGAACTGTCCGATCTCCAAAGCTCTGGCAGTGTTCTCTCGTAACTGTCTGGATCAGGCAGAGGTTTGTAGAAGCCTTCTCTCCCAGTAAGGAAGTACGTCTGCATCTTGCCTTTGCCCTTGACCTCAATTTCACCTCTGTATTCAATGCGATAACCGACGAAGTTTTCAAGACCCTGCTTGGCGGATGAGCTCAGATGAATTCGAAGAGCTGAAACGATATAGAAACAAATAAATAAAATGTAGATCTTTCAGTTAAAAAAAATAACATTCACAGAGGTTACTGAGTTATTTACATCCACGTAGCTTAGGGATGAGGAATTCTACATTCTCCCAGATGGTGAAACTTGCTTGGCATTTGTGTTTTTTTTCTAGCGATAAAGTAGGCACAGTTTTTGCAAAGAAAATTGCGGCTGTGTCTTAAGTTATATCAAAATTAGAATATTTTATGGAACTTTGAATGGGATGGATATTCATGTCTCTTTTTCAGTGACATACAAAAATATTTATTTTCCTTACAAATGATTTGATAGTTTAGGCTGCTTTATACGTTAAAGAATTACGGCTTATTTGTAAGTAAGTACGTTGGTTGACTGCTTTATTGGTTGGTTGCTTTGCTTGGTTACTTTGCTGATTGGCTGCTTTTGGGATGAGGCTTTGGCATAATGATGTGCAAGCGGTCTCTTGGCCAATAATCTTTGAATGTGGGTGAAGAATCAAACTCCGCCCCATCATCTCCAGTTCGTCTGAGTTACCGCTGATGCTATGGAGCTCGTGTACTGTGTTGGTATCATCCTTCAGTGGAGGAGATAAGAGCTTATCCAATTTGTTGTGGATGATGACTCTTTAATGTTTTCTTTAGCTGGTTGGTTGGTTATTGAGACTGTCACTCTTGCTCCATATTTTGCTTCCATACTCTTACTCCTGTTCCATATTTTGCTTCCACAATGTCATTTTTGCTCCATATTTTGCTTCCATACTGTCACTTTTGCTCCATATTTTGCTTCCATACTGTCACTTTTGCTCCATATTTTGCTTCCATACTGTCACTTTTGCTCCATATTTTGCTTCCATACTGTCACTTTTGCTCCATATTTTGCTTCCATACTGTCACTCTTGCACCATATTTTCCTTCCATACCATCCCTCTTGCACCATATTTTACTTCCATACCATCACTCTTGCACCATATTTTTCTTCCATACCATCACTCTTACACCATATTTTCCTTCCATACCATCACTCTTGCACCATAGTTTCCTTTCATACCATCACTCTTGCACCATATTTTCCTTCTATACCATCACTCTTGCACCATATTTTGCTCCGAGACTATCACTCTTACTCCATATTTTGCTCCGAGACTATCACTCTTACTCCATATTTTGCTCCGAGACTATCACTCTTACTCCATATTTTGCTCTGAGACTATCACTCTTACTCCATATTTTGCTCCGAGACTATCACTCTTACTCCATATTTTGCTCCGAGACTATCACTCTTACTCCATATTTTGCTCTGAGACTATCACTCTTACTCCATATTTTGCTCCGAGACTATCACTCTTACTCCATATTTTGCTCCGAGACTATCACTCTTACTCCATATTTTGCTCTGAGACTATCACTCTTACTCCATATTTTGCTCCGAGACTATCACTCTTGCTCCATATTTTGCTCCGAGACTATCACTCTTACTCCATATTTTGCTCCGAGACTATCACTCTTGCTCCATATTGTGCCCCAAGACTGTCATTCTTGCTCCATATTCTCCACCAGTATTTTCCGTAGTAGTTCTCTCATTATTAAAAGGAAAAAAAAACTTTAAAGAAACGATTCTGTAATTAGGGATATGAAAGTAGGAAATGTTCTCTTTTTGTGTAAAATAAAGTTGCGTTACAGTGGTTATTTGTTAATCGATTTTTCCTTCTGATTATTTTCCCACTGATTTCATCTTTTTTTCAAAATTTGTCCTCCTTTTCCTTTCTGCAAACATTTACAGCTGTGGGAGACATATTTGCAGAATTCAAAATAATTTGAAAAAATAAATTTAAAAATCAAAGTTTCAAATTAGTGCAAACAACAAAAAAAAAAAAACAACAATTCTCGAAGCTAATTCTAACAGCATTAAAAACAAAACCTCTTATAATTTTGGTGTAAATGATAAATGATACAGTTACAGCAGACTTCCATGTTGTCTAGGCATGTCGTGGCGGAGTTGAACCAAGGAACAAAGAGGGTTAAAAAATTAATTATTTCATATTTCCGTACATTCATTCAGCTACTGGGAGACGACATCGAGTAACAAACTTACGAAGACCAGTCGACTCCATCCTGGAGGCCGTGTTTACAGCGTCGCCGAAGAGACAGTATCTGGGCATGGCAAGGCCGACAACTCCGGCCACAACAGGTCCAGTGTGGATACCGATTCTGAAAACAGGAACTAACTGCTGTAAAATTAAGGTGTTATATATATATATATATTGGAGTTTGACTGACTGAATGACAAAATCAATTAATGGATGGATGGATGGATGGATGGATGGATGGATGGATGGATGGATGGATGAATGGATGGATCACTGAAACTATTTTCTGATATAATCTTCTCCTCTCACCGAATGCTCAGCCTCGTCTCTGGAAGATGAGGGATTGTGAAAGTTCCTATGGAAGCCAGGATGTCCAGTGCCGCATTGGCTATCTCCTTGGTGTGCTGGACTCCATTTCTTTTTGGTAACCCGCTAGCCAGCATGTAAGCATCGCCAATGGTCTCCACCTGAAAGTCCACACAACAGAATCAAAGAGATCTTGTCATAAAAGTAAAGAAAGGCAAAAAAATTCCCGTTTCCATACCATTAAGGTATGTGTAGGATACGGTGTTAGGCCCGTATTTGCACGACCTTTGGCACATGAAAGTGGTAGCTTGTCATGCACATGCAAATATATCTCAGTGTGGGACCAAAATAGTGTAGTTAAAAATACGAAGATGTGCTAATCACATGGCAAAAGACTTTTCTTTTTCAAAGATTTCGAAGACAGTCAGTGACTGAAGATCGTCTTTGCACTTTAAAACAATCAAACAGCTGATATATAAGAAAACTAACAGGTTGTAATAAAGGCAAACTAAGATCAGAAAATTCTAGTTCATCAGACACTTCGATTACTTTCTGTGTCTACAATATTTATACTACATGAAGAATCTTGAAGCAATTTTGTGGATATTTAGAGGGGGAAAGGAAGCCGCGTAAAATTGCTGGCAAGGATTTGAGCAACGCGGCACGACTGGGAAAGCCAAAGATGGGAGATCTATGCACACATGGCACTTCTATACCCAAAAGTAGTAAAGAGGCAATTAATTATGTGGCTATTGTCAGGCCGTAACAAGTAAAATCTCTAATACAGGATTTCTCTACCTCTCTGCCTTTCTGGAGTCCTCAGAAAATACTTTTCACACCTCAGGTCCCGTATAAAAGTTTCATATCAGACTTTCTTACAAGGAGGAGGCCAAAAGGCTTAAGTCTATATATTTTGCATACATTTTTCGTGTTTTTATCTTTTGTTTTGTTGTTATTTTGTTTTGTTTTTTTAATGTGATCCTTGAAAAAGGCTTTCGCCGAAATATTGCATTGCTGTATGTCTTTCATTTATATGTACTCATCTTGCTTCCTGCCATTCTTGTTTCTGTCCACTTTCCTCATTCTTTCTATCTTGTTTGTAAAACTCTACCATACACCTCCATCTATTTTCGATACAGGCCTAGGAGCCAGAAAGGTCTTAACTCACGTACAAGCTGGGCAAGTGTCCAGAGGCCCCATGATTCAAATTTTTACCAGTTTTAACATTTTAATTCCCGTGAATGGACTGGTAGGTACTCCAAAGCAATGCTTTACCAGGGACTACTGTGCTGTTACGACAGCTACTGCTCTGACAATTTCCTTGTTAAAACGTGGCAGCTATTTTTTTTAAAAATTTCTGGGGCGGTTTTTTTAAAACTTTATAATTGGAAGTGAAAGAGTTAAAGTTTATGAATAAGGTGCTTTAAAACATTAACATGAAGAAAAATTACGACAGTTTTACGGAAAAAAGAAATTTCATAAGTTCTAAAGTT
This sequence comes from Achatina immaculata, assembly GCA_009760885.1. NCBI lineage: Eukaryota > Metazoa > Mollusca > Gastropoda > Stylommatophora > Achatinidae > Lissachatina > Lissachatina immaculata. The sequence goes on from CM019718.1 coordinate 6,797,299, forward strand.
TTTGTAAACTAGATCCAGGATATAACACAGAAAAAAAGATACAGGGAAATCAGTTTTCTTTTTTTTAAAATACGCATTAGAAATGAGAGGAAGAAATGCATGAGATTAACTTCACACAGTCTCAGTTGTCAAGAAAGAAGCCTGTCCCCGAATTACGAAAATCCAACTTGCATACAATCCACGGTTACGAATTACCCACATAGAGCCTATTATATTAAAAATTCGAATTACGTACAATGGTCCGTAATACCTTCTTCTTCTTCTTCTTCGTTCGCATTGTCTGTCTATATCTGCAGTCCTGTCTCTTGGATAAATTTCACTGTTTTTTGTAACTCATGTATGAAACCGTAGAGCTTGTCTTCTTTAGTGGTTTCACTGGGCCAGTAATTATTTCGTCCGTAATACCAAACGAGCGCTACTTTACGGCGCATATCAAAACATCGCGCGTCTGCAGTATTCCGTCGGTTTAAAAAAAAACATGTTTCCTCATACATAAAAATGTGCATTACATGCCACGTACCTGACATTAGATACGAATCGTAAATAACTGATCCAATTTACGTACAAATTCAACTTACGAACACATTTATGAGGGGGACCTATTAGTAACTCGGAGACTGCTCGATTACAAGTGTGTGTGGGAATAGCGACAGAGAACTGAAAAACAACAACAACAACACCAAATGGCGAATAAACTTTTGTTGCCATCTCAGCTCTCTCACCTTATACACGTCATATCTAGTAATGATGTCATCGAACAGAGTGTACAGGCTGTTCAGCAGATTGACCACCTCAATTGGCGTACTCTCTGAGCAGATCTTTGTGAAGCCCACAATATCCGAGAAATAAATGGTAACCTGGTCGAACAGCTCGGCCTTGACCGGCTTACCTAATTTCAGATCTTCGGCCACAGACCTGAGAGAGAAAAGAACATATTACGTATTCACAGAAATGGATACTGGGAGACAAAAGGTATCAGTGACAGAAGAGAAACAGATAAAGAAGGGACATCACTCCAGAAATACTGATCAATGATAAACAAACCATAAAGCTGAGGTTAAAAACCTCTGTAGTATAAATAGCTTAATTTATCACAATCAGCAGCGAATCTGTGTGGAAGAACAGCTAGATCGAGTTCCAAGAGTCAGCATTAAGCGGGAGACGGTGGCACAAATCTTGGAAAGGAAAGGAGGAGAGAAAACAGAAATCCTTACAGATCTTTGGGAGTCGTGACCAAGTTTTAAATTGTCAGGAGAGTCATGACCAAGTTTTAGAGTGTCAGGAGAGTCATGACCAAGTTTTAGAGTGTCAGGAGAGTCATGACCAAGTTTTAGAGTGTCAGGAGAGTCATGACCAAGTTTTAGAGGGTCAAGAGAGTCATGACCAAATTTTAGAGTGTCAGGAGAATCATAACCAAGTTTTAGAGTGTCATGAGAATCATGACCAAGTGTTAAAGTGTTTGTGATTTGGATATTTTCTATGATGATCTAGGGAACTCTATAGCTGGTAGCCTCTCTATGTTAGAGAGTTTCTTACACGCATATTAAAATATTAAAATGATGTAACAAAATATTACGTTAATGGAAAGATATCTAAACGTTCAAACGAAATAACTAATTTTGCCTGATGGGGGGAAACACACACAAGATAGAGCAGTTTCTCTTACAGTTAGCTCCCCGCCGTATTGTAATGACCCCACCATACAGAATTTCAAAATTTGGTCTCTGAGAGCTTCAAGCAACTACTCTCAGAGCATCAAGCAAGTGATCTTAAGAGCTTCAAACAACTATTCTCAGAGCATCAAGCAATTTCTCTCAGAGAATCAAGCAACTCCTCTCAGAGCATCAAGCAGCTACTCAACGAGCAAACTTTCTGAAAGGATTCTTCCTTAACTTGTGGTAGAATCGTATAAACGGGACTGAAGAACCTTTCCGTTGTAACAATCATCTACCCACGGCTGACATGCTGGTGCTAGGTATGGCGAGCCATAGCTGACCAAGACCCTGTCATACTTCATTGTTGGCAATACCAGCAACAGGACTGGCCTGGCTAACAGGGCAGGAATTGCCATAGTCCATATGGTGGTGGAGTCTGCTAAAGAAATATTGTACACCCCTCTGCTTTTTAGCTCCACTGAGGAAATGAAAAAAAAAGAAATATCAGCCATAACCCGCTCCCTGTCCGATACGACGCTGCGCCTCAACACTTTCACAACTTCAGCTCGGAGTCCCAGTGAAACAAAAGACAAGATAAGACAAGACAAAATAAAGTCTGAACATGCTTTTCTAAATATTAGCGCCTATAACTAAGCAGTAGTCTTTCTAAGACTTTCTAAGACTTTCTAAGACTTTCCTCCCCTGATGTATGAAACAGACCACCAGACAGGGCTAATTTTCAAAAAGTTAGCTCCCCCCTGACTTGAGACATCTCTCTGGTCACGACATAAATTTAAGAATAAATAGAGCAACCCAGTCTCTTCCTGTGCACCACCTCCCCCCCCCCACCCACCCACCCCCACACACACACATAAGCACACACATACATACATACATACATACATACATACATACATACATACATACATACAAAAGAACCGAATAAAATAAAACAAAACTGTGCACTTACTGGGGCAACATACGGTAAAGCAAATTTTCTGTCTTCTTTTTCTCGGCGTCCAACTCGCTGGTCCTCTCAGCTACCAGCTCTTCCAGGTGGTTGGCATACTTTTCAAGCATGGCTAGCATGTTGTCTATCATGGTCGTGTGTCTGTCGAGTTCATTAATAGCATTAACTATAGATAGCGGTGGCATATTTTCTACATTATCGTTAACTGTAACGGGACACAATCAAGTTCCTAAAAAAAAAAAAAAAGCCGTGATCATGGAAACACTGGGCCTGTATTCACAGTCTTCAACCTTGTGAAGCGGTAATAAAGCAGCATTTCGCTGATCTCTATTCAGAGGGGTCCAGAGGGTCTTAGAACGTGAGACATTTAAGGGGCTGAAACTCTTCCCCGAGGCGTGGGACAGGGGAGGTAATTCTGTGGCGATCTGAAGACTTTTGTTGGTGTTGATGTTTCATTTTCTGCATCGCTTTCCTCTCATAGAAGAAAATCCCTTTTAAAAAAAACAGGTTTTTATTCAACTTGTGGAGCAACAGATATTCACTAACGCAGATCAAGCTTAAAAGTCCCCATGAGACCCGTTCTGCAAGTGAATAATTGCCCATATAATTAGGCTTACCAGACGTCCCGCTTTGACCGGGATTGTCCCGGTTTGATGATGTGGTCCCTACGTCCCGGCCAGTTTATCATTTTGTCCTGGTTATTTGGAAAAATTTTAAAAGTACCGAATATACAAGAAGTAAAAAATAGTGCAGCCTCTGGTAAAATGGCGGTTTGGCAACTAAAGTATCCCTCTGTTACACTCACTGTTGCCAGTCTAAATATTTTGTATCTAGATCTAAGTGCTTTTAACGTTGTCTAGATGTTTTCCTCCCAAATTAGGCATGTGGCCTAATGAATTTATATGTTTTATTTATTCATCCAGATATTTTTTCGCAGAATTTATAATAGCATGTAGCCCATAAGATCCAGATACTTTTTTTATTTCATTTTTTAGATATTTTGTTTCACTTAAAGTTGGCTACACTGGAACTTACACTGGACAAGTCATTGTTGCGCATGTCCTATCTTAGTTGAGTTCAAATTGCGAGTCGGCATTTGCCATCATTCTGTACTGTACATTAAATTAATTTAATCTCCAAAATGCCAAAATGAAACTGCGTGTTTACTAATGAATTAAAAAAGGATTATCCGGTTATGAAAAGGTTTCTGATCGTACTGACAAAGTGAAATGTGAACTGTACTTTTCAGAATTCTCATTATCTCATGGTGGGCGTTCGGACATCAAAAATCACTTGAAATATGCGAAACATAAGGCAAGCCTTATAGCGGCGGCAGGAACTTCCTAAAATATTTTCTCATATTTTAAAGGGACCGATTTAAGTGACAAAGAGTTTTTAATAGCAGCTAAAGAAGCAACTTTTGCATTTCATGTTGCCATTCACAATCACAGCTTTAAGTCATCTGACTGTTCATCTAAACTGATTTCGAATCTCTTTGAAACAAAGTTTAGACCAGCCAGAACACAATGTGAAGCTGTCGTTGTTAGTGTGATTGAGCCACTGTTCTTTCAGCAGCTTTGCGAAGATTTAAATAAAAGAAATTTCGTGACGGTTTCAGTAGACTTTTCCTGCAGGAACGAAATTAAAACTGTGCCAAGTGTTGTGCGATATTTTTGTACCAGACTGTGGCCTAAACGTTAAACTTTGAGACTTTCAAGCAGTTCTCGGTGAAACTGCAGAAATACTGACAAACCATTTCATGTCAGTTATAACAACTCATAATATAACACACACACACAAATATGATTGGATTTTGTGGAGATAATTGAAATACTAATTTTGGGGGTGTTAAACGTAGAGGAGAAAACAATATTTACAGTAGATTGAAGAAGGAAACGTAGAGGAGAAAACAATATTTACAGTAGATTGAAGAAGGAAACATAGCGGAGAAAACAATATTTACAGTAGATTGAAGAAGGAAACGTAGAGGAGAAAACAATATTTACAGTACATTGAAGAAGGAACTAGGAAGAAATATTGTTGCCATTGATTCCTTCACACTGCAGTTGATGTTCTACCTATTGAAATAAAAGCTTTAGTGCTCAAAATTTAAAAATATTTCCACCTTTATACAGTTCGAGTCACTCAACTAAAAGAGTTCTGTGAACTTGTAGATGTAAAGTATAACAAGGTTCTTCAGCATAGCAACACCTGTTTTCTTTCGCTACTTCCAGCTATTGACAGAATACTTGAAACCTATGGAAGACTGACATCTTATTTTATTTCACAAGAACACTGTCCAGTGATGATAATTATTGTTGTCAAATGTATTTGTGGTTTGTGCAAGGGCAACTCAAATTGTTTAGCAAAGCTATCTTGATTATGGAAAGTACAAAAGCGAGTGCAAATGATATTGTCAGTGAACTTGGAACATTAAAAACAAACCTTGAGGAAAGGCGTGATAATAAATGTATGCCTCAAGAAGAAAAAATGCGTTTTAGAATACTAGAAAATAATGGAAGTATTAGTATCAATATAATCCTACAAGAGTTTACAGCATTTTATGACAGATGCCTTTCTTACATTGAGCTATGGGAAAACAGTTTTGGTGGAGCAGAATCGTTTACTTGGATAAACAACAATGAATTAACATGGTCTGAAACTGAAGCTTCAGGTGGAAAAAATGAATGAAACTGTTGCAAATAATACAATAAACATGGATCAACTGTTTGATGAAGTAGTGATTGCAAAAGCTTTTTGGTCAGCACACTATGAATTTTGGAAAAATACAAGTTGTGAAGAAAAATGGATACAACTTTTCAGTCATTTCAGAGAAAAGAACATTTCATTCCCCAGTCTTTTTCGAATTATAAATTACATTTTCAGCATGCCAGGCACGTCTGCATCAGTGGAAAGAGTATTCTCAATAATGAATATCATGTGGTCTGAAGAAAGAGTATTCTCAATAGTGAATATCATGTGGTCTAAAGAAATAGGTAAAAATGGTCAAAGCTGTACTACGCTGCAAAATTTACAGTGAATTAAATTGCAGTGAATTTTTCGATGCCATTAAAAATAACAAAGAATTTTTACAGAAAGTTCACACCAGTGATAAATATTAATAACTTCTTAATAATAATGTATGTTAAGCTGAGTTATTAAAATTGCTTTTAACTCGTTTTTTTTTAAACAACTTCTTTATTTAGCCTTTTCAATCATAGGTACTTATCCTAGTAGGCTTTATTTTCTGTTGTATTTTCTCAAAATTGTCCCGGCTTGAGAAACAAATAGTATAATAAGCGTCCCGGTTTGAGAAACAAATATTATGGTATGCCTACATATTTTTTAGCTCCCTTTTTTTGTTCCCCCCTGAATGGGCAGCAGAGTAGCTCGTTTTTGTTTTTTGCCTAGGTTGTGTCATACAGAACAATCACGGGTGACGGACTGCACAAAAGAAGGGCGACAAACGCGAAGGGCTGTCAAAGCCCTGGTTACAGTAACATAAGAAAGAAGATCGAATCCAGCAAACATACAGCTAGGAAGGTTGATAAGTTACAGACGTGAATATCTGGATAGTATCCACAGCCTCGTTAAGCAGTTATAACCAACAGACCTCTGAGAGTCATGACCTAGAGGGGCCCAGTCTCCTTAGAGAGTTAGGAGTTTAAGGGGCCAAAACGCTTGCCTGGGCGGTGAGGGTGGGGAAAGTGCTTCTCTGATGATCTGAGGAGTTATGCTGTTTTTTTTTCTTTTTTGCTCTTTACAACAGAGAGTTTCCAGCCTAATCATAAAATCGCTCGTTTATAGTTTATCATGTCTTTAGCTGTTGTTATTAAGATATCTCTGGCCTGCGTAGCCAATTCATCTGGTGTCATTTCCTCCTGTACAGCCATCAGGATTTCGAAACGGTAAGAGGAGGGAATTCCGAAAAAGTTTCCAGCCTAATCATAAAATCGACTTCTATACCGTATTGTTCTGGCATATTTGTAAGATCAAAGCGGAGTGGTCTTGATCCCGTAACTGTCTTTTTTATCTTTATCTTCATGTCTGCTATTAATAACTCATGATCTGTGTCACAGTCAGCACCTGGTAAAGTTTTTGCTGATGTTATACTTGACCTCCACCTTCTTTGCACTAAAATGTAATCTATTTGATTCCTGGTTTTACCATCAGATGATGTCCATGTGTAAAGTGTATAACATAAAGACACTCGAAATTGACATTCCTCTCAAATGTCCCTTTTCGAACATGTAACATGAACGATATGTATCTTGTTGGATCAAACTATTTTAAACTTTTGCCTGTTACAGAAACGAATGATCAGGGTGGGGGAGGGCTGCATGGTCTAGAGATTAGACGTTGGAGGTTCGAGTCCCACCAGAAGTGACAGGGAATTTTTTTTTCCTCGTGAATCCTTCAGCATTAAGTTCTCCTGGTCTCTAGGCAGTGGGATCGTATGTCCGTGTGCACTGTCGCCCAGCTTTACAGATGCCTGGGCAGGTGTAAATCCCAGAAAAAGATTAGGCCATATGGCCGTTGTCCAGGCAAAATTCTAGAACAAAAAAAAATCTAGCACGGAGATTGTTGCAGGCGCTTGAAGTGTCTATGCTGTCTGCAACATACGGTAACTGGAACAAAGGACCAAAGTAGATACGAAGAATGTCTTGACTGCGACGAAGTCATTTTCCATGAATGCCGATGATGGCTGATTATCGTTGATTGCCATGTCTTCTTCCTCATGTACCTTTCATATTCGAGGAGACAAAACAGACTTCCTGATAGGGCCTTCACGTCGAATAGCGATGATGGCTTTTATTCATATTCCAGTGCGTGCACAGGTGCTGCAGTGCCAGATTTCACAATGCCCTCACATCCCCCACCACCGACAGAAACCATGTTGATCACTAATCCGTCTTTTCAGGATGTTCTGAGACCAGTTCCTATCAGACAGAGCTGAAGAGCTGAAAGAAGATACTGGTTTTAGAAAAGGACGTATGCTTTACACGGTGCAGCATAAACAAACGTCCACAAGTTTTATTCCCACATACACATTAAAATGTTAAGATCTCTGTCTGCGTGGGTATTTTTTTTTATCTCACATTTTATGTGGGGGAGAAACGTTCACAGGAAAACATAAACATACAAGGATCCATTAAGTATCTTTGCGTCATCGGTTCTCCACGTTGTTATGCGAACCCGTAAGAGGAAAGGTTGATGAAAGGTCACGTGATGACACAAAAAGGGAGTCTAGATCAGGTCAAAGGTGTCTAACTTCAGAGTGACCTTGACCCCACCTAAATCAATTAGTTTTGTTTTTTGTTTTTTTTGTCACATTTACAAAACATATTTCAGGGAATGTTACTAATGACTGTACAATCGGTTGGCGCTGTGATGATTTCCTTAATTCGCAGCTTAATACGAAAACTGATCGTTTCTTGCCTAACAGTATTAAAGTTAACAAAAATAAATTTGCAAATCACGAGCTGCAAGCGGGCCGTCAGTTGACCACTTCTGGTCTAGATTATGTAGAATGATTTTTGAAAGTTTGTAATCTAAATCAACATAAGGGGAGAATGGAGTGTAGTGTAGCTTCAAGGCCCACAGCCTGATAGAAGTTGAGAACCACCGAGATTAGATGACAGGTCAGATTTCGACAGCAGACAGCCCTGGCAAAGAAAAGGAAACGAATGAACCGGTACTTGAAAATGGGTAAAAATAAAGGCGTGTGAAACGGTGTACACAGGGTTAGATTGGGACCAATGTAGTGTGTGTGCATGTGTGTTTGTGTAGTGTGTGTGTTACGTGTTCGTTATGTTGCAGAAAAAGCAACCGAGACGCGTCACCGCTGTTGTATAGCAAAATCACTATCTTTGGAATCTTATGGTCGTCAAACATTCCTAGGATTATGCGTTTTCTGCATGTGTTATCTAGGATTTGGTTTTAAAGTTTAAAACAGAATATCACTGGAGGCATACATATAGTACAATGTGTGATAAAGTTCGTTTAATGAATCCACAAGCAATTTTCAACGCATCAAGAGACTGGTTCAGTACGTGCAACGAAGACATAGTGCACTCTCAAGACTGCGAAGTAGCTGTGTGTTAAGATGGCAGCAGTCGTTTGAAATAAAATGTTTCGGAAGAGAAAACCCGCCAAAGTAAGTGATTATCATGACCACATCATCACCTTGGGCCATCTCCGCACAGGAAGTTGGCAGTCATAGTGACATGTGTAGTAGTAGCAGCTGGTTGCTGTAGTAGTAGCAGTGGTAACGTTTTAGTGTTGTTGTAGCAGTAGTAGTAGTAGTAGTAGTAGTAGTAGTAGTAATATTAGCAATAGTAATAGTTGTAGTAGTAATAGTAATAATAGTGGTAGTAGTAGTAATAGTAGTAGTAATAGTAATAACAGTTTTAGTAATAGTAATAGTGGTAGTAGTAGTAATAGTAGTAGTAGTAGTAGTAGTAGCAGTAGTAGTAGTAGTTATAGTAACAGTAGCAGTAGTGTTAGCAATAGCAGTAATAAATGTAGCAGTGTGCCCTAACGATAAATATGACAGTACGGAGAAATTTCTAAAGCGCGTGTTTTGCTGCTGTTTTTAACACTTTAATAAATTGTTTTTAACACCTTAATAACTGGTGTCTACCATCGTTTCATTTATGCTCAAGTAATAAACAGATATGAAACCAAGAGACAACTAATTAATAGCATATTTATACCAACTTTGTACTGCCAGTGTCAAACATGGGAACTAACCAAGAAACAGCAAAATAAAATATCTACATGTGAAATGACATGCCCGAGAAGACCAGCGAACCTCACCAGGCGGGGCAAGATCAGGAATGACGATATAAGACAAACGGTATGAAGTGCCTACAATACATAGAGAAACAAAGAAATAAATGGTTTGGCTAGAGAATGAGCCACCGACGAGGGTCTTCAAACAAAGAACTACAGCACAGAGATCAAGAGGGAGACCCAGGAAAAGATGGGCTGATAGAAGCACTCATGAATTACGGCACGAACATCACTAAGGCCACTCATATGTCCTTCAAAAAAAAAAAAAAAACGCCAGCTGCCATCTCCCCTCGACACTTCATTCACGGTACAAGAGGATGGATAAAGAAAAGTTGAAGTCGAGCACGTGATTAGAAGAAAAGCGAGAGTTGATTCAAAGCTTGGGCTTATCATGGTATGCATGGATCTGCATGCATGTAGACAAGTCTTATATCTTGCTATGATGTACATATTGACCCACTGTGGTATAGAACCTTATACTGTGTTAATGAGCTTGAGTTTTACCTGAATATCCTGTTTTGCCCTTAATGCAAATAAAGTTTGATCGCGTGCCTCACCTTGCAGGTATATATTGTCATTTTTTGTCTTCTTCTCCTGAGCCAGTCTCGTAGCATAAATGTGTCAGGTCAGCACGGCCTTAGTCTATACAGACACGCTTTTGCTCTGGAACCGGAAACAGACAGCCTTTCATACAACACTCTATGGCAGAAGCAGTGGGGATTGTTGGGTGCCTTTATGGTGTAGTAGTTAGTTCACTCACCTGCCGACCAGGAGGTCCCTGGTTCGATTTCACACTCGGGCGCAACGTTTTTTTCGGACCAATCGGCACCGGGGTCAACCCAACCTAAATATATATATATATATATATATATATCATTCATTCATTCATTTGCATGTCCCTTGCGGAACTTTGCCTCCAAAACAGCACTCCTGTAGGCCTCTCGGTTGTGAGCAAGATGGCCTGCTGCATATATATATATATATATATATATATATATATATATATATATATATATATATATATATGGGGCTTCCCTAGGAAAATAAAGACAGCGAGAGCGGGTGCTGCCACCTCAAATGCTACAATGCCCTAGTAATGTGAAGGCACTAACACTTCACACCCCTACCAAAAGGTCTATAATCATTAGCAATATTGTTCCTTTCATCTTTTTTTTATATATCTACTGTCTTCAAACTTGGACAACCTCAGAATGCAGGTGCAGCAGCCGTATGTCGCTTCAGCACGCAGTCACGGTTGACACAGCTTGTGGTCATCTTCTGCGTTGCTTCTGTGGGTCTAAACGTCTTTTTGTTGCTCAACAGAAAGGTTAATCTCGAACTGACCGCGAAATCTGAAGGTGAGCATAAAGGATTTCCCTGTGTTTGTTTGTCTGTTTTCTGCTTGTTTGTTTGTTTGTTTATTTATTTGTCTGTCTGTCTGCTTGTTTGTTTATTTGTCTGTCTGTTTGCTCGGTGTTCATTTGTTTGCGTGTTGTTTGTTTTTTTTTTATTTGTCTGTTTGTTTGCTCGGTGTTCATTTGTTTGCGTGTTTTTTTTATGTGTCTGTCTGTTTGCTCGGTGTTCATTTGTTTGCGTGTTGTTTGTTTGTTTTTTTATTTTTCTTTATTTGCCTGTGTGTATGCTTGCTTGTTTGTTTTTTGCTTGGTGTTTTGTTTACATGTCTGTTTGTTTGCTTGTTGTTTGTTTGACTTAGGAGAAAAGATTGCTACCAGAGATTACTGTGAATTACGTGAAAAAAAAGTGTTTGATACCAAAAATTATTGTGAACTAAATGAAAAAGTATTCTGACCTGGACGCTACATCGAAACTGTACGAAAAAGTACGAAACTGAAACGAGCAAACACCTACACACATCAGTCATGTTTAGTCTTTTTTTTTAACCCTGTCATGCCTTAGAGGCACATAGGGATATGGTGTTAGTGCCCATACGAGTCAGCCATGTTTAGTCTAGTCTACATATATACGAGTCAGCCATGTTTAATCTAGTCTACACAATTACACGTTGAAGAGTTCTGAGCGTCATTCAATTCAGAGGACACATCGACAACAATATCTTCTCCTACTTACACTGTCCAAAACTTTTCTTTTTTCCCGGAAAGGGTTATATTTTCACCAGGATAATCAATTTATTCATGGTCTGTAACTGCACACGATATCCTGTTGTGGCTTCTTGTCGGTGACAGATTATCTGTGCATTACATTCTAGTGTGGGTTCTTGATCTGAAAGCAGGTACTGTCTGTATCACAGCAACGGAGGAATGTTGATTACTAAATCATATACATGCAGACAGCCTCGGAATATCTCACGAAGACAACTGATCGAACTGGCTGATCGAACATGGTGATCATATATTAATTTCCCCAATAAGTGTTTATATGCAGAAAACTTTCCACCCAAATGCATACTACGTGCACCTCAATGATTTAAGTGTAATCGGAGGAAGTGGAGGCAAATCCCAGTTGTGCACTAGAACAAGACCAATTCATAAGCAACACAGTATTGGAATCATATCAGCAAAAGCACTAAAGGATATCCTTATGTCGCATGCAGACACTTTTTTGTCGTGTCTCGGGTGTAATGAAGCAGCTCCGTGGGGGTGGGTGAACTAGAAACCGATCTAGATCTTATCCAGTATCCAGACAGAAGTACGTAGTTTAGGCCGACGAAGTTAAAAAATAAAAATTGAAGTTGTTTAAAATATCCCTGAAATGAAGTGCCCAAACTTGGAAGCGTAAGTGTGTTAAAATATAATGATGCAAATAATAAATAGAATAAATATTAAAGCTAAAATACAGATGTTGCAGTACAAACTTGAAAAGAGGACTGAAGCTACTGTAAAACTTAAGTTCATTTGGTACTACAACACGCTTTAGTAAACTTCTTAGCTTTTCTTGAATGTCTTTTTTAAAAAGTTTCTGAGACAGGGAGCGAGAGAATGAGAGAGAAAAAAAAACAAGAGAGATAGTGAGAGGGAGAGAAAGAGAGTGAGAGGAAGAGAGAGAGAGAGAGAAAGAAACGAGAGCGGGAGAGAAAGAATGAGAGAGACATGTAGACTAGCTCACACGGGCAGTAAAGATAACTCAAGACAGCGGAAGAAAAAAAAATTAAATATCATTAGATATTTATAGAAAGTTCCTACATATTTATTGCTCAAACAAAATGAAGTAAAAGAAAAAAAAAACTTTCGAGGACATCTTGTAAACGACTTCGGTGAAGCATTGACTTCATTCACTAGGTAACAATATGGGACCTATCACAGACTATAAATCACTTTTTATAGACAAAATCAAGGCAGAAATTAATAACTAATATAACAAAGATGATCGAATATAACAGACAAGACGGAATATAACAGACAAGACGGAATATAACAGACAAGACAGAATATAACAGACAAGACAGAATATAACAGACAAGACAGAATATAACAGACAAGACGGAATATAACAGAGTATAGGCTGAATGCAAAGAAATCAAATGCCGAGGTTCCGAGAGAAGCTCGAGAGATGAGTTAAGCAATAACCAAAGTCAGAGAAAAAAAAAGACAATCCATGCTTATAAGACACGTTCTGCGACGAGGCGAGCTAGGATACACTGATCAAAGACAGAGGGCAGAAAGAGATGGAGGTAGACGGAAAGAGAAAATGGCAGGACGAACAACAAGATGGTACGGACAGAGAACGCTAGCGTAGCTCATATTCAGCTCTCGGAGCAGGGAATTGTGGGAAAACGCACGATTGCCAAAGCCAGTTGGCAGGGCAATAGACAGATAGGATGAATATAATAATGGGAGTCTGTCTGTCTGTCTATCCGTCCGTCCGTCCGCCCACTCGTCTGTATCTATCTATCTATCTATCTATCTATCTATCTATCTATCTATCTATCTATCTGTCTGTCTGTCTGTCTGTCTCGCACACACACATAATACAGACACACGCATACAAACATGCAGATGGTTAGACAGGATGTAAAAAGTTCATATGCACATAAAGGTTCGCTTTTGATATATTCAAATTCATTTCTGTATCCCAGCAGGCAACATACACCCTGTTGTCTATGACAGCTGGGTTGCCGGAATAGAACCCAACAGAAAAGCGCCCGTTACCGATGGAAATCTCACCAAGACACAAACTAATGAAGACCCTACCACAAAACATCACGACACTGAAAGCAAATCTGTCAGTATTAAACAGTATAGCAAGCCACGCAGCAAGCGCCCAGACCAGCCCAAAACTCAGAAGGGAAACATTTCCTTGTGTCCCTTTCATCCTAAGGGATTAGGTACCTTTTGTTTGTTTGTTTGTTGTTACTTCTTCATAGATGATAACAAAATCTGGTGACATCTGTGGTAGAACAAAGTACTAAGTGAACAGAGACAGACTAAGATGCAAATATTCAGTTTTTACAAAAAGAAAAAAAAAGAGGAACCAGTTCGGGTAGAACTTGCAGGGGTTAAAATATAATATGACCAATTTAAAAAAAAACAACAAACAATATTAATCTTATATGCCAGATCGTCATATCAGGAGGATCTTTGTCAGTTAAGTTCCCTACTTTTTTGCCTACATTTCTTTTTCTCGTTTCTTTTGTCCTGGACAAAGGCATTTTGCCAAAATGTTGGAATTTTACTGTTTGATTTTGCATTTCCACGTGCTCATTTCGTTATTTACTCATGTTCTTTTTCTATCATTTTGTAAACCTGAACTGTGCACCAAGTGTATAAACTAGGAAAAAAGTAGGAACAGCTTTATTACTTAACTACTACTGTAGTCATAGTTTATATATTTTGGAATCACAGCTTTACTGCAGTGCTTCGTGTACAGCTGTATACTTATACGCTAAATATTGTGTGTACACCAAGTGTTACCTCTACTGCACTGAAATAAAAACAGATTTTTATACAAAGGTGGATATCTTACTACAGAAGTGGCTTTTGGTGTCATGACGTGTTTATTTATAACCCGTATTACCTTCTTCTTCTTCTTCTTCTGCGTTCGCGTATTGGTTGGTCATGCTTAATCTACAGCCCCGTCGCGTCTCGAAGCCCGCCGTCCTCTCCAGGCTAGAGTGGGAGCCCTATAGCTTTTTCTTTCAGTTCCTCTCCGTCGGGCCAGATCTGATCTCTGAGATTTGAGTAGGTCAGACAGCTTTTGGATTTCTGGCTGTGCCTCGCGCGTTTTTGATGAGCTCGATATTTCTGATTTCCTGTTGTGAGCGACAGAAACACAGCCACGACGTGAACCGAGATTATTGCATGACAGTTTCTCGTAGCCGCTTGTGTATCTTGATTTTTCCAGACTGCGCCATTGTAGGCTAACGCATTCAGTCTTCTGCTGTCAGGGTGACACTTTCTGTTAAATTGTGAGCATTAGTCACAATGTCTGAAATCAAGCGCTATGTGAATGATGAAAGGAATTAAGTCACAACCGCAAAAAGAGAAAGCTAAATAAGCAACACAGTATTGGAATCATATCAGCAAAAGCACTAAAGGATATCCTAATGTCGCATGCAGACACTAAGGAGATTTCCGTATAAGCTGGAATAATCCTAAACCAAAAAATCCGGGACGAAAAGGCAGTACAGAAGCTGAATGAGACAGATCTCAATGATCCATAGTTGACTACTAGCATCAGGGTTAAATTAATCACAGCCGGTTAAGACTCTGTTTACCTCCACCTGGTGCCCCTTCTCTACCTCCACCTGGTGCCCCTTCTCTACTACCTCCACCTGGTGCCCCTTCTCTACCTCCACCTGGTGCCCCTTCTCTACCTCCACCTGGTGCCCCTTCTCTACTACCTCCACCTGGTGCCCCTTCTCTACTACCTCCACCTGGTGCCCCTTCTCTACTACCTCCACCTGGTGCCCCTTCTCTACCTCCACCTGGTGCCCCTTCTCTACTACCTCCACCTGGTGCCCCTTCTCTACCTCCACCTGGTGCCCCTTCTCTACCTCCACCTGGTGCCCCTTGCTAACGGACGGTAGTCCAGATGAGTGAATGGGGCTCGAAGTACAAAGGCAAACCAGATCATCAAAAATACGCCACATCTAAAGGCCTAGATTTTTTTAATGGCCAAAGGAACCACTGTCAACAGCGAGTGCATACGGTGATCTGAATGAGAGACACTTGAAAGTTGCCGCCAGGTCAAAATCCCGCGGTTTGCTCAGTTGTGGTGTGTAGTTAACGGCAAGATAACTTGGCGGCTTCACACAGCCCGTGTAACAGCGAAACAAGCTTTCGAAGGCGAACGCAAAAGAAGACAACACAAAGAATTTATTTTAGCGTTCTAGTTTTTGTTTCGTCCTGTTTAGTGTAAACTGTTTGTAGTCTTTGAATACCAAATAAAATCGACAGTCACTGAACGCAAGCTATGTCGAAGTTTTTAAAAAATGCACACAAAAAACAGGAATAAAGAAATAAAAAACTTCCTACGTGAAGCAGAAATGCAACACAGAACAGAAAACATCCAAAGAACAGTGTTTCGTGCACTATGATATTTGGTGAACTTTGCAAAATATTAAGCTTCCAATACTGAAATTTTCATTGATTCAACTATTTGAAAATGGAAAGAAATTTCGCACCAAAAAAGCAGCATAAAATATATTTATCTTCTCAACCATACAGTAGTGAGCTAGCTTTTCGACTGAACGGCCTTAAGCCTGAAGACTTAGAAAAGGCCTGACTTCAAGGGAGGAAAAAAAATTTGCAAATACATTGCATCATGTGATGATCATTTATAACTGTTAGTGTTCCACTAGCACGCAGTGTTATCCAAAAGATAACGGCGTATCAGTTGTGTTTGATCTGTGTAATATAACGTCATATATTAACAGCACACATGAGGACTAGAGGGAAATCAGGTAATAAATTAGGAGACTGATGGTATCAGTCAAAGAAGGCCCTTACTAAATTTAGCTCAGGGGCCCGGTTGGCGGTTTCTCTGTATGTACTAATGTATGAAATATTCTTCATTACAGTCAGCTCAGTACGGGCATTGCATAAGAAAATAACGCCGGAAGAGCTACAGAAGAAGTTTCCGGAGATGGAGAAAGGTGGCAGAATAAGGCCACAAACTTGTGTTTCCAGACAGAGGCTGGCAATTATCATCCCGTTCAGGAACCGACACGAGCATCTGCACGTACTTCTTCACAATCTCATACCATTCCTTAAGCGACAGATGGCAAGTGCAACCTTTTTTGTTATTGAGCAGGTAAGAAAATATTTCATTAAAAAAAAATTATCACAAAATCTTACTATTACATACGGTGATCTATGAACCACGTGAAACCTTCTGTCAAGTCTAAATGAAGCGATTTGTTCACTCGGGTGTGCTGGTACAGCATGATTATGCGTGGCTTTACAGCGCTCGTGCATTAGCTCAACCAATTACGATTTTATATTTGATGTATCTTCCACAACCTGTATATTCACCTGACATCGCACCATGTGATTATCATGTGGTTGAACCCCTCAAGGAGGCACTAGACTGGAAGAAGTTCAGTAGGGATTATGAGAGTTTTAAAAAGGCAATGCATAAGTGGCCACATGGTGAAGCAGAAGATCTTTTCCTCGAGGAATCCAGGCATTTGTGAAGTGGTGGCAGGCCTGACATTGAGCGGGGGGGGGGGGGGGGGAAGAGGAGGGGGAACTGTGACGAAAGATGGCTATGACGGAGTTTTCATTCATATTTGTACATTCTAAATTAATAAAAGAAAATATTGCGGTCACTTTTTTTTTTTTTACTCAGCCCCATATTTCCTGATATAAGCAATAAAAGAAGTAACCACTTACATGACTCGCAGTCCCAGGTAGAGCACAGGTCTACATAGCAAATATAGTTAGCCTTGCTTAGTTCATGAATCCAGGAGCAACATAGTTCTATACAGATTAGTTAGTCACGTACCTAAATTTGCCTATATCACCCAGGTATAGTTATGCTAAGTACTTTTTATTTATCTATGGTAGGCCCCACCTTCTACATTTAATAGAGGAGCTCTCTTAAACATTGGATTTCTTGAAGCTCAAAAGATTGACAGATTTGACTGTTTCCTACTTCACGATGTGGATCTGATCCCCATCAATGACAACAATTTCTACAGATGTGGCAAGAACCCACACCATTTTGCAGTAGCTATGAACAAATACAAGTTCAAGCAAGTATACCTTAATGTTCAGTGAACTGTAAGCATGTTTATACCAGGTAGAAAAATAACACTACATTATGTGCTATGGTGGATATCACTGGCCATCATGCTTCTGTGTATTGTGCAATCATTGGTGTTTCCGATCAAGCCAGTTGCTTTTCTTTTTCCAAGCCATTTGGTCAGTTTGCTGAGATATTTTTGCCTTGGCCTCCCTCCCCACCTTTATCCCTTGATTTTTCTAGACATAACCAAGTTCTCTAACTTCTGTCTTCACATAATATATCCAATAAATTTTGGGAATATAACTGTAACTATTTTTCATTGTTCATAAATTTATCTGAGGACCTCTTCATTTGTCTTTCTGTCTCCCGTCTCACATATATCTACACCTTAAGTGCCCAGGGCACATGGGGCTTCGGCAAGGGTTTTCCACAAATGCCTGTTCTTTGCCTTTTTTTCCACTCTTGCCCAGGTGAGCCCTCTATTGCTCAACATCCTCTCTGTTGTTCTTCTCCATGTCTCTGTTGGTCTACCCTTACTTCTGTTCCTCTGTCCTAATAAGCATTTCTCTTCCACCTGCATTTGTTTTTTTCCCTTGCTTCTGTTTCTGTAGCAGTCTGATAGTTGTTTTTTTTTTAACCAGATAGGGTTGCTGGCACTATGCCGAACCCTCCTTAGTCGCCTTTTTTTATCATGCGTGATAGGGTACAGTGGTCCTATTCTTTGCTACCAAGGCATGTGCCCAGGTCCCAGGTACCATATGGGGGTATACATATATATACATACACATAATGTAGGGATGTGAAGTATTAGTGCCTTCACATTTCTAGGCCACTACTGCTTTTGAGGTAGGGATGCCAGGACCTGTCCTAGTATTGCCTTTGTTTTCCTAGGGAACCCCATGACCTATTTTTGAGGCTATTAACACCAGGGTTGGCCAGTCTGAAAAAAAAAAAAAAATTCCTCCCAAGTGTGAAATCAAACTAGGGGACTTCCGATCTGCAGGCGAGACACTAACTACTGCATCATCGTGGCACCTGTTTGAGAATGAACTCAAGAAAAGAAGTGAATATGACAATCCATGTCAAGTTTTCTTTCTAATAAATTCATTCACATTCTCTAATATTTCTGGTTCTTTCAGCAACAACTAAACTATTTTTCAGCTGACTTCTTCTGCTCATTCAATTAAAGACCAAAAAAAAAAAAAGGAAAGAAAATGGGAAAGAAATGAAACTAAAGACAAAAAAAAAACATCAGTCATATGTCTTCATCCACTGTTAAAGCTTGATTATCAGTTTTATCATGATTATCATAATTATTATACACATTAATCACATATTATGTCTTAATAATTTAAGTGGTCATGAATGTTTTTCTCTTGTCTTCAATATTTCTAGATATATATATATTGTAATTTTCATATATCTTATATCCTTCCAGTGACAAGGCAGTTCGGCAATTTTTCCTGTTTTCCACGATCTTTTCAACCTCATCAAGGGATTTTATACCTATTAATTTGGCCTCTCTTAAAAATGTCCACTTTTGAGTTTCACGTGGTCTGCCTATTTTTCTATGGCCTGTTGTGTTCCACTTGATAGCTTGTTTTGGGATTGTCTGACCATTTCTTCTCATCACGTGACCAACATACGTCCATCTCCTTTTCCTGATCACCCATGACACTGGTTGTTGTTCAGTCATCCGTCTTATCTCTGCATTGTTCTTGAATTCGTTCCACCTGATGCCGAGTATTTTCCTCAAGCAGCTGTCTTAAAAGAGTCTAATTTCTTGTCTATTTCTTTAGTTGTTTTCCAGCTTTCACATGCATAAATGAGGGTTGATATTACATTTGAATTTGAATAGTCTTAACTTGGTTTTTGTGCTTATAATTTTTGAGTGCCATATGTTCTCAAGATTCTTGAAAATCAATGCTGTTTTTGCAATTCTAATTCTAATTTCCTTTCTGGTGTCACCATCCTGGTCTGTGTAGCAGCCAAGGTAAGCAAATTGATTGACCTTTTCAACATCTGTCCCTTCTACATGTATTTTTCCATTTTGATTAATGAGAATTTTCATTATTTTTGTTTTGTTCTTGTTAATTTCAAGTCCCATTTTGCTAGCCAGTTAAAACAGGATATTTGTTTTTTCTTGCATGGAAATTCACATTGTTACTGATAAGAGTTATGTCATCAGCAAAATCAAGATCTTCTAGTTGGGCCCATGTACCCAGTCAATACCTGTGTTACCTGTGCAGTATCTTTTCATTATTGATGAGGCTGAGAGGCTCGCTGAGGACAGGACAAATTGGCGAACTGCTTTGCAAGCCCTATGTGACGTTTGGCGTCACGGGAAGGATATATACTTATATATATATATATATATATATATATAAAACATCAAATCTACAGACTCAAGTATGAGAGATACTTTGGAGGTGTGGTTGGCTTCTCTAAAGAGCAGTTTATTAAAGTCAATGGTAACTCCAATCTTTACTTTGGCTGGGGCGGAGAAGATGATGACCTAGAATTAAGGTAAGAATAGAAAAGATACCAGAGCAACTTGATACCAGCAGTTTAACCTTCTCCTATTCTGTGTCAAATATTTATTAGATAAATCTATTTTGGCATTGCAACACAGTGCTAGAAGTTGTCTTAGATCTGTGGTGAAAGGTAAAATTCCCATTTTCATCCCATTATGGCATATTGGGGAATATGGTCTTAGGCCCATACTTTCCTTTACCTTTGGAACACGAAAATAAGATTTGGTCAGTATCACCCCTGGCCACTTTACCTTCCCAGCATTCTCTGGTACCAGTTTTTCTTAGATCTGTGGTGCATTTTTAAAAAAAAGTCTGCTTTTCTTTTTAACTTCATTTTGCAATTTATGTTCTGAATTACAGCAAAAGTACATAAAGGCAGTGAAATTTGAAAAAAAAAGTGTTTCTCTGTATTCTATTACTATATGAATCATAAAAATTATTTCTAATTTTTCACATTGTGAAATTTTCAGAATATCAAACAAGAACTATACAATGGAGAGATATGACAAGAATATTAGTCAATATCTGATGATAAAACATGAGATAGATAAAGGAAATGATAAAAATATTGAAAGGTAAGAACTGTTAATTATTTTTTTTGTGGTTGATGTTTTGTTTTTTTCTGCTGGCAGTCAAGAAAAATGACCAGTGTCCACCCTCATTGTTCATGTTTGTGATTGGCGGTTTGATTCTTGTCCAAGGTGGCACCAGCCAACCATCCTCATTGTTCATGCTTGTGATTGGGGGGGGTTTGATTCTAGTCCAAGGTGGCACCAGCCAACCATCCTCACTGTTCATGTTTATGATAGGGGGTTTGATTCTAGTCCAAGGTGGCACCAGTCAATCATCCTCACTGTTCATGTTTGTGATTGGGGGTTTGATTCTTGTCCAAGGTGGCACCAGCCAACCATCCTCACTGTTCATGTTTGTGATTGGGGGTTTGATTCTTGTCCAAGGTGGCACCAGCCAACCATCCTCACTGTTCATGTTTGTGATTGGGGGTTTGATTCTAGTCCAAGGTGGCACCAGTCAACCATCCTCACTGTTCATGCTTGTGATTAGGAGTTTGATTCTTGTCCAAGGTGGCACCAGCCAACCATCCTCACATCCCTTCTCTGCTTTACTGGAGCAGCATAAAGGAAGGTTCCTTCTACTGTGTTATCACAGATCAAGGAGATTATATTATCATCACAGATCAAGGAGATTATGTTATCATCACAGATCAAGGAGATTATATTATCATCACTGATCAAGGAGAATATTGGCACCACCATCATATACCCATTATAGAGTGGAAAAGAGCTACTTTTTCTTCTAAGCCAATAATCTCAGACAGGTCATGATTATAGTAAAAATACTATCTAAACAGATCATGGTAATGCAATGTTTTTGTTCCTTTCACTCTCTATCTCATGCTTTCTTATCTTGTCTTGTCCTTCCTCATTTACTGCTAGGTGTAGAGGTGAAGTGCAATTGTCTTCCAATGGCTTACCTATTGGCTTCGTACACTGAGATGTTCAGGGACTCTGCTATACCATCAGTCCATCGTTTTCATGGGTGGCCCCTTCCTCTGCCTTTGTGTAATCTGTAAAACATTGCTCTCTGTGGTACATGTTCTGTTGGTAGTCGTGTCACATGACTGAACCATTTTATTTGCTGTTTTTTAATATATTTAAGAATGGGTCATCATTTCTGATACTATCCATTCTTGATATTCCAAGAATTCTTAAGAATCTCATTTTAGTTGTAATTTTCCTTCTGTCTTTTGCTGTCAGCGTCAGTGCCTGGCATTGGTAGCACAAAGTTGGTATGAAGATTGTCTTATAGATAGTTCTTTTGGTTTCCACTGAGACATGCTTGTTGTTTAGTATGGGAGCCATTTGCCCAATAAGTTGGTTCACTTTGTTACATCTGTTTTTGATCTTTATGTTTATTTTTCCTTTTGTTGAGAAAATGCTTCCGAGGTATTTTAAATGCATATGGTTTGCCAGTGTAATGTTTATTGGTGTATCTACTCCTGCAGTGGTCATGATTTCTGTTTTGCCTAGGCTAATTTTCATATTGTGTTCTTTGTATGCATTATTCAGTCTATTAATGTGATCTTGCTAGCCTTCTTCTGAGTCGGCAACTAGAACTTGGTCATCTGCAAATAATAGTTCGTTTATGGTTATGTCGTCTTCTGTTTGTTCTATTTCATTTCGTTGATTTTTTGTTGTCCTTATCAGTCCAGCTTCTCTACAGATGTTATCAATATATGTTATAAATGGCAGCGGTGATTAGATGCAAACTTGCCGAACACCAGATTTAATAATAAAGGGTTCAGAATGTCCCCTATTGCTTTGATGATGCCATTTCCATTGTTGTACAGACTCTTACACAGATTTATTAGGTGATTGGTAACCCCATATTGTTTTAGGACTTTCCATAGTTTGTTCCTGTCCACTCTGTCGAATGCTTTTTCCTGGTCAACAAAAGCCAAGTAAAAGGTGTTATTAAATTCGATCGGTTTCTCTGACAACTGTCTGAGGGCAAATATTGCGTCTGTGCATCCTCTGTTCTTCCTAAAGCCTTGTTGAAGTTCACTCAGCTGGAGCTCTATCATTGGTCTCAATCTCTTCTCTAAAATTTTATAAAATATCTTTCCTGTATGGCTTAATAAGGAAATGCCTCCATATTGTGTGCAGTCTCTTTTGCTGCCTTTATTTTTCCACAGTGAGGTGATTATGGCATTCTTCCAATCTTGTGGGGTTTCTTGTTTGGTCCAAACTAGGCCGAATAGTCCGTGTAGCCATGCTACGCCTACTTCATTTGATGCTTTAAGTAGCTCGTTGGTTAGTTCATCTTACCCTGCAGCTTTACCCCTTGGTGCCAGCCTTATAGCTTCTCTGATTTCTGATCTGAGTATATCAGGTTCTAACTCCGTGGAAATTTCTATGTTGGGGTTACTTTGGTCTGTAGTCTCAGTTGGGATGTTGAGCAATTGATCAATGTATTGTCACCATCTTTCTAGTATCTGCTTTGGGTCACATATTGGTTCTCCTTTATCACTGTTTATTATTTCTGTTGGGTCAAATTGGTCTGTTCTGGTTCTCATGTTGTTTAACTTTTTGTAGAACAGTTCTGTTGCTTCTTTGTGGTTGTCATTAAGTGTATCACTGTATACCTCCCAGTCTTTCTCCTTTTCCCTTGTTATTATTCTGTTTACTTGTCTTCTAGCTATTCTATATTCTATATAGTCCTTGTCTTGCTTACTCTTCACCCAATCTTTGTATCTCTCTTTCTTAGTTTGTACAGGTTCTTTGACTTCATCATTCTACCAGGTTGTTAGTTTCTTTTGCCCAGCTTTTCTTCTGATCTTGGTATCGCATGTCACTTTTGCAGTTTCTAAAATGCTGGTCTTAAATATGTACCATTCTTCCTCGACTGAATTCCTTTCGATTGCTAGTCCTGTTAAAATTGATTCCAGTTTCTTTTCATAGTTGCTCCTCACTGTCTCATCATTGAGTTTCATTAGATCTATTACTTCATCTTTGGTATTTTTGCGTGTTTTCCATTTTTTAAAATTTGTTTTCCTTATGATTATGATCTGCTTTATGATCTGTGTCAGTACATAGATTTAGTATTACTCTTGCATCTACTATCTGCCTTTTCTTAGTGTTTCTTGCTAATATGAAATCGATCTGGTTTTTTTTGTGTTAAGATCATTCCATTTGTACCATGTGTATACGTGGGACTCTTTGTGCTTAAAAAATGTGTTGGTGATGAAAGGTTGTGCTGGCTGCACAGTTCAAGTAGGCTGGTCCCATTATTGTTCTTGTTGGCATAGGGGTCCCCAAATGCTCCTAGGTGTTTCTCTATATCCGTTCTGTCTCTTCCCGGTTTTGCGTTGAAATCCCCCATCACTATTATGTTTTCCTGTCTTTTGATCTTATTCAATGTGTCATTTACTTCATCGTAGGATTCCTCGCACTCTTCTTTGTTGTTTGTTGCATTGCAAGGTGCATAGACCTGGATGTGTATGTGGTGACTTCTTCCTCTTTTATTCTAACTGTTATAATTCTTTCTGATATAAAGTTAGTGTCTAATATTCTTGTTGCTAGTGATGGCTCTACAACTATCCCAACTCCCTGTCTAGGTCTCATGTAACTATCTACGCTGGCGTATTTGAGTGTGTAGTTCTAGTGGATTTGTTTACAACCTTCACCTTTTATTCTGGTGTCTGCTAATCCCATAATTCTAATCTTTCTCTTATACATCATTTCAACCAAGTCCTCTAGTTTGTTGTTTGTTCCACATATGTTGATGGTACCTATTTTGTCCTTGTTCCTACTGCACTTCATATTATATCTATGAGCACTGTACACCTCGCCGATTTGCTAGATCTGTTGCAAGGGGGGCTGATCACATTGCCCAACTTCCCTTTGTCGCTGTGTGTTGACACTGTAAACTCACTGACTGCTACACACTGGTTTTATCGCCATGGCCTCCCCTTTAGTGAAAAAACATAACACACATATAATGAAGTTCACCACTTTGGTGCGCTAGGGTCACATGAACCAGGCCTAATCCATGACAGAAACATTAATATCCACCAATTTAACACCACATAACACGATCGTGACTTGGCGCTATTGCCATTTTCCCGGAAGTCATCTTATCAAGTAGGCTTAATGAATGTTAATCTTGTGACCAGCCATCCTGTAGAATATAGGACAGTCCTGTATTTTAAGGATTTATCCTCAGAATCATATTACATTGGTTGGGATGCCTACATTTCAAAACACATATCACATATTGTTCTGCATTTTCATCTTTGATAGCTGCATGTTTGGAAATACCCAGAATTTTAAAATTATCTTAGTGGAAATGTTTCTGTTTTGAAGAAAGTTCACTCTGTAGTCTTGTTATGTACCTACTTGATTAAAATTTTGGGTTAAAATCATTCCCACCCCCACCCCCACCTACCCCCAGCCTTAACCCTTACAAAAAAAAAAAAGATTAAGCGTCTAATATTTGAACTTAGAAAAGATAGTCAGGTTACTTATTGTTCTCTTGACTGTCTCCATCATATTTCTCAGTTCTGTTTTTAGTCCGGTTACAGAACTGTAAGGCCATTACCTAAGCGGTTTTATCTTCATTTAGTCATTGAGAACTCAGCCAACGGGCACTGGAAATCAAGTTTATTTTTATGGTCCATGGTATTTCTAATCAATTGTAAGTGACATTTTTTCCTGTGTCACTTGGCCAGCTCATTGAGATGTTTTTATCTTTCTCTTTGTTTTGCCTTGAGATTTCCAGTGATTCTAAGTTTATTTACCTTCTGTTTTCTTTTGGTATGTGCAAAGAATTGTGATTGTTTTCTTTTTTCTTATGTTTTTAATTATTTTTGATGTTTTGGAGGTTCTGTGAGATTTACTGAGTTTTGATTGAATTTTTTAAAAAATAGATTTTGTCTTTGTGTAGCTTCAGCTCTTTTTCAGATTTAAAAAATTTGTTGAACGATTTACAGCTCACGCAGTTATTTTTTTTACCTAGGCGTCACATAATGAAATCTGCTAAAAAACGCCAGGATATCGAAGGGTTGAACACTACGAAGTACAAGGTCAACAGTATAAAGTTTCACCACCTCTATACTTGGATCAATGTTTCAATTGAGATGAAAGATGTTCTAGAGGTGAGCAGCAGATCAATATCTTTCTAACATTCCTTCACAGTTAAGTAAAGTTTTTGTGAGTTTACTGAAAGTTCATTCGATATACTACTTGCTCAGCCAGTGTTTACAGAAGTTAAAGAAAATATCTCCACTTTGGAGTTTTCCAGTTGTCACTGGTTACAGGGAATGTTATTCCAGGTACTCATTAGTATGGTCAGCCTGCCTAAATTTATAATTGCCAATTTGGCTTTATGAAACTCATTTACTATCAAAAAGATATATGGAGATCCTTATTCCAGTGCTGATGTCCATCATTACAGAAATTCTTTATGAAAAATTAGATAATCATGTTTACATAGATTTGATTATGGTTTCTAATAATTATATTTGAGTGTACAATTCCTTACTGAAAGTTTCATAATCTCTGTAGATATAATTCCGAGCTTCATATCACCACTGAGGCCTATAAAATTCATTATGAGTGTTCCACAATCACAAAGTCATTTCAGTTATGAGTGTTCCACAATCACACAGTCATTTCAATTATGAGTGTTCCACAATCACACAGTCATTTCAATTATGAGTGTTCCACAATCACACAGTCATTTCAATCATGAGTGTTCCACAATCACACAGTCATTTCAATTATGAGTGTTCCACAGTCACACAGTCATTTCAATTATGAGTGTTCCACAATCACACAGTCATTTCAATCATGAGTGTTCCACAATCACACAGTCATTTCAATTATGAGTGTTCCACAATCACACAGTCATCTCAGTTGCTAATACAATTCTGGAAACCCACTATCACTGACTCTTATAAATTCTTTGTGGATGACAGAGTAATGAAAATGAGCCATATTAGATGAGCACTGAAATCTTCTTAATCATATGTGTGTGCATTTTGTAAGAATGATATTTAATGGAAGAAATATCACAGTTTGCATCATGTGATAACAAACATCTCCTGAACAACGACTAATTATGTAGGCTGTAATGATTCTTTACTTGGGCTCACTCTATTTTCACCACAAGAAAAAAAAAACCATGGGTTTTTTGATGGGGTAATTATAAAAGGACAATATTTACTCCACCATATCATTCCTAGTATCTGTGGATTTTATTTAGGAAAGATAAAACCAGTGTCATCACTTATGCCATCACATGAAGTTATAGTCGTGCAATGATTTCTGAACAGCATGCAGCTTGATTTGTCATGAAATACTTTATGCATACTCTGCACTACCCCATGATTTTGAAACATAGGCTATAAATAAGAAAATGGAAAAGAAAACTGAGGATTCTTGAAATATGGATATACAGAAGAATAGAACAAACTCCATGGGCAGAAAAGAAAACATACAAGGACTTGTTAAGTAATTTGAAACTGACAAGAGAATTAATGAAAAACATAATAACCAGACAGATAAAGTATTTCAGTCATATCAAGAGGTATAATACAATTGAAAAAAAACATACTTTAAGGAACAAGTTAAAGGAGCAGGAGTAATAGGTTGATAACAATATATAGGAGTGGACAAAATAAAGCGATGAACTGAATTCAGCTTGGCCTGGTGGACTGTGGAAACAAAACAAGCTGGATGGCCATTGCAGTCAGCTTGCCAAGAGGAGAC
The DNA here is from genome assembly GCA_009760885.1 of Achatina immaculata. Classification (NCBI taxonomy): domain Eukaryota; kingdom Metazoa; phylum Mollusca; class Gastropoda; order Stylommatophora; family Achatinidae; genus Lissachatina; species Lissachatina immaculata. Next base: position 6,824,708 of record CM019718.1, read on the forward strand.
AATGCAGGCTGAAAAACATGAAATTTGAGACATCCCCTTACCAACAGACATCAAGTACTACTCTAGCAACAAATCTGATATCCTCTTACCAACAGCCACTAAGTACTATTCTAGCAACAAATCTGATATCCTCTTAACAACAGCCATTAAGTACTATTCTAGCAATAAATCTGATATCCCCTTACAAACAGCCATTAAGTACTATTCTAGCAATAAATATGATATCCCCTTACCAACAGCCATTAAGCACTATTCTAGCAACAAATCTGACATCCCCTTACCAACAGCCTTGAAGTACTGTTCTAGCAACAAATCTGATATCCCTTTACCAACAGCCATGAAGTACTATTCTAGCAACAAGTCTGATGCCTGCTTTTTGTTTCTTTTTTGTTTTTTTCAAATAAAGATTCAATCATTCACTAAAGATTCACTGATTAACTAAAGATTCAGTCATTCACTAAAGATTCACTGATTTGCTAAAGATTCAGTTGTTTACTAAAGATTCATTGATTCACTAAAGATTCAGTCATTTACTAAAGATTCAGTGATTCACTAAAGATTCAGTCATTCACTAAAGATTCATTGATTCATAGTTAAGTTCCTGACTCTTGAACTATCTTAAAATCCTCAGACTGCCCCTGAGTACACCAAACATGATATGTGGAAATTAATGAGAGATGTGAGGCAGGGAAGAATTCACTGATGATCAGCTCTTACATGAAGACATCAGAAACTAAGCTTTTGTTGGTGAATCAGTCATCCAAATCACAAAGAAATATTGGCACTACGTTACAATTTTACACTCTACATGTTCGTTATGGATGCCAGAAAAAATATTATATATATATATATATATATATGCAGGGTTATTCATAAGTCCATGATATTGCTTCTTGATACTGTTGAAAACAGGTGCTGCCTTCTGGAGTTCCACTTGAAATCGTCACTGCACACCCACATTGGATGAGGTTCTTGCATATTCCAAAATACAAAATGACTGCTCATGTTTACTGAACACCATACAGGCTACTACTGCCTCCTAGCAGCAAACCATGAAACATGGACTTTATTAAAAAAAAACAAACTTGAAGAGCTTTTCTCTCTCTCTCTCCCTCTCTCTTCTCTCTCTCTCTTGGCATAAGAATAATCATGATCCCTTATGTAGTTTATTTGTTTGCGATTTATTTAAATGTTTCTTAGACTTATGAATAACTCTGTATAATACAGTGTACAGGTCTACTTGATGTGTATGCATTACATTATCTTATTTTTAAGTTTGCCTGGAAAGCCAAACTTTTCAGATGATTTCGTTAAACATTATTGCATGTTCTTGCATGAATTTTAATTTTAGAAGATGTTATATTTGTAACGGAACCTTTCTGGTTTTTTTTTATTTAAACTGTTTAGATGACTTGTTTAGAGGGTATGAATTAAACTTCACTGTATGTGGATATTGTTTTAACTTATTTTTCTGCTGTGTTATGTTGTGCATTCTTTATTTTGTATACATTTATAAATTATATCTGAGCTTGTACTTTCTACCAGCTTCATTACAAGCCCTCGTAATTTTGTTTTCTCTGGCATTGATTATGCATAATCAATGTTTCTCAATGTTTCTCATTTTGGTGCAAGCGTTAAGAGAATAAAAAGATTCATGTTTCGATGATATCGCAATATAAGCCACGCAAGGGTTAAAGTTTGGCACCAAAAAAAAAAATATGCCAGAAACAAAGATATGAAAAGAGTTAAAACTAATATGGAAAGAGACACAAATCTAAAAAGTATTAAAAACAAAACTTTTTTTCTTAATATTTTACCTAACGAAAATAAGAAAGGGAAAAAAAAATTATAAAACATGTCAATACTGGTTTTGCACTGTTCAGTTTTCAAGAGCACTTAAAGGAATTTAGGTTATATGTATCCTTTAAATGCATAATACCAAAGTTGTTGTACCATTTTGCTTTAACCAAACATTTCTGTAACAGTATACGTTACAGGCGTAAACCCAATTATTATTTTTTATGAAGGAAGTCCATGGACTGTAACACTTTCATGGATTATATTTAACTGTACAGTTAAAATTGTACAGACTAAATCTAATCATTTCCTTCTGGTGATTTAACTTGACGTGAAGGGTGTTATTCTCTTGTTTTGTTAGTTTTGTATACTATAATGTTTTTTTTAATTAAACAAAAATGTGGATTTTATAAAATGGTATTTATTAGAAGGGATGATTCATTATTTTATATTTATCATGAGTTTTCTATGATTGGTGGTTTTGTCTAGTAACAAATTATTGGTTTAGAAAATATTTAGTCTGTACAATAATTGGCAATACACCAATTAGACATAATACACATTATGTCCCTGTTTCATAAGATACATCTACCAAATAATGCATTAAAATCAAGTGTTATGTATATACCCCACAGGGTGGACATTGAATAAGAGAATGAAAAAATAAACTGGGGAGGCTTGAAATGCTGATAAACAGAAGAGTATGGCAAATTACAATGACAGAAAGGAAAACGAAGCACTAAATCAGTCAAAATAAAAAAGACAAACAATGTAAAACTATTATAATGAAACAGCTGAATTATTTCAGTCATGTCAGGAGGTTAAATATAATAATGAAAACCACAATAGAAGGAAAAGTAGACGGGGGAAAATATCAAAAGGTTGACAACGATATAGACTGGTAGACAACATTAAAAGAAAGGGACTGGGCTGAGCTTGTCTGGACGTACTGTGAAAACAAAAGACAAAATGAAATTGTAAGATGATTGCAGCCAACTCCCCACATGGAGTGGACACATGATGATGGTCAGGAGAAAAGTCTGAAATGGAAGAGGGGGAGAGAGAAAGAAATAGGTCTAGAAGCAGCAAAAGGAACAATAAAATAGAAGCAAACGAATTTCTGTCCTTTCCATTTTAAAAAATTATTTCTGAGGGAAAATAGAAGCAGCTCAAAATGCAGACACTTAAGGCCAGATTATGTGAAAATCTCATAAAACATTCTTATATTCGTTTTACTGTGCATACATTATTAAATTACAACATACATGCATGCACACATTTTCAAATATTTGAAATTAATAAATCTTATTATGAGTATTTGTTTTTCATTATTTCTTTGGAAATTCTACTCCAGACACGTGACAGCAAAACACAGTGATAATACAGAGAATGTGTCATTCACGTTTCACAAATGTATCATTTCTGACGCAGTTTAAGTGTGATTCAGTTTAAAAAAATAATTAATTTTAAAAAAAAACTCAGTAGCTGATATGTAGCCCTTGAGTAGCATTATCCGCGGTTTAAAAATGATGGTTAGAAAGACAGAGTAATATATTTCAGTGGATCTCTGGAAAGTTTCGCCCCCTTGCATGTGTTATCTAACGGAGCTTTGAGACTCCAAGACAGAAAAACTGTAAGAAGATACACGCCTACACAACTCTGCACTACAGAATGAAGTCAAATATTTTCTAGAGAAACAAAATGACACTTTGCATTCATCTTTGCGTCCACCCTAGAATTTCCGACATAGCATGGTTTAATCTAAAGAGCTGCCGTAAAAAATAAGAAAAAAATAGCTCTGTTAATTAGATATTTAATGCAGACCAAAGACTGGATCTGGTTCACAACTAGATAAAGGCATACTGTCGTTTCAAAACACATTTCAAGTGCAGAAAACCAGTGATAAATGACCTCTACACACCACCGCGGCCCTACACTCTCTCGCCACTTGATACTAATTTTAAATCATCACGTATCTCTGCCAGTCTCTCATCGTGCTCTACTTATCTCGCAGATCACAGCCAGGGAAACACTGGCCTAACCATGGCAGGACAGTGTGCTGTACACATGTTTGATCATTATCCATTGTTTATTTTATTCTTTTCTCACTAGACCAGTGGCTCCCAAGTTTTTATTTTTTGAGGATCCGAACACACTGAATGCAAATACCTCTCGTAGCCCGACTTCATTAGATGTATAAAATGTATTTTTAAAAAAAGTTTTAAAATCTAGCCCTCTAGATGACCCAAGTTGAGAACCAAAGCAAGTTTACTGAAGAAGCATTGAACCTTTTTCCTACCTTTCAACTTCACTCTGGGTATGAAACAAAAGTAGACACGATCTTGTGCTTCAACATCTTCACTACAGCAGCTGACAAGAGTATCCTGGTTGCAGTTCCAAGGCGACAGATCAACATCAACAAAACAGCAGTAACAACGACAAATCCCTCTCCATAACACAGAGATGATAAAAATCTCCGACTTACTTGGACGGGTTCAGTTTGTTGAGTATCTTGAGCACCCTGGTGGCGGACGGCCGGAACCCAGAATCTTCTGCCCAACATTCACTGATCAGCTGATGAAGTTCATAGTTGTTCTTGATGTCAGAGTTCAAGGCTGGCCGAAAGTGCATGCCGGTAATTTCTGGCCTCATCACTCGACTTAGAATTTCTGAAAGATGCGATAAATATTTCCGCTAATATATGAGTATGTTTTTTAAAAAAAAATATCTTGTGACTATTAAAAGAGAAAACTTAAATATTTTATACATTAAACGTCAAGATAATTTAGAGAAGATCATCTTGGAAGGGTAAATAATGGGAAAAAGAAAGAGAGGAAGACGAAGGGGAAGATCGTTGATAGTCTGCGAATGGATGCATCAGCAGTAGCAGGGTATCTTGCTTACAATCGAGAGGCCTGCAGGAGAGGTAGTAGGGAGGCAAAGTTCCGCAAGAGACATGCAAATGACTGACTGACTGATATGAGTATATCTTAATATCACAGATTTAAACATGCCAATTAATTTTTTGCCTGAATTTGGATACTACTTTGAATCAGCCTGATTCTTTACTCAGTTTTTTCCCCCCGACATTTTACTTCCGAGCTACAAATTTACTTAGTTCTGAAAGATTTTCTTCTTTTTTTGTGTGTGCTTCTTTTCCTTCTTCGTTTCATCCATTTCAGTTACGTCAAAGTTCTGGACTAGACAAGACTATTCTACAGATCATTTCATAGCTACAAATCAAATGAGCGCTGTAAATTCTTCTGTACTGTGGTTTATCTTCTCCTTATGTTAATTTTACAAGACAAAAAATATTTAACAGGGACAAGTACGCACCAATGTAATTTAAATTCCCATTGTCTGAATAAGGGGCAGAACGTGTGAAGACTTCCTTGAAGATTATACCCAGAGCGAAGATGTCTGCCTTCTGCATGTCCACGTCCCTCTCTGCCCTGAGGATTTCTGGAGCTGTCCAGAGACCTGAGGATCGATGTTAAGATCAATGATTCAAAGAGACATAGAGTGAACATTTATTGTAAATGATTAAGAGATCTACAATGCAACGTCCAGAATCTGAAGGTCTGTTCAGAAAGAAATGAGTGATCAACATTTTTTTACACTAGCTCAGTCTTATAAAGTGAGTCCAAGAACCTTCGCATTGAGTCAGTGACCTGTTACATGAAAAAGTCACAAAAGCGCTTTCGAAACCAACATCGACACAATAGTCTAAAGACAGACAAAACCAATGACCGAAAAAGAAATTCTCGTAAGTTGTGGACCAAACCCGAAGAAGTTCAAAACCTGCAGATAGCCACAAACATTTAAAACCCAGACATGAAAGTGCAGAAATATGTTTCAGAAGTTAAAAAAAAAAGATATAGCTGTCGTATGTACCCACTATGTACTTCAGACAGATACAAAATGAAGATCTTTATGCAAGAAATGCAGCCGTACAAAAGAGAATTTGTGTCTCATTTATGAACAAATATCAGCTGTAAGTTACGAGTTCCCAATACTTTTGAGACTGTGGACCTCTAGAATTGATGAGATCCCGTCTCAGCCAGTATAAATTCCTACTCATCAACTTGGTTTTAAAGCGAAAACATTTACAATATTCATATTCCCAGGATGCATGAATTTAGGTTCTTTGTGATTTAGACAAATAAAATAATAGTATAACTTAGACTTGCTACATGGACACTCTCTTGAACTTTTGTGGACCTGAGGATGGGATATGATGCCATGAGAAATATGAAATACATTACTCAGATTCGTTTTTTTAAAAAATTCAGCTCTTTGTAAATTTTATACTCTCAGTGAGATTTCTATAGAACACATTGATGCAATGACCGAGGAAGTGTAAAAAAGCTTTCACAAAAAGAACTTGCACGATGTCTCCTAGAGCACCACTCACAGGATAAAATAAATTAGATTTGAGAAAGTAGATGAACACTGTGGAATCTGGAGTATGCTTTATATGGGAATTTCATAACTTACCATCACAGCTATCTTCACCTGATACGGAACTTACCATCACAACTATCTTCACTTGATATAGAACTTACCATCACAACTATCTTCACTTGATATGGAACTTACCATCACAACTATCTTCACTTGATATAGAACTTACCATCACAACTATCTTCACTTGATATAGAAATTACCATCACAACTATCTTCACTTGATATGGAACTTGCAGTCACAACTATCTTCATCTGATATAGAACTTACCATCACAACTATCTTCACTTGATATAGAACTTACCATCACAACTATCTTCACTTGATATAGAACTTACCATCACAACTATCTTCACTTGATATAGAACTTACCATCACAACTATCTTCACTTGATATAGAACTTACCATCACAACTATCTTCACTTGATATGGATCCCTTTTCTATCATCCGAAGCCTGGGAACACCAAAATCTGTCAGTTTGCACGTCCACCTGCTGTCCACCACGCAATTTGAACTCTTCAAGTTGCCATGGTAACAGACAGAGCTCTTGTGTATGTACTCCAGTCCCTGAAGGGAAATTTTTTTTTAAAAGCGAGCTTTTTGTCTCAGTGTAACTATTGATAGGTGAGAGAGGTAAAGTGATTCATACACTTAATACTACCCCATTTTTTTCATGAACTTTATTATGATTCTTCCATGAACAACTAAGCAAAAACACACACGAATGACTGAGTAATGGTTTTGTCACCTGGTTCATCAAATGCAACTACTATAGATCTCTAGAACAGGGTTTCCCAAAAACAATTCGTTATAAATGAAAGCCCGCGCATCAGATTATGATAATAAATATAATTTTATTTAAAACTGAGTTCACTTTTTCTTATTTATTCATTTATATTCATATAAAAACTTTCTCAAATCTAATACTTATATAACGAGAACAGGTGCGTATATATATATATAAGAAAAAGGAGGTATGCCACCACCTAGGCTTACATTTTATTTTGAAAGCAAAGCACGTGTATGTATTATCAATGTAAAAATCTCTCTCAGACTTTACATGCTTGCCATTTCTTACTACATAAAGCATATCTTATAACAGAGTTTGAATGTAGCTTGTGTAATGTAAACTATGTAATACTATACATTTACAGTTAATTTTACGAATCCAGCAGGAATGTCATGGCAGAAATTTGCTTTGCAAGTGAACAATTTGGAGAACTTCTGACCTATGGTAGCTCTGTAGATATTTTAACACTTTCAAAGTATAAGTGTCGGTGTTTCCAAATCATAAAGCAACGCTAATGTTAAGACACTTGGAAATTACCTTGGCAACGTCCTGGCACAAAGCGAACTTAAACAACTGGTCCAGTTTGATGTTCTGATTCAAGATAATGTCCTGGAATGGATAAGACCACTCATAACACCCTCGTTATAATATCACACAATAAATGGATCATTATAAAGAATATCGAAGCAGGGTGACTGATATAAACGAAAATATTATATCACTGCAAACATAATAAAAACTGCCATGAAGATGAAAGCAAATTTACACAACATAAAACGGTGTTCAGACTTGAAAACAGAGCATCACGGGCATGCACTGTACATCTGGGATGTGACTAAAATATCACAAAATGCTTGAACCAAAAAGAAAAAGAGAAGCAAGCAGGAAAAACAAAAACGCATCCAGGTTACAGATCAGTTCATGCTTAATTAACTTAGAAATTTGATATCGCAGACAAAGGTTTATTTAACAAAATAAATTAAATAAATGATAATGATAATGGTACTGAAGGAAATACTTTATTTCCAGTTTGGCTATAATTGTTAATGTAACTTGAAAATACTGTCTTTCCAGCCTAGCAGAATTTTTAACTTAACTAAAAAGTGCTATCTTTCTGGCCTAGCAGAACTACGGTAACTTGAAAGTACCGTATTTCCAACCTAGCAGAATTGTTAACGTAACTGTAAAGTGCCGTATTTCCAGATTAGCAGAATTGTAAACGTAAATGTTAACGTAACTGGAAAGTACTGTATTTCCAACCTAGCAGAAATGTTAACGTGACTGCCAACTTAACTTGAAAGTGCCGTATTTCTAATCTATCAGAATTGTTAATGCAACTTGACAGGCCCGGTTACTTTTTTTTTTGCTGCAACTCTCTTATAACAATAATCTTTATGATATTGATGAAATAATGTGACTATAAACGTACCTGCAGGCTCCCCTTAGGGCAGTACTCCCACAGCAACAATATCCGGCCTGGATCTACGCATGCCCCAACGAATGCCGTGATATTCTGATGTTTCAGTTCCATCAGCTGTGAGAAACAAACGAATAATATTATGGTTTTTGTGAGAGAAATATTCTTACATTTGTACACTTGCCTAACACAAGCATAACATGTTGAGGTCATATATTGAATTTTATTGAAAATGAGATTATACATGCTTATTTCCCTTTTTTCCCTAGACTTTCTGCACTCGAAGTATACGAACAAAAGTAATATTATACCAAGAAAGACATATAGTTCCTCGGTCAGCAGAGTTAGCTAATGAAGAATGAATGAGAAGAGCGAGAGAGACAAACAAATCTTGTAAAAAATGCGAGAAGGAAACAATGCATTTTCATATTGTAACAACAGGAAAATTAGAGGGAAGAAGAGCCAGAGAAAGGAAAGAGAAAGTTACATCTGATCACCCTTACCTCCACTGCACCAAGACGACATGGTGTGACAGGAGATCGCCAGCTGAAAATACATTGTTTCCTTCTCGTATCTTTTGACAAGATGTTTTTTTTTGTGTGTGTTTATCTCGCTCTTCTCATTCATTCTTCATTAGTTAACTTTGCTGACCGAGGAACTATATGTCTTTCTTGGTATGTATAATATTACTGTTGTTCGTATACTTTGAGTGCAGAAAGTCTAGGGGGGAAAGGGAAATAAGCATGTACGGCAATTTTGCTGTTAACTGTCTGAAACTTTTCATTGTTGTTCGTATATTTTATCAGGGTGTAAGTACATGCTGACATTCTTTAGGGCGGAAACGTTTGGCAACTTAGAACTTGACATTTGTTCATATCTTACCATCAGTGGTGTCATTCAGCTTGGACATGAGAGAAAGACACACACACACACAGAGAAGAGAGAGAGAAGAGATAGAGAGAAAGAGGAGAAAGGGGAGAGAGGAAAGAGACAGAGAGAGAGAAGAGAGAGAGAGAGAGACGGAGAGAAAAAAAGAGAGGAGAGAGATGAGAGAAAGACACAGAGAAGGAGAGAGACAGAGAGAGAGAGAGAAGAGAGAGAGACACACACAGAAAGAGAAGACAGAGACACAGAAGAGAGAGAGGAGAGAGAAAGAGAGTCATTCAGCTGAAACACCCGAACGGGGGTTTAGAATGTTTAAAATTAATTTTTGTTTTAAATTTTACAAACTATTTTCATTTACCATTTTTTAAAAATGAATAGAACAGGTTGTTAATTAATTTTGAATGATAGCACTGGGTAATGCATACAAAAATCTTACAAAGCTTTTGCATCCAAAGCTACTATGTACAACTGTTGCCTGCATAACCTGTGGCGACATAAAGTTTTGGTGTTCACTGTTTCGAGATCATGCATGCATAGCTGCACTTGTTTCTTGCAGCTGAATATGACTAAGTCTCATTTACTGGACTTAGCTTCACATTATATCTCTTTTCCTTTCATTCAGTGTACTGAGAAATCCAGTATACCTCGCCTTGAGGGCATATGTCATTAATACATTTATAATACACTTAGCAGCTCGTGTGGCAGGGCATATTGGCAGGGCTCGAAAGCACAGCCTTTGGATGAAAATACAGACCACTTTCGACTGTGCTAACATAGTTACCTTATTTAACTCCTGTATCAGTTCTTTTGTTAGACTGACGTTGCTGGCTCTGGACATACGCTTGACAGAGACCAGGCTACCTGGAGAAGGAGTCACAGAAAAGCTGGCATGAGTTCTTCATTACATGTTTTTCTCTGGTCACATATCAGAATATCAACAGATATAAGGGGCCGGTGAAATTAGCTACTAGTGAGTATTTGTGAGGCTCTGAGTATCATAATGAATGCCAGATGAACCTATTAAGAGAGTGATGGTGCTGGTGATGTATGTGGTGATGGTGTTGGTGCTGATGATAAAAGTTGTAAAAAAAAGTGGTTAAAGATAGTCTTATCATGCCACGGAGGCAGGCCCGGGAAGAGCCAGGTTGGGCATCGCGACCAGTTACTATCGGGCCTCTGTACAAACACAGAAGATTCTGTAGGTGGTGGATCGTTATAGTGTTTCCTAAATTTTATTTCTAAAAAGAAAAGATAAGGAAAACAGCGCCCTGGGGCAACAGTTCCCCCTCCCCCGCCTCCCCACTCGACGAATCTGTGAAGAGGCACTCAGAGGAAGTAGTGCTCATATTTTTTTCTTGACCGGTCATTGCACCACACTGTGATATGGTCAGTCGGCATCTCATCTGACCACCCTGACTTCCACAGCACCAAGAGGTTCCAGGCATCCTTTCAAGATGACCATCCTTTCTAACGTCATAATCTCATCAAAAATTGAGATATCGTTTCTGGCAAGTCCTAAAGGTCTTAGATCATTTGTTCTATTCGTTCATACACGCAGTCATGATCCATATATGAACGTTTTTGCAGCTCACGTTGATGCCATTTTCACAACATTATCTTTTTGATTTTCTCGATCCTTTTCAAGGTGATGCTGAAAGTTTTTGTCGGTTTTTTGCCATGTTATTTAAATTAAAAATTAATAAAAATGGGGTGAAATGCACTGGCTACACCTTGAACACGAACACAAACTTAAAGAGCAACACAAGAAAATATGATTACTTGCTACAGTTCTTCTCCGCTTGCCTCTACAGTAAGCTACAGATCCGAACATGACACTTGCCTATACACTAAGCTACGGATCCGAACATGACACTTGCCTCTACACTAAGCTACAGATCCAAATATGACACTTGCCTCTACACTAAGCTACAGATCCAAATATGACACTTGCCTCTACAGTAAGCTACAGATCCCAAAAGTGACACTTGCCTCTACAGTAGGCTACAAATCCAAACATGACACTTGTCTCTACAGTAAGCTACAGATCCGAACATGACACTTGTCTCTACAGTAGGCTACAAATCCCAGCATGACACTTGCCTCTACAGTAGGCTACAAATCCCAAAATGACACTTGCCTCTACAGTAGGCTACAATCACAACATGACACTTGCCTCTACAGTAAGCTAAATATCAGAACATGACACTTGCCTCTACAGTAAGCTACAGATCCCAACATGACACTTGCCTCTACAGTAGGCTACAGATCTCAACATGACACTTGCCTCTACAGTAAGCTGCAGATCCAAACATGACACTTGCCTCTATAGTAAGCTACAGATCCGAACATGACACTTGTCTCTACAGTAAGCTACAGATCCGAACATGACACTTGCCTCTACAGTAAGCTGCAGATCCAAACATGACACTTGCCTCTATAGTAAGCTACAGATCCCAACATGGCACTTGCCCCTATAGTAAGCTACAGATCCAAACATGACACTTGCCGTTACAGTAAGCTATAGATCCAAACGTGACACTTGCCTCTATAGTAAGCTACAGATTCGAACATGACACTTGCCTCTATAGTAAGCTACGGATCCCAACATGACACTTGCCTCTACACTAATCTACAGATCCAAATATGAAACTTGCCTCTACACTAAGCTACAGATCCGAACATGACACTTGCCTCTGCAGTAAGCTACAGATCCGAACATGACACTTGCCTCTATACTAAGCTACATATCAGAACATGGCACTTGCCTCTATACTAAGCTACATATCAGAACATGGCACTTGCCTCTACAGTAAGCTACAGATCCGAACATGACACTTGCCTATACACTAAGCTACAGATCCAACATGACACTTGCCTCTACACTAAGCTACAGATCCAAATATGACACTTGCCTCTACAGTAAGCTACAGATCCGAATATGACACTTGCCTCTACAGTAGGCTACAAATCCAAACATGACACTTGTCTCTACAGTAAGCTACAGATCCGAACATGACACTTGTCTCTACAGTAGGCTACAAATCCCAGCATGACACTTGCCTCTACAGTAGGCTACAAATCCCAAAATGACACTTGCCTCTACAGTAGGCTACAATCACAACATGACACTTGCCTCTACAGTAAGCTAAATATCAGAACATGACACTTGCCTCTACAGTAAGCTAAATATCAGAACATGACACTTGCCTCTACAGTAGGCTACAGATCTCAACATGACACTTGCCTCTACAGTAAGCTGCAGATCCGAACATGACACTTGCCTCTATAGTAAGCTACAGATCCGAACATGACACTTGTCTCTACAGTAAGCTACAGATCCGAACATGACACTTGCCTCTACAGTAAGCTGCAGATCCAAACATGACACTTGCCTCTATAGTAAGCTACAGATCCCAACATGGCACTTGCCCCTATAGTAAGCTACAGATCCAAACATGACACTTGCCGTTACAGTAAGCTACAGATCCAAACGTGACACTTGCCTCTATAGTAAGCTACAGATTCGAACATGACACTTGCCTCTATAGTAAGCTACGGATCCCAACATGACACTTGCCTCTACACTAATCTACAGATCCAAATATGACACTTGCCTCTACACTAAGCTACAGATCCGAACATGACACTTGCCTCTGCAGTAAGCTACAGATCCGAACATGACACTTGCCTCTATACTAAGCTACATATCAGAACATGGCACTTGCCTCTACAGTAAGCTACAGATCCGAACATGACACTTGCCTATACACTAAGCTACAGATCCAAACATGACACTTGCCTCTACACTAAGCTACAGATCCGAACATGACACTTGCCTCTACAGTAAGCTACAGATCCGAACATGACACTTGCCTCTACAGTAAGCTACAGATCCGAACATGACACTTGCCTCTACAGTAAGCTACAGATCCGAACATGACACTTGCCTCTACAGTAAGCTACAGATCCGAACATGACACTTGCCTCTACAGTAAGCTACAGATCCAAACATGACACCTCCAGCTTCAAACAAATGATGGTTTTTTGGAGAGCCCTCTTCAAAGTTGATGACTGTTTCATATTTAGACACCTTTTTGTTGCTGGAATTCCTGCTTTTGGCCAGATTCCTGAAGCTAGCCTGAATTTGTAGACAAATAATGCTAGCATGAACCATTTGTGTGCGAAAAACAAAATATGGTTTGAAAAACCATCAACAAGAAAACTGTACTGAACGATTTGTGTTTGATTTTAATTTAAACAAAACAAAAAAAGAGAAGAAAAATAAACAGAAAAAGCACACACAGGCAAAAAGCACAAATGAAATATATTCTCAGTACTTTATAGTTCTCTGACTGAGATCAAAACTAATATATACATATTCTCAATACTTCGTAGTTCTCTGACTGAGATCAAAACTGAGATATATTCTCAGTACTTCATAGTTCTCTGACTGAGATCAAAACTGAGATATATTCTCAGTACTTCATAGTTTTCTGACTGAGATCAAAACTGAGATATATTCTCAGTACTTCATAGTTTTCTGACTGAGATCAAAACTGAGATATATTCTCAGTACTTCATAGTTCTCTGACTGAGATCAAAACTGAGATATATTCTCAGTACTTCATAGTTTTCTGACTGAGATCAAAACTGAGATATATATTCTCAGTACTTCATAGTTCTCTGACTGAGATCAAAACTGAGAAATAAGATGATAAATATAATCGACAATGTGTAATTTAACTTTGCTTTATGTAGACAAAATTTTGTCTTGTGCTTTGAATAATTTATGCATAAGATTTCATATTCTTTGATATATTATATAAATGCACTGGATTTTCCCTTAATATTCCATAGCACGTGATCCCCATACTTAATGAAATGATAGGCAGACATTAGTATTTGCTTTTCGTACCCGAATACTCCCATTAAGTATCGCAGTCACAAAATCGATCTCCTCGAACTTGACCTGCCACAGCATACTCTCTAGTTGTCGACGACGTCGATACCGCCTGCAGATTGAATAACGAGTTGTACATACACGAGATTAACACTCATCACAGCATTATGACAATCTTATCATCACTGGTGTATAATTTGACACTTGAGCTATTAACACAACTGAGTAACCACAGCTACAACAGCTGATATAGCTGGGAGTTACATATCTTGTTTTCGTGGAATATCTCGTTCCTTCCGGAAAAAATTTGGCACGTATAATCTTATCGTATATCTTATATCCTTCCCGTGCCGTTAAACGTCACATAGGGCTCGCAAAGTAGTTCGCCAATTTTTCCTGTCTTCGGTGAATCTTTCAACCCCATCAAGGGATTTTATGCCTGTTAATTTGGCCTCTCTTAACAACGTCCCCTTCAGAGTTTCACGCGGTCTGCCTCTTTTTCTTTGGCCTGTTTGTGTTCCACTTGATAGCTTGTTTTAGGATTCTCTGATCATTTCTTCTCATCAAGTGACCAACATATGATAATGGTACCACATTAATCCTGTAGTAAATCTTCCTTGTTCCTTTCCTGTCTCTTTAAAAACGGAGAACGGATTATTCTTAGAAGCTGGCGCCTTGGTGACGTTGAGGAAAGGGTTTTCGTGATTGACGGGGCTTACGGTGGATTGTTTGAAGCCTGTCAGGGAAATCAGTTTCGTTGTTAATTCCACCACCAGGTGGACCACAGCGGACTCTGCCCACATTAACTAGGCCGAAGAGGGCGTCAGCATTTTACGGGGGGTGGGGGGGGGGCAGCACAAAGAAGCGGGGACGTCGTTGTGGCCATCTGTGGGGGGTCTGTTATCATCACTCTGGTACCTTCACCTTTGCTCTCAGCTGTATATAGTAAGTCATTTGAGTTACTAATGTTCTTTTTTCTCCTTGTTGTTGTTGTTGTTCTTCTTCTTCTCCTCGGCAAAAACATACAAACGCGGAGAAAAATCTTGACATTCTACCCCTCAAGAAGGGATTTCTATTCAACAAGGCCAAGTTAATTCATAAAATTCTATCACACAATGTTCTACTCTGTTTGTGGTCATTGTTCAAATCCAACCCAAAACATCTCTCTCTCTCTCTGAACCTTAAGTGCCCAAGGCACATGGGGCTTCCGCAAGGGTCCTCCACAAATACCTGTCCTTCGCCTTTTTTTCTGCTATTGCCCAGGTGAGCCCTCTATTGCTCAACATCCTTTCTGTTGTTCTTCTCCATGTCTCTTTTGGTCTACCCTTACTTCTGTTCCCCTGTGGTGTCCATCTTAGTGCTATTTTTGGTAGATGCAAATAGGCAGCTGGAATGTAAGAACACTAAACCAGACTGGAAAACTAGCACAAACCATCAAGGAAATGCACAGATACAACCCAAAACATAATCAACGCTTAAACATTTGTATTCTCCCAAAAGCAAATTTTGACATGTTAAAAAACTTCTCTTACTCAGCTGCCCAACTGTGGAATACCCTACCAATTCATGTAAAACAAATATCAATTATAACTTCAAACTTTGTTTGAGATGGACTATGTGCCACCCTAATACCTATTTGTGTTTGTGCATGCTTTATATACATGTATGAATAGGAGTAGATATGCATATGTTGTGCGTATATATGTATATATGTGCATGCGTGTATGTGTATACATATATATTGGTATGTATGTATGTATGTGTTGTACATATATATGTGTGTATATGCACATGTCTTCATGTGTATACATGTGAATATGTGTATGTACATGTGTGTATGTGTTTGTACTCGTATATATGCGGCATATGTGTGTGTGAATATATGCATCTGTATGTATTGACATATAGTTTAGGTGTATGTACTATCAAAGTCTAAATTAGTTTAATCTAAAGTATGGCTTGATTGTTGCATCTATTATACAGATGTTCTGTAAATTTGATAGTTTATAATGAATATGAGAAGGTAATTACGTTTATGTAGTTACATAAAGTAGAATGTTTAGTGTACAGAAATAAAGGGTGTATTAATTATTTACTTTATACGTTTTTTTTTGTTGCTTTTTCATGCATATAATGTTCAATAACAAAAGCTGAATATCTATGACTGTGTGACAACTGTAAGACCAAGGGCAAAATGGTAGACGG
The DNA here is from genome assembly GCA_009760885.1 of Achatina immaculata. Classification (NCBI taxonomy): domain Eukaryota; kingdom Metazoa; phylum Mollusca; class Gastropoda; order Stylommatophora; family Achatinidae; genus Lissachatina; species Lissachatina immaculata. Next base: position 6,841,169 of record CM019718.1, read on the forward strand.
GCCTACGTGCCCAATTCTTAACCCTTTGAAAATAAAGTTTGTTCTATCGTTCGTTCTTTCTTCTTCTTCTTCTTTCTTCTTCTTCTTCTTCATTGGAATTGCGAGATGATATTCTTTTCAGCCAATGCAGCGAAGATGTTGATGCACAACATGGTGTCGGACTGGGAGCGGGTTATGACGGCTATTTTTCCAGTCCCTGAATGGAGCTATAGAAAAAAGACAGGGGATGTGCAGTACTTCTTTAACAGACTCCATCACCGATGGCGGTCTCTACACCGTTTAGCCGGGCTAGGCCTGTTATGAGGATTTCTTTTTTGGGAGGGGGGGGGGGAGGGGTGCCAACTGAGACGAGGGACAGAACCTTAGTTGTCTATGGGGCGCTAACCCTAGTGCTAGCGTGCTGGCTATGGGGCGCTAACCCTAATGCTAGCGTGTCGGCTATCGGGCGCTAGCCGTGATGCTAGCGTGTCGGCTGTGGTCAGCAGACTGCCAAATCGGACAGCACTTTCACTTCCAATATCGCTATAACTGGTTTTAAAAAAAACAACCCGAGTTCTAGCTATTTCAATATCTTTCAAACTCTTTTATTATTTATTTTTTTAGAGGCAAGAATTTACAAATGAGAATAAAAATGAAAACGGTTGCTCTTAAAAGGGGGATAATTAGCTGTTGATTATAACAGTTACATACCTTAGTGTCATCTGCACCACTACAGCCATAATGAAAACGAAAGAAGATCCAACGGCTGCTCCTACAATAGCGTCCGTGTAGTCTGGCGTTCTGATAGTGGTCGCTGTAGAGAAAAAGGGCAGTATATTTCAATGTACAACTATAATTACGCGTGAAAAAAACTTGGTTCGAATGTCGTCATAGGAAAGTTAATGTTCATAGGAAAGTTAATGTTTTTAGAAAAGTTAACGTATCTCTTAGGTAGCTCCAAAGCAAGCATCTTTCTGAACAGGCAGACAAGCTGGTAATAGAAACTCAGATAAGCAGATCAAGATATATATATATATATATGTAGAAAGACTCAAACCATGGTGTGAACATTCAGATAAAACAGACAAGCATACATGCAAACAGACGAACAAGCATAGACAGACAGATAAATACACACAGAAAAACAGACAGGTAGAACTGATAGTCAGACTGAGAAACAGATGAACTAAATTTGTACATTTAAAACACACACAGACAAACATACAAGCAAATGTATAAACACAGAGAGGTATTGACGAAAACAAGTAGAGTTGGTGAACAGACACAATTTTAAGACATGCAGACAGACTTGGTCAGTCCACAGACTCTGGTCGGTCCACAGACACTCGTCAGACCACAGACACTGGTCAGTCCAGAGGCACTGGTCGGTCCACAGGCACTCGTCAGTCCAGAGACATTGGTCAGTCCACAGACACTGGTCAGTCCACAGACATTGGTCAGTCTACAGACACTAGTCAGGCCACAGACTGGTCAGTCCACAAACACTGGTCAGTCCACAGACACTGGTCAGTCCACAGACACTGGTCAGTCCACAGACACTGGTCAGTCCACAAACACTGGTCAGTCCACAAGATGGTCTAACATTTTTTGCAGAGTTCTCCCTCAAAGCCACAGACCGGAGTGTCCGGAGGCGCATACTTGCTGCCTGTTGACCCATCCCTCCAGGTTACACCAACATTCTCCAGCTTCGACGGGGGCTGTCCAACATTAAACAAAAAAGAAAATTCATTAATACGAGGCTCATACCGAAAATCGGGAAGAAAAACCTTAAAAAATCAGAATTTATAGATAGAGAAATATAAATGTATCACTTTAAGCTGTACCCTTCTCTTCACTTTTCAAAATAATCTACATTTCTCTGTACACATTTTGCCCATCGCTCTGCAAGTTTGAAAGTACCCTCCCGGTTCCATCTGATCGATGGCACAGACGCACTGCTTTCTGGACGTTCTCTTCTGTGGGACCTAGCGGGCACAAACTTTTCTATAGCCTTGGGTTTCAATCATTTCCTGTACTGCATTGTGTCCTATTCCAAGATTTACAGCGATTTCAGATACTGTGACACGTCTGTCTTCTTTAATGATGTTGTCAACCCTTTCCCACGTTGCGTTTAGTGGAGGCAGTTTTAGGGCAACCACTGTGAGGCATATCTTGGATGCTCGTGTTTCCATCTTTGAAATGTTTCACCCACCTCCTAACACTGCTAGCACCCACACACAAATCTCCATAAGCAAGTTGAAGTCTTTGATGAATTTCAGCTGTGGGGATTTCTTCTTTAACGAGGAACTCAATAACGGCACCTTGACGAAACGAAATTTCAGGGCACCCGCCATTTTATTTCTGCTCTGCGTGGTCACATGACACATTATAGTGATGTCATGTGACCTCTACATGAAGTGCAAAAGATCTAGATTAAGCTGATACATTTATATTTTCTCTGTCTATAAATTATGATTTAAAGAAAAAGATTTTGCTCACGCTTTCGGTATGACCCTCGTACAAAGTGTAAAACTACATTCATTCTTACTGTATATGATATATATGTATGAATATTCGAAAATTCAACGAACAATTCAAGTATATGAAATGTAACAAAGTTCTAATTTCCTAAACAGAAATATTTAGAAAGAAATAAGTCAAGAAATATTGTGAAAGATATTTCTTTAAAAAAGTAGAGAAATGCCAACCCATATAACACTAACAATGTACAGAATGAAGGCACGTAATTCTTTAAATGAAAAAAAGGCCTAAAAAGTACCTATCATTTTAACAGATCTACCGACGCTGTGTCAAGCTTGTATTTTTTAAAAATTTCATAACACTCTCATACAGGCATTCTTAAGTTAACCCTTTCACGACTACAGATCCATCATTGTAAATGCTCGGAACATCCTCATTCCCCTGCGTCAGACTGCACGAAGCCATCATCATCTGCAGTCATATCAGGTACCAGTATGACTTCATAAGATGTCAGTAGATATGCTTTACGTTACATATAAAAAAACTAGAAACAGAAGAGCCGAAAGAAAGATTCTGATCCGACAGCCAACTGGTTAGATAACAAATCTTATATATTTATCATTTCATTCCTATGTACAGCTTAGGTTAAGAACCGGTATTTTCCAGCTCTCATTTATTCTCGATTTACCCTATTTCACTGATTACTGGCGCATGTACGCATAGGACCATAATTTTCCATAAATGCAAGAAACAAAATGAAGAAGATTTTGCACAATAAAAGAAGTCAGTTGTGATATAAATCTATAACTGAATAATAAACAAGAAGATGTGGATATATGTGCAGAGAAAATGAGAGATAAAGGAGAGAGCATGAGGAAAATATAAAAAAAGGCAATATGGAAGTTAAACCAAAAACTATGTAAGTTATTTTATGTGAGAGATAAACCAACAAGTCAGGAAGAAAGTTAGAAATGTTCTAAAAATATCAGAGAAAGATACAGATAACGAAGAAAGAGAGCTTCAGAAATAAATAAGAGAATGTGAAAGATAAACCAGTGTGCAAGAGATAACGAGAATAAGAAATACATTAAACAGGAGTAGAGATAAATCAAAGTCTGATGAGAGACAGTTTACCAAAACAAAATATGAGGAAACAAAACAAAACAAAAAAAAACCTACCGTCTTCAGAAAACCTCCAGCAAGAGTGTTATCAATCTGGACAAAGTCCAAAAACTTCCCATCAGGTTGCATGTCCAGAAACCAGACGTTGGACAACCTGTCGCAGTTATGGTCCAGGATCAGCCTGCCGGTAACACCTGGAGATAAATGGTTAAAATTAAAAAAAAAACAATTTAAAACGATAAGAACAATGACACATTTAATAACGGATGAAGATAAGACGTCAAAGATTGTATACACGTAGTAAATATTTCAAACAAAATGGTTTACCTGTGGATTGTATCCCTTGGGCTAACCTGAAGATGTTACTGCCGTTCCGCGGATCTCCTCCTTCATGAATAGTTTTGTTGACGAGAATAGCCCACAGGACTGTGGCGTCGTACACAAAAGGGGCGTACGCGTCCATTGTCTGCAGGCGAGGGTTAGAGTAGAAAGCTTTATTTCTTGCAGGCAAATAGTAGTTCATAAACAGAGGAGAAAGATAAGTAGATAAATAAGTAGACAAGGGGGAGAGGTGGGGGGGATAAGACAGACGGACGGATGGAAGTAGACAGACAGACAGAGAGATACAGACAGATGGATGGATGGATGGATGGATGGACGGTCGGACAGACAGATAGATAGATAGATAGATAGATAGATAGATAGATAGATAGATAGATAGATAGATAGATAGATAGATAGATAGATAGATAGATAGATAGATAGAAGACCATTAATTAAATGGTTCGGACATTTGATACGCATGAATCCAGAACAAACACGTACATACAACTCGAAAACATCTGGACATAGGATAAGAGGACGACCAAGGAAAAAAGTGGATAGATGGAGTGAAAGACACACTGAGGAAACATAACATGACAGCTACCCAGTCCTCCAACCTTGCTCTGGACCGATGTCTGAAACTCCATGTGATGCTAATGGCAGAAGAAGAAGAAGAAGAAGAAGAAGAAGGAGAAGTCAGTACAAAATATCTGCTACATATGAATATCGTTTCCAGTATCTTTGCTTGCCTTCTATTCCATAACGAAATATTCTGATTGTCTCTTATATTTACTTTCTATGATCTCATTTTGTTTTTCCACGCTTAGTTTGCTACCATAATTTCTGAGCACGGTGAAATGGTTAACATCTCATAACCCTTGACAACTCTCTGCATCGAGAAACAAAACAAAACAAAATAAAACACAGAATAACCTCGTTCCCTGGCGGCAGATCCCACAGTGGGGATTGCAGTTTGTCAGCCTTGGAGACGTATTCTGTGAAAGTTGCGAAGACGTTTTCGTTTGAGGTGGCCATGATGACCTGCAAGAAACACACAATACAGGCAGACTCCGAGTTGCGCTGCTAAGTCTGTTCGTAGGTCGAAGTTATACGTATGTCGAAACAGTTAAGTGTCGTTCGTATCTAACGTCCGTTATATAGTATAGAATTCTAAGCATTAAGAACATTTTTAAAAATTAAAGAAACCTACGAACCGTTGATCTGCAGTGTTCTGATGCTCACAGCAAAGTAGCATTTATTTGTTATTACGAACCACTGTATGTATTTAATATAACGTGCTCTAAGAGGGTCGTTCGTAGCTAAAGGTTATACGTAAGTTGGAGCTTCATGAGTCGAGGATTGCCTGTAATAAAAACATTTTCTTTTCGTCCGTAAAGCATTTCATCGTTCTCTGTGAGATCTACCAACACAGAAGGCTGGTTGCAGAGAACCTGCAGAATGTTCCGTTCTCAGTTTATCGTTATTACCCCTACCAGGAGGTAGAACATTACCTTCCCGTTTAGGTACACTCTAATTTATTATCGCTCTTTTCTGGCTGGACAATCCCTTATGTTTCTTTAAAACCATTTCCAGGATTGTATGACTGCATTTTTTTATACTCAAATTGTATAGGATTTAAATATTAAAATCCATCCTCTCCCCTTCCTGTCACAGTTTTCTGTCATATAGTTTAACTTGGGGACTCCACTCTTATTTGTCCACGAACTACAATACATAGCAAAACATTCAGAGTTAGTTACTCGGATTCATATTTCCTCTCTGCACGAGTTCAAAAGTTGTCCCAGTTAACTTTGTTGACAAATCATAAATATACTAGTTGTAACACGTCGAAAGTAACGTGGGAGAAAATAAAATGAAAATATTACATTTACTTAAAACTTAGTCAATCATTTGCGGACCTTTGCCTCCCTAACAGCTCTCCTGTAGGTCTCTCGGTTGTAAGCAAGGTGCCCTGCTGCTGATGCAGCCATTTGCAGATTATCAACGATGTCTTGCAGCCATCTTCGCCTTGGCCTTCCTCTCATTCATTTTCCCATTATGTACCCTTCCAAGACTGTCTTCTATAAATTCTCATGATGTTTAACGTGTCCAAAATATTTAAGTTTTCTCTGTTTAATTCTCTTTACTAGCCAGCCTTCTTCAATATTAAATTCTTGTAGTATGGATATATTTGTTCTTTTTTGTGTCCATGATATTCGAAGAACTCTTCTTTATCATTTACATTTACTTTAAATTACTCAAACTTAATATCAACCATAAAATTATTTCATTTTATCACAAGATCTAGTCAAAGGCAAAATATGAACATGAAAAGTTTTAACTTTTAAATTGCCAAGCCAGCTGGGAAACTTGATGAAGATATATCACAAAATACAGTTCCAACTATTAGACGACGGGAAGTTACAGTGGTTCGAAAAATTATAAGCATAGTCATTTAACAATTATTTTCATTTCATCACAGTGGTTTTCGTGTAAATGTACAAAGCGTGTGACAAGGCAAATTATGATAGTTCTTAAACTTACAAAGCAAAAGAAGAAGAAAAAAACCAAAAGGTTTCATTTGCTCATACTTACGTGAATAACGGACTCGAAGGCTATCCTTGCGTCAGCATCGTAAGAGTCATTCCTTTTCCAGCCGGCGTCAGAGAGGACTTCAGAGTAGAGTGTCGTGTTTGTGTATACCTAAAAGAGAATGAATGACATTTGGTTTAAATTTGCGTCTTAGTCTAAATATCTTACATCTGATTAATTTGCATGTCTGAACAAGTTACGTAGCTTATCAGAATATCCTAAAATGGCAGTTCTTTTTGGGTTTTTGCTAACTTCCATTTAACTAGAAATCGTTTGAAACTTTATCATTTGAAATACTGGGTGATATGTGACAAAGCAGACAGTGATATGTGACAATGCAGACGGCGATATGTTAATAAAGCAGAAGGTGATATGTTAACAAAGCTGAAGCTGATATGTGACAAAGCAGAAGGTGATGTGTGACAAACAGAAGGTGATATGTTAACAAAGCAGACGCTGATGTGTTGACAAAGTAGAAGGTGATGTGTGACAAATCAGGAGCTTACATCTCCGTTGATGCAGATGAACGAGAAGTCTCCTTCTGTCATGCCGAGCCTGTGAGCAACAAGCATGTACCTCCTCATGGTCATCCACGGCACAGAGAAGACAATAACTGACACAAGAAGGAGACATCAGTAAAACATCAGCAAATCAGCTATTAACTATATTATTAATTTTTAAGTAGTCACATGACACATTTGTGCTCTTAAATTTGAGCTTCAAAAGATATGTTCTATGACTTTTTTTTTACATGACTTTCGAGCTATATCGTGCGACATATGGATCATGTTTTGAACTACGAGTGCGTACACTGACATGTAGTCATGCAAACTGTTTTTCGTGACTTATGACCTACACTGGGTGAGTAGTGGGACCTAGCCTTTATGTTCCCGGTGGTAGTATAAACAATGATTTTCCTGTCCCTGTTAACAAAAAAAAATTACAAATACAATAATCTCTAAGGTTTTGTTCCGTTCGTGCAGATTCAAATGTACACTAAAATGTAATCTGAACATAGGAGTCACGTTTTCATAGAATCATAGAATTTTGTTTTCTTTTTTTGGAGGGGGAAGAAGAGAGAAATCTCTCAACAAAATGGTTAACATAAAATCGTAGAACTCTCTGAATGAAACATACAACGTAACAGAAAGTCTGGTGGGACGCTGCACAAAATCTTGACGGACAGATGGCGGCAAGAAGACGAGGAAAAAAAATCATATTACTGTTTTATGAGGGCAGAAGAGGGATGTAAAGAAAGAGTAGGAAAAGAGTTACGCTGGGAAAAAAGACGTGGACGAAAACATCCGTAGGCACATTGAAAGAAGAGAATAAAGAGCAGAAAGGGGAAAACAGATTCACTTTGTGTAGCCCAGTTAAATACGAGCCATAATAAGTTGGAGAATTAGTGAAACCAGTCAGAACATGTTCTCAATAAGCGGCCAGGTGGAACAATTATATGAGAAGAGCTCGCGTCAGTGGCGGCATTCTATGAGTATGAGTATTTTATGAATGAAAGAAAATCAGCGGCAGAAAGACAACATGGTAGCTGAAAACTAACTGGAGTCCTCCCAGGAGAACAGTAAGATCCGACTCTGGCAGACTCGTCATTTTCTGTTGAAAACATGACGAGTGTGTTTATTTTAAAATTGTTTGTGTGGTCTTAGAATTTTTAGCTCAAACAGCTAAGAATTAATAGAAATACCGAATAATAGTCTCCATTTTGGTAACACAGTACTGCTTTTTTTCACGAACTCACACCTCTCATACCAAAATTCAAAGTTAAACCTAGATCAAGAAACAGCAAGAAGCCAGCAGTGCCTTTACCTGGTCAGAAGTAGCATTACGGCGGAAGTGATGGCGGTGATGAAAGCATTCATATGGGTGGAGTCACAGGACTACGCCAATGTTTGCACACTAAGTGATTCAACAAGTATGGCCCGTAAGGTCAAGGAAGGTTCAGTATTCACGTAGTGGCTTGAGTCATTACAGAAATCAACGATCCATAGAGTCACCTTCACCACGCGGGCATCCAGGGAAATGAGACAGATTTGCTGGCTCTGCCATCATCGCAGATGAACATCCACTGGATCGAACTGATAATGTTAACGTGCTTGGAGAGACAGGCAGAGGGGAGGACTTGGAGAGCAACGAATCCACGTCGCTGGTTAGTCTGAGAGAACTGGTAGTACAGACTGGCACGGCCAGGAACGAGAGGCCTACAGGACGCTAGAGAGGACTTGTCACCCAACACAGAACGGGCACTATCAGCTGCAGAACGCTGATGGATAGGCTGGGGGAGGGGGCGGAGTCTTAGCATCTATGGACATATCCAGAATACAGTGATGATGACCCAGACCATAAGCCATAAAGGAACAAGCAAGAGCAAGGGCATTGAAAAGCCTTCCAGAAACAGCAGGGAAGGCCTCATGCTGGCTGTGGAGCATGCGAAACAAGCGTTGAGAACTTAAATAAATAATTTCGTTTGCCATAACCAGTAGCTGTCCTCCTTAGCTAAATCGCTAAGATGCAAGTTGAAGTGCAGTGCCAACTGGAAGACCGTGGGTTAAATTCAGGGATGAAATAAAAAAACAACAACTCACAAGACCTCTGGGAGTCATGACCCTGCTAAGACTGTCAGGAGTTTAATAGGGCCGAAATACGTGTCTGAGGAGAATACTTCCCCTGATGATCTAAAGAGGTTTTGTTGTTGCTGCGCTCTCTACAGCAGAGTTTCCTGCATACATAAACAAGATACGACACGCCCTGCTAAATTCTGCAGCAGAGTAAGGCAATTCACAAACCTCACGTCTTTCCTTACCTCTGGCATACTTCCGGACTTGCTGAAAGATGTCCTGAATCTCGCTGTCCGGCATTCCCGGTTGGACGCTGTGCTGTGAGGTTATCGTGTTGTTCTTCTCTTTCAGGTACAGCGTGATTGCTTCGTTGACCGAGCTGTAAGCGGCGTCCACGTCGTAGATCATGGCGAAACGTCTCCAGCGGAAGAGAATTGTCACGAAGAGCATCGTGGAAGCTGGTTAATACATAAGCAAGTTTAACAAGCGCTGGTCTGCACATATAATAATTTATTTTCGCACTTTTGCTGAAAATAGAACGTGCTCTAAAACTTTTTGTTTCTTTCTATTCAGATCGTTTCTTCTTTTCTTTTCTTTTTTTTAAAAAATGATTTCAATTCTCCTCTTTTCGTCTTCCGCTTCCTCCCTTCTCTTCATGTCAAACACCCTCCCCTCCCCTATCCCCAAAGTTCTTTTTCCTAATTCTCTGTAACTGCGAGCGGATTGTTCTTTCTGTCGATCCGACAAACGTGAGCTAGTACCAGCATCGTGTCCATCAGGGAGTGGGTTAGAGAGGGAAGGTTGCAGTTAAAAGGTGGTGGAGCTGAAACGCTAGGAAAAAACCTCTGTGCTTCTCTCGGCAAGACACCACCGCCAAGGAGGATGTCTCCCCGCCAGCCGGAGCTTGTCACTGGAAGCGCTGACAGAGAGGTGGGGAAAGGTCATGGATGGCTAAGGGATGGCTGGCTCTGCTAACCATGTCGTCAGTCTGTCGGAGTCATCTTTGATCTTTGCACCCCAATGATCAGAACTGTCACTTTTTATGTTTCTTTTTCTTCTTTCTCATTTTATCTTTATTACTGTTTACATGGCAAAAGTTAAGGTAAAATACCCGTCTCCATGCCGTTAAGACATATTTGGGTTACGGTGTTAGGCCTGTACTTCCACGATCTCTGGCATGTGAAAGTATGATGTGGTCAGTATCACGTCTGGCCGCATTTACCTCCCCAGATTTCTCTGGTACCCATTTTTAGTGGCTGGGTGGACCTCTTTTTTATTTACATGAATTGTTAAATTCAATTTTTTAAAAAATCCTAAACTTATTAATCAACCTTTATAAAATGTGCGCATGTAAATGTATGTATTATGACTTCTGTATAATCAGCTAAAAGTATGTGAACTTCTCTTAGCTCATGAAGTCTTTAATTTCAGCTTTATGGTTTCTAAAAAATTCAAAAGTTTTCTCTGCAACATTATTCGGAAAATTCAAAGAAAATTCAGCCGTTTCTAAAGTTTGCCATAGAGCACAAATTAAACTGAGGGAGGTTTCATAAACAGAAACATGAACAGTTTACTTTGAGCAGAGACCTAGCTAGTATATGGGGACGGACAACATGAACAGAGTTACTTAGAGCAGAGACCTAGCTAGTATATGGGGGACGGACAACATGAACAGAGTTACTTAGAGCAGAGACCTAGCTAGTATATGAGGACGGACAACATGAAGAGAGTTACTTAGAGCAGAGACCTAACTAGTATATGGGGGACGGACAACATGAAGAGAGTTACTTAGAGCAGAGACCTAACTAGTATATGGGGGACGGACAACATGAACAGAGTTACTTAGAGCAGAGATCTAACTAGTATATGGGGGACGGACAACATGAACAGAGTTACTTAGAGCAGAGACCTAGTTAGTATATGGGGGACGGACAACATGAAGAGAGTTACTTAGAGCAGAGACCTAACTAGGTGGATATGGGGACCGCACATGAGTCAAATTTATGGAGAGAGGTGTTCTTTATCGCAAAAAAACTTAATATTTCTGCATTCCATACTTTTAAAAAGCGCAATTTAAAAAAAAGAACATAATGTGCGACATTAACTGTACTAACACTTTTAATGAAAGAGCCATTGGATACTCACAAAACTGATTCAAAGGTCCCAGAACACGCACTAGGGTGGTGTAGATAGATCTATCAGCCAAGGCGTGGTCGTTTGAGACCCACCCAAATATTGGTATGTTCCAGTGAGAGGCTAACATGGCCACTGCAGACATGCCTGAAGATTGTAAATGTATTAAAGGGTTATGTATTCAGTTAATCATTGTGTGTGATTTAGTGGTAAGCTTTGGTAGTCGTGCCTGATCTTGCTAGTTAGAAGGCCCTTAGGCCGACTTACAGAGATTTCCTTGGCATCAGATAACGTGGCCGCCGTAGGTGCAATATTTACCTGTATGTCTTCGATGCTAACCAGATATTCTTTCGCAAATTCATCCTACCAAATCATGAAGGGTTCACATGCATTTCCAGCTACGCCATATATATGCAGTATGTAAACGTTGCAATATGTTTGTATAAGGGAAACTGGTTTAAATTTTGGAGATCCATTCCGGCAATAATCAAACGACGTTTCCAAAAGCAGGGAAACCAGTGCCCGAACATTTCAATCAACGGCACCAGAAGGGCAAGCGGAACATTTATGCTACTGTTATCGGCTCTTGCTCCACCAACGAACGACCGATCTCGTAAAGCTCTGGAACAGCGTCTTAATTTTCAGGCCGGCTGTTTCTATTCAGCCGGACTTATTTCTCATTTCAGCTTCCTTTGAATCTAAGTTACGCTAACTTAGCTTCTCCTTCATTGTCTTTTCTTGTCCGCTCTTATGGCGGCATGGCCTCTGTCACTTCACTTTCGTTTACTCACTTGCTCCCTGGACGTACCTGGATTTTAATTAATCATTTCTGTCCTCACTCCTCCGTCACCCATCATAGGGGCATGGAAGTAATAAAAAATACGTCACACATACAATGAGGTTTCCTATTTAGCAGCAGTTTCTCATGCCGTACCATCTTGTTTTGCCCACTTGTATATTGTCATCTCGTTACTCCCATCTGTGCCACCACCGTTTTCTGCTACTTAGGTGGTATTTATGTCATATAGAAAATGATGTAATACATAATTTGATTTGCCAACATGGCCCGCCATTTTTTACCCCTTGGGCTATTATTTCTATTCTCTCATTTCTCAGTCAATAGCTTTTTCTTCCTAGTTTTATTCATTCTTAGCCGACTCTATCTAGGCGCACTGTTTGCTTGTTGTCCTGACCGAGAGGCTTTCTTTGTGTTCATTTGTTGTTTCTTTATTTTCGTCGTCCCTGATAAGGGCATTTCGTCGAAATATTGGTTTGTTACTCTTTGTTTTACACTTCCGTGTGCTCATCTCCTCGTCTCTTTCGCCATTCTTTCTCACTTTTACTTCTTTGTATCTCTTCTGTAAAACTACACTATACGCCTTTATCTCTGCTCTACTAGAACCAGTTCTACCACAGTCATCAATTTATCTGCATATTCATTGAAAATCACACAGTTGTGAACTACGTGTGGCTAGGAAACTGAAGACGCAATAAGAGCCGAAAGCAAATCTATTTTCTTTAGTCCTGCTGATTCTTAAGCTAAACAGACTACACCATTGGCCGTCTCGTAGATTTTCCTCTCGCTTGAAGTAGCTACCACACTATCTTTCCAACAGAAAACTTTCCAAAGCTTCACTGAATCTTCTCATAAGGCTATCAATTAAAGGAAATGAAATAACAAATCTGTAAAGAAAAACAAAGCAACGCTCATGATAAAACATGTTCTAGAAACATTAGAACAACAACAAAGAAAAAAAAACGTGATTTATATCCCATCAGACAATGGACACTGCAATAAACGGGACCGGTAATTTTTTTTATGGCTCGGAAGTAATATCGGAGCTGTTAACTAAGTAATGTGTTATTTCCCCAGATTTTTGTCACGTGTATTTGTCAGGTATGATTAATGGGACGCTATTGGTGCTGATCGACCTATCCGACATTAGATTAATCACGTTTCTGTTAATATCGGCACTGTCCTATTTGCGACAATTTGCATGGTCGCTGCAGCAAAATGAGGAGAAAGATTGATGAATGACAGAAGTGTTGCTCTGATCTCCATTTTTTTTATCTAGATAAATCGTTATTGTGTAAATCATAATTTTTTTTTCCTTCCAACTTTCATTGTAGGTTGCCTTTCTTATCAATCAACGATTGCTTACAAAGGAACTGAAATAATTTTCGTTGGCAATTTTTCTACCAATTTGGCTGTAATTCATGAGTGAGAATGCGAGATAACTTCATCGTATATTGTATTTTGCCTTTTGTTGAATGTATGGATAAAAGTTTATATGTAATAGTTTTCATTTCAAGTTTAGTATAGTTGATTATATGGTTTTGGCAGAATGATCCAGATTATATAACTGTTGGAGAGATGATTATTAGGAAAGCAGAAACATACAAATATCTAGGCACAACCTTCAACAGAGGCAACATAGTAAGCGAGGAAATTAAAATCAGAGTACAGATAGAAAAAAATATACTTTGCCTTGCAACACCTCCAAAATCATGTGCCAAAACACCAAAATAACAATCTATAAAACTATAATAAGACCAGCCGTCAGGTATGGATCAGAAACATGGAGTACGGCAAAGAAAGATGAATAACAAATGCAGATCTTTGAGAACAAGATCCTAAGAATAATCTTTGTGCCCATAAAGGATACCAACAGTGGAGAACGGAGAGCGAGAAAGAACACTGAACTGAATAGCTTATTCAAATCCCAACTAATTATAAATGTCTTGAAACTGAACAGACTACGCTGGCTGGGTCATGTAGAAAGAATGGAAGAGAACAGACAAACGAAAATGATGTGTGTACAAGAGATGAGGGAAACAAGACCGAGGGGAAGACCAAGACAGAGATGGAAAGACAACATAGAAGAGGTTATAAAAGAAATTGGTGTCACCAACTGGAGAGAGAAGATTAGAAATAGAGAGGAGTGGAGGCGAACTTTATCTGCAACAATGAGCCTTAATGGCTCGAAAAGCTGAAGAAGAAGAAGTTTGTATGCTTTTAACACTATTTCTGTAACGATGTTGAATGACTTTATTAAATGGAAGTTGAGCTATGTAATCTTTAATCTGTAAAGGGCCTAGCTCTATTGCTAGACCCGGGGACCTACTTCATTACACTCGGGGCATGCCCATACCTGTTCGGCCTTTGACGTCAGGATGTCCCTCAGTGTTTAGAGAAACGATTCCAATGTTGTGTTAGCTGTGTATTCCATGTGATCTACCAAGTTGAGGAGTGATATTTGGAATGTGAGAAGGGCCTGCGGGCCCAGTTCTTTACCTTTCGAAAAGGAAGTTTATTTGTTCATTCATTCTTTACTTTGGTGACTGCATCAAAATAGACTGAATGAAACCTTCAAAACTCATGTATGTATCCACGAGAAGAAAAACAAAAGGAGTTTGTAATTTATAGGTATTGTAAAATTTCATAATAAACTAAAATACCCGTCGTTTCAGGTCCATCAAGAACTGAAAAATAATACTCCAACACTCCGGAATATGGAATGGACTAAAGGCCGGATCACCACAGACATCAAGATAAAAGGTCTCGTAATAATTACTATAGAGAGCCATGTGCGGTCTACCTGACTTTAGACTTTTACTCCTAGCGTCATTTAGGTTCCATGCTGTCATTGCACAAAGATTTTTACTTCTAGCGTCATTTAGGTTCCATGCTGTCATTGAACATAGATTTTTACTTCTAGCGTCATTTAGGTTCTATGCTGTCATTGAACATAGATTTTTACTTCTAGCGTCATTTAGGTTCTATGCGTCATTGAACATAGATTTTTACTCCTAGCGTCATTTAGATTCTATGCTGTCATTGAACATAGATTTTTACTCCTAGCGTCGTTTAGGTTCTATGCTGTTATTGCACATAGATTTTTACTCCTAGCGTCATTTAGATTCTATGCTGTCATTGAACATAGATTTTTACTCCTAGCGTCATTTAGGTTCTATGCTGTCATTGAAGTTAGATTTTGATATATATGAATAAGCCTGATGTTTCATAAGCAACAACCTCACTGCATGTCTCATTTCGCATTCAGAATCTCCACTTCATCAAGGAAGGAGTTTTCCTTAAAACTTAAGGACTCGGTTACCTGCTTCTGTGCTGTCGGTTCCAGTCTAGTTGTACTTAATGCATATGCATTTACTCACCTGGGGAGCAAGGAGGTCCAAGGATTAAGTCTGGATCAAAGTCTTTCCTAGCGTCAACAGCCGCCGCCAGAGCAGCTTTGGCGTTGCATTTTGAATCGTACCATTTGATCCTGAAGCAGAGTAGAGGCAAACGCAGATTAGATGTTGTAGGATCGCGCCAAAGAAAGTCACGTCAGAAATGATGTACATGAGAATAGAGTGAACGGCTAGAGTATGTTGTTATGATGTGGAATAAAAAGATATTACCAGAGGAATGAATGCAAATACATTTTAGATATTTAAATGAGGCTGATGTTTTATTGTTGTTGTTGTTGCTGGTGTTCTGTCTCTCTAGAACTGCGACTACGTTGTTCTTTAAAGCTGATGTTGTGAAAGTGTTGAGGCGCTGTATCGTGCCGAATACGGAGAGGTTACGGCGGCTATTTTTTTTCCAGTTCCATAAGTGGCGCTAAAAGCAGGGTATTCCAAAACTTCTGTAACGGATTTCACCGTCATGAGGACTATAGCGATCCCTGCCCAGTTAGCCAATGCCCAGTTAGCCAAGCTAGGACTGTTACGGGGGGGGGGGGAGGTAGGACAGGGTCATGGTCGGCTATGGTTCACTAACCTTGGCGAAAGCTACGGGTGTCCGCCAGATCGGACGACACCTTCACTTCCAGATGACGCTTATATAAATACAGAATGATTGGGATTCTTAAAAGCAAGAGTGTGATGATATGATATTATACAGAGGTACACAGTGCGGTCTGATCCTAGCATTCTGCTCGGTGCTATATCATACGCAAGCTATATATAATGGAATATTATTACTCTTTTTCTCTGCATTCACTTTTATATGCTCAGCCATCACGACAAACAGACTGATCGCCTGTAGTAACAAAAGTTCTTCATGCGTGCATCACTGTTTTCTATACAAGCTCTTTTACTGTGGCCATATTTTGGTTGTAGATATGTTCTGGAGCCTGCAAACTGTATTCTTCAGTACGATTATAAACTGTATACAATGCTATATGATCTAAAAGTTACAATGAGTACTGTTATCAAAACAAAACAAACAAAAAAATACCTCAGTTCTTGACAATATTTGGACCAACCCGTGTCCAGGGTAGTAGGCCAGCTATTCGTTTTTAAAATAAATTCGCGCTGGCTTTATGCATTCAAATGTATCTCCTTAATATTTATGAAAACGTACAAAAGAAGGAACAACTCATTCGACAAGAGAAATGTAAAAAAAAAGACTCTATAATACTGTGTTATAAAAAAACCCAACAAATACGATGTTGCGATTTAAACTGAAGTTTGCTGATCAGACAAGGGCAAACTGCCTGAAACGTTCACTTGGACATAAACTTCACGTGCTGACCTGAATTCTACTCAGCAGATGATTCATGAGCAAAGAAAAGCGACACTAGTCGAAACACAACTTTTGACAATAACTCATGACAGGTTCACGGGAATCCGGTGAAACGTACTTAACACAAAACTCACTGACCATGTTATTGAATGCCTATAAAAGATTGACGCTTCTCCAATCACTTCACTTGAAAATTCAATGCGCAAGTAAGGCTCATTTCACTACAGAACAACGACTCATCATCATGGAAAGTTTCCAGACTGGACAGTCACAAAGTGTATTGGCCAGACAATTTAATGTGGTTAGAAACACCATTAGTCGCCTTTGGAGACGACTTCAAGAAACTGGCTCAGTTGCAGACCGGCCGTGCAGTGGATGACCCATAGTCACAACTCCTGCCGAAGACCGCTTCATGTGGCTGCGTCACCCCAGGAATCGATTTGCATCTGCGTTCTTACAGTCCAGTCAATGACAGCAGCTCGTTGAATTTCAGATCAAACGGTCAGGAACTGGCTGCACGACGCTGGTCTTTGAACTAGAAGGCTTTAAATAGGCACAATTCTTACAGACAGGCATCGCCAGAATCGACTGCAGTGGGCGAACCAGCATCGTCAGTGGACCGTTGCGAATGATTGGAGAAGGGTTTGATTTAGTGATGAATCATTCTTTCTGTTCCAGCGACATAATAGACGGAGAAGAGTTTACCGCAGGTCCATGAGCGCTATGCCCAGAATTGCGTGGATGAGGATCCTCCACATGGTGATGGAGGTTTACTGGTGTGGGGGATGATCAACTTCATGGGAAGAAGTGTCCAGATACAAACTGAAGGGCGCCTGAATGTCCACCGATACGTCGCTGAAATTCTTCGTCCTCACGTCCTTCCACTTCTGGCTGCACCAGGGTCGATTTTTCAGCAGGACAGCGCTCGACTTCATGTGGCACAAATCACACTTAGTTCTTCTCTGACAACAACGTCCAGACCATTCCGTAGCCATCCATTTCATCAGACATGAACCCAATAGAAAAATTATGGGATAAACCTAACAGACAAGTCCGCCAGCGAGACGTGGCGCCAACCAATCTCCGACAGTTGTCTATTGCACTGCGGGAAGAGTGGGCAGCCATGCCACAACAACAGATCCATCGGCTAATCGGATCCATGTCAAGGAGATGTCGTTCTCTGATACAGGCCAGAGGAGGCCATACACATTACTGAAACGGAGGCCTAAGTGGCAAAGAATAAAAGTCCAAACCAAATTTAATGAACATCATTCCAGTTTTAAAGTCTTAAAGTTTCCTCATGCCAAGATTGAAACATTAATTCCGTAAAATAAAATGTTGATACTAGTGTGAAATTTGGTGTCCATTACGACTACAGTAGTGTTGCGTTTCTTTGTTTTAAAAAGTATATTATTAGTACCAAATAAGTAAAAATGACGTGTAACAGAATAGGCAGAGATCATTAATGATCGATTTTTATTATCTAAGGGATGTAATTAATAATTATATTAGTCCCTTAAGATCTGAACAAATAACAAAATATTTCGCCTTGTGAATTTCACAGAATTTTCTCGTGATTTGTAGTAGCCTGTCTGTTTGTGTAATTAACAGGAAAATTGTAGTCACGTAGTGGTAGTTTCACGAGATGTGTGTTGAAGGTAGCTTTAGTTCACAGTAAGAGGGAATTCTCGGGATATTTCTGTTTATGGTAGATTTTTGGAAGTTGTAGCCGAGGAAATATTTTGTCCAGTTAGTTCTGTTCTAGATTTTGGAGTGTAGGGTCTATTTTTGTAGCTAGCTTATAACAGAAGTTTGTAATGTAGTCTACAGTGTAGAATTGTCCTGTTTAGGACAGTTAGTTTTTGTTTGTTAATTGTGATGCATGTTTTTTTGGAATTCGTTAATTTGTCGATCTTGTGAGTGTGAAAATGTTTGATTTTTGATGTGGCTGGTGGTTTCTTCCCAAATGGCGTAATCACGCCGGGAATCATATTTGTATTCTTGTCAAGCCTTGTGGCTTCATCTCATTCTCCGTTCATCTTCCCATACGTATGTCTTGAATTTGAACCTACACTCTTGGCTGTTCCGAAAGACTTGTACTGTTGGTAAGTAGTAAAGTGAAGTCTAGTTGTTCTGTGGTCGTCTATTGGGAACAAGGAGAGAGCCTGGGTCGTTATGTGTTTCTTGGGGCATACTAGAGAAACAAAACAAGATAAAACTACATAAAATTGTTCTCCCACTAAATACTTTCTATACAACAGTAATACCTCATCAGTTGACAATAAGAGATACGCCTTTAGAAATTGCATTACCTGTACGATGGTGTGCTTGCTTGTCCCAGTCGTCCTTGTCACATTCTCGAAGTTCGTGTTCAGCTCAACTGAATAATGGCCACAAACATACTGATTCTCCCACGTATACCCCCACAATATTAATGTGTTTTGGACCATGGGGACATGCAATAGGGAAGAGTGTTACGGTCGACAAACTGATGCCTTCAAGAAATTAGCATATCAAAATCAATTCCAGTTTAGATCCCTTTCCCCCCACCTTTTGTTTAGATAAATTGACGGACACCTCTGACTAATGAGAGTCAGCCACTTTTGTTCTGATCCACTGATTCGAGATCTGAAATAAAAGGCAGATCTCTGAGAGAACTTACCCCTCTTCAGGCGTTTATTGATGGACAGGCCTGGCCAAATATTTGTAGAGCACGTGGCTACTGGTGCAGGTAAACCTGTCTTTGTCGAACATGCCATGACTTGCTGTTTCTGGATGTTGGTGTAATGTTTATGTTACTCCATCTCTTGTCCTCATGCAGTTCTCATTGTGTCTCTACTCTGATTGTCGACTGTGTCTATACTCTGACTGTGTCTCTACTCTGACTGTGTCTCTACTCTGACTATGTCTCTACTCTGACTGTGTCTCTTCTCTGATTGTCGACTGTCTCCACTCTGACTGTGTCTCTACTCTGACTGTGACTGTGTCTCTACTCTGACTGTGTCTCTACTCTGACTGTGACTGTGTCTCTACTCTGACTGTGTCTCTACTCTGACTGTGTCTCTACTCTGACTGTGTTTCTACTCTGACTGTGTCTCTACTCTGATTGTGACTGTGCCTCTACTCTGACTGTGTCTCTACTCTGACTGTGACTGTGTCTCTACTCTGACTGTATCTCTACTCTGACTGTGACTGTGCCTCTACTCTGACTGTGTCTCTACTCTGACTGTGACTGTGTCTCTATTCTGACTGTGTCTCTACTCTGACTGTGTTTCTACTCTGACTGTGTCTCTACTCTGACTGTGACTGTGTCTCTACTGTGACTGTGTCTCTACTCTGACTGTGTCTCTACTTTGACTGTGTCTCTACTCTGACTGTGTCTCTACTCTGACTGTGTCTCTACTCTGACTGTGTCTCTACTCTGACAGTGTCTCTACTCTGACTGTGTCTCTATTCTGACTGTGTCTCTACTCTGACTGTGTCTCTACTCTGACTGTGACTGTGCCTCTACTCTGACTCTGACTGTGTCTCTATTCTGACTGTGTCTCTACTTTGACTGTGTCTCTACTCTGACTGTGTCTCTACTCTGACTGTGTCTCTACTTTGACTGTGTCTCTACTCTGACTGTGTCTCTACTCTGACTGTGACTGTGTCTCTACTCTGACTGTGTCTCTACTCTGACTGTGCCTCTACTCTGACTGTGACTGTGTCTCTACACTGACTGTGACTGTGTCTCTACTCTGACTGTGACTGTGTCTCTACTGATTATGACTGTGCCTCTACTCTGACTGTGCCTCTACTCTGACTGTGACTGTGCCTCTACTCTGACTGTGTCTGTGTCTCTACTCTGACTCTGACTGTGTCTCTACTCTGACTGTGTCTGTGTCTCTACTCTGACTCTGACTGTGTCTCTACTCTGACTGTGTCTCTATTCGTGACTCTGACTGTGTCTCTACTCTGACTGTGTCTCTACTCTGACTGTGACTGTGTCTCTACTCTGACTGTGACTGTGTCTCTACTCTGACTGTGTCTCTACTCTGACTGTGTCTCTACTCTGACTCTGATTGTGTCTCTACTCTGACTGTGACTGTGCCTCTACTCTGACTGTGTCTCTACTCTGATTGTGACTGTGCCTCTACTCTGACTGTGTCTCTACTCTGACTGTGTCTCTACTCTGACTGTGTCTCTACTCTGACTGTGACTGTGTCTCTACTCTGACTGTGTCTCTACTCTGACTGTGCCTCTACTCTGACTGTGACTGTGTCTCTACACTGACTGTGACTGTGTCTCTACTCTGACTGTGACTGTGTCTCTACACTGATTATGACTGTGCCTCTACTCTGACTGTGCCTCTACTCTGACTGTGACTGTGCCTCTACTCTGACTGTGTCTGTGTCTCTACTCTGACTCTGACTGTGTCTCTACTCTGACTGTGTCTGTGTCTCTACTCTGACTCTGACTGTGTCTCTACTCTGACTGTGTCTCTATTCGTGACTCTGACTGTGTCTCTACTCTGACTGTGTCTCTACTCTGACTGTGACTGTGTCTCTACTCTGACTGTGACTGTGTCTCTACTCTGACTGTGTCTCTACTCTGACTGTGTCTCTACTCTGACTCTGACTGTGTCTCTACTCTGACTGTGACTGTGCCTCTACTCTGACTGTGTCTCTACTCTGATTGTGACTGTGCCTCTACTCTGACTGTGTCTCTACTCTGACTGTGTCTCTACTCTGACTGTGACTGTGTCTCTACTCTGACTGTGTCTCTACTCTGACTGTGACTGTGTCTCTACTCTGACTGTGTCTCTATTCTGACTGTGTCTCTACTCTGACTCTGACTGTGTCTCTAATCTGACTCTGACTGTGCCTCTACTCTGACTCTGACTGTGTCTCTACTCTGACTGTGTCTCTACTCTGACTCTGACTGTGTCTCTACTCTGACTGTGTCTCTACTCTGACTGTATCTCTATTCTGACTCTGACGGTGCCTCTACTCTGACTCTGACTGTGTCTCTACTCTGACTGTGTCTCTACTCTGACTGTGTCTCCACTCTGACTGTGTCTCTACTCTGACTGTGTCTCTACTCTGACTCTGACTGTGTCTCTACTCTGACTGTGTCTCTACTCTGACTGTGACTGTGCCTCTACTCTGACTGTGTCTCTACTCTGACTGTGTCTCTACTCTGACTGTGTCTCTACTCTGACTGTGACTGTGTCTCTACTCTGACTGTGACTGTGTCTCTACTCTGACTGTGTCTCTACTCTGACTGTGTCTCTACTCTGACTCTGACTGTGTCTCTACTCTGACTGTGACTGTGCCTCTACTCTGACTGTGTCTCTACTCTGATTGTGACTGTGCCTCTACTCTGACTGTGTCTGTGTCTCTACTCTGACTGTGTCTCTACTCTGACTGTGACTGTGTCTCTACTCTGACTGTGTCTCTACTCTGACTGTGACTGTGTCTCTACTCTGACTGTGTCTCCACTCTGACTGTGTCTCTACTCTGACTCTGACTGTGTCTCTAATCTGACTCTGACTGTGCCTCTACTCTGACTCTGACTGTGTCTCTACTCTGACTGTGTCTCTACTCTGACTCTGACTGTGTCTCTACTCTGACTGTGTCTCTACTCTGACTGTATCTCTATTCTGACTCTGACGGTGCCTCTACTCTGACTCTGACTGTGTCTCTACTCTGACTGTGTCTCTACTCTGACTGTGTCTCCACTCTGACTGTGTCTCTACTCTGACTGTGTCTCTACTCTGACTCTGACTGTGTCTCTACTCTGACTGTGTCTCTACTCTGACTGTGACTGTGCCTCTACTCTGACTGTGTCTCTACTCTGCCTGTGTCTCTACTCTGCCTGTGTCTCTACTCTGACTCTGACTGTGTCTTTACTCTGCCTGTGTCTCTACTCTGACTCTGACTGTGTCTTTACTCTGACTGTGTCTCTGCTCTGACTGTGACTATATCTCTGCTTGTTACATTTATTATTCTACACAAACATCTCATTTCTGCCGTTAGAATTTTCCTTGTATTTTAATGTTACTTATTTTGTGTTACATTTATGTCACAATATGATACATTTTCACTGACAGTAAGAACTGTATAAACAAGACTCTGGCTTTTCATTCATTCATTCATTTATTTGTATGTCCCTTGCGGAACTTTGCCTCCCAAACAAAGTACAACTATGGCAACCAGGAAACTCTCTACTGTAGAGAGACGAAACAACAACAGCATCAGAGGAAGTACCCCCCTCAAACAACCCCATCCTGACACTGGGGTTGGGGTTGGGGTGGGGTGGGGTAACTCCCCCTCACCATGACTCCCTGTTTATTTCTGTTTTTTTTTTGTTCTGTCCTCCTACTCCGGAACTGAATCACGGCCTTCTAAGTGGCACTGTACCTTGATGTACATCTTAGCCATTCTGCCACCGGGGACTGGTCTTAGATGTGACAATTGAAATTATTTAAGTTCTCAATACTTATTAATACTTATTACCAGTATAACAGTGAAAGGAATTCAGCGTGAATCAGTAAACAGGTTGACCTCTCTTGGATCCACAGTTACTTCCAGCTTCTCTTTAGACGAAGAAAGAAATCAGGACATGAATGGAAAAGACAGATGCTTCGTCTGTTAAGTTATATAGCGAGCGAGCAGCAACATAAGAATAACACAGAAGTTAAAGAATTTGATCGATCAGATCTGTGTACTTGGAAAACTATTATGCAGGTCTGAAGTGTTTACAACATATTCAAGGCTCGAGTTTCAAACTGTGCTGCTTTCACAAACTCACCAGGGTTACACGCTTCTATCAATGTTGATAACTCTAAGCAGCTTAAGATTGATATAGTTGGGGCATACAGCAAGGGTGTAATGTGAACTTGTGAAGGGAAGGAGGCCAGGTGGTAGATCACAACTGAAATACGAAATATATTTGTTAGTCATCCATGAAAGATTGTACAGCCCGCAACGACGAGTTACAGGAACTGACGAAAGATCGAAGCACGTAGGGAACAGCTGTGTCAGAGGACGCGGTGATGTTTGAGGTGGTAACGAGGGACAGATCCGAAGACTAAAAACCAAGTGCAAGAAGAATGGTCCCTGCAACACAGACACCGCTTGCTTTTACTGACACATTGTGTAAATCCAACATTGACAGAATCTGAATTTCTCTGATCAGAGGTCGGAGGAGCTATTCCGTAACTAATGCACATTTGAATGGAAGCAACAAATAAAATCTAACAACGAAGCAGACCCAATGCCCCAGCTACAAAGACATCAGCAAACCATCCTCTTTCACCTAAGGACAGGCCACTGCAGCCTACTGAGCCACCTTCATCGACTCAAAATTTCTCACACAGACGAGTGTCCATGCGAGAGTAGATTCAAGACTCCGGAACATATCCTTCAAGAGTGCCCAGACCATGCGGACTTGAAGCGCGAGACGTGGGCTGAGGATATTAGCCCGGGGGGGGGGAGTTTTGGGGGCTCCTATTAGGATCTGGAGAGGACTGTTGGCCTTGCTTTGTCGACAGGAATCAGGATCTGACATGACCAACAACCTTGAACACAGAAGAAGAAGTTTAAGAGGAGCTATCCAGAAAATGATAATCGGTAAAGTCCACAGATAACACTCACCTGCTTCAAAACTATCTTGTAAGACGACAGATGCCATTCTTATGCTGTGTACATATAAAGTTAATTTTTAGCCATATATAGGACTGAATAATGGCCACAAACATACTGATTCTCCCACGTATACCCCATATATATATATATATATATATATATATATATATATATATATATATATGTCGCTGAGCTTTGGAAGTAAACCGAAGTATATAGTTTTATTTTACAAAAAGAAAGAGCGAGACAGTGTGGGAGCATTTTGTGTTCGTCCTTCTTACAAGGAGAATATGGGAAAAGAGCTAAGTGTTTTAATTTTCCGTCTATTTTTCGTGTTTATGTCTGTTGTGTTGTTTTTGTATGTGGTCCTTGGAAAAAAAAAGGCATTTGCTGAAATATTAGAGTGATCATTTGTTCGTGCTCATCTTACATTCTGTCACTCTTGTTCTTGCTCACTTTTCTCGCTCTATCTTTCTGTAAAACTCACCCATACATCTTCGTGTACCTTTATTACTAAAAGTATTTTTACCGCAGCGGCCATTTCTCTTATGTCTCTGATATGTGGAAGTAAGATAATGTTCTTTCTCTCTCTGAATCTTAGTTGCCCAGGGCACATGGGGGTTCCGCAAGGGTTTTCCACAAATGCCTGTCTTTTGCCTTTTTTTCTGCTCTTGCCCAGGTGAGCCCTCCTTTGTTCAACATCCTCTCTGTTGTTCTTGTCTCTTTTGATCTACCCTTACTTCTGTTCCCTTGTGGTGTCCATCTTTGTGCTATTTTTGGTAGTGAGTTGTCAGTCATTCGGAGCACATGTCCCAACCATCGCCAGCGTCTTTCCTCAATAATTGCTGTCAGTGGCTTCATCTGCATTTCTGCCAACAAGATGTTATTTCTTATGATGTTTGGCCAAAATATTTTTCTAATTCTTCGCTATGTTCTTAATGTTGTAATTTTAAAAAGTCCTTCTAGCTGAAGATTCTGTGTCTCCATCTTTACTTTTGTGAGGTCGGATTCTCCTATCTAGGATTACCTCCCCTCTCATGTCACTGTCACTGTGTAGGCCGCAGGTATGATAGATGTTGGTGCAGGCATGAGTGGTCTGACGCACACAGCCCTGGTTCTGTCCTACGTGACGCTAAATTTAGTTTTTATGTGAATATTAATTTGATAGACTTATTTTTAAAAAAAAACGAAATGGTGGACACAAGGCCTGTGTTAGCATTTAAGGCCAGCCCTAATCGTCTAGTATGTAGACCTTTGAGATACCAAATGGTTTTTTAAATTTTAAATCATGTTTGCCTAGCGCTCAGAATGTCATAGTGCAATTCCTGGCTGACCTAATAATCAAGAGAGAGAGAAAGAGAGAGAGAGAGAGAGAGAGAGAGAGAGAGAAAGAAAGAGAGAGAGAGAAAGAGAGAGGGAATTAAAGAGAGAGAATTAGAGAGAGAACTAGAAAAAGAGAGAAAAATTAAAAATGAGAGAGAGAGAATTAAAGAGAACGAACGAAGGAACAGAGTTTATTTTCAAAGTGTTAAGAATTGGGCACGCAGGCCCGTCTGACATTCTAGCCTTCATCATACAGATTTCACTCAGTCATAGTCATTCAGCATTTGTTAATGAGCATAATAATCATGAACACACAATTAAATGATTACATAAATAAATAATACATTTATCTCATGTCCACACACTCTACACTCTGATTTATGCAACAACATGAAATAAACTTGCAATTTTATATTTATTCAAAACTAAAAATTTATAGAAAAGAAGTATTAGAAAAAAATTACAACACTCAAGCCATACTTTAAACTACTTTAAACTATGCTTAGGGAGGCATATAGTCCATATCAAACAGATGTTGACAAAGTTTAAAGTTATAAGAACGAATATTACTTATACGTTTTACGTGAACTGGCAGGGCATTCCAAAGGTGTGCAGCTGAGTAAGAGAAGCTTTTTTTAAACATGTCAAGCCTTGGTTTTGGGAGAATACAATTGCTTAAGCATTGACTGTGTTTTGGGTTGGATTTGAACAACGACCACAGATAGGGTGGAGCACTGGGTGATAGAATTTTATGAATTAACTTGGCCTTGTTGAAAAGAAACCTCTTCTTGATGGGTAGAATATCAAGATGTTTGTCTTTATTTGTAATACGTGATGCATATTTGTCATCTATAAGCTTTACTGCACGTTTTTGAATTGAGTAAAGTCTTTTCACGTTTGACATGGAACAAACATCCCAGACTGTGGAGCAGTAGTCCAAGTGTGTTTGTATCTGTAATATGTAGTATATTTTTCTGGTGTCTATGTCAAGAAAATGTTTAATTTTAGTAAATTGGTAACGTTTTTGTGCAATGAGTTTGGTTAGATTGTCTACATGATGATTCCAGCTGAGGTGGTGGTCAATCATGAGACCTAGAGTTTTAAGTTCACTAACATTCTCTATCTGTGAAGTTCCAGCATGGAGCTGTAGTGTTGGTGGTGAATTTGTTAATTTCTCTCTTGTTGTAATGAGCATGGATTTTTTTTGCCCGTGTTTATGAGCATTCTGTTGTTGTTGGTCCAGTTAATTAGACTGTTTATTTCAATTTGAAGAGTTGACTCAAAGTTAATACAGTCATTGTCACTAGTGTAAACTGTGCAGTCATCAGCAAAGTGGTCACAAGATGATTTTTTTAGGTGAAGTGGAAGATCATTGATGTAGATGGTAACAGTAGAGGACCAAGAATAGACCCTTGTGGAACACCATTATCAACCATAGATGAACTTGACTTAGAATTTTTGAGGCAAACTACCAGCTGTCTGTTGAAAAAAAAGACTTACTAAATTTGTTCAAGTCATGGTGTAATCCATAAGTCTCAAGCTTTCTAACTAAGATTTCACAATCAAGCATGTCAAATGATTTTTTAAGTCAACAAAGACAGCACCACATAATTTATCATCATTTATATTAGATAACCAACATTCTGTCATTTTTGTGAGAGCTGTGTGGCAGGAATGTTTCAGCCTAAAACCTGACTGACAGTCAACAATCAAATTATTTTCTTGCATGTGTTGTAAGGTTGTTTTTTTTTGTATGTGTTTTTCTAGGGGTTTTGACAAAGTCGATGGAATGGAAATTGGTCTATAGCTTGAGGTATTTTTGTCGAACCCGATTTAAAAAGGGGTTATTATTTTAAATCTGTTTCGGATAAAAAATTCTTCAAGCTATAGACCAATTTCCATTCTATCAACTTTGTCAAAACCCCTAGAAAAACACATAAAAAACAACTTTAAAGAGAAATAGAGAGAGAATTAGACAGAGGGAGAGAATTAGAGAGAGAATTAGAGAGAGAATTAGAGAGAGAATTAGAAAGAGAAGGAGGGAGGGAGCAAGGAAACGTTTACAGAAAAGCTCAAGTAAAAGCCTTGCAGAAATCTGCCATCTGTCAACTTCCGCTATTACATCTCACAAACGTTTACATAAATTCACTACAAGATAAATGTAAGTCCGAAGAGCTTCATAAAAGTAATACACAGACACTTTTACATACATTGAACAGTATGAAGTTTTAAAATATATTCATTAATGGTCTCCTTGATATAACTGCACACATCTGACAAGAGAAATATTGAAAGGAAGAGAATGCGCTTTACGGTGACATGTGGTCTATATTATGTAGGTATTCGAAAACTGTAAAGCTTTAATGATAAATATAAGTTGGTGGATTTTAATGGTCCGGAATGGCAGTCAAAAAGTGAACAGCAGAGTAAGCAAGATTTTCTTGTTAGTTGTAGGTCTTGGTTGAAGTAATAATTTAGAATAATGGCTGTTTTAGGTTATATTTGAAGCAATAGCCGAGTCTTATGGGAAACAGTATGGTGAGATTGCCTTCTGAAATTGAATTGTTTATCTATAAACTGTTTAAAAAACGCATTACTGTTGTGGTCGTAATGGACACGAAATTTCAAACTTGTATCAACATTTTATTTTACGGAATTAATGTTTCAATCTTGGCATGAAGAAAATTTAAGACTTAACACTGGAATGATGTTCATTAAATTTAGTTTGGACTTTTACTCTTTGCGAGTGAGGCCTCCGTTTCAGTAAGATGTATGGCCTCCTCTGGCCTATATCAGAGAACGACATCTCCTTGACATGGATCCTATTTGCCGTTGGATCTTTTGTTGTGGGATGGCTCCCCACTGTTCCCGCAGTGCAAGAGACAATTGTCGGAAATTGGTTGGCGCCACATCTTGCTGGCGGACGTGTCTGTTGAGTTCATCCCATAAGTGTTCTGTTGGGTTTATGTCTGATGACGTGGATGGCCACGGAATGGTCTGGACATTGTTGTCAGAGAGTAACTGGGTGGTGAGTTGTGCCACATGAAGTCGAGCGCCATCCTGCTGAAAAATCGATCCTGGTGCAGCCAGAAGTGGAAGGACGTGAGGACGAAGAATTTCAGCGACGTATCTTTGGACATTCAGGCGCCCTTCAATTTTCACCAGGTCACTTCTTCCCATGTACTGCCACACCAGTAAACCTCCACCACTAAGTGGAGGATCCTCATCCACGCAGTTCTGGGAATAGCGCTCATGGACCTGCGGTAAACTCTTCTCCGTCTATCGTATCGCTGGAGCAGAAAGAATGATTCATCACTAAACCAAACCCTTCTCCAATCATTCGCAACGGTCCATTGACGATGCTGGTTCGCCCACTACAATCTGTTCTGTCGATGCCGATCCGTAAGAACAGGACCTCTGTAGGTTTTTCTAGTCCAAAGACCACCCTCGAGTAGCCGGTTCTCGACCATTTGATCTGAAATTCGACGAGCTGCTGTCATACACTTTGTGACTGTCCAGTCTGGAAACGTTCAATGATGATTAGTCGTTGCTCTGTAGTGAAATGAGCCATACTTGCGCATTGAATTTTCAAATGAATTGATTGGAGGAGCGTCAATCTTTTATAGGCATTCAATAAGATGGTCAGTGAGTTTTGTGTTTAGTACGTTTCACGGGATTCTCGTGAACCTGTCACGAGTTATTGTCAAAAGTGGTGTTTCGACTGTAGCTCATGAATCATCTGCTGAGTAGATTTCAGGTCAGCACGTGAAGTTTATGTTCAAGTGAACGTTTCAGGCAAATTTGCCTTTGTCTGAACAGCAAACTTCAGGTTAAATCGTAACATCGCATTTGGTGCGTTTTTTTTTTTGAACAGTATACATTGTTTAAGTGGAATCGTGAGTTTGTGTTTATGTAGATATAATGCTTGTCAAAGAATTATACTGTATATGGTGGTAGATGGTTTTCTGTTAGTCTCTAGGCAGCCATCCCAGAGAGTAAAGGAGCAATTTAGGTGTTTGTATACTGAAAGTACATAGAATGTTGGTCTTATGTTCTAGTCGATTAAATGTTTCAATTTTAATTATTCATTCTATGCATTCACTTTTATAACGATTTAAATGAAAGTTCCAAATTAGATATTGGTCAATGATGATGATGATGATGTTGATGATGATGATCCTTTGACTCAACACATTCCGCAGCAATGAACAGACAAATTCGATCAGTACTTACGAAACAGAACTATTCCAGAGATACGTAGTTTCGATCACTCTCAGGGCAATTTTAAGTGGATTGACAGTGGTACTTGCACCGGCTCCCATCAGCATCTCCTTAGGCGCGAACCATGCTATCCTCAGCTCCTTTTTCGCCAGGCATTCAACTGGTGTAATTGACCAATTCAAAACAGAAGTCATATAAATAAAACAACCTATTATCCACCATGCTCCATTAACGTGGACAGTCATTTTAGGATGTTCTCCGCTGACCGTTGGGATATAGATCTACTTTTGTTCTGCAGATCTTCTCTAATTGTTCTTTCGTTGCTGAATAGATCAAAGATAAATAAACTATATCAAGAGACTAATAATAAAAAATAAACTCTCCAGTTTTACCACATTTCGGCATTTATTGTGTTGGTTTGCCAGCAGAAAATCTTCAAGAGCTAGGTGTCGCTTTGCTTTTGCATAAGTTAGATGGTAACATCACATGATGTTTAGAATCCTGAAATTCGACTACACAGATCCTTCTTCTAGATTTATGACGGGTACATCATCCTGGTAAAATTCCCACAGACACATCCGTATAACAAAAACCTCGATTGTCACGAGGAAACAACATGGCATAACTAATGAATTTGAGTTTTTAAAATATCCCAGATGGAGTCACAGGGGATGTTTTTCAACTTTTATCATTTAATAAACATTCTGTTTCTTATTTTTTTAGGACATGCATATTTTTTTTCTAATTTACAGTGCACGCAGCTCATTATATTGTCCCTTCCTATTTCTTCAAAGAGTTAAACCATTAGCTCATTAAAAAAAAGGGGGCAGACAATGAACCGTGACTTTGTCACAGCTGGGGTGACTTTGAAAATTGACCTTCAACAGAAATGCAGCCACATTTAACGGATAAAAATTCTAGAAAATAGACAACAAAGTCTGTACCGTGAAAAACAAAAAAAGAAAACAAGTGGTTCGTATGCCACTAAGCCACATTCTGTTCCTTTGACGAAAAAGGCCAGATCATCCAGCCAAATCAAAATGGACGATTAAAGCTAATACGAATCAATGCGAAGAAATATAAGATTTTTTTACCAGAAAGAAGCAAACAGAAATCAATAGCACGGTAAGGGAAAGCAACGTCCCGTACAATAAGGCAGCCCCATTGAAATAAACAAACTGAGACTGTGATTTAGGAAAAAAAAACGAATCTAACAAAAGCACTACTAGAAAAGAGTTAAGGACCAGAACAAACAATGGCGCATCGTACGAAAGTACAGAATAGAAAAAAAAAAGGTTAGAAACTTGTAATTTCGATATTTTGACGAAAAGAAGAAAAGAGTAAAAGCGTGAACGACGACGCACGAAAATGTCTGACAAGAGAGGAACTATGACCACTAGCTAGAAGAACTAATGGGCATGATCAGCGTCACACAAAAGAGAAAGAATAGGACAGAATGCTATCTCTGAACAGAAAATAACACATGTAAGACGCAAAGGTATAGGTAAGTGGTAAAATTCCTGCTTCCATACCACTAAGGCATGTTGAGGGTATGGTGTTAGGGCCCGTATTTCCAAGATTATGAGCACATGAAAGAGTGATATGGTCAGTACCACACCTGGCCGCATTTACCTTCCAGGACTTCTCTTATATATATATATACATATATAATATATACATATATAGTTTTTGTCCAGTCTTCGGCTTGTATAGAAATGTTAGTTGCAATGAGAAGAGAAAGAGGAAAGAAAAACACTTCTTAAAAAAAAGGGATTTTCGGTAGTAATTTTTAATTATTACGTGCAGTGCGACTGTATCAGGTTAAAAAACAACTTCTTAGGGTGTTAATCACCTATTAAGAAAAGATGTCAGAATTTACATGCAAAGAGTACTTAATTAAGCTTTTACAATGAGTTCGGTAGAACAGTCCAAGAAGCCAGTGACTAAATTAAAAAGAATTATATACAAAAGCAATCTTTGAGAATAACACATATATAACTGTAACGCATTTTTTTTCAAAGAATAATTAAAGACATGAGAAGCACGCTAGTGTAGAAACGCTTGGACTACATTTAAAAAAATCTACTCAGTTTTCAGTATATGATTTCAGTAGTTCAGCTGAAATGATTTTCTGGGTAGAGTATCACATGTCCAGTCTCACTGAAGGGGGTTGACCGCGATGATCTTCCAACTTGTTCAATCCGTTGCTTCCAGTGTGCTAGAGAACAAATGAATCTGGTCCATCTCTTGATGTTGTCCACCAGGTTATATCACTGTCACCCTCTTGCTTTTTTTTCCCTTCAGCTTTTCCATGCAGATACAGTTTTCATTATTGTATTTTATTATTATTGCTCTTGATATGACTTAGCAATTGTAGCTGTCTGGTTTTTGTATTGTGCATTATTTCTGTTTTAATTTTAATTCGATTAATGTAGCACTTACTTTATTTACTTACATTTATGTCCATGATATTTACCTTCCCTGTGTATATTCACAGTTCAAGTCCCTCAGTTTTCTTTCTTATCTTCCTATTTAACGAACATGCTTGTACACATACGCGTCATTTATGAAGTGAGCTACGTCTTTCTGTATATTTGTCGACATATATGAAGAAAAAAAAAGATAATTGTAAACAGAAGATAAGCAATCCCAAGAACGCACGGGCTTCTGGAATTCTGAGAAAATTGAAAATTTCTTGAAAAACAGGAGCTAATTTAGGATGATTTTGTTTTACTTTAGCAACTAAAGAAACAATTTGAAATACTCTGTTTGGCCAACAATATCAACAATATAGCATAGTTGTCATGGAGCCTATAAATTCATATTTTCTAAGGGCACCCTACTGCTGAAAATAAAACTGTATACACCGTATCCCAGAGCACCGGAACGATATTCGATAATTGAGATCAATAGGTCAAGAGACGCAAAATTGCCATGATAAAGGCCAAATCGAACAACATTTGGCTAGGAATAAACTAAGGGCTCCTGAATCTGATTTTGTAAACTGCGACTTTGCTGTACCAAAGAACTCAAGTGACGAAATGTACCAAGTCTATTAAACTCGCACTTGTCCACGTTTTGTTAATGTGTTCTGCGTGGTATTTAACGAAACAAAACAACAAAATAAATCTTTGACGAGTAGTTTCTAGTTTCAGCATTCCTGCGATTGTTGTGAAATTAAAGCCTGAATACTGTCACAGAGCTTGTTTCACGTTGTAAAACTTCAGTAACCTTAAACACAGCGAACAGCATCACAACACGGCTTCCTTATATACCACAAGAATGCGTGATAGTCACATGACGCAGTCTTCATACACATTCTAGTGGTACATACGTAGACAAGAGAAACATTTGTCATTTACCTTTAGCTAACCTACATGCTAGAACATAGCTGCAGGCCATCACTTCTCCTTTTGACCTATTTTTTCCCCCTAAATTTTACTAGCTCCGCCCTTTTCTTGCTAAGTGACATGACATCTTATTCTGGGCGTTCATAGATTCCCTTTCTAGTCTCCTGGACAATAATTTATGTACCCTTACACAAGTTTCGTTTAAAAGATTCTGAAAGTTAGCTTTCATAGAAATTTGTCATTCAGTTTCTGCACAGATCATAATATCAAAACTGAGAAAATACAATCTCATGACTGGATGGTATTAATCAAAATATATGACAAACTCTGCTGCCATACTTTTTACATTAAATGTCTAATAGCTTTATTATTGTGTGTGCTAAAGGAGAATTTTCGTGTGAAAAGTGCAAACTATTAACAATGTAAGGTGTTGAATATGGTTGAACAAAATTATATGTTGTTGAAATCTAAATGGCATAGAATTATTGGACTTTGGCTGTTTGAATTTAAATGCTCTGAAATACCTTTTTTCCCCCTTTCTTTAGAGACAGTAAACGAAATAAAGACGACAATGTTTCTTTAGATTTGTAGAAAGGCGTCAAAATGAGAAGTTGATGACGACCTGAGATGTTGTAGGATGGCGACAAAAATATGGGTCCATTTAATAAGGTTTTGGGTGGCTGGATTATCACACAGTCATGTGGCAACTTCCACGTGCGACAGAAACGGCTGTAGGATATACATCATCATCACCATCATCATCACCATCATCATCATCATCATCATCATCATCAGGTGCCGTGCCGACTTGTGTTGGCTATTATGCTTCTCCAGAGTACACAGTCCTTCATGCAGGCCATCAGCTCAGTTGGTGAACTCCTTTCACACTATCTCGTCAGACTGTCCAGTATCATTTCTCTTGGTCTTCCTCTTGATCGTCTTCCTTCTATTTTTCCTGTTGTTATAATATTTTCAATGCCCCCTCTTCTCATTGCATGTCCTATGAAAGTACATTGTCTCTCTCTTATCTGTTTGACACGATTTTTTGTCTTTGTCTCTCTCTTATCTTTTTGACAATATTTTTTGTCTCTCCAGCTCTTCTCATACATTCTTAATTAGTTATTTTTGCTGTCCAGGGGATTCGCAACATTCTTCTAATAAACAACATTTCTGCTGCTTCCAATGATTTTTATGCAGACCTGCCTATTGTCCATGATTCACTTCCATATAATAAGTTCAATATAGCATTTTAGGACTCGTTTTCTAACATTCATTTATAAGGATGTGTTGGATAATATGTTTCTCATTCTCTTAAATGGAGTCATTGCTTGGCCTATTCTGTTCCTAATTTCTATTCTGCATTTCCCATCTGAAGTTATTACTGCTCCAAGGTATTTGAGTTTCTGCACCTGCTTTAGAATAGTTCCGTTTAATTTTATACTGAATGTTGGTGGATTCTGTTTCTTCTATCTGCCAGTATAGATGTTTTACAATCCTCAGGTCTTTGCCGTCTATACTGATGTCTTCAAGCATTTAATAATTTCATTATGTTTCACCTTGTCGAATGCCTTGGTGTAATCAGTGAAGCATAAGTAGAGATCTTTCTGTACTTCTAAAGCTCTTTCTGTTAGTGTTCGTAAAGCATAAATGGCATTGTGTGTTCCCTTTCCTTCAACAAATCCAAACTGTTCATCTGCTCTTTCCATTTTTATTCTTTTCCTTATTCTTCTCATAATGATTCTTAGAAGTAGCTTCATTATGTGACATGAGAGGCCGATAGTCTGGTGGTCATCACATTCCTTTGCACCTGGTTTCTATGGTAGTGCTATAAATGTGGATTTAAGCTGGTCACTGGGAATATAACCACTATTGTAAATGTCATTCAGTAACTTGGTTATTATTTTTATTCCTGTCTCCTATTGTGCCTTTATTTCTTCTATTGTTATATTATCAGGCCCAGTCGCTTTTCCTTTCTTCATGTGTTTGATGCCATCTATGATGTTTAAAATCTCCATGACTATAGTAACTTCAAGTGACTTTGTGTGTTTTAGGGCTGTCTATATGTCATTATAAAATAGCTGTACATCTTCTTCAGAACTTTCAGTTGCTGGAGCGTACAGTTATATAATATTTATGTTTATTGGTCGTCCTTTCATTTGGGATAGCAGGACTCGGTCCGAGATGTTCAAATATCCTACAATTGTCCTTGCTGTTTGTTCGTCAAATATTATTCCTACTCCTCGGTCATGTTTCTCACTTCCTGAACATACTGTTGTATGTTTATCAGAGTTTATCTTCTCTGCACCTGTCCATCTAACTTCACTCATTCCTAATATGTTGATCTTCATCCTTTCCATTTCCCTCTTTTCTAATTTTCCAGCTTGGAATAAAGTTCTAACATTCCATGTTGCTATTTTGAACTTGTTAGTTTTGCCACCAGTAGCTTGATGACGATGTGACCTCACCTGTGGCTCGTGAGCTGCCCTACCGGACGAGGCTGTTCCAGAGGAACATCTATTAACGTCGTTCATGATAAATCTATTACTCTGAATAAACATAACTGTTCTTGGGAGCTACAACAGTGGTTTCCCGTTGCCTTCTGTCGGTTTGTGTACGGACTCTCCGCTAGTCTTTGGACTCCCTGTCCTACCTGCAAGGCAGCAGGAGCGAGAGGTTTTAAGGCGCCTCTTACACGCTTGGTATTCCCTTCACTGAGCACCTGAGGCACTTTATAGGAGTAGCAGAGCCACCTACTACCCAACCTCGCTCTCTGAGTCTACCGCCAGTTGGTCCGCGCCTGCTTATTTGGGTAAATCCTTATTCACAGGGATCCTCCATATCTGGATGACTTTCACCATCCGCCACCTGTGACGCGCTGGGTTAGGGATGGTCGCCCAAGCTTTACCCAGGTAGGATATACACCGACAGTAACTAGGTTCTGAAAGTCCACAGTGGTACCAGATACAGGAGTCTCAACACATCATTGGACGATTCATACAATATTTAACGATGGATATGATCATGATGGATCTGTGAATGCAGCTAATGATGACAACATCCAGTAGCTTAAAATACCTTTGCAATGATGACAACATCTAGCAGCTTACATTACCGGTGGAAAGATGACAACATCCAGCAGCTTACATTACCGGTGGAATAATGACAACATCCACCAGATTAAATTACCGGTGGAATGATGACAACATCCAGTAGCTTAAATTACTGGTGAAACACAAGATAATATAAACTTAACTAGCAACAGAAAACTTATCATCAGTCAAGCAAACATAAAAACCTCGAAAATAGGAGACATTTTCTGGTCTCTCTTCAGTTCTAAGTAAAGTCTTTTCTAACATCTCTACAGCTCGCTACCAGATCCAACACCAAAGCCCCTTTTAACTGTCTCGCAAATAAAAAATAAAAAAAATCAAAAACACTTCCTTTACAAATTCCTGTGCCCCTAAGTTCGTAGTCGAGGATCGTGTAAAAGAGTCACCTCCCCATGACAATTAGAAACTTCTTCACGCGTCTCGTGTTAAGGAGAGGTCAACTCAGCCGAGTTAACTCGTAACATGAATCTGAGAAACAATGGAAACAACCCCGAAAATATCATACTGTTACAGACGGAAACTAAACTAAAAGTCCAGTCCCACAGAATAAATTATAGCTTGATAATTTATTTTTAATCGGTGAACGTACAGTATATACTATAAACTGTATACTGCTAAACAGAAAGATGCTATATTCAATATCATAAAAAAGTACATGGAAAATTCTTTGACTTTGATTGTAATATTATCGTCAGAGATGGGAGTATTAATACAGTCATTTAAGTCCCAGAATACTGCATGCTTGTATTTCTCTCTCTCTCTCTCTTTCTCTCTGTCTCTCTCTTTTCTCTCTCTTTCCCTTTCTATATTTTCTTTCCCTCTCTTTTCTCTCTCTCTCTCTCTCTCTCTCGTTTCTCTCTTTTCCCTCTCTGTTTCTCTCTCCTTTTTTCTCACTCTTTTCTCTATCGCTCTCTTCTCTTTCTCTTTTGTCTCTCCTCTTCTCTCTCTCTCTCTCTCTCCCTTTTCTCTCTCTCTTTCTTCTCTTTTCCTTTTCTCCCTCTTTTCTCTCTCTCTCTCTTCTCTCCCTCTCTTTCTTCTTCTCTATGAGTATGTGTTTTTTTATGATTTGCTAGAAATAATAACTATCATGACTTTCTACACAGTCCTCTTTACTCCCATAAACGTTTATAAAAGAAATAACAATGTTGGCTAAACTAAGACAAAAACTGAATAAAATGAAGAAGAAATACGTTGGGACATAAGAATCATCGAGAAAACGTAGAAAGCAGTGGAAATACGCAAAGGACGTAGTATCCTCGATAATACGTAGACGTATTCTAGGATTAACACTTGACAATGTCGTGCGATGTTCTTGCCAAGTCTAAAAATATGACAGAGATTATACTTGTCTAAACGGGCTGCGCAGTCTGTGCGTTCATCTATAGTTCCTGTCATTTTTGCACAGGTATAAACTACATCAACATGCTAATTCACATCTGTATTTAACGCAGAGTGCATTTTGTATTCACATGATACAAGATTTTAAATTCTAAAAGCCCACATATGCCTACTTCCTGGCTTGAAAATAATATTTTGACAAAAAGAACAATTTCCGCTCACGTGGTTACTGCGAATGTTTGCAAGGAAGAGTTTGTTCATTATAGAAAAATAGGAAAAAAAAACCAACTAAATAACATAACTAGAAAATCGTATTTTGAGCGGAAATCAGTGCTGAACTAGAGCTATGAAAAGAAAATATTCTAAACTGAAAATAAAATAAACTACATAAACTACAACTGTTGTAAGGCTTTGGCAAAAGAAATAGATCGTTTGTAGTTTCAGATAACTAAATCCATAAGAATGTTTTGGTATTAACAGTTATTAACAACTTGTTAAGTGGAAGTTGATGTTAATTATGTTTAGGGGTTTTTTTTCTGTTTAGATTATGGCATTTAAGTGGATAAATTCAGTTTATAGAAAGTCTTGACCTTCGTTTTGGTCCCTAAACTTATGTTCTGAATAACTCTACCAGTATTTAAGGGAGTGGAGGCACTGTTCGTGGCCGCGACCAATACTTGACAGAGGCGTTCCCATTTATCCAGGGACATCTGATCAAGACACGTCCCTATTATCTCCGTTGGTATCCCCAGGAGCAGGACTAATCTATGTAACTGGGAAGGGATCGCTGAAGCCCCCATGGCTGTAGGGTCTGATATAAAGCTTTGAAGCCCTCATGGCTGTAGGGTCTGATATAAAGCTCTGAAGCCCCCGTGGCTGTAGAGTACGATATAAAGCTCTGAAGCCCCCATGGCTGTAGAGTCTGATATAAAGCTTTGAAGCCCACATGGCTGTAGAGTCTGATATAAAGCTTTGAAGCCCCCATGGCTGTAGAGTCTGATATTAAGCTTTGAAGCCCCCATGGCTGTAGAGTCTGATATAAAGCTTTGAAGCCCCCGTGGCTGTAGAGTACGATATAAAGCTCTGAAGCCCCCATGGCTGTAGAGTCTGATATAAAGCTTTGAAGCCCCCGTGGCTGTAGAGTCTGATATAAAGCTTTGAAGCCCCCATGGCTGTAGAGTCTGATATAAAGCTTTGAAGCCCCCATGGCTGTAGAGTACGATATAAAGCTCCGAAGCCCCCATGGCTGTAGAGTCTGATATAAAGCTTTGAAGCCCCCGTGGCTGTAGAGTATGATATAAAGCTTTGAAGCCCCCATGGCTGTAGAGTACGATATAAAGCTCTGAAGCCCCCGTGGCTGTAGAGTACGATATAAAGCCCTGAAGCCCCCATGGCTGTAGAGTATGATATAAAGCTTTGAAGCCCCCATGGCTGTAGAGTACGATATAAAGCCCTGAAGCCCCCGTGGCTGTAGAGTACGATATAAAGCTTTGCACTTCTCCCTACCTGTTTAGCTCCAGTGATGGCCTGAAAATGTAGATGGTTAACCCTCTTGTCATTAGATACAACTCGATTCTATGCTTCAAAATCTTCACCACATCGGCTGCAAAGAACATCTGCTCGCATTTAAAGAGAGAAAGAGAGAGAGAGAGAGAGAGAGAGAGAACAAGTAGAAACCCAGTATTTAACTATCATTATCAGCCACAGTGACATCAAACCAGTTACATCTCGTAAGATCAGCTCTCTATGTTCTTACGTCCCCATCTATTCGCGGGGCAGAACTAAACGCTCAAAGAACAAACTGAATAAGATAGCCAAACACAGGAAGTTGACGAACATACACAAAGAACACTGGAGAACAACCCTCTGTTGTAACAAACTAATACATAGGACATTTAAAAAAAAAAAACCGGCCTGCCGGATGAAAAGGACTTTTCGCTGGCGTTGATCAAAAACAGAGATTATCACAGGCGACCTGTCAAAATTAATCACTTCAATCTGAGATTTTCTTTTTCCACCTGCAGGTGTAATAAGGGTGAATCACTCCAGGAGTTTTTCTTGTTGTTGTTGTTGATTGTTTTGTTTTGTTTAAAGCTGATTCGAAAAACAACTCATTTTCTGATCTTTCTTTTGATTATTTTCCTTCCATCCAATAGTATGGGGTACTTTATCCCGGGTTCCAAACATACCTCGCACCGTTCCCTGTTGTCTTTTCATCCATAACGTTGTCATTTATGCTGGGGGGGGGGGGGGGGGGAGTGTACCCTTCTTTTGTTGTTTATACAAAATCCTTCTGATAAAAATAGAATTTGCCTCCCCTGTTTATTCCTGTGTTTTTGAAAGTTCCTACCAAGCGTACGAGCAAATCGAGCGCTGTAACTGCACACAACGCAGCCAACTGAAAATTATTCTGATGAACAAACAAACAAAGGATCGAACTTTTATTTTCAAAGAGTGAAGAATTGGGCAAGCTGACTTGTCGGACATTCCGTTCTAAAATTAACAATTTGCACTTAACAAATTGGAAAACGATAGACACACTGAAAACCAACAAAGGAAAAACAAAAAGCCTTTGAAGTTATTTAAGTAAGACAGATAGTGGAAAGTTGGCGCGCAATTGTGGATTATTCATTTCTCAGTAATGTTTTAGTGAAAGCTTTAGTATCTCTCTATATGAAGCACACTGCTGAATCCCATTAAGAAGTCTGCTCCCCCCCCCTCCCCTTGACACTGAAAGCTATACGAGGAAGAAGACAAGACAAGGCAAAGAATACCATGTGTTCGCTGCAAGCTTTTATTTTTAAAACAAGGGTAATTTATGTATTTTTTTTTTTATTTTGGTATTCAAAAATGGCAGGCATTTTTTTTTACAAAAAGATAGAGCGAGGAAAGTCGCCCAAAATGCATTTTGTGCGCGTTTTTCACACTATGAGGTTACAAAAGAAAAGCTAAGCGTCTATTTTCATCTATTTTTTATGCTTTTTATATGTTGCATTGTTTTTCTATGTAGTCCTTGAAAAATGGTTTTGTCGAAATTGTTATTTTTTTCATTTCATCTTACTTTCTGTCACTCTTATTCCTGCTCACTTCCTTCATTTTGTTCTATCTTTTTTTGTAAACCGGAACAATGCACCTGTCTTACCTTTATTAGTAGAACCAGTTTCAAAACAGAAGTCATTTCCTTTAAGTACTTTTTTTTTTTGCAATATGGAGATGTGTCTTTCTTAATTCAAAGCTGTGCTGACTGTCAAGAGCAACAGAAATGAGCAAGTCAGAGAGTTGATAGTACTTAATTTTTAGATGTTCTAGAAGAGAAATGAGTAAGTCAAAGGGTTAACAGTACCTACTTCTGAGATGTCGTAGAAGAGAAATGAGTAAATCAGAGGGTTAACAGTACCTACGTGTGAGATGTCGTAGAAGAGAAATGAGTAAATCAGAGGGTTAACAGTACCTACGTGTGAGATGTCGTAGAAGAGAAATGAGTAAATCAGAGGGTTTACAGTACCTACTTTTGAGATGTCGTAGAAGAGAAATGAGTAAATCAGAGGGTTTACAGTACCTACTTTTGAGATGTCGTAGAAGAGAAATGAGTAAATCAGAGGGTTAACAGTATCTACTTTTGAGATGTCGTAGAAGAGAAATGAGTAAATCAGAGGGTTAACAGTATCTACTTTTGAGATGTCGTAGAAGAGAAATGAGTAAATCAGAGGGTTAACAGTACCTACAACAGAGGGTTAACACTACCTACTTTTGAGATGTCGTAGAAGAACCACATCAAAAGACCGCACTAATGCTATTCAGCATTTCTGTTAGGACTCTGGATGAAATAGTTCTGACTATCACATGGCATTGTTCGTGGTGAAACAGCTCTAGTAAAAGATGCTGCTGCTGTTGTTGATGATGATGATGCGGAAGAGGAGTTTAAAACTTAAGATTAAATCTACGGTGACTGAAAGTTCGCTTATTAATTTATTTATTCTTTCGCTACTCGGGAGCAACAAAGGAAAGAAAGTGTGAGGAAAATGAAAAGGAAGTGACGAATATTGCCAGGATCACAAAATCAATATTTCTTAAATGAATGTCTCCCTGAACAGGCTTTCATCCTTACTCAAGCAGATTTTAATCTAGCCATTATACAAAGATTTGGCCTGGGTCCAGCATTATGCCCCTCCCCCCCCCCAACAAAAAAAAAACCCCACTCCCACCCCATGAAATTATAGCTTTGTCCAGAATGCTGTCCCCGCGTATCGATCAAAGCGTCTTGACTGAGAATCTGTTATGTGACCTGTGTCTTCATCTTTGTCTACGTCAAGGGCGTACTGCTCTATATGTTTTCCTTGGTACATGTAGTATATTACCAAGTCAAAGGAGCGAGAGGTCGACAACCGATAGCGATGGATGGGCAACACAGTGAGATCGAAATGGCTTTAGTTTGACCCGATGCTGTGAAAACAAAGGGAAAAGGGCAAGCTGGCGAACCATTTCAGTCAACCTTTCTCTGGGAAGGCGACACATAATGACGACGATGATGATGATAATGATGATGATGATGATGATGATGAATAGGATGTCAAGTGGGATTTCACGCGTGAAAGTAATTTACATCTGCTTTTTATGATTTTACTTTCTTTTTTTCGCCCTTAGGGAAATTTCAAGCGAAATAGGTCACCAGGAAACTTCAGGTGTTGACTGTTGCCCCGAGGGGGACAGAAAGATTTATAAAAATTGTCCCGTTGGTTCATCAGAACGCGCTGTACTTTAATTTGTTTACTGTTTCTTGTGGAAACTTTCGTTTAGAAAAGGGGAAAGAAAACAAGTTGACAGGAAGGAAAATAAGCGGACAAAGATATAAACAGACATTCTTACAGACAGAGATTAAGTATATGTAGATAGATAAACTGACAGACAGGTAAATATAGACAGAGACAGGCAGACAGATAGACATAAGCATCTAATCAGATGGACAATACAGACAGACAGGCATACAGATATACAGACAGTTGGACAGAACGGAGGAATGAACTTTAATTTCAAAAGATTAAGAACTGGGTCAAGCCAGTCTGCCAACTTTTCATCACTTGACTTCCCTTGCAACACAGCTAGTCAACATCGGTTTAGTGCAAATATATGCGCATAAA
Organism: Achatina immaculata; assembly: GCA_009760885.1. NCBI lineage: Eukaryota > Metazoa > Mollusca > Gastropoda > Stylommatophora > Achatinidae > Lissachatina > Lissachatina immaculata. Next base: position 6,884,014 of record CM019718.1, read on the forward strand.
GAACAATAACACTAATAATAATGTTGATGAAATGAACAACCAAGATATTTAACATCTAATGGATATATTCAAAATTAGAAAAATATTTTGGCCAAACACCATAAGAAATAGCATCTTATTAGCAGAAATGCAGATGAAACCACTGACAACAATTATTGAGGAAAGACGCTGGCGATGGTTGGGACATGTGCTCCGAATGACTGACAACTCACTACCAAAAATAGCACTAAAATGGACACCACAGGGGAGCAGAAGTAAGGGTAGACCAAAAGAGACATGGAGAAGAACAACAGAAAGGATGTTGAGCAATAGAGGGCTCACCTGGGCAAGAGCAGAAAAAAAGGCGAAGGACAGGCATTTGTGGAAAACCCTTGCGGAAGCCCCATGTGCCCTGGGCACTTAAGGTTCAGAGAGAGATATATATATATATTCAAACGTAGAACACATGACTAATGAACTTTTTATTCTCATACATTATTTATAGTCAAACTGATAAACATATTAAACAAGGAAGACCTAGACCTACTTGGAGAAGAGAAATTATGACAGGGCTCAGAGACAAGGGATGCACGTGGAAGACCTAGACTTACTTGCAGAAGAGAAATTATGACAGGGCTCAGAGACAAGGAATGCACGTGGAAGACCTAGACTTACTTGCAGAAGAGAAATTATGACAGGGCTCAGAGACAAGGGATGCACGTGGAAGGAAGCAGAGAATAACTCCAAGAACAGGGATGACTGGAGAGCCTTTATCCGTGGCCTATGCTCTCAAGGGAGATGATGATGATGATGATGATGATGATGATAAACATCTTGTCTCACGTAATAAGACTCTAAATAGACTGACACACAGAAAGCTATAACAGTAGATAAGCTCAGTCTGTAAAGCATCTAAAATGAATGCAAGAAGAAGTTTATAATGTAAACGAAATGATCTTTATTTTCTCCCTAACTCAAGATGACATGAAGTACCATAAGTACGAAGTGAGAGCTACTGAAATGAAAAAAAATATAATGTTTTCACTTCACATAACACTGGAGAAGACGAGAAGATGCCCATCAGCAACTTTTAAGGGCCATTTCATCATTTAAGATTAATACCGGTTCGTCTTGACCGATCCCCAAACTTTTGCGACAGACAAGCAGACCCTTGGCGACACATCAGTTGGCAATCATTGACATAAAGAACCAGATGCTAAAATAGCTATATAATCAAAATAGCTTAATCAACATGCTGTCGATAATAACGGCATGTTTAGCTCCACCACTCCTTATTCATATACTAATAGCGAAGATTTCCACATATAAGACGTTATTCAAGCATAGGCTAATGGGTAAATGCCCGTTACTTCTAACAAGTCTTGAAAAACTAACAGCGTTGAAATGACATTAAAAACAAAATTATAAATCTTGTTTATTCATAAATTACCCACGCGAAATTTGGAATGTCTGAAGAAAAATGTCCTCTGTTTCGCGCGGTTTCGTCAGTCAAATATCGCCCGACGGACGGGCCTGTACAGTCACTTGGACGGGCAGAAAGTGGACATTTCTCTTAGATTTTCCTTCAGATCCTGCGTTGTCCCCATCAACATTCCAAGCTTCTGTTGACATTCTTCTTGTCCCACCTGCCACGCTGTGTATTTATGTCCATCCGAACATTTTTCCCGTTTGTCTGGTGCGATTTGATACCACATTTGTATGTATATGTGCCTGAATTGTGTCCCTTCCTGGTTTATGTCCCCTTCTGTCCCATATTTATATTGACAGTTTGCAGAAAACATCCTGGTTTGTTCTTCGTCAAAACAGCGGGAGAGAAGACATCCGTTCTGGCAGTTTGCGACCCACAACTGACATGCTAGAGTCAGATGCTGGCGAACCACAGGCGAGGAAGACCTTGTCCCGCTACCACCGCTGGTACCCCCAGTATCATGCCTAGCCTGGGTATTGGGTTAGGGGTCGCCATAGTACCTATTGTGGTGGAGTCTGTTAAAGAAGTATTGCGCACCCCTGCTTTTTAGCTGCACTCACAGACTGAAAAAAGCCACCGTTATCTGTTTGTCTGCCTGTCTATCTGTCTGTCTGTATATATGCTTGTCTGTTTGTCTGCCTGTCTGTATGTCTGTCTATCTGCCTGCCTGTCTATGTGTCTGTCTATCTACCAGGCCATCTATTTCGGTCCTGTTCCCTTGACCTCACCACTGCCTGTTCCTATTCGGCGCCGCAGTTAGGTAAAACAGAGTTGCTGCTTGCCTATGGTTTGCCAACCCTGAACAAGGCTGTCACCACCTTTGAGTCTACGACTACTATCTCATCCGCAGTCAGTCCCTGCATGTCTGTATGGTTGTATGTATTATGTATAAATGTGTGTTTATGGATGGATTTATAGATTTATAAATATACGTATGTGAATGTATTATATGTGTATAGTTGTCTGAAATTAAGGATGGATATATATGAATCAATTTATGTATGCGTATATGTATATATTTATTAACGAATGCATGTGTTCCCATACGTATATATTTATATATGTTTACAAACATATATGCTTACCGTAAAGCAGTTTGAGGCAAGAATCTCTGTGAGTCAATGATTGCCTGCTTGAACACACCGACCGTCGTTTCCGCGCTGAAACCTTCCATCCAACCCAGGGGAGCTAACCAAGCAATGCGCACCTCGCGTGGGATGACAACAGTTGGACCAGGAATCGGTGCTGGCGTTGGCATTGAGGAGGCTTTTGTTGTTGTTTGTGAAGCTGTTGTTGTTGATGCAGACGCTGGTGAGTCCCGTAGAATCGGGGTTGTCCTTGGCTGAACTGTATTTGTAAGATGATAAGGATCAGAGTTATTTTCTCCTGTTGTGTTTTCGATCTCCTCAGCGGTTAGCGCGGTCGTGTTCTTGTGAGGAAGCGACGTGGCTGCGTCTGTTACGAAGGCGGCTGTAGAAGCTTCCGTTGTGGCTTCTGGTGTCGTTTCTGATGCTGGTATTGCTTTCTGTGATACAGATTCCGAAGCTGCTGTTGTCTTTGTAACAACTTGTTCAATTCCTGCAACTTCTGCAGGATTTCTAAATTCTATGAAATTGTTAATGATATCAGGCGAATCTTGTGGCTGCTTTGATGTAACGACATCCATAGTCTTGTTATTACTTATACTCGTCTCCAGAATCTCTTCTCCAGGAGCACTAGTTGCATCCCACGAATGAGGTATACTTTCAGTGGTTCCTAGGCTGTCTTGGTCGTGCGACACATTGAGAGAAGTCGAATTCGACGAAGTGTTTATCCCTGAAGTGTTTGTCTCTGAAGAGTTTGTCACTGAAGTGTTTGAGACATCACTGACATTGTTTTCCGTCACCCCCAGAGACTCTTCTGTGATGTTAGCTTTCAGGGTAGAGTTTACTGTGTTCATGGGTGCCACATCGCTTACATTAACCATATCCTGTGAACTCTTCTTCTCCACTGTATCTACTTTTGTAGAGTTCACATTTCCGCTTGGTTTTTGATTGAGAAAAGGATCTGGCAGTATATCCACATGATTTGGACCATTCGCTGTTTCCTTCACGCTGCTGTTAGCGTCATTAATAAAGAAAGAATTGTTGTCACTGCCAGGTATTTCTTCCGCCTTCGACCGCGCAAAGAGAATTATGCAGACCAAGCTATGAAGTACACAGGTATGTAGATGCATGACGAACCAGTTCTAAAGTTGTAAGCAGAGGAAAAGAAGTATTTATTTTTCTCTTAACCCAAGCATGATTTAGCATTCACTTTTATAAATGGAGTACACAGGTAGCGGCGGGCGTTTTATAATATTGTGGGATGAATGGATAAACACAACTTTATGTGCCACTTTTATGATTCTCATGACGCCCGGTCATTCAGTTTTGATTTGGAGCATGTTAATGACCCGACCTATACATAAAGGCTGCAGGTTTGAATCTCCAGTGAAACGTTTACTTTTAAATAGAAATCTTTATCTTTCTGGGAGTTATATTAAGATCTGTGTTTGGTCTAGAAGTAAACAGACTATTTATGAAAGGCGAGACTGTCAGCTCTACCCAGAGTCGGTTGCTTGTTCTTGGGTAACTTGCCAGTTAAAATCTCATCTGAAACAGTTGTTGTTAATGCAAAAACAAGCTGAGGGTTGCATCAAGTGTGAAGGAAAAACAAAGCAGGAACGTCACATCTCCACAAACCATGACGATCTTTTGCCTACAGGAGAAAACAGGAAAATGTTGGTGAAATCCTAGGCCCAGTTCAACTTTTCAAATACCATAAACAAATTATATATATATATATATATATATATATATATATATATATATATATATATATATAAAATTTGTTTATGGTATTTTTAAAATATATATATACATATACACCCACACAAGTACATGTATTTTTATACGAAAGTGGGCCTTAAAGTAACCTTATTTGTTTTTAATAAAATAGAAAAAATGTGAAATCTACTTATCAGTTTTCAACATATTCCCCACCACTTTCAGTATAAGTCTGCCAAAAATCTTCTGACTAAACTTGTAGCCGGTTATGCATGGCCTCTTAAATTTCTTCATTCTTAATGAACTTCACTTCACTTAGCGCCTCCTTGACTGGTTAAAAAACATGATAGTCACCTGGTGCGAGGTCGGATGAATATGAAGATGTGTAAGACACTCTAAACGTAATTTGTTGAGGTGTTACACATGATATAGTATGAGGTCCGGCGATATCATGCTTAGAAAAACGCACACAGATATGGGCAAATCGCGACGCTTTAACCTGACCACATCTTTCAGGCGCTTGTCTGGCAGATCAGTCACAGCATATTTCGCTTTTGATTTTTTAGTGGTTCCCCCTGGGCATGTAATGTTCCAGGATTGGGTCTATATAGTCCCGAAGAGGCTGAGCTATACAGAATATCTTTGGTTTCATCGAGGAAGAATGCTGCCACTCTTTGCTGGCTCGCTTTGTATCAGACTGTAAGTAATGTAGTAACCATTCGTCCCTAGTGACTGTACGCGTAGAAAGTCATCTCTTCCAGCTTCAAAACGTTGGAGAAGATTTTAACAAACTTTCTGAAAATGTCCTTTCTGATCAGGGGTGAGCTGTCATAAAAGACGTGGTGCGCCAAGCTATGACATAATCTTACATTCTCCAGCCACCTTATCTGATTGTCACGCGCCGGTTTTCCAGTATTACTCGTTCCACTTCAGCGTTAGTGTCAGGCCTAATCGCAGGGTAAGGCCGGCCGGAGAGAGTTGCATCTGCCAAATTTGATACTCCTGTACATTTACCTGTAAAGCCACACGTACGTGTCCAAATATATTCGTTCTGCGATGAATATCTGCAGGTTTCTCACATATCTAAGTAAGGAATACCTGCCCGATGTTCTTCTCACGTGCATATTCTCAAGAGAGTGGGCATCTTTTATCTGATATGCCGGTTTCACATTTCCAAAAATGGGCAACGTGCCTCGGCACACATGAACTAGAAAGGGATGGTATAACATATTTGTACTATCGTATCTAACTTATATCATTCTGTGCAAGTAAACATAGTAAGCCTGAAGTGATAATGTTACGTACCGATCTATTGGAAATCCTGACTTTGGCACAGGTTATAATACCAGTCTTATACGACTCCATTGCTTGAAAACAGAAACCTATATACCGCGACTGACAAACTTTTATCACTGTCTTTCTCGTTTGCTAATTATTCCTCCTTTATTAATTAATGCTCGATAAAAAGAAAGAAATACAATGATCATATAGTTATTGTCATGAAGACAATAAAAATGTACCACTTATGAACACTGCACAAACGAGTGTCAACGGCGGATTCGTAACATCATGAAAAATTCCTCACTGAAACAATATTTTGAAAACACACAGAGCAGAACAACAAACGACTTCAGTACTAACGTGCTGTGACAAAAAGAACTGCCTCTTCTCCGAGTTTAAAAACAAAATCTGAATTGCAAATCATTCAGGGCAAAAAAATCGCACAGCTGTCGGCTATGATTAAACGTGCATGAATACTATACAACTATTGGCCAAAATGTCACTTCATTACCCACAAGGCCTTTCATGTCCCTGAAAGCTGTACCGTAAAGAAGTCATGGTTCAGAAGATAGGCAGAAACGGCATGGTTAGCCACAGTCAAAACTATCGAGCGTGTTTTAAACGGTGGACTGAGCAAAGGCTATCAATCCTCCAACTATCTGACAGCAATGATGAATCTCTACGTGAAACAACCACTTAAGATCTCAGAAAAATAAAGCGGACAAAAAAGTTGATTCCTGTAACAAACAAACGACTATCAAGAAATGAGACTGGGGCATGCAAGAGGATGACTAAAATTTAAAAAGTTAATATATTTCTCATTAAAATCAAGAAATAACTATAATTTTACAGCAATGAAATTTCTGTAAAATAGATACAAATGAATGATATACCTCTGTGGTCATCTATTATTACACAGATGTATGTCATTCTTTCAATAATTTATAATGCATCAACTTATTTGTTATTTCCAAGCTATATACGAGACAAGTGTAGCTTTGACTGTACTTAACCGTATTTTTAGGGACTTAATGCGCGTGTTGTACACATTTTCAATAGACTATCTTTTGCGCGTTACGCACATGTGCGCGATATACTCGTAAACAAATTTTTTTTAAGACACAGAAGAAGTTTATGAGAAACATAGAAAAAGCTTTTCAATGAACAACAAGAGAGAAACAAATTCACATAAAATACTAAACTAAAGTAGGCAAAGAATATTTTTTTCTAAACATTTGATTTATTTAATAAAAAAAAAAACAAACAACGTTGGCCTGCCCATGGATGATAATAACGACGAGGGGCCTGAGTTAAATTACCAGAAATGGCCTAACTGAGGTTTTAAATACCATGGTATGTCTTGCATCATGTAATGCAGTTGTTTTGAGCTAAACCCGTGATTTTGAACAAAACAGTTCTTTCACAAATGTATCTTGAAAGAAAGTCTGTCCTAAGATCAGAATATAACTTCTCAATTGTAGCTTCGAAACGGCCATTAACTTTAATTTTCAAATATGGAAAATTTGAATTCATCGGAAGTTGCACATTCTGAATTTTCAGATTTTCAGATTTTTCCTTCACTTAAAACAAAATATCGTCGTTTCCATGACATTAAGGCGTACAGGGGATAGGATGTTAGGTCCGTAGTTCCAAGACCCAAGCGCACATGAACATGTGAAATGGTCAGTATCACACCTGGCCGTATTTACCGACCTATATTTCTCTGGTATCCATTTTTAATAATATTGAAGAAGGCTGGCTAGTAAAGAGGATTAAAGAGAGAAAACTTAAATATTTTGGACACATTAAACGTCATGATAATTTAGAGAAGACCATATTGGAAGGATACATAATGGGAAAAAGAAAAAGAAGAAGACCAAGACGAAGATGGTTGCAAGACATCGTTGACGATCTGGAAATGGATGCAACAGCAGCAGGCCATCTTGCTCACAACCGAGAGGCCTACAGGAGAGCTGTTTGGGAGGCAAAGTTCCGCAAGGGACATGCAAATGAATGAATGAATGAATGACCCATTTTTAGAGGTTGGGTAGACACCGGGACTTTTATTTATTTATTTGCTACAGTGGTACTAGAAAAAAAAAATCCCAACTTCTGGGACTTGAACCTGGTACCATCGAATTAGTAGACCGACCGAGCGCCTAATTTCTCAATCATCCAGTCCATCAGCATGCATTAAACCTGGCAGTACAAATTCACGATATATATATAATATTAATCGTAGCTATCCAAGGCGAAATTATATATATATATTATATATATATATATATATATATATATATATATATATATATATATATATATATTTGTGGAATTCCCTTTACCCACTAGCGTACACAAAAAGTGGTGACGTCAGAAATGACGAGACATTATTTCCCGTAATTTGATTGCTTATCTCTGGTTCGACGCTGTTTATTATTCGGAGGAAGCAGGCAGTATTCCAGTAGCAGACAAAAAATATATTCGATAAAAGATAAGATTAGACAGAATTACAGTGGAAGAGAAGCAGGTCTTTTATTGATATCTTTCCTCATAATTTACTTGTTTTTCTATATTTTTTCCAAGCTGTTTCTTAAACTGAGTGATCGCATATCTCTCTTATTTTCTGATTAAATTGTACGATATTTGGACTGGATTATTCTTTGTAGTGGGTTTTTTTTATGTATGCGCTATTAGAACTAAACTTTCATATATGCATTTTAAAAGTCTGACATTTAGTATGGTTCATTCATTCATTCATTTGCATGTCCCTTGCGGAACTTTGCCTACCTAACAGCACTCCTGTAGGCCTTTCGGTTGTGAGCAAGATGGCCTGCTGCTGCTGCTGCTGCTGCGTCCATTTCCAGATCGTAAACGATGTCTTGCAGCCATCTTCGTTTTGGTCTTCCTCTTTTTCTTTTTCCCATTATGTATCCTTCCAATATGGTCTTCTCTAAATTATCATGACGTTTAATGTGTCCAAAATATTTAAGTTTTCTCTCTTTAATCATCTTTACTACCCAGCCTTCTTCAATATTAAGTTCCTGTAGTATAGATATATTTGTTTTAATATGGTACGTCTCATAATTGTTTGTATGTGCTGTGATCTGCGCCTAAAATATTAATTTGTAAAACGATTAAAGAATTAATGCGAAACCAAAATGAAGTGTCCCAATAACCATAGTTCTGTCTTCTCCCTCTCTCACTCTCTCTTTCTCTCACACATACACACACATGCACGTACACACATTAGATAGCGCATGAACACGCGTGTGCTTCAAACGTGCGCGCGTTATATCTGCAGGGTGTTTCAGTCAATTATTGTCAATTGTGGTTGAACGATAAGCAATCGAGAAAATCCACAGCACTATTGATATAATCGCGACAGAGAAAGCCCACAGCTCGAAATGTTATTGATATAATCGCCATTTATATTTAAAACAAAATTAAATACAGTGTGACGTCAATCAAAAATGGCTTCGTACTTAACGACTGAGCAGAAAACTCGAGTTGCGGAGTGGTTTCTGCAGGCTAATTCCGCTGTCACAATCCGGCGCAGGGTATAATATCAGTAGAAGTGCAAGGAAGCACCAGCAAGGAATACGGTGAAGACAGTAAAGTAGTTTTAGTGAAAGTGGGAATGTAACAGGCAAGAAAAGAGGTAGGAGCAAGCCGCATGATCGAACGCCCAAAAAACTGTTGAGAACATTCGTGTGAATCTCCAACGCGGAAATCTTCCAGACAGGTAGCCCTAGAAAATGGGGTATCTCCTTATATAGCATGGCGCACACTTCGAATCAATCTACTCATGCATCAGTACAAGATCCACCATGTCTTTCAGTCTTTGACAACTGTGTGCCGAGAAAAGCGGACAAGATCCATGTCTTCAAGTTCGTGACAACTTTGTGCCGAGAAAAGCGGACAAGGTTTGCGGCTGAATTCAGAAATCACCTGCAGCAGATCCGCCACATTCTGGAACACATTTGCTTTAGGATGAGGCCTACTTTCACAACTTACGGGGGACATTAAGAAAGACACAACATGCGTTTCTGTGGCACTCAGCATCCACATTAAGAAAGACACAACATGCTTTTCTGTGGCACTCATCATCCACATTAAGAACGACACAATATGCTTTTCTGTGGCACTCAGCATCCACATTAAGAAAGACACAACACGCGTTTCTGTGGCACTCAGTATCCACATTAAGAGACACAACATGCTTTTCTGTGGCACTCAGCATCCACATTAAAATTCACGAATAAACTCTGCACGCCCCAAAAGTCTTAGTGTGGTGTATGTTTCCCGCGCAGGGCGTGATTTGGGCTTTCATGTTTGATGATTAAGTCGCTGGAGAGACTTCAGCCATGATACTCGACTCATTCCTCTGCCTGTCTGACCTGAGACGGATACGATGTTCTCTTCGAGCACAGTGGCTCAAACAGGAAGAAGCTAGACCTTACATCACTCCAGAGGTCAGGGATTTCCTGTACTCCAAGTTCCAGCATCGCATAATGCCCGGTCGTTTCCTACAACAATTCCAGTGCCGGTCTCTTGGTCACCTTCAACCGGGATTTAAATTTGTTTGATTACTTCCTCTGGGATTATCTGAAGGACAAAGAGTGTTTAGCAACGTAAGAGAACACAGTTTTATAGGATTAGACTTCGAAAGACGCTGGCGATGGTTGGGACACGTGCTCCGAATGACTGACAACCCATTACCACGAATAGCACTAAGATGGACACCACAGGGGAGCAGAAGTAAGGGTAGACCAAAAGAGACATGGAGAAGAACAACAGAAAGGATGTTGAGCAATAGAGGGCTCATCTAGGCAAGAGCAGAAAAAAAGGCAAAGGACAGGCATTTGTGGAAAACCCTTGCGGAAGCCCCATGTGCCCTGGGCACAAAGGTTCAGAGAGAGAGAGAGAGAGAGAGAGAGAGACTTCGAAAGAAATTATAGACCAATCACTTTAGTGAGACATGAGAGAAAGAAAAAAATCACAAGATAATTACCTGGGATTTGAACCACGGAGGTGCGAGATTGCGCAGTTTGTTAGTACACTGTTCTCTGGTGGCTAGACGACTGCTCGTCCTACCGGAGTCCGTGGTTCGAATACCAGGTAATTCTCCTCTGATTCTCTCATATCTCATTAAAGTGCATTGTCTACGATTTTTTCGACGTCTAATCCTACAAAACTGTGTTCTCTTACTTTACCGTACGAAAGCCTCGTTGTTTTATATTTATAAAATAAAGTGTTCTTGAAAGTGTTTAGCAGCGCTCCCCGAAATCTGAACTTAAGGACATGATCACAGTCAGCTATGCACAGATTAGAAGAGAAACATTCGCTCAAACTGTACTGAACTTTGTACCACGTCTCCAAGCGGTTCTAGACTCCCAAGTGGTTCATATCAAGCATATGATCCACAGATTAATCCTAATCCTTGCTTGTCACTTTGACACCGTTTTCATATACATAAATTCCTTTTCGCCTAGGTACTATAAAGTCTAAACTGACAATAATTGACTGAAACATCCTGTATTTAATTTGTATAGGAATGGGATGTCGTTCGCGCGTTAAAAAACGTGTGTGCGTTATAAATGTGACAGTATATTACTTTTTTCTGTATACAATTGAAAAAAGACACTTAACTATTCGGTATGATAATATCATGTCCAGCAATTTATCTATCTGTTTTCTTCTTTCAGCCATATACGAGGGGTAATTGATAAGTTCTCGGCATAAGGTACAAATACTTGAAAAACACACAGTTGATATTAGGTGCATTTGTAGATCAGGGTTAATGTAAATACCAAGTTTCAACTGCAACCATTTTTTTCACTCTACTGTAGCGGTAAGGGGTGACAGAAATTGAGAAAATTGATAAAATTTCTCATCGAGCAGTCATTCGCTACCTCTGCATCGAGGGCTTATCATCGAAGTAGATCCATGAGGATATGGTAGAGACTCTAGGGGAGAGTGCCCCTTCTTACAGCACAGTGAAGAAATGGGCAACTCAATTCAAGCATGTAAGGGAGAGTCTAGAAGATGATCCCCGTCTATGAAGACCAAGAACGGTAACCACCGATGAAACCACTCGCAGAATCCATGACAGGATAATGGAGGATTGACGACTAACCGATCGGTACATTGCTACTGAGTTGAGCATCTCCCAGGAACGTGTTCATGCCATAATTCACAATGATCTTCAAATGACAAAGGTCTCTGCTCGATGGGTCCCGAAACTTCTTGGAGCTGATCACAAACGACAGCGTCTCAACATGTCAAGAGACAATCTTGACCATTTTTCTGCAGATCCTGAAAAGTTTCTTTAGCAATTTGTGACTATGGATGAGACTTGGGTTCATCATTTTCAACCAAAAACCAAAGAACAGTCAAAACAGTGGAAACATCATGGATCCCCACCTCCAAAGAAAGCAAGGATGGTTCTTTCTGCAGGCAAAGTGATGGCTTCCATCTTTTGGGATTCAGAAGGTGTGCTATTGGTAGACTATCTTGGAAAGAGCAGAACGGTCAGCGGGGCCTAATACGCTAATCTTGTGAAGCAAATGCAAGTCAAAATAAAGGAAAAGCGTGGAGGGAAATTGACGAAAGGAGTAATCTTTCATGAAGACAATGCTCCAGTTCACAAGTCGGCGGTGGCAATGGCTGCCATTCATGAACGCGGCTTCCAGCTTCTTGAACATCCTCCTTATTCCCAAGATTTTGCCCTTTCGGACAATTACCTGTTTACCAAACTCAAAAAGAAGCTCATTGGTCGCAAATTTGCTTCAGATGATGACGTCATTCATGCTGTAGACCACTTTCTACTGGCACAAGATACTGACTTTTACAAAGAAGGGATCCGTATGCTCCGTGATCGTTGGACTAAGTGCTTAAACTTGCAAGGGGACTATGTTGAGAAATAACCCCAAAAAGTTGTCCGCGAATAATCCGTTGTACCGTGTGCCGAAAACTTTTCAATCACCGCTCGTACATCTGTTGCCTCATTCTACTTCTCAGAACAAACCAACTCAAACGCCCAGTGTATCTGTTTTCTTTTTTTTACATCTTTTTGCAGTCTTTTAGCTTCATTCTCACATTTATCATCATTTTCATCCTCATCGACATACAGTCATCTCTGTATTGAAACGTTGGCCGCCATAGATCTTCAGTTGTGTTCTATTATACTGGACAAACTATTTATTCTATTTAAAAAAAACAGTCTTGCTTAATTTGAAAGGTAAGTGACAAATCTATAGTCCTACTTAACTTTAAAGGTAAGTGACAAACCCATAGTCTTTCTGAATTTGAAAGGTAGGTGACAAACCCATAGTCTTCCTGAATTTGAAAGGTAGGTGACAAACCCATAGTTTTCCTGAATTTGAAATGTAGGTGACAAACCCATAGTCTTCCTGAATTTGAAAGCCAGGTGACAAACCCATAGTCTTCCTTAACTTGAAAGCCAGGTGACAAACCCATAGTCTTCCTTAACTTGAAAGCCAGGTGACAAACCCATAGTCTTCCTTAACTTGAAAGATAAGTGACAAACTCATAGTCTTCCTTAACTTGAAAGCGAGGTGACAAACCCATAGTCTTCCTTAACTTGAAAGCCAGGTGACAAACCCATAGTCTTCCTTAACTTGAAAGCCAGGTGACAAACCCATAGTCTTCCTTAACTTGAAAGATAAGTGACAAACCCATAGTCTTCCTTAACTTGAAAGCGAGGTGACAACCCCATAGTCTTCCTTAACTTGAAAGCCAGATGACAAACCCATAGTCTTCCTTAACTTGAAAGCCAGGTGACAAACCCATAGTCTTCCTTAACTTGAAAGCCAGGTGACAAACCCATAGTCTTCCTTAACTTGAAAGCGAGGTGACAAACCCATAGTCTTCCTTAACGTGAAAGCCAGGTGACAAACCCATAGTCTTCCTTAACTTGAAAGCCAGATGACAAACCCATAGTCTTCCTTAACTTGAAAGCGAGGTGACAAACTCATAGTCTTCCTTAACTTGAAATATAAGTGACAAACTCATAGTCTTCCTTAACTTGAAAGATAAGTGATAAAGTCTTCCTTAACTTGAAAGATAAGTGACAAACTCATAGTGTTCCTTAACTTGAAAGATAAGTGATAAACTCATAGTCTTCCTTAACTTGAAAGATAAGTGATAAACTCATAGTGTGTGTTACTTCATTTTCCACTTATTAATCCCAATTCTCAGCTCATTTTTTCTGTTACATCAGTTAGAAAAAAAACAATATAAAACTTTTCCTTTTAAAATTAATATATAATGTGTCATATTACATATCAGACTTTGTCTTTGTGATGCATTTATATGACAACCATACCATTCATAGGGTAGACTAAAAGAGACATGGAGAAGAACAACAGAAAGGATGTTGAGCAGTAGAGGGCTCATCTGGGCAAGAGCAGAAAAAAAGGCGAAGGACAGGCATTTGTGGAAAACCCTTGCGGAAGCCCCATGTGCCCTGGGCACTTAAGGTTCAGAGAGAGAGAGAGAGATCCCATTCCTGTTTATAAAATTTACCCCCCCCCCCCTTTTTTTTTGTTGTTGTTGGTCATTCGATGAAAATCCCTTGGAAGAGACAGATTTGCTGTCCCCTGATGTTTTTGACCAGTTACCACGGACACGTTGTCTCATTATTGTCTTTTCACATGAAAACATATCTTAATACATGACGTTTTTTTAAATAGATTATTTGCGATACTATACGAGACAACATCCCGTATAGAACTTCCAAAAAAAATCCTACGCAATGTATTAAACGGAGTGTAGTAGCAATGCTCCAGAAAACTTTGAAAAAAACAGCAACTCGACCAAAACCAAACTGTTTACATCAACGTCACCAGGGCTAGCTCAGTTAGGTCAGTTCAGTCATTTGCGTGTCCCTTGTGGAACTCTGCCTCCCTAACAGCTCTCCTGTAGGCCTGGAGACCTAGGTGGAAGGACTAATCACGAGAGCTAGGCTATTACCACCAAAACAAGTTCAGAACACACAGTATCACTATACGAAACTGGTCCGATACTGGTTTATCGTGAACTTGGTGACCAAGAAGAAGAAGAAAAAACAAACTAACAATAATACAAAGTATAACAAAAAGAGTAATGAAAGTAAATTAAATAGTAAATAAAATGAAAAACAAGAAGATTTAGAAAATAAAGTAAGAAGATAAAAATAAATGGAGAATGTATACACCTCCACACAACTCCACACAACTCCGTTACAAAAAGTTACAACCACCATTATAATTTCTTAAACTGTTCTTATCAGCAACGCCAAGATTATGCCAAGCTGCTAGCTCAACACAATGACAACATGTCGAAAACAAAAATAAAGTACAAGACGCCAAATGTTTTTCAAGAAAAAAAAAAGCCACGCCATTGTTGCCTGCACTTTGTGAAAAAAATATATTGCCCATAACTCCGAATTCTTCTTATCCGGAATTAAAATTCATTACAAGATGTAAAGAAGCTTTCAAAACTAATCTTGCATGACAAGCCAGGTAGACTGCCACACCATATCTGACTATTACACACATAACTTATGGGGAAAAGTTAACTTGATATAATTATAAAACAATACACCTCTTGTCAGTCTTCTTCTTCTTCTGCTCCAGCTTTCCTAGCCATTAAGGCTCATTGATGCAGATAAAGTTCGCATCCGTTCCTCTCTATTCCTTATCTTCTCTCTCCATGTTGGTGACATCAAATTCCTTTATATCCTCTTTTATATTGTCTTTCTATCTCTGTCTTGGTCTACACGTTGGTATTGTTTCCTTCATTTCTTGTACGTACATAATTTTCGTTTGTCTGTTCTCTTCCATTCTTTCTACGTAGCCCAACAAGTGTAAATCTAACCACATGTCAGTATATCTTAAAATTAAAAAAAAAACAAGCAGCAGCTATATTCTGTTCATTACGGCAAACGAAACTTTTCACAGCCGCACATACACCATATACATGCATACACGTATCGTACTTACAATATGCTGTCCAAGTTATGTTCAAACACGGCTGAAATTAACTTTACACATAAACATTGCTCTCCAAATCTATGTTCAAACACGGCTGAAATTAACTTTACACATAAACATTGCTCTCCAAATTTATGTTCAAACACGGCTGAAATTAACTTTACACATAAACATTGCTCTCCAAATCTATGTTCAAACACGGCTGAAATTAACTTTACACATAAACATTTCTCTCCAAATTTATGTTCAAACACGGCTGAAATTAACTTTACACATAAACATTTCTCTCCAAATTTATGTTCAAACACGGCTGAAATTAACTTTACACATAAACATTTCTCTCCAAATTTATGTTCAAACACGGCTGAAATTAACGTTACACATAAACATTGCTCTCCAAATTTATATTCAAACACGGCTGAAATTAACGTTACACATAAACATTGCTCTCCAAATTTATGTTCAAACACGGCTGAAATTAACTTTACACATAAACATTGCTCTCCAAATTTATGTTCAAACACGGCTGAAATTAACTTTACACATAAACATTGCTCTCCAAATTTATGTTCAAACACGGCTGAAATTAACTTTACACGTAAACATTGCTCTCCAAATTTATGTTCAAACACGGCTGAAATTAACTTTACACATAAACATTGCTCTCCAAATTTATGTTCAAACACGGCTGAAATTAACTTTACACATAAACATTCTAACAACGAAAAAATGAATACTAAAGAGGCAAAACAGATATAAATCCCCGTGCAAACTAACCACGCTGGCGTTAACTCTTGTTACTTTCATCGCTAGCAGGTGCCCGGAACGCGCTTTCGCATATTCGGATACAGAACCTCTACACCGATACCTAAAAAATTATCATATCGTCGATCGCGCGGCCCGCATCATGGATTTCTAAGAATAAACCGTTCATAGTGTCAACTCAGTGGAC
Organism: Achatina immaculata; assembly: GCA_009760885.1. Classification (NCBI taxonomy): domain Eukaryota; kingdom Metazoa; phylum Mollusca; class Gastropoda; order Stylommatophora; family Achatinidae; genus Lissachatina; species Lissachatina immaculata. The sequence continues at coordinate 6,900,517 of CM019718.1, forward strand.
TGGAAGTAATTGTGTTGAAGAACCTGTTTAACAGTTTTCTGCTTCTTGTATGCTCTAGGAAAAAAAAAAACAGAGAGAAACCACATGCCTAGTTATTAATCCCTTCATCAAGCTGTGTGAGAAGAGCAAGCGGGAAGTACGACCCTCGGGATGTTTGGCTTGAGTGATGACATGCTAAATATGGTAGTTCGTTGCGTTCATTTCCCACGTGTGCATAACGAATATGAGTCAGATGAATTGTAAGAAAATGCTGAAACTGGAAGGAAGGAAGTCTGGGAAGAGTAACATTTATTTAAACAGTTAACATATACTTCAAACTGAGGTCAAGAGAAATGTGGTTTGGAATGTATTAAAAATTCAAGTATCTTTTGTTTGTTTCAGGAAAAAGACATAAACACGGTGAAATATAAAATAAAATAAAATAAAAATCTCTAGTAGATTGGCAGGCTTATGTATTAAACACAGTAGTTAATGTATTAAACAGATAAACAGACAGACATACAGACAGGCAGACAGATAGATAGACAGACAGACATACATACAGACAGGCAGACAGACAGAGACAGACAGACAGACGGACGGACGGACGGACGGACGGACGGATGGATGGATGGATGAATGGATGGATGGATAGATGGATGGATACATACATACATGCATACATACATTCATACATAGTCATACTTACATACGTACGTACGTACATACATACATAATACATACATACATACATACATACATACATACATACATACATACATACATACATACATACATACGTCTAATCTATAAACGCTTAACTGTTTAAAACCATGAACTTTGTAGCAGTTAAAAACCTCAAGCTTGTCCAAAGATTAATCCAGATGCAGAAAACGAAAAGTAATTTGCCCCTGGCAATGATTAGGTAAATAAAAAAAACTAAGAAAAAAAAGCTATGAATATTTCTCAGAGCGTTCACGTAATCAAGATTTCTTTCTTCTTAGATAAAAGCAGAAAAGTTCAAATTCGTGTCTTCATACATTAATTAGTTTTTTTTTTCTCTCAAACACTAGCATTTATCACTATGGCTAAAACTAGCATCTATCACTATGGCTAACACTAACATCTATCACCATGGTTAAGACTAGCATCTATCACTATGGCTAACATTAGCATCTATCACTATGACTGACATTAGCATCTATCACTATGACTGACACTAGTATTTATCACTATGGCTAACACTAACATCTATCACTATGGCTGACACTAACATCTATCACTATGGCTAACACTAGCATCTATCACTATGGCTAACACTAGCATCTATCACTATGGCTAACACTAGCATCATCACTATGGCTAACACTAGCATCTATAATTATGACTGACACTAGCATCTATCACTATGACTGACACTAACATCTATCACTATGACTGACACTAGCATCTATCACTATGACTGACACTAGCATCTATCACTATGACTGACATTGGAATCTATCACTATGACTGACACTAGCATCTATCAATATGACTGACACTAGCATCTATCATTATGCCTGACACTAATATCTATCATTATGTCTAACACTAGCATCTATCACTATAACTGACACTAACATCTATCACTATGGCTGACACTAACATCTATCACTATGGTTAACACTAGCAACTATCACTATGGCTAACACTAGCATCTATCACTATGGCTAACACTAGCATTTATCACTATGGCTAACACTACCATCTATCACTATGACTGACACTAACATCTATCACTATGACTAACTCTAGCATCTATCACTATGGCTGACACTAACATCTATCACTATGACTGACACTAACATCTGTCATTATGACTGACGCTAGCATCTATCACTATGGCTGACAATAAATCACTATGGCTAACATTAACATCTATCACTTTGGCTGACACTAGCATCTATCACTATGGCTAATATTAACTTCTATCACTATGACTAACACTATTATTTATTACTATGACTGACACTAACATCTATCACTATGACTGACACTAGCATCTATCACTTTGGCTGACACTAGCATCTATCATTATGACTGACACTAGCATCTATCAGTATGACTGACACTAGCATTTATCACTATGACTGACTCTAACATCTATCACTATGACTGACTCTAGCATCTATCACTATTACTGACTCTAGCATCTATCACTATGACTGACACTAATATCTATCACTATGACTGACACTAATATCTATCACTATGGCTGACACTAACATTTATCACTATGGCTGACACTAACATCTATCACTATGACTGACACTAACATCTATCACTATGACTGACATTAACATCTATCACTATGGCTGACACTAGCATCTATCACTATGACTGACATTAACATCTATCACTATGGCTGACACTAGCATCTATCACTATGACTGACACTAACATCTATCACTATGGCTGACACTAGCATCTATCACTATGGCTAACACTTGCATCTATCACTATGACTGACACTAGCATCTATCACTATGACTGACATTAACATTTATTACTATGACTGACACTAACATCTATCACTATGACTGACACTAGCATCTATCACTTTGGCTGACACTAGCATCTATCATTATGACTGACACTAGCATCTATCAGTATGACTGACACTAGCATCTATCACTATGATTGACTCTAGCATCTATCACTATGACTGACTCTAGCATCTATCACTATGACTGACTCTAGCATCTATCACTATGACTGACACTAGCATCTATCACTATGGCTAACACTAGCATCTATCACTATGACTGACATTAACATCTATCACTATGACTGATACTAGCATCTATCACTATGACTGACACTAGCATCTATCACTATGACTGACACTAGCATCTATCACTATGACTGACATTAACATCTATCACTATGACTGACACTAGCATCTATCACTATGACTGACACTAGCATCTATCACTATGACTGACATTAACATCTATCACTATGACTGACACTAGCATCTATCACTATGACTGACACTAGCATCTATCACTATGACTGACACTAGCATCTATCACTATGACTGACATTAACATCTATCACTATGACTGACACTAGCATCTATCACTATGACTGACACTAGCATCTATCACTATGACTGACACTAGCATCTATCACTATGACTGACATTAACATCTATCACTATGACTGACATTAACATCTATCACTATGACTGACACTAGCATCTATCACTATGACTGACATTAACATCTATCACTATGACTGACATTAACATCTATCACTATGACTAACATTAACATCTATCACTTTGGCTGACACTAGCATCTTTCACTATGGCTAACATTAACATCTATCACTATGGCTAACATTAACATCTATCACTATGACTAACATTAACATCTATCACTTTGGCTGACACTAGCATCTTTCACTATGGCTAACATTAACATCTATCACTATGGCTAACATTAACATCTATCACTATGACTGACATTAACATCTATCACTATGGCTGACACTAGCATCTTTCACTATGACTAACATTAACATCTATCACTTTGGCTGACACTAAAATCTATCACTATGGCTAACATAGCTATAATGGTAGTGAAATATTCTGACAAATTTTCACTTAAAGTTCTTTTTGAAGAGTTTGTTACATGTTTTAAGGTCCACGTTCAAAATCATCAAAGAGTTTTTTAAAAGTAAACAACTCTGTATTATCTTATACTAGTTTATAAAATACGTGTATTTTCCAAAGTATACAGGCAGTCAACCAATGTCTATTTTATTATCTTTTAACTCTTTCACTCCTGAATTAATCTCCATGTTCTGGGAGAATAAATTTTGATGAAAAGGTTTGGTAGAAAGATGCACGAAGGAAGTTACTTTATAGTTTTAAGATATGGCTGGGATTATAAATGTGCTACCTTTCATTTTATTTAGTCTTTATATATGGCTCTTGAGTATTAATTTTTTTTGTCTGTGTACCTCTTCCATCTTTCCCATCGCAACACATGCCTGTGAGACCTGGACACTTAACAAAACAGCTGAGAAACACATAAATGCCTTTGAATGTAAATGCTACAGAAGAGCTCTTCAAATATCATGGACACAAAAAAAGAACAAATATATCCATACTACAAGAACTTAATGTTGAAGAAGGCTGACTAATAAAGAGGATTAAAGAAAGAAAACTTAAATATTTTGGACTCATTAAACGTCATGATAATCTAGAGAAGACCGTCTTGGAAGGGTACATAATGAGAAAAAGAAAGAGAGGAAGACCAAGGCGAAGATGGCTGCAAGACATCACTGACGATCTGCAAATGGATGCATCAGCAGCAGATTATCTTACTCACAAGCGACAGGCCTACAGGAGTTGTGTTAGGTAGGCAAAGTTCCACAAGTGACATGCAAATGAATGAGTAAACCTCTCTGAGTAATAGTATTTTGTGTATATGTCGCTATTATTACTGTTTTGTTGTCTATGTATCGCTGTGAATATTAATTTGTTGTTTATATATCGCTGTGAGTATTAGTGTTTTTTTCTATATATCGCTATGAGCATTAATTTTTTCCTCTATATATCGCTATGAGCATTAATTTTTTCCTCTATATATATCGCTATGAGCATTAATTTTTTCCTCTATATATCGCTATGAGCATTAATTTTTTCCTCTATATATCACTATGAGCATTAATTTTTTTCCTCTATATATCGCTATGAGCATTAATTTTTTTCCTCTATATATCGCTACGAGCATTAATTTTTTCCTCTATATATCGCTATGAGCATTAATTTGCATAGCTTAGGAAGAGCTACCAAAAACTGCAGAAAGAGTGAAAAGAGTCAAGTCAAGTTTATTCTTACGCGTTTAGATGTTAACATTTCTACACTAAATTCTCTTTACCGTTTTAAGTGGCTTTCAAGGGTAACTTGACCCGACGAGATGCCATGTGGTGCTTCGCATGTTGTGTAGACTGTTATGCACTGTTGATGGCACACGGAGATGAGTACACTGCTACGTGATGATCTTGATCCATGAAGAAGATGTAATGTTGTGTTGATCATGTGAGTACTTGAGTGTGAGATTAATATAAATGACATTTGTGAGGACTGGACAAAATAATAACTTACCATTTCATGTCTCTCACTCGACGTAGCCTCTAGGCTGAGGTATCTCTGCTGTTGGGGGAGTTGGTTTATCGAAATGTTCATTAGAAAATTGTTGTGTCACAAAAGCCTGAATAAGCGAGATAGATTTTAAAAATTGTGTGTGGGAATTTACTGAAGGAAAGAAACATAGCGATATATCCCGTGACCACACACTGTCGGTTTTTTAATGTTCCATAACAATGGTGGAAATCGTGAGTTATCTCTCTTCATCATACTAATCAGTAGATTGTGGATTAAATCGTTCAGATTTCCAGCATTTTTTTTAGCAGTCACAAGAAGAAAGGGCGCAGGACTAACGAAGTAGTTAGTGTATTCTGTCTCTCGTGTATAGAAACCAATACCAAATGATCTGGTGGAGTACAATGTCTGAATGTTTACTTTTACAGTGGAGTGCGTTCTCTGAACGTTGACTGTTTACAGTGGAGTACATTGTCTGAATGTTTACAGTGGAGTACAATTTATAAACGTTGGTTGTTTACGGTAGAGTAAGCTGATTACAAACACGTTGACTGTTTACAGTAGAGCACATTGTCTCATGTATTGTAGAACACCTTGTCTAAATATTGGCTGTGTACAGTACAGCACTTTGCCTAATGTTTGTTATGTACTGTAGAACACCTTGTCTAATATTTGTTATGTACCGCAGAATACCTTGTCTAATGTTTGTTATGTACTGTAGAACACTTTGTCTAAAAGTTGAATGTGTACAGTAAACTATTTAAGCTTTGTGGGGTACAGTAAAGTATATTGTCTAAACCTTGGGTGTGTACAGTTTTGTGTCCTACATTGTGTACAGCAGAGTGTCTTACCTAAACGTCTACTGTACACAGTAGAATATTTTGTCTAAATGTCTGCTTGGTTTAGTGGTTTACATTGCCTAAATGCTAGCTCTGTATAGAAGACTACCTTGCCTAAATGCCAGCTCTGTATAGAAGACTACCTTGCCTAAATGCTAGCTCCTTACAGAAGAGTACCTAGCCTAAATGCCAGCTCTGTATAGACGACTATCTTGCCTAAATGCTGGCTCTGTACAGAAGACTACCTTGCCTAAACGCTGGTTCTGTACAGAAGCCTACCTTGCCTAAACGCTGGTTTTGTACAAAACACCGCTTTGCCTAAATGTTCGCTGTGTACAGCAGAGCATCATGTCTAAACATTGGCTCTATACCGAAAACAACATTGTCTAAACGCTAGCTCCTTACACAAGACAACCTTGCTTAAACGTTATCTCTGTACAAAAGACAACCTTGCCTAAACGTTGTCTCTGTACACAAGACAACCTTGCCCAAACGTTGTCTCTGTATAAAAGACAACCTTGCCTAAACGTTGTCTCTGTACAAAAGACAACCTTGCCTAAACGTTGGCTCTATACAGAAGGCAACCTTGCCTAAAAATTGGTTGTATCTCTTTATGATTTTCAACATGAATCTTAAAAGGTGTAAAAACATCTTAACAGAATTTTAAGTGACAATTTTGTGAGAACATTTCAACGTAGCTGTCATTGCGTTTGGAGTACTTATCGTTGCTAGTGTTTAAAAAAATATAAGGGCATCTTCCAACTTTTCCTTTTATTAATCAAAACTATATATTGGCATATGAGGGTTTCCTATTTATCAGAACTTTATAGACAACACAGAGAGTACCTCAGCAGTTATAAAGTGCTACTGATCGGCAGGGTAATCACATAGGTGAGAACACAAACGAAAATCTATCACATCACTTTGTTGTACTCATAGACATTGTCACAAAAGCCAGATGTGGACTGGATGAAGGGCGAGGCGAATCGATACCATTAATTTCCAGGTACCCGATTATCAAACATTCGCGGTTCAGTAAGTAGAAGGAGCGGTTATGCCCGGATGTATAACAGCACTAAGCTATTAGGGTACAAAGTGAGGGTGAAAGGATCTTTCATCCGGATACCCAGAAGGGTAGAATTTAAGAGGGGCTTTTCTTTTGTTGCCGCTGTTTTGACTGAAATGGCGCGGGAGTTGAAAAGGGACGGTTAATTGGAGTTGATGAATCGTAGGCAAAGAGCTGGCTGCGTGATCACTCAAAGATCTGACGGCGATGATGATTATGATGGCGCTATATAAGAACAACGTTTCTGTTTCAATACTTCTATTTCAGATTATTTTTGTTTTCTATTTCATTCAATATTTTTTTTAGCATTTATTTAATTGTAGAAGCACCTTGGGCAGTTGTTTCTCACTCACCAGTTGTTTCTACTTCAACAGTTGTTTCTCTCTCAGCAATTGTTTCTACTTCAACAGTTGTTTCTCACTCACCAGTTGTTTCTACTTCAACAGTTGTTTCTCTCTCAGCAATTGTTTCTACTTCAGCAGTTGTTTCTCACTCACCAGTTGTTTCTACTTCAACAGTTGTTTCTCTCTCAGCAATTGTTTCTACTTCAGCAGTTGTTTCTCTCTCAGCAACTGTTTCTACTTCAGTAATTGTTTCTACTTCAGTAATTTTTTTCTGCTTCAGCACTTGTTTCTCTCTCAGCAATTGTTTCTACTTCAGTAATTATTCCTACTGCAGTAATTGCTTCTACTTCAGCAGTTGTTTCTACTTCAGTAATTGTTTCTACTTCAGCAGATGTTTCTCTCTCAGCAATTCCTTCTCTTTCAACAGCTGTTTCTTCAGTTGTTTCTGCTTCATCAATTTTTCAATTTAAGCAGTTTTTTCTACTTCTGTAATTGTTTCTACTTCAGCAGTTGTTTCTCTCTTAGAAAGTGTTCTTGTTTCAACAACTGTTTCTACTTAGCAGCTGTTTCTCTCGCAGCAATTGTTTCTACTTTAGCAATTCTTTATACATCAGTAGCTGTCTCTCCTTCATGAATTGTTTCTGTTTCAGCAATTCTTTCTGTTTCAACAGCTGTTTCTCTCAACGCAATTGTTTCTATTGTAACAGTTGTTCTGGTGTACTGAGACTTAAATCACTGGCACGTAATCACTGGCGGAAGGGTTTTAGGAGTACAGGTATGTTGTAGCATTAACAGTAGGATTAGGGCTAGTGTTAGGTAGGGCTAGGGGTAGGGGTAGATTTAACGTTAGATGTAGGGTTAGGATTAGGGATAGAGTTAACGGTAGGATTATGGTAGGGTTAGAGTTATGGGTCGGGTTTAGAGTAAGAGTTTTGGGTAGGATTAGAATTTGGTGTGGGGTTGTAGAGTTAAGGTTAGGGGTAGAGTTAAGGTTAGAGTTTGGGTTAGAACTAGAGTTAAGGCTGTGAGTGTCTGAGTGAGTAAGTGTCATCAAACGTTTGTTCCTTTTCAGCAACTGTTCTGTTGTAGGAAATATTTCTGTTGTAGCAATCGTTTCTATTGTAGCAATCATTTCCTTTTTTTTTAAACAACTATTTCCATTGTAGCAATTGTTTCCACGTCAACAATTATTTCTATTTCGAGCATACAATACAGCTTTAATGTCTTTGAAGAAATAGATTACATCTTCATGCATGAGTAGGCGTGCTCGATTTATAACTCACCCACTGTTCTCGACGAGACAAAAAAGAATATCGTACCGAGTTTGGTCGCAGAAATTACGGCACTCACTCAGAGTACAAAGCGGTCCAGTATGAAGAAAGCTGTACTTATTTATACTTGTAGTCGGTTTTTCGTGGTGAGATTATGCAAAATGCTTATTTTCCTGCGGCTTTCTTAAAAATGAGAATAGTCTGTTTAGGTTACCGTAGCTCAAACTTGGGAGCGAAAATGTTGAATTACTGATGGCCATCTGTGGGGTGTACAAGTGTCTGAGGGAGGAGGGGGGATTTGTCCTAAAATTCCAGGATTTCGATTGAATATTTAAAAGACTATTTAGAAATTGTCAACCCAGTATAAACATTAATGTAATATACTGTCAAAAAAAAAGAAAAAAAAGAAACGCATAGCTTAAAATAGGCTTCATTTTTTATATGTTATGACATACATCTTTTCCCGGGTATCTCAAACCAAACCACAAATTGTCACAAAGATATCAGGCCCATGATTTAGCGTGAATTTTGCTATTCTCGTGTATAGTCAGAACGCAGTAGCTGCCCTTGCTAATCACGCAATTTTTTTAACCATAACTCACGTTGAGTTTATGGAAAAGTCGTGATTTTTTGTGGTGAGCACAACTCACTTCCCACGCAAATGAAACCCTATAAAAAGGTTAGGTTACACAAACATATTAAGTTAATTTTCAAACAGACAATTATGGGTCGTCTATCGCAAAATTTACGAAACATTGCTACTGGTCGTCAAAGTCAGATTGCCAGGCATTTAAACGGGAGCAGAGTACCATCAGTCGACTTTGGCACCGTTTCCAAGCCACTGGCTCAGCTGATGACCGGCACCGCAGTGGACGACCCAGGGTGAAAACAGCGGCTGATGATCGCTTTATTCTGGTTCATCACCTCAGAAACAGGGTTACAACAGCTTCCTCAAGTGCCCAGTCATTGCTTACAGGACGTCGTGTGTCTGATCAAACTGTCCGGAATAGACTGCATGAAGCTGGACTGGTGGCACGACGACCTCACCAAGGTCCTGTCTTAACGAAACGCCTTCGCCAAAATCGACTTGTTTGGACCAACCAGCATCGGCCCTGGACAACTGACAATCAATGGAGACGTGTCTGGTTTAGTGACGAATCTTTCTTTTTGTTGCGCCGCCATGATATGCGGAGAAGTATCTACAGAAGGCCAAATGAACGTTTTGCCAAAAATTGCGTTGATGAAGCTCCGCCGCGCCGTGGTGGAGGTGTAATGGTATGGGGAATGATCAATTTAAACGGAAAGAGACTATTGGTACAGATTGAAGGAGGCTTGAATGCGCAACGATACGTCAATGAAATTCTTCGACCCCATGTCCTTCCAGTTTTGACTGCGCAAAGGTGTATGTTTAAACAGGGCAACGCCAGACCTAATTCTGCACGGTTCACCACACAGTTCCTGACTGCCAACAACATTCTCACCCTTCCCTGGCTATCCCTGTCTCCAGACATGAATCCGATCGAGCAACCATGGGATGAGCTGTAAAGACGTGTTTGTCGCCGAAACGTTTCTCCAGTTAATCGTGGTGATCTGTGGCAGGCACTCCAGGAAGAGTTGGCAGCCATCCCACAGACGCACATCAGACATCTGATCGAATCTATGCCCAGGAGATGCCAGTCGCTGATCGATGTAAACGGAGGCCACACACCATACTAACTTGAGAACCCATGGGACTAACAAATTCTCATCAAGCAGATGCAAGAAACTGTCAAGTGAGTGTTTAAACCCTTAGGTATTATTGTGTGCAATGTGAAAATTTTATTCATTCAATTTAAAAGCTATAGAATATCAAAGTTATGGATAAAATTAGGTCATCAGTAGTTATGCGTTTCTTTTTTTTTTGGACAGTATAGATTGTGCACATATAATGCGCTTACATAATGCTTAAGCAAAATGTAAGGAAATAAATATAGTAAATGCTGGAGTTCAGTGAATTTCTGCATTCGTCCGCATAATTTAGCTTCGATTATCCAGAATTTTCTCCGAAAAATTCGAAATCCAGAAAACTGAGGTTCCGCCAAATCGAAAGAGAGAGAGAGATAGAAAGAGAGAAAGAGAGGGAAGGAAAGAGAGAAAGAAAGGGAGGGAAAGAGAGAAAAAGAGAGAGAAAAAGGAGAGAGAGAAAGAAAGAGAGAGAAAGGGGATAGAGAAAGAAAGGGAGAGATTTATTGATTGATTAATCTTTATTTCAAAAGGGTTAAGAATTGGACACGAGAGAGAGAGAGAGGGAGAGAGAAAGAGAGAAATAGAGGGAAAGAAAGAGAGAAAGAGAGGGAGGAAAGAGAGAAAGAGAGAGAGAAACAGAAAGAGAGAGAAAAAGGAGAGAGAGAAAGTGAGAGAGAGAGGGGATAGAGAAAGAAAGGGAGAGATTTATTGATTGATTAATCTTTATTTCAAAAGGGTTAAGAATTGGGCACGAGAGAGAGAGAGAGAGAGAGAATTATCCGGTACAGAAACAATGATGATAATCTTGAAGGATATATTTCAGTAACGTGAGCAGAAACTATGATTTATGTTTTTTTTTTAAGATGTCAGTCTTTCTGTACAGATGGACATGGACAACCACGTGACCAAACGTTTTGTTAAAATACGCTGGAAGCCTTACTTTTGGGGTGAATATGATAAAAAAAAAGTTATATTTCATTTGGTCATTGTGATGTCTTTGACTTATAAACAAAGATGTATTGGACAAAAAGAAAAGAAAAAAAAACTCAGTTAAAAGCTGACAGGCAACACACACAGAGAGAGAGAGAGAGACAGAGAGAGAGAGAGAAAGAGAGAGAAAGAGAGAAATGTGAGTGCTTAGATTACAGCAAAAAACTGTTCAGAACAGAGAGTCACCCCTGCCAGGTTTTAAGTTTCCGGTTTCAACGGGAGATTTGTCTAAAGTTGAATTTGTTTACTGTGTTTATTTTGTTTGCATAAACAGGGTTTAACGTTTGTTATAGAAGATGCTGTGCGTACTTCTGTGTTGGTCAAGGTGAAGGACAAAATAAACAGAAAATGATGATTTTTGTTTCTTACGGGGGGCAGTTTGAAGTGATGAGATCTGGAACAGAAATACTACATTGATGGAACTCTGAGTACAAAATGTTATTTTATTACAAATGAAATAAAAATGTGCAAACATTAAGTTTGGGATAAATAACAAGAAAACTGCTGCTTTGTTTTGTTATACTCCAGTTCAGCTGTCGAAGCTGAAGTTAGCGCAGCTTAAGCTCTCTTAGCTCCCTGTGGTACGGCTGATCCAGACATACACCACTTGCTCTACCTCATCCACCTCCACACCTGTAAAGAACAATATCAGATTTTATACTGTTTTACACTCACTGGAACTGCCAATTCTTGTCCTTCGCAGTCTCTAGGCTGTGAGGATATTGAGGTATCATAGACCCGAAGGAAACTGAATGAGGTAGATGTTAGAAAACTTTGTAATGTCTTAAAAAATCGAGAGAAAAAAAGATGTAGAAGGCGTGGTGGAAGAGAAAGATTTCTCCGCCGACAGACCAAAAGGCATGGCATAAGAGAAGCATTTGAATTGACTGGAAACAGCAGGAATCAACACAAGAGAGAGATAATCGCCAACGCTGTCCAGCACGGCATCTGCTGTAAAGAAAAAATTGGATTACTTTGACTTTCTTTAAGATCGGGATTGGACTACACCAAGAATGAGTCTCTAGACAGCTCCACCACCAGTAGGGAACAGAGCGGGCCCAACACAGTTACCGAAGGATAAAGGCGCGCAGTAATACTGTTACCAAGGCTTGATGCCATGAACACAGACATTGTGATTCTCTAGTTCTAATTACTATATCGTCACTCTTTGGTTGTCACCCTGCTCACAGTTATATCAGCAGAACTATATCTGATTACGTAAGACTCACAAACCCTAGCTTGAATAGATCTATTTTTTAATTAATTAATTCTTATTACTACTACTACTACTACTATTACTACTACTACTACTACTACTACTACTACTACTATTACTACAACTACTACTACTACCACCGCTACTACTACTGTTGTTATGATTATTATTATTATTATTGTTATTATTATAATTATTATTATTACAACTACTACTATTAGTACTATTATTATTATTATTACTACTGTTATTATTATTGTTTAATTTTTATATATAAAACGTATATACATAAAACATAAAACTAAAATGTATATACTAACGTATATATAATAATGTAAAACATAAAACTAGTGAAAATTCCCATTAATCAAAATGAAAAAATACACATAGAAGGGACAGATATTGAAGAAGTCAATCAGTTTGCATACCTTGGCAGCTACATAGACCAGGATGGGGAGAATAGAAAGGAAGTTAGGATCAGAATTGCAAAAGCAGCATCGATCTTCAAGAATCTTGAGAACATATGGCATTCAAAAGTTATAAGCACAAAAATCAAGTCAAGACTATTCAATTCAAATGTAATACCCACCCTTATTTATGCATGCGAAAGCTGGAAAACAACTAAAGAAATAGAAAAGAAATTAGACTCTTTTGAAAACAAATGCCTAATGAAAATACTCGGCATCAAATGGAACGAATTTAAGAACAATGCAGAGATAAGACAGATGACTGAACAACAACCAGTCTCACGGGTGATCAGGAAAAGGAGATGGACATATGTTGGTCACTTGATGAGAAGAAATGATCAGAGAATCCCAAAACAAGCTATCAAGTGGAACACAACAGGCCAAAGAAAAAGAGGCAGACCGCGTGAAACCCTGAAGAGGACATTGTTAAGAGAGGCCAAATTAACAGGCATAAAATCCTTTGATGAGGTTTAAAGACTCTCCGAAGACAGGAAAAATTGGCGAACTACTTTGCGAGCCCTATGTGACGTTTAACGGCACGGGAAGGATATAAGATATAAGATTATTGCTTCTATTATTATTATTACCATCACATTATAAGTTGATGACCCATGGCATTTGCATGCCGTGGGGATGTGAAGTGTTAGTTCCCTGACATCACATTTCTAGGTCACTACAGCCTTTCAGGTGTAGATGCTAGCACCTGTTCTCGCTGCCTCTGTTTCCGCAGGGTAACCCCGGGTACCTAGTTTCTGAGGCTGTGTACACCCCGGTGCCGTTCCGAAAGAACTTCTTCCCGACTGCGAAATCGAACCAGGGACCTCATGATGGACAGTAAGTGCAGTAGACATTACGTCACCGCTGCACATTATTACATTATTAATATAAGAAACGTATCAAGTTCTCCAACCTCAGTTTTTTTGAGTTATTCATAAGTAAGGCCATCTGTTGCTCGGATAACAATTTCTGCATTTTAGATCATAGAAACTACTTGAGTAACAGATGTGAGCTATCGTATTTCTACTTTCAAGTTGACAAGGCTTTGTTCCGCTTCTCCTAATGCTGCAAGAAACGGTGTGTATTTGGTCTTCTCTGCTCAGTGAAGTTTGGATCTATCCATACCAGCTTTTAGCGAACGCTTTCTGTGCTGTAGTGGAACACAGCATTGCAGTGAACTAGGGCAGTTTCATCTTATAGCATAGAAGCAGAACCATTATCATTATCATTACTATCATCATTATTTGACAATAGCTACGAAAGACGGAACCCTCATGGCACTCAGACAAAAAAAAACAAAACCCAAAAACCTGAATTTAAGAATCTGTGTAGTCAGAGACTGGTATCACCACACTCCGGGAATTCCCATACGTGCTCCGCCTTCCGTTCCAACACTCACTGAAGAGTGCGCCTGCTGATGGGTCCAGTCACACTCTGGTTCTGGATAATGCGCGCTAAACCACTTCGTTCAGAACAACAAACGTCCACTTCTTCTCTTATCCCCCAGTTCGAACTTCCTCTTGATGTGATTGTTGTCATTCAACCCGATATCGTCCTCCATACGCAGCCCATTCAAGGTGGCTCTTGTAATCTCCTTCTTGTCCATTTTTAGCAGGGGCATCATGAATTGATGCCATGACTGCCAGCTTGTTCGATTTCTCATCGCTTTGACTCCAGCATGACACAGGCAGTAGATCCACGTCAAACTGGATAACTGAGAGAGCCCAGTAGAAGCAATACCCACTCCCTACGGAAGAAATGTCTCTCGATTATCTGTAACATGCTTTGAAAATTTTTTACAATGACCCAATGGGAGTAATCCTGCTTCTGATATTGCTTCTGATGAAAACTGAACCTCCGTTCTCATGCTGGAAGTCGTGAAATTTAAGAAAAGTGATAAAACCTTCAGAAATGGCTACACCGTGGTGTCCAACTGTAGAGGGCTTCAAGGGCCACAACTAAGTGCGGAAGTGAAATGGTGGGTCCCACCTATATTAACTAGTTTCTACCACCTTGCACAAAACTGGGGAAAAACTGGCGGTCATGAAGTGAAGGTAAACTGATGGTATTCAATTAGATTTTCAGGTCTTTACAAACGTTTTTTTTTTCACAGTTGTTGAAAGAAATAAATGCTAATATTAACCAAATACATTATATTTTCACAATAACCTTACACGCTGCAAACAATGCATCGCTGAGTCATAAGTTGGACACACCCTAGGCTAACTGTGCATGCTATGCCCTATCACTTTACTGTGCGCAAAACTCCTTTCTTAACCGAATAAATTTCAGAAAAGAAAGGCGGATTATTTCGCAGATTTTACGACAATACTCATGGAAAAAAACCAAGGTAAACTTATACAGAAAACGTAATTTTATATCTACGGAAAAAAACCCTAGCAACGTAGCACGCACCTTCCGCAAGAAATAATACTGCATTGTCATGTTTACTTCATGATATACCTTTCAGTTTTGAGGAGACAAACGAACGCCTCGACAGAGCATGGCCGCTTCCTTCATATCATTAGACATTTGAGGTTTCTCTAATTTTCGCATTAAAAATATACAACGAAGAATAAATTACTGCACCCAGGAGACTGTCTTTGTCTTATATTTAAGCTGTGTGTATCCAAGCCTGCCAATCTGTCTTTGTCTTATATTTAAGCTGTGTGTATCCGAGCCTGCAAGCTTGTACTTGTGTGTGAGGGAGGGGCCAACTCGTTTTGTCTAGTACAATAAGGTTTTCTTGCTAAAGTAGAACCAATTGCTGAGAGAGAAACAAATGCTGAAGTCGAAACAGCTGCTGAGAAAGAAACAAGTGCTGAAGTAGAAGCAGTTGCTGAGAGAGAAACAAATGCTGAAGTCGAAACAGCTGCTGAGAAAGAAACAAGTGCTAAAGTAGAAACAATTGTTGAGAGAGACACAAGTGTTGAAATAGAAACGGCTGCTGAGAGAGAAACAAGTGCTGAAGTAGAAGCAGTTGCTGAGAGAGAAACAAGTGCTGAAGTAGAAGCAGTTGCTGAGAGAGAAACAGGTGCTGAAGTAGAAGCAGTTGCTGAGAGAGAAACAAGTGCTGAAGTAGAAGCAGTTGCTGAGAGAGAAACAAGTGCTAAAGTAGAACCAATTGCTGAGAGAGAAACAAATGCTGAAGTCGAAACAGCTGCTGAGAAAGAAACAAGTGCTGAAGTAGAAGCAGTTGCTGAGAGAGAAACAAATGCTGAAGTCGAAACAGCTGCTGAGAAAGAAACAAGTGCTAAAGTAGAAACAATTGTTGAGAGAGACACAAGTGTTGAAATAGAAACGGCTGCTGAGAGAGAAACAAGTGCTGAAGTAGAAGCAGTTGCTGAGAGAGAAACAAGTGCTGAAGTAGAAGCAGTTGCTGAGAGAGAAACAGGTGCTGAAGTAGAAGCAGTTGCTGAGAGAGAAACAAGTGCTGAAGTAGAAGCAGTTGCTGAGAGAGAAACAAGTGCTGAAGTAGAAGCAGTTGCTGAGAGAGAAACAAGTGCTGAAGTAGAAGCAGTTGCTGAGAGAGAAACAGGTGCTGAAGTAGAAACAATTGCTGAGAGAGAAACAAGTGCTGGAGTAGAAACAGTTGCTGAAAGAGAAACAAGTGCTGAAGTAGAAGCAATTACTGAAGTAGAAGCACCTGCTCAAGGTGGTGCTGCAATAAAATAAAAATATTGAATGAAACATAAAACAAAAATAATCTGAAATACAAGTACTGAAACAGAAACTTTGTTCTTATATACGAGGGATGAATTGATAAGTTCACGTCATAAGGTACAACGGATTATTTGTGGACAACTTTTTAGGGTTATTTCTCAACATACTCCCCTTGTGAGTTTATGCACTTAGTCCAGCAGTCACGGAGCATACGGATCCATTCTTTGTAAAAGTCAGCATCTTGTGCCAGTAGAAAGTGGTCTACAGCATTAATGACGTCATCATCTGAACCAAATTTGCTAACACTGATCTCCTCTTTGAGTTTAAATAGATATTAGTCCGAAGGGGCCAAATCTGGGGAATAAGGATGATATTCAAGAAGCTGGAAGCTGCATTCGTGAATGGCAGCCATTGCCACCGTTGACTTGTGAACTGGAGCATTATCTTGCTGAAAAATGACTCCTCTCGTCAGTTTCCTTCGATACTTTTCCTTCAGTTTGACCTTGAAGTTGCTTCACAAGATTAGCGTAATAGGCCCCGCTGACCGTTCTGCCCATTTGAAGATATTCTACCAATAGCACATCTTCTGAATCCCAAAAGATGGAAGCCATCACTTTGCCTGCAGACAGAACCAGCCTTGCTTTCTTTGGAGGTGGGGATCCATGATGTTTCCACTGCTTTGACTGTTCTTTGGTATTTGGTTGAAAATGATGAACCCAAGTCTCATCCATAGTCACAAATTGCTGAAGAAACTTTTCAGAATCTGCAGAAAAATGGCCAAGATTGTCTCTTGACATGTTGAGGCGCTGTCGTTTGTGATCAGCTCCAAGAAGTTTCGGGACCCATTGAGTGACCTTTGTCATTTGGAGAACATTTTAAATAATGGCATGGACACGTTCCTGGGAGATGTCCAACTCAGTATCAATGTACCGCTCAGTTAGTCGTCGATCCTCAATTATCATGTCATGGATTCTGCTGGTAGTTTCATCGGTGGTTACTGTTCTTGGTCTTCCTGGATGGGGATCATCTTTCAGACTCCCCCTTCCATGTTTGAATTGAATTGCCCATTTCTTCACTGTGCTGTAAGAAGGCGCATTCTCTCCTAGAGTCTCTACCATATCCTCATGGTTCTTCCTCGATGATAAGCCCTTGATGAAGAGGTAGCGATGAGAAATTTTATCCATTTTCTCAATTTCTGCCACCTCTTACCACTTCAGTAGCCTGTAAAAAAAATTAATTGCAGATAATTTCTTGAAACCTGGTGTTTAATCTTATATTGATCTGATCTATAAATGTACCTAATATCAACTGTGTGTTTGATGTATTTGTACCTTATGCACAGAACATATCAATCACCCCTTGTAGCACCATCATAATCATCATCGTCGTCATAATTGTCAGATCTTTGAGTGATCATGCAGCCAGCTCTTTGCCTACGATATATCAACTCCAATTAACCGTCCCTTTTCAACTCCCGCGCCATTTCAGTCAAAACAGCGGCAACAAAAGAAAAGCCCCTCTTAAATTCTACCCTTCTGGGTATCCGGATGAAAGATCCTTTCACCTTCACTTTGTACCCTAATAGCTTAGTGCTGTTATACATCCGGGCATAACCGCTCCTTCTACTTACTGAACCGCGAATGTTTGATAATCGGGTACCTGGAAATTAATGGTATCGATTCGCCTCGCCCTTCATCCAGTCCACATCTGGCTTTTGTGACAAGGTCCATGAGTACAACAAAGTGATGTGGTAGATTTTCGTTTGTGTTCTCACCTATTTGATTAGATAAATCTAATTTGATTCAGATAAATACGAAACCAAGAGATGCCCGTATATACTTGTAGTTTTGGAATATGTCCCTATATTTTTTAAACACTAGCAACGATTCATTCATTCATTTGCATGTTCCTTGCGGAACTTTGCCTCCCTAACAGCATTCCTGTAGGCCTCTCAGTTGTGAGCAAGATGGCCGGCTGCTGATGATTTGCAGATCATCAATGATGTATTGCAGGCATCTTCGCCTTGGTCTTCCTCTCTTTCTTTCTCCCATTATGTACCCTTCCAAGATGGTCTTCTCTAAATTATCATGACGTTTAATGTGTCCACAATATTTAAGTATTCTCTCTTTAAATCCTCTTTACTAGTCAGCCTTCTTCAGTATTAAGTTCTTGTAGTATGGATATATTTGTTCTTTTTGTGTCCATGATATTTGAAGAACGTTTCTGTAGCATTTACATTCAAAGGCATTTATGTGTTTCTCAGCTGTTTTGTTAAGTGTCCAGGTCTCACAGCCATATGTTGCGATGGGAAAGATGCATGCCCTTAAAAATATTATTTTTGTAGTTCTGCCTGTTCCTCTCCACAGATTCTTTAGTTGCTTTACTTTCTGAAGAGGGATAGATGTACTCCTTTTAATTTCCCTCATTATATCTCCATAATTAGTTAGTAGTGATCCAAGATATTCAAAACTCTCCACTTCTTCCAATTTTTCCTCATTGATTCATATTTCAGCTGCCTTGTTTGTTTTGTCAGTTGTTATGAATTTAGTATTCTTGGCATTAAAATAGAGGTCTTGCTCTTCCCTGTTCTTACGGACTGACATTCCTTTTTGTGTTGTGGACAGTAATACAGTGTCATTAGCATATCTAATCTCACTAGCAACGATAAGTACAGCAAACACATAGACAGTTGTATTGATATGTCATGACACATTTTCACTTAAAATTCTCTTGTTAAGACATTTATGCATGTGAAAGCTGGAAAACAACTAAAGAAATAGAAAAAGAAATTAGACTCTTTTGAAAACAACTGCATGAGGAAAATATTCGGCATCAAGTGGAACGAATTCAAGAACAATGCAGAGATAAGACAGATGACTGAACAACAACCAGTCTCATGGATGATCAGGAAAAGGAGATGGACATATGTTGGTCACTTGATGAGAAGAAATAATCAGAGAATACCAAAACAAGCTATCAAGTGGAACACAACAGGCCGAAGAAAAAGAAGCAGACCGCGTGAAACTCTGAAGAGGACATTATTAAGATAGGCCAAATTAACAGGCATAAAATCCTTTGATGAGGTTGAAAGACTCGCCGAAGACAGGAAAAATTGGCGAACTACTTTGCGAGCCCTATGTGACGTTTAACGGCACGGGAAGGATATAAGATATAAGATAAGAAGTCTTCTATACAGAGCCAACATTTAGGCAAGGTAGTCTTCTATACAGAGCCAACTTTTAGGCAGGGTAGTCTTCTATACAGAGCCAACGTTTAGGAAAGGTAGTCTTCTACACAGAGCCGACATTTAGGCAAGGTAGTCTTCTAAACAGAGCCGAATTTTAGGCAAGGTAATCTTCCATACAGAGACAAATTTTATGCAAAGTAGTCTTCTATACAGAGTCAACGTTTAGGCAAGGTAGTCTTCTACACAGAGCTAGTGTTTAGGCAAATCGTTCGCATAACATACGCCAGCAGGTCGCATGACTTGAACCCATTCCTATAGTGGAAGCTACAGGAGAACAAATCCCAGTTCTGATTAAGTTAGATAGAAAATATTTAGCACTGCTAGCTGTTAGTGTCCCTTGCGGACATTTTTCTTCTCTGAATCTGGATATACATAAATACATACATACATAAATACATACATAAATACATACATGTCGCACATGTATGTAGGTTTGTGTGTATGTATGTATGTATGTATGAATGTATCTCAAACATTTTAACTCATTATTTATTATTATTTATTTACTTACCGAGGCCTTCTTTATGCTGTCATCGTACTGGTAGATAGTATTTGAAAAAACTAGAATGCTGTCCCTAACCCTCTTAAAAATAAATCATGTAAAAAAAAACTAATAGAAAGGTTCTAAAGATCACACTTATTATATAAGCTTAGAGCAAAAGCGGGTTAGAGAAGAAGCCTCTCTTAAGAATATATTTGATAGTACCAAGTCTATGTACGTTAGAGAAGAAGCCTCTCTTAAGAATATATTTGATAGTACCAAGTCTATGTACGTTAGAGAAGAAGCCTCTCTTAAGAATATATTTGATAGTACCAAGTCTATGTACGTTAGAGAATAAGCCTCTCTTAAGAATATATTTGACAGTACCAAGTCTATGTAGCTTAGAGAGCCAAGTTTGAAGGGCTTAATATTGCTAGTCTCACGTGATTTTAAACTCCTCATAACTTCCCCGTCTATTTCCCTCTCTGTCTTTCTCTCTGTCTCACGCACATCCTAAATTCTCCCCCTCTCAGACAGAACATTGAATTAAATTTTTAAAAAAAACAGATGACGCATGCATTATTGCCCTCTGACCTTAGAAAATTGAGGAACCAATCACAGGGAAGATTGTTTAAAAGATATTTTATGATTGTTTAACTAAGACATACCTTATGATTGTTTAACTAAGACATACTTTATGATTGTTTACCTAAGACATACTTTATGATTGTTTAACTAAGATATACTTTATGATTGTTTAACTAAGATATACTTTATGATTGTTTAACTAAGACATAATTTATGATTGTTTAACTAAGATATACAATATGATTGTTTAACTAAGACATACTTTATGATTGTTTAACTAAGATATATGATTGTTTAACTAAGACATACTTTATGATTGTTTAACTAAGACACACTTTATGATTGTTTAACTAAGACGTACTTTATGAAAGGCAGATTGTGGCCGTCTCGTTACGGATACCTCTCTCTACAAGGACAGAGAGTTTATCCAGTTAACATACTCGTACAATGATTTTTAACTAGAGGTTCACATAATTAACGTAGTCCAGACTTCTAGAATAATAAAACTCATTATCTCCATCTTTCTCTGTCTTTGCCACTATTTAAATGTATAATCTAATATTAATTACCTTTTACTGACAAGTTGTCAATGACTTCTCCATAGCTATATTTCGATTGAAACGATTGTAATTATTTTGTTGCCTGTTCTTGTTATTTTTATGGCGAGAATTCCGAGTGTAAGAGTCTTCAATGCGTGTGTTTGAATAGGTTCATGAAGATGTAAGACAAGAGTTCTTAAGTATTTTACTATTACAGACGCCCATTGGATTGCCCTATATATTTCCGTACATTCTTCGCTAGACTGTCGAAACCACCATCTTCTTCATCATCATCTCCAGTCCTATTAGGTACCAGTTCGACTTCAAGCGGTGTCAGTACTTTGGTTATGCATATGGAGAACTACATACTCTACATGTGGATAACTAGGAACAGAACAGAGGGAAGAGAATTTTAATTCAGCAACAATAATTTTGTTGTTGTTGTTCAGAGATCGAGCCCTATACCTTCACCTTTTGGTTACTATACTCCCAAAGGGTATAAATACCCGAGATTAAGAACTCTTGCTATAATATAACGGTGCTGGGGCGACAGCATAATTACTGGGGGTCGGCTGATCAAGTGTATCCGAGATACTCTTCATGTTCTTTTTTTTTGTTTGTATTAGCAGCAGACCCTTGTGTGCCTTTATAATGGGCAGTGTAGAAGGGTTTTATCGTGGTATCACCTTTATCTTGGTCCGCGTAGAAGGGCTTTATCGTAGTATCACATTTATCTTGGCCAGTGTAGAAGGGTTTTACTGTGTATCTATCTTGGCCAGTATAGAAGGATTTATTGTGGTATCTACCTTTATCTTTGCAAGTATAGAAGGGTTTATCATGGTATGTATTTTGGCCGGTGTATAAGGGCTTACCGTGGTATCTACCTTTGTATTGGCCAGTGTAGAAGGGTTTATCGTCGTATCGCCTTTATCTTGGCCTGTGTAGAAGGGTTTATCGTCGTATCTACCGATTTTATGATAACCCCACTTCTCAGATTCATCCCCGGGTCTTCAGAGCGAGACATAACAACCCACTCCCCATCCGACACGTTATCTGTGGTTCAACTTCACCATGATCTCGGCCGCAAACAGAACATAAGTTCGCACATCCAGAAAGGTTATAAAAAGAACAAGAAGGCGCTCGCTTGGTTTACAGCTTCTCAGAAGTAAGCAAATGTTATTATTATTTTGTCGTTATTTTAGAAAAATAACTTTGATAAAGTAACAATCTCTATTTACTATTACAGACGCCCATTGGATTGCCCTATATATTTCCGTACATTCTTCGCTAGACTGTCGAAACCATCATCTTCTTCATCATCATCTCCAGTCCAATTAGGTACCAGTTCGACTTCAAGCGATGTCAGTACTTTGGTTATGCATATGGAGAACTACATACTCTACATGTGGATAACCAGGAACAGAACATAGGGAAGAGAATTGTAATTCAGCAACGATAAAAGTCGAGACAGGCGACTACGATCATAACAGGACATGGGATAAAAGTCTAGACAGGCGACTACGATCATAAGTTCTTAATCTCGGGTATTTATACCCTTTGGGAGTATAGTAACCAAAAGGTGAAGGTATAGGGCTCGATCTCTGAACAACAAGGAAAAAATTATTGTTGCTGAATTACAATTCTCTTCCCTATGTTCTGTTCCTGGTTATCCACATGTAGAGTATGTAGTTCTCCATATGCATAACCAAAATAAAGTAACAATCTCACACTCTTTCAAAATCTTTAAAACTTCTTTCCAGTTTGTTACATTGTTCTTTCCACCTGTTTTTTGTTTCTTTTTCAAAATAAGTTACAATATAAAATTAAATTGTACATTAAAAATTATGATTACAAGAAAATAATTATAATTTTTTTTTTCTTTTTAAGTTTCTTGACTTAAGAAGAACTATCGCCTAATCACACTGGGCACATCCGTAGATGCCCCGGTCTCCTCTTTAGTGTCTCCTTCAGCGTACAGTAGCTGATCACACCCGTCTTGTTGTTCACTGACCACCTCCCACCCCACCCCCAAAATCCACTCTCCCCCCCCCCCCCCCCCACTTTCTTTTTGGAGCATCCGGTTGATGTTTTGCCACACCAAGTTTCATCCATAATTTCTTCACTCATGACAACGACGCTGATTCACAGATGTCATTGAGGTACTTTGTTTGACGAGCTTCTCTTACAGATAATTTTTAATGGTGCTAGGGGACTATCTACCGACTGTTTCTGTTTACAGCTGGAAATGTGTACAGCAGGTTATGTGGCGATGTAATTTTTGCAGATTTAAGTCCCTTCGTTTTTGTGTGCGTTTAGCTTTTTCATTCTAGCCTCCCTTGAACTGGAATTCCTCTGGCATACGGAATTAGAAGATTTTGTTTGAATGCTTTAGCAAGAAACTTGGGTCCTGCTAGTCAGTATGTCAGTATGGAAGGAAAATTTGTGTCGTGTGGTCGTAGTTTCTGTATTAGTTAATCTGTAGTTATTATAGTGTGATGTTGTAGTTAGTCCTAGACTGTAAGTTGGTTACGCTGGTTTACTTCTTAAACTTGGTTAGCCATCTGGAATATTCTATTCCATTATAGTTTACCGTGCAGTTTGAGGTGTTACAAGTCCTGCTTCTATCATATGTCTGAAATCCGTTATCATCATGTGCCCTTCCATAAACGTTCGTTATAAGACGGATTTATTCACAGATGACTACCTATAGTGTGTTCATTTGGTCAATACTACCTGGGTTGATATCTTTTTCTTGCACGTGTTTAGTATCTAGAATGTATAACAACGAGTTGACTAGCTAAGCTTAGTCAGTCAGTTAAAGTAACTTCAATTGTGGTTGTCTAAATTATAACATGGGCGCCAAAAATAACTGGTGCCGTGATCTCCCACTTCTAGTGGTTTCAATCACTATTACATTTTTCTGTGCAACACTGGTTCTGCCTGGAGACCCTTCTCATCAGAAGTGTGGTAGGACTGTCTTGGAGCTGCAGCTGGTGTTGTATGAGCGACCTTTTCATGTGGACCAACAGTGTTGCGTCACGTACATTTGTTTCTTGTTATTTTTTGGCTTTCGTCAACTAGAAACGATTATCGCTATCTTATACATGAGGAGTTCTCTGAAAATATACTGAGGTATGTTCTGAGATCAGAATACTAGGATATACGTTAACAGAAGAAATAATATAGAATAACAGTAGAGAATAAAAGTCGAGGCAGGCGACTGCGGTCATAACAGGACAGGGGATAAAAGTCGTGGCAAGCGACTAGGATCATAACAGGACAGGGGATAAAAATCGAGGCAGGCGACTACGATCATAATAGGACATGGGATAAAAGTCTAGACAGGCGACTACGATCATAACAGGACAGGGGATAAAAGTCTAGACAGGCGACTACGATCATAACAGGACATGGGATAAAAGTCTAGACAGGCGACTACAATCATAACAGGACATGGGATAAAAGTCGAGACAGGCAACTACGATCATAACAGGACAGGGGATAAACCTCAGGGTTCTCGTGTCATTCAGGAAAATCGCCACAATATCTTTATATACGTAAAACTGCTACATCTGTAAGTCTATGCTAGGACTAGCAATACCTTCAGCGATTGCTATAAAATGCCGCCTCATCATATATGCACACTTCCAAGCAGAAGTGACTAAAACAGCGGCTCCCAAAACCTTTTTCAGACACGAGTCTGAACCAGCAAAGTCACGTTCCCCGTAACTCGTTTTAAAATGTCTTTAAAAGCTGCTAAATGCAAGAAAATTGAACTAATACTATTTCAAAACATCTACCTTGACGATGGTTTTGCTACTAATAGAAACGATTTATGTATAATGTCAATTTGCAAATAGTTCAACATGTTTTGCACGTTATGAACATACCCACACATTAAAAAAAGCATGCCCAATCATTAAACAAAAGATTATTTGAAAAACATTTCAGTGACTGTGCTTGTAGTTATTTTAATATTTAGGGTTTGAAAACACAAAGCAGTAAAATGTTTTTCACTAAAATCCTGTTATTTATTTTTTTAGATTTTCATCTTATTTTTTTCTTTTCTTTTCTCTTTTCTTTGATAACATTGTGTCCTTATTTGCAGTTCTACTTGAGAACCTTCGACACCCTACTGTGGGTCGCCATGTGAAGTTGGCAACTCCTTTGCTGGAATAGCCCGAATGAAAGATAGCTTTCTATGTTTTGTGTAAGAACTACACCACTCTTAGGAGTTCTCGGAAGCAGCTTTCCATAAGCAGCAGTAATTCATCATTTTCGCTCTCAAAGCACTAGAGGTGGTTCATCATTACAGGCCTGCCTGCTTTCCCATATTTCTGTATCCCCAGTGAGGATAAAAAGATGTACTGTAAAACATTCATCGAAACACGGATTTTTTTCATCTAATAAAATCGTATTCTTTAAATTTAAATAATATTTTTCAGTCGTATGCTAGATGTTTAGAAAGCATCCGTCCTCTCAGGCATGATCCGGGCAGTATATCCATGTGATGCTTGTGATGTGTGATTTATCACTTATTTCTAGCTATTCACTTCTTACTGCTTTGTGTGCCACTTTTCTCGCAGACTTTGAGAACCAGTGATGATGGTGATTCGGTGTGTTTTCTGTGTCACAACCCGCTGTACTGCTCGGGTGAGGGCCTCTATTTTCATCCGCTTACGTGAGCATGTGTCTGTACAAGCCCCGGCCATGAGTTTGTGTTTTTTTATCTCCATGGTATGGTACAAAATCCCCATCCGCTTCTAGCTCCCCTGCTCACTGATCTGCCTGTATAAATCACTGCGTCCTCGGGAGCCGTGAACTTATTAATAAGTTCGTTTATTTCACGCAAATTCCAGCTAAATGCTAGATCAGGTGCAACACACAACATTCGGATCATTCCTCTAAAAACACCCAAGGGCATCGTGATGTCAAAGGCCTAACACGTATGGGCGTGGCCCCCCGAATGTAATCTCCAGAACCAGCAACATATCTAGGCCATTTTAAAGTTAAAGTTAGAAAGGACATTCACCTTGCACTGTGGACTTTTCTATAGCTGCTCCGAATCTCCTTTCTTAACATCTCCACCAGCCTTTATGGAAAAAAAAATTCGTTAATATTTCTTTCAGTTTTAATGAAAACGCCTTCTCTTTCCCTTTAGCGAAAAGATTCATTATGAAGCTATATTTGCACTGGATTATGATGTTACCTTTGCACTGGATTATGAAGATATCTTTGCACTGGATGTTCCTTCGCATGTTTTTTCGATGCGCCATTGCCGAGTTACTTCAAAACGTGTTATCTTTTCGTAACAATCAAGTTGTAACGATACGTGGTGCTAGCTGGCTTGTCCCATATTCATGCGATGCTATTTCTATGACGGAAAACCAGTTTTGTTTTTTCGCTTCAGTGTTTTCCGTGTCATTCACTGAATCTCTCAAGACACCAGTTATTCAACACTGTCTCTGACCGACATTTCTTGAATGTGACTAAGTCAGCATTTGGCTTAAATTTCATGTGTTTTCCATTGTAATATAATATTTTTTCCAGTCCAATAACACTGTCATTCTACATTACATATGCGTGTTATTTTTTTCTGTGGTGTGAAATGACATTTTTTAAATGACAAAACATGTGGCCTTCAACCCCGCAGTCTTCTGTTCCCTGCTTATTCTTGTTGCCAAGTGTGCGCATGAATATAAAGGGACGCATCGTCAGTGGTGCGATGAACATGGGCAAAGATTGTGAAGAAACTGTAAAGTTGGGGGGGGGGGGGGGGGGGGGGAGAAGAAGAGCGGGCAGGCGGAAGGGAAGAGAGTTTGGGTGGAGGAGGGTTGTTGGAAGGATGTAAAAAACCATATCCTGTCATTCTGTGTGTGTGTGGGGGGAGGGGGGGGGTAACAGGAATAAATGACTTTCTGTGTAAAACAGCCTTGATGTAAGCCCCCTCATATAATCTCCTTGTTAGGCTGGTTCTTCTTTGTTGATAATCTGCAGCAGGGCATCTTGCTCACAACCGAGAGGCATACAGGAGAGATGTGAGGGAGGCATAATTCCGCAAGGGACATGCAAATGACTGACTAGGTTGGTTAGCTGTCACACATGTTTTAATTTTCTGTTCATTTGTCAGAACGAGTAGGAATGTTATATAATAATATATGGGATTTTTTTAACATAGAAAATTAGGCATGTAATTTTGGAATCTAAAAATTGGAAAAAAAACAAGGTTATGGCCCACAGTATTGTTAAATGAATGTTACATTTCAATCCCCCTTAAGTCACTTGCCTGATTATCACCTCCTGGACATGAGGCTCGTGGAAGTAGAGACTGATCAGATGACCAAGAGAGGAAAGGTAGGCTTTGAGGCAGAGTCTTAGATTGTGTTTGTTAGAGTAGGACGTAGTTTTGTAGTTTAGAAACTTAGTCTACGTCTTAGTTGTCGGTGGTGATTTTTCTTGTAGTATAGAATACTGAATCTAGTATGTTGTAGGATTGTGTTGGCGTCGAAGTCTTCTTGACGTTAGTAGACGCCTGGAATCATATATGTTGTCCTGCTGGGGGATAGTCATGTCGTATTATTTAGAATTGTCAGCGCCACTGTTTTCCACTCATCGTCATCGCCATTATGTCACCACTTGCACCAAATAAAGCCGTTATAATCTACGCAGCTAGCCAGTGAAGACAAACTATCTAAAACTAAAGAAATAGAAAAGAAATTAGACTCTTTTGAAAACAAATGCCTAAGGAAAATACTCGGCATCAAGTGGAACGAATTCAAGAACAATGCAGAGATAAGACAGATGACTGAACAACAACCAGTCTCATGGGTGATGTTGGTCACTTGATGAGAAGAAATGATCAGAGAATCCTAAAACAAGCTATCAAGTGGAACACAACAGGCCGAAGAAAAAAAGGCAGACCGCGTGAAACTCTGAAGAGGACATTATTAAGATAGGCCAAATTAACAGGCATAAAATCCTTTGATGAGGTTGAAAGACTGGCCGAAGACAGGAAAAATTGGCGAACTACTTTGCTAGCCCTATGTGACGTTTAACGGCACGGGAAGGATATAAGATATAAGATATAAGATATAAGAATCTACGCAGCAGCTACTTGCCTTGCCACCGACTCGTTGTTCGTTACCTGGGAGAGTTAGTCTGTAAGCATATAGTAAGCAGACACCAAGCAGACACCAACAGGCACCAACTCGACTCCATGCAGCACTATAGCCGACAACAAAGCAGCGACGGAAGAGATGGAACTCGACTGTTTGGAAAGAGTGAAATCTGTGGAGTCAGATTACGATAGAGGTTTAAGCTCATACTCACTAAGGCATAATACTAGTGAAATGTATGTGAGAGAAGTGAGACATCCGAAATTTCCTTCTTTCACATCCGAAATAAGCGGCCATGATAGGCAGAAGAGAGTTAATGTGTTACTAATTCTACTCATACATTAAAAAGTGGATAGCCAGCATAAAAATACTGGTTAAGTTAACCACTGTTGTATCTTAACTACATTATTGTTTTTTTTTAAATCGCCAAGTTTATATTGTGTTTTTAGTGTAGTGTACAGTTTACTTATTAAAGGTTACCCATACTTTCTGAGAGAAAACAAAACAAAACATTCGTTTGCATTTAAAGCACAGAGCTACCATACAGACATGAAACCTTTCCAAAGTATGGAGGGGTGGGGGAGTCTGTGGCCTGGATTTTTAAACAGCAGGGGGGGGGGGTCCGCAGACTTTTGTTAAATGGAAACCACTGTTATAAATTATTAACTCTTTGTGTTTGTTTTCAAATGTTTCAGCATGTGTGGGACAATTTATGTCACGAATTCAGTATAAGACACTTGCGTGTGTGATAGAAGTTAGAATCATCATCATCATCTTCGCCTTTCACTCCCCTTGAGAGAGCATAGATCACGGACAAGGGATCTCTAGTCATCGCTGTTCTTGTAATTATTCTCTGCTTCCTTCCACGTGCATCCCTTGTCTCTGGGCACTGTCATAATTTCTCTTCTCCAAGTAAGTGTAGGTCTTCCTCGTTTTCTATTTCCTTGAGGATTCCATGTCAGTTCCTGTCTTGCTGTGCTGGTGTCGGGTTTCCTCAGAGTGTGGCTAATCCACCTCCACTTCCTTACTTAGAATACTGTTAGAATATCTAGCTTCACTTCAAAGATTTGGCTAAACTGGAACACGTTTAGTACAAAAGCGTTAATGTTAATATGTTTTTAACTTGTGTAAAGTTGCATATTCTCATATGAGTGTCACTGATTATTGAAGCGGCCTAGCACTGTGTTGTATAGTTAGCATTGAAAAAATAGTAGGCAGTGTACTTTGGAGGAAGAGAGAAAGAAAAAAACGACTAAAGAATTACCTAGGATTCGAACAGCGGATTCCAAAAGGCCGAGCAACCGCCTAGGCAGGAGAAACAGCGCAGTATCCACCCGGTCATCTTACACTTTGAAAGAAAAAAAAGAACAATGAAACCCGAGAAGCCAAGGAAGGAAACGAAGTCATGGACACAAATTTCCTCATTTAAATTCAATCTTTAATAGGTACCCAGTTTAAGAAACAAACGTAATCACATGGCTTCAGTCAAAGATTTGAACAGTTTTTTTAATATTTAAGCACCTTTTTAGTGGAAAATGGCCCAGTAGATAGAGCGCTGTTTCTCATGGTTTTTTTTTTCGCTCTTCCAGAGCCTGTGCTTCAAGTCTCAACTTGTCAAATGTCCTTCTCTCATGTCTAAAGTTTAGTTGAGTGGTTTGGTGCTCACTAACATGAGGTATCGAGTACAAGTCCCAGCAGTGGGATATTTTTGTAGTACACATAAAAAAAAAATTTCTTGCAAAAACATTCACATAAAAACTTCATCAGCAAAGGTATTATATTGCCACATAACCTGCTGTACACATTTCCAGCTGTAAACAGAAACAGTCGGTAGATAGTCCCCTAGCACGATTAAATATTATCTGTAAGAGAAGCTCGTCAAACAAAGTACCTCAATGACATCTGTGAACCAGCGTCGTTGTCATGAGTGAAGAAACTATGGATGAAACTTGGTGTGGCAAAACATCAACCGGAAGCTCCAAAAAGAAAGAGCGGGGGGGGGGGGGCAGAATGGATTTTTTTTTGGGGGTGGGGTGGTAGGTGGTCAGTGAACAACAGGACGGGTGTGATCAGCTACTGTACGCTGAAGGAGCCACTAAAAGAGGAGACCGGAGCATCCACGGATGTGTCCCCGGTGCATACGCGATGGTTCTTCCTAAGTCAAGAAAAAAAAACAGATTAAAAACAAATAAAATTTATAATTATTTTCTTGTAGTCATAATTTTTAATGTATAACTATAATTTTGAAAACAAAGAAGAAAAGAAAACACATGAAAAGAACAATGTAATAAACTGAAAAGAAATTTTGAAGCTTACGAAAGAGTGTGAGATTGTTACTTTATCGAAGTTATTTTTCTAATATAACGACAAAATAATAATAACATTTGCTTACTTCTGAGAGGCTGTAAACCAAGCGATCGCGGTTTTGTTCTTTTTATAACCTTACTGGATGTGCGAACTTATGTTCTGTTTGCGGCCGAGATCATGGTGAAGTTGAACCACAGGTAACGTGTCGGATGGAGAGTGGGTTGTTATGTCTCGCTCTCCTAAAGATCCGGGGATGAATCTAAGAAGTGAAGTTTTCATAAAATTAGTAGATACCACCACACACCCTTCTACACCGGGAACCAAATGGCGAAGGTAGAGGGCTTGACCTCAGAGCAACAGCTGAAAGATAACTGTTGCTAAATAGAATTCTCTTCCCTCTGTTCTGTTATAAATATGTAGAGTAGTTTCTGTTCCTAGTTATACATTTGTAGAGTAGTTTCTTCTCCTAGTTATACTTATGTAGAGTAGTTTCTGTTCATATTTATACATATGTAGAGTAGTTTCTGCTCCTAGTTATACATCTGTAGAGTAGTTTATGTTCCTAATTATACACACGTAGAATAGTTTTTGTTCCTAGTTATACACACGTAGAGTAGTTTATGTTCCTAATTATACACACGTAGAATAGTTTTTGTTCCTAGTTATACACACGTAGAGTAGTTTATGTTCATAGTTATACACATGTAGAATAGTTTCTGGTCATAGCTATACATATGTAGAATAGTTTATGTTCCTAGTTATACATAAGTAGAGTAGTTTCTGTTCCTAGTTATAGCGTAGGAATA
Organism: Achatina immaculata; assembly: GCA_009760885.1. Lineage (NCBI taxonomy): Eukaryota > Metazoa > Mollusca > Gastropoda > Stylommatophora > Achatinidae > Lissachatina > Lissachatina immaculata. The sequence continues at coordinate 6,932,315 of CM019718.1, forward strand.
ATTTATTTCTTGAGGGGAGTAATAATTGTCTGTTGTTTATACGATGTTATATATGCTTTTTTATTCGTGGTATTTTATCTTAAATGCAAAATGAAAGGCTGAGGTTTGCACATACTAACACATTCACAACTACATCATTGAAAGAAACAAACATAATCAATAATGCTTCTTCAAATAATCATAGAACCTATATTGGTGTACAATTTTTTATAAATAGGAAACTACGAGGTTTTAGTACGGTAAAGTAAGAGAACAAATATTGTAGGATTAAACCTCGAAAAAATCGTAGACAAAGCACTTTAGTGAGACGTGAGAGAAAGAAAAATCACAAGAGAATTACCTACTAGTTGGCTAAGTCGATAGTACGCTGTTCTCTCGTGGCTAGACGGCTGCTCGTCCTACCGGAGTCCGTGTTCGAATCCCAGGTAATTCTCTTGTGATTTTTCTTTCTCTCACGTCTCACTAAAGTGCTTTGTCTACGATTTTTTCGAGGTTTAATCCTACAATATTTGTTCTCTTACTATATTGATGTAAATCATTTGTTTACATGGTTAGCAAAATCAACAAATGAATCATCAGTTTATATTGTTACTCTTTATCTATATCGTCAACAACATAACCATTAAATGATTTCCTTAAATATTCAGATTCCTAGATTATTTTGATCGACAGTGGAGCTTCTAAAGAATCAATTTTAACCCCTTGTACATATTCATACAAAAGCTATAATCTTCATCATTATGTGATTGAGTGCATTATAAGGAACTAACTGGCAATAATTTTTACAACATACATTTAAGCAATTTCAGAAATACGCATTTATGTACACACATCAGCCATCATTGCACATTACCAAAAAGGAAACCTCTAAATCTTACATAGACAAAGATGTTACACTAGAATTATAATTATTCATGTACCTTTTAATTATCCTAATCACACCTAAGTGGATCGGGATGTGGATCGGACGATACGCGTCCACATGACATAAGTATAAACCCAAATATTAACCTAAGACATATTTATCCATAGACGAAATACACTCTCATACGCTCTCGAACACTAACATGACCTCCCCCGATCCGCTCAGCGTACAAAATCCCCACCGATTAAAATTCTATCATGTATTCTTTATATACTGGGCCAGACAGCCGGTTTTTTTTCTCTCAGAGTTGCGTACCTCTGAAAACTGACCGGTAACTGACCCATTATTCGTGCTCTTAGGGTTGCCAACCAACCCAAGTAACTATGAGCTTATCTATTCCTTATAATACATATGTAGAGTAGTTTCTGTTCCCAGTTATACATATATAGAATTGTTTCTCTTCCTAGTTATACATATGTAGAATAGTTTCTGTTTTTAGATATATATATGTAGAATAATTTCTGTTTCTAGTTATACATATGTATAATAGTTTCTGTTTCTAGTTATCTATATGTAGAATAGTTTCTGTTCCTAAGTTATACATATGTAAAATAGTTTCTGTTTCCAGTTATACATATGTAGAGTAGTTTCTGTTCCTAGTTATCCAAATGTAGAATAGTTTCTGTTCCTAAGTTATACATATGTAGAATAGTTTCTGTTTCTAGTTATGCATATGTAGAGTAGTTTCTGTTCCTAGTTATCCATATGTAAAGTATGTTCTGTTCATAGTTACCCATATGTAGAATAGATTCTGTTCCTAGTTATGCATATGTAGAGAAGAACCCAATTATTGACATCTCATGATGTTGTAATGGTACCTAGTAGGACTGAAGATGATGACGAAGAAGATGATGCTTTCGAGTCCAGCGAAGAATGTACGAAGACATATAGGGCAATCCAATTGAAAACAAATGCATAAGGAAAATACTCGGCATCAAGTGGAACGAATTCAAGAACAATGCAGAGATAAGACAGATGACTGAACAACAACCAGTCTCATGGGTGATGTTGGTCACTTGATGAGAAGAAATGATCAGAGAATCCTAAAACAAGCTATCAAGTGGAACACAAAAGGCCAAAGAAAAAGAGGCAGACCGCGTGAAACCCTGAAGAGGACATTGTTAAGAGAGGCCAAATTAACAGGCATAAAATCCTTTGATGAGGTTGAAAGACTCACCGAAGACAGGAAAAATTGGCGAACTACTTTGCGAGCCCTATGTGACGTTTAACGGCACGGGAAGGATATAAGAAGATATAAGATATAAGAATGGGCGTCTGTGATAGTAAAATGCTTAAGAACTCTTGTCTTACATCTTAATGAACTTATTCAAACACACGCATTGAAGAATCTTACACTTGGAATTTCTCGCCATAAAAATAATAAGAACAGGCAACAAAACAATTACAATCGTTTCAATCGAAATAAAGCTACGGAGAAGCCATTGACTATAGGAATACTTGTAAAAAGTAATTAATATTAGATTACATTTAAATGGCGGCAAAGACAGAGAAAGATGGAGATAATGAGTTTTATTATTCTAGAAGTCTGGACTACGTTAATTATGTGAACCTGTAGTTAAAAATCAAGTATGCTAACTGGATAAACTCTCTGTCCTTGTAGAGAGAAGTATCTGTAACGAGATGGCCACAGTATGGCTTTCACAAAGTACACTTTAGTTAAACAATAATATAGTACCGCTTAGTTAAACAATCATAAAGTACGCCTGAGTTCAACAATAATAAAATTAAGCAATCATAAACTACATCTTAGTTAAAGAATCATAAAGTACATCTTAGTTAAAAAATCATAAAGTATGCCTTAGTTAAACAATCATAAA